>OZ020315.1:45764119-48164119 GCA_963971305.1 Arcuatula senhousia | reverse complement strand
CCTTAAAACACATCCCACCATATGGACCCCCTACCTGAAGCTGCATACCAAATATCGAATGCCTAGGATTGATAGTTGCTAAGAAACCAGTTTTTGAAACTAGAAAAACTGTGAGCCGCAGCTCACAAATAAATACCCCCCACCCCCCAAAAAAAATTATCAGATAAAATTTTAAAATAGTAAGTGCGCATCTACATTATGTCACAAAGATTGTGTGTAGGTTTCATGAAAATCCATCAAGGGGTTTAGGAGGAGTTGCAGATAAGAGATGGGCACCCCCATGTAGTCGAATGGCTAAGTCCATGTATTGCTATGGGAAACCCAAAAATCATTCTGATCAAACTTTCAAATAGTAAGTGCGCATCTACATTATGTCACAACAATTGTGTGTAAGTTTCATGAAAATCCATCAAGGGGTTTAGGAGGAGTTGCGGATAAGAGATGGGTACCCCCATGTAGGGGAATGGCTAAGTCCATGTTTTGCTATGGGAAACTCCAAAAATCATTCTGATCAAATTTTAAAATAGTAAGTGCGCATCTACATTATGTCACAACAATTGTGTGTAAGTTTCATGAAAATCCATCAAGGGGTTTAGGAGGAGTTGCGGATAAGAGATGGGTACCCCCATGTAGGGGAACGGCTAAGTCCATGTTTTGGTATGGGAAACTCCAAAAATCATTCTGATCAAATTTTAAAATAGTAGGTGCACATCTACATTATGTCACAAAGATTGTGTGTAAGTTTCATGAAAATCAACCAAGGGGTTTAGTAGGAGTTGCGGATAAGAGATGTGTACCCCCATGTAGTCAATAGCTGAGTCCATGTTTTGGTATAGGAAACCCCAAAAATCATTCTGATCAAATTTTAAAATAGTAGGTGCACATCTACATTATGTCACAAAGATTGTGTGTAAGTTTCATGAAAATCCACCAAGGGGTTTAGGAGGAGTTGCGGATAAGAGATGGGTACCCTGAAGTGTAACGGAAGGACGGACGGAAGGAAGGACGGACACCCTTATCACTATATACCCCCCACTTTTGAAGTGGGGGGTATAACTACAATGTCGGTCTTCCATGGAAGACAAATGTTGCCTCAGTGAACAGAAAGTAGATAACTTATAGGCATAAAATCTCTTTACACCATATAGTACTATAGAAAGAAGTTAAGTTACATGCCAAATATCAAGAGGCTGTTACATGTAGTTGCCAGGAAAAATACAACGAAAATTTTTGTGATGCTGCCCCAAGACGACGGATAGTGTCAAAGTAACCCCTACATGTCACTTTGCAATATGTTTCAGGCAACAACAAAAAAAAATGTGAATGATACATACATCCTTATATATGGATTACATGAATTTTGACATACCGTATTAAATGAAGTATAATGAAAGCCAGTGTGTCCCTGTTAGGTGTTGGCAGGTTACTAATGGCCTGATAGAGCTCTGAATCTCCCATATATTTGTCTCTGTTCTCTGCGGAATGTACAAAGTCCTTCCACAGGGCATAGGTAACAAGAGGCTCCTTCAGTCCTCGGAGGAAATCTTTGATACAACCACATATCACATGGATATCATCTATATGTGACTGCAAAATAAATACATAATTCTCATGATTTTTTTTTTACATCTGGACAGATAACACTTTAGAACATTTTATACAGATAACTGTATGTGTAATTTCTCAAACAGTTGTCAAGAGTCAAGAAAATTCAATCAAAGAAATCAATGTAGGTGATTTTTATTTTAAAAGAAAACATGTGTGGTTTAATTTGATGCCCTACTTGCAAAAGTAAAGGGGCACATAGTGTTTGGATTTTTTCATCTCCCCGTCTTAAATCAGGATTATTTAGAGTTATTACATAGATGCATATGAAATACCGATTTTTCCCAGTGAAATAAAATCTGGTAAATTCACAATGTGAAATAACAAAAATATTTTCACTCTTGCGTCCTTTCCGGTCAAACTCAATTATGACGTCGTGAATTGTATTGCGTTGTCGGCATGACTCTTGCTGTCTAAATTCATACGCCATTCAAATAAATTCATTAAAAACTATATATTAGCGGCATTTTATCTATGTAATAAATACGATAATCAATTAGGTCTCATGAATAACCAAAATATGATCACTCGTGCGGGAACGCACTGAGATTTAACTCGTGCGCGGAACTCGTATAAATCTGTGTGCGTTCACCGACTCGTGATCATATTTTGGTTATTCACTCGACCCAATTAATTATCCTATAAATATTTTCAAAATAATTAATAAAATATTTACAATTCTAAAATTTGCAGAAAAAAAATTAATCAAATATAAACTAAAATGCTTACTTATATGAATTCTCTTTTTTGGCTGCTCTGACAATCAAGAAAAAAAATAAGTAACAAGATTTTGATAGCTTTAAAACGAAAATAAAGGCAACAAACTTACAAGATTGGGAATTCCTTTGCCTTTAAAGAACTCTTTCTTTAGTTCCTTAATTTGACTGTCAGATCTACAATATAAATTATCAACTTATTTAAATGAAGTAAAAGGTTAAGAAATTAGGATTTATTTATAGAATACCGACATGAGGGATCTGTTTTCCTCCTGAGGAACAACCATTCACTCTTGTTACAACTGAACATTATTGTTGTTGACATGGTTGATTGCTTTTCAGTTGTTTTTGTGTGCTTTTATCGGATTCTTGGTACTGTTCTCATTTATTTTTACTGGTTTTATCAATACCCTTTCAGACATTTGACAGTTGAATGCCCCATGGTACTTCTCTGCTTTTTTTCCACTAAGTATTACTGATATGCATTTGGATACGTTTTTGATTTTTTTTTTGTATACATGAGAGTATCTGATGTCAAACATTTCTCATAAAGTTATATTTCTAGTCTGGCAACAATGTTGTTTCTAAGAAAACTTAAAAGAAACTGAACAAAACAAGGAATACTGTGAGCGAGCTCACGGAGGATACCCCCCGCTTTAACAATTCTAAGTCCAATTATCTCCCTTGAACGATATCCGACAGCAACCAAAATTCTTCATGCACATCTCCATGTATTGTACATCCTTCATGTAAAATGCCATCAAAATCCATCAAGCGGTTTAGGAGGAGTTGCGCTTACGAGGTCTCCCATTGAACACCAAGTTTAAAAAGTCTAAGTCCGATTATCTCCCTTGAATGATATCTGACAGCAACCAAAATTCTTCATGCACATCTCCATATGGTGTACATCATTTGTGTAAAGTTTCATCAAAATCCATCAAGCGGTTTAGGAGAATTTGCGCTTACAAGGTCTCCCATTGAACACCAAGTTTAAAAAGTCTAAGTCCAATTATCTCCCTTGAATGATATCCGACAGCAACCAAAATTCTTCATGCACATCTCCATATAGTGTACATCCTTCATGTAAAGTGTCATCAAAATCCATCAAGCGGTTTAGGAGGAGTTGCGCTTACGAGGTCTCCCATTGAACACCAAGTTTAAAAAGGTCTAAGTCCAATTATCTCCCTTGAATGATATCTGATAGCAACCAAAATTCTTCATGCACATCTCCATATGGTGTACATCCTTTGTGTAAAGTTTCATCAAAATCCATCAAGGGGTTTAGGAGGAGTTGCGCTTACGAGGTATGTGGACAGACGGACAGACGGACAGACAGACGGACAGACAGGGTGATTCCTATATACCCCCCCAAACTTTGTTTGCGGGGGGTATAATAATCATACATGTACTTTGCTTATATTTTGCCATAGATAAGGCATTTCCAAATTGGCACCCAGGGGTTCAAATAAGCACTGGTACAAGGTCCGGGACCTCCAATTTTTGATGCAGGACCTTTGGAATTTTATTCACAAAAGTCCTGGAACTGTGTATATTTTCAATAACTATTATAGAGGACTTTTTATTAACGTCTGGTGGACTTTTTGTCCAGAACTTAAACAAGTCCTGGACCTTTTGTATTCAAATGTTAATTTGAAGCCCTGGCAATCCTTGTTACTCAACAAATTTATCTATTTCCTACTTGCTGGATATGAAATATGTGTACAAACCCTGGTACTCTGTATAGTCCGATCTCTGTCAGGCCTCGAGCCTCAACCTCATTCACACAATGTACCTGTAAACAATAGTGACAGTAACAGAAATGAGGTATGGGATTGTCTAAAGAAGACACTTAAATCTGATTGGTGGATAGCATTCACTAGAGCAAGTGCAAGCTATTAAAATTGCAATAGAGAAGACTATGGAAGAATGTCATCACAAAAGACATTAATATTGTAAAATGAATAACCATGTTCATGTTAAAAGTTATTAATTTTAGATTTTGAATACCGTATAGTGGGTTATTTTTGCGGGTCGAGGGAAATCCCGAAAATAAATCCAGCAAAAATATCCATCTAATAGAAATCATATACAAATGCATTCACAAACCGCAAAAATAAAACATGTACAAATTTTTCATATACCTTATGACACAACAAGAGTTAACACTAAAGTATGTCTCGCCTGCCGGCACCATCAGAAACAATTATTCTTTCTTACTTCCACTATATTTTGAATTTACATGGATTTTCAGTTTCTGAGATCAAAAAATGTTTATAGAACTTAAACATTGCAAATATATGCAATAAAAATAATCAAAGTCGCTCAACCGGAAAATCAAGGCCAAGGTCAAAAGATGAGGATGTAACTGTGCTAATCTACTACTGAGGCATATGCATACCAAGTTTCATCAACCTAGGACTTACAGTTCTTTAGATATGGAGGTGCTCGCAAAACTTTTCCATTTATATTATATGTATTGAAAATTGTCAAAGTCACTCAACTGAAAAATCAAGGTCAAGGTCAAAAGATGGGGATGCAACTGTGCTAACCTACTACTGGGGCATATGCATACCAAGTTTCATCAACCTAGGACCAATAGTTCTTGAGATATGGAGGTGCTCGCAAAACTTTTCCATTGCTATTATATGTATTGAAAATTGTCAAAGTCACTCAACCGGAAAATAAAAGGCCATGGTCAAAAGATGGGGATGCAACTGTGCTAAGCTACTACTGGGGCATATGCATACCAAGTTTCATCAACCCAGGACCTATAGTTCTACAGATATGGAGGTGCTCGCAAAACTTTTCCATTGCTATTATATGTATTGAAAATTGTCAAAGTCACTCAACCGGAAAATCAAGGTCAAGGTCAAAAGATTGGGATGCAACTGTGCTAAGCTACTACTGGGGCATATGCATACCAAGTTTCATCAACCTAGGACTTATAGTTCTTGAGATATGGAGGTGCTCATAAAACTTTTCCAAAAAGTTAACGCCGCCGTCGCCGCCGGTAAAGTAACACCTATGTCCCGCTCTGCTTCGCAGGCGAGACAAAAACCGTGAAAATTTACCCCCGCGAAAATAGCCAGCTATACAGTATTACATGCTTTAATCATTATTTTGTAAAAAACATAATTATTGATAAAAGATGATTTTAACATACAGATCTATGTATAATGGTACATGAGACTTACAATAATTCCTGGGATGTATGGTGGATCTGCTGGTGTGTAGTCTGATAAAAATCCCTGAAAAAGCAGAGGAATATTAATGTCACTTTCTTCAAAATAGAGTGAAGCAAATAGAGAGCTAAGGGATGTTCCAGAATTAATTGCGTGTGTGTGTGTGTGGGGGGGGGGGGGGGGTGGTGTCGGAGGAATTTCTATTACATATATGGTGGGTGGTGGGTGTTTTGGAAATATTTTGTGAAGAAACAATAATAAAAATTAATTATTTTTTTATGGTTGGTGGGGTAAAGAAAAAAGTGCCTCCCGACCCCCCCCCCAAAAAACATTTAATTCTGGAACAGCCCTAACCATTTTGTTTTTATTTTGTTCTAGAACTGCAAGCAAGCCCACTATAGAATATCCCCATCTTATAATTTAATTTTATGAATATCTAAGCTATTTGCTATTTAAAGCGTGCTAGACTATTAAAACAAAGTTGGAAGTTAGGATGTATGAGTTGCTCTAACTCCTTATATTGAGGTATCGTTCACATCTTACCCCTGACATTTTTAGAGCGCCTGGTGTACTGGGACACGTTGGTATACATGGCAGAGGTAGATTATCTTTACAATCAGGATGGCAAGACGCTCGGCAGTCTGAAATGAGATAGCAAAGCATAGATTATCTTTACATTCAGGATGACAAGATGCTCGGCAGTCTGAAATGAGATAATGATGGTAAAAGTAAGAAGTTAAATTCATAGTTTATAAAAGCTTATACTAAATTCACAAAAACGGTGGATGGACAAAGTGAAAACAATAACCTGCATCCTAAATGGAAGTCCCTAAATACAACTTTAGTGGTTATCCTTAGGGCTGTTGCATTTAAATTGATGTGAGACAGGGGGGGGGGAGGGGGGTAAAAGTGCATTTTTGTGTGGATGTGTAATGATTTTTTTATATTGGTTTGGGGGGGGGGGGGTCTTGAACAAAAAGCATCCCCCTCCCCCACATCAATTTAAATGGAACAGCTCTTATTGTTAAATATATTTTTAACAGGTCATTTGTTTTTGCAAGTTCATATACTAAAGGTCTTGTTTAAGATACATTTTTGCCAAAATGTTTTAAATAATCAACTTAATAAGATTGATATTTTTAAAGCAAATAGCAAAAACCTTACCTTTACATTTCATAGACATTCTACCAAATCCTATACGCTTCCCACACTAAAAAAAGTATAAAATAGAATTAGCAACGGGTGTTAGAGAGATACAAGTGTGTGTGTCTGTTATGGTTTAATGTCCTTTAAGACATACCTGGGTTATGTAGAGCCGTCAGTTTTGATGGTGGAGGAAACCACAAACAGGTAACTGACAAACTTAATTACACACCAGTTTTGGAAATTTAAGACACCCGTGATTTTTAATAATTAAATGTAAAAATATCATTTCCTGAAAAAAGTTAAGATTTCTGCCACTAGAAAAGATATATACATGTAAATGTATTTTGTGAATGTTTTATATAAGTTGAAGAAAGTGACAGTTGTGTAATGACAAGAAAATGTTTACCTTTTATGAGCACCTGAGTTCATGCTTGTTCTAAATGCTGATCAGTTTCATTTTTTGTGGAGGTGTGAGATAGGGTTTCATTGTGCATTATATCTGATTTTTTATCAAAAAGATTTTATTTATTTCACTTGGCCTCTTTGGACTACTGACATAAAAGTCCAATATTCTTAACATTATCAGTTCTAAACAAAAACATTAATTCAAAAAGATCATAACACATTTTTGGATTGGTAACAATACACTTACGGGAGCACAAGTTTCTGGTTTGATCACAGTTTTGGATATGAAGAAATGAACTCTGTTCAGTCCTTTACTTGCTGAGAATGCTTTCCTTAAACCAGGGGTTCTGAAATGAGAAAATGAAATACTTGTAACATAAAGTAACTTCTTGTCATTAAAGCTAATTAAAAACTTAGTAACACACAGCTTGAAAATTACCCTTAGACAAACTTTTAATATCTTAAAATAGTGAAAATACAATAGCACTTATTTGTAATAAGTATCAAAACAGAATAAAAATTCACAAATGCTTGAATCACAGCAGATTATGCCCAATCTCACAACATTTGGGATGGACGAATAAATGGGCTCTAACACTATATATGACCCCTACTTTTGTAGATGGGGCATAAAAAAAAATTAACAAATCATCAAAGTTTTCTTTGGTGATGTATTGTAAATTGGAAGACTCATAATCTGCCTTCTTTATAATTACCCAGCTGTAGATGGGGTTCGTCTTCCACGAGACTTCCGTCTGTTGTTGTTACGGTTGCCGGGTGTGGCAAAGTGGGAATCATCAGATTCTGGTTCACTGTCATATGCAGCCTTTGCAGCTACAATAGAGGATATTGGCATTACACATTTAGCAGTTTAATCAACTTAATATACATGTATTTTTATTTATTTCTTATTTTTGATCACATTAAAAAAATCTATTTACCTTTCAATCCTGACCAACAAAACTAAAATACTGACAAAGTCAACCTTTGCAATATTTTTATTTTTCTTATGTTTGGGGGTTAAAATGCCTTTATTGTGGATGTGTAATGATTTTTTTTATATTGGTGGGAGGGGTCTTGAACAAAGTGTGTCCCCCCTCCCCCACATCAATTTAAATGGAACAACCCTTACCAGCATATGCAGGCATTTTAGCTGCTTCATCCAATGCAGGTTCACTGAAACTTTTGTTGAGTTTCTTCCTTGGCATGTTGGTGGTGACGTTAGTTGTGGCAGAGATAGGCTTCCCTACATTATCTAAGTGAACTGTTGTCGTAGTTATCAAGGAACCTTCCTTCTGTTCAAATATTCAATGATTTATTGCATTAATTAAAGACATTTATATTTTGGTTATTACAATGATGTGCAAATATTATTCCAATCATTGAGATTTTATGGGGGGATCATTATCACTTCAATATTACTTTTCATTTCTCATAATTTTTGTTTCGTCTTCCTTTACCTTATTCTATAACTTTAATTGTTTCATGGAAACACAATGGGTAAGTTGTAACAAGCAAACAAGTGTGGCCACTAAAAGTATGTCTCGCCTGCCGGCACCATCACTAAAATCAACCACCTAAGCTTTCATTTCTTGATATAAACACAAATTGTGTCTGTATAACCAGTATCAGATGCCTAGCTATTATACTTTTCAAGCAATTTATTGTCAACACAAAAAAAAAAAGTTTTCTGCCTGAAAAAAAACCCCTAAGTTCACAGAGTCACTGGACCCTAAAAATGGGGTCATGGTCACATGGCATGGAGACTGTTACGTTTACCATAACCTCAACTGTCTGTATACCCAATATCAGATGCCTAGCTATTATACTTTTCCAGCAATTCATCTTCCACAAAAGTCTTACAAAAAAGTTTTCTACCTGAAAAAGACCTAAGTTCACAGAGTCACTGGAGCGTGAAAATGAGGTCAGGGTCACACGGCATGGTGACAGCTGTGTAGACCATAACCTGAACTGTCTGTATACCAAATATCAGATGACTAGCTATTATACTTTTCCAGCAATTCATCATCCACAAAAGTCTTACAAAAAACTTTACGGCCTTAAAAAAGACCTAAGTTCACAGAGTCACTGGAGTGTGAAAATGGGATCAGGGTCACACGGCATGGTGACAGTTTCGTAGACAAAAACCAGAACTGTCTGTATACCAAATATCAGATGCCTAGCTATTATACTTTTCCAGCAATTCATCCTCCACAAAAGTCTTACAAAAAAGTTTACAGCCTGAAAAAACACCTAAGTTCACAGAGTCACTGGAGCTTGAAAATGGGGCCAGGGTCACACGGCATGGTGACAGTTGCGTAGACCATAACCTGAACTGTCTGTATACCAAATATCAGATGCCTAGCTATTATACTTTTCCAGCAATTCATCGTCCACAAAAGTCTTACAAAAAAGTTTACAGCCTGAAAAAACACCTAAGTTCACAGAGTCACTGGAGCGTGAAAATGGGGTCAGGGTCACACGGCATGGTGACAGCTGCGTAGACCATAACCTGAAATGTCTATATACCGAATATCAGATGCCTAGCTATTATACTTTTCCAGCAATTCATCGTCCACAAAAGTCTTACAAAAAAGTTTACAGCCTGAAAAAACACCTAAGTTCACAGAGTCACTGGAGCGTGAAAATGGGGCCAGGGTCACACGGCATGGTGACAGTTGCGTAGACCATAACCTGAACTGTCTGTATACCAAATATCAGATGCCTAGCTATTATACTTTTCCAGCAATTCATCGTCCACAAAAGTCTTACAAAAAAGTTTACAGCCTGAAAAAACACCTAAGTTCACAGAGTCACTGGAGCGTGAAAATGGGGCCAGGGTCACACGGCATGGTGACAGTTGCGTAGACCATAACCTGAAATGTCTGTATACCAAATATCAGATGCCTAGCTATTATACTTTTCCAGCAATTCATCGTCCACAAAAGTCTTACAAAAAAGTTTACAGCCTGAAAAAACACCTAAGTTCACAGAGTCACTGGAGCGTGAAAATGGGGTCAGGGTCACACGGCATGGTGACAGTTGCGTAGACCATAACCTGAACTGTCTGTATACCAAATATCAGATGCCTAGCTATTATACTTTTCCAGCAATTCATCGTCCACAAAAGTCTTACAAAAAAGTTTACGCCGCCGCTGTCGCCGCCGCCGCCGTCGCCGGAAAGTAATACCTATGTCTCGCCTTCCGCGACTTTTCGTCGCAGGCGAGACAAAAACTGCTTTCCCTTCCTTATACATGCTATAGCATTTATGTGATTCTCCCGCCAGGAGACGAAATCTCCCGACTTTTTGATCCATATCCCCTTCTCCCAACTTTTTGTGTAATCTCCTGCTTTTTCAAGACATGACAAAATTTTAGTTTTATAAACATTTTAATTGTTCTGTCATTTAGTGCCCTCAATTGACATTCAAATGCAATTTCAATTAGGCCAAAATAAAATATATGTGTGTTTCCGGTTACCCGACCTACCTGGATTTAGGACCGGCGATCTTAAACATTTTATCGGTGTTTAAAAAAAAAAAAAAAAAAATCCGGAATATTTTCGTTTTTTTCCGGTTTGGTTTCGTGATTTATAATAAAGATCGCGAAAGCGTTTGTAATCAACGACCGGACTTCGATGGTTTAAGCGCTTAAAAGACATCGATGAAAACATGGCCGGCGTGGCCTCTTCGTACAGGCCGAGCACTGTTTTGGCCATAAAGTATGACAATTGTGTGCATATGGAGGCAAAAAACCTAATGACATCTGTACCAGACAATTTTGATATGATAACAGTCTTTCACGAGTACCATAACTGTGACAATTTCGACGAAAAGAAGTATAAAATAGAAATAAAATGTGCAACTACCCTTGAAAAGTCCTCGGAAAGTTTCAACGTTTCACCGAGTGTATCGGTCGGCGAATTGACACATTCCTTCAATGTTAAATGTGTGAACTTTACATGCTCTCAGAAGAAGGGTGACAATCTAGCAGAAATGATCAATTCATGTGCAGAGGAGGCAACCAAATCGGCGAATAATGCTTTTCAAATATTGATGGCAGGTGGAAGGCAGTTTGTAGAAAAAAGAAGTAAAAGGTGTGGTGACAAAAACAAGGAAAAAAGAAAGAAATCAAGCTATTCCCTTTTAGGGTGACATGGTGTATGATTCATGTTCTTTATATAAATGAATCTGCCCCAGCATCATGTCAACTTTTATATCTTCTTTAAAATTTTCTATGGCTGACCCTTTTCATTTAAAATTAAAATATACAACATTACAATCTTTACGAAATTTTATACTTTTGGTATTACCATTTCATTTTTATTACTAATAAGGGACCAACTATTTATTGAACTTGAAATGGGGGGGGGGGCTTATATGTAAATTGTTTTTGTTTTTTTTATCAGAATTTTTTTTGTGCAGAGCCAATAATTTTTTTTTCCAAAAAAATCAATATCAGATTATTTTTTTTAAACCAAGTCCCCCCTTCAAGATAAATAAATGGTTGGTCCTAAAATTTGAAAAAAAAATCTGTTGAACTGTAAAAATAGTCTTAAAGTAATAGTAGTATGACATTGTATGAAAAGGCAAGGAGTACTAGTATTTTATAAATTGGAACACCAACAAAGATTTTGTATTTTATGAAGACTGTATGCAGGACCATATACAAAAAACAAACTTTAACAGGGGTGGAAAAATCTGTTGCTCCAACGCCTGGGGCAGTGCATTCGCAACCTCAGGCATGTCCTTTTTTATAGAAAAAAAATCTGTTGGGCCTTTCTTTCAAAATTAAAAAAAAATGTGTGTATATTTAATTTTTAAATCCCCCCCCCCTCAGAAGAAAAGAATATCAGTATCAGTTAGACTTTGAATCAAAACACCGGGCTTTGTCACATTTAAAATCTGAAAAAAAACTTAGACTTGACAGGAATGAATAAATTTTTCCACCACTGTTAGAGTAATAAATCTGCATTGTCAGACCAGTATAAAAGAATCATGTTGCACTTGTTCTGATATGTCTAATTAAATCTGCCACATCCACCCCCCCCCCCCAAGTTTTCCATCTCAAACATATATTTGTATTATATAATGAATATTAAAAAAAATATGAAAATGATGGCGTCTGTGTGTGGTTCTGTCCGTCAGGCCTCACACAAAAATTCTGTACCCTTTTCTCAGAAACGATATATCCTTGGCTTCTGAAATTTTGCATGCAGCCTTCAGTACTAGGGTCCCATATAAACTTGAAAGCAATTTTCAGGTTTGTCAGATATCTACTTCCTGTTTAGCGACTTAGCTGTTTTCAACAGGCTACAGCCCTTTTAATCAGTTCTTGTTTATATATTTACAGTCTTTTAAAATTTTTTGTAGTGCAAGGGTAAAAACAGGCCTGACTCGGAAAGATGAATTATACAATCAACTGGTAGACGACTTCAAAACACGGAAGATCGATTTTCCCCGATCTCTAGCCCAAACAGATGGGTCTTACTTTGTGCAGGTATGCAGATAACAATTATTGTTTTACTAAGGCAATGTTTTAAACCATAGATATTGAAATGCAAAAGTCTGTATCTTGACAGTGAATATCATATTTATTTTATAGTAGAAAACAATAAATTTTTAAAAATTGAACTTTAGCAAATATTATTAAAGTACATATCTAAAAAAAAAAACCAAAACGATTTAATACCAGTGCTGCAGTATATATTTTGCTTGTTTTAAACTTTATACAGAATTCTGGTTTGGAGTAAGTATTATCTGACCATACATGTATATCTTTCCTTATCTCTATATCTTTATATGTTGTGGTATATGGTTCTCACTTTTCTTTGTGTAGTATCTATCTTTACATGAAACCAGCTAAAATGTGCACTTTAATTCTGTGCTTCACATTAACCTTTGTAGTATTAACCTAGCATATTTACATTTGATTGCTTCCTGTTCAATGTTTTAATCATCCAACTTATATACCACAAAAGACACCACTACTTTATTTGTCAAGTATTAATGGATTATGAATATAGAAAATATTTATTACATTAAAATTTCAATATTGTATATAAAGAGTTATTTTATAGAGTCTGACACTGATCTTCAATGGTTAAATTTTAGGTTTAAGTTGTGACAGAATGACAAATACTACTGATCTTTGATGGTTCCATTCTTAGTATGGTATATTCATTTCTTTACAATTTTAATAAATATTCGTCTCCTTTATTATTTTAGGTCATTACAAACACCCTATGGTACGTAACTAATCAACACAATGTAATACAAGATGCTGCGCTCCGGATAAAAAAGGTGATGCCCATCCCAGATTGTTATACACAGTTCAATGGCTACAACGATGTGAAAAGAAAGAAATTGAAAGAAGCACCAATGAGTTCAACTACCCTTCGCTCTCATAGCCAGGCATTATACAGGTTTATATCAATCTCTATAAATTTGACACTAGTAGATGTGCTTTTGCAGTGTGTTGAATAAATATTTGTTGTACTGAGATGATCACATTACTTATCCTATTGTGTCCCACAACCAATGTTGTGTCAGACTTTTGTGCTTTGTACTTTAACAATCACAATAAAAAAGAGAAATGCCTATACCAAGTTAGGACTATTGCGATCTTATACCAATATTCCGGTGGAATTAAACTTGTTTTCTGTTTCTGGACTATAAGATTGATCTCCGTTTAGTAATTCTGTTGTTACCTTTATTTACATGTATTATTAATTTGAATGTGTTTCTGTCACATGTACATTCACACCATATCTCTCCTTTTTAATGCATGTACTGTTATTAAACTAGTATCCTGACATACACAATATATATTCATGTTGATTTTTTTCTATTTTCAGTCTTTTGATGAAGCCTTACATTGGAAGTTCTGAAGGATGGCAGTCTGAGAAAGAAAACATAAAGGGTTTGGCCAAGTGTTTAGACTCATATGCAGACTATTTGGATGAACAGAACACCAAGATGAAAACTAATCAAGCCCTTGAACACCCTGTGCGTACGATTGATAAACATGCGACAATTCAGCACGTAAAAAAGGCTACTTATGGAGTGAAAGCACAGTACAGAATCCTGGACAATAAAATTAGATCAACAGAAGAGATGACACCAGTTGTATTTGATGAGTACGAACACATAGAAAATCCTTTTCAAACTAGCAAACAACGATATGAATACTTCAATAATATCCAGCTCAGTTCTCCAATATATGTGATTAGATTCAATCCAGGTGGTTCCATCATAACAACAGTTTGCATTGTTAAAGTCAAACCAGACAGAACAGAAACTGAGATACTTATTGACGGTGCTAGACTACTGCAAACAGCAAAGCCTCATTTGAAAGAGTACCACACTCGACAACAAAAGAAACAGTTCAGAGAAAGACTGCGAAATGTTACACATGTTTTACCATCTGTCGCTGATATGATTTACAAGGAACTAACTTATGATGCATCGGCTGCTTCACATCCTGAAACTGTAGAGAGACTACGATTGATTTTTCTCGGAGAACCCAATTTGATATCTGATCTGAGACACATGAATCCTGGAAGGCCAGTGGGTACGTTTGACACTTTTTTTGAGAAGTTGGAAGAAGTAGTAAATGAAGTAACAGCAGCGGATGATAGACGCCACAATATCGCCCATCTATCTGAGTGGCTGTCTTTGAAAGAACTAATTGCTAAAGCGAAAGAAAGATGTCCAGATGACACCAAAGTTCCATCGAAAAGCCTTGTTAGACTGCAATTTGCACCAAGGAACCCATACAGCCATGGTGCCTTGAAATTCACATCAAGAATCAATATCCAATATAAAATTCAAAGACGACAACTTCGGGCATCCCACCCTGATGAGCACTTCTGTGCTGCACAGTTTAGATACTTCAGGGAGAAGGCTGTTGAACTGGGTGAGAAAGCAGCAGTTCTGTTTTGTGATGATAAATCGAAAGTTCCTTTGGGAGAACCTGGATGTCCAGTATCCACTGGAGTACGAGGAAAAAAGACTCTAGCACCTACAAGTACAACACTAGCAGCAAAAGATCATGACATGAACATTGCTTCCCTCACGCCGTCAGTATATCTGAACTGTGAAGTGCCTTCTTCAGCAGACAAATCATTTGTTAGAGGAGTGGTTACAACCATAACTAATGATTCTGTGTTTCAGACTTCCAATCCGTTTCGTCATGCTGTTGCAATCATTAAAATACTCGACAGACAACAGGAAAAACCAAAGATGCTGATGAAGTTTACTGACGGCGGAACTGACCAGAGAAATACTTTAGAAGCTGTAAAATGTGCAACGATTTGCATATTTCTGGAACTAAACCTAGACATGTTGATATTAGCTCGATGTGCACCAGGTCAGAGCTGGATAAACCCAGCGGAACGAATTATGTCTATTCTCAACTTGGGGCTCCAGAATTGTGCTTTGGAAAGAGTTCAATCTGACGAAGAAACAGAGAAAGATATCAGAAAATGTGGATCGATGGCGAGTATCCGTGAGTTTGCAGAGAAGAAACCAGAAATAAAAGGAAAATGGACTGACAGTGTGGAGCAGGCACAATCAACAGTAAGAAATAGATTTCTTAGACTTTCTCTGAAAGACAAACCGTTAGAGGCAATGGATCCAGTTCAACTTGATGAAATCGATATCTTAAAGAGACATTTAAGAGAACACTTTCCAGACCTGGATTTGGGAAAGCTCCAGAAAGTTCATACCAAGAAATCAATCTCATACACAACATGGATTGAAAACCATTGCAGGCTAAGAAACTACTCATTTCAAATTCGTAAATGTGAAGACACAAACTGTTGCCCTAAACCTACTCTGCAAAAAGAAGATATGCAATGGCTTCCAGATCCACAGGTAGACGATAACAACCCTGGACATTATATGCCATACTTTGACGTAAAAGGAAAGGACACACAAGAAAAGTATCCCTCAATGAAACCACAGAAACCACAGAAGCAACAGCAGAACAAAACTGGTACACGTAAAAGGAAGATCACAGAAGATGATGAACAGCAAGAGGAAGATGAAGAAACACAAGAACAAGAACAAGAGTATACAAAGGAAAGGTTTGGTGACACACAACTATGCACAGCACAACATGCTAGAACTACAACTGTCTGCATAGAATGCAGAAAACCGAGGGTCATTTATTCTAAACATGTTTTAACAGACAGGCAGAACATGTCATTGGTCATTATGTTGAGTGAGATAGAATACAGTTGTGGAGCACCAGTTACACCTCCAAAACACATGCTTCATGACATTGCTATGACTCGTGCAAATCTAGTTTGTTCCAGCCCAATTGAGATACCATATTATACTTCAGAGAAGGGCAGACTCGACCTTTGCTGCCTTTGTGGAGATGAAGGAGCTGAAGTGTCAAAAGATCTCAAGAAACAATATAAAACTGTCTTACCATTGTGCATGGACTGTGAACAGAGAGGAAGAAAAACAGTTGTTGCTCGTCCATACGGAAAAAAACAATAACTTTTGAGGAACAACTGTTTTTCTTCCTCTCTTTTAATAATATGAATTCTGACAAAATATAATTCAAGTTTAATTAAAATTAGAAAAACATCAGAATTTTGCTTTCACAATATACAGTCTTTGTGTTTAAACTGAAGCACATATTAATATCTTTGCATTTTAAATATCCTGTCTTTTATATACATTGCATTTTTCAAAAATATCATTACTAAGGTCTTTTAAGTCCTTTATTGACAGTTCTGGTGGTACATCAATATAACCTTTAGGAAAATAAAGAAAACATGCATCATCAATCAAAAAAAAATGTTTTGGCAAAATAAAATGTTTTTTCTACCTACCTACCTGCAGTCAAAATCACTAGGTAATAGGAAACACACATATATTTTATTTTGGCCTTAGAATTGAAAATCTCCCGCTTTTTTGTCCAATCTCCAGCCAAAAAAATCAAAATCTCCAGCTTTGTCATCACGGATCTGTCACATGTATGTTATAGCATTGTTGTACAAATATTATTCTAATTATTGATATTTTTTGGGGGTAGCATTATCACTTCAATATTAATTTTCGTTTCTCTTGAGTTTTTGCGCTGGAAACACAAAAGGTGTGCTGCAAAAAGTTTTAAAATGCTTTCCCTTCCTTATAGCACATGTTTGAGTTCACTCTTTTAATTGTTATGAGCTCAGGAGGTTTATTGCCCTACGGTTGTCTATAGTCTTTTTCCTTGGTTGTTATGTTTGCATTTAAGCCCTTTGACATTGGATTGTCCTTTTAGGACTTTTCTGCAAAACATATTATTTTGATTATTCACCACAATAACACTAACAACCAAAGAAAGTTTTACAAAATAACAATCTACAACAATACCTCTAAGACATCTTCGTCACTTCTTCGTCTCTTTGGTTCGGCCTCTTCCAGAGGAGGGGCAGAAGGTCGTTTGTACTTCCTGCCATTACGTAGACATAAGCTGTCCAGTTCATCACCCGTTGTGTCGTAATCAGAGGCTGATAGTATTGAATGTGTTGTCTCATTGATAGGCTCTAACCTTAAAATTAAAATACACAAAACATGAATCAATATTTGAATTATCTAAAATCTCCCCCTCCCTAAAAGACCAAAGTTTCATTTGAATGAAAGATATTCAACTGATCATTGAGCTAATGCTAAATTGTAATATTAATATTTTTAACTGCCAATTACACTTGCATACTGTTTAATAATGTATTATTTTCTGTAGGAATATAAAATCATCCCTCAGAGCACAAAACTGAATTAAATGGGAAAATGGGATAAATTTTTTCACCATCCTGTTTTTTTTTACTGTCAGAGGAAACCATGAAAATTGATTTCCATAAAAATAAATGAATCTACAGTAAAACTTTAAATCCATGGGTATCTAACCTCCTGCATGTCTTTAATTACTCTTTGTTATGAAATAAATAAATCTAGCAAAGTCAAAAATCGCCGAATTTCATTAAACAGGGAGTAGGTTAGTGAGGAGCTGAATATTGAATCCCATGTTATGGGCCCCAACCCTGATGCTTCATACCAAATACGATCAGTAGTTGCTGAGAATTTTTTTTTCATCACCCGCACACCCTCCTGCCGACGTTCATCATTCTAAAACACACTCTGTGAAGTCAAGCCAACAAAATTTAATCTGTTTAGAATATTTTTGTGTCAACCCTTATATCCTACCTTCTTGATGGAGAAGTTTCCATTCTTTTGTGACTATAGTTGTTCAGGAAAGCCAGTCTCTCTTTATCTTGTTCATGCAACATACTTTTACTGTTTTTATCCACCAGAAGTTCCCTCACCAAGCCAATCTGTTGATCCTAAAACCAAAGACAAAAATAAACATGCTCAAAAATAGGACAAATCATCAGACAATTAACATGAAAGGGCCAAAATTTCCTTGGCTGAAGTATTATCTTTTTATAGCACCTGAAGAAGGGCTTTATGTCCATAAATTTGGGCACTTTTAATGTTATGACTTTAACCTTTGAATGTTTCATTTATCCCTTCTAAACATGGTTTTTACCTATCATTTAATTCTTATATTTGCCTATTCATAAATCCTAGTGAAACACTGATAATAAATCTTTATTATCCTAGTATGCCCCATATAAGTATGGTATGTAACACAAAACAATTCGGATTAGGAAATAATGAGATAGGGTATGAATGTACAAAACTCACATAACAAGAGGTTATTAAGAAGAAAAAAAAACACACACAAAAAAAAAACATGTTTAAGAAAAATAAGACAGAATCGTTACCAATTCTTCCTTTTTGTCTTCAATTCTTTTCCTCTCTTCTGCTTCTCTCTCTATCTGTACATGGGCGTGTTTCAGTCGTGTTTTCAGCGTTTTGTTTTCGTCTTCGAGGACCTTCAATCTGTCTTTCATCCTTTCCAGTTCCATTTCTGCATCTCTCCATTTCCGCTGGCATTGTTTCTGGTTTCCAACAAATCTTCTAAATTCTACAGAAACAAATATAATATAAATTGATTTTTAATAAAATCAATGAAGAATATTTATTATTATGTTCAAAGTATAAATCTGACATTTAAGTTTCACAGATACTTTACTCTTTAGTATACAAATTTTTAGAATTAACTTGATGATAATTTCAAATTTATGCTGTGTAAAAACTTTTATTAAGACAATTTTAAAATATACTTCTTTAATACAAATTGTAAAAAACAAATTCAAACACCCCATTCCCAAACAATTTTTTTATCATTTGTATATATATTCTAATTACAAATACACATGTAATACAAGCAACAATTGTTATGCAATATTTCATATATTCAGCATAACATTACTCCAATATGCACATTGTAGCCCTATGTGTTGATTGTTCTGATCTATTAAACATACTATAAAAATCATACAACCCATCCGATTTAACTATGGACTTACGATTGTAGCGTAAAGGGAAGTGTGCAAACACAACAATGAAAATTTACGTCGTCATGAACAAGCCAATCGGTAACAAGAACCGCAAAACGTCACAGTAAGAAAAACCAACGTCAGCCGACTATTCATCAATATCCAATCAGATTTGATGTTTGCACGACCCATTCATTCAATCAATGTATTTTTATGTAATCAAATGTAACGATTTGTGGTTTTTGTTAACGTTTGGCTTTGTTCATGACGACGTAAATTTTAATTGTTGTGTTTGCACACTTTCCTTTACGCTACAATCGAACGTCCATAGTTAAATCGGACGGGTTGTACATGATAATATATAAGGTATGCTCAACTGTACATACAGGTATACATGTATATACATTGTAGCATAACTATTCTGTGCATCATAGCATGCATAAAGAACAAATTTATTAACCTGGATTTATTCCAACATGTAAGACTTAGAATTTCTCAAATTTACCTGGCTCTATTCCAACATGTAAGACTTTAGAATTTCTCAAATTGACCTGGCTCTATTCCAACATGTAAGACTTAGAATTTCTCAAATTTACCTGGCTCTATTCCAACATGTAAGACTTAAGAATTTCTCAAATTGACCTGGCTCTATTCCAACATGTAAGACTTAAGAATTTCTCAAATTGACCTGGCTCTATTCCAACATGTAAGACTTAAGAATTTCTCAAATTGACCTGGCTCTACTGAGTATTTCTACATGTAAGACTATAATTTACCTGGCTCTATTCTGACATGCAAGACTTAAGAATTTGTTGTGTGTAAATTTTTGTGCTTTGTCTTGGATTATTGATCTAGGGGGAAGGTTGGGCCCAAAAAACTAGTTTAACCATGCCACATTTTATAATATGTGCCTTTCCTAAGCCAGGAATCTTTGACAAAGCTTTTATTTGTACTTGTCTTTATGGTGTTTTCTGTTCCTTGTTTAGAAGGGGGTCTATCTTTGACTTTTTCAGGACTGGATTTGAATTAATATATGTCATCTATTTAGACCATGGGTGGAATGCAGAATTGCGAGCAGCGCCTAATGGTCGTGTTGAAGACTGCTGGCAGTTTGGCCAAACAAAAAAGTACGTGTGTTTACTGTGACATGCTGAAAAAAATGTTTTCAACATGTTGTTTTTAGTTTATCTCCCAACCTGGTACAAGACCATGCATGTTATAAATAAAGTTGAAGGATTCGCTTCAATTCCATCCGCTTTTCATCATCCTATAAACGTTTAGAGTGCTTGAAAGTTTCCTTTCCATTGCATTACCGATAGTGGATATGTTTATATCACTTTGACTTTTGACCAATCGTGATCGATGTTGCTTAACTGAGGTTGTTTAAGCCAATGAAAACGCCTCTTTGTACCTTCACATTTATAAATTAGACCGGAAACGGTATAGAGCGGAAAAAAATCTGGATTTTCGTAAAACTGAAAAAATCGGAATTTTTAAATTTAAAACGGATGACAGTCAAACGAAAAGCGGAATTCCGCTTTAAAGCGGAATAAAATCATCCCTGACTGTATAGATTTTTATGTGAGCTGTGATTGTGTTCCCTTATCCTATATCTCATTATTTTCTATTTAGAGTTTACCTGGCTCAATTCCGACATGTAAGACTTTGGAATTTCTCATCAAATCATCAAAAGCCGCTAAAAAGGATAGCTGTTTATCCATTGTTTCTGCAACATAGAAAATATGGAATAGATATAAAAAGTTAAATGTATTATTAATTTACATTGACTTTTGTGAAAAAATACCGAGATGTACCATTGGGGCATTCTATTGTCAAAAGTACAAAAGGACCAGTCAACACAAACCAGAACAGCACAAAGAAACAGACAATATAAAACACACAACAGGTCGGTCTTAACTAGTAAGATAATTAAATGCCATAATACTACTGTAATTTCATTATTATTCGTGGGGTATTAATTTTCATGGTTTTCGTGGGTGGTCTTGACCCACCAAATTTGATACTCCACGAAAAGGAGATTTTATATTGGTTTGTATGTTGCAAACTACAGAGCCACGAATTTAAGAATCCACGAACTGACAATTTTTCATCAAACCACAAAAATTGGTATCCACAAAAATAAATTTATCCTGCAATGAGCTATTTCATTGTATGATACAGCTATACAGATACATGTATTGTTCAATGATATCCGTGCATTAGCAGGATATTACTTTTGTGTTGACAGGATATCACTTCCACTGGTCCCACTTCCCAGTATGAGCATTGCCAAGGTATAACATCGGGAATCAGTAACGTCACAGCACATGCTTTGGCGCCAACTTTGATGGCTTCACTTGTTTTCGACCAAAAATCGCTATTTTCAGCTTTACAGTTGGCAATTTGGAGTTGCAGGATAAACACAATATACCTTCATTGCCAATCATATAACAATTATTTGTGCTCGCTACGATACATGATAATAAAGCTCGCCATTATCATATTTCTAAAGCTCGCACAAATACATTTGTAAATGTTATATTTTCTGGCAATGTACATATATAGTATATGAATCCACAGTATAAAATAATCAATATAAATGCCAGTTCATACATGTCATAAGTATAAGATCATATTCTTACATGTCTTCTGTCATTTCACAAGGCTGTCAAGTTTTGACTAGCTCTTAGCATTGGATTGCCACAAAATTGAAAATCAAAGGAAAAACTTAAAAATGCAGGAGTCTCACGCAAGTTGGCAGCATGCACGACTTGCCTATTTTTTAAAGTCCTTAGGCTTGGTGGATATGCATAAATAAAGGTAATACGCTCTGGAAGGGGGCAATAATGGTAGAAATGTCATTATTTCATGGGATGCAGTCCCACATATGTAGAAACTTCCAAAAGTTAATGGTTTGGTTTTTCTTCCAAACTGGAAGCGCAAGCGCACTAGGCACAAATTTCTATGGGGCCAGAAATTCAATGCTTTTCTTTTAATTAATTTTAAAACTGACAGATCTAATAACCACAGTTAAATTTCTTTTTAAAATATACAGGAGAATACGGATGGAAAGTCAAAACTAAACTCTCTAAATATATTTTTCAAGGAAACTCTCATTGTCAAAGAGATGAATTGATCACGCCAAGTTCTCACGAGAATGGTCATGGCAAACAGGTGCGTTAGGAACAATCATGATAAATGATTGTTTACTAATAATTCAACCAATTTATGGCGATGTTTAAGCGGGTCTTTTAAACAATAACAATAAAAGATAAAGATTTATAGAAAAAAAGATGGTCTTACCTTAGGCTAGCTGATCATGGAGATTTTTTAATCAATCCTGTGCATGTGCATGTTCCAGTGTTTTATTAAAAAAAATCCTGATTGAAACAGGTCGTCATTTTCTGCCAGGTTTTTATATCAATTTTCTCCACCCAATACCTCTAAAAAGATATATTGGTCTACAGAAAATCAACCAAAACCTGGCAGAAAAAAGGTTGCTTTGTTTACTTCTGCTGGAGCGCGAAATACTCTGACTGGGAAATGACGTCATTGATAACGTAACACCAAAACAAGGTTATTTCGTCCTGTCTACGTCATCCTACTATTTTAGAATGTTACAAATATTTTTAATTTGCACAAATAATTAGATATTTATAATTATTAGTTATTGATCAGTGACATTTTTGACAACTATTTCTCAGGGTTGGCAAAAACCCGGGTTTTAAGAGTATTTCCCAGCCCAGCGGGAAATACTGGGAAAACCCGGGTTTTACTGGGTTTTATTGGGCAA
Organism: Arcuatula senhousia; assembly: GCA_963971305.1. Lineage (NCBI taxonomy): Eukaryota > Metazoa > Mollusca > Bivalvia > Mytilida > Mytilidae > Arcuatula > Arcuatula senhousia. The sequence continues at coordinate 48,140,869 of OZ020315.1, read as the reverse complement.
TACTGGGCATTACTGGGTAATAAGTTTTTTCTTATTAAAATAATATGAGGCAGGTAAAACCTGTTACGCTCCCGAGGTTTCAATTGATTTAATTTTTTTGGTTCGAAAATAAAAACAAACTAGCTTTTCTTGTGGGTTATGTGAGCGTTTAATGACGTCTAAAATTTTCAAAGATAAAAACGTTAAAAAGACGCCGAAAGTTCGGGAAAACAAGCGCGTGCTATACCGGACGTTGAAGGAAAATTCAGCTCATAGTACAACTAAAATATTGACATTTCTACCATTATCATCAAATACCTACATAACAATCAGTATTAAGATGTGTATGTACACTTTTTAGTAAAATCTAAACAAAACAGATTTAGAGAGTGAAAGATTAAAATTTAATCAAAAAGATATACATGTAATATATGTGATAAATTTTCCATGTGTAGAAATGCAAAATGATCTATAAATAATAGGGGTGTAACGATACCACTTCCCCACGATCCGATACAGATCACGATACCTGGCTCACGATCCGATCCGTATCACGATACCTTAGTTTCATAACTTACAAAAGACCTGCTTGTCATATCATTGTAAATCGATGGTAATGTTTAAGAAGTATAATTTTCATGTGTTAAATAGACTGTAAACCGAAGTCTTTTCAAGCAAAAGATTTTATTTCAGTCCGACTGACAATATTTTGTGCCATTGTTGACACCGGAAGCACGCTTTTTTATCTTCCTACCAAAGATGGATACGACATTTTTTGGATCGGATCGGAATCGCGAAGTCAAACACGGTATCGATTTCCGGATCGTGGGATAAAATATCGTGATGCACCGGTGAATCGTTACACCCCTAATAAATAACCTGATATGGCCTTATACAAGTTCAATGTTTTTTTAATGCATGTATGTCTCATTCTTATAAATACACAAGCCCTACCTATTAACAATTAGACAAATATGATGTTTTGATTACTAATCCTTATTTAATCTTTTCATGTATATGGTTTCACAATTCTCTTTTGTTTTATAGCCTGGGGTTTCATAAATAATTAGCATAGATTAAACAACATGTATTGTCATGATTGTCAAAATTGTAATGACAGTGAAAAAAAATATAGCAAAAAAGTAGTGCAAATATACAAATTATTGAAAGTATAAATGCATGAAAAGTAATGTCAAATACAAATAATTTATGAATTTTGTAGATGAGGAAAAATTTTGAAGCATATGATACTATTAAGTAGGATTTTTTTCATGAATAAATTCTTATTACCCAGTATTGCCCACTTTGATGATTTTAAGGGTATTGGCCAGCCCGGGAAAACCCGGGCGGTCAATACTTTGCCAACCCTGCTATTTCTAACAGGTCAGGGAAAACCACTTATTGACATATTATATGTCAATTTACATATAATACCTCAATTGAGATATACTAGGATATGTCAATTGACTTATAATAGTATTTTTTTCAAATTAAATCTCAAGTGAAGCTAGGAGGGTAACTTTTCAAAGTAAATCCTAATCAATGACCATTTCTTATCCATGAGAAAGCTTTTTTCTGTTGAGTAATGCTGCCTTTCTAGTATATTAATTGTGCTTTACTTTCTTTTGTTATGTTGATTGGACAGTTGACCTTCAATTATAATGACCAGGTATTTAAATAGCTGTATTTGCTTTCAGCTATAGTTCATTACCAATGACCATGACCTCAATCATACTTCAATCACCTGTCATTGAAAAAAATTATGTGTGCAATCAAAGGAGCATGAGTAAAACTCACCAGGTATTGTACAGCTATTTAAATATCTGGGCATTATAATTGAAGGTCAACTGTCCAATCAAGATAACAAAAGAAAGTAAAGCACAATTAACATACTAGAAACGCAGCACTACTCAACAGAAAAAAAGCTTTCTCATGGATAAGAAATGGTCATTGATTAGGATTTACTTTGAAAAGTTACCCTCCTAGCTTCACTTGAGATTTAATTTGAAAAAAATACCATTATAAGTCAATTGACATATCCTAGTATATCTCAATTGAGGTATTATATGTAAATTGACATATAATATGTCAATAAGTGGTTTTCCCTGACCTGTCTAAAGCTGCGTCCCATTTTAGGTTGCATCTATTAGTTGTACTATGAGCCAAATTTTCCTTCAAGGTATGGTATAGCACATGCTGGTTTTCCCAAACTTTCAGCATCTTTTTAACGTTTTTATCATTGAAAATATTAGAGGTCATTAAACGCTCACGTAACCCACAAGAAAAGCTAGTTTGTTTTTATTTTCGAACCAAAAAAATTGAAATAATTGAAACCTCAGCCTCAGGAGCATAACAGGTTTTACCTGCCTCATAACCATATTATTGTTATGATTTGGTGGTATTTTGAAAAAGCATTTGAGTGATACCCAATGTAATTATATTGGGGACATAGACCTGTATTTACAGGCCTATGTTATGGATGAGGGCTTTGTCTTGGTGGTACTGTACTAGTGTAGACCTTGCATTATTTTGATCGCAGTGAACCATTAATTTTGGACAGGATTTATGCAAATTTGATTATTATTTCTTGTAAAACTGTAGACCTGGAAGTCTGCGAAGGTATTGCAAAATGTACCGACCCACAAATTTGATCACAATTTATCTTCTTTTAAAATTTTGAATCTCCCATTGACATGACACTTCCGTCTTCCCGGTTGTTTTCAAACCAAATGATTGCAAACCAATGAAAATGCTCGTTTCAAATGCAAAAGTTTAAATTTAAGCCAAAATAGTGAAAATAAATGAGAAACCAGTCAATACCAGTTCTTGTATCCTTGACCAATCAAAAGGCTCCTTTCAATAACTTTTTTTAGATTCTACTTCCGGTCCGTTTGATTTTCACACCCTTCTTCCTGAAAGTAGAAACTTTTCTCTTTAACGATGATTTTGTTAGAAATTCATAACAGAATCGTAGAGGAAACACTTACTCAAAGATTTAGAAATGCAAAGGAAGGGTATGTGTAAACAAGCATCGTCAAACTTGGCCAATTTTATATTTTTTCTAACCCTGCCCCTGGTCTGCTTCCGCATATATTTTTGTCTCATTCAGTTTTTTACTATGAGTTAAAAGCTAGAACTCTTTGAGATATTTTATTACATGCAACATTTCAATGCCTGCGCCAACGATCTATAAGAATGTTAACAGAAGTTAGATTTGAGAAGGGGGTGTACAAGGCCCAGGCAGATAAGTCATGTAACTTTTCCCACCCTCATAATGCAATACTCACATCAGAACTGCCTCTTAAATAAGAATATGGGCAGATTCCACCTGTGATGCTTCGGTAGTTAAAACGTTTATTAAATTATTTAACAAGCGAAAATCATTTTTAGGCAGAGCCTTATAGAGTCATAAATGAGTACTCAAATGAGTACTCCCTAGAAGAACTGGAAAAGAGCATAAATAGACTAAGGAAAAGTACCAACTCTAACATAATAATAGCTGGAGATTTCAACCTACCAGGCTGGGACTGGAAAACCAAAACCCTGAAAGCAAACACCCAGCACGCTAAAAACCACAACAAATTCATGGATATACTATACGACAATGGGCTGGATCAACTAGTGGAAGACCCAACAAGAGGCGATAACATACTTGATCTTATCCTAACAAATAACCCGTCTGCATTTACAAGAACCGAAATAATACCAGGTATTTCAGACCATGATATTGTATTCTCAGAGCTGGATCTAGCTACCAAAAAGAAGATCCAAAAACCACGTAGTATCCCCTTATACAAAAAAGCAAATTGGGACAACATCAGAAATGGCATGAAATCAACACTCAACCACATAAACAAACTCCAAGAACAGCAAGCGAGCGTAACTGAAATGTGGGAACGATTCAAAAAAGACCTAGAAGAACTGATAAAAATCCATATCCCGCACAAAACGGCTAAGAAAAAAGACAGCCTACCATGGATAACTCACGACATCAAGAAACTTATACGTAAAAGGGACAGACTCTACAAACGTAAGCGGAAATCGGGCGATAAAGACCTCACAGAAAAATACAAAAACGTCAAACGTAAAATCCAGAGAGAACTCAGAAGGGCTTATTGGAACTATGTAGAAGGCATCGTATCACCCCAGGAAGATGATAATCAGTACAGTGGAATGAAACGCTTTTGGACCTACATAAAACACAAAAGAACAGACAGTAACGGAATATCACCACTTAGGAAAAATGGTCTTCTCCATCCCGAACCTTTCGAACAAGCCACAATTCTTAACAACCAATTCCAATCCGCTTTCTCAGACAAATGCACCTATACAAAAGAAGAATTCACCAACAGATGTAACATGGAAGGGACCTTCACCACCGCTCCAGATATTAATATTACTGACAACGGAATCCTAAAACTACTCCAGAAACTAAACCCATCCAAGGCTGCAGGACCAGACAACATCCGCCCACGAGTTTTAAAAGAACTAGCAACAGTTGTAGCTCCAATACTAAAAATAATATTCTGTAGGTCACTAGAAACCGGGGAAGTACCAATTGATTGGAGATCAGCCAATGTTAGCCCTGTATTTAAGAAAGGGGATCGTCATAAAGCAGAGAACTATCGACCAATCTCGCTTACATGCATATGCTGCAAATTAATGGAGCACATAATAACAAGCCACATAATGAAACATGCAGACCAAAACAACATCCTCTACCCATTACAACATGGATTCAGAAGCAAGAGGTCTTGTGAAACCCAATTAATCGAATTCATTGATGAAGTAACCACCACAATGTCTACTGGTAAACAAAGCGACATCCTCATCATGGACTTCAGCAAGGCATTCGATAAAGTCAGTCACAGTCTTCTTGCTCACAAACTAGAACATTACGGAATTCGTGGCAAAACAAACAGATGGATACAGAACTTCCTAGCTGATAGAACACAAGCCGTAGTTGTAGAAGGGGAAAAGTCAACCTACATCAGCGTTGACTCAGGAGTCCCACAAGGATCAGTACTAGGACCTTCCCTGTTCCTATTCTACATAAACGACATGCCAAACGGACTAAGATCAACAGTACGGTTGTTTGCTGACGACACAATAGCCTATCTAACCATCAAATCAGAGGCTGATGCTAAAGATCTTCAGGCAGACTTAGACAAACTAGGCACATGGGAAAGAAAGTGGAAGATGGAATTCCATCCTGATAAGTGCAACGTACTCTCCATCAGCAAAAAAGCCAACCCACTAAAGTTCACCTACAAATTGCACGATCAACCACTAAAGCCTGTCAGCGAAGCAAAATACCTCGGCTGTCTCATTACATCAGACTTACGCTGGACAAATCACATCAACAGCATATGCGGAAAGGCCAACAAAACATTAGGCTTCCTTAGACGCAACCTGAACATTGGATCAACTACCACCAAACAAAATGCATACTTCTCACTCGTACGACCAATAGTGGAATATGCATCGACAGTCTGGGATCCATACACCCAGAAAGACATCCACACCCTGGAAATGATCCAAAGAAGGGGAGCCAGATACGTCTGTAATAGACATGGGAATAGATCTAGTGCCGATGACATGCTGAAAACACTGGAATGGAAATCTTTAGAACAAAGAAGGAAGGAGGCAAGACTAACTATGCTCTTCAAAATAAAGAACAATGAAGCAGCAATCTCTACAGAGAACAGGCTAATCCCACCAAGCCGACTCTCAAGAAACATGCACCACCAATCATTCCAAACACTGAGTACAAACAACGACTACAGAAAATACTCCTTCTTCCCAAGAACAATCAGGGATTGGAACGCTCTACCTCCTGATATCACATCAGCACAGACCACTGCCACATTTAAGAACAAAGTGGCAGACCTAGAGGAGTAGATTGCAAACAAGTGTATATAGTTTTATTTGTTTATATACTGCATACATACATATGCAGCTTTTAAATTTTCCGCTCGCACTAACCTGGCAGTATAATCAACTAGATGATTGTGGCCAGTAATAGGCAGAAGCAGAGAAGCAGAGAGATAAAGCTATCTGATTTTCGCGTTTTTTTTCCGTCTAGACAGAGTAAATCGGTCAGTCAATATAGCTACCAGAGGATCTATTACAGAACATTAATCGTGTATTGTATTTTAAATGTTATACGGATTGTCTAAAATAACAGGTACATAAATGCGATATAAATGTGCACTACATATCGTGTATCAATACTCGTTGACGTTTACTTACGACCTTTGATCAAGTGGGCAGAGCTAAATTACAGATCTTAACAAATGTGTAAGTGTGCGGGGGGAAACAAACAAAACTGATGTGCTATGTTTCAAGTTTATGAAACACAGATCATTCTTTATTTTTAGTGCTTAGATTTAGCTCTGCCTTTTAACGCTTTAGCGCTTTGATTTTAAAATGTTTATGTCATGTATGTCCTATAAACTGAAATAAATTATATTTGAAAATAAAAATAAACTAGCTTTTCTTTAATGAGGGTCAAATTTGCAAAAAAAAAGGGCGATAAAAAGATGCTAAAAGTTTGGGAAAACAAGCATTCTTAACTGGACGTTGAAGGAAAATTCAGCTGATAGTACATGTACAACTAAATATTGACATTTCTACAAGGGAGCATATAAAATTAAGATATATCAATGTTGGTGAATGCACATCAGTGTATACATGGTATACAAGTCAAAGACTGCCCTGCATGGCTTTTAACCTACGAGTATGACAAGCATATACATGTAGCCTAAGCATACACGTGAAGTACTCTTACATGGTGATCAGGCTGGTCAAGAGAGCAAAGCCTAATATAAGCTGGAAATTCAATGAAACTCTTAGAATAGACTGTCTCCCTATTGAGAAGAATTCCTTAGCAGTTGTCCTCATATTATAATAAGGGATATGCATGATAATGTAATGAAAAATATGGAAATATTTTAGACTTTTGGGATTGATCTTGTGTATTAATTTTTTTAATCTTGGGGGCAATGCAAGATGGCTAGCAGCAACTGCTGGACACGTTAAAAACAGCTGGCTCAGACTTTTTGAAATTCGTTGGACCTGCTGGACTGGTGGGCAAAAATAAGCAAGGACAGCAGAAAAAACCAAAAAGTCGGTCGGACGTCCAGCTTTAGAATATTTTTGCGTTTACATTTTACCGGAAATAAGTTGAGAAAATAATTTTTAATCGAAAACCGTCAAAATATTCTGGAAAATTATGTCTTTGTTTCTATTTAGAATCCCTTTTCCTTTTCTGGTTATCAACATGATAGCAGGTAGTGCAGGACCTATGTCCAGCAGCTAAGAAAAAATTTCAAATAGTCTGCTGACTGTTTTACATTGTTGCCCCTTGTTTATTCCACATCTTTTTATCATCAATACCAAATATTGAAATTTGGATACTGTAGCAATGTAACTCCTATTATGTATTTTATTAACAAAACATTTTTAAATAATACAGTAATATTTTTCAATTTTAGAGCTAAGCCAGAGACCATTGACATCACAGTTGCAGGTAATAAAAATATTTAATATTAAAAGTCAGTCATTCCAAAAGTCTGTCGGACATTGGACAAATCTGGAAATGGTCCAGTAAGATATTTTGCCTTTTTCAATTGCAATGTACATGATTACAGGACATGTCTGGTTGACATGGTTGAAGAGAAAAACAAATCGGAATCACTGAAAGTTGTTAAACATTGTGCTATAAACATGAGAATGAGAAAGTTGCAACTTTAGGAGAATCAATAGGGCATTCAAATGTTAGATATAGATATCAGACAAAACAAGTTATAGACAAGACAACAAACATCGAAAAATGCACATTAAGAATGTACATTAACAATCAAACTGCAATTTACAATGAGAACAGTCATCTGTTATGTCAACTGATACAAAAATTGATGTATCAACTATCACTCTATTTCAAAGTTCATTTGAAGTAATAATTTACTATTCACATATTTAAAAATTTGTTAACACATTTTTAAGGCATATTCATATACATGTAAAGCATTATTTGTAAGAAAGTTAAAAATGTTTAAGTACCACTTTTTCTAAGAACCATGCAAAAAGCGATTCATGGGTGGAAAGCCTACACCACTTTATTTTTTATATGTTACTCCTACTAGCACCCTGATTCGATATTTTGTACTCTTTTTCCAAACAAGCGTTGGTCATGGGAGAAAAAAAATATATAGAATGCATTGGAAAATTGTAAGAAAGGGAGATAACTCTTAAAACTGTCAATAATTTCAATAGAAACCATTGTAACAAAATGGCAAGATTTCTCCCAGGACCAGACAGTTATGGGCAAATTGTTATTTATTTCTTATTTTGTATACTTTGAACTATTTTTTGTTAAAAATAAACCACTGTAGCCTTTTTATCGATGAATCACTTTTCTTCAATTTTGCATGATTCTTAGGTGGAGTACTACTTAATAAGAACTTGTAATATTCAAAATAAAAAAAACCAATATCAATAATATTTATTTTTCTTCAGATTTTGATGGAGTTCTTTATCATATTTCAAACCCAGAAGGTGATAAGAACAAAATTATTGTAAGTAAACTAGTATTTGGAGGAGATATTAAAGAATGATTGTGGACTATTACACAAGGAATTGAACTTTTTTAACTACTTATATGTAGTCTTAGAAGACTTGTATAAAAAACTTTGTATTAATGTATGACAAAATGTGGGTATTAACATGATTAATATGATGAAAAGTTTTTTACTAAGCACATTCTGAAACTGCTAGATTATTAAAAAAAATAATGCTTTCCACTGAAATTTCAGTCAAGAAGACATACTCTAGTTTAAACTTTTTTTTTAATTGCTTTAATTACATGTTGTATAGCATTTTCAATTTGTTGTTTTAAAAATATTGATCTATTATTCATATTCCAAGGCATGATAACTGAAAAGTGTTTGAAGTGTCTCACAGAGTTAAAAGATATTTTGCCTTTTAAGGTAGCATCATACAAAAGTGCTAAAATTTTATCAAAATTTTAATTTATAACTTTTTCAATACTATAAAATGTCCTTTATCTAATGGTGCAAAAATATTTTCAGTACACCTAATAATTAATGAGCTATGGTGATGATTAAAAATTCAAAACAAATGCACATGTAATTTAAGCTGTCAATAAACCATGGAGGTTGGTCTGATCTATAACAGCTGGAAAGTTTTATGACTTTTGACCAGTCATTTGAAGTGAAATAAGTTAAATGAATAAGATGGACAATCAATAGTGGAAACATCTGGTCAGTGAAGGAGGAGTCTTGCCCTTTACAGTTAACAACTGACCTGAGATAAGGTCAATTTGATGTAATATTTCATGCAAATTCTGAATTAAGTGTAGAGGGTTGTGCATTTTGGGCTATATTTAATGTTTGTGGGGATGAAACTAAGGTTTATAGGTCAAATAAATGTTGATTTATGATGATCTAAGAATCCTACAGTGCTCCCATGGTAGAATCATGCCATTTGATCTAGTAAATGGGGCTCAAAGTAGGAAATTGATATTTTTGGGGTTTTTCCACTTTCATTTTTCAAGAGAAAAGTAAAGTTTGATTGAATTTATCTCCCACATGAGTACCCCAATGTGGCTGGTTTTTTGATATGTTATTCCAAGGTCTATTATCAACAAAACCGTGTCTCAGATTTTAGATTAAAGCTTCAGAAAATATTTTATGGCACATTGAATAGAGTGACCCCTTATGCAATAAAGCCTTGTACACAAAATATTGCTTTATTGGAGAATGGAATGTGATAGGAAAATTCTGAGACACGGTTTTGAAGGTCATGCTGTGTTGATTCAGATTAAATCAATGTTTAAGAGATATTTGTAATGCTAGGAGAGCTAATTTCATTTGAGTCAGTTGTGTTGAAATTTTTAATTTTGAACAGTAATTCCATCTGTTATACATTATAGTTAATTTTTGTAGGTATCATCATAAAGGGTCACATTTCCTCTTTCAAATGATGTCTCATTTATTAAAATTGGTAAAATAATAAGAAAGTTATGCAAGTTTAAAGTGTGATGGTCGGACTAAAACAACCTTTGTATTGTGCTACCTTAACATGTTTATTATATTTAGTTTTCATTTTATTTTTACAGGTCAGTATCTCCCTGAAGTTTTACAAAGATTTACAAGAACATGGTGCTGATGATGTAAGAATAAAAATAAACCATAAATACAAAATCCAAAATTTTTCCTAGATACTGATCCCAAAATCTTGAAAATATGAAGTTGACAGGCAAATATTCTATTTTCCAATTTAATAGCTTCAGATTTTATTCCGGAATCGATTTAATTTTACCTTTGTATTATTGCTATTAAGAATACATTGGTTTTCAATGGCACTTTATTGTCTATGACTATGTCCACCTTGTATGCCATTTGGAAACCAATGCATTTTTCCTAGCAATAATACAAAGTTAAAATTTAATTGATTTTGAATGAAATCACCAGAAGCTTATTGGCAAATAGACTTTTTTATATATTTTTTTTTTCATTTTGCTGAAATATTCTGCCATTTTAAAGGGAATTTAACAAACAATAAAAGTTACCAAAAAATCAAAATAATATTTTTTAGGCAGTTGAAAAAGATAGGGTGGGAGGGAATAGGAATCTAGGATATTTTTTATATTGGTCTAAGTGAACAAAAAAAGTAAAGTTCAGCTTATTAGTTAAGCATGATAAGGATATTATGTTTAAAAAATATTTATGGGTAAAATCTCTTTAATCTACTGTTAATGCTCAAAAGTATTTCTCAAAGCATAATATTCTAGCTTCCATTATCATCTTAAGTACAGAATATTGTTTCTATATGTTGTCTCTTTACAATCTTAACTTTTTATATTTACAGTTAATCAAAAGGGAATATGGAGATTTCTTGACAACAACAGAAGATGGTAAATTTCAGGCGCAGATTCATAGAAAAGGGTTACGCCCATCCTCATAAAAAATAATCACTTCAAAATTTTGCAATCTTAACATCCTCCTAAACTAAATTAAGGCCACGCCGAATTAATTACTTGTTCGTCGGACCGCCCGCATGTGAAATTGTTTGCTTAAGAAAAAATATAAATTTCTTCCGCCCGCATTTACCGGAAACCCGCCCGCGTCCGGAGCCGGAAGTTGTGTACAATTTTTTTTTTTATCTCCGCGTTTGAAAAATATTTGTCTTTTGCAAAAGTAAACAACCAAAAAATTGCCGATTTTCAACCATGTACTCTTATAAATTGTCTAATCGCTTGTTAGTTAAGTTTAGTGCTCCAATATTGGAGATACATTCAGGATAAAACGTTAAACTTAAACGGTTGAAACTACGTTTCATTCCCCTCAAACAAAACACTCCGATGAAAACAATGACAATTTTCTGTTGCCACCAAGTAAAAGTATTGTTACAAAATACTGCAATTGTATGTCAAATGGAAGACTCTTACATTGATTTATTTAAAAACATTCATAACATTTAAAGAATGCCATATACGATGTATAGTCAACCCCTTTTATTGACAGATTCAAGTTCCTGTGGTATTTTTCCTCGGATGACCTCTATATTGAGGTTATACATGTAAAAACAACATGGTTCAAATTGAAAACATTAAGGAAACTCCCTAACTTATGTGTAAGGACAATAATGGGATATGAATGACACCATCTATGAACATCCAAATTATTCACCATTGACCAAGGATTGTTTTGTAATATTTTTTTAATAAATATTTACAAATTGTTATTGTTGTTTTATGGTTTTTTTTGTGAATAAAGATAGGAAGTTGTTTTTCTTTTTAATATTTTATCTTAAAATTATGCCTTGCCAGCAAGATTTTGGGACATAGTCATACTTGTTTGGTGTAATTGACTTTCTCTTGGTCAGCTTGTGGCTATTGATAGAAAGCCAAGACAGCAACTCTTCAGAGAAAAAAAACCCACTAAAGACAACTTACTATTTCCTGCTTAAATAATATATTAATCAATTGGAAAAGCCATAAACCACTGAGAACAAGCATTTGTTATACTTTAAATAGAAGTTTTTTAATATTTCACTTATTTTCTTCAAAAATAAAAATAATCGCTCGCTCGCCTCACTTTTACATTAAAAACCAGAAAAAAAACTTTTTAAAAATTTTAAAACAATTCGCTCGCCTAAAAAAAAATCACTCGCTCCTAAAAATAAGATTTTCAGAAAAAAAATTAATAAAAATAATTTCGCTCGCTCGCTCCTTTTTTTAAAAGTCAAAATCCAAAGAACAAGAAATTAATTCTGTGTGGCCTAAGGACCTGACCCTGAATTTTGTTAAGAAGATCGAATATCAAACCTCACAAATCCAATGCAAAACAGAAAACATTAATAAATTGAAACCACACATGAACAAACAGATATCATTTTAATATTAGATACCCTACAACAACGTCATCATAGTTCAGTGATTCAGAAAAATGTCATGATTCAATGTGGGACAAAATGCAAATAAACATTTATCTTGTTAGATAAATTTTAATGCATACATTTTAAGATTATTTGAAACAAATTGACCAAGGTACCAGGTGATTGATATTAATCTTAAACTGAGCAGATGTATGTTTTTATCTAATAAATCTCATCCAAGCCAAACACACTAGAATTTGAATAAGAAAATGATAAAATCAAAAAAATGCCAAACCCTTGACTTGGTGTAAAGAATCCTTACGATTTAAGTAAATTTGAACTGGATATTTTGAATTTGATTACTGTAAATGTAGAATTTTTGCATGAGGGTTATTTCACTTTTTTTGCGATTATGTATTTCTGCAAAATGATCCCCCAAGCAAATATTTTATTCTTCAATTAAAGAGTATGAATGTTGAAAAGAGGTGATTTTATCGCCCACAAATAGGCTCACTTTACCAGAACGCGAAAATAACACCCTGTGAAAATTTCCACGTTTACAGTATTACTTTTAAGTAACCATTTGTCAAACTTAGAGTATAGAAATCCTTATGATTTAAATACTTTAGAAATTTAAACTAAATATTTTGACTTTGATTGCTACTTTTAAGTAACCATTTGTTACCTCTTTTCCAGGGTACAATGTGTCCTTACTGTACAGCTTAGATGCCATTCCTGATAATTTTGAAGAAATTGTCCACAAGGCAGCTTTGTTGAAGAGGAACTGTTTTGCCTCAGTGTTTGAGAAATATTTCGAATACCAACAGAAAGGAGAAACAGGAGGGAAAAGGGCAGTAATTCAATACAGAGATGATGAAACTATGTAAGATATAAAGAAGGGAAAAGGGCAGTAATTCAATACAGATATGATGAAACTATGTAAGATATAAAAAAGGGAAAAGGGCAGTAATTCAATTCAGAGATGACAAAACAATGTAAGATATAAAAAAGGGAAAAGGGCAGTAATTCAATAGAGAGATGATGAAACTATGTAAGATATTAAAAAGGGAAAAGGGCAGTAATTCAATACAGAGATGATGAAACTATGTAAGATATAAAAAAGGGAAAAGGGCAGTAATTCAATACAGAGATGACGAAACACTGTAGAAGAGGTCTTTAAGCCCCACCTAAGATAGCAGAAGGGCATATACATGTATAGTGCTGTTTTTGGTCCATTTTTCTCAAATTAAGTTTTATTTTTGGAAACAATTTACTATTTCATGAAATAAGTATGATATCAATCATCATTATACTATATGCACATATTATACATTGTGGTATATGAACAACCACAAACCATCTTAAAATTACAGAGTTCGGGAAACTTAGAATTTAATTGTCAGATATAGATCTGTCAAATTTAAATCTTTGGTAGGACCTTTTTTTTTACTGGTCCTGTCTATTACTACTATCTAAAGAATTACTAAAATCTACCAGACATGGGTCCAGTAAGTATGTTTGAAATGCCTGACCTGTTTAAATTTCAGGTCGGACAGGTCCGACATATTTCGCAAACTCTGAAATTATAATAATAATAATTACCACATTTTTATAGCGCCCTTCTCAAAAATAAAATGTTCAAAGGCACTTTACAATGAGATCATAAACAATTACAATGATTTTAAAAACAAACAGAACAATGATGATAAAAACATGAAAACATGAATAACACATATATTACATTTGTAATATAAACTACCCCATTATGAATCTTAAAATCTAAAACTCAGTGAACTATAGATAAAATAAAAATATGTGCATAAAGGATAATTATACCCCCCGCAAACAAAGTTTGGGGGGTATATAGGAAACACCCTGTCTGTCTGTCTGTCTGTCCGTCTGTCCGTCCGTCCGTCTGTCCACATAACTCGTAAGCGCTTCTTCTCCTAAACCGCTGAGAGGATTTTGCTGAAACTTAAGATGAAGGAAGTACATCATAAGAAGATGTGCATGAAGAATTTTCATCGCACACGGACATCATTCAGGGGAGATAATTGGACTTAGACTTTTTAAAATACATTATTCAATGGGAGACCTTGTAAGCGCAACTCCTCCTAAACTGCTGGAAGGATTTTTATGAAACTTTACATGAAGGAAGTACATCATATGAAGATGTGCATGAAGAATTTTCATCGCAATCAGACATCTTTCAGTGGAGATAACTGGACTTAGACTTTTTAAATACATTATTCAATGGGAGATCTCCTAAGCGCAACTCCTAAACCTCTTGATGGATTTTGATGAAACTTTACATGAAAGAAGAACATCATCTGTAGATGTGCATGAAGAATTTGTATTGCTCTTGGTTATTATTGTGGGGAGATAACTGGACTTGAGATTTTTTTTTACAGTACAGAGTCCAATATGAAGCGGGGGGTATCCTTTTGTGAGCTCGCTCACAGTATTACTTGTTTAAAAAGTCTCGAAAATAAGTTATAAAGAGAGTTTAAAACTATTAAAAAAAATAATAAGTAAAAAATAAAAAAGGAAATAAAAACTACTTAGATCTTAAACTTTGATAAAACATTTAAATTCAGCACAACAATTCACATTGACAAGCACAGCACAGTTAGTTACTATAAATTTTCAAGAAAAAATGTGTTTTTAAAGATTTCTTGAACACTTCTACTGTTTTTGAGTCCCTGATGCTATCTGGAAGGTCATTCCACAATTTTGGTGCCACTGAAGAGAAACTGCGTTCACCATATCTTACAGTCCTACTTTTTGGAACAACAAGTTGCTTTGAAGAGTTCTTTGATCTTAAGTTTCTTATTACCCCTACTATCAACTTATTGATTGTTGAAATAGGACAGGTTTAAGTGAAGCATCTTGTCTTCTGTACATACATGCATTTTTGTTTAAAAGAGGACATTTTTTATGCAAATACATATACAAGAAGTATTTTTTTGTGCCTCTATGTGCGTGCCTAACACTTATTATTACAAGCAAATATTTTGTGTGTTTATATTTTCTCAACCAAATGTTTGCTACAAATTTGACTCAGATTAATTGATCATGAAATTTAACAAATACATATACTGTGGTTTCATTATTATTCGTGTAGTGTCAATTTTCGTGGGTGGCCTTCACCCACGAAATTTGATACCCCACGAAAATGAAATTTAACACTGATCTGTATGCTTCAAACATCAGAACCACGAATTTTGGAATCCACAAACTGATTAATTTTGATCAAACCACGAAAATTGGTACCCACGAAAAATAAATGAATCCACAGTATTTTATATTCTGAGTTTTGTCTAGTACAGTCAACCCTCGCTACAACGACATTCGATTTAACGGAAAATTCGACATCCGACAAAACTTTAATGGGAACAAACGTGCCCACATGTAATTTATACTCGAAATAACGGAATATTCGGTATCCGACTCCGACAGTGAATGTCGGTAACAAAAGTTCATAATCAAGCAGAAATCGATCCGTTATAACGACAGATTATCAAGATTTACCTGTAATTAATTGTCCTTGTGTAGAGAATTTTATTTTATAACGGTCCACTGCACAGGTGAACACCTGTTGCTATTGAATAATTAACTTCGAATGACATTTCCGTTATACAACAAGTTGACAGACATATGGTTTCAATTAAAGGTGTGAAAGGCATTTTGAATTTTAATCTTTTTTAAATGTTTGATATTTATCAAAACATGTGGACATTTACATGGTAATTGACCACGCATGTGCGGGAAAATATTTATTTTGTAAATACACTTATTGTTTTATTAGTTTATAAAAACAATAATTGTTATCAATTTCACTTTAAAATAACATTTCTCAGTCTTTCTTGACATTTAATATGTTTATTTGTGTTCCCCATTTATCAATCCACATACGGGCATTGTACTTTCACTTTCACTTTTTACACCAAATGTGTTTTGTTTACAAGGAAAACAAAAGAATTTTTTATCTATGAAGAGACTCTTCCTGAAATAAAACCTGTTCTGGATATCAAGTTTGATGTCAGAAAACGTTATTCACAAACAAGCACTGCTTTTGTAGATTAAAAGATGGATTTGACAGGAGGATAAAGGAAAAAGGGGGGTCATTGTAATGTTTATTTATGCACGTATTCAGCACAATCGGACTAAAATGACCCAAATCAGATCAAAAACTGTCCAAACCCTTGATTGAGACTGACACTAGACGAAGCCAGAATTGTTGAGCTACTGTAGTCACCGAGACCATAACAAGACAACCAATAATCTTTCACAAGGTCGAAGAATAAAATAAAAAAAACAATCAAAGACATACTAATGTATAAAAAATCTTTATTACAAAACATAACAAAATTCATGTTTATTAAGAATATTTCACTCCTTTCTTCTTGCTGTCAATTTGTCCTGAAATTAAAAGACTAGAAAGGGAGATAATAATAATACAAAAATAAAAATTCATTATAACAGCAAATTCAGTTTAACGTCATTTCTGACTGGAAACAAACACAGTCGTTGTAAAGAGGGTTGACTGTATTTTATTTTTCTTCATAACAGGTACGTAGAAGCCCAGAAAGACAGAGTGACTGTAATTTTTAGTACCATATTTAAAGATGATGACGATATTGTGATAGGAAAATTGTTTATGCAGGTAGGATTTGATTATACAGTGTTTGAAATTTAAATACTCAGACAAATCTGACTCATCTTTGTCAGGTTTCGTAGACATCTATTGAATTTAAAAGAAGGATTTATCAACTGAAAATCCTCAAAATTTAGGAAATACTCAAGTTAAAATGTATTATGAAACCTAGGCCTGAGTTTCACATGAAAAAAAAATCCAGGGAAATTCACCAATAATTATTATTTCACCTCAATAACATGTGAAAAGGTCACATTATTTTAATGTGGGAATATTTCACATGAAAATCAAATCAGATCTTATTTCTCTAAGGATAAATCTGGAAAAAAACCACAAGATATAACATTTCTCAAATGACAAAACATGTATATTTTTAATCAATCTAAAGAGTATTGAATCATTTACAGAATCATTAACAGAACAATCCTGAAAGGGGTACTTTAGCCCACGTCATGATTTGATACCCCCACTCTTAAGAGAGGAGGCTATACATGTATTGCAATAACCTTGTCCTTCTGTCCCTTACAAACTTTCCTAACAGATTTCTCACAGCTTAAGCATGGTGAGTAGTACTGTGTCTCCCCTTTCCAGGTCAGTTGCACATATACTTCCTGTTTTATGAGCTGACTTAGACATTTTTAAGGGTCAAAATAGACAATTTTCATAACAGATTTCTTGGTTTCTTTTGAAGTGATTGATTTTGAATTTGGTACACAGCTTCAGTACAATGAGCTGTAATGTGCCTCCCCTTTCCATGTCAATTTGGCTTCCACTTCCTGTTTCCGAATGGCCAAGTGAGGGTATCCTTAGCACAACTTAGTGCAACCCCTTGTTGGTCTTTTAACATATTGATCAATATCATTGATTCAAAATCGCTTTATTCATTGGGAAACCCTGATCCACCACAACAACAAATATTGGTACCCCTTAAAAAACTATATTTTTACAGTTCTGGTCTGTCTTGTCACTATTCACGGATATGCTGTCATTCTATGATTTTTCTAGGAATTTAAAGAGGGAAGAAGAAACTACCAGCAAGCTCCACAGGTGCTATTCAGCCATAAGGAATCCCCTAGAGAACTACAGGGGACAGATGCAAGAGAGGGGGATAATGTTGGATATATTACATTTGGTAAAATATAACACAGTGGTCTGGGTGGGTTGTGTATAAGCCCCACAGGTGCTATTCAGCCATAAAGAACCTCCCAGGGAACTACAGGGGACAGATGCAAGAGAGGGGCAAAATGTCGGATATATTACATTTGGTGAGATAAAACACAGTGGTCTGGGTGGGTTGTGTACAAGGCCCACAGGTGCTATTCAGCCATAAAGAACCTCCCAGGGAACTACAGGGGACAGATGCAAGAGAGGGGCAAAATGTCGGATATATTACATTTGGTAAGATATAACACAGTGGTCTGGGTGGGTTGTTTACAAGACCCATAGGTGCTATTCAGCCATAAAGAACCTCCTAGAGAACTACAGGGGACAGGGGCAAGAGAGGGGGATAATATCGGATATATTACATTTGGTAAGATATAACACAGTGGTTTGCATGGGGTGTGTACAAGCCATACAGGTGCTGTTAAACCATAAAAAAACCAGGAATTACAGGGGTCAGATGCAAAATAGGGGGACAATGTAGGACAATTCCCTGAAAAGCCTTGCACATTTCGAAGGCAAATCGACGATTATCAACATGTTATCCTATGGATTTAAAAATTGTATGTTTGCTGTTCATTTTTAAAGAGTGAATGTATTACATGATAGAATAGAACAGATAATGGACTTTTCTTCATCATAAAGAAACCTTTAAAGCTATCAACCATAATTCCATTTTCTTCTTCTATTTTTCAGTTTTGTTTCCAAGGCATACGGGGAAAGCTACCAAAGATAACACCATCAACCTCATACACACACTTAGAGATTATCTACATTACCACATTAAATGTTCTAAGGTAAGGTCACTACCAGCATTGTAAGGTCAATGTTCTAAGGTAAGGTCAAGGTCACTACCAGCCTTGTAAGGTCAATACAAATAGCATATGGAAAGTACTCAAAATTTGCATTAAGGGCAAGCTACTTTTTGAGATGAATTTCATACTTATTATGTTCAATGGCAGTGGTATTAAGCCTAAATACATACATTATAGGTAATAAGGTTTGTCAGTTACATGTACCTACCTTTGGTTTATGGTCTCCTCTGGGTTTTCTGGTTTCCTTCAGAACTGACCCCCAGTATGGCCCATGTGCACCAAAAAGGATATAAAACCCTACACAGGAAAATTTGGCTCACATGAGTTTCAGGTGAAAAAGCTTCACCCGAATTGAGTTTATACGTGCAGGCCCGTACACAGGATTTTCCTAAGGGGGGTGCGAAATAGACTTTTTCATGCAAAAGGTCAACTTTAATAGTCACAGTTGAATAAAAATGCCCATTTTAATAGTGCTTGTTGGT
The DNA here is from genome assembly GCA_963971305.1 of Arcuatula senhousia. Lineage (NCBI taxonomy): Eukaryota > Metazoa > Mollusca > Bivalvia > Mytilida > Mytilidae > Arcuatula > Arcuatula senhousia. The sequence goes on along the minus strand of OZ020315.1, from coordinate 48,121,373 downwards.
TTTCAAAGGGGGGTGCGATCGCACCCCTCGCACCCCCCCTGTGTACGGGCCTGACATGAAACTCGCATGAAAAAGTTCACCTGAGTTTCACATGAAATGAGCTTTCACATGAAATTCACATGAATCTCATGTGAGTTTCAGATGAAATTCATGTGAACCTCACATGAAAACACTTTACATCAATTTCACGTGAAAAGTTCACATCAATTTCATGTAAGCCAGTTTCATGTGAAACTCGCATGATTTTCATGTGAAGCTCAATTCACGTGAAACTCATGTGAGCCAAATTTGCTTGTGTAATACTTACTAACACATTATATTTTTCAGGCATACATACATTCAAGAATGAGAGCCAAGACATCAGATTTCCTTAAAGTATTAAACAGAGCTCGACCAGACCAACAGAAGGAGAAGAAGACAATTACGTAAGTTAAAGTACACGTAGTACCATGGTTTCATTATTATTCCTGGGGTATCAATTTTCCTGGTTTTCGTGGATGAAATTGATCCACAAAAATTGATACCCAATGTAAGGAAATTTAACATTGATCGGTATGCTGATGACATCAGAACAACGAAATCTAAAATCCACAGACTTATCTTTTTTCATCAAACCACAAAAATTGGTACCCACAAAAATAAATTAATCCACAGTTAATGAAAACAAAGGGATATGGAGTAAATATTGATGACATAAAACTATATGAATGCAATGCAAAGGAAGTGACACCTAAAGTCACAGGCAGCCTTCGACATGGATCAAAGGTAACACCTTTCTGAAAGTTAAAGCTCAAACTGCCTTGAGCTCCGGTTTTGATTAAGAAGTCAATTACCATCTCAGATAATATATGAATGGATATGGAGTAAATGAACATGAGACCACAACACATACATGTATGTTAACTCCAACTGCAATTAATTTTTATGAGCTGTATCAGATAGTTGGATTGAATCCTGGTTTCTAATTAACAAAAACGGGACTTTGGTTTGTCAGTTACCTGTTCAAGGTCAGTGGTTTCCTCCGGGTACTCCAGTTTCCTCCACCTTTAAAACTGTCTGCCCTATATGACCCGGGTGGATCGAAAAGGGCGTTAAAGTTGTATCACACACGGACAAAAATAAATCTGAAATTTTATTATGTGATTTAGAAGTAATTTGAGAACTTCTATTACAATTCATGTAAATTTGTCAATATATTTTTAGAAAACTTTATAGATTTTTTGTTGTTATTTTATAGTGTATTTTTTTTAACATTTTTTAGGGTTAATTTGTTGTTTTTTATAGAAGTTTTTTTCTTTTTTTTTCAGGGGAAAGACCTTTAGGATGAATTGAAACAGACTTTCATAGAATTATTGGTGCATTTAATTTGTATATAGGAGGAGGAGCTATGAGAGACAACATATTGGCTGGTCCAATTAAATTTCATTTTGTATTATAAGTGTATGTGCACTGAACAAAGTACTTTTAGGAGCTGTTTGATTAACTACTGTTATAGCAGAAATATTTGTTGGAGATTTAATTTCCCTTTTTAAGCAGATAAGAGTAATTCATAAAATCACCAGAAATTTAAAAGTATCTATATAAAAGTATATTTCAGAATTAAAAATTTACAAAAAATATTTTCTGGCATATTAAGTTTTTTTGCTGATAACAACAAAATTTTATACCAATGGAAATACACATCAATTTTTTATTACACAAGAAGGACATTTATTTGTTATATAAATTTATAATATACAAAATATCAAGGTTATTTGAATGAAGATTTATAGCCCTTGAGGGAACACTAACAGCAAATATTTACAATTAATTTACAATCATGATAATAAATTGGATGATAAATGTCTCCCTGTTTTAAAAACAAAGCTCTTGAATGGTGCTCTTGGGTGGTGTAAACATTTTTACTGGAGTTTATTTAGCAATTTTAGAAAGACACACCCAAACTATAATTATAGTACCAAGCCTAATTGTTTATAAATTTTCTTATATACCATGTATACCCAATTATTTTTTGAATGGCTTGTACCTAACAACAAGTGATATAAGAAAATAAACTGTTTATATATGAAATGCCAAGGACAAGATGATTCAAAGGATAAGATTTTATGTTTTTGTATACAGAATGTGTTTCTTGTGCAGCCTTTGGGGGATATTTATTGTATAGAAAATATATTAAATGTTAATGGCTTGGAAATGAGTACACTGATTTCTGACTGAGCTGTAGGGTTCATATTTATTGAAAAATAAGTGTTAAACCCTAAAAATTACTCAGACTTGCTTGCTTGAAAATATCAAATCTTTGAAAGATGTGTATTATTGTTTTTTTTTAAATAAATTAATTTCTGTCTCAGTAAAATAACCTACAGCCAAATGGCAAGAAGTAGAAAAAAGAAGTAAAAAAAAAAATGATACTATCGTTAAACATGTGAAAAAAACAACAATAAATATTGAGAATCAATGTTTTTTGGAAACTTTAACATTTTCCAAGAATGATGTCAAATTTACCAAGTTTTAACTTTGTGAAGTAAATGTTTCACATGTTACGTGGTGCATGCCCTTATTGTAGTTAAAATAATCTAAAAATTCAAAATGGTAAAGAGTAGCATATAATATTATTTAACTCATTATTATTATTCTAATTTTATTACGCTGCAAAATGATGTAATGATTCATTATTTAAGATCTATATAGTAATTGGTTTTCTTATGATCAGATGTCTTTCAACATGTATTAAAAAATATATTTCATTAGGTCTACATATTTTGTATAAAATGGACATGCTTTGTTTTGAATTTTAACATAGTATGTCTTGAGGCAATTTGTAACTATAAATAATAAATTATAATAAAACATTGCTTTGTTAGGTTTTCTAACTCCTCTGGCCAGACGCTGTATGAGCTAACTCCACAAAAAATAATCTTCTAAAATGATATTTATGGCAAGTTCATTCAGAGAGAAGCAAAGGTGTACCAAAGGGGTAATCAGTATCATAAAACCGTAAAGACAAAGGCAAAACCGGCAGACAAAAAATCATCACAACAAAACAAACCACATAACAAAACATAAAACACACACACACATAACAACAAAACCGCATTCAGCAAAGCGAACTCAAGTCGAAACGAGAGTGAACTCAGGTGCTCCGGAAGAGTAAGCAGTTCCTGCTTGCTATAGCACACCCGTCACGTTGCCAAAGATCGATTAAGTGTTGGTCAAATCCGGAAAGGATAACATTACAAAACTCTATGCCAAACCAACATCTGTGCTCATCTGAGAGATAGAAATCCCGTATTTGTATACAAGCACATGATGTCGTCCGTAAAATTTCTTGAGTGATAACAACCTGGGAGCAACGTACCCTTGTGTTAACAATTTGCTTGTCAGCCGTGTAGCTCTATCAAGGAAGTCGTTGTACTCCCCACATGCTCTGGAATAACGAATCAATTGTGATACGTAAACTCCATATGCTGGAGCGGATGGAATGTTGCTACACAGAAAGGGAAAGTTAATATTGGAAAGTTGAAGTCATCACGTTTTGTCATAGAGCCTTGTACAAAGCCTTCCTTGTGTGTCAATTTCGAGAAATAGATCAAAATATGAAGCAGACTTCCTAGAATCTGTAGTGTCCTTTATCTCAAGTTCCTTCGGATATATGAGATGTAAATAGTCACCAAATCGAGGATTGTTTAGTGAAAGGATATCATCAATATAACGAAATGTGAGATTGAAGGATAAAGCAAGTTTGCAATCCTTTTTGTCTAGAAGTGATTGTAAGAAGTCTGCTTCATATGAAGTAACAAATCGGCAAGCAATGGTGCACAATTTGTACCCATTGGGATACCTATTGTTTGCTGAAAAACACGTCCAAATATGTTGTCGATTAGAAAGTTGAGCATTTCTATTACTTGATCTTCTGTAAATTTGTAAATTTAGTATTACATGGAAAAGATGAAAGAAATTTGAATAATTTTCTGGGACTTAAGCAGTTGGAAGAAAAATACTAAATTTTTCGCTTATCTTTATCTTTTATTTTTCTTCATCATTTTGTTTCTTGAAGAGTGACATTCCTTATTTTCTTCCTTTAATTTATTCTTTTTATACCCCTCTACATGAAGTGGTGAGGTATTATGTTGTACCCTCAGTTCTTTCTGTGTCTGTCTGTCCGTCCCCCGAAGGTTTCTGAATGATAACTTGAAAAAGCGTCAAAGAATTTGAATGATATTTTGCACAGCTGTTGAGCATAATACAGGTCAAGTTTAATTTTCAGGGTGATCCGAAAAAAAATAATTGAAGATTTGCCACTTTGTAAATTTTCAAAATATCAAAATTATGAAATTTTCTGGTCTAAGAAAGATAATTCATTTCCTTTCTGTCTTTATATATATTAATAGTATTTACAGTATCTATACTACTAAAATAACGAAGCGTTTTTTTTCTAGCCGGGTTGCAGCCTAAACAACAAATGATACGACTAAGGTTAATATATCAAAAATAGGGAATGATTGTGCCCTTTAAAAATTACATTTTATTCTTTATCTTTATATCTTTATTCTCTAAAAACCAATACAAAGGTACAGAGAAATAGAAACAATTAAATTTGTATAATATATAAATAAAATAAAATAAGGTTACAGTTACACTATAATAATAAAATTGTATAGTTGATGAGTTCTTGGAGGTACACATGTATATTTATAAACAGTAAAATTATTACCCAGGAGATTCTATCTTTTTATTAATGATATGTATAAATTTACATAGCTTTACGAGATCTGGTGGATGGCTACTATTCATTAATTCATTTAGTTTAATAATATTGGGACGTATATAAAATTTCTGTTTAAGGTATATCTTCCTCTCATTGATAAGCATAGGGCAAACAAATAAATAATGAAATTCGTCCCCTATATCTTGATTTTGACAAAGTGTACAAATTCTATTCTCTCTTTGAATATTTAACCATCTACCAGACTCTATGGGCAGTTTGTGGTTCATCGTACGAAATTTACAAAGTGTTTTAGCATAATTATCATTTAGAATATTAAAGTAAAGTTCAAATTCTAATTTGTCTTTATAAATCCTATAGTTAAGAGCTTTTGGAGATTCGTGTACCTTGGAAAGCCAGTTCTGTTTAAAATTATCCAAGAGGGTTTGTTTAATAGAGAAGTATAGCCAAGATGTACTAGTAAATGATTGTTCATTCCATACATATGATTTCCCACAATCATCTAGTATGGACTTAACATATTTTAGCCATGGAATATTAGCAAAGTTCTTGTGCGCAAGACGATAAAGAATACTTGGTATTTTTTCGTCTTTTCCACTAATGAGCTTTGACCAATATTTAATAACTCTAAGTTTTATACATATTTCAAGGGGGTAACGTCCTAACTCTCCATAAATCATAAAATCTGGTGTAGACTTTTTGACACTCATAAGTAGTTTACAGAATTTAAGATGTACCCGTTCGATGACTGCGTTGTTTCCCGTTCCCCATACCTCGCAACCGTAAAGTAAAATTGGCTGAATAACCTTGTCAAATAAATCTAATTGGCACTCTATGGACAAGTTGTGCAACCTGCCATTTCGAATGACGTCATACATCGCACGCATTGCTTTATCTGCATTATATTTTTTCGCTTTAGCAAAACTTCCTGATCTAGAAAAGACTACTCCAAGGTACATAAACTCATTTACAACATATTCGTGTACATAAGAGTCCCGTTCTTCTTCCTCATCACTGGTATTCAGATCTTTGAAAAAATTAAATAGGGAGTCGAGCGCAATATCTGATGTGCCCTTCGGACGTTTTGGCTTCAATAAATTCCAAAAGTCTTTACTGTTACTTTTTCTTAGAGATTTAATTTTCTTTCTCATTTGTCGACGGTGCTCAATAATAGCTTTATTCATTTCTGCTTTATATGCTCTTTCTTTACTTTTCATGTCATTTTTATTTTGAATATTTTTATTATTTTTGTGACGTCTCTTAGCTTTTCTGAAGCATTTTCGTTTTTCCCAGCATTCTTTTGTAAACCAAGGTTTATTCTCCTTTTTATCTTTGGCTGAGCCGGAAAGTGTTTTCTTAGGATAAAACACACCAAACATCTTTTCTGCTGGTTTAAGAAGAATATTATTTATATTGTGAACCATATTATTTACAACCTGTTGAGTCAGGTTTTCAGCATCAACTTGAGCGAGATCCTGTAAAACTGTATCTACTCTATGCGGATCAATATTCTCTACATATTCATTAACATGCTCATTGTTCCATCTCTTGATCTTTTTATCACAGCTCCCAACTTGACTACATTCTGAAGTGCAGTCAACGCTGGGAACTATAGATCTAAAGACCAAAGAGATAGGACAATGTACGTCTGATAACAATGATGAGAAGTCATGAACGTTAAATGATTCAATAAGTGGTAACATATCAACAGAGCATATATAATAATCTACTACACTAGATTCTCTACATGTATATTTTCCAAACAAATCACCATTGGTTCTACCATTTAGTATAAAAAGGTTTAGGTTTTTACAAAATTCTAGTAATTGATTTCCATAGTTGTTTTTAATCACATCCATACTATTTCTACAATACAACATATCATGGTTAGGCAACATATTTGCATAATTTACTGTGTTGTCAAAAGGACAACGATGATCATCTGATATATCGAAAAAGTCTTTTTCAATTCCAGTTCTGCTATTAAAATCTCCATTTAAAATGACATGGGAATAGTTTTGTGAAAATTTCAAGTATTCTTGCTCTATTTCAGAAAAAGGGTCTTCAGGTTTATATTTAGAATTTTCTGGGGGAATATAAATATTGCCAATAATAATGTCATCAGTAGATTTTAACAAAGACTTCGAAATTTTAAACCAAGAAACAAGTTTACTATCTGATTTAAGGTTCTCTACATATTTTTCATACTCTACTCTAAAGCCAAAAGCTATCCCACCAGATTTAACTCTACTGACTTTTTTTCTGTTCTGAAGAAAAAACTTGAAGTTCGGTAAATTAATCTCATCTAAATCATCAGTTTTAGATTCAACAATATTAATAAAATCATACTTATTAACAAAATCTACAAATTCAGGATAATTAACTTTTTTCAACAAACCACCACAATTTATAGTCAATAACTTTAAATAAGAGTTGTTAAATTCACTGTTTATAGAGTCATCTGAGTCACTTTGTTGATCTCCTTGGGTCCCCTAGTATCTTCTGGGTGTTGATGAAGTTCTGCGTCTTTTAAATCCCGGTCGGTGCTCTGGTGTCGACCTAGATGCATCGCTGTACATATACTTTGGTCGAGTGGAAGAGCTGAGGTTGTGTTCATCGTCTGCCTCTTCTTCAATACAGTCGTTATAAATTTCTCCATCGACATATAGAACGTCTCTCACAAGTTTGACCTTGCATCCTTGATTGCGTTTCTCCTTCATTATAGGGTAAAGACTACGCCTCGCCTGTTCTATTGGTTCCGGAAACTGACGGTTAATTCCGAAGTGGGTTCCTTTGAGTCTGTACGCATTCGATAGTACGGCTTCGAGATCTTTCATGAAGATAAACCTAGCAATTATAGGTCTGGGCCTTCCCTTGTGTCCACGGCCTGGTTTCGTACTGCTACCAAAGCGGTGCACATTACCAAGTTCTATCTGGTAGTTTATGCGCAGTTCATTTTTAATGAAAGAGCGGATGACATATTCAGTGTCTTCATCGTTGTGTTCTCTATGTCCAGTAAAGATTAAGTTATATTTCATTGACCTACATTGTAGGTCAAGTACAGTATTCTTAAGCTCTTCGTTTTGCTCCTTTGTGTCATTTATTGCCGCTCTTATTTCCTGGCGCATCTCTGCAGCACGGTCATCTACTTCATTTGTTATAGTGGAAATATTGCATTTTATTTGTTTCATGTCTTTTGCTGCACTTTCTTGTTTTTCTTTTATTTCGTCGAATACGTTGCTTATTCCTTGAAGATCATTGCTGTGAGAAGTCAAAGTTCCCTTAACTTCTTTTATTTCCCTGCTTATAGCTGAACTATTCGTTTTAACTGTTTGTATTTCGTGGTCACGGGTTTTGTTCGTAGCTTTTAAATTTTCCACTGCTGTTTCGATATCTGTGACTTTCGATTTCATCTGATTAAAGTTTTTTATCAGGTTGTTCAAGGTTTCTCCAATTCTGTCTATTTTCGCAACGCTTGTCTCTATAACATCTAGGCGATCGTTAATTCTGACCATCAGTTCATATAAGGTAGTAGTTGTCAAACTGTCTGTTCTGGCTCACTTTTGCCCATGTTAAACCTATGGAAGAATCTGTGTTGTGGATATACTTTGTGGATATACCTAATAAGCTTTTTTTTTATTAAGTGATTGATTGACATGAAGTGACAGATTGACAGGTAGTGACGTACACACCCATGGACAGTAAGTGACCTAATTAAACCACACCCACATCAATGGGAAATTCCCTAATTGAACCACACCTCTTATTGATGGGGGAAATTCCCTAATTAATTCCCTGTTGGTTTCACACCCCCAAACACGTGACAGATGTGAAGGGCCATCAATCATAAAAATCGTGAAATTCTTTAAAAGACTGTTGTTGAATCAGTTGTGTAAACTAAAGTTTGCTATATAAAAACCGGAAGTTGTAAGGTGTTTTTGGCCGGAACTGTAAAAATCTAGATTATATGTAGACTTCGCGCGCGCGGGCATCGGCGGCGGCGGGCGGCCGGCCGGGACAGAATAATTTTTAACGGCTTTCCCAGTTATAACTACTAATCACACCCTTTTGATATATGGTATGGAGGATCAGAATGTTTTTTTTTAATGGGCGTGATTTCAAATAATCTAAGACTTTCTAATAAAATTATACAATCATTAGTTTCTACTTAGTACATCAACATTGTCACAAACGTTAATAGAAACATAAGAAATATATTACATTATCCATATTGTTACAGGTAAAATTGGTTTACAATGTCATCCATCAAAGGGAAAAACATGACAACATATTTGTATATCTAATTAATTTATTGAAAAGTATTAACATATGTTAACATGTTCAGTTGGACAAAAAAATAAACATTTCCAAGTCAAAAGCTTTCACATAGAAATTGAATTCCAAAGCTAGACATATGTAAAAAATTCACAAATATTTTCCTTACTTGTTATAATTTTCTCCTCCGCCCTCCCTCACTCCCTCCTCCTCCCCCTCCTCCTCCTCCCCTCCCTCCCTCCTCCTCCTCCCCTCCCTCCTCCTCCTCCTCCTCCCTCCCTCCTCCTCCTCCTCCCTCCTCCTCCTCCTCCTCCTCCTCCTCCCTCCCTCCTCCCCTCCCTCCCTCCCTCCCTCCTCCTCCTCCTCCTCCCTCCCTCCTCCTCCTCCTCCCTCCCTCCTCCTCCTCCTCCCTCCTCCTCCTCCTCCTCCTCCCTCCCTCCCTCCCTCCTCCTCCTCCTCCACCTCCTCCTCCTCCTCCTCCTCCTCCTCTTCCCTTCCTTCCTTCCTCCCTCCCTCCCTCCTCCTCCTCCTCCTCCTTTATTTTATAAAAGCTAATTGATTATCATCGGTTGATCTTACAAGTATTAAACCATATTTCGCTGAGATATAAAACTAGATAAAAATTGTATCCTATACCCACACCAAGTTAAAGTGTTAAGACAGTCATCGTATCAATTAAGTGACATACACCATTTGTAGTTTAAAATTTAAAACCCAATTACTGCGTGTGACTTTCTTAATAACATTAGAAGAGGTTTATGTTTGAACCTTTAACATCAATGAACTTTTTAACCTACAACGTATATCATATGGGAAATCCCCTGATCAAAAAAATATAATAATACAAGAATACTGGTCATTAATGTACAATATCATCCATCAAAGGAAAGAAACATGACAACATATTTGTATGTTAAATGATTTTATTTTAAAAAAATTGCATATGTTAATATCTCCATATTGTCACAACATTTAACATTTCGATGTCACATGCTTTTACCTAGAAATTGAATAGGTAAAAAATTTAAATAAGAAATGATATGACTTCCTTAATGACATAACAGAGTCACATAACACCAACATTAAATGTAATTGATATATATGACAGATGGGAAATCCCCTAATTAATATCAGAGAATGATTATTTTATATCCCCAAAAACAGGAAGTTAGGTTGTATCAAACAAAACAAAAAAAAAAACAAAAAAACAATACTATCAATCATCTAAAATCAAATTAAAATATTTTAATGACTCATGCAACATGTCCATATTTGTCACAACATAGGGCGTATATATTATACCCCCAAAAACTGAAAGAAAGGTTAATCTAACAAACAAAATCAGTACAATCAATCATCTAAAAACAAATTAAAATATTTTAATGACACATGTCAACATGTTGTCACATTAAACGATAAATCCGTAAATTTATAGGAACGTCCCTATATAAGCGAGAAAATCAATTGAAAATTCACTAGTCAATCAACAAGTTGAAAGGTGAAGACGTTAATACTAGTAACCGGAGTGGGTAAGTATGTTATAGTTGGAATAACATAGTATTTGGATTTGACTCAAGTAAGCTACCAAATTGTGTAAAAAAAAACCACTTTGATGTTACAAGGGCGTCAGTGCATGAAAAAAGGGGGGTTAAACCAGTTGTAACATTATTTTATATTTCGTAATTATTATCTACGTTGTTTGAAGTATCCTCCTGTAAGCCTTGTGGTTTCGATGGCAGCTTGTAGTGATATAAGCGATGAAAGGCGGTGTTGAAGAAGGGCGGTGGCTTCTTGTTGGATTTTATGCCTTAGCATCTAATGTGACTTTATGTCTTATTAATTCAATGCATTAAAAAGTTTTATCATTCTCGTTGTAGATTACCAAAACGATGAACAAGTCCAAAACCTATGATTGTTATGTATGCGGCAAAATATTCAGTCAGCAATCAAATCTATATCGACATAAAAAGGCGATGCATTCAACAACGATATACTCATGTTCTAAATGTAGATTTCAAAGTAACAGGAAAGATAGCTATTTGCGTCATATTAAGAAGCACTTAATAGGAAAGAATCAAACCGGAGGTGGAAAAGAAGTCACTAACCAAGATGAAAAAGACAACATGAAAGATGTATGTTCTTTCAAAGCACTCAATGGAACAGTAGAGACTTATGTTATCCTTGCGGAAGGAAAAGTTAAATTTGACCCGATGACTTTTTTAAAAAGTAAATATGAAGATGTTAAAAACAAGCTCAAAAAGATCATCAAAGAAAAAGGTGGTATAAAGTGGTACCTATCCTTGAACATCAAAATGATCAGAAGAAACGGTGGTCAACTAGAAACAGCAGCACCACATTTCCGTGGAAAATGTCAAACAAGCTTGAAATTTGAAGACATAGATGGTGGTTTAAAGGAATCAATTAAGAAAATATTCAACTCATTCATTGGATACCAGAGGCAAGGCAGTAATTGGACAATAGATAAAATTGTAGATTTAACCATACATATGGCACGCTACAGACCACTGAAAGGATCCAGTTATATTCCACTCCCAATCAAGTTAAGATCTAAACATGCTATCGTCAACGTGAAAAACAGGGATAATAAATGCTTCATGTGGTCAATTCTAGCTGCATTATATCCATCCAAACGAAATGGTGGGCGTGTTTTGAAGTATAAAAAACATGAGTCGAAATTAAACTTTAAAGGTATACCATTTCCTGTGAAAATGGAAGACATTCCTAAATTCGAAAAGCAGAACGACATATCCGTTAATGTGTTTGGTTACGAGAAGCAGAGCGTCTACCCAATACACATAACTAGTTTTAGATTTGAAACACAGATAAACCTGCTATCAATATCAGACAACAAAAAAATTCACTATTGTTATATAAAGGATTTAAGCAAGTTATTGGGAGACCAACACACTAACACTAGAAGATACCATTATTGTCCATACTGCTTACATGGCTTCACCAAAGAACAGATTCTCAATGATCACAAACCATACTGTATGACACATGGGCCACAAAAGATTGAAATGCCAAAAGATGAAGATAAATGGTTATTTTACAAAGACATTCGTAAACAGCTCAAAGTACCTTATGTTATCTATGCTGATTTTGAAAGTCTTCAGGTACCAATTCAAGGTTGTGAGAGAGATCCATCTAAATCCTCGACTACAAGATCAACGCAGCACGTACCAAGTGGATTTGCTTACAAAGTTGTTGGACTAACCCAAGAAACCTCAAAAGAGCCTGTTGTTTTCAGGGGTTTGGATGCAACCGATAAATTCGTGGAATGTATGGTCATAGAGCAAGAAGATATAGAGAAAAAATTCAAACTCTGCGAGCCAATGGTAATGACAGGCAGAGACTGGCAGTCATTTAAAAAGGCTAATGATTGTCATATCTGCAATAAATCTTTAGGAGAGGATCGAGTTAGAGACCATTGTCACGTGACCGGGAAGTTTAGAGGGGCAGCCCACAAGGACTGCAACATTAATTACAAGTTTACTGGACGCATTCCTGTTATATTTCACAATCTTCGAGGCTATGACAGTCACCTGATCATGCAGGCAATAGGAAAAGTTGACAAACGACTGAGATGTATACCTAATAACATGGAGAAATACATTTCATTTTCTCTAGGGTGTATGGACTTCATCGACTCCTTTCAATTTATGCCATCGTCTTTGGAAAAACTTGCAGGAAACCTTGCTAAAGAAGGATCGTCTCATTTCAAACATTTGAAAGATAATTTTGGATGCGAAAAAATTGAATTTCTTTTGAGAAAGCAGATCTATCCGTATGAATATTTTGATTCAGAAGCTAAATTTTCAGAACAACATCTACCACCGATATCCGCCTTTTACAGCACATTATCTGGGGAGTGGATTTCGGATGATGATTATGCACATGCACAAAATGTATGGGAGACATTTTCTATACAGAACCTTGGACAATATCATGACTTGTATGTATTAACCGACGTGCTACTGCTTGCTGACGTATTTGAGAACTTTAGAAACATTTGTCTGAATTATTATGATCTGGACGCTGCACACTTTTATACATCACCAGGTCTCGCATGGCAAGCCGCGCTCAAAATGACAGGTGTGAAACTAGAATTATTGACCGACATTGATATGCATCTATTCATTGAAAAAGGCCTTCGGGGAGGAATATCAATGATAACACATCGCTTTTCCAAAGCAAATAACAACTATGTTCCGGGCTATGACCCGAACGAGGACAGTAAACATCTGATCTATTTAGATGCAAATAATTTGTACGGCTGGGCCATGTCGCAATCACTTCCTGTAAAAAAATTCAGATGGTTGAATGAAAATGAAATTGAGAGTCTACGGATAAACGGAGTTGAAGATGATAGTGATAGTGGCTATATATTGGAAGTTGATCTGGATTATCCTACAGACCTGCATGATCTTCATAACGAATATCCACTAGCTCCCGAAAAAATGAAAGTTTCAGACGAAATGTTATCGCCATATGCTAAAGCCCTTTTAGCAGAACTTGACCTCAAAGGAACATCAACAGAAAAACTTATTCCAAATCTTAAAGCCAAAGAAAATTATGTGGTTCATTATAGAAATCTAAAATTATATATGTCTCTGGGTATGAGAATCACCAAGATACATCGTGTGATGGTCTTCACACAAGAACCATGGTTGAAGAGGTATATTGACTTCAATACAGAGAAACGAAAACTGGCAAAGAACGATTTTGAGAAGGACTTCTTCAAACTAATGAATAATGCAGTATTTGGTAAGTTCATTTATAATTAATATACAATAGGAACAATAAAGGAAGTTAAAGAAACACAGTAGCCAGCATAAATGATAATTATACTCAAGCATTTAATTGTCTGTGACTTCAAAAGTAGATAATAATACTAGCTATATCATGAATTCCATATTTTGTATCTAAGTAGGAAATACTTCGAGATCTATACATATATGTACTACTGATTTATTTATTTATTTATTTATTTATAACTAGGAAAAACTATGGAGAACCTCAGAAAAAGGATCGATATTCATCTGGTAAACAATCAGTCCAAGGCAAGAAAACTAACAAATAAGCCAACATTTCATGCCTTTAAGATTTTCAACGAGGATTTGGTCGCCATACATATGCTGAAACAGAAGCTGTATTTGAACAGACCCATCTATGTAGGATTTTCCATACTAGACTTGTCAAAAACATTAATGTACGATTTTCATTATAACTATATGAAACAGAAGTATAGACAAAACGCACAACTCTTGTTTACAGATACAGATAGCCTTTGCTACAGCGTTTATACATGTGACATATACAACGATATGCTCAATGACAAAGATTTATTCGACACATCAGAGTACAATCAAGACCACCCACTGCACAGCACGGTTAACAAGAAAGTTCTTGGTAAGATGAAGGATGAGACACACGGCATTCCTATACACGAATTTGTAGGACTCAAATCAAAAATGTATTCCCTTATCTACAACGAAGATGACAAGTTGATTGAAAAGAAAACAGCAAAAGGAATCAAGAAATATGTCATTAAACATCATACCAGACACGAAGATTACAAACAGTGTCTGTTTAATAAAACCATTCACATGTCCTCAATGAATCAGATCAGATCATATGACCACCAGTTGTATAACATTACTATCAACAAACTAGGACTATCACCATTTGACGATAAAAGGTATATTCTCGAAGATGGAATAAGCAGTCTAGCATATGGTCACTGGAGAATATAAATCACACCAGCACTACGGTCATTTCATTTTTTTCTATGCAATTAAAGGAGTAAGACGTGTTCTTATAATGAGCAGTTGTGGTGATTGTGATTTGAAATTTTCTAGAAAAGACAATTTAATGCGACACTTGAAAAATAAGCATGGATATATTGATCATGAAACAGGAGGAGTAGGAGATGGTAAGGGAGGGCTAACACTACAGCACCCTTTCACTATGATGTTAGCAGGACCAACTGGATCTGGGAAGACGTTTTGGATGAAACGACTCCTAGAAAATACAAAATCTATGATAAAACCGAATCCTGAACGCATTATTTGGTGTTACAAACGATGGCAGCCGATGTTTAACGAAATGAAGCAGACAGTCAAACACATAGTATTTGTTCATGGTATTCCAGAGGACCTAAATGAAGATTCATATATAGACACAAAATTCCCTACATTAATTATCTTAGACGATCTCATGAAAGATGTTGCTTCAAGTCAAGATGTTTGTGAACTCTTTGTGGAAGGAAGTCACCATAGGAATCTCAGTGTGGCATGTCTGGTACAAAACCCATTCTATAAAGGAAAAGGAAGCCGAACCATGAGTATCAATAGCCAGTACTTGGTCCTCTTTAAAAACCCGCGTGATCAAATTGGGCCTTCTACGCTAGCAAGACAAATGTATCCCCAAAACTCTATTAGATTCATGAAAAAATATACGGAAGGAACTAAACAGCCATATGGATATTTGTTTATAGATTTGAAACAGACCACACCCGATGATGAGCGACTAAAAACTAATGTTTTTGAAGGTGTTACAGTTCAAATTGGTGGCAGTCAGTCTATAAACAGAGATACATCTGATATTGCTCATTTAAAGGATAGACATCAAGGTGAACTGACGCATTGTGACGAACGTCTAGATACCAAAGAAATAGAAATAGGAAATAGGCACGACACAGAAAAACATATAAACGATCAGATGCCTTCCTGTGATGATTGCGGATTAGTTTTCGAAAGTGTACCTGATTTGGTCAGGCATATGAAAAGATGGTGCCCTGAGAACAAGAGAAAGTTCGATGATATTGAGGATGATGAACCTTCTACTAAAAAACGAAAAATTGTCATCGAAGACGGTGAGGAAGTCGCATTTGAACGTATAGCAACATACACTAGAGAAAGCAACGAGAATGAGTGGCAAACCAAAGTTGATAAATATATCTCAGAAGGATTGGTAGACAAAAAGGCTAGAATTAAAGCTAATCATAAATTTAAAGCTGAAGAAATGGATGATTTCACTTCCAGATATGCAGATCTGCTTACATATATGCTACAGTTACAGGATGGACACTTACATAAAAAAGTTATAACCATGATAGAAAGGTTAGTTGAGGATGGAATGGACTATAAGAAAGCAATAAAAATTTCCACCAGAAAATACAAACCAGTGCTAGAAGGCTATCTTGTTGATGTCATCGAAAATGAAACATATGAAAATGACGAGGATGAAGACAGTAATGGGGAAGAGAGCGAGGAGGAAGAAGAGAAAGGGGAGGAGGGAGAATAGACAGTATAAATTAATATTTAAATATTGTTTTTATTAGTATCAATTAGTAATTTGAATTGAACAGATGTCTTCTCCCTCTGAAATATATCTTAAAAAGATATATTATAATACATCTAACCCTGCAAGTTTTAGCGGACCCGATAAGTTGTACAGATTTGTCCGAAAAGAGGGAAAATTCGTCTTAAGTAGATATAAAATACGTAAATGGTTGCAACGACAAGAACCGTATAGCCTACAGAGACCTGTAAAACGATCGTTCACACGAAATAGAGTCATAACAACTGGAATCGATGATCAGTGGGATGCAGATTTGATGGATATGACAAAATTTGCTAAATATAATCATGGATTAAGTTTTGTTCTTGTGGTTATAGACATTTTTTCCAAATATGTATGGATGAGATCATTAAAAGATAAGAAGGGAAAATCTGTAGTCGACGCATTGAAAGACATTCTCCAACAAGGAAGATCACCAAACAGAATACGCACAGATAAAGGGCAAGAATTTAAGTCAAAGGAAGTAGAGGCAGTACTTCAACGACGAGGAATACAACATCTATATGCTCAAAATACGGAAATTAAGGCTAACTATGTAGAAAGAGTCATAAAAACCATTAGATCTAAGATAACAAGATATATGACCTATAAGCAGAACTACAATTATACAGATACCCTATATGATTTCGCCAGCAGCTACAACAAGACCTTTCATAGAACTATTGGGTTACCACCAGAAAAAGTTACAAAAAGTAAAGAGACCAACTTATGGTGGAAAATGTATTGGCCTAAGAAAACAGTTTCAATAGTTAAGACAAAGACAACAAGAAAGCCGTTTCGTTTAAAACTAGGAGACAAAGTTCGCGTGACCTACATCCGAAATCCTTTTACTAGGGAATACGATGAAAAATGGTCGGGTGAAATATTCAAAATCTCTCAACGCATCCTACGTGGTGGACTACCGGTATACAGAGTGGTGGATTTTAATGATGAAGAAATAAAGGGAACATTTTATCAATCAGAGTTACAAAAAGTTGATGTGCGAGATGACGATATGTGGAAAATAGAAAACGTTATAAAGACAAGAGGAAAGGGACATACAAAACAATATTTCGTAAAATGGTTAAATTGGCCAAAGAAATTTAACTCATGGATATCTGCTAGAGATGTGACCAACCTGTAAAATAAAGATTCATGAACAATATATTGATGTGTGATTATCTAGATGAATAATGTTGAAAATATTGTGTATATTGTAAAGACAATATGTGGATGTCTCTCCGACCCATAATTGTCTCATTACGGAGATATTAAATAATTGCATAGAGTCTTTTGTCTTTTTATAATAAATACATTCAAACATATCTGTTCTTGCAAAAAAAAAAGAATCTTGGAGACTGTATCTCTGTTTGACTCATTAGAGACACTCTAATGTCAACACCACGGTTCTCGAAGCAAAATAATGATGTATGAAAATCCTCAACAAAATATTCAAAGTACTAAAATAAATGACCGAATTTCTTTTAACAGAAAGTATGTGGGTGACGCACATGAAATCGAACCATACAATATGGGACTCAATGCTGAAACTGTACACTAAACATTAAAAAAAAAGGAACATACCAATAAAAACATAAGAAATACAACAAAAATATACTACAAACAAAAGTTATGGCAATAAGCTGCTGGAAAACCCGTTACGAAATTATTCTGTCCCGGCCGGCCGCCCGCCGCCGCCGATGCCCGCGCGCGCGAAGTCTACATATAATCTAGATTTTTACAGTTCCGGCCAAAAACACCTTACAACTTCCGGTTTTTATATAGCAAACTTTAGTTTACACAACTGATTCAACAACAGTCTTTTAAAGAATTTCACGATTTTTATGATTGATGGCCCTTCACATCTGTCACGTGTTTGGGGGTGTGAAACCAACAGGGAATTAATTAGGGAATTTCCCCCATCAATAAGAGGTGTGGTTCAATTAGGGAATTTCCCATTGATGTGGGTGTGGTTTAATTAGGTCACTTACTGTCCATGGGTGTGTACGTCACTACCTGTCAATCTGTCACTTCATGTCAATCAATCACTTAATAAAAAAAAAGCTTATTAGGTATATCCACAAAGTATATCCACAACACAGATTCTTCCATAGGTTTAACATGGGCAAAAGTGAGCCAGAACAGACAGTTTGACAACTACTTAAGGTTTCGACAGTGATTTCTTTTGAACCCTCACAATTGTTTTCATCGTCTTTATTTTCATCCATTTTGCGCACTCCTGTAGACCCTCACCAATTTTGAACGTGAGTACTTATCAATCGAATATACTCTGGTTATAAATAAACATATAGCACATATGCAATTATGTCTGCAGTTTGCTAATTAACCTAATTAATTGATCCGGAAAGTTATATCCGTCATCGTTCCGGTATTACAAATATGAACACGCGTTTTGAGGTAATAATCGAGCACCACCTATGTGGGTACAGGCGTGTGTTTCCGATGGTCATACTAAAAACCGCTAGGAAGCGCCCGAAACTAACTAAAGTTTATTCTCCTTATCTGAAAATGTTTTGTCCCCTTCTTTTATAATATTTGCAATTATTTCCTCTGTTTACAGTAAGCTAGGTTATGTAAATGCAATGTTTTTATTGTGTGGTCTATTTCTTGAAGCAACGCAACGATCGTTTCCCGCGAATTCGCGGGTTTTCCCTAGTATTAATACAAATATATTTAACTGTTGTTGAATATCGTGGCAGGGTGTCATTTAATGTCCCATTAGATGCCTTATTTTTGCATGATAAAATTTGGTTGCAACTATCAAGTTTCCAAATCATGTATTGCCATCAGTGAATATCTGTCATGTGACTATTGTTCTTTGTCTGTCAGTCTATCCGTTAATCTTTTTGAAGAATTTCCTGAAACCATTTAACCAAATGTAACAAGTAAAAATTCATTTGAATGTCCCATTGTAACTGTTTTGCTTGTTACAAATATTGAGTTCATGTCCAAGAATCATGGACAAATTCAGGGTAGATAACTCTATTTGAAATTTTGTCACCACTGATAACGAGTTATGTAACATGACTATAGCTGGGCACCGGACCATAGAAATACCCAAGAATACCCAAAAATACCCAAGAACACCCAAGAATACACAAGAATACCCCAAAATACACCCAAAACACCTCTATATACTTCCAATTTTACATTAATGTGTAAAAAAATGTAATAAGTACTGTTGATTATATGCTTTTATTATACAGAAGGGAAGACACTTTTAATGAACTATACATTGATTGACGCGGGGACACGCCCAAAAACCGGCCATCCTTTGATGTCTCGATTACCCCGCCTAGCGTGTACCGTCCGTATCAATTACCTACTATAACTTTAAGGCATATTTCGTATTGCACGTAGTGCCGATTCTTTATAAATAAGCAAAGCTTTAAAAAATTAATATCACATTTTAAAAAAATATATCTTTTTTATAATTTTTTTTTTAAATTCTTAATCAAATGTAACAAATAATATAAAATAGCATAACATTATTTTTCGTTATTTGTGAAATATTTAAGTTTTGTTATTTGTCAATTTAAAATTTTTTTTGGTTATTTGTTAAAATGGTTAGGGATTTTTTTAGGGGGCTATGGTGATTATTTTCGTCCTGCTTTTTTATTTTCGGAAAAAGCCGAGGCTGGATTTTTTTTGTCTGCCAGGGCGCGCAATTTTTTTTTAAAAGCTGCTATCATTTTTTCAGCCAAGAACACCGTCATGCCTTTTTATTAATTAAAAAAAAATCAAATGGTCGATCCCTTATCAAAACAACTGTTTTTGAGATGAAATGAAAATAAAATGTAAAAATTGTTTTTGAAAGTTTTATTGCTATTAAAACAGATATTCTATATCTCTTTCAACTAAACTGATTTTTGTTGATACAACAAGACGGGTTTTCAATGAAAGAGTGAGGTTTGATGGTTGAACCTGGTTGAACCTTCCATTTGGTTTCAAATGACTGTACCGACTAAGTCAGGACCATTGCGATCTTAAATTGTAATATGGATTTTGTGATGATTTCTTGTCTTTCGAGATTATCTTGTCCTTTTTCGGCTTACGACGTTGGTATTTCAATTTCTCCGACATGAATTTACCTTGTATTGATCTTTCTTCTTCTTAGATTTTAGGATTAATTATACCAGATCCGCAGTTTTGCCATTACCTTTATTAACATTGAAATGTTGGTCAATGGTGCAAAAATAATAAAATGTACCGTACACTGTTATTATAGAATATCAGCAATAAATTGTCGAATAATGAAGGGAGATGGAAATTTAATATCATAGACACACCTGAGCCTCGTGCAGGGTGTCTAGATAGTTTTTTTGTTTTTTAGCATAAGCCTAAATAATTGTTCTCCCGGACTTTCATAGGCACGCCCGAGCCTTGTGCAGGATGTCTATTTTGTTTTAAAATGGTCCCCAAGTCCCCTTCTGTTAAATAAATTTTATGCCACCCCACACGCTCCTGGCTTTAACGTTGTCGTGGGGGGGGGGGGTTCGAAATGTTCTAACATCAGCATAAACATTAAACATTTTTTTAGTTTTAAATAAAAAAAATAGAACATTCAGAAATAGAGATTTTCAAGCATTTTGAAATCTTTGCGCTAATATATATATGGCCCGTGTCCGGGTTACACATATATAAAATACCGATTATGTGTTACAAAATACATTTTTGTTATGCAGATTATTCTGTTAGAAAAATCTCTTTTTTTGTGTGTTTTATAATCCGTATACAGGATTTACCTTGTGTAATATATTCTTAATATACAATTTTATAATTATACATAAGTAAAAAACAAGCAAGAGTTTACGTTTTCACACCTGAGTAATCACACAAGCTTGGATAATAGAAATACCCAAGAATACCCAAAAATGTGGCATACGGCAATGAAAAATAGTGCATATTAATCTAAAACATGTTTTTATCGATAAATAATTCAATATTTAATCTTCTTTGCATATTTTCTACTTTATTTAAGATATTCTTGGGTAATTTGGGGTATTCTTGGGTTTTCTTGGGTATTCTTGGGTATTCTTGGGTATTTCTATGGACCCCTGGAAACCTATCTGTCATTGTCTGTTGGTGACCTTTTCACACATGCATACTTATTATTTATTTGAGATAAAACCAAATTTAATCAATAATCAATAATTTGATAAATCATTATATGTAAATTGTCCATTGTGTGTTAGCATATTTCAATAACTTCAAGTACAGTAACATTTGAATCAACATTCATGTCATGGACAATGGATAACTTTTTTTTAACTTCAACTTTTTTGCATATTTAGGGATATTTCAAGATAAACATAAATGTTTCTTCTTATTTGTATTTTAAGCAAATTTCGAACATTCACATGGTTAAAAAATATTGTGGCATATATATGCGGTTTTGTTTTGTTTTTTTTTTTGCTACAAACATGACAAACATGATACACGTGTAAACTATATGGTATTCAGCTTTTATTACTGTTATTTGACAGTTTAAGCGGGACTAACTTTAAAGTGCGTGTCGTTATTTTATTTATTTATTTGAATTGGTTTATTTTTTTATATTTTATTAAATTGCGTCAGGCAGTGCAAAAAGGAACTTTAGGTCCGTTCACATATGAAATAGAGAATAAGCCAATTATAAATCAAAGTATTTGAGGTCAGAGTTTAAGCACAAAGGTACAAAAAATTATTAAAACCACCACTATGTAGTATAATTCATGAAATACAAATGTACGGTGTAAACGCAAGTGTTGTATATCTTATTGAAATATATGACTTGATGTGCAGTGTAAACGGGCCTTTAGACCAACATGTTTAGGTTTTGGCGATTTTTAAAGATTAATTCTTAAGAATTTACGAAACAAAAACGTACCCTTATCTTTACTGAAGACGCACTTCAAATGTTACAAGTTTGAAAAAAAGATATAGGGGGGAAATTATGAACCTTGTCTAATGAGTTTTAATTCCTTAGAAAATGGAGTTGCAAATCTAGCAACGATATAGATAAATAAAATAAAAAGATTTTACGGCTATTACGAAATGTTTGCTTTAGAGTTTTCTTAGAGTCCCTTGTCTTTGGTGGTTCTTAAAAGATATCCTATATTTCTGTTAATTTATAGTTTGGCGTATATGCAGTTTATTCATCTTTTTTCTGTTGAAATGTGAAAACAAAATGTGACTTCATTATTTATTACATAATTTGTCCGAAGCTTCGCAAGAAAATCCCACTTAATCAGTCCCGTGTGGGACCTGGGTGGCGAATAGGCCCACATCAGTGCCTAGCTTGTCGTAAGAGGCGAATAAGGGTATTGGGATTCTGACGTCGGGTCAGTGCTCAGCCCACAGCGCGACCAAGGTGTGTATCCTAGGTGGCTGAATAGGGTTGCCCTCGTCCGCGGGGGTTGTGAGGCCTATAATAGGGAAACCCTGACCGCTTCATGCACGTAAAAAATCACTTTGTGGACCATCAAATAGGCTAAATTTTCTGCCCTTACCCACCTCTCCCCTTTTTCATGTGTTTTTTTTTCTTCAAAAGTTGCTGTTTCCTTTGTTTCCCACCCCACCCCATGTTTCATATCATTATCATCATCATGTCATGTTCATTTTAACAATTTTTCATGTTCATCGCCTTCAAATAACCTATAAAGTGTTGCGAGGGCCTAAAACACAACTCACTCACTCACCCACTTGATCATACATGTACATGTATTTTAAACAAACTTTTAGCGTTGATTTGCTCAGAGCTCTTTATTAGTTAAGGTAAGACTGGATTAGGGTATGCTCCGCACAATGTCACACCTTACATGCATTGTCTTGTGTATCATGTTCCTTTTTTTCATTTAGAAGTATGGAACTCTCATACATTTATAATTTGAGAGTTATATATACCAGTGACATTTTAAGAAAACTAGAAAAGAAAATTGCATCAATATCAGGCAATGATATATTTTCATTCATTAAAAACATAAAATTAATTAAATAAATATATGCACAATATTAATAGGACAAGATAATCTTTGAACGAAATTAAAAACTCCGGGTTCAAAACGTAGCCAAAAAAATGAACAATCATTAACATTATAGATTAACAAGATATAGAATTATACTATATTATCGTATAATATACTTATTATGCATTGCAAACAATATTTGACACTGTAATAAACTATTTATTTTTTTATAAAATTCATGGTTAAATCCTTTAAATTTAAAGTTGAAACGCGAAAATAAATAATTTTGGTGTTATAGAAAAGGAACACGTGTTGATAATTAACACTTGTCCTTGTTTAAACATTTTCACAAAGACATGGTGCCCCTCGCTGTTATTTATTATCGCCAATTAGCAAATAATCAACTGATCTAGTCCGAGAAAGTATAAAACAAAAATGGCTAAATTTTAACTTAAATTTGACAGAAAAAAAATAATGTTTAAACTATTTTTGACGATACCTTTAGAAAATTTAACATTTGAAGCATTTTTTGGTACGTAGGGGTAAGATTTCCGTTGAGAAATAAAGTGACGGCGATTTTTTAAACTAGAGCCGTTTTACCATTTTTAGACTACTTTATATAGAATTCTATTGGAAAATAACGTAATTTTTTCACCAATTTTCAACCAAAAAATGACAGAAAATGTATTTACTTTAAACTAATATACGATATACTACACGACAGATAAATGTATAAGGTATTTAGTCAGACGTAGGGCTAAGGTTTTATGGGATTAGTTACTTGTCATTTGAATAAAGTATAGGGACTGTCAAAATTTTTCCATTACGTTCTATTGTAATCAGTTGATGGTGGATGGTGTCCCCCCTATGGTGACAAAATAATTGGAATCAATTAAAGTTGTCCACCATTCTTGAGTATGTAAAGTTTCTTGCTTGAATGTTTAAGTCAAGGAGCTGTATAGGGAGTTTCTGTTGTGTTCAAGTTTTCAAATTTTCTTCTCAAAGCTCTTTACAAAGTATTGCACAAAAAACCTGTTTTTCCGATTCCGTCAGAGACCAGTTGAGCGCATCATACTTCTGACAGCTTCAAATTATAATAGAAAAGCATAATAAGTATTTTTAAGGGTAAACCTATCAGCAAGCTTTTCAATCAAACAAAAAAAAAAATCAAAAAGTTTGAAATAAAGGTTAAAAAATCCGGCAAAGGCAAAGGATGTCAAAACCATTCACTGTACTTGCACCAAGTCGGGACCATTGTGACCTTTAATTGTCCGATATGTTCATTGTTTTGTCTTTTCTCTTTGATATTTGAGATTGGTCCTCCAAGTTAAGTAATTTTGCAGTCAGATTAAAATACAGCCCCCTGACTTTTTTCATCGTCGGATGAAAAAGTACGGGGGGGGCTGTATTTGAAAAGTCAGGGGGCTGTATTTTAATCAGACTGGTAATTTCGTTATAAGCTCTATCCCTCCTAATTCATTCACTGCCCTTAATGCCTTCAGGTAACTTGTAGACCAGCAAGAAGGAAGTTGAGAAGTACCGACGGGACATTCGATTGTCAAATGTCCGAAAAGACAAAGACAAAATGGGCCACAAAAGCAAACTTACAGTAATCAGCAACGCGATCCCAAGTTGAAACAAGAATGCACTCTCTAAGGTGTTGTGTAAGGATATCGAAAGCCCATCATTGGGGTGATCTTTCGTCAACTTTCTATGGTTCTCCGATAATGGCATAAGCTTTTACCCCTCCTTCCACTGTCTTCCCTACTTAATGAAGATGGGGTGTCTAAAAAGTTATCCATATAATTTTCTTAGATTTTGGCCACAGTTAACCCTAGGCTAGTACTTTAAGTGCAGTTCTCTGTAAGAATCAGGCAAAATTTAAAAACTTTGAATCATGATTTTAAAAACACACGGTTTTGACAATAAATTGTCATTCAAAATAGCCTTCTAATGAAGAAACAATCAGTAGTTGTTGTCTCGAGTGTCAGAGGATGGAGAAAAATTTCTGCTAAAATGATGGGAATTTAGTGTGACTTGACAGAGTTATCTCCCTTTAGATTCAAATTTTATATGCATTTCAACCAAAATATATCTCAAATTACTGACTTTTTAAAAAAGTGTCAATGCATTTTTTTGTTACTTTTTTAGCATTTTGAACAGTATTTTGAAGTCAAACTCGTGTGTTTTTTAATCATGATTCACCCATTGCCTGATCCTTACAGAGAATGGCACTTAATAGAAAATAATGAGATATGGAATAAGTGTACGCGACACAACCCAAAATTAAACGGCAATTTAGAAAAACCACAATGGACAACCACCAGCAGCCTTCAACGAGGCCATTTGGCACTGCTCGCGGTTCTGCAATTGGCCCATGGTCTAAATAAAATGCATATAATTCAAATCCAGCCCTGAAATAGTCACAGATAGACCCCCTTCTTAAACAAGGAATAGAAAACATCAAGAAGACAAGTACAAACGAAAGCTTTGTCAAAGATTCCTGGCTTAGGACAGGCACATGTAATATGTGGCGGGGTTAAACTAGTTTTGTGGGCCCAAACCTTCCCCCTATTGACAATCTCCATCAAAGCTAACACACACTAAAACATAGAACAAAAAACATAAAGATGACAGATACAAACAACGGCTAAATTTCGATCATAAAATTAGAAGTTCACCATAAAAAATTTTGTAGAAACGACTTTGAAAAGTGCATGATTTTAGTACTTTTAATTTGGGATCAATAGGGAACATTCCAATTTTTATACCTACAAAAATCTACTCCATACATTTTTCTAAAATTTTGTGAAAATCTTTCTTTTATATGGATTTTTAAATACATTTAATAAAAAACAAAGTTCACCATAAAATTTATTTTTCAAAAAAGTGAAAATGTGTTTTTCCCTATTATTTCTATACAAATTATCTTCCCTTAAAAAGTACGGGAAAATATTGAAATCCGCAAAGAAGGTGTATTTTATCAAAATTTTGTTGTAATTATCCATTTTGATGTTTACCTAGCCCAATAGAAATCAATTAAAATAACAAGAATTATAGATTTTAAAGTTTTGATAGATGTGCAAAAAAGATGCTCAGTGATAAACACCCCATCTACCTTAATGCGGTTTCGTTCTGGATTCCATGGCAATACAGACCAACTTCGATGTATGCCAACACAAGAAAAAAAACATGACTTTGATAGAAGTTTACAAAAAATATTAGTAGAAGAAATTCTTCAGTCAAAGAATGGAAAAAACTTTGTGATAAACAACAACGACAAAAATAAAACATTTTTTTTTCTTCAATTGTGATACTATATATACAGACTTGTCAGTAAATGTATGTATTTTTTAACCTGGGCATTTCTACAGAGTACCTCTTTCAAAAAAATCAAACTGACTTAAACTTCAGCATAGAGTGACAGAATTTTATAGAAATTCTTTTAAATATAAAGTATCAGATCTTTTGCAATCAAAGAAACATCTTACTTCTAAACGAACATCAAAAAGCATTTAAGAAACCCGTTATAATATTCTTGAATTATTTTCATTTTAAAATGATAATAAATTGTACATGCCTGCAATTCAATGCTAAATGCATGAAGAAATGAAGAAAGTGAATATCCTTTTATTTTGAGAAGTATTTAGTTCCTACAAATGCATTAGATGAAATTTATACAAGATTACAACTTCAATTTGAAATGTTAAGTAGTCCATTGTCTAATATCAATTTTAAAAATGCGAGACGTAATTTTTCTCCTATAAATCTTGTTGAAAGGATTATTTTTTATACAGATTTAACGAGAACTTGAACTCTCAAAAGATCCATTATCTTAAAAAGTTTTCAATTTTCCCGGATGTTTATCACCAGAAGACTCATAATTAGTTTTGTCTCGCCTGCGAAGTTCTTTGAATTTCAATTTTCAAGTTTTATTAGCCTGTGACTCCTAAGCAACTTCTCGATGTGAAAGCAAGCAATATATATTCTTGTCTATTTTTTAACAAGCTTAACAGTCAAATATCATAATATACATGTAATATGATTCCTGGCAACTCTGTATTTCAAGAACTGTAAGTCATAGATTGATAAAACTTTGTATGCACATATGTCCCATTAGCAATGACTCTTGTCTATTTGAAACAAACTAAACATTATCAATGGTGCATTCAAATATAATAATATCATAATATGATTCCTTGCAACTCCGTATTCCAAGAGATTGATAAAAGTTTGTATGCACATTTGTCCCATTAGTAGGGTGCATCGTTTTTTCCAGTGATGAATCCAGATATTTCGATAATAGGCGGGATGGTTTACTCTGGTTATGCTTCAATGAATTCTCTGGACCAGCACTTGTTAACCTTGACGCGGGCCTTGACCTTGAAAACGCTTTTTGTGAAACGGGATATTAGATGAAAAAGTTACGGAGATATGGGATATTGAAACCCCCTAAACAAGCTGTAAGTGTACACAATAGCTTATAAAGATCATTGGTCTTAGTAGCCCGACGCGTAAACCACTACACTACCGACCCTTTTATGTGTCTATTTTAAAATGGATCTTTAGCTAGATGATATGAAACAAAAGTTTTATTTGTTAAAGATTTTCAACACTTAATCATGTAAATGCATTTTAGAATTAAAATGCTTTTTTTTTCAAATTTACAAATGGATTAGATGAAAATTATATAAGATTTTAGTTTAAAGTAAATGTTAAGGAGTCCCCTGTGGAACATAATTCAAAAAATTGAAATTATATAACACAAATGTAATTTTATTTCCTTTAAATTTAAGGGATTATATGGAATTAAGGGATGGTTTTCAGAGAACTTTAATATAACTCACCAAAAAAACTATATATTTATTTCAATTTTTATGGCGGTAATCACAAGCAAAATTAATTTTAACCCATTATATGATTTGAACTTTTACAAAACGGATAAAAACACAAGTATTTTTCTTGAGTTGCATTTTATTGATCACAATGGCTTAAATTCTAACTGATAGATTTGAGCTATATCAGAACAGCGTCTTTTCAAAATAGTGACACTCAAAACAGCGACATTTGTTGTAGCCGAAACAGCGACATAATTAATAAGATTTTCTAAAAAAAAAATCACGGATCGAAACAGCGACATAATATTTACAAATAAATATTGAAGAAGATATGCACAGAACTTGATTTTTGATAGAACTAGTCTTAAAGAGAACAGTTCTTTAATTAAAATATGCACTAAGTCTTATGAATAATCTTGCGTTATGAAAGATTGAAATAGTTTTTCAATTTTGTACCTTTTAACATGCACTTCCTATCGTTCGTGTTGATATATTGTTAATAAATTATCAATATCACATGTTCACCCTTGTCAGATTTTAATTCTAGTTATTTTTTCGAACAAAAGTTTGGTCAGTTTAGCTTATGTCTCTTGGGTCATTCAGAACTCCACTCGGCCATTACCGCCTAAGGTAAAAGATTCGGCTACAGTATTTCAACATTAAAATGGGGCTTTGATTTTTCCAAATAGAAATATTTTGAATCTCGTTTTTTAAATGGAAAAAAAATATGGCAACAGAGTTCAAGAAAAAAGAGATTTCTGCTTAATAACTTAATGCTCATAATGAACAAATTATTTGGTCAGTGCGGAGTCAGGGATTCCGTGCTTGATTAACATTTTCATATAACAGACATAACAAGTTCTATTGTATAAATCTCCATTAAAACATATGAACCAGTACACTTGCAAATTCCGACCAGTACCTCCCAGTCGTGCGAGATGGGCACTGTTCCAGCGACAACAAAGGATGATCTGGGGCAGCTAACACTGCATGGAGGTGGTGTGTCATGGATTGGAGACCCATGGCAGATAGCGAGTCTTTAACAATTTTTGACTGTTATAACAGTCGCTGCAGAGGGGCATCCCCCTCAAGTCATGGTTATAATACCTATCATCATCATGAACCAGTACCAGGAGGTCTTTAAGCCTACAAAAGGGCATCCTACGGGTCCTACTCTGTTGTGTACTTTTATGTTTTGCATATTGTCAAAAGTATCTGTCCATTTCGTTGTCCAAGAAGCAAAGGTGTACCAAAGGGCTTTCAAATACCAGAACAAAATCGATAGACATAAAATCATCACAACAAAACCACAGAACAAACAAAAACACATGTAACAACCAAACAGCAATCAAAAAAGTGAACCTAGGTCGAAACGAGAGTGAACTCAGGTGTTCTGGAAGAGTTAACAGTTTCTGCTTGCTAAAGCACACCCGTCACGTTGTCAACGATCGATTTCGTGTGGGTCATTGACTCAAATACGACCTATGGACGACGATACTAAAACTCTATTAGAGTTTAGTCTATAACGTGTGTGCTCATCTGAGAGATAGAAATCATGTATTTGTCTACAAGCACGTGATGTCTTCCGTAAATTATGATTACATAGT
Organism: Arcuatula senhousia; assembly: GCA_963971305.1. Classification (NCBI taxonomy): domain Eukaryota; kingdom Metazoa; phylum Mollusca; class Bivalvia; order Mytilida; family Mytilidae; genus Arcuatula; species Arcuatula senhousia. The sequence goes on along the minus strand of OZ020315.1, from coordinate 48,091,594 downwards.
AAATGTTATTTGAGAAATCGTGCACTTCTGGTGATGACATCCTTGTACTGGTTCATATTATTATATAAAGTCAGGCTTTCGTGGGGGTTTTAGTTATAAGAATGGAGATGTTCCCATTACAAAAAAAAATACCACAAGTTATAGGCTTAAAAGATGAATGATTTAATAATTCAAGCAGGCAGAAGGAATTCAATTGGAAATGGTTGTAGAAAAGTAAGTGATAATTTTGTGAAGTAGCTGGCTGAAACAAAAGAGACGTCAGCGGTAATTGTCATGTGATTTTGTCAGGTTAGTGAAGCATATAGAGGTTCTTATCCTTTTTATACTCCACTAAATGAACTTATTGGAAAATATGACAATACAGGCCTATTGTAACAAAAAAGTTAAAAATAAGATGATAATGAAATATGGCGAACATTGAAAAGTCGTGATGCAGTTTCACTTATTAACCACAACTTGAAAATGTACAAAGAGAACACAACAGGGAGTTTCAATTCCAAATGCGACCGCTTCTAGCTCTAAGGGAGCAACCATTTTAATTCTAATGGGTGTGTCTGTGTGTGTGGAGGGGCTATGGATCTATGGACATTTTATTTTTTTAAATGCAACTCTATTTTCTTTCAGCTATAAATACTATCCTGCCCTTTTCTTCAATTCAAAGCACTGTGCCTTTTTATTTCTGGATTCTTGCCATCCTGCCTTTTTATTTCAAATTTCACCATACCCCTCCCCCCTTAATAATCAAAATCTCAAACACCGCATTAAACCCCCCCCCCCCCACAAATTTTAACTTCAAAAAGAGTGATTTTCAATTGCAATAGGAATTATGATATGCAAAATATAAATGAAGCGAAAGTTGTCATGAAATAAACGAAAAGGGAATATTTGGCCACGTATTCGTTCAAAAAATATACAAGTATTTTATTAAACGAATTATCGACCCGTTAGGGCACATAAATATTCTTTTAAAACATCAGCAGCCTCCTATGTTATCAGTGATTGCTGCTAGCATTACTTTGGGAGTTATTTGCGTGTTGCCATTATTGCATGGTTTTTGACATGTCAAGAATCCCCACAAGTTTACAATCGAGCGTTAGATCGAGTCTCTTCGACCGTTCGGCCACGAGTTGTCAAACTGTTTTTAAGACCTCGAATAAGAAGAAACCCATGTATTCGAAAGGGATTTGTAGTGGTTTATGCAGCGGGTTTCTAACAACTTGGTCATTGGTCAACATCTTTGGCAAGAACGGTGTCAATGAAGATCGAAGGATTCATTATAAAGCTAATAATTTGTTTCTACCAAAGATATATATAATAGTGAGAAATTTGTCACAAATGATTTCATATCATATTCTTTGTTGAAACTTATCAATCTCGAATATCTATGATACATTAATATTCCATGTACTTTAAATATAATATTTTCCATTGAAAATCATCCTGTGGAAATTCTCTCCTTATTTGGACATATTTTTATTACATGTTGTGCATGACAGTTTAAAAAAGCAATTATTTCCTTCTCAATTTACCTGTGTCGTCAATTTTTACGCTTGCTTCCTTCTTCACTTTTCCTTGTGTCGGCTGCTTGTCCGCGTGTAAGATTTGTACGTCTGCTAAACAATCATGGACGATGAAGATGTTGCTGCCTTGGTTATTGATAATGGATCAGGAATGTGCAAGGCAGGTTTTGCCGGAGACGATGCTCCTCGAGCAGTGTTCCCGTCGATTGTCGGACGACCCAGACACCAGGTATGACACTCTTGATTATACAAATGTTTCATTAGGGCGGGGTTTGAATGAAATAGAGGGGCCTGGATGGCCGAGTGGTCTTAGGCGCTGGTTTAAATACCACACTATTGATCATTAGCCGATCACCTAACAGCTGGTTTTCGAGTCCAGTTTGTAATTTACAAATGGGACTTCCCCAGCTGTATTTGATTACTGGTAGGTTTGTCAGACAGTTACCTGCCAAAGGTCGGTGGTTTCCTCCGGGTACTCTGGTTTCCATCACCATTAAAACTGACCAAAGAGCGTTAAACATCCCGACCCACCCCCACACAATCTTGAATGAAAAAGAATATGTGGAAAAAAAAACAAGGACAGATCCAGAAATTTTCGAAAGGCCTTAGGGATGAAAGTATAAATTACTTGCCACTGGAGACGAAAGGGGCTCCAAACCAATTTTGTAAAAACTTCACGAAAATTACAAAATTTCCGTAGGAAAGGGCGGATCCAGCCCCCTCCTGGGTCCGCCTCCGGAACTAATGGGAATAATGACCTCACACCAGTACTTATTTTCGGCTTTCCCTTTTAGCTCTTAAAATTGTTATATGTTTTTATGGGGAAACATTCTAAAAATGCCCTGAGACGTAAAAACAAGTTGTATCGAATCTCGTTTGTTATTCTTGTTCTTATGCTGCTTAATATCCAGATTTGAGAAATTTAGATTTTTTTTGTATTCTCAATCTGAAGGTGTAAATTACTTTTAGGGTTTAATGTCTTAACCGGTAGCCGTAAATAAATCATGTGGTACATGTGAACTCTTTATTTACTGACAAACTTAAAGGATGTTGTGTCAAAGACGGTAAAAAATGTCAAAGTTTATGCCTGAACTGTTTTCTTACGATTTAATTGAACTTTTTATGAATAAAGTGTATCACTGAAGTGTAACTAAAGAAATTACGCAACGCACATAAGATCAAAATATTCTAAATGTACAATGAGTCCTTTTTAAATCAAACTATTGATTGATCTGATAGTAACCAAATTTTGAAATCTATAATATTCTAAATTACATATATATTGGTTGTATATCAGCGGATACATATTTTTAAAATTATTTTCGCAGATATCTGCTACAACGTTACAAGAGTTCATGAACATCTTGAAAAAATAGACCCTTCAACTTTTAAAGGGCTCAGAATTATGGTTATTAACAAGTATGAAATCATTTATAAGTTTTCCCCTTGGTTCATCCATTAACACTTGATATTAAGATAGCCGGCGTATGCTGTAGTGAAATGCACTTCTAACTAGTCACACCAACCTCTGTATTTTTAGAAAACTTGGAGTGGTGTACTAAGACCACTCACAAACTGCATGCAAACTTGACACAGATATTTGATTTCAAGTCTGTTGCTTACCTGTTTCCTGTTAAACGAAATATTTTTTTTTCATTTAAGGGTGTGATGGTTGGTATGGGACAGAAGGACAGCTATGTTGGGGACGAAGCACAGAGCAAGAGGGGTATCCTTACCCTCAAGTACCCCATAGAACACGGTATCGTCACGAACTGGGATGACATGGAAAAGATCTGGCACCATACGTTCTACAATGAACTCCGAGTAGCCCCAGAGGAACATCCAGTTTTGCTCACTGAGGCTCCTTTGAATCCCAAAGCCAACAGGGAAAAGATGACGCAGATAATGTTCGAGACATTTAACTCCCCTGCCATGTACGTCGCAATCCAGGCCGTGCTGTCACTCTACGCTTCCGGCCGAACGACGGGTATTGTCTTGGATTCCGGAGACGGTGTCAGCCATACTGTTCCAATTTACGAAGGTTACGCTCTACCACATGCTATTATGAGACTGGACCTCGCCGGACGAGATCTCACTGATTACTTGATGAAAATACTGACAGAGCGTGGATATTCTTTTACGACAACTGCCGAACGAGAAATTGTCCGTGACATCAAAGAAAAATTATGCTACGTCGCACTCGATTTCGAACAGGAAATGCAAACTGCTGCTTCCTCATCGTCTCTGGAAAAGAGCTACGAACTTCCGGACGGACAAGTTATAACAATTGGTAACGAACGTTTCCGGTGCCCAGAGGCGATGTTTCAGCCTTCCTTCCTTGGTATGGAATCCTCTGGAATTCATGAAACCACGTATAACAGTATCATGAAATGTGACGTCGATATCCGAAAGGACCTTTACGCGAACACCGTTCTTTCTGGTGGATCAACAATGTACCCCGGCATAGCCGATAGAATGCAGAAAGAAATAGTCGCTCTATCTCCACCGACAATGAAAATCAAGATCATAGCGCCTCCAGAACGAAAGTACTCTGTATGGATCGGTGGCTCCATCTTAGCCTCGCTTTCAACTTTCCAACAGATGTGGATTAGTAAGCAGGAATATGATGAATCCGGTCCCAGCATTGTTCACCGTAAATGTTTCTAGTTTTCTGTTTCATGCAAACATAACCTAAAAATACTGAAATGTTTAAAGAAAAACGTCATATATAACTTTACCATTTCAAATATGTACCATTGATGTTCTAAATTCGCACTAATACAAAGCTTTATCTTTTTATATTTGTTTGTTTGTTTTTGTGTTTGTTTGTTTGTGTGTGTTAGTCTTTTGTTCTGATTCTTCGTTGTAGCTTTAATTGATGGTTTGCTCGGCTGGTGTAGTAGTATGGTGTAGTGTATTTCCAATGTAAAACGCTCCGGCACTAACTAATTGTGTGTCAAAGAACTTCAATACTCTTAGACTTATCAAAATTTTTTCCCTCCAAGGCGTAATTTATGTTTTTCTTGTTTCCGAAGGTATCACTATCATATAGGTTTTATGTCAATACTCATGAAAAAGTCTATATAAGTTTCAGTTCTTTTTCGATCCTGTCTTAAACGTTGCAAAAGTGAAAATTAGATATGGTGATTCCGGCGACGCCCTTCAATATCAATATAAACATGATAAAGGTAAGATCAAACTACGGAATTGGGATGATGAGTCTCATTATTTCAAAAACTTATGAAAACAAGAAAACTGAGACGTCCCAGAGAAATGGTCTTGATTTGATAAAGGCTTTAAAAGAAATGTCGGAATAAACCATGATTTTATGGCGCCAAACCATCCCTACCATTGCCATCAAAGGGTGCGGTAGTAACACAAAACACAACACGGTTGTGAGGCATTATAGGGACAACTAAGTGATCATCTTAGTACAACAAACAGCCAAAAAGTAATGGAATCAATCACGAATCATTTCATTTGATATTATCTTGATTTTTGCAACCATTATGACCAATTCTAAGTATCCATCATGAAACTAATTAAGACACGTAATTTCGAATATTTAGCCGATTTTGGATTTTTAAGGTTGAGTACAAATGTTATAATAAATCAAAATAATAAATAAAATGTGAGTCCATTATTTTTCACTGTCGTTTACATGATAAACACCCCTGGTATAAAGGTGAGTTCACGTAAAAATGGTTTTGATATATATTTGTGTTTCCGCTTTCGATACGATAATTTAAATCACAAAAAATAGAAAACCGATACAAAACAGGAGCGGTGTTCTCGAAAGTATCCTAAATTTTGTCTAAAGACGCGTCTAAAGTCAAATTTTGAGACCTAGTTTGGACCATCTTTAGACCATCCTAATCTGTTTCTCGAAACTATCTTAGACGCGTCTTTTGTTAGGACGTCTCAATATAGATTTAATACATTTTTTATTCAAACAAAATTTAATAATTAATATTTATAAATATATATTATAATATATAATTTAATAATAACTTTTTTAAAGAATATATTCCTCTGTATGTACACCAAAAGGGCTACGATTTGAATGCTAAAGCTAAAAGTCAACACTTTATTAGCTACAGTTTTTATTTTTAATTTATAACCACGTTGTCCTAAAATAATTAAAACAACATACAGGGTCATCGAAGTATGTGAAAATAAGTTCAAAGTTTAAAATCATGCATGATGCCTTGAATACAAGTTAATCGATGATTAAATGTCATTACGTGAACACCTAAACAAAATATAGTGAGTTATAGTGTATAAAATTAGTAAAATTTAAGATTGGATGGTCTAAAGACATCAAATTTGGTGTCTTAGTTTTTATCCTAAAATAAGACAAGAGCTTAAATTAGGACTGCTTCGAGAACACGACTTAAGACTATGACGAGTCTTTAGATGGTCTATAGACACGTCTTAGTCCTAAGATAGCTTCGAGAACACCGCCCCAGAATCCTAACTTGTTTACTTTTTACTTCACTGGACAAAACATATTCCATTTAAATGCCTTACCAAAACCAAATTTTCGTGAATCTTGGCAAGTTTTGTTCATCTCTCGTGAACTCCTCCAGGTGAGGCCTACCAGGTGTGGTAAAAGTAATTGATTCAAAAACATATATATTAAGCACTGTTAAGTCTTAGAAATTTTGTCTAAATAAACTACCTTCGAACCTCTCCTTAAAAATGTCGGGATAAGGGTATGAAACAAATATATATAAAGTTAAGTTGCGCATGATTATTTTTCCTAATTTGTGTATCGTAATCCTTACTCATTTGAACATGTAGTATTAATCTTCATTTTCTAATCGTTTGTCACAGACGGATGTTGTGATGCCAGTGATTTTATGAGGGTTTCATATAAATATTATTTCCTCTCGCGATTCCGGCATTTTTTTTACCGGATAAAAGGATGAATGTCGGGCGGCGTGCGGGCGGGCGAGGAAAACAAATTCTACTAGTTTCCTCAGCAACTACTTATCACAGCCACTTGATATTTGGTATACAGCATAAGGTAAGGGTCCATTAACACGATATTTGGCCATTTTTGACTTTGACAGTTTTTTTAATCGATGGAGTCCAACAATACATTAAAAAATAAATTTACTGGGATGAAATTCTTCATGTGCCAGATTCTGTAGGCTTTTGCCTGATTTCTTCTTAAAATCTTCATTATGTACATAAAACAATAAGTTCTAGCTTTCTGTCAGAGAAGACCTGCAAAAATTCTTTTTGTAAGTTGTATTTCTAAAGATTATCTTGATAAATATGTCGGCTCAGCGTGTAGTCTCCGAATACTTGATGAATTCGTAGAAGTAAATTGTCGATTAAATATACAATTAATTAAATAATGTCACTTATGGAAGCTGACTCAGAAAAAAGTGCACTGATGGATTGTGTTGGTTTCTTTTCTCTACTTTGTGATGACCCATTAAAATAAAGAAATAGAGTAAATGTGACATCCAATGTAGTACATGTACCAACCAGCACCTATACTTTCATTTATGTTAACGATCAGAACATTGTCACTCGTTATAAAGTACAGTTTTAATCGCCCTTGATGAGTCCAGCCTTCAGTTTTTCCTCCAGGGTTTTGTAACATTCAAGATGTTCAATATTTCCAAAGGCGCTTGGGTCTTTATTTATTGTGCCTTTATAAAAAAATATCTGACCTTCGATAGATTACTATTTTCACGTGGAAAAAGTAATATAGCTAGGGGCCTGAATTTTTCATACACACATGCAATAAATAAAAAAATAAAATCCTTGACCCAATTAGCACTTGAATATTCCAATTTTAGCAAAAGCCTCATTCAAACAAAAACAACTAAAAGTATTTCCCCTATCAGTTTGTTTACATAAATGATTTTTTACAGTTAAACAAAAAAATCTTAAAGAACTATTGATTCAAATTGTAAGCAGATATACCACGTCTAGGAAAGTTTCTTGAGTCCCGTCTTCAGACAAACGTTATAAAATACTTTTAAAAACTCTCAAAACCACTCTTTGCAGAGTATTGTTTTGTGATTAAGTATATATCTTTCACGTAACGAAAGGACAAATCAAATAGCACAATTTGAAAAAAAAATATAAGCACTTTAAATTTATTGATTCCCAGATTGTTTGGAACACTTATAGAATGCGTACACGCTTTTTACTTAATTGTTAGCATCAAATTTCATGTAAAGTTTTTTCTTCCAAATGGGCTACATAAAAGATTACTCATACACACATGAAGGAAAAGAAAACAAGACAAAGACATACCGAAAGAAAAATTAAGATCGAAATGGTCCCGACAAGGTACAGGCATTTCTAAAGAAATTACGGGTTAATCCAGGTTTAATAAATTAAAGATAACAACAAAATAACGGAACTGGGATCATCAATTTCATATATCCTAGAAGAATAGACAAAGCAAGGCAAACCCATATCTTTAAACGAGACTCATCACGGGTGCGTCGGGGGAGTGCCCAGTTCCTGTTTGCCATAGCACATTACCGATAAAGTAACTAAAATAGAACTTTGCAACACGTCACATGCGACATAAAAAGGAATGTAAGCACTTTGAAATTTATCAAACCCCAAGTTATTCGGTACAGTCTCTGAATAGAATTGCTTGTTTTTGTTGTCTTAGATTTTATCTTGTTTGATTTTGCTTTCATTGATTTGATGGTTTTTTGGTTTTTTTTTCAATGATTATAAGTAGTAAAGAAAGGTTGGACACAGAAATAAATTATATTTTGATACGCGTTATTTTAACTAGACTCAAGTTGGCGATCAATATCTAGCGAACAAAAAGCTAGCGAACAATACCCAGCGAACATTGTGCAAAAACAAGCTAGCGAACAATTTCCAGCGAACATTAATAAAAAGTCCGCCAAACTGATATGTATGACGACCGAAAAACGAAATAAGGCAAGTGCGAACACATAGAAAATAAATATTCTATTTTGTAATTATCAACGATAGTGAAAAATAAAAATGCGTTGATGTTTTACCAAGTTTATTACATAGACCAAGGACCACTTGACTGCTTAAAAACTATGATTAAATAAATAATAAAACGCGTACAGGGACCTCTTCGTTGTCCAAAAAAGTAGTTCGTTAAAACAACTTAATTCCTTAAAAACACTCCATCTAAATGTATCTTATATAATTTATTACAATACTAGCATTGCATGTGTCACTTTAAGACTAAATTGTACAGACAATTTCATGCAAATATTGAATAAATCACTTAAGAGAAATATATAAATGACCGAATTACTACACCAAAATTTATACTAATGAGGTACCTACTGTTATTTTTTATTTGCTATACGAGGTATACATGAAGCTTATCTAAGATACAAAGTATATACATGTATGAATAATAAGAAATGAGGGAGGTGGGGGTAACTTTGAGTACCGATTGTGGACCTCCCAGAGATATACCCCGTTAGCCACTTATAGGGTATATAGAGGATACATGTAGCTATTCATATGCCGAATCCCATTGCTAAATCTACGGTTTTGAACTTTTCACAAGCTCTCAAAGATAAGACCTTCATCAAATATATATAAGTTTAATAGGAAGGGGGGGGGGGTAACTTTGAGTACCGATTGTGGACCTCCCAGAGATATACCCCGTTAGCCACTTATAGGGTATATAGAGAATACATGTAGCTATTCATATGCCGAATCCCATTGCTAAATCTACACTTTTGAACTTTTCACAAGCTCTCAAAGATAAGACCTTCATCAAATATATATAAGTTTAATAGAAAGGGGGGTAACTTTGAGTACCGATTGTGGACCTCCCAGAGATATACCCCATTAGCCATTTATAGGGTATATAGAAGATACATGTAGCTATTCATATGCCGAATCCCATTGCTAAATCTACACTTTTGAACTTTTCACAAGCTCTCAAAGATAAGACCTTCATCAAATATATATAAGTTTAATAGGAAGGGGGGTAACTTTGAGTACCGATTGTGGACCTCCCAGAGATATACCCCATTAGCCACTTATAGGGTATATAGAGGATACATGTAGCTATTTATAAGCCGAATCACATTTCTAAATCTACACTTTTGAACTTTTCACAAGCTCTCAAAGATAAGACCTTCATCAAATATATATAAGTTTAATAGGAAGGGGGGGTAATTTTGAGTACCGATTGTGAACCTCCCAGAGATATACCCCGTTAGCCACTTATAGGGTATATAGAGGATACATGTAGCTATTCATATGCCGAATCCCATTGCTAAATCTACACTTTTGAACTTTTCACAAGCTCTCAAAGATAAGACCTTCATCAAATATATATAAGTTTAATAGAAAGGGGGGTAACTTTGAGTACCGATTGTGGACCTCCCAGAGATATACCCCATTAGCCATTTATAGGGTATATAGAGGATACATGTAGCTATTCATATGCCGAATCCCATTGCTAAATCTACACTTTTGAACTTTTCACAAGCTCTCAAAGATAAGACCTTCATCAAATATATATAAGTTTAATAGGAAGGGGGGGGGGGTAACTTTGAGTACCGATTGTGGACCTCCCAGAGATATACCCCGTTAGCCACTTATAGGGTATATAGAGGATACATGTAGCTATTCATATGCCGAATCCCATTGCTAAATCTACACTTTTGAACTTTTCACAAGCTCTCAAAGATAAGACCTTCATCAAATATATATAAGTTTAATAGAAAGGGGGGTAACTTTGAGTACCGATTGTGGACCTCCCAGAGATATACCCCGTTAGCCACTTATAGGGTATATAGAAGATACATGTAGCTATTCATATGCCGAATCCCATTGCTAAATCTACACTTTTGAACTTTTCACAAGCTCTCAAAGATAAGACCTTCATCAAATATATATAAGTTTAATAGGAAGGGGGGGTAACTTTGAGTACCGATTATGGACCTCCCAGAGATATACCCCGTTAGCCACTTATAGGGTATATAGAGGATACATGTAGCTATTCATATGCCGAATCCCATTGCTAAATCTACACTTTTGAACTTTTCACAAGCTCTCAAAGATAAGACCTTCATCAAATATATATAAGTTTAATAGGAAGGGGGGGTAACTTTGAGTACCGATTATGGACCTCCCAGAGATATACCCCGTTAGCCACTTATAGGGTATATAGAGGATACATGTAGCTATTCATATGCCGAATCCCATTGCTAAATCTACACTTTTGAACTTTTCACAAGCTCTCAAAGATAAGACCTTCATCAAATATATATAAGTTTAATAGAAAGGGGGGTAACTTTGAGTACCGATTGTGGACCTCCCAGAGATATACCCCGTTAGCCACTTATAGGGTATATAGAGGATACATGTAGCTATTCATATGCCGAATCCCATTGCTAAATCTACACTTTTGAACTTTTCACAAGCTCTCAAAGATAAGACCTTCATCAAATATATATATAAGTTTAATAGGAAGGGGGGGGGGTAACTTTGAGTACCGATTATGGACCTCCCAGAGATATACCCCGTTAGCCACTTATAGGGTATATAGAGGATACATGTAGCTATTCATATGCCGAATCCCATTGCTAAATCTACACTTTTGAACTTTTCACAAGCTCTCAAAGATAAGACCTTCATCAAATATATATAAGTTTAATAGGAAGGGGGGGGGTAACTTTGAGTACCGATTGTGGACCTCCCAGAGATATACCCCGTTAGCCACTTATAGGGTATATAGAGGATACATGTAGCTATTCATATGCCGAATCCCATTGCTAAATCTACACTTTTGAACTTTTCACAAGCTCTCAAAGATAAGACCTTCATCAAATATATATAAGTTTAATAGGAAGGGGGGGGGGTAACTTTGAGTATCGATTGTGGACCTCCCAGAGATATACCCCGTTAGCCACTTATAGGGTATATAGAGGATACATGTAGCTATTCATATGCCGAATCCCATTGCTAAATCTACACTTTTGACCTTTTCACAAGCTCTCAAAGATAAGACCTTCATCAAATATATATAAGTTTAATAGGAAGGGGGGGTAACTGTGAGTACCGATTGTGGACCTCCCAGAGATATACCCCGTTAGCCACTTATAGGGTATATAGAGGATACATGTAGCTATTCATATGCCGAATCCCATTGCTAAATCTACACTTTTGAACTTTTCACAAGCTCTCAAAGATAAGACCTTCATCAAATATATATAAGTTTAATAGGAAGGGGGGGGGTAACTTTGAGTACCGATTGTGAACCTCCCAGAGATATACCCCGTTAGCCACTTATAGGGTATATAGAGGATACATGTAGCTATTCATATGCCGAATCCCATTGCTAAATCTACACTTTTTAACCTTTCACAAGCTCTCAAAGATAAGACCTTCATCAAATATATATAAATTTAATAGAAAGGGGGGTAACTTTGAGTACCGATTGTGGACCTCTCAGAGATATACCCCGTTAGCCACTTATAGGGTATATAGAGGATACATGTAGCTATTCATATGCCGAATCCCATTGCTAAATCTACACTTTTGAACTTTTCACAAGCTCTCAAAGATAAGACCTTCATCAAATATATATAAGTTTAATAGGAAGGGGGGGTAACTTTGAGTACCGATTGTGGACCTCCCAGAAATATACCCCGTTAGCCACTTATAGGGTATATAGAAGATACATGTAGCTATTCATATGCCGAATCCCATTGCTAAATCTACACCTTTGAACTTTTCACAAGCTCTCAAAGATAAGACCTTCATCAAATATATATAAGTTTAATAGGAAGGGGGGGGTAACTTTGAGTACCGATTGTGGACCTCCCAGAGATATACCCCGTTAGCCACTTATAGGGTATATAGAAGATACATGTAGCTATTCATATGCCGAATCCCATTGCTAAATCTACACCTTTGAACTTTTCACAAGCTCTCAAAGATAAGACCTTCATCAAATATATATAAGTTTAATAGGAAGGGGGGGGGGTAACTTTGAGTACCGATTGTGGACCTCCCAGAGATATACCCCGTTAGCCACTTATAGGGTATATAGAGGATACATGTAGCTATTCATTTGCCGAATCCCATTGCTAAATCTACACTTTTGAATTTTTCACAAGCTCTCAAAGATAAGACCTTCATCAAATATATATAAGTTTAATAGGAAGGGGGGGGGGGTAACTTTGAGTACCGATTGTGGACCTCCCAGAGATATACCCCGTTAGCCACTTATAGAGTATATAGAGGATACATGTAGCTATTCATATGCCGAATCCCATTGCTAAATCTACACTTTTGAACTTTTCACAAGCTCTCAAAGATAAGACCTTCATCAAATATATATAAGTTTAATAGGAAGGGGGGGTAACTTTGAGTACCGATTGTGAACCTCCCAGAGATAAACCCCGTTAGCCACTTATAGGGTATATAGAGGATACATGTAGCTATTCATATGCCGAATCCCATTGCTAAATCTACACTTTTTAACCTTTCACAAGCTCTCAAAGATAAGACCTTCATCAAATATATATAAGTTTAATAGAAAGGGGGGTAACTTTGAGTACCGATTGTGGACCTCTCAGAGATATATCCCGTTAGCCACTTATAGGGTATATAGAGGATACATGTAGCTATTCATATGCCGAATCCCATTGCTAAATCTACACCTTTGAACTTTTCACAAGCTCTCAAAGATAAGACCTTCATCAAATATATATAAGTTTAATAGGAAGGGGGGGGTAACTTTGAGTACCGATTGTGGACCTCACAGAGATATATCCCGTTAGCCACTTATAGGGTATATAGAGGATACATGTAGTTATTCATATGCCGAATCCCATTGCTAAATCTACACTTTTGAACTTTTCACAAGCTCTCAAAGATAAGACCTTCATCAAATATATATAAGTTTAATAGGAAGGGGGGGGTAACTTTGAGTACCGATTGTGGACCTCCCAGAGATATACCCCGTTAGCCACTTATAGGGTATATAGAGGATACATGTAGCTATTCATATGCCGAATCCCATTGCTAAATCTACACTTTTGAACTTTTCACAAGCTCTCAAAGATAAGACCTTCATCAAATATATATAAGTTTAATAGGAAGGGGGGGGGGGTAACTTTGAGTACCGATTGTGGACCTCCCAGAGATATACCCCGTTAGCCACTTATAGGGTATATAGAGGATACATGTAGCTATTCATATGCAGAATCCCATTGCTAAATCTACACTTTTGAACTTTTCACAAGCTCTCAAAGATAAGACCTTCATCAAATATATATAAGTTTAATAGGAAGGGGGGGTAACTTTGAGTACCGATTGTGAACCTCCCAGAGATATACCCCGTTAGCCACTTATAGGGTATATAGAGGATACATGTAGCTATTCATATGCCGAATCCCATTGCTAAATCTACACTTTTTAACCTTTCACAAGCTCTCAAAGATAAGACCTTCATCAAATATATATAAGTTTAATAGAAAGGGGGGTAACTTTGAGTACCGATTGTGGACCTCTCAGAAATATACCCCGTTAGCCACTTATAGGGTATATAGAGGATACATGTAGCTATTCATATGCCGAATCCCATTGCTAAATCTACACTTTTGAACTTTTCACAAGCTCTCAAAGATAAGACCTTCATCAAATATATATAAGTTTAATAGGAAGGGGGGGTAACTTTGAGTACCGATTGTGGACCTCCCAGAGATATACCCCGTTAGCCACTTATAGGGTATATAGAGGATACATGTAGCTATTCATATGCCGAATCCCATTGCTAAATCTACACTTTTGAACTTTTCACAAGCTCTCAAAGATAAGACCTTCATCAAATATATATAAGTTTAATAGGAAGGGGGTAACTTTGAGTACCGATTGTGAACCTCCCAGAGATATACCCCGTTAGCCACTTATAGGGTATATAGAGGATACATGTAGCTATTCATATGCCGAATCCCATTGCTAAATCTACACTTTTTAACCTTTCACAAGCTCTCAAAGATAAGACCTTCATCAAATATATATACGTTTAATAGAAAGGGGGGTAACTTTGAGTACCGATTGTGGACCTCTCAGAGATATATCCCGTTAGCCACTTATAGGGTATATAGAGGATACATGTAGCTATTCATATGCCGAATCCCATTGCTAAATCTACACTTTTGAACTTTTCACAAGCTCTCAAAGATAAGACCTTCATCAAATATATATAAGTTTAATAGGAAGGAGGGGTAACTTTGAGTACCGATTGTGGACCTCACAGAGATATATCCCGTTAGCCACTTATAGGGTATATAGAGGATACATGTAGTTATTCATATGCCGAATCCCATTGCTAAATCTACACTTTTGAACTTTTCACAAGCTCTCAAAGATAAGACCTTCATCAAATATATATAAGTTTAATAGGAAGGGGGGGGTAACTTTGAGTACCGATTGTGGACCTCCCAGAGATATACCCCGTTAGCCACTTATAGGGTATATAGAGGATACATGTAGCTATTCATATGCCGAATCCCATTGCTAAATCTACACTTTTGAACTTTTCACAAGCTCTCAAAGATAAGACCTTCATCAAATATATATAAGTTTAATAGGAAGGAGGGGTAACTTTGAGTACCGATTGTGGACCTCCCAGAGATATACCCCGTTAGCCACTTATAGGGTACATGTAGCTATTCATATGCCGAATCCCATTGCTAAATCTACACTTTTGAACTTTTCACAAGCTCTCAAAGATAAGACCTTCATCAAATATATATAAGTTTAATAGGAAGGGGGGTAACTTTGAGTACCGATTGTGGACCTCCCAGAGATATACCCCGTTAGCCACTTATAGGGTATATAGAGGATACATGTAGCTATTCATATGCCGAATCCCATTGCTAAATCTACACTTTTTAACCTTTCACAAGCTCTCAAAGGTAAGACCTTCATCAAATATATATAAGTTTAATAGAAAGGGGGGTAACTTTGAGTACCGATTGTGGACCTCCCAGAGATATACCCCGTTAGCCACTTATAGGGTATATAGAGGATACATGTAGCTATTCATATGCCGAATCCCATTGCTAAATCTACACTTTTGAACTTTTCACAAGCTCTCAAAGATAAGACCTTCATCAAATATATATAAGTTTAATAGGAAGGGGGGTAACTTTGAGTACCGATTGTGGACCTCCCAGAGATATACCCCGTTAGCCACTTATAGGGTATATAGAGGATACATGTAGCTATTCATATGCCGAATCCCATTGCTAAATCTACACTTTATAACCTTTCACAAGCTCTCAAAGGTAAGACCTTCATCAAATATATATAAGTTTAATAGAAAGGGGGGTAACTTTGAGTACCGATTGTGGATCTCTCAGAAATATACCCCGTTAGCCACTTATAGGGTATATAGAGGATACATGTAGCTATTCATATGCCGAATCCCATTGCTAAATCTACACTTTTGAACTTTTCACAAGCTCTCAAAGATAAGACCTTCATCAAATATATATAAGTTTAATAGGAAGGGGGTGTAACTTTGAGTACCGATTGTGGACCTCACAGAGATATATCCCGTTAGCCACTTATAGGGTATATAGAGGATACATGTAGCTATTCATATGCCGAATCCCATTGCTAAATCTACACTTTTCACCTTTTCACAAGCTCTCAAAGATAAGACCTTCATCAAATATATATAAGTTTAATAGGAAGGGGGGGGGGGGTAACTTTGAGTACCGATTGTGGACCTCCCAGAAATATACCCCGTTAGCCACTTATAGGGTATATAGAGGATACATGTAGCTATTCATATGCCGAATCCCATTGCTAAATCTACACTTTTGAACTTTTCACAAGCTCTCAAAGATAAGACCTTCATCAAATATATATAAGTTTAATAGGAAGGGGGGTAACTTTGAGTACCGATTGTGGACCTCCCAGAGATATACCCCGTTAGCCACTTATAGGGTATATAGAGGATACATGTAGCTATTCATATGCCGAATCCCATTGCTAAATCTACACTTTTGAACTTTTCACAAGCTCTCAAAGATAAGACCTTCATCAAATATATATAAGTTTAATAGGAAGGGGGGGGGGGTAACTTTGAGTACCGATTGTGGACCTCCCAGAGATATACCCCGTTAGCCACTTATAGGGTATATAGAGGATACATGTAGCTATTCATATGCCGAATCCCATTGCTAAATCTACACTTTTTAACCTTTCACAAGCTCTCAAAGATAAGACCTTCATCAAATATATATACGTTTAATAGAAAGGGGGGTAACTTTGAGTACCGATTGTGGACCTCTCAGAGATATATCCCGTTAGCCACTTATAGGGTATATAGAGGATACATGTAGCTATTCATATGCCGAATCCCATTGCTAAATCTACACTTTTGAACTTTTCACAAGCTCTCAAAGATAAGACCTTCATCAAATATATATAAGTTTAATAGGAAGGAGGGGTAACTTTGAGTACCGATTGTGGACCTCACAGAGATATATCCCGTTAGCCACTTATAGGGTATATAGAGGATACATGTAGTTATTCATATGCCGAATCCCATTGCTAAATCTACACTTTTGAACTTTTCACAAGCTCTCAAAGATAAGACCTTCATCAAATATATATAAGTTTAATAGGAAGGGGGGGGGTAACTTTGAGTACCGATTGTGGACCTCCCAGAGATATACCCCGTTAGCCACTTATAGGGTATATAGAGGATACATGTAGCTATTCATATGCCGAATCCCATTGCTAAATCTACACTTTTGAACTTTTCACAAGCTCTCAAAGATAAGACCTTCATCAAATATATATAAGTTTAATAGGAAGGAGGGGTAACTTTGAGTACCGATTGTGGACCTCCCAGAGATATACCCCGTTAGCCACTTATAGGGTACATGTAGCTATTCATATGCCGAATCCCATTGCTAAATCTACACTTTTGAACTTTTCACAAGCTCTCAAAGATAAGACCTTCATCAAATATATATAAGTTTAATAGGAAGGGGGGTAACTTTGAGTACCGATTGTGGACCTCCCAGAGATATACCCCGTTAGCCACTTATAGGGTATATAGAGGATACATGTAGCTATTCATATGCCGAATCCCATTGCTAAATCTACACTTTTTAACCTTTCACAAGCTCTCAAAGGTAAGACCTTCATCAAATATATATAAGTTTAATAGAAAGGGGGGTAACTTTGAGTACCGATTGTGGACCTCCCAGAGATATACCCCGTTAGCCACTTATAGGGTATATAGAGGATACATGTAGCTATTCATATGCCGAATCCCATTGCTAAATCTACACTTTTGAACTTTTCACAAGCTCTCAAAGATAAGACCTTCATCAAATATATATAAGTTTAATAGGAAGGGGGGTAACTTTGAGTACCGATTGTGGACCTCCCAGAGATATACCCCGTTAGCCACTTATAGGGTATATAGAGGATACATGTAGCTATTCATATGCCGAATCCCATTGCTAAATCTACACTTTTTAACCTTTCACAAGCTCTCAAAGGTAAGACCTTCATCAAATATATATAAGTTTAATAGAAAGGGGGGTAACTTTGAGTACCGATTGTGGATCTCTCAGAAATATACCCCGTTAGCCACTTATAGGGTATATAGAGGATACATGTAGCTATTCATATGCCGAATCCCATTGCTAAATCTACACTTTTGAACTTTTCACAAGCTCTCAAAGATAAGACCTTCATCAAATATATATAAGTTTAATAGGAAGGGGGGGTAACTTTGAGTACCGATTGTGGACCTCACAGAGATATATCCCGTTAGCCACTTATAGGGTATATAGAGGATACATGTAGCTATTCATATGCCGAATCCCATTGCTAAATCTACACTTTTCACCTTTTCACAAGCTCTCAAAGATAAGACCTTCATCAAATATATATAAGTTTAATAGGAAGGGGGGGGTAACTTTGAGTACCGATTGTGGACCTCCCAGAAATATACCCCGTTAGCCACTTATAGGGTATATAGAGGATACATGTAGCTATTCATATGCCGAATCCCATTGCTAAATCTACACTTTTGAACTTTTCACAAGCTCTCAAAGATAAGACCTTCATCAAATATATATAAGTTTAATAGGAAGGGGGGGTAACTTTGAGTACCGATTGTGGACCTCCCAGAGATATACCCCGTTAGCCACTTATAGGGTATATAGAGGATACATGTAGCTATTCATATGCCGAATCCCATTGCTAAATCTACACTTTTGAACTTTTCACAAGCTCTCAAAGATAAGACCTTCATCAAATATATATAAGTTTAATAGGAAGGGGGGGGGGTAACTTTGAGTACCGATTGTGGACCTCCCAGAGATATACCCCGTTAGCCACTTATAGGGTATATAGAGGATACATGTAGCTATTCATATGCCGAATCCCATTGCTAAATCTACACTTTTTAACCTTTCACAAGCTCTCAAAGATAAGACCTTCATCAAATATATATAAGTTTAATAGAAAGGGGGGTAACTTTGAGTACCGATTGTGGACCTCTCAGAGATATACCCCGTTAGCCACTTATAGGGTATATAGAGGATACATGTAGCTATTTATATGCCGAATCCCATTGCTAAATCTACACTTTTGAACTTTTCACAAGCTCTCAAAGATAAGACCTTCATCAAATATATATAAGTTTAATAGGAAAGGGGGGGGGGTAACTTTGAGTACCGATTGTGGACATCCCAGAGATATACCCCGTTAGCCACTTATATGGTATATAGAGGATACATGTAGCTATTCATATGCCGAATACCATTGCTAAATCTACACTTTTGAACTTTTCACAAGCTCTCAAAGATAAGACCTTCATCAAATATATATAAGTTTAATAGGAAGGGGGGTAACTTTGAGTACCGATTGTGGACCTCCCAGAGATATACCTTATTAGCCACTTATAGGGTATATAGAGGATACATGTAGCTATTCATATGCCGAATCACATTTCTAAATCTACACTTTTGATTTTTTCACAAGCTCTCAAAGATAAGACCTTCATCAAATATATATAAGTTTAATAGGAAAGGGGGGGGGGGGGGGGTAACTTTGAGTACCGATTGTGGACCTCCCAGAGATATACCCCGTTAGCCACTTATAGGGTATATAGAGGATACATGTAGCTATTCATATGCCGAATCCCATTGCTAAATCTACACTTTTGAACTTATCACAAGCTCTCAAAGATAAGACCTTCATCAAATATATATAAGTTTAATAGAAAGGGGGGTAACTTTGAGTACCGATTGTGGACCTCCCAGAGATATACCCCGTTAGCCACTTATAGGGTATATAGACGATACATGTAACTATTCATATGCCGAATCCCATTGCTAAATCTACACTTTTGAACTTTTCACAAGCTCTCAAAGATAAGACCTTCATCAAATATATATAAGTTTAATAGGAAGGGGGGGGGGTAACTTTGAGTACCGATTGTGAACCTCCCAGAGATATACCCCGTTAGCCACTTATAGGGTATATAGAGGATACATGTAGCTATTCATATGCCGAATCCCATTGCTAAATCTACACTTTTTAACCTTTCACAAGCTCTCAAAGATAAGACCTTCATCAAATATATATAAGTTTAATAGAAAGGGGGGTAATTTTGAGTACCGATTGTGGACCTCTCAGAAATATACCCCGTTAGCCACTTATAGGGTATATAGAGGATACATGTAGCTATTCATATGCCGAATCCCATTTCTAAA
Organism: Arcuatula senhousia; assembly: GCA_963971305.1. Classification (NCBI taxonomy): domain Eukaryota; kingdom Metazoa; phylum Mollusca; class Bivalvia; order Mytilida; family Mytilidae; genus Arcuatula; species Arcuatula senhousia. Next base: position 48,071,316 of record OZ020315.1, on the reverse strand, counting down.
TCTACACTTTTGAACTTTTCACAAGCTCTCAAAGATAAGACCTTCATCAAATATATACAAGTTTAATAGGAAGGGGGGGTAACTTTGAGTACCGATTGTGGACCTCCCAGAGATATACCCCGTTAGCCACTTATAGGGTATATAGAGGATACATGTAGCTATTCATATGCCGAATCCCATTGCTAAATCTACACTTTTGAACTTTTCACAAGCTCTCAAAGATAAGACCTTCATCAAATATATATAAGTTTAATAGGAAGGGGGTAACTTTGAGTACCGATTGTGAACCTCCCAGAGATATATCCCGTTAGCCACTTATAGGGTATATAGAGGATACATGTAGCTATTCATATGCCGAATCCCATTGCTAAATCTACACTTTTTAACCTTTCACAAGCTCTCAAAGATAAGACCTTCATCAAATATATATAAGTTTAATAGAAAGGGGGGTAACTTTGAGTACCGATTGTGGACCTCTCAGAGATATATCCCGTTAGCCACTTATAGGGTATATAGAGAATACATGTAGCTATTCATATGCCGAATCCCATTGCTAAATCTACACTTTTGAACTTTTCACAAGCTCTCAAAGATAAGACCTTCATCAAATATATATAAGTTTAATAGGAAGGGGGGGTAACTTTGAGTACCGATTGTGGACCTCCCAGAGATATACCCCGTTAGCCACTTATAGGGTATATAGAGGATACATGTAGCTATTCATATGCCGAATCCCATTGCTAAATCTACACTTTTGAACTTTTCACAAGCTCTCAAAGATAAGACCTTCATCAAATATATATAAGTTTAATAGGAAGGGGGGGTAACTTTGAGTACCGATTACGGACCTCCCAGAGATATACCCCGTTAGCCACTTATAGGATATATAGAGGATACATGTAGCTATTCATATGCAGAATCCCATTGCTAAATCTACACTTTTGAACTTTTCACAAGCTCTCAAAGATAAGACCTTCATCAAATATATATAAGTTTAATAGGAAGAGGGGGTAACTTTGAGTACCGATTGTGGACCTCCCAGAGATATACCCCGTTAGCCACTTATAGGGTATATCGAGGATACATGTAGCTATTCATATGCCGAATCCCATTGCTAAATCTACACTTTTTAACCTTTCACAAGCTCTCAAAGATAAGACCTTCATCAAATATATATAAGTTTAATAGAAAGGGGGGTAACTTTGAGTACCGATTGTGGATCTCTCAGAAATATACCCCGTTAGCCACTTATAGGGTATATAGAGGATACATGTAGCTATTCATATGCCGAATCCCATTGCTAAATCTACACTTTTGAACTTTTCACAAGCTCTCAAAGATAAGACCTTCATCAAATATATATAAGTTTAATAGGAAGGGGGGGGGGTAACTTTGAGTACCGATTGTGGACCTCCCAGAGATATACCCCGTTAGCCACTTATAGGGTATATAGAGGATACATGTAGATATTCATATGCCGAATCCCATTGCTAAATCTACACTTTTGAACTTTTCACAAGCTCTCAAAGATAAGACCTTCATCAAATATATATAAGTTTAATAGGAAGGGGGGGGTTAACTTTGAGTACCGATTGTGGACCTCCCAGAGATATACCCCGTTAGCCACTTATAGGGTATATAGAAGATATATGTAGCTATTCATATGCCGAATCCCATTGCTAAATCTACACTTTTGAACTTTTCACAAGCTCTCAAAGATAAGACCTTCATCAAATATATATAAGTTTAATAGGAAGGGGGGGGGGTAACTTTGAGTACCGATTGTGGACCTCCCAGAGATATACCCCGTTAGCCACTTATAGGGTATATAGAGGATACATGTAGCTATTCATATGCCGAATCCCATTGCTAAATCTACACTTTTGAACTTTTCACAAGCTCTCAAAGATAAGACCTTCATCAAATATATATAAGTTTAATAGGAAGGGGGGGGGGTAACTTTGAGTACCGATTGTGAACCTCCCAGAGATATACCCCGTTAGCCACTTATAGGGTATATAGAGGATACATGTAGCTATTCATATGCCGAATCCCATTGCTAAATCTACACTTTTTAACCTTTTACAAGCTCTCAAAGATAAGACCTTCATCAAATATATATAAGTTTAATAGAAAGGGGGGTAACTTTGAGTACCGATTGTGGACCTCTCAGAGATATACCCCGTTAGCCACTTATAGGGTATATAGAGGATACATGTAGCTATTCATATGCCGAATCCCATTGCTAAATCTACACTTTTGAACTTTTCACAAGCTCTCAAAGATAAGACCTTCATCAAATATATATAAGTTTAATAGGAAGGGGGGGGTAACTTTGAGTACCGATTGTGGACCTCACAGAGATATATCCCGTTAGCCACTTATAGGGTATATAGAGGATACATGTAGTTATTCATATGCCGAATCCCATTGCTAAATCTACACTTTTGAACTTTTCAAAAGCTCTCAAAGATAAGACCTTCATCAAATATATATAAGTTTAATAGGAAGGGGGGGGGTAACTTTGAGTACCGATTGTGGACCTCCCAGAGATATACCCCGTTAGCCACTTATAGGGTATATAGAGGATACATGTAGCTATTCATATGCCGAATCCCATTGCTAAATCTACACTTTTGAACTTTTCACAAGCTCTGAAAGATAAGACCTTCATCAAATATATATAAGTTTAATAGGAAGGGGGGTAACTTTGAGTACCGATTGTGGACCTCCCAGAGATATACCTTATTAGCCACTTATAGGGTATATAGAAGATACATGTAGCTATTCATATGCCGAATCACATTTCTAAATCTACACTTTTGAACTTTTCACAAGCTCTCAAAGATAAGACCTTCATCAAATATATATATAAGTTTAATAGGAAAGGGGGGGGGGGGTAACTTTGAGTACCGATTGTGGACCTCCCAGAGATATACCCCGTTAGCCACTTATAGGGTATATAGAGGATACATGTAGCTATTCATATGCCGAATCCCATTGCTAAATCTACACTTTTGAACTTATCACAAGCTCTCAAAGATAAGACCTTCATCAAATATATATAAGTTTAATAGAAAGGGGGGTAACTTTGAGTACCGATTGTTGACCTCCCAGAGATATACCCCGTTAGCCACTTATAGGGTATATAGAGGATACATGTAGCTATTCATATGCCGAATCCCATTGCTAAATCTACACTTTTGAACTTTTCACAAGCTCTCAAAGATAAGACCTTCATCAAATATATATAAGTTTAATAGGAAAGGGGGGTAACTTTGAGTACCGATTGTGGACCTCCCAGAGATATACCCCGTTAGCCACTTATAGGGTATATAGAAGATACATGTAGCTATTCATATGCCGAATCCCATTGCTAAATCTACACTTTTGAACTTTTCACAAGCTCTCAAAGATAAGACCTTCATCAAATATATATAAGTTTAATAGGAAAGGGGGGGGTAACTTTGAGTACCGATTGTGGACCTCCCAGAGATATACTCCGTTAGCCACTTATAGGGTATATAGAAGATACATGTAGCTATTCATATGCCGAATCCCATTGCTAAATCTACACTTTTGAACTTTTCACAAGCTCTCAAAGATAAGACCTTCATGAAATATATATAAGTTTAATAGAAAGGGGGGTAACTTTGAGTACCGATTGTGGACCTCCCAGAGATATACCCCGTTAGCCACTTATAGGGTATATAGAGGATACATGTAGCTATTCATATGCCGAATCCCATTGCTAAATCTACACTTTTGAACTTTTCACAAGCTCTCAAAGATAAGACCTTCATCAAATATATATAAGTTTAATAGGAAGGGGGGGTGTAACTTTGAGTACCGATTGTGGACCTCCCAGAGATATACCCCGTTAGCCACTTATAGGGTATATAGAGGATACATGTAGCTATTCATATGCCGAATCCCATTGCTAAATCTACACTTTTGAACTTTTCACAAGCTCTCAAAGATAAGACCTTCATCAAATATATATAAGTTTAATAGGAAGGGGGGTAACTTTGAGTACCGATTGTGGACCTCCCAGAGATATACCCCATTAGCCACTTATAGGGTATATAGAAGATATATGTAGCTGTTCATATGCCGAATCCCATTGCTAAATCTACACTTTTGAACTTTTCACAAGCTCTCAAAGAAAAGACCTTCATCAAATATATATAAGTTTAATAGGAAGGGGGGGTAACTTTGAGTACCGATTGTGGACCTCCCAGAGATATACCCCGTTAGCCACTTATAGGGTATATAGAGGATACATGTAGCTATTCATATGCTGAATCCCATTGCTAAATTTACACTTTTGAACTTTTCACAAGCTCTCAAAGATAAGACCTTCATCAAATATATATAAGTTTAATAGGAAGGGGGGGGTAACTTTGAGTACCGATTGTGGACCTCCCAGAGATATACCCCGTTAGCCAATTATAGGGTATATAGAAGATACATGTAGCTATTTATATGCCGAATCCCATTGCTAAATCTACACTTTTGAACTTTTCACAAGCTCTCAAAGATAAGACCTTCATCAAATATATATAAGTTTAATAGGAAGGGGTGTAACTTTGAGTACCGATTGTGGACCTCCCAGAGATATACTCCGTTAGCCACTTATAGGATATATAGAGGATACATGTAGCTATTCATATGCCGAATCCCATTGCTAAATCTACACTTTTGAACTTTTCACAAGCTCTTTAAGATAAGACCTTCATCAAATATATATAAGTTTAATAGGAAGGTGGGGTAACTTTGAGTACCGATTGTGGACCTCCCAGAGATATACCCCGTTAGCCACTTAAAGGGTATATAGAAAATAAATGTTGAAAATTGACCAAGTCAATATTAGACAGACCTAGTTTCGATACTTGCGATATAGAACATCATACTGAAGCCATATGGACCAACGTAACCAACAGTAATTTTGAGGCAGACAAAGAGAGTTCGTATTATCACGTGACTAATGTCAAGCTTAGGATAGTAGTGCACACTGAATACTTCATGAAATAACAAAGGGATGACTGTTCTGAAAAGCTAATTTATTATGGAAAGTAGAATTAATAAAGCCATCTTCACAATTAAAGACTTCAGATATTTAAAATGACTTCCATCAGAGATGCTAATTTTCGAACTATTTGCTGCTGACGTCATCGCAATATTCACGTTTTTTAAGGTTTGACAAATTCCGAAAAAAATGAATCTTGGTTCGTACCCCGATATTGAAACCATAGAAAGAAAAGTTTATCAGCTTTAAAATGAGATACAACACATGTGATAAATATCTATAGAAATATATTTACAAGACCAAATGTTAGTATTGTCGCCTATGGAAATTTATTTAGTATTACTCTATTCTATTCACAAGGTTGGGCGGAGCTTAAATTTCTGAGTGATTTAGGTAAGATTTAAACGAAGAATCCCGAAATAATTGACCCGTGACCAACCCGGTCAATAAAATAGAGTAATACCATTGAGCCATATACCCAAGTCACTGTGATATGTAGTTCCTGAGAAAAATATTACGAAAATCTTGAACAACTGACTAGTAATGTTGAAAATTGACTAAGTCGGTAAAGAGGAAGTAGATATCCGACTTACCTAGTTTCAATACTCGCGAAAAAAGATATCATATTAAAGCCAAATATAACATTTCAAGTCACTGTGATATGTAGTTGCTGAGAAAACTGTTACGAAAGTTATGTTGCGGACGGACAGGGGTAAACCAGTATTCCCCCCTCTTCTTCGAAGCGGGAGTATAATTACACTTCTAGAGCAGCTAAATTTACTATCATTTATTGTTGATTACTATTTAGTTGTTTTGTGTATTTTTGTAGTATCTACCAGTCTGTTTGTTGATGCCTGTCCTAATGGTGCTTGTTTGGGTTTACTGATTTTGTCCTTTGGGACTTTTGACCTTGGAATGCCCCATTGGTACATGTCTGCTTCCTCCTATACATGTATGTGAATTGCATTAACAAACCATTTCCCCCCTTCCTTTTAAACTTACATATATTTGATGATGGCCTTATCTTTGAGAGCTTGTGAAATGTTCAAAATTGTAGATTTGGCAATGGCATTTAGTATATGAATATCTACATGCATCGTCTATATACTCTATAAGTGGCTAACGGGGTATATCTCTGGGAGTTCCACAATCGGTACTCAAAGTTACCCCCCCCCCCCCTTTCGTATTAAACCTATATATATTTGATGATAGCCTTATCTTTGAGAGCTTGTGAAATGTTCAAATGTGTAGATTTAGCAATGGGATGTGGCATATGAACAGCTACATATATCTTCCACATACCCTATAAGTGGCTAACGGGGTATATCTCTGGGAGGTCCACAATTGGTACTCAAAGTTACCCCCTCTTCCTATTAAACTGATATATATTTGATGATGGTCTTATCTTTGAGAGCTTGTGAAATGTTCAAAAGTGTAGATTTAGCAATGGAATTTAGCATATGAATAGATACATGTATTTTCTATATACTCTATAAGTGGCTAACGGGGTATATTTCTGGGAGTTCCATAATCGGTAATCAAAGTTACCCCCATCCTATTAAACTTATATAAATTTGATGATGGTCTTATTTTTGAGAGCTTGTGAAATGTTCAAAAGTGTAGATTTAGCAATGGGGTTTGGCATATGAATAGCTACATGCATTCCCTATATACCCTATAAGTGGCTTACGGGGTATGTCTTTAGGAGGTCCACAATCGGTACTCAAAGTTACCACCCCTAACTATTATACTTATATATTTGATGATGTTCTTGTATTTGAGATCTTGTGAAATGTTCAAAAGTGTAGATTTAGCAATGGGATTTGTTATATGAATAGCTACATGCATCCCCTATATACCTTATAAGTGGCTAACGGGGTATATCTTTGGGAGTTCCACAATCGGTACCCAAAGTTACCCCCTCTTCCTATTAAACTGATATATATTTGATGATGGTCTTATCTTTGAGAGCTTGTGAAATGTTCAAAAGTGTAGATTTAGCAATGGGATTTGGCATAAGAATAGATACATGTATTTTCTATATACTCTATGAATGGCTAACGGAGTGTATCTCTGGAATATCCACAATCGGTACTCAAATTTACCCCCCCTTTTTTATTAAACTTATATATTTGATGATGGTCTTATCTTTGAGAGCTTGTGAAATGTTCAAAAAGTGTAGATTTGGCTATGGCATTGGGCATATGAATAGCTACATATATCCTGTATATACGCTATAAGTGGCTAACGGGGTATATCTCTGGGAGTTCCACAATCGGTACTCAAAGTTAGCCCCCCCCTTCCTATTAAACTTATATATTTGATGATGGTCTTATCTTTGAGAGCTTCTGAAGTATTCAAAAGTGTAGATTTGGCAATTGCATTTGGCATATGAATAGCTACATGCATCTGCTATATACAATATAAGTGGCTAACGGGGTATATTTCTGGGAGTTCCACAATCGGTACTCAAAGTTACCCCCTCTTCCTATTAAACTGATATATATTTGATGATGGTCTTATCTTTGAGAGCTTGAGAAATGTTCAAATCTGTAGATTTAGCAATGGGATTTGACATATGAACAGCTACATATATCTTCCACATACCCTAAAGTGGCTTACGGGGTATATTTCTGGAAGGTCCACAACCGGTACTCAAAGTTACCCCCCCCTTTTCAATTAAACTTATATATTTGATGATGGTCTTATCTTTGAGAGCTTGTGAAATGTTCAAAAGTGTAGATTTGGCAATGGCATTGGGCATATGAATAGCTACATATATTTTCTATATACTCTATAAGTGGCTAACGGAGTATATCTCTGGGAGTTCCACAATCGGTACTCAAATATACCCCCCCTTTTCTTATTAAACTTATATATTTGATGATGGTCTTATCTTTGAGAGCTTGTGAAATGTTCAAAAGTGTAGATTTAGCAATAGGTTTTGGCATATGAATAGCTACATGCATCCCATATATACCCTGTAAGTGGCTAACGGGGTATATCTTTAGAAGGTCCACAATCGGTACTCAGAGTTATCCCCCCATTAACTATTATACTTATATATTTGATGATGGTCTGATCTTTGAGAGCTTGTGAAATATTCAAAAGTGTAGATTTAGCAATGGGATTTGGCATATGAATAGCAACATGTATTTTCTATGTACCCTATAAGTGGCTAACGGGGTATATTTCTGGGAGTTCCACAATCGTTACTCAAAAATACCCCCCTTTCTTATTAAACTTATATATTTGATGATGGTCTTATCTTTGAAAGCTTGTGAAATGTTCAAAAGTGTTGATTTGGCAATGGCATTTGGCATATGAATAGCTACATGTATTCTCTATATACTCTATAAATTGCTAACGGGGTATATGTCTGGGAGTTCCACCATCGATACTAAAAAATACCCCCCTTCCTATTAAACTTTTTTTATATTTGATGATAGCCTTATCTTTGAGAGCTTGTAAAATGTTCAAATGTGTAGATTTATCAATGGGATTTGGCATACGAATAGTTACATATATCTTCTATTCATCTTATACGTGGCTAACGGGGTGTATCTCTGGGAGGTTCATAATTGGTACTCAAAGTTACCCCCTTTCCTATTAAACTGATATATTTGATGATGGTCTTATCTTTGAGAGCTTGTAAAATGTTCAAAAAATGTAGATTTGGCAATGGCATTGGGCATATGAATAGCTACATATATCCTGTATATACTCTATAAGTGGCTAACGGAGTATATCTCTGGGAGTTCCACAATCGGTACTCAAAGTTACCCCCCCTTTCCTATTTGATGATATTCTTATCTTTGAGAGCTTGTGAAATATTCAAAAGTGTAGATTTGGCAATTGTATTTGGCATATTATGAATAGCTACATGTATCTGCTATATACTCTATAAGTGGCTAACGGGGTATATTTCTGGGAGTTCCACAATCGGTACTCAAAGTTACCCTCCATCCTATTAAACTTATATATATTTGATGATGGTCTTATCTTTGAGAGCTTGTGAGATATTCAAAATTGTAGATATAGCAATGGGATTTGGCATATGAATAGCTACATGCATCCCCTATATACCCTATAAGTGGCTAACGGGGTTTATCTTTAGAAGGTCCACAATCGGTACTCAGAGTTATCCCCCCATTAACTATTATACTTATATATTTGATGATGGTCTGATCTTTGAGAGCTTGTGAAATATTCAAAAGTGTAGATTTAGCAATGCGATTTGGCATATGAATAGCAACATGTATTTTCTATGTACCCTATAAGTGGCTAACGGGGTATATTTCTGGGAGTTCCACAATCGTTACTCAAAAATACCCCCCCTTTCTTATTAAACTTATATATTTGATGATGGTCTTATCTTTGAAAGCTTGTGAAATGTTCAAAAGTGTTGATTTGGCAATGGCATTTGGCATATGAATAGCTACATGTATTCTCTATATACTCTATAAATTGCTAACGGGGTATATGTCTGGGAGTTCCACCATCGATACTAAAAAATACCCCCCTTCCTATTAAACTTTTTTTATATTTGATGATAGCCTTATCTTTGAGAGCTTGTAAAATGTTCAAATGTGTAGATTTATCAATGGGATTTGGCATACGAATAGTTACATATATCTTCTATTCATCTTATACGTGGCTAACGGGGTGTATCTCTGGGAGGTCCATAATTGGTACTCAAAGTTACCCCCCTTTCCTATTAAACTGATATATTTGATGATGGTCTTATCTTTGAGAGCTTGTAAAATGTTCAAAAAATGTAGATTTGGCAATGGCATTGGGCATATGAATAGCTACATATATCCTGTATATATTCTATAAGTGGCTAACGGAGTATATCTCTGGGAGTTCCACAATCGGTACTCAAAGTTACCCCCTTTCCTATTTGATGATATTCTTATCTTTGAGAGCTTGTGAAATATTCAAAAGTGTAGATTTGGCAATTGCATTTGGCATATTATGAATAGCTACATGTATCTGCTATATACTCTATAAGTGGCTAACGGGGTATATTTCTGGGAGTTCCACAATCGGTACTCAAAGTTACCCTCCATCCTATTAAACTTATATATATTTGATGATGGTCTTATCTTTGAGAGCTTGTGAGATATTCAAAATTGTAGATATAGCAATGGGATTTGGCATATGAATAGCTACATGCATCCCCTATATACCCTATAAGTGGCTAACGGGGTACATCTTTAGAAGGTCCATAATCGGAACTCATAGTTACCCACCCTAACTATCATACTTATATATTTGATGATGGTCTTATCTTTGAGAGCTTGTGAAATGTTCAAAAGTGTAGATTTAGCAATGGGATTTGTCATATGAATAGCTACATGCATCCTCTATATACCTTATAAGTGGCTAACGGGGTATATCTCTGGGAGTTCCACAATCGGTACTCAAAGTTACCCCCTCTTCCTATTAAACTGATATATATATTTGATGATGGTCTTATTTTTGAGAGCTTGTGAAATGTTCATAAGTGTAGATTAAGCAATGGGATCTGGCGTATGAATAGATGCATGTATTTTCTATATACTCTATAAATGGCTAACGGGGTATATCTCTAGGAGTTCCACAATCGGTACTCAAATTTACCCCCCCCCCTTTCATATTAAACTTATATATTTGATGATGGTCTTATCTTTGAGAGCTTGTGAAATGTTTAAAAGTGTAGATTTAGCAATTGCATTTAGCATATGAATAGCTACATGTATTCTGTATATACTCTATAAACGGCTAACGGGGTATATTTCTGGGAGTTCCACAATCGGTACTCAAAGTTACCCCCCCTTTCCTATTAAATGTATATATTTGATGATGGTCTTATCTTTGAGAGCTTGTGAAATGTTCAAAAGTGTAGATTTGGCAATGGCATTTGGCATTTGAATAGCTACATTTATCTGCTATATACTCTATAAGTGGCTAACGGGGTATATTTCTGGGAGTTCCACAATCGGTACTCAAAGTTACCCCCCTCCCATCCTATTAAACTTATATATATTTGATGATGGTCTCATCTTTGAGAGCTTGTGAAATGTTCAAAAGTATAGATTTAGCAATGTGATTTGGCATATGAATAGCTACATGCATCCTCTATTTACCCTATAAGTGGCTAATGGGGTATATCTTTAGGAGGTCGACAATTGGTACTCAAAGTTACCCCCCACTAACTATTAAACTTATATATTTGATGATGGTCCTATCTTTGAGAGCTTGTGAAATGTTCAAAAGTGTAGATTTGGCAATGGCATTTGGCATATGAATAGCTACATGTATTCTCTATATACTCGATAAATGGCTAACGGGGTATATCTCTGGGAGTTCCACCATCGGTACTCAAAGTTACCCCCTTCCTATTAAACTTATATATATTTGATGATAGCTTTATATTTGAGAGCTTGTGAAATGTTCCAATGTGTAGATTTAGCAATGGGATTTGGCATATGAATAGCTACATGTATCGTCTATATATTCGATGATGGTCTTATCTTTGAGAGCTTGTGAAATGTTCAAAAGTGTAGATTTGGCAATGGCATTTGGCATTTGAATAGCTACATTTATCTGCTATATACTCTATAAGTGGCTAACGGGGTATATTTCTGGGAGTTCCACAATCGGTACTCAAAGTTACCCCCCTCCCATCCTATTAAACTTATATATATTTGATGATGGTCTCATCTTTGAGAGCTTGTGAAATGTTCAAAAGTATAGATTTAGCAATGTGATTTGGCATATGAATAGCTACATGCATCGTCTATTTACCCTATAAGTGGCTAATGGGGTATATCTTTAGGAGGTCGACAATTGGTACTCAAAGTTACCCCCCACTAACTATTAAACTTATATATTTGATGATGGTCCTATCTTTGAGAGCTTGTGAAATGTTCAAAAGTGTAGATTTGGCAATGGCATTTGGCATATGAATAGCTACATGTATTCTCTATATACTCGATAAATGGCTAACGGGGTATATCTCTGGGAGTTCCACCATCGGTACTCAAAGTTACCCCCTTCCTATTAAACTTATATATATTTGATGATAGCTTTATATTTGAGAGCTTGTGAAATGTTCCAATGTGTAGATTTAGCAATGTGATTTGGCATATGAATAGTTACATGTATCTTCTATATACCTTATACGTGGCTAACGGGGTATATCTCTTGGAGGTCCACAATTGGTACTCAAATTTACCCCCTTTCCTATTTAACTGATATATTTGATGATGGACTTATCTTTGAGAGCTTGTGAAATGTTCGAAAAGTTAAGATTTGGCAATGGCATTGGGCATATGAATAGCTACATGTATCGTCTATATATTCGATGATAGCCTTATCTTTGAGAGCTTGTGAAATGTTCAAATGGGTAGATTTAGCAATGGGATTTGGCATATGAACAGCTACATATATCTTTCACATACCCTATAAGTGGCTTACGGGGTATATTTCTTGGAGGTCCACAATCGGTACTCAAAATTACCCCCCCCTTTTCAATTAAACTTATATATTTGATGATGGTCTTATCTTTGAGAGCTTGTGAAATGTTCAAAAGTGTAAATTTGGCAATGGCATTGGGCATATGAATAGCTACATATATTCTCTATATACTCTATAAGTGGCTAACGGAGTATATCTCTGGGAGTTCCACAATCGGTACTCAAATTTACACACCCCCTTTCTTATTAAACTTACATATTTGATGATGGTCTTATCTTTGAAAGCTTGTGAAATGTTCAAAAGTGTAGATTTAGCAGTGGGATTTGGCATATAATAGCTACATGCATTCCCTATATACCATATAAGTGGCTAACGGGGTATATCTAGAGGAGGTCCACAATCGGTACTCAAAGTTACCCCCCATTAACTATTATACGTATATATTTGATGATGGTCTGATCTTTGAAAGCTTGTGAAATATTCAAAAGTGTAGATTTAGCAATGGGATTTGGCGTATGAATAGCAACATGTATTTTCTATTTTCCCTATAAGTAGCTAACGGGGTATATTTCTGGGAGTTCCACAATCGTTACTCAAATGTACCCCCCACCCTTTCTTATTAAACTTATATATTTGATGATGGTCTTATCTTTGAAAGCTTGTGAAATGTTCAAAAGTGTATATTTGGCAATGGCATTTGGCATATAAATAGCTACATGTATTCTCTATATACTCTATAAATGGCTAATGGGGTATATGTCTGGGAGTTCCACAATCGGTACTAAAAAATACCCCCCTTCCTATTACACTTTTTTTATATTTGATGATAGCCTTATCTTTGAGAGGTTGTGAAATGTTCAAATGAGTAGATTTAGCAATGGGATTTGGCATACGAATAGTTACATTTATCTTCTATTAACCTTATACGTGGCTAACGGGGTGTATCTCTTGGAGGTCCATAATTGGTACTCAAAGTTACCCCCCTTTCCTATTAAAGTGATATATTTGATGATGGTCTTATCTTTGAGAGCTTGTGAAATGTTCAAAAAGTGTAGATTTGGCAATGGGATTCGGCATATGAATAGCTGCATGTATCCTCTATATACTCGATAAATGGCTAACGGGATATATCTGTGGGAGTTCCACAATCGCTACTCAAAGTTACCCCCCCCCTTTCTTATTTGATGATGGTCTTATCTTTGAGAGCTTGTGAAATATTCAAAAGTGCAGATTTGGCAATTGCATTTGGCACATGAATAGCTACATGTATCTGCTATATACTCTATAAGTGGCTAACGGGGTATATTTCTGGGAGTTCCACAATCGGTACTCAAAGTTACCTCCCATCCTATTAAACTTATATATATTTGATGATGGTCTTATCTTTGAGAGCTTGTGAAATGTTCAATAGTGTAGATTTAGCAATGGGATTTGGCATATGAATAGCTACATGCATTCCCTATATACCCTATAAGTGGCTAATGGGGTATATCTTTAGGAGGTCCACAATCGGAACTCAAAGTTGCCCCCCCCCTTACTATTATACTTATATATTTGATGATGGTCTTATCTTTGAGAGCTTGTGAAATGTTCAAAAGTATAGATTTAGCAATGGGATTTGTCATACAAATACAAATACAAATATTTATTAGCACAAACTCATAGATCAGTACATGGTTAAGGCACAAAGTAATAAATGAAACATACAAATGTAATATAAATTTTTACGTTATAAACTATTATTATAATTATATAGTGATATAATAAGCAAACAATACAGCCAATTGCAATAAGTTTTGTCAGTATGACATATCATTTTCTTAGTTCAAAGAATTCTAAAATAAATGCAGATGTAAGTTTTAAACCAATTTCAGATTTGGTATTTAATAAGGAGCTCAGCATAGAATTGTTATTTATTGAGATATTTAAATTTGGGATATAACTTTTAATTTTATTGAAAAATGTATCTCTTACCTGTCTGTAGTGTTTGCAATGCAAAAGGAAGTGTTCTTCATTTTCAACTTCTTCTGCATTGCAAAATGTACATTTTCTTTCTATTATTTTTAGTTTTAGGTATCTTCCCTTCTCAATCATTAAGTTATGAGCGCTGACACGTATTTTGGAAAGAGCAGCCCTATCCTTAACGTTTTTTAAGATATCTAAATAGTGAGGTCTGCACCCTTTTCTAAAGATTTTTCTAAAAAATTCTAATTTTGAAGATGTGTTGATAATTGAGTTTTGATTTTGAAGATTTTGATCATTTAACCTAATTTTTATTTGATTTAAGTAAAGTTTAAGTGAGTTTATATCATTGTTAATAAAGGAAAATCCTAAATTATTTAGTACTGATTTCAGTTTGATAAACCAGTTGTTTGAATTGACTGAATTTTCAAAAACATTTTTTACTAGAGAGTGGTCTGAGTCTAAGATATGTACTAAATATTTGATACTAGAGTACAAAATTTTATTTTTTATGGGAAGTCGACCTAATTCAGCTCGACAAGCATCATTGGTAGCTTTGCAATGTACACCTAAAATTTCTTTTATAAATTTAATATGAATTTTTTCATATGGTTCAGTATCTTTAAAGTTTGAGAAAATTCCCCATATTTCACTGCAGTATGTGATAATGGGTAAAATAAGTGTGTCAAAGAGTTTTTCTAGTAATTTACATGGGTTATTTAAACCAATTAGCTTTTTTATTTTAAATAAGCTCTTCTAGCTTTTTCCATGAGCATGTTAATTGCTAGATTAAAGTTGCCATTGCATTTTAATAAAATGCCTAGATAACAATACTGCGAGACTGTTTCTATATAAAAGTCATTATATTTGAATTGATTTAAATAGGTTTTACCATTCGAATTAAATACTACTACTTTAGATTTATCAACATTTACATGTAATTTCCATACTGAACAGTATTCCTGCATGGCATTTAAACAGTTTTGCAACCCTTCCCTACTCTGAGATATTAATACTATATCATCAGCATAAAGAAGAATGTTTACTGAAACACTACCCAGGACAACTGGGTCGTATTTATTGTTATCAAGTTTTTTAGTTATATCATCTATAAAAAAATTAAAAAGGAGAGGTCTTAAAACATCACCTTGTTTGACACCTCTTTCAGATATGAATGGGTGACTTAGACCATTTGAAAATTTAATCTTACACATAGTATCAGTATACATAGAGTATACAATTTTAAAAATTTTATTTGGAATATTCTGTTTTAGTAATTTATAAAAAAAGACCAACTCGCGATCGCCACACTGTGTCAAAGGCCTTCCTAAGGTCAATGAAGGCAGTAAACACTTTTTGATTTTTTCTGTTTATAGTTATCTGTGATTGTTTTTAAGGTAAAAATGTGATCAGAGGTTCTGCTCTTTTCTTTGAATCCTATTTGGTTCTTACTTATTAGAGAATTATTATTCATGAATTCTAGTAGACGGTTATATATTATATTGTTAAATAATTTTCCTAAGTTTGAACTAATAGAAATCCCCCTATAATTGTTAGGGTCAAATCTATTACCTTTTTTATGCAATAAAACTAGAAAGCTTTCATTCCAAGACTTTGGAAAGGTACCTTGTGAAAAGACCAAATTAAAAAGTTTGCAAAGTGGTTGAATTAATGGTGAGGTGCCATTCTTCAACATTTCATTATAAATAAGATCTGAAGATGCACTTTTACCATTTTTAAGTAATTTAATTGCTTTCATTATTTCTTCACAAGTGATTTCTTTGTTTAACTCACTTGAGAGAGAAGAAGAACTAATATTGGATTTTAGATTCTCAAATTCTTGTGTAATTTTTTGCTGTTCATTACTATTTGTAGTGTCAGCTTTATTTAATTTTTCATAAAAAGATATGAAATCATCCTTGGGAATATCATGTCATATGAATAGCTACATGCATCACCTATATACCCTATAAGTGGCTAACGGAATATATCTTTGGGAGGTCCACAATTGGTACTCAAAGTTACCCTCCCCCCTAACTATTAAACTTACATATTTGATGATGGTTTTAACTTTGAGAGCTTGTGAAATGTTCAAAAGTGTAGATTTAGCAATGGCATTTTGCATATGAACAGCTACATGCATCCCCTATATACCTTATAAGTGGCTAACGGGGTATATCTCTGGGAGTTCCACAATCGGTACTCAAAGTTACCCCCCCCCCCGACCCCTTCCTTTTAAACTTATATATTTGATGATGGTCTTGTGAAATGTTCAAAAGTGTAGTTTTGGCAATGGCATTTGACATATGAATAGCTACATATATCCTCTATATACTCTATAAGAGGTCCACAATCGGTACTCAAAGTAACTCCTTCCCCCTCATTTCTTATTATTCATACATGTATATACTTTGTATCTTAGATAAGCTTCATGTTAACCTCGTATAGCAAATACAAAATACCAGTAGGTACCTCATTAGTATAAATATTGGTGTAGTAATTCGGTCATTCATATATTTCTCTTAAGTGATTTATTCAATATTTGCATGAAATTGTCTGTACAATTTAGTCTTATCGTGACACATGCAATGCTAGTATTGTATTAAATTATAAAAGATACATTTAGATGGAGTGTTTTTAAGGAAATAAGTTTTTTAATGAACTACTTTTACGGGTTTTATTATTCATTTTATCATAGTTTTTAATCAGTCAGGTGGTCCTTGGTCTATGTAATAAACTTGGTAAAACTTCAACGCATGATTGTTTTTCACTATTTGTATATTATGCCACATGGCAAACCTTAACGTTGATAATTACAAAATAGAATATCTATTTTCATTTGTGTTCGCACTTGCCTTACTTCGTTTTTCGGTCGTCATACATATCAGTTTGGCGGACTTTTTATTTCTGTTCGCTGGAAATTGTTCGCTAGCTTGTTTTTGCACAATGTTCGCTGGGTATTGTTCGCTAGATTTTTTGTTCGCTAGGTATTGTTCGCTAGCTTGATTCTGGGGTTATTTTATGTGTCTGTCCTAAGCCAGGAATTCAAGTCAAAGTTTTTGTTTGTACCTGTCGTCTACATGTTGGGCCTTACTTGGAACATTGTATTTGATGGTTTAGAATCATAAGCATGAAATTTTTAATCTATTGCCAAGACTAATAAGAAGACGAGTCGAGCAGCGGCCACTGGTAAATGGTCATATTTAAGAGTGCCGACTGTGATTATTTTTATGCTGCATCTACGAAAGTAGGAGGGCATTTAGTGTTCGGGTCCGTTCTTCCTTCCTTGAGTCCGTCCCAAATCGGGTGTACCTACAGATTGAAGTTAGTTTATCATGAAGGAAGTTTGGTATCATCATGAAACTTTTAATTCATATACATCAGGATATTAATTAATAAACAAAAATCAATAATAAATTGCATCTGTCTCATTTTACTCATGGTTGACTGATCACAGAAAAAGGGGAGATATTATGATAAGGTCTACCTAAAGGTTGAAGCTACTACACCATGAAGGAAATGTGGTACCATCATGAAACTTAAGATACATTTATATCAGTATATGAACAAACAAAAATCATCATAAAATTGTAACTGTTTCATCATCATCATGGTTGATTGATTTAGTTTCCCTTTCAAACCCTTTGGGTTTGAGAACTGTAGGCGTTAGGCGTTTCAAGACTTTATTTTCATGATCTTCCTCGTCTCTTTATCGTTTTCCCGTTTCTTTGATCTTCTAGTTGAGTTGGTCTTGTTCCATTTCCATTCCTCATAATGCTATTGACGTATATTGAACGATAAACAGATTCAAGATGAGATATAGATGTTGGTTTGTCATAGGGTTTTGTTTTGTCTCCCTTTACGTTGTGTTCTATCCTAAGAAAAGGGAGGTTTGGTGTCATAAAACCTGGTTTAACAAACCATTTCCTTTGAAATGCCTGTACCATTGCGATCTACCAATTCCCCGGTATGACTGATTCGTTTTTGTCATTTTCTCGGTAGTTTTGTTATTACCTTTATTTACCGGATTTGATACATTGGATCGGAAATTGGCAACGCGACGAATGTGCAATAGCAAGCGGGAACTGCTTACTCTTCCGGAGCACCTGAGTTCACACTCATTACGACTTGAGTTCACGTTGTTGATTACTGTTCGGTTGATTTTGTGTTTCTTATGTTTAAATTTGTGTTTCTTCGTGCTGTTCTCATTCGTGTTTACTGGTTTTGTTGTTGCCATTTCGGACCATTGACACTCGAATGTCCAATTGGTGCACTTTTGCTTCTTTGCGTTTAACTCCAAAACCTTATATTTTTTTATTGAATGCAGTCTAATATCTAGTGGTATTCAATTATCCCCCCTGCGGAAAAAAGCTAATGTGTCTTTAAATTTTTAACGATGACAACAACGATGGCGACGGCATGTAAACAATCTTCAACTTTCATTTATTGCACATGGACCTGACTACTATCATATACGTTGGACATGTCATGTTATTAAAGAATCTTTTCTGTTGCGTAAACAGTTGTTTATAAGGTCAACAAAAGTGCATATTTTAACAAATCGAGTGAAACTTGCTGGACGTTTGAAAAAAATAAAATGTCAACTCAACCTTAAAAAATCACACAAGGCGTAATACCTGCAGTATACATTCTCGAAATTTGTGGGAATGTTAGGTTATTACCTTTTCTTACGACAGACATTAGTTTAGAAATTATATTTTACTGTTATCACTTAACGATCCATTTGAATTCAATGTGTAACTATGAAAAAACTTTCAAGGGACACAACCAAGTGCTATCTTTCATTAATAATAAATATGATAAAAGGGAGGCATTCCTATTTTTAAAACGGATGACTGAAGATTGAATTGGACATTTAATCCAATACAATGCAAATCCACATGTTGTTGATCCCAATTTACGGACACCGGTCAAAAAGGTAAACATGTTCTATGACGTAATCAAATTCAACAGGTAAATCGTGTACTTTTACGAAGGAGGTTGTCAAGACGGACTAGAAAAAGGGCCTTTTTCATAATTTTATTTTGGCTTAACCTCTTGCAGTACATGTCTGTAAATTGGAAGATGGAAAGATATACATTTCAAGAAATAGTGTATTTTTTCTATTTTTTATATAAACGTTAAGGTTGTGCGATCCATTTCAGTTCCACCGTATGCATTTTATAAATATCCACATAATTACATGCATTATAAATGTAATTTGTTACTTTTATAAACTCTTTTTAATTCAGAATAGTTTATTTAAACAACATAAGTTAAAATGGAATGAACTTTTTTGCTAAAAAGAACTTTTAATTCACTTGACAACCAGGATAAACATTCGAATGGACTTTCCTATCTTTTCCGACGAAGAGCTCTCATTCTTTTGCTTACATACCACCGGTTTTCGGACTGAATGTGGCCCGAATGCGCTTCCGTAGCCCCTTAAGAAATAAAATGTTTTCTTCTTTTAGCTTTTTTATGTAAAATACTAAAATAACTAGTTCTTATTGTGATCGCAAGCGAGTCACAAAAATGTCCCCTCACGTACCCCTCTTTGTCAATGTCTCTTAGCATTTGAGATAACTAATTATATCCAATTTCCATCAAAATAGGAGTAAGTTTAATTTTGGCGGAAAATGGCGGCCATTTTGAAAATGGCTGACGCTAAAAAAAATTTGATGTCAAAAATAAGTTCGCCATACCACTTTTACCTTATATACCAATTTTCATTAAAATCAGAGTAACTTTAATTTTGGCGGGAAATGGCGGCCATTTTGAAAATGGCCGACGATAAAAAAATTTTGATGTCAAAAATCATCTCGCCATACCACTATTACCTTATATACCAATTTTCATCAAAATCGGAGCAAGTTTAAATTTTGGCGGGAAATGTTAGCCGCCATTTTGAAAATGGCCGCCAAAAAAAATTTTCGATACCAAAAATGAACTCGGCATACCACTATTACCTTGTAAACCAATTTTCATTAAGAAATAACAAAATTGAGAATTTATACATTACTATTACAAAATACAAGGTACAAAGAAAGATAACTCAATATGACAAAAAATTAAATTTCGATTTTTTGCAAAATTTTGAAAACCGTAAGTCCGATTTTCAAAATTTTTTTTTTTAAATGAAAGGTATTGAAAGTCCACACTTACCCCATAAAGGAATTTGTCCTACCTCTGCCGGATGAGAAATGCCAGGTAAAAATTCAACTTCGGTTTCGAGGAGCCATTTTGAGGCCCTTTTTTGACCTATAAGGGGTCGTTCGATTTCGACGAAAAATACAAAAAGCACAATCTCCCATTCCATATTCTTGATATATGAAGATTCAGCTTCCTACCTTAAAAGATGTCGAAAAAATGAGGTGGACAAGTTCACGGTCCAGAATACCGAGAAAAATAATAATAACTAGTTCTAATTGTGATCGCAAGCGAGTCACATACATGTCCCCTCACGTACCCCTCTTTAATATGTGTTTTGGCATTTGAGAATACCTAATATACCAATTTTCATCAAGATCGGAGTAAGTTTAATTTTGGCGGGAAACGGCGGTCATTTTGAAAATGGCCAACGATGAAAAAATTTTAATGTCAAAAATAAACTCGCCATACCACAATAACCTTATATACCAATTTTCATTAAAATCGGAGTAACTTTGATTTTGGCGGGAAACAGCGGCCATTTTGAAAGTGGCCGACGAAATAAATATTTCGATGTCAAAAATCAACTCGCCATAGCACTATTACCTTATATACCAATTTTCATCAAAATCAGAGTAACTTAAATTTTGGCGGGAAACGGCGGCCATTTTGAAAATGGCCGGTAATAAAAAAAAATTATGTCAAAAATCAACTCGCCATACCACTATTACTTTATATACCAATTTTCGTCAGAATCGGAGTAATTCTAATTTTGGCGGGAAATGACGGCCATTTTGAAAATGGCGGCCCAAAAAAAATTTCGATTCCAAAATTGAACTCGGCATACCACTTTTACCTTGTAATCCAATTTTCATCAAAATCAGAATAACTTTAATTTTGGCGGGAAACGGCGACCATTTTGAAAATGGCCGACGATAAAAAAATTTTGTTGTCAAAAATCAACTTGCCATACCACTATTACCTTATATACCAATTTTCATTAAAATCGGAGTAATTTTAATTTTGGCGGGAAATGGCGGCCATTTTGAAAATGGCGGCCCCAAAAAAAAATTCGATTCCAAAATTGAACTCGGCATACCACTATTACCTTGTTAACCAATTTTCATCAAAATCAGAATAACTTTAATTTTGGCGGGAAACGGCGGCCATTTTGAAAATGGCCGACGAGAAAAAAAATTTGATGTCAAAAATCAACTCGCCATACCACTATTACCTTATATACCAATTTTCATTAAAATCAGAGTAATTTTAATTTTGGCGGGAAATGGCGGTCATTTTGAAAATGGCCGCCCAAAAAAAAAATTTGATTCCAAAATTGAACTCAGCATACCACTATTACCTTGTAAACCAATTTTCATTAAGAAATAACAAATTTGAGAGTTTTTTTCATTAATATCACAAAATATATGGTACAAAGAAAGATAACTCAATCTAACAAAAATAATAATTTTCAATTTTTTGCAAAATTTTGAAAACGGCAAGTCCGATTTTCAAAATTTTTTTTTTAAATGAAAGGTATTGTATATCCGCACTTAACCTATAAGGGAATTTTTCCTACCCCAGCCGGATCAGAAATGCCAGGAAAAATTCAACTTCGGTTTCGAGGAGCCATTTTGAGGCCCTTTTTTTACCTATATGGGGTCGTTCGATTTCGGCGAAAAATACAAAAAGCACAATCTCCCATTCCATACTCTTGATTTATGAATTTTCAGCTTCCTACCTTAAATGATGTCGAAAAAATGAGGTGGACAAGTTCACGATCCAGAATACCGAGAAAAATAATAATAACTAGTTCTAATTGTGATCGCAAGCGAGTCACAAAAATGTCCCCTCACGTACCCCTCTTTGCCAATGTCTCTTGGCATTTGAGATAACTTAATTTATCCAATTTTCATGAAAATAGGAGTAAGTTTAATTTTGGCGGGAAACGGCGGCCATTTTTAAAATGGCCGACAATAAAAATATTTCGATGTCAAAAATCAACTCACCATACACATATTACCTTATATACCATTTTTCGTTAAAATCCGAGTAAATTTAATTTTGGCGGGAAACGGTGGCCATTTTGAAAATGACCGACGATAAAAAAATTTTGATGTAAAAAATCAACTTGCCATACCACTATTACCTTATATGCCAATTTTCATTAAAATCGGAGTAATTTTAATTTTGGCGGGAAATGGCGGCCATATTGAAAATGGCGGCCCAAAAAAAATTTCGATTCCAAAATTGAACTCGGCATACCACTATTACCTTGTAAACCAATTTTCATCAAAATCAGAATAACTTTAATTTTGGCGGGAAACGGCGGCCATTTTGAAAATGGCCGACGATAAAAAAAATTTTGATGTCAAAAATCAACTCGCCATACCACAATTACCTTATATACCAATTTTCATTAAAATCGGAGTAATTTTAATTTTGGCGGGAAATGGCGGCCATTTTTAAAATGGCTGCCAAAAAAAAATTCGATTCCAAAATTGAACTCGGCATACCACTATTACCTTGTAAACCAATTTTCATTAAGAAATAACAAAGTTGAGAATTTTTTTCATTAATATCACAAAATATATGGTACAAAGAAAGATAACTCAATCTTACAAAAAAAATAATTTTCGATTTTTTGCAAACTTTTGAAAACGGTAAGTCCGATTTTCAAAATTTTTTTTTTAAATGAAAGGTATTGTATATCCGCACTTAACCTATAAGGGAATTATTCCTACCCCTGCCGGATCAGAAATGCCAGGAAAAATTCAACTTCGGTTTCGAGGAGCCATTTTGAGGCCCTTTTTTTACCTATATGGGGTCGTTCGATTTCGGCGAAAAATACAAAAAGCACAATCTCCCATTCCATACTCTTGATTTATGAATTTTCAGCTTCCTACCTTAAAAGATGTCGAAAAAATGAGGTGGACAAGTTCACGATCCAGAATACCGAGAAAAATAATAATAATAATAATAATAATAACTAGTGCTGATTGTGTTGGGATGCCAACACAGAAGTCGCCCAAAATCGCCTTGGATAGTATTCCATTCAAATCAGGGCATCAAAATAAGTCTAGAAATTAGATTTCGTTAAAATCGGACAAAGTTGACGTTTTTGGGGGGCGGGTGTGGTAAAACGGCCGCCATTTTAAAATGGCGATGTTCGCGTCAAATTTTTTTTCGCCATGTTGCTCAGGATGGATCACTCTACCAGTGAACCAATTTTCATTAAAATCCATCAAGCCATCTCCGAGATCTGAGAGAGGTCCAAAAATCTTAAACGGCGGCCATTTTGAAAATGGCGGCCATCTTGAAAATTTCAAAAGTGGATTGCACACCTCTGAGTGACCCTCCACCCACCTCAATAGGTTTTATCTTGATTGGTCAAAGCATTTTCAAAATATGTGGCGGACAAGTTCATGATTAAGGTAAGGAAAAGAATAATAATAATAAAAAAAATAATAATAATAAGAAACGGTGCAAAAACAATAAGTCTCCCAAACTTTGTTTTGGGCGACTTAATAAGAAACCGAGCAAAAACAATATGTCCCCGACACTTCGTGTTCGGGGACATAATAATAATAACTAGTGCTGACAGTGTTGGGGATGCCCAACACAAAAATGTCTCCCAAACGTGCGCAAACTATCACTCCAATCTCAATTTTGACATTGAATTGTAATTCGTCATGCAATAAAACTTCTAGATACATAATTTTGTTGAAATCAAAGCATTTTGACAATTATCACATTTTCGGACCCGAAAAATCAAATTTTCGTAAATAGTGCGAAAACCGTAAATATCGCTTCAAAATTTTTTTTCGTATTATTAAAGAGCTACTTTTGCTCTATTAACCTACAAAATTTCAGAATCCTGCGCACCTAGGTAACCGAGATATCGCAATGTCCTATATTATGACCTAACCCTGTTTCCATGGAAACGGCGGCCATTTTGAAAATTCCGATTTGTGCGTGCACAACTTTGAGACCCCACCTACCTATATACCAAATTTCATGACAATCCATTGAGTAGTTTTTGAGAAACTGTGCGGACACGTTCATGGTCGGAAGAAGAAAAAAAAAGAATAATAATAAGAAACGGAGTAAAAGCAATATGTCTCCCAACACATAGTGTTTGGGAGACATAATAATAATAATAATAATAACTAGGAGGACAATTGTTTCGTAAACAATTGCTAAGGTCTTTCACGGAGACACGTTTACAATTTTTTTATTCATCTGTTATGTTTAAATGGTTTCACAATGCTTAGTAATTTGTGTATGTTGAGCGTAATTATGAAATTTTCGTACTTTTTTATTGTTTTAGAGACATTCTGTTTATCTTATATTTTTGTTCAATTTTATAAGAGCAACATTAGTACAGATTCAAAACAGTTTGAAGAGATTTCTGAACTCTACAAGATATGAATCACATTTTTAAGTTCACATGGGGATTTTCATATACTACTATACCTCTAGAAAGATATGGCTAACAAAACTAAACAGCTTACTTGATAAATGCAGGAATTTTGTAGAATTATGTAAAACTTAATCAGTCAAGGTAGGTGTTTAATGCCATCATTGCTCACATCACATGGAAAACTGATAAACATCTTTATAGGATCTTTATGTTTTATTTCTCATTGTAATTCGTTTTTATACTTGAAATTTTATTTGTTAATGTCTTTCGTTATGTTGTTTCAGACCTAGGACATTTCATGTTTGATTCGTGATTTACATTTACTTGTTTATCTAAGCTTAATTGCTATAAAATAAAAAGGTTAAGTAACATTTTTAGTGGGTATATATGATTGAACGAGTTGGTGTTTTACGCCCTTCCAACGCTATATAGGTTATTTAAACGCGATGAACATGAAAAGGATGATAAAATGAACATGAAATGATGGTGATAAATGAAATATGAGGATGGGGTTGGAAACAAAGGATAGTAAATTTTGAAGAACCTCAGGAAAAAGGGAGAGATAGGTAGGGGCGGAAAATTTAATCTATGCAGTGCACAACTTGGCGGTCCACTAAGGGGTCTTATACATGTATGAACCGTGGCACTCTCCACACATGATGGCCCACTATGGTCAGCGGTCAGGGTTTCCATATTATGTACCTGACAACACCCGCTGACGAGGGCTAACCTATGCAGCCTCCTAGGGTTCACACCTGGTTGCTCTTTGGGCTGAGCACTGACCCGACGTCAGAATCCCAAGACCCTTAGCATCCTCTTACGACAAGCTAGGCTCTGCTTGGGGGGGGGGGGGCTATTCGCCACCCGGGTCCCGCACGGGATTTGTGTGGATATTATTTCAAATCATTTTATAAGAAGAACTCAAGCCAGCCAAGAGTAAATGTTTTTTTTAATTATTGTTGGAAGAACATATTTCTCTGCAGTTCTATTTTAATTCTGTTATCGTTTTTGTAACAAAACTTCGGATTAAAAATCCTGCTGAGCATAGAAGACAATAGCTACAATAATGTAGCTCCTTTGACATCTTTGATTTGGCGGAGCTACAATGCAGCCCCATTACTCGTAATGGAGCAAATACAATTTCTTTCTCAAACTCTGATAAAGCTTGAAGATTGTTTGAAATTACAAATGTATCTCTAAATAATATGTCTTCAATGATAAATTTGGTTACAGCCAAAGGTGACTTTAGTATTGTAAGAAATCCCATATTTTCAATATTCTGATCCTGAACTTTATTATAAAGTTCAGGATCAAGATACTTCAACAGTTTATACTTTCACGAACATCTTTTAAATTCCATTTAATGTCGTTAAATTTGAACTACTTTCGTCATAAAAATACTATAAGCAATATTTTAGTTCCACGTTATGCATCTAATTGATTGAGATGCGCCCGTTGTGATTTCGCTTTCGGCGTTGCTTCGTTACGAGCAATGGGGCCGCATTGTAGCTCCGCCGTTTCAAAGATGTCAAGGGAGCTACATAATTGTAAAGGAATGAATCTGACTGACTGGGGAGTTTAACGTCGTGACTATACCTATATATAGGTCTGCAGCGACGTTGGAATGAATCTAATAGTTTATTTCAATATTAGAAAAAATTGTCATTAGAATATAAATGGTATAAGGCTACTACAAATTATGCAAAAATTCTAACAAAATCAGGTTGCTTCGAATAAAAAAAAATTCTTACATTATTTTGAATCATTTGTCCATGACGTCTGTATTTATTTACAATTAAAAAATCAAACGTACAGATTACTTTTAATTGTAAAAATGATAATAAAGGGACATAATTGTTACCATGTGTCAAAATCAACTATTTACAAACAGAATTGTCGTACGAAATGACACTACACATATAATGATAAAAGAGTGATAAAATACCAAGAAGTTGTATATATATACAAATGGGGTAATTTATTTTTACCCTTAGCTATTGGCTATTGCAAGATTCAGATGTATTCTATTTAATTTCAGTATTATATTTAAAAATCATATATTTAATGTCATAACTTAATTGATATTACTTTTAACCAGACAACAAACAGAAAAAATCATTTGCCTTGGCATTACCACTAAAACAGAAAATTCATATTTGGCCTACTGGTTAGTACGCAAAACATGACCTCTAACCATAGTGCGCCAACGTGTTTGGAGTGCCACGCCTCATATACGTAAAAGGGCTCCTTTTCACGCCAAGTAGCGCACCATTCATGCTAAATTTCCGCCCCTACCCACCTCTCCTATTTTCCTGTGGTTCTTTGAAATTTACTGTTTCTTTGTTTCCCACCCCATCCCCATCTTTCATAAATCATCATCATTTCATATTCATTTTATCATCCTTTTCATGTTCATGACCTTTAAATTAACTATGTAGCGTTGCAAGGGAGTTTAACACCATCTCAATCATTTTTGTTAATTTCTTTCGTTATGGTGTTTTTTTTCGTTTTCTGCAGACATACGTCATTTGATTCCTGATTTGAACTTCATTGCTAGGCGATAAAATTTTAATAAAGCTTTATTGCAGTTACTTGAAACGGCTAAATGACACTATCAATATGGATTAATTTTCCTTTCATGTTCAGAGTTAATCATTTTTTTCTAAGAACACTTCACCGTTCACTTCAATCCCTTACGAAACTACTCATAAAATCAGGATTTGAAACGATTCTAAGCATAGAAGATCGGCGACATGGGTGTAATTAGTCTAGTTCAATACTTAAAAAAACGCGTGAGAATATTAGTGGTATTATTATACTACAAATTCTGCAAACCTACTAACAAAATCAGATTGTTTTGACATGGAATAGTGTAACATTAATCGGCATCATTTTCCCTTGTAGTATGTATAAAAATACATTTAAAATTTAAACAGTACAGATTTTCAAATTTAAAAATGATAATAAAGGGAAACAATTTCTAATCACGTGTTTAAATCAACTATTTGCAAACAGAATATTCGCACGAAATGAAAGAATTGATAAATTGATAACAGAGTAATTAGATACATAACAAGCAGTTGTTTAGGTGTACTAATGGGCTCGTTTATCTTTACCGTGCCATAGCTACTTGTTTTCACAAGATTCAGATGAATTCTATTTCAATATTGTTCTTAAAAATTATATATTTGATGCAATAACTTAATATTACTTTTAACCAGACAACAGGCAGAAAACAAACAGAAAACTATCATGTCTTGGCATAACCACTTAAACAAAAATTCGATATTTTTCGGATAGTTTTTGGCATAGTATCTGGTTACCAGATTGAATTATCGCCCCTTTGTTTTTCGTTGTCCAATAATATAGTTCCTATTAAAAAAACAGTTTATTGTTCCTAAATGTCCCGTTTGTATTTTGTTTTGTTATGTTTCTGGATTCTGTGATTTACTGTTTTAACCTAAACCATAAATTGAGCATGGAAAGTCAATGACACTAGAATTAGAAAAAAGAGTATTTCTACCTACGCATGTCCTAATAAAAAGTGACCAAAGATATCCAATTAAAAAAAAATAAAAAAAATAAAACTATTGCATTTGTTCCTTAACACTTTGGATGCTTTGGTTTTTATTGTAGTTTAGGAGGAGAAGCGGTAACAAACTTTAAGGTGTAAGGGGAGATAACTCCGTAACTAAAAATAGTTTCGCTAAGCGGACTCATTTTTAAATTGGTTTTTCATGACCGGTATACTACCTTAAGTATTGAAATGATATGTCGCGAAACAAAAAAAAAAATTTTTTGGCGGAAGAAAATAATAATAATAATCAGAAGAATTGCTAGAAGGTCTTTACGACCGTAGTCGTGAAAGACCTTAATAAGAACCGGTCAACATTTTTTCATCTGGTTTTGACTAAATATGATTAAAAGTAGTACATTTAACAGTTTTTGACCATTTTTGGTGAAAAAATGTCAAATTTCACATTTTTGGAAAAAAGGGGGGATGAATTTTCAATTTTCTTATTTTTGATATCTGAGACCCTAAAATGGTTTAAATGTGTTGGAATAGTGTCATTAAGTTGACTTGACCTTTAAAAGTCAGTCAAGGTCATACGGTTAATCTGTACCAAAGACCGGTGTAAATTTCTTAAAAATCCAATCGCGTCTAATAGTTTTGCAATTTTTTGTCATTTTTGGGTCAAATAGGTAGAATAGACATTAGACAACTGTTTAGCACTAAAAAAACCTGACTCAAATATGGAAAATTAGGTAAAAAATAGATCATAATATGTAGTTAAGCTTAAAATTGCATTTTGAGCAATTTATTATGTCGCGACACTTTTCACCTCTTAATTTTTTCATCAGGAAGTTGTCTGAAATTTATGAAATTGTCCTATTCACCTCTTCATTAGTTCCTTATTGCATTGCATGCTTTAATTTTTGCATTTTTATTGTAGTTTAAGAGGAGATGCGACACATGATTTAAGTTTTTAGGGGAGATAACTCCGTAACTAAAAATAGTTTCGCTAAGCGGACTCATTTTTAAATTGGTTTTTCATGACCGGTATACTACCTTAAGTATTGAAATGATATGTCGCGAAACAAAAAAAAAATTTTTTGGCGGAAGAAAATAATAATAATAATCAGAAGAATTGCTAGAAGGTCTTTACGACCGTAGTCGTGAAAGACCTTAATAAGAACCGGTCAACATTTTTTCATCTGGTTTTGACTAAATATGATTAAAAGTAGTACATTTAACAGTTTTTGACCATTTTTGGTGAAAAAATGTCAAATTTCACATTTTTGGAAAAAAGGGGGGATGAATTTTCAATTTTCTTATTTTTGATATCTGAGACCCTAAAATGGTTTAAATGTGTTGGAATAGTGTCATTAAGTTGACTTGACCTTTAAAAGTCAGTCAAGGTCATACGGTTAATCTGTACCAAAGACCGGTGTAAATTTCTTAAAAATCCAATCGCGTCTAATAGTTTTGCAATTTTTTGTCATTTTTGGGTCAAATAGGTAGAATAGACATTAGACAACTGTTTAGCACTAAAAAAACCTGACTCAAATATGGAAAATTAGGTAAAAAATAGATCATAATATGTAGTTAAGCTTAAAATTGCATTTTGAGCAATTTATTATGTCGCGACACTTTTCACCTCTTAATTTTTTCATCAGGAAGTTGTCTGAAATTTATGAAATTGTCCTATTCACCTCTTCATTAGTTCCTTATTGCATTGCATGCTTTAATTTTTGCATTTTTATTGTAGTTTAAGAGGAGATGCGACACATGATTTAAGTTTTTAGGGGAGATAACTCCGTAACTAAAAATAGTTTCGCTAAGCGGACTCATTTTTAAATTGGTTTTTCATGACCGGTATACTACCTTAAGTATTGAAATGATATGTCGCGAAACAAAAAAAAAAATTTTTTGGCGGAAGAAAATAATAATAATAATCAGAAGAATTGCTAGAAGGTCTTTACGACCGTAGTCGTGAAAGACCTTAATAAGAACCGGTCAACATTTTTTCATCTGGTTTTGACTAAATATGATTAAAAGTAGTACATTTAACAGTTTTTGACCATTTTTGGTGAAAAAATGTCAAATTTCACATTTTTGGAAAAAAGGGGGGATGAATTTTCAATTTTCTTATTTTTGATATCTGAGACCCTAAAATGGTTTAAATGTGTTGGAATAGTGTCATTAAGTTGACTTGACCTTTAAAAGTCAGTCAAGGTCATACGGTTAATCTGTACCAAAGACCGGTGTAAATTTCTTAAAAATCCAATCGCGTCTAATAGTTTTGCAATTTTTTGTCATTTTTGGGTCAAATAGGTAGAATAGACATTAGACAACTGTTTAGCACTAAAAAAACCTGACTCAAATATGGAAAATTAGGTAAAAAATAGATCATAATATGTAGTTAAGCTTAAAATTGCATTTTGAGCAATTTATTATGTCGCGACACTTTTCACCTCTTAATTTTTTCATCAGGAAGTTGTCTGAAATTTATGAAATTGTCCTATTCACCTCTTCATTAGTTCCTTATTGCATTGCATGCTTTAATTTTTGCATTTTTATTGTAGTTTAAGAGGAGATGCGACACATGATTTAAGTTTTTAGGGGAGATAACTCCGTAACTAAAAATAGTTTCGCTAAGCGGACTCATTTTTAAATTGGTTTTTCATGACCGGTATACTACCTTAAGTATTGAAATGATATGTCGCGAAACAAAAAAAAAATTTTTTGGCGGAAGAAAATAATAATAATAATCAGAAGAATTGCTAGAAGGTCTTTACGACCGTAGTCGTGAAAGACCTTAATAAGAACCGGTCAACATTTTTTCATCTGGTTTTGACTAAATATGATTAAAAGTAGTACATTTAACAGTTTTTGACCATTTTTGGTGAAAAAATGTCAAATTTCACATTTTTGGAAAAAAGGGGGGATGAATTTTCAATTTTCTTATTTTTGATATCTGAGACCCTAAAATGGTTTAAATGTGTTGGAATAGTGTCATTAAGTTGACTTGACCTTTAAAAGTCAGTCAAGGTCATACGGTTAATCTGTACCAAAGACCGGTGTAAATTTCTTAAAAATCCAATCGCGTCTAATAGTTTTGCAATTTTTTGTCATTTTTGGGTCAAATAGGTAGAATAGACATTAGACAACTGTTTAGCACTAAAAAAACCTGACTCAAATATGGAAAATTAGGTAAAAAATAGATCATAATATGTAGTTAAGCTTAAAATTGCATTTTGAGCAATTTATTATGTCGCGACACTTTTCACCTCTTAATTTTTTCATCAGGAAGTTGTCTGAAATTTATGAAATTGTCCTATTCACCTCTTCATTAGTTCCTTATTGCATTGCATGCTTTAATTTTTGCATTTTTATTGTAGTTTAAGAGGAGATGCGACACATGATTTAAGTTTTTAGGGGAGATAACTCCGTAACTAAAAATAGTTTCGCTAAGCGGACTCATTTTTAAATTGGTTTTTCATGACCGGTATACTACCTTAAGTATTGAAATGATATGTCGCGAAACAAAAAAAAAAATTTTTTGGCGGAAGAAAATAATAATAATAATCAGAAGAATTGCTAGAAGGTCTTTACGACCGTAGTCGTGAAAGACCTTAATAAGAACCGGTCAACATTTTTTCATCTGGTTTTGACTAAATATGATTAAAAGTAGTACATTTAACAGTTTTTGACCATTTTTGGTGAAAAAATGTCAAATTTCACATTTTTGGAAAAAAGGGGGGATGAATTTTCAATTTTCTTATTTTTGATATCTGAGACCCTAAAATGGTTTAAATGTGTTGGAATAGTGTCATTAAGTTGACTTGACCTTTAAAAGTCAGTCAAGGTCATACGGTTAATCTGTACCAAAGACCGGTGTAAATTTCTTAAAAATCCAATCGCGTCTAATAGTTTTGCAATTTTTTGTCATTTTTGGGTCAAATAGGTAGAATAGACATTAGACAACTGTTTAGCACTAAAAAAACCTGACTCAAATATGGAAAATTAGGTAAAAAATAGATCATAATATGTAGTTAAGCTTAAAATTGCATTTTGAGCAATTTATTATGTCGCGACACTTTTC
Source organism: Arcuatula senhousia (assembly GCA_963971305.1). Classification (NCBI taxonomy): domain Eukaryota; kingdom Metazoa; phylum Mollusca; class Bivalvia; order Mytilida; family Mytilidae; genus Arcuatula; species Arcuatula senhousia. Next base: position 48,038,681 of record OZ020315.1, on the reverse strand, counting down.
ACCTCTTAATTTTTTCATCAGGAAGTTGTCTGAAATTTATGAAATTGTCCTATTCACCTCTTCATTAGTTCCTTATTGCATTGCATGCTTTAATTTTTGCATTTTTATTGTAGTTTAAGAGGAGATGCGACACATGATTTAAGTTTTTAGGGGAGATAACTCCGTAACTAAAAATAGTTTCGCTAAGCGGACTCATTTTTAAATTGGTTTTTCATGACCGGTATACTACCTTAAGTATTGAAATGATATGTCGCGAAACAAAAAAAAAATTTTTTTGGCGGAAGAAAATAATAATAATAATCAGAAGAATTGCTAGAAGGTCTTTACGACCGTAGTCGTGAAAGACCTTAATAAGAACCGGTCAACATTTTTTCATCTGGTTTTGACTAAATATGATTAAAAGTAGTACATTTAACAGTTTTTGACCATTTTTGGTGAAAAAATGTCAAATTTCACATTTTTGGAAAAAAGGGGGGATGAATTTTCAATTTTCTTATTTTTGATATCTGAGACCCTAAAATGGTTTAAATGTGTTGGAATAGTGTCATTAAGTTGACTTGACCTTTAAAAGTCAGTCAAGGTCATACGGTTAATCTGTACCAAAGACCGGTGTAAATTTCTTAAAAATCCAATCGCGTCTAATAGTTTTGCAATTTTTTGTCATTTTTGGGTCAAATAGGTAGAATAGACATTAGACAACTGTTTAGCACTAAAAAAACCTGACTCAAATATGGAAAATTAGGTAAAAAATAGATCATAATATGTAGTTAAGCTTAAAATTGCATTTTGAGCAATTTATTATGTCGCGACACTTTTCACCTCTTAATTTTTTCATCAGGAAGTTGTCTGAAATTTATGAAATTGTCCTATTCACCTCTTCATTAGTTCCTTATTGCATTGCATGCTTTAATTTTTGCATTTTTATTGTAGTTTAAGAGGAGATGCGACACATGATTTAAGTTTTTAGGGGAGATAACTCCGTAACTAAAAATAGTTTCGCTAAGCGGACTCATTTTTAAATTGGTTTTTCATGACCGGTATACTACCTTAAGTATTGAAATGATATGTCGCGAAACAAAAAAAAAAATTTTTTGGCGGAAGAAAATAATAATAATAATCAGAAGAATTGCTAGAAGGTCTTTACGACCGTAGTCGTGAAAGACCTTAATAAGAACCGGTCAACATTTTTTCATCTGGTTTTGACTAAATATGATTAAAAGTAGTACATTTAACAGTTTTTGACCATTTTTGGTGAAAAAATGTCAAATTTCACATTTTTGGAAAAAAGGGGGGATGAATTTTCAATTTTCTTATTTTTGATATCTGAGACCCTAAAATGGTTTAAATGTGTTGGAATAGTGTCATTAAGTTGACTTGACCTTTAAAAGTCAGTCAAGGTCATACGGTTAATCTGTACCAAAGACCGGTGTAAATTTCTTAAAAATCCAATCGCGTCTAATAGTTTTGCAATTTTTTGTCATTTTTGGGTCAAATAGGTAGAATAGACATTAGACAACTGTTTAGCACTAAAAAAACCTGACTCAAATATGGAAAATTAGGTAAAAAATAGATCATAATATGTAGTTAAGCTTAAAATTGCATTTTGAGCAATTTATTATGTCGCGACACTTTTCACCTCTTAATTTTTTCATCAGGAAGTTGTCTGAAATTTATGAAATTGTCCTATTCACCTCTTCATTAGTTCCTTATTGCATTGCATGCTTTAATTTTTGCATTTTTATTGTAGTTTAAGAGGAGATGCGACACATGATTTAAGTTTTTAGGGGAGATAACTCCGTAACTAAAAATAGTTTCGCTAAGCGGACTCATTTTTAAATTGGTTTTTCATGACCGGTATACTACCTTAAGTATTGAAATGATATGTCGCGAAACAAAAAAAAAAATTTTTTGGCGGAAGAAAATAATAATAATAATCAGAAGAATTGCTAGAAGGTCTTTACGACCGTAGTCGTGAAAGACCTTAATAAGAACCGGTCAACATTTTTTCATCTGGTTTTGACTAAATATGATTAAAAGTAGTACATTTAACAGTTTTTGACCATTTTTGGTGAAAAAATGTCAAATTTCACATTTTTGGAAAAAAGGGGGGATGAATTTTCAATTTTCTTATTTTTGATATCTGAGACCCTAAAATGGTTTAAATGTGTTGGAATAGTGTCATTAAGTTGACTTGACCTTTAAAAGTCAGTCAAGGTCATACGGTTAATCTGTACCAAAGACCGGTGTAAATTTCTTAAAAATCCAATCGCGTCTAATAGTTTTGCAATTTTTTGTCATTTTTGGGTCAAATAGGTAGAATAGACATTAGACAACTGTTTAGCACTAAAAAAACCTGACTCAAATATGGAAAATTAGGTAAAAAATAGATCATAATATGTAGTTAAGCTTAAAATTGCATTTTGAGCAATTTATTATGTCGCGACACTTTTCACCTCTTAATTTTTTCATCAGGAAGTTGTCTGAAATTTATGAAATTGTCCTATTCACCTCTTCATTAGTTCCTTATTGCATTGCATGCTTTAATTTTTGCATTTTTATTGTAGTTTAAGAGGAGATGCGACACATGATTTAAGTTTTTAGGGGAGATAACTCCGTAACTAAAAATAGTTTCGCTAAGCGGACTCATTTTTAAATTGGTTTTTCATGACCGGTATACTACCTTAAGTATTGAAATGATATGTCGCGAAACAAAAAAAAAAATTTTTTGGCGGAAGAAAATAATAATAATAATCAGAAGAATTGCTAGAAGGTCTTTACGACCGTAGTCGTGAAAGACCTTAATAAGAACCGGTCAACATTTTTTCATCTGGTTTTGACTAAATATGATTAAAAGTAGTACATTTAACAGTTTTTGACCATTTTTGGTGAAAAAATGTCAAATTTCACATTTTTGGAAAAAAGGGGGGATGAATTTTCAATTTTCTTATTTTTGATATCTGAGACCCTAAAATGGTTTAAATGTGTTGGAATAGTGTCATTAAGTTGACTTGACCTTTAAAAGTCAGTCAAGGTCATACGGTTAATCTGTACCAAAGACCGGTGTAAATTTCTTAAAAATCCAATCGCGTCTAATAGTTTTGCAATTTTTTGTCATTTTTGGGTCAAATAGGTAGAATAGACATTAGACAACTGTTTAGCACTAAAAAAACCTGACTCAAATATGGAAAATTAGGTAAAAAATAGATCATAATATGTAGTTAAGCTTAAAATTGCATTTTGAGCAATTTATTATGTCGCGACACTTTTCACCTCTTAATTTTTTCATCAGGAAGTTGTCTGAAATTTATGAAATTGTCCTATTCACCTCTTCATTAGTTCCTTATTGCATTGCATGCTTTAATTTTTGCATTTTTATTGTAGTTTAAGAGGAGATGCGACACATGATTTAAGTTTTTAGGGGAGATAACTCCGTAACTAAAAATAGTTTCGCTAAGCGGACTCATTTTTAAATTGGTTTTTCATGACCGGTATACTACCTTAAGTATTGAAATGATATGTCGCGAAACAAAAAAAAAATTTTTTTGGCGGAAGAAAATAATAATAATAATCAGAAGAATTGCTAGAAGGTCTTTACGACCGTAGTCGTGAAAGACCTTAATAAGAACCGGTCAACATTTTTTCATCTGGTTTTGACTAAATATGATTAAAAGTAGTACATTTAACAGTTTTTGACCATTTTTGGTGAAAAAATGTCAAATTTCACATTTTTGGAAAAAAGGGGGGATGAATTTTCAATTTTCTTATTTTTGATATCTGAGACCCTAAAATGGTTTAAATGTGTTGGAATAGTGTCATTAAGTTGACTTGACCTTTAAAAGTCAGTCAAGGTCATACGGTTAATCTGTACCAAAGACCGGTGTAAATTTCTTAAAAATCCAATCGCGTCTAATAGTTTTGCAATTTTTTGTCATTTTTGGGTCAAATAGGTAGAATAGACATTAGACAACTGTTTAGCACTAAAAAAACCTGACTCAAATATGGAAAATTAGGTAAAAAATAGATCATAATATGTAGTTAAGCTTAAAATTGCATTTTGAGCAATTTATTATGTCGCAACACTTTTCACCTCTTAATTTTTTCATCAGGAAGTTGTCTGAAATTTATGAAATTGTCCTATTCACCTCTTCATTAGTTCCTTATTGCATTGCATGCTTTAATTTTTGCATTTTTATTGTAGTTTAAGAGGAGATGCGACACATGATTTAAGTTTTTAGGGGAGATAACTCCGTAACTAAAAATAGTTTCGCTAAGCGGACTCATTTTTAAATTGGTTTTTCATGACCGGTATACTACCTTAAGTATTGAAATGATATGTCGCGAAACAAAAAAAAAAATTTTTTGGCGGAAGAAAATAATAATAATAATCAGAAGAATTGCTAGAAGGTCTTTACGACCGTAGTCGTGAAAGACCTTAATAAGAACCGGTCAACATTTTTTCATCTGGTTTTGACTAAATATGATTAAAAGTAGTACATTTAACAGTTTTTGACCATTTTTGGTGAAAAAATGTCAAATTTCACATTTTTGGAAAAAAGGGGGGATGAATTTTCAATTTTCTTATTTTTGATATCTGAGACCCTAAAATGGTTTAAATGTGTTGGAATAGTGTCATTAAGTTGACTTGACCTTTAAAAGTCAGTCAAGGTCATACGGTTAATCTGTACCAAAGACCGGTGTAAATTTCTTAAAAATCCAATCGCGTCTAATAGTTTTGCAATTTTTTGTCATTTTTGGGTCAAATAGGTAGAATAGACATTAGACAACTGTTTAGCACTAAAAAAACCTGACTCAAATATGGAAAATTAGGTAAAAAATAGATCATAATATGTAGTTAAGCTTAAAATTGCATTTTGAGCAATTTATTATGTCGCGACACTTTTCACCTCTTAATTTTTTCATCAGGAAGTTGTCTGAAATTTATGAAATTGTCCTATTCACCTCTTCATTAGTTCCTTATTGCATTGCATGCTTTAATTTTTGCATTTTTATTGTAGTTTAAGAGGAGATGCGACACATGATTTAAGTTTTTAGGGGAGATAACTCCGTAACTAAAAATAGTTTCGCTAAGCGGACTCATTTTTAAATTGGTTTTTCATGACCGGTATACTACCTTAAGTATTGAAATGATATGTCGCGAAACAAAAAAAAAAATTTTTTGGCGGAAGAAAATAATAATAATAATCAGAAGAATTGCTAGAAGGTCTTTACGACCGTAGTCGTGAAAGACCTTAATAAGAACCGGTCAACATTTTTTCATCTGGTTTTGACTAAATATGATTAAAAGTAGTACATTTAACAGTTTTTGACCATTTTTGGTGAAAAAATGTCAAATTTCACATTTTTGGAAAAAAGGGGGGATGAATTTTCAATTTTCTTATTTTTGATATCTGAGACCCTAAAATGGTTTAAATGTGTTGGAATAGTGTCATTAAGTTGACTTGACCTTTAAAAGTCAGTCAAGGTCATACGGTTAATCTGTACCAAAGACCGGTGTAAATTTCTTAAAAATCCAATCGCGTCTAATAGTTTTGCAATTTTTTGTCATTTTTGGGTCAAATAGGTAGAATAGACATTAGACAACTGTTTAGCACTAAAAAAACCTGACTCAAATATGGAAAATTAGGTAAAAAATAGATCATAATATGTAGTTAAGCTTAAAATTGCATTTTGAGCAATTTATTATGTCGCGACACTTTTCACCTCTTAATTTTTTCATCAGGAAGTTGTCTGAAATTTATGAAATTGTCCTATTCACCTCTTCATTAGTTCCTTATTGCATTGCATGCTTTAATTTTTGCATTTTTATTGTAGTTTAAGAGGAGATGCGACACATGATTTAAGTTTTTAGGGGAGATAACTCCGTAACTAAAAATAGTTTCGCTAAGCGGACTCATTTTTAAATTGGTTTTTCATGACCGGTATACTACCTTAAGTATTGAAATGATATGTCGCGAAACAAAAAAAAAAATTTTTTGGCGGAAGAAAATAATAATAATAATCAGAAGAATTGCTAGAAGGTCTTTACGACCGTAGTCGTGAAAGACCTTAATAAGAACCGGTCAACATTTTTTCATCTGGTTTTGACTAAATATGATTAAAAGTAGTACATTTAACAGTTTTTGACCATTTTTGGTGAAAAAATGTCAAATTTCACATTTTTGGAAAAAAGGGGGGATGAATTTTCAATTTTCTTATTTTTGATATCTGAGACCCTAAAATGGTTTAAATGTGTTGGAATAGTGTCATTAAGTTGACTTGACCTTTAAAAGTCAGTCAAGGTCATACGGTTAATCTGTACCAAAGACCGGTGTAAATTTCTTAAAAATCCAATCGCGTCTAATAGTTTTGCAATTTTTTGTCATTTTTGGGTCAAATAGGTAGAATAGACATTAGACAACTGTTTAGCACTAAAAAAACCTGACTCAAATATGGAAAATTAGGTAAAAAATAGATCATAATATGTAGTTAAGCTTAAAATTGCATTTTGAGCAATTTATTATGTCGCGACACTTTTCACCTCTTAATTTTTTCATCAGGAAGTTGTCTGAAATTTATGAAATTGTCCTATTCACCTCTTCATTAGTTCCTTATTGCATTGCATGCTTTAATTTTTGCATTTTTATTGTAGTTTAAGAGGAGATGCGACACATGATTTAAGTTTTTAGGGGAGATAACTCCGTAACTAAAAATAGTTTCGCTAAGCGGACTCATTTTTAAATTGGTTTTTCATGACCGGTATACTACCTTAAGTATTGAAATGATATGTCGCGAAACAAAAAAAAAATTTTTTTGGCGGAAGAAAATAATAATAATAATCAGAAGAATTGCTAGAAGGTCTTTACGACCGTAGTCGTGAAAGACCTTAATAAGAACCGGTCAACATTTTTTCATCTGGTTTTGACTAAATATGATTAAAAGTAGTACATTTAACAGTTTTTGACCATTTTTGGTGAAAAAATGTCAAATTTCACATTTTTGGAAAAAAGGGGGGATGAATTTTCAATTTTCTTATTTTTGATATCTGAGACCCTAAAATGGTTTAAATGTGTTGGAATAGTGTCATTAAGTTGACTTGACCTTTAAAAGTCAGTCAAGGTCATACGGTTAATCTGTACCAAAGACCGGTGTAAATTTCTTAAAAATCCAATCGCGTCTAATAGTTTTGCAATTTTTTGTCATTTTTGGGTCAAATAGGTAGAATAGACATTAGACAACTGTTTAGCACTAAAAAAACCTGACTCAAATATGGAAAATTAGGTAAAAAATAGATCATAATATGTAGTTAAGCTTAAAATTGCATTTTGAGCAATTTATTATGTCGCGACACTTTTCACCTCTTAATTTTTTCATCAGGAAGTTGTCTGAAATTTATGAAATTGTCCTATTCACCTCTTCATTAGTTCCTTATTGCATTGCATGCTTTAATTTTTGCATTTTTATTGTAGTTTAAGAGGAGATGCGACACATGATTTAAGTTTTTAGGGGAGATAACTCCGTAACTAAAAATAGTTTCGCTAAGCGGACTCATTTTTAAATTGGTTTTTCATGACCGGTATACTACCTTAAGTATTGAAATGATATGTCGCGAAACAAAAAAAAAAATTTTTTGGCGGAAGAAAATAATAATAATAATCAGAAGAATTGCTAGAAGGTCTTTACGACCGTAGTCGTGAAAGACCTTAATAAGAACCGGTCAACATTTTTTCATCTGGTTTTGACTAAATATGATTAAAAGTAGTACATTTAACAGTTTTTGACCATTTTTGGTGAAAAAATGTCAAATTTCACATTTTTGGAAAAAAGGGGGGATGAATTTTCAATTTTCTTATTTTTGATATCTGAGACCCTAAAATGGTTTAAATGTGTTGGAATAGTGTCATTAAGTTGACTTGACCTTTAAAAGTCAGTCAAGGTCATACGGTTAATCTGTACCAAAGACCGGTGTAAATTTCTTAAAAATCCAATCGCGTCTAATAGTTTTGCAATTTTTTGTCATTTTTGGGTCAAATAGGTAGAATAGACATTAGACAACTGTTTAGCACTAAAAAAACCTGACTCAAATATGGAAAATTAGGTAAAAAATAGATCATAATATGTAGTTAAGCTTAAAATTGCATTTTGAGCAATTTATTATGTCGCGACACTTTTCACCTCTTAATTTTTTCATCAGGAAGTTGTCTGAAATTTATGAAATTGTCCTATTCACCTCTTCATTAGTTCCTTATTGCATTGCATGCTTTAATTTTTGCATTTTTATTGTAGTTTAAGAGGAGATGCGACACATGATTTAAGTTTTTAGGGGAGATAACTCCGTAACTAAAAATAGTTTCGCTAAGCGGACTCATTTTTAAATTGGTTTTTCATGACCGGTATACTACCTTAAGTATTGAAATGATATGTCGCGAAACAAAAAAAAAAATTTTTTGGCGGAAGAAAATAATAATAACTAGGAGGACAATTGTTTCGTAAACAATTGCTAAGGTCTTTCACAGAGACACGTTTACATTTTTTTTTCATCTGTTATGTTTAAATGGTTCTACAATGCTCAGTAATTTGTGTATGTTGAGCGCAATTATGAGATTTTCGTACTTTTTATTGTTTTAGAGACATTCTGTTTATATTATAATTTTGTTCAATTTTATAAGAGCAACATTAGTACAGTTCCAAATCAGTTTGAAGAGATTTCTGAACTCTACAAGATATGAATCACATTTTTTAAGTTCACATGGGGATTTTCATATGCTACTATACCTCTAGAAAGATCTTGCTAACAAAACTAAATAGCTTACTTGATAAATGCAGGAACTTTGTAGAATTACTAAAAAAACTAAATCAGTCAAGGTAGGTGTTAAATGCCATCATTGCTCACATGACATGGAAAACTGATAAACATTTTTATAGGATCTTTAGGATTTGTTTCTCATTGTGAGTTCGTTTTTATACTTGAAATTTTATTTGTTAATGTCTTTCGTTATGTTGTTTCAAACTTACGCCATTTCATGTTTGATTCGTGATATATATTTACTTGTTTATTTAAGCTTAATTGCTATAAAATAAAAAGGTTAAGTTACATTTTTAGTGTGTATATGTGACTGAACAAGTTGATGTTTTACGCTCTTGCAACACTTTATAGGTTATTTAAAGGCGATGAATATAAAAAGGATGATAAAATGAACATGAAATGATGAAGTCAAATGAAAAATGGGGATGGTGTATTAAACAAAGAATGGTAAATTTTGAAGAACCTCAGGAAAAAGGGGGAGGTGGGTAGGAACGAAAAATTTAATCTATGTGGTGCACAAATTGGCGGTCCACATAGGGGTCTTTTACTTGCATGAAGCGTAGCACTCTCCAAACATGATCGCCCATAAGGGTCAACAGTCAGGGTTTCCGTGTTATATACATACGCAGCCTCCTAAGGTTCACACCTGGTTGTTCTTTGGGCTGAGCACTGAACCGACGTAAGAATTCCAATACCCTTAATTTCCTCTTACGACAAAGCTAGGCTCTGTTGGGGTCCTATTCACCGCCTGGGCCCGGCACGGGATTGATGTGGATATAATTTCATTCATGTGATGAATGAGTAAGCGAGAGAAGAACCCCTTGGATTTCATTTTATAAGAATAATTAACTCTAGCAAAGAGTAAATGTCTTTTTATAGTTGTTGGAAGAACATAATTCTTCTATACAGTCCCATTCGGGATACACTCTAATATCGTTTTTGTTACAAAACTTCGAATTAAAAATCCATCTGAGCATAGAAGACAATAGCTACACTAATGAAGCTGCTTTGACATCTTTGATTTGGCGGAGCTACAATGCAGCCCCATTACTTGTATAAATGTAGCAAATTTAATTTCTTTCTCTAACTCTAATAAAGCTTCGAGATGGTTTGAAATTACCAATGTATCTCTGAATAATATGTCTTCAAAAATAAATTTGGTTAGAAGCCAAAGGTAACTATAGTATTGTAAGAAACCCAATATTTTCAATGTTCTGGAACTGAACTGCATTATAAAGTTCAGGATCAAAAGACTTCAAAAGGTTATATTTTCACGAACATCTTTTAAATTCCGCTATATGGTAAATTTTAACTGCATTCGTCATTAAATACTACAAGCAGTATTTTAGTTCCAAATTTTACATCGAAATTGGTTGAATTGCGCCCAGTGTGATTTCACTTTCGGTGTTGCTCCGTTACGAGCGATGGGACTGCATTGTAGCTCCGTCATTTCAAAGATGTCAGAGGAGCTTCATTATTGTAGCTAATAAGACTATAGGAAGGAAGTGAAATAGTTTATTTCAATACTCAAAAAATTGTCATTTGAATATAATGGTATTAAGCTACCACAAAATATGCAAACATTCCACCAAAATCAGGTTGTTTCAAACCCAAAAATTGTTATATTATTTTCCATCATTTTTCCATGACATCTATATATGTGTTAAAATCAACTATTTGCAAACAGAATTGTCGTAAGAAATGACAACACACATATATTGATAAAAGAGTGATAAAATACCAAGAAGTTGTATATATATGGAAATGGGGTCATTTATTTTTACCCTTAGCTATTGGTTATAGTAAGGTTCAGATGTATTCTATTTATTTTCAATATTATTTTTGAAAATCAAATATTTAATGCCATAACTTGATATTATTTTTAAACAGACAACAAACAGAAACACTCATTTGTCTTGACATTACCACTAAAATAAAACAAAAATCATATTTTCCGGATAGTTTTTGGCGTAGTTTCTGGTTACCAGATACAATTTTCTCCCCATTGTTTTCCTTTCGGAAAACCTGGCTGCATATACCATAGTGCGCCAAGCCACGCTTCATGCACGTAAAAGGGCCCCTTTTGGAACGCCAAGTAGTGCACCATTTAGGCTAATTTTGTTCGCCCTTACCCACCTCTCCCCATTTCATGTGGTTCATCAAAATAACTGTTCCTTTGTTTTCCACCCCACCCCCAGCTTTCATTTATCATCATCATTTCATGTTCATTTTATCATTCTTTTCATGTTCATGGCCTTTAGATAAGCTATATAGAGTTACAAGGGCGCAACACACCGAATCACTCACTCACTCATTTTTGTTACTGTCTTTCGTTATAATGTTCTTTTTCGTTTTTTTTTCAGACATACGTCATAAAACTTTTATTGAAGCTTTATTGCAGTTAGTTGAAACGCAAAAATGGTTTAATTTTCCATTCATGTTAAAAGATAAACCCTTTTGCAAGGAACAGAACAGTTCTCTTCAATCCTTTAGATTCCTACTCCTAAAATATGGATTTGAAAAGCTTCTTATCAAAGAAGATTAGCAACAACTGTTATCAACAGACTAGTTCAATACTGTGAATAAACGGCATGAGAATATTAATGGTATTGGGCTAATACAAATTTTGCAAACCTACGAATAAAATCAGATTGTTTTGACATGTAATTTCGTTATATAAATCTGTATTATTTTCCCTTGTAGTATGTATAAATATATACTTAAAATTTAAAAAGTACAGATTTTCCAATTTAAAAATCATAGTAAAGGGAAACAATTTCTAATCATGTGTTTAAATCAAATATTTGCAAACAGAATACTCGCATGAAATGAAAGCACAAATAAATTGAAAAAGAGTTATAAAATACATAACAAACAGTTGTTCAGGTGTACAAATAGGGCCGTTTATCTTTCCTAGTTATTTTTTAATCACAAGATTCAGATGAATTCTGTTTCTCTTCAATAATATTTTTAAAAATATTTATTTAATGCAACAACTAGATACTACTTTTAACCACACACCAAGCAGAAAACAAACAGAAAACAATCATATGTCTTGGCATTTCCACTTAAACAAAAATTTATATTTTTCGAATAGTTTCTGGCGTAGTTTCAGGTTACCAGATTGAATTATCCCCCCTTGATTTTTCGTTGTCCAATAATATAGTTCCTTTTAAAACTACAATATATCGGTCCCAGATGTCCCATTGATCTGTCATTTTGTTTTGTTTATTGCGTCTGTGATTAACTGTTTTAAGCTATACCCAAAATTGAGCACGGAATATCAAGAACACTTGATTAGGCAAAAAGGAGTAGTTTTCCTTACGCACGTCTTCATAAAAAGAGACAAAAGATGTCCAAATAAAAGCAAAAAAAATAAACTAAAGCATTTGTTTCTTATCACATTGCATGCTTTAGTTTTTTTATTCTTATTGTAGTTTAGGAGGAGAAGAAGACACAAACTTTACGGTGTTAGGGGAGATAACTCTGTAACGATAAATAGTTCGCTTTCGCAGGGTCAATTGCGAAGAGTTTTTTTATGACCGATATACTACCTTAAGTTTCAAAATGATATGTCGCGAAACAAAAAATATATTGGGGCGGCGGATGAAAAATAATAATAATAATAATAATAATAATAATCAGAAGAATTGCTAGAAGGTCTTTACGACCGTAGTCGTGAAAGACCTTAATAAGGACCGGTCGACATTTTTTCATCTGATTTTGACTAAATATGATTTAAAGTAGTATATTTAAGATGTTTTGACCACTTTTAGTGCAAAAATGTCAAATTTCACATTTTTTGAAAAAAGGGGGGAGGAATTATCAATTTCTTTATTTCTAATATAGGAGACCCTTAAATGGTTTAAATGTGTTGGGATAGTGTCATTAAGTTGATTTGACCTTGAAAAGTCATTCAAGGTCATACGGTTACTCCGTATCTAAGACCGGTATATATTTCCTAAAAATCCATTCGCGTCCAATATTTTAGCAATTTTTTCTCATTTCTTGGCTTTTACAGATATAAAAGACCTTGGACAACACTTAAGCACTAAAACATGACTAAAATATCAATAATTATATAAAATATGGATCTGTATATGTTGTTACCCTTAAAATTGCATTTTGGTTAATTTGACCTTGACCTTTGACCTTGAATTTTGACATTTTTGGATGTAACATATGTCACCTAAGTTCAATGGTGAAGGTTCCAAGTCTTTATGACCAACGGTTCAAAAGATAGAAATTTTGACGTGTCGCGACACTTTTCGACTCTTAAACGCGTAAACAGGAAGTGGTTTGAAATTGAATAAATTTGCCCTTCATCATGTTGATAAGTCCCTTATCACATTGCATGCTTTAGTTTTTTTATTCTTATTGTAGTTTAGGAGGAGAAGAAGACACAAACTTTACGGTGTTAGGGGAGATAACTCTGTAACGATAAATAGTTCGCTTTCGCAGGGTCAATTGCGAAGAGTTTTTTTATGACCGATATACTACCTTAAGTTTCAAAATGATATGTCGCGAAACAAAAAATATATTGGGGCGGCGGATGAAAAATAATAATAATAATAATAATAATAATAATCAGAAGAATTGCTAGAAGGTCTTTACGACCGTAGTCGTGAAAGACCTTAATAAGGACCGGTCGACATTTTTTCATCTGATTTTGACTAAATATGATTTAAAGTAGTATATTTAAGATGTTTTGACCACTTTTAGTGCAAAAATGTCAAATTTCACATTTTTTGAAAAAAGGGGGGAGGAATTATCAATTTCTTTATTTCTAATATAGGAGACCCTTAAATGGTTTAAATGTGTTGGGATAGTGTCATTAAGTTGATTTGACCTTGAAAAGTCATTCAAGGTCATACGGTTACTCCGTATCTAAGACCGGTATATATTTCCTAAAAATCCATTCGCGTCCAATATTTTAGCAATTTTTTCTCATTTCTTGGCTTTTACAGATATAAAAGACCTTGGACAACACTTAAGCACTAAAACATGACTAAAATATCAATAATTATATAAAATATGGATCTGTATATGTTGTTACCCTTAAAATTGCATTTTGGTTAATTTGACCTTGACCTTTGACCTTGAATTTTGACATTTTTGGATGTAACATATGTCACCTAAGTTCAATGGTGAAGGTTCCAAGTCTTTATGACCAACGGTTCAAAAGATAGAAATTTTGACGTGTCGCGACACTTTTCGACTCTTAAACGCGTAAACAGGAAGTGGTTTGAAATTGAATAAATTTGCCCTTCATCATGTTGATAAGTCCCTTATCACATTGCATGCTTTAGTTTTTTTATTCTTATTGTAGTTTAGGAGGAGAAGAAGACACAAACTTTACGGTGTTAGGGGAGATAACTCTGTAACGATAAATAGTTCGCTTTCGCAGGGTCAATTGCGAAGAGTTTTTTTATGACCGATATACTACCTTAAGTTTCAAAATGATATGTCGCGAAACAAAAAATATATTGGGGCGGCGGATGAAAAATAATAATAATAATAATAATAATAATAATCAGAAGAATTGCTAGAAGGTCTTTACGACCGTAGTCGTGAAAGACCTTAATAAGGACCGGTCGACATTTTTTCATCTGATTTTGACTAAATATGATTTAAAGTAGTATATTTAAGATGTTTTGACCACTTTTAGTGCAAAAATGTCAAATTTCACATTTTTTGAAAAAAGGGGGGAGGAATTATCAATTTCTTTATTTCTAATATAGGAGACCCTTAAATGGTTTAAATGTGTTGGGATAGTGTCATTAAGTTGATTTGACCTTGAAAAGTCATTCAAGGTCATACGGTTACTCCGTATCTAAGACCGGTATATATTTCCTAAAAATCCATTCGCGTCCAATATTTTAGCAATTTTTTCTCATTTCTTGGCTTTTACAGATATAAAAGACCTTGGACAACACTTAAGCACTAAAACATGACTAAAATATCAATAATTATATAAAATATGGATCTGTATATGTTGTTACCCTTAAAATTGCATTTTGGTTAATTTGACCTTGACCTTTGACCTTGAATTTTGACATTTTTGGATGTAACATATGTCACCTAAGTTCAATGGTGAAGGTTCCAAGTCTTTATGACCAACGGTTCAAAAGATAGAAATTTTGACGTGTCGCGACACTTTTCGACTCTTAAACGCGTAAACAGGAAGTGGTTTGAAATTGAATAAATTTGCCCTTCATCATGTTGATAAGTCCCTTATCACATTGCATGCTTTAGTTTTTTTATTCTTATTGTAGTTTAGGAGGAGAAGAAGACACAAACTTTACGGTGTTAGGGGAGATAACTCTGTAACGATAAATAGTTCGCTTTCGCAGGGTCAATTGCGAAGAGTTTTTTTATGACCGATATACTACCTTAAGTTTCAAAATGATATGTCGCGAAACAAAAAATATATTGGGGCGGCGGATGAAAAATAATAATAATAATAATAATAATAATAATCAGAAGAATTGCTAGAAGGTCTTTACGACCGTAGTCGTGAAAGACCTTAATAAGGACCGGTCGACATTTTTTCATCTGATTTTGACTAAATATGATTTAAAGTAGTATATTTAAGATGTTTTGACCACTTTTAGTGCAAAAATGTCAAATTTCACATTTTTTGAAAAAAGGGGGGAGGAATTATCAATTTCTTTATTTCTAATATAGGAGACCCTTAAATGGTTTAAATGTGTTGGGATAGTGTCATTAAGTTGATTTGACCTTGAAAAGTCATTCAAGGTCATACGGTTACTCCGTATCTAAGACCGGTATATATTTCCTAAAAATCCATTCGCGTCCAATATTTTAGCAATTTTTTCTCATTTCTTGGCTTTTACAGATATAAAAGACCTTGGACAACACTTAAGCACTAAAACATGACTAAAATATCAATAATTATATAAAATATGGATCTGTATATGTTGTTACCCTTAAAATTGCATTTTGGTTAATTTGACCTTGACCTTTGACCTTGAATTTTGACATTTTTGGATGTAACATATGTCACCTAAGTTCAATGGTGAAGGTTCCAAGTCTTTATGACCAACGGTTCAAAAGATAGAAATTTTGACGTGTCGCGACACTTTTCGACTCTTAAACGCGTAAACAGGAAGTGGTTTGAAATTGAATAAATTTGCCCTTCATCATGTTGATAAGTCCCTTATCACATTGCATGCTTTAGTTTTTTTATTCTTATTGTAGTTTAGGAGGAGAAGAAGACACAAACTTTACGGTGTTAGGGGAGATAACTCTGTAACGATAAATAGTTCGCTTTCGCAGGGTCAATTGCGAAGAGTTTTTTTATGACCGATATACTACCTTAAGTTTCAAAATGATATGTCGCGAAACAAAAAATATATTGGGGCGGCGGATGAAAAATAATAATAATAATAATAATAATAATAATCAGAAGAATTGCTAGAAGGTCTTTACGACCGTAGTCGTGAAAGACCTTAATAAGGACCGGTCGACATTTTTTCATCTGATTTTGACTAAATATGATTTAAAGTAGTATATTTAAGATGTTTTGACCACTTTTAGTGCAAAAATGTCAAATTTCACATTTTTTGAAAAAAGGGGGGAGGAATTATCAATTTCTTTATTTCTAATATAGGAGACCCTTAAATGGTTTAAATGTGTTGGGATAGTGTCATTAAGTTGATTTGACCTTGAAAAGTCATTCAAGGTCATACGGTTACTCCGTATCTAAGACCGGTATATATTTCCTAAAAATCCATTCGCGTCCAATATTTTAGCAATTTTTTCTCATTTCTTGGCTTTTACAGATATAAAAGACCTTGGACAACACTTAAGCACTAAAACATGACTAAAATATCAATAATTATATAAAATATGGATCTGTATATGTTGTTACCCTTAAAATTGCATTTTGGTTAATTTGACCTTGACCTTTGACCTTGAATTTTGACATTTTTGGATGTAACATATGTCACCTAAGTTCAATGGTGAAGGTTCCAAGTCTTTATGACCAACGGTTCAAAAGATAGAAATTTTGACGTGTCGCGACACTTTTCGACTCTTAAACGCGTAAACAGGAAGTGGTTTGAAATTGAATAAATTTGCCCTTCATCATGTTGATAAGTCCCTTATCACATTGCATGCTTTAGTTTTTTTATTCTTATTGTAGTTTAGGAGGAGAAGAAGACACAAACTTTACGGTGTTAGGGGAGATAACTCTGTAACGATAAATAGTTCGCTTTCGCAGGGTCAATTGCGAAGAGTTTTTTTATGACCGATATACTACCTTAAGTTTCAAAATGATATGTCGCGAAACAAAAAATATATTGGGGCGGCGGATGAAAAATAATAATAATAATAATAATAATAATAATCAGAAGAATTGCTAGAAGGTCTTTACGACCGTAGTCGTGAAAGACCTTAATAATCAGAAGAATTGCTAGAAGGTCTTTACGACCGTAGTCGTGAAAGACCTTAATAAGAACCGGTCAACATTTTTTCATCTGGTTTTGACTAAATATGATTAAAAGTAGTACATTTAACAGTTTTTGACCATTTTTGGTGAAAAAATGTCAAATTTCACATTTTTGGAAAAAAGGGGGGATGAATTTTCAATTTTCTTATTTTTGATATCTGAGACCCTAAAATGGTTTAAATGTGTTGGAATAGTGTCATTAAGTTGACTTGACCTTTAAAAGTCAGTCAAGGTCATACGGTTAATCTGTACCAAAGACCGGTGTAAATTTCTTAAAAATCCAATCGCGTCTAATAGTTTTGCAATTTTTTGTCATTTTTGGGTCAAATAGGTAGAATAGACATTAGACAACTGTTTAGCACTAAAAAAACCTGACTCAAATATGGAAAATTAGGTAAAAAATAGATCATAATATGTAGTTAAGCTTAAAATTGCATTTTGAGCAATTTATTATGTCGCGACACTTTTCACCTCTTAATTTTTTCATCAGGAAGTTGTCTGAAATTTATGAAATTGTCCTATTCACCTCTTCATTAGTTCCTTATTGCATTGCATGCTTTAATTTTTGCATTTTTATTGTAGTTTAAGAGGAGATGCGACACATGATTTAAGTTTTTAGGGGAGATAACTCCGTAACTAAAAATAGTTTCGCTAAGCGGACTCATTTTTAAATTGGTTTTTCATGACCGGTATACTACCTTAAGTATTGAAATGATATGTCGCGAAACAAAAAAAAAAATTTTTTGGCGGAAGAAAATAATAATAATAATCAGAAGAATTGCTAGAAGGTCTTTACGACCGTAGTCGTGAAAGACCTTAATAAGAACCGGTCAACATTTTTTCATCTGGTTTTGACTAAATATGATTAAAAGTAGTACATTTAACAGTTTTTGACCATTTTTGGTGAAAAAATGTCAAATTTCACATTTTTGGAAAAAAGGGGGGATGAATTTTCAATTTTCTTATTTTTGATATCTGAGACCCTAAAATGGTTTAAATGTGTTGGAATAGTGTCATTAAGTTGACTTGACCTTTAAAAGTCAGTCAAGGTCATACGGTTAATCTGTACCAAAGACCGGTGTAAATTTCTTAAAAATCCAATCGCGTCTAATAGTTTTGCAATTTTTTGTCATTTTTGGGTCAAATAGGTAGAATAGACATTAGACAACTGTTTAGCACTAAAAAAACCTGACTCAAATATGGAAAATTAGGTAAAAAATAGATCATAATATGTAGTTAAGCTTAAAATTGCATTTTGAGCAATTTATTATGTCGCGACACTTTTCACCTCTTAATTTTTTCATCAGGAAGTTGTCTGAAATTTATGAAATTGTCCTATTCACCTCTTCATTAGTTCCTTATTGCATTGCATGCTTTAATTTTTGCATTTTTATTGTAGTTTAAGAGGAGATGCGACACATGATTTAAGTTTTTAGGGGAGATAACTCCGTAACTAAAAATAGTTTCGCTAAGCGGACTCATTTTTAAATTGGTTTTTCATGACCGGTATACTACCTTAAGTATTGAAATGATATGTCGCGAAACAAAAAAAAAAATTTTTTGGCGGAAGAAAATAATAATAATAATCAGAAGAATTGCTAGAAGGTCTTTACGACCGTAGTCGTGAAAGACCTTAATAAGAACCGGTCAACATTTTTTCATCTGGTTTTGACTAAATATGATTAAAAGTAGTACATTTAACAGTTTTTGACCATTTTTGGTGAAAAAATGTCAAATTTCACATTTTTGGAAAAAAGGGGGGATGAATTTTCAATTTTCTTATTTTTGATATCTGAGACCCTAAAATGGTTTAAATGTGTTGGAATAGTGTCATTAAGTTGACTTGACCTTTAAAAGTCAGTCAAGGTCATACGGTTAATCTGTACCAAAGACCGGTGTAAATTTCTTAAAAATCCAATCGCGTCTAATAGTTTTGCAATTTTTTGTCATTTTTGGGTCAAATAGGTAGAATAGACATTAGACAACTGTTTAGCACTAAAAAAACCTGACTCAAATATGGAAAATTAGGTAAAAAATAGATCATAATATGTAGTTAAGCTTAAAATTGCATTTTGAGCAATTTATTATGTCGCGACACTTTTCACCTCTTAATTTTTTCATCAGGAAGTTGTCTGAAATTTATGAAATTGTCCTATTCACCTCTTCATTAGTTCCTTATTGCATTGCATGCTTTAATTTTTGCATTTTTATTGTAGTTTAAGAGGAGATGCGACACATGATTTAAGTTTTTAGGGGAGATAACTCCGTAACTAAAAATAGTTTCGCTAAGCGGACTCATTTTTAAATTGGTTTTTCATGACCGGTATACTACCTTAAGTATTGAAATGATATGTCGCGAAACAAAAAAAAAATTTTTTTGGCGGAAGAAAATAATAATAATAATCAGAAGAATTGCTAGAAGGTCTTTACGACCGTAGTCGTGAAAGACCTTAATAAGAACCGGTCAACATTTTTTCATCTGGTTTTGACTAAATATGATTAAAAGTAGTACATTTAACAGTTTTTGACCATTTTTGGTGAAAAAATGTCAAATTTCACATTTTTGGAAAAAAGGGGGGATGAATTTTCAATTTTCTTATTTTTGATATCTGAGACCCTAAAATGGTTTAAATGTGTTGGAATAGTGTCATTAAGTTGACTTGACCTTTAAAAGTCAGTCAAGGTCATACGGTTAATCTGTACCAAAGACCGGTGTAAATTTCTTAAAAATCCAATCGCGTCTAATAGTTTTGCAATTTTTTGTCATTTTTGGGTCAAATAGGTAGAATAGACATTAGACAACTGTTTAGCACTAAAAAAACCTGACTCAAATATGGAAAATTAGGTAAAAAATAGATCATAATATGTAGTTAAGCTTAAAATTGCATTTTGAGCAATTTATTATGTCGCGACACTTTTCACCTCTTAATTTTTTCATCAGGAAGTTGTCTGAAATTTATGAAATTGTCCTATTCACCTCTTCATTAGTTCCTTATTGCATTGCATGCTTTAATTTTTGCATTTTTATTGTAGTTTAAGAGGAGATGCGACACATGATTTAAGTTTTTAGGGGAGATAACTCCGTAACTAAAAATAGTTTCGCTAAGCGGACTCATTTTTAAATTGGTTTTTCATGACCGGTATACTACCTTAAGTATTGAAATGATATGTCGCGAAACAAAAAAAAAATTTTTTTGGCGGAAGAAAATAATAATAATAATCAGAAGAATTGCTAGAAGGTCTTTACGACCGTAGTCGTGAAAGACCTTAATAAGAACCGGTCAACATTTTTTCATCTGGTTTTGACTAAATATGATTAAAAGTAGTACATTTAACAGTTTTTGACCATTTTTGGTGAAAAAATGTCAAATTTCACATTTTTGGAAAAAAGGGGGGATGAATTTTCAATTTTCTTATTTTTGATATCTGAGACCCTAAAATGGTTTAAATGTGTTGGAATAGTGTCATTAAGTTGACTTGACCTTTAAAAGTCAGTCAAGGTCATACGGTTAATCTGTACCAAAGACCGGTGTAAATTTCTTAAAAATCCAATCGCGTCTAATAGTTTTGCAATTTTTTGTCATTTTTGGGTCAAATAGGTAGAATAGACATTAGACAACTGTTTAGCACTAAAAAAACCTGACTCAAATATGGAAAATTAGGTAAAAAATAGATCATAATATGTAGTTAAGCTTAAAATTGCATTTTGAGCAATTTATTATGTCGCGACACTTTTCACCTCTTAATTTTTTCATCAGGAAGTTGTCTGAAATTTATGAAATTGTCCTATTCACCTCTTCATTAGTTCCTTATTGCATTGCATGCTTTAATTTTTGCATCTTTATTGTAGTTTAAGAGGAGATGCGACACATGATTTAAGTTTTTAGGGGAGATAACTCCGTAACTAAAAATAGTTTCGCTAAGCGGACTCATTTTTAAATTGGTTTTTCATGACCGGTATACTACCTTAAGTATTGAAATGATATGTCGCGAAACAAAAAAAAAAATTTTTTGGCGGAAGAAAATAATAATAATAATCAGAAGAATTGCTAGAAGGTCTTTACGACCGTAGTCGTGAAAGACCTTAATAAGAACCGGTCAACATTTTTTCATCTGGTTTTGACTAAATATGATTAAAAGTAGTACATTTAACAGTTTTTGACCATTTTTGGTGAAAAAATGTCAAATTTCACATTTTTGGAAAAAAGGGGGGATGAATTTTCAATTTTCTTATTTTTGATATCTGAGACCCTAAAATGGTTTAAATGTGTTGGAATAGTGTCATTAAGTTGACTTGACCTTTAAAAGTCAGTCAAGGTCATACGGTTAATCTGTACCAAAGACCGGTGTAAATTTCTTAAAAATCCAATCGCGTCTAATAGTTTTGCAATTTTTTGTCATTTTTGGGTCAAATAGGTAGAATAGACATTAGACAACTGTTTAGCACTAAAAAAACCTGACTCAAATATGGAAAATTAGGTAAAAAATAGATCATAATATGTAGTTAAGCTTAAAATTGCATTTTGAGCAATTTATTATGTCGCGACACTTTTCACCTCTTAATTTTTTCATCAGGAAGTTGTCTGAAATTTATGAAATTGTCCTATTCACCTCTTCATTAGTTCCTTATTGCATTGCATGCTTTAATTTTTGCATTTTTATTGTAGTTTAAGAGGAGATGCGACACATGATTTAAGTTTTTAGGGGAGATAACTCCGTAACTAAAAATAGTTTCGCTAAGCGGACTCATTTTTAAATTGGTTTTTCATGACCGGTATACTACCTTAAGTATTGAAATGATATGTCGCGAAACAAAAAAAAAAATTTTTTGGCGGAAGAAAATAATAATAATTAAAGATTCTATTTGTTCAGAGAACAAATAAGAGTAGGTCTTTCCACCAGTTCAGATGACTATTTCCGCCATTTTCAGAGTCGTCAAGGATGTTGTGTCATGTACATGTATGTATGTCTGTCCGTCCGTCCGTATTTTTTTTTTATTTTTTGGGGGTATTTTTGTACTTTCGTTTTGTTTGATTTTTAAATTAACTTTTCATGTTTTTTTTTGTTAATTTTACATTACAACCAATTTTCGAGGGGGGGGGGTCGATTTCAAACATGTAAGTTATCGCGCATACATGTAAGTACAAAAATTGGGAGGGGGGGGCGCTTCAGTTTTTAGCTTTTTTCTTTGTTACTATATATAGCGACACTTTGTTATTTGTAGGTTTCTATGGTGTCGCGCGCGCCATACGTCATTTTTGAATAAAACTACGACTCTGTTTTTTTAAATCTCAGTCGAGGATTGAATGTTGACCAGTACACTTCAATTTTATTTCATTCCTATCAGTGTTACTATATGGAATACATGGTCGTCGCGCCTGAGTAACTTCATAATTGAAAGCACCTGTTTATAGGAAATTATGACATTTTTTGTCAGCGAAGTGACCGACATTTAAAACAGTTAAAATTGTGTTGATCTTGTATTATTCTTGTGAATTAAAGTGGATTTTAGTGATTTCATTCCATTTTAAAATCAGGAAACACGTTTCTATAGGAAAATCGCAAGACATAAGTCAGGAATTTGTGTGTTTTACGGGACTGCAGAAAACTTTAATTTTGAAAAACTCATAAACCAGAGGACATTTTTGTAAACGGGGACTTTTAGTGCATACATTTGGCTAGGATATTAGCTAGTTTTGACAGCATTTTGGCACTTCCGGTGCATTTGACAAAAGTACAAAGAGGGGTCAAGTTACGTTTTTTGAAATTTCGAAAAATTAGAACAAAAATTTGTATAAACAAAATTAAGGGGACCCAGCTGGAATGTTTGACAGATTTCAGTCGGGCACATTTTTACGGAGAGGGGGCACCAAAAATTTCCGCACGGATAAGTTTATTTTTGGCTAAATTAGCGATTTTTGAGTAAAAATCAGAAAGGGGCGTAACTTCAAAACGGGGCCAGGTACAGACTTTATTTTTAGCTACAACGCGAGAGCTCATTATTCTCAGCAACTGTGCAAAATTTCAGCTCGATCGGTTGAACGATGTAGGAGTTTATCTGATAACAAGATTTCATAAAAAAAAGCCCGCGGGGGCATATCTCAAAAACTATGCTAGGTACACACTTCCAGGGTGAGCTGTGCTTGTTTCTCATGTAGTGCTAGCAGTGTACCAAGTTTCAGGTCAATCCGTTCAGAAATGGCGAATACACACGTTTTGGGCTTTTTTTCTATTGGATAAGAAACATAAAAATATTATTAAAGTGCCATTTGTTCAGAGAACAAATGAGAGGTCTTTCCCCGTTAAGTTGACCTATGACCTTTGACCTTTGTCTTAAAGTCAATTTCTTTAATTACTGATCATAAATATTTATATATTTACTATATTATCTGTAACCGTTTAAATGTTATATACAAGTAAATAATGCATAAGATGATGTTTTTGGCCGCCATTTTGAAACCACTCAACCGTAACATGTACTTCTTGGCCTTAAATGATAGGTATTGTCAAGACGGTCATTTTTCATACACATGTCTATTATACTATCTGTTACGGTTTTTAAGTTATTGGCAAAAAACGTATTTCGCGAAAACCTGTTTCGGCCGCCATTTCGAAACCGCTCAACCGAATCATGCACTTCTTGGACTCAAATTGTAGGTCTTTTCAAGACAATCATTTTTTGTTCATATATTGTCTATACTATCTCTAACGGTTTTCGAGTTATAAGCAAAAAACCGTTTGACGGCCGCCATTTTGGCAATGGTAAACGCAAAAAAGTTTTCGATTGCATATTCGTTATCAGGACCCTCAAATCTACCTGGAAACCAAATTTCATAAAAATCGGACAATTTTTACATTTTGCGCCAAGTTTGCGCCATACGCGCGCAACCAGGAAGTAAATTACAGCATTCATTTTGCATGATAAATCATCACCAGGATGTAAGCTACCATTTTTACTAAACAGAATCTTTATAACTATTACCGTTTCTGAGCTCACCTGATAACAAGGGTAAACAGCGTTTTGCGCTATTGCGCCGAAACTACAAATAATTTAGCGTCAGGCCCATAGTCATTTCTATTCCTGGCAGTGCTGAATAAGTGTGCCAAATTTCATAAAGATCGGTCAAGAAACTTTTTGCTCACGAGCGGCAGAAAAAAAAAAAAGAATAATAATAATAATAATAGGCCTAACGAATACAATAAGGTCTTTCCTACGGAAGGGAAAGACCTTAATAATCAGAAGAATTGCTAGAAGGTCTTTACGACCGTAGTCGTGAAAGACCTTAATAAGAACCGGTCAACATTTTTTCATCTGGTTTTGACTAAATATGATTAAAAGTAGTACATTTAACAGTTTTTGACCATTTTTGGTGAAAAAATGTCAAATTTCACATTTTTGGAAAAAAGGGGGGATGAATTTTCAATTTTCTTATTTTTGATATCTGAGACCCTAAAATGGTTTAAATGTGTTGGAATAGTGTCATTAAGTTGACTTGACCTTTAAAAGTCAGTCAAGGTCATACGGTTAATCTGTACCAAAGACCGGTGTAAATTTCTTAAAAATCCAATCGCGTCTAATAGTTTTGCAATTTTTTGTCATTTTTGGGTCAAATAGGTAGAATAGACATTAGACAACTGTTTAGCACTTAAAAAACCTGACTCAAATATGGAAAATTAGGTAAAAAATAGATCATAATATGTAGTTAAGCTTAAAATTGCATTTTGAGCAATTTATTATGTCGCGACACTTTTCACCTCTTAATTTTTTCATCAGGAAGTTGTCTGAAATTTATGAAATTGTCCTATTCACCTCTTCATTAGTTCCTTATTGCATTGCATGCTTTAATTTTTGCATTTTTATTGTAGTTTAAGAGGAGATGCGACACATGATTTAAGTTTTTAGGGGAGATAAATCCGTAACTAAAAATAGTTTCGCTAAGCGGACTCATTTTTAAATTGGTTTTTCATGACCGGTATACTACCTTAAGTATTGAAATGATATGTCGCGAAACAAAAAAAAAAATTTTTTGGCGGAAGAAAATAATAATAATAATCAGAAGAATTGCTAGAAGGTCTTTACGACCGTAGTCGTGAAAGACCTTAATAAGAACCGGTCAACATTTTTTCATCTGGTTTTGACTAAATATGATTAAAAGTAGTACATTTAACAGTTTTTGACCATTTTTGGTGAAAAAATGTCAAATTTCACATTTTTGGAAAAAAGGGGGGATGAATTTTCAATTTTCTTATTTTTGATATCTGAGACCCTAAAATGGTTTAAATGTGTTGGAATAGTGTCATTAAGTTGACTTGACCTTTAAAAGTCAGTCAAGGTCATACGGTTAATCTGTACCAAAGACCGGTGTAAATTTCTTAAAAATCCAATCGCGTCTAATAGTTTTGCAATTTTTTGTCATTTTTGGGTCAAATAGGTAGAATAGACATTAGACAACTGTTTAGCACTAAAAAAACCTGACTCAAATATGGAAAATTAGGTAAAAAATAGATCATAATATGTAGTTAAGCTTAAAATTGCATTTTGAGCAATTTATTATGTCGCGACACTTTTCACCTCTTAATTTTTTCATCAGGAAGTTGTCTGAAATTTATGAAATTGTCCTATTCACCTCTTCATTAGTTCCTTATTGCATTGCATGCTTTAATTTTTGCATTTTTATTGTAGTTTAAGAGGAGATGCGACACATGATTTAAGTTTTTAGGGGAGATAACTCCGTAACTAAAAATAGTTTCGCTAAGCGGACTCATTTTTAAATTGGTTTTTCATGACCGGTATACTACCTTAAGTATTGAAATGATATGTCGCGAAACAAAAAAAAAAATTTTTTGGCGGAAGAAAATAATAATAATAATCAGAAGAATTGCTAGAAGGTCTTTACGACCGTAGTCGTGAAAGACCTTAATAAGAACCGGTCAACATTTTTTCATCTGGTTTTGACTAAATATGATTAAAAGTAGTACATTTAACAGTTTTTGACCATTTTTGGTGAAAAAATGTCAAATTTCACATTTTTGGAAAAAAGGGGGGATGAATTTTCAATTTTCTTATTTTTGATATCTGAGACCCTAAAATGGTTTAAATGTGTTGGAATAGTGTCATTAAGTTGACTTGACCTTTAAAAGTCAGTCAAGGTCATACGGTTAATCTGTACCAAAGACCGGTGTAAATTTCTTAAAAATCCAATCGCGTCTAATAGTTTTGCAATTTTTTGTCATTTTTGGGTCAAATAGGTAGAATAGACATTAGACAACTGTTTAGCACTAAAAAAACCTGACTCAAATATGGAAAATTAGGTAAAAAATAGATCATAATATGTAGTTAAGCTTAAAATTGCATTTTGAGCAATTTATTATGTCGCGACACTTTTCACCTCTTAATTTTTTCATCAGGAAGTTGTCTGAAATTTATGAAATTGTCCTATTCACCTCTTCATTAGTTCCTTATTGCATTGCATGCTTTAATTTTTGCATTTTTATTGTAGTTTAAGAGGAGATGCGACACATGATTTAAGTTTTTAGGGGAGATAACTCCGTAACTAAAAATAGTTTCGCTAAGCGGACTCATTTTTAAATTGGTTTTTCATGACCGGTATACTACCTTAAGTGTTGAAATGATATGTCGCGAAAAAAAAAAAAAATTTTTTGGCGGAAGAAAATAATAATAATAATCAGAAGAATTGCTAGAAGGTCTTTACGACCGTAGTCGTGAAAGACCTTAATAAGAACCGGTCAACATTTTTTCATCTGGTTTTGACTAAATATGATTAAAAGTAGTACATTTAACAGTTTTTGACCATTTTTGGTGAAAAAATGTCAAATTTCACATTTTTGGAAAAAAGGGGGGATGAATTTTCAATTTTCTTATTTTTGATATCTGAGACCCTAAAATGGTTTAAATGTGTTGGAATAGTGTCATTAAGTTGACTTGACCTTTAAAAGTCAGTCAAGGTCATACGGTTAATCTGTACCAAAGACCGGTGTAAATTTCTTAAAAATCCAATCGCGTCTAATAGTTTTGCAATTTTTTGTCATTTTTGGGTCAAATAGGTAGAATAGACATTAGACAACTGTTTAGCACTAAAAAAACCTGACTCAAATATGGAAAATTAGGTAAAAAATAGATCATAATATGTAGTTAAGCTTAAAATTGCATTTTGAGCAATTTATTATGTCGCGACACTTTTCACCTCTTAATTTTTTCATCAGGAAGTTGTCTGAAATTTATGAAATTGTCCTATTCACCTCTTCATTAGTTCCTTATTGCATTGCATGCTTTAATTTTTGCATTTTTATTGTAGTTTAAGAGGAGATGCGACACATGATTTAAGTTTTTAGGGGAGATAACTCCGTAACTAAAAATAGTTTCGCTAAGCGGACTCATTTTTAAATTGGTTTTTCATGACCGGTATACTACCTTAAGTATTGAAATGATATGTCGCGAAACAAAAAAAAAAATTTTTTGGCGGAAGAAAATAATAATAATAATCAGAAGAATTGCTAGAAGGTCTTTACGACCGTAGTCGTGAAAGACCTTAATAAGAACCGGTCAACATTTTTTCATCTGGTTTTGACTAAATATGATTAAAAGTAGTACATTTAACAGTTTTTGACCATTTTTGGTGAAAAAATGTCAAATTTCACATTTTTGGAAAAAAGGGGGGATGAATTTTCAATTTTCTTATTTTTGATATCTGAGACCCTAAAATGGTTTAAATGTGTTGGAATAGTGTCATTAAGTTGACTTGACCTTTAAAAGTCAGTCAAGGTCATACGGTTAATCTGTACCAAAGACCGGTGTAAATTTCTTAAAAATCCAATCGCGTCTAATAGTTTTGCAATTTTTTGTCATTTTTGGGTCAAATAGGTAGAATAGACATTAGACAACTGTTTAGCACTAAAAAAACCTGACTCAAATATGGAAAATTAGGTAAAAAATAGATCATAATATGTAGTTAAGCTTAAAATTGCATTTTGAGCAATTTATTATGTCGCGACACTTTTCACCTCTTAATTTTTTCATCAGGAAGTTGTCTGAAATTTATGAAATTGTCCTATTCACCTCTTCATTAGTTCCTTATTGCATTGCATGCTTTAATTTTTGCATTTTTATTGTAGTTTAAGAGGAGATGCGACACATGATTTAAGTTTTTAGGGGAGATAACTCCGTAACTAAAAATAGTTTCGCTAAGCGGACTCATTTTTAAATTGGTTTTTCATGACCGGTATACTACCTTAAGTATTGAAATGATATGTCGCGAAACAAAAAAAAAAATTTTTTGGCGGAAGAAAATAATAATAATAATCAGAAGAATTGCTAGAAGGTCTTTACGACCGTAGTCGTGAAAGACCTTAATAAGAACCGGTCAACATTTTTTCATCTGGTTTTGACTAAATATGATTAAAAGTAGTACATTTAACAGTTTTTGACCATTTTTGGTGAAAAAATGTCAAATTTCACATTTTTGGAAAAAAGGGGGGATGAATTTTCAATTTTCTTATTTTTGATATCTGAGACCCTAAAATGGTTTAAATGTGTTGGAATAGTGTCATTAAGTTGACTTGACCTTTAAAAGTCAGTCAAGGTCATACGGTTAATCTGTACCAAAGACCGGTGTAAATTTCTTAAAAATCCAATCGCGTCTAATAGTTTTGCAATTTTTTGTCATTTTTGGGTCAAATAGGTAGAATAGACATTAGACAACTGTTTAGCACTAAAAAAACCTGACTCAAATATGGAAAATTAGGTAAAAAATAGATCATAATATGTAGTTAAGCTTAAAATTGCATTTTGAGCAATTTATTATGTCGCGACACTTTTCACCTCTTAATTTTTTCATCAGGAAGTTGTCTGAAATTTATGAAATTGTCCTATTCACCTCTTCATTAGTTCCTTATTGCATTGCATGCTTTAATTTTTGCATTTTTATTGTAGTTTAAGAGGAGATGCGACACATGATTTAAGTTTTTAGGGGAGATAACTCCGTAACTAAAAATAGTTTCGCTAAGCGGACTCATTTTTAAATTGGTTTTTCATGACCGGTATACTACCTTAAGTATTGAAATGATATGTCGCGAAACAAAAAAAAAAATTTTTTGGCGGAAGAAAATAATAATAATAATCAGAAGAATTGCTAGAAGGTCTTTACGACCGTAGTCGTGAAAGACCTTAATAAGAACCGGTCAACATTTTTTCATCTGGTTTTGACTAAATATGATTAAAAGTAGTACATTTAACAGTTTTTGACCATTTTTGGTGAAAAAATGTCAAATTTCACATTTTTGGAAAAAAGGGGGGATGAATTTTCAATTTTCTTATTTTTGATATCTGAGACCCTAAAATGGTTTAAATGTGTTGGAATAGTGTCATTAAGTTGACTTGACCTTTAAAAGTCAGTCAAGGTCATACGGTTAATCTGTACCAAAGACCGGTGTAAATTTCTTAAAAATCCAATCGCGTCTAATAGTTTTGCAATTTTTTGTCATTTTTGGGTCAAATAGGTAGAATAGACATTAGACAACTGTTTAGCACTAAAAAAACCTGACTCAAATATGGAAAATTAGGTAAAAAATAGATCATAATATGTAGTTAAGCTTAAAATTGCATTTTGAGCAATTTATTATGTCGCGACACTTTTCACCTCTTAATTTTTTCATCAGGAAGTTGTCTGAAATTTATGAAATTGTCCTATTCACCTCTTCATTAGTTCCTTATTGCATTGCATGCTTTAATTTTTGCATTTTTATTGTAGTTTAAGAGGAGATGCGACACATGATTTAAGTTTTTAGGGGAGATAACTCCGTAACTAAAAATAGTTTCGCTAAGCGGACTCATTTTTAAATTGGTTTTTCATGACCGGTATACTACCTTAAGTATTGAAATGATATGTCGCGAAACAAAAAAAAAAATTTTTTGGCGGAAGAAAATAATAATAATAATCAGAAGAATTGCTAGAAGGTCTTTACGACCGTAGTCGTGAAAGACCTTAATAAGAACCGGTCAACATTTTTTCATCTGGTTTTGACTAAATATGATTAAAAGTAGTACATTTAACAGTTTTTGACCATTTTTGGTGAAAAAATGTCAAATTTCACATTTTTGGAAAAAAGGGGGGATGAATTTTCAATTTTCTTATTTTTGATATCTGAGACCCTAAAATGGTTTAAATGTGTTGGAATAGTGTCATTAAGTTGACTTGACCTTTAAAAGTCAGTCAAGGTCATACGGTTAATCTGTACCAAAGACCGGTGTAAATTTCTTAAAAATCCAATCGCGTCTAATAGTTTTGCAATTTTTTGTCATTTTTGGGTCAAATAGGTAGAATAGACATTAGACAACTGTTTAGCACTAAAAAAACCTGACTCAAATATGGAAAATTAGGTAAAAAATAGATCATAATATGTAGTTAAGCTTAAAATTGCATTTTGAGCAATTTATTATGTCGCGACACTTTTCACCTCTTAATTTTTTCATCAGGAAGTTGTCTGAAATTTATGAAATTGTCCTATTCACCTCTTCATTAGTTCCTTATTGCATTGCATGCTTTAATTTTTGCATTTTTATTGTAGTTTAAGAGGAGATGCGACACATGATTTAAGTTTTTAGGGGAGATAACTCCGTAACTAAAAATAGTTTCGCTAAGCGGACTCATTTTTAAATTGGTTTTTCATGACCGGTATACTACCTTAAGTATTGAAATGATATGTCGCGAAACAAAAAAAAAAATTTTTTGGCGGAAGAAAATAATAATAATAATCAGAAGAATTGCTAGAAGGTCTTTACGACCGTAGTCGTGAAAGACCTTAATAAGAACCGGTCAACATTTTTTCATCTGGTTTTGACTAAATATGATTAAAAGTAGTACATTTAACAGTTTTTGACCATTTTTGGTGAAAAAATGTCAAATTTCACATTTTTGGAAAAAAGGGGGGATGAATTTTCAATTTTCTTATTTTTGATATCTGAGACCCTAAAATGGTTTAAATGTGTTGGAATAGTGTCATTAAGTTGACTTGACCTTTAAAAGTCAGTCAAGGTCATACGGTTAATCTGTACCAAAGACCGGTGTAAATTTCTTAAAAATCCAATCGCGTCTAATAGTTTTGCAATTTTTTGTCATTTTTGGGTCAAATAGGTAGAATAGACATTAGACAACTGTTTAGCACTAAAAAAACCTGACTCAAATATGGAAAATTAGGTAAAAAATAGATCATAATATGTAGTTAAGCTTAAAATTGCATTTTGAGCAATTTATTATGTCGCGACACTTTTCACCTCTTAATTTTTTCATCAGGAAGTTGTCTGAAATTTATGAAATTGTCCTATTCACCTCTTCATTAGTTCCTTATTGCATTGCATGCTTTAATTTTTGCATTTTTATTGTAGTTTAAGAGGAGATGCGACACATGATTTAAGTTTTTAGGGGAGATAACTCCGTAACTAAAAATAGTTTCGCTAAGCGGACTCATTTTTAAATTGGTTTTTCATGACCGGTATACTACCTTAAGTATTGAAATGATATGTCGCGAAACAAAAAAAAAAATTTTTTGGCGGAAGAAAATAATAATAATAATCAGAAGAATTGCTAGAAGGTCTTTACGACCGTAGTCGTGAAAGACCTTAATAAGAACCGGTCAACATTTTTTCATCTGGTTTTGACTAAATATGATTAAAAGTAGTACATTTAACAGTTTTTGACCATTTTTGGTGAAAAAATGTCAAATTTCACATTTTTGGAAAAAAGGGGGGATGAATTTTCAATTTTCTTATTTTTGATATCTGAGACCCTAAAATGGTTTAAATGTGTTGGAATAGTGTCATTAAGTTGACTTGACCTTTAAAAGTCAGTCAAGGTCATACGGTTAATCTGTACCAAAGACCGGTGTAAATTTCTTAAAAATCCAATCGCGTCTAATAGTTTTGCAATTTTTTGTCATTTTTGGGTCAAATAGGTAGAATAGACATTAGACAACTGTTTAGCACTAAAAAAACCTGACTCAAATATGGAAAATTAGGTAAAAAATAGATCATAATATGTAGTTAAGCTTAAAATTGCATTTTGAGCAATTTATTATGTCGCGACACTTTTCACCTCTTAATTTTTTCATCAGGAAGTTGTCTGAAATTTATGAAATTGTCCTATTCACCTCTTCATTAGTTCCTTATTGCATTGCATGCTTTAATTTTTGCATTTTTATTGTAGTTTAAGAGGAGATGCGACACATGATTTAAGTTTTTAGGGGAGATAACTCCGTAACTAAAAATAGTTTCGCTAAGCGGACTCATTTTTAAATTGGTTTTTCATGACCGGTATACTACCTTAAGTATTGAAATGATATGTCGCGAAACAAAAAAAAAAATTTTTTGGCGGAAGAAAATAATAATAATAATCAGAAG
Source organism: Arcuatula senhousia (assembly GCA_963971305.1). NCBI lineage: Eukaryota > Metazoa > Mollusca > Bivalvia > Mytilida > Mytilidae > Arcuatula > Arcuatula senhousia. Next base: position 48,005,993 of record OZ020315.1, on the reverse strand, counting down.
AATTGCTAGAAGGTCTTTACGACCGTAGTCGTGAAAGACCTTAATAAGAACCGGTCAACATTTTTTCATCTGGTTTTGACTAAATATGATTAAAAGTAGTACATTTAACAGTTTTTGACCATTTTTGGTGAAAAAATGTCAAATTTCACATTTTTGGAAAAAAGGGGGGATGAATTTTCAATTTTCTTATTTTTGATATCTGAGACCCTAAAATGGTTTAAATGTGTTGGAATAGTGTCATTAAGTTGACTTGACCTTTAAAAGTCAGTCAAGGTCATACGGTTAATCTGTACCAAAGACCGGTGTAAATTTCTTAAAAATCCAATCGCGTCTAATAGTTTTGCAATTTTTTGTCATTTTTGGGTCAAATAGGTAGAATAGACATTAGACAACTGTTTAGCACTAAAAAAACCTGACTCAAATATGGAAAATTAGGTAAAAAATAGATCATAATATGTAGTTAAGCTTAAAATTGCATTTTGAGCAATTTATTATGTCGCGACACTTTTCACCTCTTAATTTTTTCATCAGGAAGTTGTCTGAAATTTATGAAATTGTCCTATTCACCTCTTCATTAGTTCCTTATTGCATTGCATGCTTTAATTTTTGCATTTTTATTGTAGTTTAAGAGGAGATGCGACACATGATTTAAGTTTTTAGGGGAGATAACTCCGTAACTAAAAATAGTTTCGCTAAGCGGACTCATTTTTAAATTGGTTTTTCATGACCGGTATACTACCTTAAGTATTGAAATGATATGTCGCGAAACAAAAAAAAAAATTTTTTGGCGGAAGAAAATAATAATAATAATCAGAAGAATTGCTAGAAGGTCTTTACGACCGTAGTCGTGAAAGACCTTAATAAGAACCGGTCAACATTTTTTCATCTGGTTTTGACTAAATATGATTAAAAGTAGTACATTTAACAGTTTTTGACCATTTTTGGTGAAAAAATGTCAAATTTCACATTTTTGGAAAAAAGGGGGGATGAATTTTCAATTTTCTTATTTTTGATATCTGAGACCCTAAAATGGTTTAAATGTGTTGGAATAGTGTCATTAAGTTGACTTGACCTTTAAAAGTCAGTCAAGGTCATACGGTTAATCTGTACCAAAGACCGGTGTAAATTTCTTAAAAATCCAATCGCGTCTAATAGTTTTGCAATTTTTTGTCATTTTTGGGTCAAATAGGTAGAATAGACATTAGACAACTGTTTAGCACTAAAAAAACCTGACTCAAATATGGAAAATTAGGTAAAAAATAGATCATAATATGTAGTTAAGCTTAAAATTGCATTTTGAGCAATTTATTATGTCGCGACACTTTTCACCTCTTAATTTTTTCATCAGGAAGTTGTCTGAAATTTATGAAATTGTCCTATTCACCTCTTCATTAGTTCCTTATTGCATTGCATGCTTTAATTTTTGCATTTTTATTGTAGTTTAAGAGGAGATGCGACACATGATTTAAGTTTTTAGGGGAGATAACTCCGTAACTAAAAATAGTTTCGCTAAGCGGACTCATTTTTAAATTGGTTTTTCATGACCGGTATACTACCTTAAGTATTGAAATGATATGTCGCGAAACAAAAAAAAAAATTTTTTGGCGGAAGAAAATAATAATAATAATCAGAAGAATTGCTAGAAGGTCTTTACGACCGTAGTCGTGAAAGACCTTAATAAGAACCGGTCAACATTTTTTCATCTGGTTTTGACTAAATATGATTAAAAGTAGTACATTTAACAGTTTTTGACCATTTTTGGTGAAAAAATGTCAAATTTCACATTTTTGGAAAAAAGGGGGGATGAATTTTCAATTTTCTTATTTTTGATATCTGAGACCCTAAAATGGTTTAAATGTGTTGGAATAGTGTCATTAAGTTGACTTGACCTTTAAAAGTCAGTCAAGGTCATACGGTTAATCTGTACCAAAGACCGGTGTAAATTTCTTAAAAATCCAATCGCGTCTAATAGTTTTGCAATTTTTTGTCATTTTTGGGTCAAATAGGTAGAATAGACATTAGACAACTGTTTAGCACTAAAAAAACCTGACTCAAATATGGAAAATTAGGTAAAAAATAGATCATAATATGTAGTTAAGCTTAAAATTGCATTTTGAGCAATTTATTATGTCGCGACACTTTTCACCTCTTAATTTTTTCATCAGGAAGTTGTCTGAAATTTATGAAATTGTCCTATTCACCTCTTCATTAGTTCCTTATTGCATTGCATGCTTTAATTTTTGCATTTTTATTGTAGTTTAAGAGGAGATGCGACACATGATTTAAGTTTTTAGGGGAGATAACTCCGTAACTAAAAATAGTTTCGCTAAGCGGACTCATTTTTAAATTGGTTTTTCATGACCGGTATACTACCTTAAGTATTGAAATGATATGTCGCGAAACAAAAAAAAAAATTTTTTGGCGGAAGAAAATAATAATAATAATCAGAAGAATTGCTAGAAGGTCTTTACGACCGTAGTCGTGAAAGACCTTAATAAGAACCGGTCAACATTTTTTCATCTGGTTTTGACTAAATATGATTAAAAGTAGTACATTTAACAGTTTTTGACCATTTTTGGTGAAAAAATGTCAAATTTCACATTTTTGGAAAAAAGGGGGGATGAATTTTCAATTTTCTTATTTTTGATATCTGAGACCCTAAAATGGTTTAAATGTGTTGGAATAGTGTCATTAAGTTGACTTGACCTTTAAAAGTCAGTCAAGGTCATACGGTTAATCTGTACCAAAGACCGGTGTAAATTTCTTAAAAATCCAATCGCGTCTAATAGTTTTGCAATTTTTTGTCATTTTTGGGTCAAATAGGTAGAATAGACATTAGACAACTGTTTAGCACTAAAAAAACCTGACTCAAATATGGAAAATTAGGTAAAAAATAGATCATAATATGTAGTTAAGCTTAAAATTGCATTTTGAGCAATTTATTATGTCGCGACACTTTTCACCTCTTAATTTTTTCATCAGGAAGTTGTCTGAAATTTATGAAATTGTCCTATTCACCTCTTCATTAGTTCCTTATTGCATTGCATGCTTTAATTTTTGCATTTTTATTGTAGTTTAAGAGGAGATGCGACACATGATTTAAGTTTTTAGGGGAGATAACTCCGTAACTAAAAATAGTTTCGCTAAGCGGACTCATTTTTAAATTGGTTTTTCATGACCGGTATACTACCTTAAGTATTGAAATGATATGTCGCGAAACAAAAAAAAAAATTTTTTGGCGGAAGAAAATAATAATAATAATCAGAAGAATTGCTAGAAGGTCTTTACGACCGTAGTCGTGAAAGACCTTAATAAGAACCGGTCAACATTTTTTCATCTGGTTTTGACTAAATATGATTAAAAGTAGTACATTTAACAGTTTTTGACCATTTTTGGTGAAAAAATGTCAAATTTCACATTTTTGGAAAAAAGGGGGGATGAATTTTCAATTTTCTTATTTTTGATATCTGAGACCCTAAAATGGTTTAAATGTGTTGGAATAGTGTCATTAAGTTGACTTGACCTTTAAAAGTCAGTCAAGGTCATACGGTTAATCTGTACCAAAGACCGGTGTAAATTTCTTAAAAATCCAATCGCGTCTAATAGTTTTGCAATTTTTTGTCATTTTTGGGTCAAATAGGTAGAATAGACATTAGACAACTGTTTAGCACTAAAAAAACCTGACTCAAATATGGAAAATTAGGTAAAAAATAGATCATAATATGTAGTTAAGCTTAAAATTGCATTTTGAGCAATTTATTATGTCGCGACACTTTTCACCTCTTAATTTTTTCATCAGGAAGTTGTCTGAAATTTATGAAATTGTCCTATTCACCTCTTCATTAGTTCCTTATTGCATTGCATGCTTTAATTTTTGCATTTTTATTGTAGTTTAAGAGGAGATGCGACACATGATTTAAGTTTTTAGGGGAGATAACTCCGTAACTAAAAATAGTTTCGCTAAGCGGACTCATTTTTAAATTGGTTTTTCATGACCGGTATACTACCTTAAGTATTGAAATGATATGTCGCGAAACAAAAAAAAAAATTTTTTGGCGGAAGAAAATAATAATAATAATCAGAAGAATTGCTAGAAGGTCTTTACGACCGTAGTCGTGAAAGACCTTAATAAGAACCGGTCAACATTTTTTCATCTGGTTTTGACTAAATATGATTAAAAGTAGTACATTTAACAGTTTTTGACCATTTTTGGTGAAAAAATGTCAAATTTCACATTTTTGGAAAAAAGGGGGGATGAATTTTCAATTTTCTTATTTTTGATATCTGAGACCCTAAAATGGTTTAAATGTGTTGGAATAGTGTCATTAAGTTGACTTGACCTTTAAAAGTCAGTCAAGGTCATACGGTTAATCTGTACCAAAGACCGGTGTAAATTTCTTAAAAATCCAATCGCGTCTAATAGTTTTGCAATTTTTTGTCATTTTTGGGTCAAATAGGTAGAATAGACATTAGACAACTGTTTAGCACTAAAAAAACCTGACTCAAATATGGAAAATTAGGTAAAAAATAGATCATAATATGTAGTTAAGCTTAAAATTGCATTTTGAGCAATTTATTATGTCGCGACACTTTTCACCTCTTAATTTTTTCATCAGGAAGTTGTCTGAAATTTATGAAATTGTCCTATTCACCTCTTCATTAGTTCCTTATTGCATTGCATGCTTTAATTTTTGCATTTTTATTGTAGTTTAAGAGGAGATGCGACACATGATTTAAGTTTTTAGGGGAGATAACTCCGTAACTAAAAATAGTTTCGCTAAGCGGACTCATTTTTAAATTGGTTTTTCATGACCGGTATACTACCTTAAGTATTGAAATGATATGTCGCGAAACAAAAAAAAAAATTTTTTGGCGGAAGAAAATAATAATAATAATCAGAAGAATTGCTAGAAGGTCTTTACGACCGTAGTCGTGAAAGACCTTAATAAGAACCGGTCAACATTTTTTCATCTGGTTTTGACTAAATATGATTAAAAGTAGTACATTTAACAGTTTTTGACCATTTTTGGTGAAAAAATGTCAAATTTCACATTTTTGGAAAAAAGGGGGGATGAATTTTCAATTTTCTTATTTTTGATATCTGAGACCCTAAAATGGTTTAAATGTGTTGGAATAGTGTCATTAAGTTGACTTGACCTTTAAAAGTCAGTCAAGGTCATACGGTTAATCTGTACCAAAGACCGGTGTAAATTTCTTAAAAATCCAATCGCGTCTAATAGTTTTGCAATTTTTTGTCATTTTTGGGTCAAATAGGTAGAATAGACATTAGACAACTGTTTAGCACTAAAAAAACCTGACTCAAATATGGAAAATTAGGTAAAAAATAGATCATAATATGTAGTTAAGCTTAAAATTGCATTTTGAGCAATTTATTATGTCGCGACACTTTTCACCTCTTAATTTTTTCATCAGGAAGTTGTCTGAAATTTATGAAATTGTCCTATTCACCTCTTCATTAGTTCCTTATTGCATTGCATGCTTTAATTTTTGCATTTTTATTGTAGTTTAAGAGGAGATGCGACACATGATTTAAGTTTTTAGGGGAGATAACTCCGTAACTAAAAATAGTTTCGCTAAGCGGACTCATTTTTAAATTGGTTTTTCATGACCGGTATACTACCTTAAGTATTGAAATGATATGTCGCGAAACAAAAAAAAAATTTTTTGGCGGAAGAAAATAATAATAATAATCAGAAGAATTGCTAGAAGGTCTTTACGACCGTAGTCGTGAAAGACCTTAATAAGAACCGGTCAACATTTTTTCATCTGGTTTTGACTAAATATGATTAAAAGTAGTACATTTAACAGTTTTTGACCATTTTTGGTGAAAAAATGTCAAATTTCACATTTTTGGAAAAAAGGGGGGATGAATTTTCAATTTTCTTATTTTTGATATCTGAGACCCTAAAATGGTTTAAATGTGTTGGAATAGTGTCATTAAGTTGACTTGACCTTTAAAAGTCAGTCAAGGTCATACGGTTAATCTGTACCAAAGACCGGTGTAAATTTCTTAAAAATCCAATCGCGTCTAATAGTTTTGCAATTTTTTGTCATTTTTGGGTCAAATAGGTAGAATAGACATTAGACAACTGTTTAGCACTAAAAAAACCTGACTCAAATATGGAAAATTAGGTAAAAAATAGATCATAATATGTAGTTAAGCTTAAAATTGCATTTTGAGCAATTTATTATGTCGCGACACTTTTCACCTCTTAATTTTTTCATCAGGAAGTTGTCTGAAATTTATGAAATTGTCCTATTCACCTCTTCATTAGTTCCTTATTGCATTGCATGCTTTAATTTTTGCATTTTTATTGTAGTTTAAGAGGAGATGCGACACATGATTTAAGTTTTTAGGGGAGATAACTCCGTAACTAAAAATAGTTTCGCTAAGCGGACTCATTTTTAAATTGGTTTTTCATGACCGGTATACTACCTTAAGTATTGAAATGATATGTCGCGAAACAAAAAAAAAAATTTTTTGGCGGAAGAAAATAATAATAATAATCAGAAGAATTGCTAGAAGGTCTTTACGACCGTAGTCGTGAAAGACCTTAATAAGAACCGGTCAACATTTTTTCATCTGGTTTTGACTAAATATGATTAAAAGTAGTACATTTAACAGTTTTTGACCATTTTTGGTGAAAAAATGTCAAATTTCACATTTTTGGAAAAAAGGGGGGATGAATTTTCAATTTTCTTATTTTTGATATCTGAGACCCTAAAATGGTTTAAATGTGTTGGAATAGTGTCATTAAGTTGACTTGACCTTTAAAAGTCAGTCAAGGTCATACGGTTAATCTGTACCAAAGACCGGTGTAAATTTCTTAAAAATCCAATCGCGTCTAATAGTTTTGCATTTTTTTGTCATTTTTGGGTCAAATAGGTAGAAAAGACATTAGACAACTGTTTAGCACTACAAAAACCTGACTCAAATATGGAAAATTATGTAAAAAATAGGTCATAATATGTAGTTAAGCTTAAAATTGCATTTTGAGCAATTTATTATGTCGCGACACTTTTCGCCTCTTAATTTTTTCACCAGGAAGTAGTCTGAAATTTATGAAATTGTCCTATTCACCTCTTTATTAGTTCCTTATTACATTGCATGCTTTAATTTTTGTGTTTTTATTGTAGTTTAAGAGGAGATGCGACACATGCTTTAAGTTTTTAGGGGAGATAACTCCGTAACTAAAAATAGTTTCGCTAAGCGGACTCATTTTTAAATTGGTTTTTCATGACCGGTATACTACCTTTAGTATTGAAATGATATGTCGCGAAACAAAAAAGTAGAATTTGTGGCGGAAGAAAATAATAATAATAATAACAAGTGCTGACTGTGTTGGGGATGCCCAACACAAAAATGTCTCCCAAACGAACCCATTTTTGACCTCGTATTATGATTCGCCATCTTTTAAAACCCCAAGATACAAAATTTTGTCGAAATCGAAGCATTTTGACGATTTTCGCATTTTTGGGCCCGAAAAATCACATTTTCGCAAATAACTCGAAAACCGTAAATATCGCTTCAAAATTTTTTTTCGTATTATTGAAGAGCTCCTTTTGCTCTATTCACCTACAAAATTTCAGCCTCCTACGCACCTAGGTTACCGAGATATTGCAATGTCCTATATTATGAACTTTGGCCAATTACACGGAAACGGCGGCCATTTTGAAATTTTTGAAAAATCCGTCAACAACTTCAGTAGTTGATCTACCTTCCTACAATGTTTCGTGCAAATCCCCCTATGCGTTTGAGAGAAAACTACCGGACAAGTTCATGGCGGGGAGAAAGAAGAAAAAGAATAATAATAATAATAAGAAACAGAGTAAAAACAATATGTCTCCAAACTTTCGTTTGGGAGACATAATAATCAGAAGAATTGCTAGAAGGTCTTTACGACCGTAGTCGTGAAAGACCTTAATAAAGACCGGTCGACATTTTTTCATCTGATTTTGACTAAATATGATTAAAAGTAGTACATTTAACATGTTTTGACCATTTTTGGTGAAAAAATGTCAAATTTCCCATTTTTTGAAAAAAGGGGGGATGAATTTTCATTTTTTTTATTTTTGATATCTGAGACCCATAAATGGTTTAAATGTGTTGGAATAGTGTCATTAAGTTGATTTGACCTTGAAAAGTCAGTCAAGGTCATACGGTTACTCTGTACCAAAGACCGGTGTAAATTTCTTAAAAATCAAATCGCGTCTAATAGTTTTGCATTTTTTTGTCATTTTTGGGTCAAATAGGTAGAAAAGACATTAGACAACTGTTTAGCACTACAAAAACCTGACTCAAATATGGAAAATTATGTAAAAAATAGGTCATAATATGTAGTTAAGCTTAAAATTGCATTTTGAGCAATTTATTATGTCGCGACACTTTTCACCTCTTAATTTTTTCACCAGGAAGTAGTCTGAAATTTATGAAATTGTCCTATTCACCTCTTTATTAGTTCCTTATTACATTGCATGCTTTAATTTTTGTGTTTTATTGTAGTTTAAGAGGAGATGCGACACATGCTTTAAGTTTTTAGGGGAGATAACTCCGTAACTAAAAATAGTTTCGCTAAGCGGACTCATTTTTAAATTGGTTTTTCATGACCGGTATACTACCTTTAGTATTGAAATGATATGTCGCGAAACAAAAAAGTAGAATTTGTGGCGGAAGAAAATAATAATAATAATAATAATCAGAAGAATTGCTAGAAGGTCTTTACGACCGTAGTCGTGAAAGACCTTAATAAAGACCGGTCGACATTTTTTCATCTGATTTTGACTAAATATGATTAAAAGTAGTACATTTAACATGTTTTGACCATTTTTGGTGAAAAAATGTCAAATTTCCCATTTTTTGAAAAAAGGGGGGATGAATTTTCATTTTTTTTATTTTTGATATCTGAGACCCATAAATGGTTTAAATGTGTTGGAATAGTGTCATTAAGTTGATTTGACCTTGAAAAGTCAGTCAAGGTCATACGGTTACTCTGTACCAAAGACCGGTGTAAATTTCTTAAAAATCAAATCGCGTCTAATAGTTTTGCATTTTTTTGTCATTTTTGGGTCAAATAGGTAGAAAAGACATTAGACAACTGTTTAGCACTACAAAAACCTGACTCAAATATGGAAAATTATGTAAAAAATAGGTCATAATATGTAGTTAAGCTTAAAATTGCATTTTGAGCAATTTATTATGTCGCGACACTTTTCGCCTCTTAATTTTTTCACCAGGAAGTAGTCTGAAATTTATGAAATTGTCCTATTCACCTCTTTATTAGTTCCTTATTACATTGCATGCTTTAATTTTTGTGTTTTTATTGTAGTTTAAGAGGAGATGCGACACATGCTTTAAGTTTTTAGGGGAGATAACTCCGTAACTAAAAATAGTTTCGCTAAGCGGACTCATTTTTAAATTGGTTTTTCATGACCGGTATACTACCTTTAGTATTGAAATGATATGTCGCGAAACAAAAAAGTAGAATTTGTGGCGGAAGAAAATAATAATAATAATAATAATCAGAAGAATTGCTAGAAGGTCTTTACGACCGTAGTCGTGAAAGACCTTAATAAAGACCGGTCGACATTTTTTCATCTGATTTTGACTAAATATGATTAAAAGTAGTACATTTAACATGTTTTGACCATTTTTGGTGAAAAAATGTCAAATTTCCCATTTTTTGAAAAAAGGGGGGATGAATTTTCATTTTTTTTATTTTTGATATCTGAGACCCATAAATGGTTTAAATGTGTTGGAATAGTGTCATTAAGTTGATTTGACCTTGAAAAGTCAGTCAAGGTCATACGGTTACTCTGTACCAAAGACCGGTGTAAATTTCTTAAAAATCAAATCGCGTCTAATAGTTTTGCATTTTTTTGTCATTTTTGGGTCAAATAGGTAGAAAAGACATTAGACAACTGTTTAGCACTACAAAAACCTGACTCAAATATGGAAAATTATGTAAAAAATAGGTCATAATATGTAGTTAAGCTTAAAATTGCATTTTGAGCAATTTATTATGTCGCGACACTTTTCGCCTCTTAATTTTTTCACCAGGAAGTAGTCTGAAATTTATGAAATTGTCCTATTCACCTCTTTATTAGTTCCTTATTACATTGCATGCTTTAATTTTTGTGTTTTTATTGTAGTTTAAGAGGAGATGCGACACATGCTTTAAGTTTTTAGGGGAGATAACTCCGTAACTAAAAATAGTTTCGCTAAGCGGACTCATTTTTAAATTGGTTTTTCATGACCGGTATACTACCTTTAGTATTGAAATGATATGTCGCGAAACAAAAAAGTAGAATTTGTGGCGGAAGAAAATAATAATAATAATAATAATCAGAAGAATTGCTAGAAGGTCTTTACGACCGTAGTCGTGAAAGACCTTAATAAAGACCGGTCGACATTTTTTCATCTGATTTTGACTAAATATGATTAAAAGTAGTACATTTAACATGTTTTGACCATTTTTGGTGAAAAAATGTCAAATTTCCCATTTTTTGAAAAAAGGGGGGATGAATTTTCATTTTTTTTATTTTTGATATCTGAGACCCATAAATGGTTTAAATGTGTTGGAATAGTGTCATTAAGTTGATTTGACCTTGAAAAGTCAGTCAAGGTCATACGGTTACTCTGTACCAAAGACCGGTGTAAATTTCTTAAAAATCAAATCGCGTCTAATAGTTTTGCATTTTTTTGTCATTTTTGGGTCAAATAGGTAGAAAAGACATTAGACAACTGTTAAGCACTACAAAAACCTGACTCAAATATGGAAAATTATGTAAAAAATAGGTCATAATATGTAGTTAAGCTTAAAATTGCATTTTGAGCAATTTATTATGTCGCGACACTTTTCGCCTCTTAATTTTTTCACCAGGAAGTAGTCTGAAATTTATGAAATTGTCCTATTCACCTCTTTATTAGTTCCTTATTACATTGCATGCTTTAATTTTTGTGTTTTTATTGTAGTTTAAGAGGAGATGCGACACATGCTTTAAGTTTTTAGGGGAGATAACTCCGTAACTAAAAATAGTTTCGCTAAGCGGACTCATTTTTAAATTGGTTTTTCATGACCGGTATACTACCTTTAGTATTGAAATGATATGTCGCGAAACAAAAAAGTAGAATTTGTGGCGGAAGAAAATAATAATAATAATAATAATCAGAAGAATTGCTAGAAGGTCTTTACGACCGTAGTCGTGAAAGACCTTAATAATCAGAAGAATTGCTAGAAGGTCTTTACGACCGTAGTCGTGAAAGACCTTAATAAGAACCGGTCAACATTTTTTCATCTGGTTTTGACTAAATATGATTAAAAGTAGTACATTTAACAGTTTTTGACCATTTTTGGTGAAAAAATGTCAAATTTCCCATTTTTTGAAAAAAGGGGGGATGAATTTTCATTTTTTTTATTTTTGATATCTGAGACCCATAAATGGTTTAAATGTGTTGGAATAGTGTCATTAAGTTGATTTGACCTTGAAAAGTCAGTCAAGGTCATACGGTTACTCTGTACCAAAGACCGGTGTAAATTTCTTAAAAATCAAATCGCGTCTAATAGTTTTGCAATTTTTTGTCATTTTTGGGTCAAATAGGTAGAATAGACATTAGACAACTGTTTAGCACTAAAAAAACCTGACTCAAATATGGAAAATTAGGTAAAAAATAGGTCATAATATGTAGTTAAGCTTAAAATTGCATTTTGAGCAATTTATTATGTCGCGACACTTTTCACCTCTTAATTTTTTCATCAGGAAGTTGTCTGAAATTTATGAAATTGTCCTATTCACCTCTTCATTAGTTCCTTATTGCATTGCATGCTTTAATTTTTGCATTTTTATTGTAGTTTAAGAGGAGATGCGACACATGATTTAAGTTTTTAGGGGAGATAACTCCGTAACTAAAAATAGTTTCGCTAAGCGGACTCATTTTTAAATTGGTTTTTCATGACCGGTATACTACCTTAAGTATTGAAATGATATGTCGCGAAACAAAAAAAAAAATTTTTTGGCGGAAGAAAATAATAATAATAATCAGAAGAATTGCTAGAAGGTCTTTACGACCGTAGTCGTGAAAGACCTTAATAATAATAATAAGAAACCGAGCAAAAACAATATGTCCCCGACACTTCGTGTTCGGGGACATAATAATAAGAAACCGAGCAAAAACAATATGTCCCCGACACTTCGTGTTCGGGGACATAAAAAAGGTTTTTTTAAATGGTTCTCTTTATGATACATTCAACGCACGATTAATACCAGTGCTCCGCGTTTACCCCCAAAATATTTAACTTTGTTGACAACCATGCTTGACCCCTTGTCACGATTATTCATATGATCTATATAATAAATAGTATAACTACATGTACTTTGGGGTGACGAATATCAATTTTAATGTCACTTGTGTCGAATAACGCTAGGGTATTAAAAAGTTCCGCGCATTTGTTGAATACCGGCGCTATTCGTTATACTATAATTAAATGTTGATGATTTTTTCATGGTTAATTCTATTATTTCTTTTTCCGTCGTTTAGAGTTAATTTCAAAGACGGTAAAAGGCAGAACCGAAAAAAACCTCTTTCACGTGATATCAAATTTCATGCGACATTTAGATAGATTTATCTAATATACTTAATTTTTCAAAATACAATTTGAACGGGCAAAAATTGTGCAGGAAAGACTGTCAATTTTGTCAATGTTAAAAGGTTCATCCATTTCTTGGCCCTACTATACTAGATTTGTCCTGGATAGTGTGTCGTTTATGCTGTACAGTTACTATGAATTTGTTTTAAAAAAGTTCAATCATTTAGTAAAATATGTATAAGTCGGCTCGTGTGATACATGAAGCAGATGATTGTCAGACCTGAAAACATATCCCACCATATAAGACCCCTACCTGAAGCTACTACATACCAAATACCAAAAGCCTACGATTAATAGTTGCTGAGAAGTCTGTTACAAAAAATTTTCAACCCTGAAATTTTAGTGAAATTAAAGAAGTCTAATTTGGCTCATTAAACAGGAAGTAGATGATCGACAGACCTGAAATTAATGAATCCTATTATGTGGGACCCCAACTTGGAGCTACATACCAAATATCAAGCGCATACTATTAATAATAGTTTATAAATCCGTTAAGGAAATTTTCAACCCCGAAAATTGAGTGAAAGCTCATTCAACGGGAAGTAGATGATCGACAGACCTAAATACGAATTTCATCATATGAGATCCCTACCTAAAGCTACATACCAAATATCAAAAGTCTACGATAAATAATAGCTGAAAAACCTGTTACGAAAATTTTTAACCCTGAAAATTGATTGAAAAGAGCCTAAGTCGGCTGGTTAAACATGAACTACCTGAAAATGAATCCCACCATACGGGACCCCTACTTGAAGCAACATACCAGATAACAAAAGCATACGATTAATAATAGCTGAGAAATCTGTTACGGTAATTTTGATCACGGACAGACTGACGGACGGACGGACGAGTCAAAAACATTATACCCGTCACAAGTTCGTTGCGTGGGATGTATAAGATAAGATTTAAGAAAATAAGATTTTCACGCAATGTTTTGCTGTTTTGATATATCTGTGACAGAAAATACAATTACCAGGAGAGCTTACTACGGGAGACACTTTCACGGCTGGACCACAGGACCAAAAATACCTCAAAATTACAATGAAATTAAAAAAAACGTGTATTAAACAAGTCATGTTAATGAAACCACAAAAATCACACTATTAAGCGCACAAACACACACATACATACACTCACCAACATACAAACAATTTAAACACATAAAAGCTAAGTTATGTATTAATATTAGACGGCAAAGAGGTATGGAATAAGTGTCCGCGACACAACCAACATAAAGTAACAGCAATTTAAAAAAATCACAATGGAAAACAGCTAGCTGTCTCTTCGATATCATGACCAGAGGTCTCTGCTCGCCGTCTTGCATTGGCCCAAGACTGAAAATACAATACATAAGATTCAATACCAATCCCACAATTATCAACGAAAGACCCGTTTCTGGACATAGAACAATTTTGTTTTGATGAACAATGGAACATCTCCTTAGAAAAATACATATTTATTTTAACATTTTCGTAGCTTATTGCTTACACAATATAAATTGTACAAAACTAGAAACATTTACGGTGAACAATGCTGGGACCGGATTCATCGTATTCCTGCTTACTAATCCACATCTGTTGGAAAGTTGAAAGCGAGGCTAAGATGGAGCCACCGATCCATACAGAGTACTTCCGTTCTGGTGGTGCTATGATCTTGATTTTCATTGTAGGCGGCGAAAGGGAGACAATTTCTTTCTGCATCCTATCGGCTATGCCCGGGTACATCGTTGATCCACCAGAAAGAACAGTGTTGGCGTACAAGTCTTTACGGATGTCGACGTCACATTTCATGATGCTATTGTACGTAGTCTCGTGAATTCCCGAGGATTCCATCCCAAGGAAAGACGGTTGGAACACCGCCTCTGGGCATCGGAAACGTTCGTTGCCAATTGTTATAACTTGTCCGTCCGGAAGTTCGTAGCTCTTTTCCAGAGACGATGAGGAAGCGGCAGTTTGCATTTCCTGTTCGAAATCGAGTGCAACGTAGCATAATTTCTCCTTAATGTCACGGACAATTTCTCGTTCGGCAGTTGTCGTAAAAGAATATCCACGTTCTGTTAGAATTTTCATCAAATAATCAGTCAGATCTCGTCCAGCGAGATCCAATCTCATAATAGCATGTGGTAGAGCATAACCTTCGTAAATTGGAACACAATGACTGACACCATCTCCGGAATCCAAGACAATACCCGTCGTTCGGCCGGAAGCGTAGAGTGACAGCACGGCCTGGATTGCGACGTACATGGCAGGGGAGTTAAATGTCTCGAACATTATCTGCGTCATCTTTTCCCTGTTGGCTTTCGGATTCAAAGGAGCCTCAGTGAGCAAAACCGGATGTTCCTCCGGGGCTACTCGGAGTTCATTGTAGAACGTATGATGCCAGATCTTTTCCATGTCATCCCAGTTCGTGACGATGCCGTGTTCTATGGGGTACTTGAGGGTAAGGATACCCCTCTTGCTCTGTGCCTCGTCCCCAACATAGCTGTCCTTCTGTCCCATACCAACCATGACCCCCTAAAATGGAAAGAAATGTCAAAGTTTAAAAATGGCCGGATCGTTGAACGGAAAATCAATAGGGAAATCAATTCCCTTTAAACTTTTGAGTGTGCTAATATGTTCTAAGTAGCCCCTTCTAGAGCTGTATTTAGCATCAAGAGAGAGTCGGAAAAGTGAGCCATCCTCTTAAATTCTAAGTTCCCTACGACAATCTAAATACAGATGTTTGAGACACAGGCACTTGGAGTATATGTACCCCCTCTTTTCTCTAATAGCCATAACACAATTAAGTTTCTAATGAAAATGAATTAATAAGCCTTTTCTTGTGCATTTTAAAACATTTTATATCAAAATATTGCTGTTATACAATCCAAAATTTTTCACCTACTGTTATACATAAAACCCGTGATTACTCTTAGCATCTGATTATCGACCCAGTGGTTTCAAAATAAAATACCAAAACTGGTATAAAACTTTAAATTTGGTTATGCTGGATATGCACAAATGTGTTAGAGAAAAAAGGGGGTCCATGCTCTAAGTTCGTTTGATATGAATGGGTCGTCTACAGTATCAGTTTTTTTTATAATTACACTTCCCAGGGTACCCACATTTGTAGTATGAATATACAAAAGGTATTTTAAAATCATTTTTTTATCAGATCAACCATGTGTTTAATTTTTTAAAGGACACCTGTATTGTGCAAATTTCACAAGTCACACTTCTGTAATACACTATAAAAGATATTAAATTGTTCCTTATCTATATTTTTATGAACGTCGCAGTAGATATTTACAGGTAGAGTCACGATGTAAAACTGTTAAAATAAAAAGGTCGATTACAGGTAGGTCGCAATAGAATATTTAATTCTAACAAATAAATAGATCACAACCTATTAAAAAGAGTTCATAATACTAGTATAGTTGGAACTGTGGCCGCATTTATGACAAAAATGCAGAGGCGGATAAAAAACCGGAACGCCCTAACCTACGGACGGACAGACACAAAGCAATAGTAATAACACTTAGACGTGGGAACATAAAACTAAAAAGGAAATGAAAGAGGACATAGATTGGTGGATGGGGGACGATCATCAATTCTGCATTCTTTATTCTTTTTTCCCCTTTGTTTATTTTTTAACCATGGATTGATTCTCCATTCTAATATTTAAGGGTCATTAATTAATCCATATTTGCTATTTTTTCCATTTACTAATTTTTTCTACCAACCTCTCCCGCACCCTCATAAAAAGGGTTTAATAAACTAGAGTATCATACCTGGTGTCGAGGCCGGCCTACGATGGATGGAAACACAGCTCGAGGGGCATCGTCTCCGGCAAAACCTGCCTTGCACATTCCCGATCCATTATCAATTACTAAAGCAGCTACATCATCATCAGACGCCATTTTTATTTAGAAGCCGTACAAATCTAACACGCAAGCTAGCAGACGACAAAAGAACAACTGAAGCTATGACTGTTTAAAAATTTCTACGTAGTTTGTTAAAATATTTTATATTTCTACGCAGTCCTTCAATACACAACTTGGTATAGAAAAATCTCCATATAAGGAGAAGATTTCACATAATGATTTTCGATAGAAAATGTAATATCTAATTATAGCACGGTTCAACGACCTGTGATATATTTCCCACCAAAAGTCAACTTAATCTAGTTAGTTTATGTGTTTTAACTTATTTGTATACACTAAATTGGGAAATAAGCAATAAGCTTGTATGAATCCCTCTCCAGTTCGCATCATGCGAACCTTCTGCAGACTGCTGCCTACTCTAATCAAATTCAATTCATCACATGGGACAACCGCCTTTTGGACGAGGATCGTTCCTTAACCCCCCCTCGCTAAATTTTAATGTGTGCGTCGCTGTTGCTTTTCTTGAAGCATACACGTTCTAGATTTACTTGTTGAAATACATGTATTGACGATGAACAGATGTGGAATATGTATGTTTGCGGCGTGCCAGGCACCAACTGTTTTATAATTGAGATTGGATTGGGCTTGGTTTTGGTGGGATATTAAGAAATGATTCATTTTTATGCCCCATCTACGATAATAGGGGCATATAGTGTTCGGGTCTGTTAGTCCGTCCGACCGTCACAAATGTTGCGAGATAAGGCATTATGTCTTTTGAACTCAGCTTCTGAACATATTCTTGATTATTGAATTATCGTTTTCACTAAAGAAGAATTACAATGAAGTTCGACTTAACGTTTATTTATTATGTTAATGAAACTATAAAGAATATACTATGAAACACATTAATAAACAAACAAACATATAGCAATTTAAACACGTATCAAACGCTCTTACAATAAAACATATTAAGCTGGACATTTTTTGTATTTTAATTAGATGCTTGCATAGTATACAAAGCTAAAAACTTTTACGGTGAAAACTAGAAGCATTTTCAATGAACGAAGCTAGGGACCGGATTCAGATATAAAAGAAGCAAAGAGGCATCAATGGGGCGGGGCATTGAAGTGTCAAAAGTCCGAATGGGCATTGAAACTAGAAACATTTGCAATGAACGATGCTGGGTCCGAACTTAGATATAAAACTACACACATTTACGATGAACGATCCGGGGTCCGAATTCAGATATAAAACTACAAACATTACGGTGAACAATGCTCGGCCCGAATTCATCATATTCCAGCTTACTAATGCACATTGGAAAGTTGAAAGCGAGGATAAGTTCGAGCCACCGATCCATACAGAGTACTTCCGCTCTGTGGGCGCTATGATCTTAGTTTTCATCGTATGCGGAGCGAGGCTGGTAATTTCTTTCTGCATTCTATCGGCTATGCCAGGGTACAATGTTAACCCAACAGATAAAACGGTGTTATCGTACAAGTCTTTATGGATATCGAAGTCTCATTTCATAATGCTGTTGTACGTAATTTCGTGAATTCCAGAGAATTCTATTCCATTTAGAGACGGTTAGAACAGCGCCTCTGGCACCGTTAACGCTCGTTTCTTATCGTTATGACTTGGCCGTCTGGGAGTTCGTAGCTCTTTTACAAAGACGACGAGGAAGAGGCAGTTTGCATTTCCTGTTCGAAATCAAGTGTGACGTAGTATAACCTTTATTTGATGAAATGGACACTTTCTACTAGTTCGGCAGTTGTGTTAAAAGAATATCCACGTTCTTTAAAAATTTCTTTCAAATAACTAGTAGTCAGATCTCCTCCGGCGAAATCCCGTGTCATTATAGCGTGTGGTAGAGCGTTACCTTCGTAAATCGGAACACAATGACTGACACCGTCTCCAGAATCCAAGACAATACCCGTCGGCCTGAAGCGTAGAGTGACAACACGGCCTGGATTGCAACGTACATAGCAGGGGATTTAGATGTCTCGAACATTATCTGCGTCATCTTTTCCCTGTTGGCTTTCGGATTCAAAGGAGACTCGGTTAGCAACACCGGATGTTCCCCCGGGGCTACTCGGAGTTCATTGTAAATCGTATGGCAACAGAGCTCTTCTTTGGCAACCCAGTACGTTATGGGGCCGAGATTTATGGGGTGCCTCGTCCCCGACGTAGCTGGTATACTGTCCCATCGCAACCAAAAATGGAAAAAGTCAGAACAGAACCTAATTACAAATATTACCAAGAGAGAGTCGGAAAATTGTCCTCCTACTTTTTTTAAGATTAAGTTTAACTCATAGCAGAGCATATTTCGGAAAAAAACTAGCCAAAGTTGACGTAGAATTCCATCTAAAAAATAAACCTGCTCTAATGTTCAAAGGATAGACAAGAAGGGGGGGTCCACATACTGTCCACTGTGGACAAAAAAGGGGGGTCAAAACAAAATTTGGTGAAAATCTACACGAAATTACAAAAATATCGGGGAAAAGGAGGGGATTCAAACCCTCCGGAACACCCACTGGATCCGCCACTTCGAAGTTTGTTCAACGGAAATTCTTACTAAAGGTATTTATGCAGTCTGGTTATTATCAGAGGTACCAATTATTGATAATTATTTCCTGTCTGAATATTTTCAATGACGAATTTTGTTATTATTGACATTTTCTTCAACACTTGTGAATTTTGAAACTTCGACTTATATCGTTTCCAACTCCTGTTTGGACATTTGATACTTAACAGGATTTTTCATCTCTCCAATAATGATCCTTGTCACGGTATAGGATCGTTTCCTCCTCCTTGGTCAGTTCTCCCCGCGCCATGCAAAAGGAAAGCAAGGACGCTCTCTGTAATTTGAGGCAATCCACGGCGTGAGTAATGAATAATCAGTCTTTTATGCCCCCGCGACGACATGTCGAGGGATATTCAGTTTTACTCATGTCCGTCCGTACGTCCGTCTGTTCGTACGAATTTCCGTCAAACTTTTCTCAGGAATCGTACTTGAGAATGATTTGAAACTTGGTCGGAATGTTCAGTATGACAAATTGAACGTCCTTGGCGATTTTGAGACCTGTCAGATATAGACTTCCTGTTCGGGACTTAGGTCAATGTGAAAATATGTGAACAGGACTATGAAAATTTCCGTCAAGCTTTTCTCAGGAACCGTACATGAGAATGATTTGAAACTTGGTAGTATGGTACAGTATCACAAACTGTATGTCCTAAGAGACATTCAGGTCTGTCAAACATCAACTTCCTGTTTGGGGCCTAGCGGGGGCATCCGTGTCCCATGGACACATTCCTTCTTTATTAATTGATTGTTTAACAGCCTTTTTACACAAACGTAACTTTATTTTATTAAAAAATAATAATAAATGAACCGTTGAACCAGACGAAGGGAATTTCCGGTACATTTATGAACAGTATTTGGACATTTAAATTTGTTTGATGTTATATTAATGTAAATATTCATTGTATTTCGATTATCTACGATCCCCCTTTACAGTGTTTATTAACTTTAACGTTTTTACATGTACTTTGAAACCTTATTTTATCCCCCATTATTTTCAGTGTTTTACCACTATATCTGACTGTCTGTTGAAGCTTAAAATAAACATCGCCCTTTAGACTAGTTATTTTTCCAAGGCCCAACAACTCTCAGTGGTTCGTCTATCCGGGAGAGCCAGAACAGTAAAATAGCTCCATACAACGCCAGTTGCAGAAGTGTCACAGCAGTGTACACCAGGCGATGCCAGCAAAAGACCAGTAAAGACCTGCATCTTTTTATACAAACCTTTTATGAGCTCTCCTAAGACACACCTTTTCCTTGGTTCTTGTAGTGTGCTGCGGTCGTAGAAACGCCCAATACTATCCTTTTGGACCCGTCACACCACACAGTTTTTGTGTGACATAACCCCATAGAATTAACATACCTGGCAAAGGTCAATAATAAACCCAGCTCAATTTTCTTTCACTTAACAAGCTAGATAGAATAACGGGATATAACGTGCCTTACACGTACAAAATCACACACAAAAGCTAGTGTCAAGCCAGATAGCACAGTTACATTTTTGAAACGTTATTTCATACGAACCCAGTCAAGACACAAATAAATAGTCAAATCACTTTTTCGATTTTTCTTGTAACTACATTTTGTACAAGGTGATTGTGACATGATAAGTGACACAGGCGACAACGTCACCCTACAGCCACATGGCTCGGATCAACATTTGAATGAACGATCTGACACCACAGAGAAAAGGGTTTAGTTTCGTGTGGAGGTCGTAGAAAGCTTCCCCGTGCTTCAGTTGTATGCTCTTATATATTTTCAAGCACTGGAATATGTGTTGGAAAGAAACAGTTTACATATCCTTAATTTGACAACGTTCGGCTATTTCTTTAAAAATTGATAAAAAATATCTGTTTGGTCATTGTTGTAATATGTTTGGCTTCTGTTTTTGTTTTATCAAATCTAATATTCTACCGGTTTTCCCAGTTTTCTACTCTTAGCGTGTCTGATGAAGGTTACTCCAGAAATGCGCAGTGAAATTTCGCTGTTGTACATTTATCAAAATCATTTCAATATGTGTATCGTGTCTTTCTGGCACATATTCCGTATTCTTTCTTTTTAATATTAGAACTCTGAATGAAAAGGGCATGGACGTCTACATTGACTTTAAAAATTCACATTTGACACAAAAGTTAAAAATTATACCAAAACCAGAACTAAAAATTTAGATACTGTAGACATAAAACAAGATGAAAAAGAATTTTAAGTTTAAAGAATCATGAAAATTATACAGACTATATAAATATATTAAACAAATTATAAATGTTACAAATCAACATCACAGTCAATCAGCAATATAAATATACCTAACAAAAAGCAAGCAACTGTTTTTAAAAACACTCTACATATTTCGAGTCTAAAATGTCCACAGGTAAAATGTTCCAAAGACTTGCAGATGAATAAATGAAATTCCGTTCACCATATGTTACTGTGCGCACTCTTGGTTGTTCCAGTCTTAATGTATTTCCAGATCTCAAAGTCCTACTCGTATCCTTGATGGTAATAAGTTCTTGTAAATATACGGGCGCAGTCCTCTGTATAGCTAAATATGTTAGAACAAGTATTTTGAATTTCGGCCTGAATTCAACGGGTAACCAATGCAGTTCGGCTAGGACAGGAGTGATCTGGTCATATTTCTTCGTTTAAGTTACAAGTCGTGCCGCTCTATTTTGTAGCCGTTGTAGCCTGTCCAAGAGACACTTGTTAATACCATACAATGAACAATTGCTATAATCCAGCCTAGAAGTCACTAACGCATTCACTACAGTCTTGCATGCATCAGTAGATATAAATCGTCTGATTCCCCCGATATTGCACATATGATAATTGCAAGTTTTGATAATTGACTCAACTTGTCTCTACATTGTTAGAAACTGGTCGAATTGTACACCGAGACTTCGAAACGATGTTGAGCTGCTGGTAACACTATCGCCTACTTTAAGTTTGAAAACAGACGTTTTGGTTGATTGGTGTTTCGAGGAGAAAACGATCATTTCAGGGTAAAAGTATAATTCCTATCTGCATACTTGGTCGGGCCACAAATATACTGCATACGATTCAAAACCTTAAATATTTCGAAAGAACGACACCTTCTGGACGTAGAAACGACGAGTACAAACATAAGCTGTCTTAAAACAGGCACATGTAAAATCTGGCGGGAGTTCAGATTTTAGGACATAACTACTGTTCAAAGATGAGACAAATAATGCCAATCTGTCGAAGGTAAAATTTAAAAAATAATGACAAAAAAAAAGGCAAAATAATGACAAAAATACAGAAAAATGTCAAAAATTAATGAATACAGAATTGAAGACCACTACAGCCTCACAATCCTTTTGCCGAACTAAAAGTTGTCATGCGCCAGGAAAGAATATCATCCCTGGTGTCTGGAATATCCGACGATCAATTCCCCAGTTTAGTATTTTTGGGTTTATTTTTCTATGCTCTTCATATTCATATAGTGTTTGGCATTTTCAATATTTTTGGTAGAGCGCCTCTGATGAGTCTTGAATAGACGAAACGCGCGTCAGGCGTAGCAAAATTAATTGTCTGGAACTTTGTTGTCATTTGTATTTCGAACACACGTGAAGGTTACCACTGCTGGTGGAGTTTTAATTCCCCGAGGTTAGCCCTTTCCGGCACCAACACTTTTGAGTTGGAGAAAATATCAAAGCTTTAAATTATCCGTCTGAATTTCAAAATTGTATTAACCCGAAGGTTCTTCCTACCCCAGACATAGGTTGATTATCTTAGTAATAATTTGGTTCCCCAGTTTAGTATTTTTGGGTTTATTGTTCTATGCTCTTCATATTCATATAGTGTTTGGCATTTTCAATATTTTTGGTAGAGCGCCTCTGATGAATCTTGAATAGACGAAACGCGCGTCAGGCGTAGCAAAATTAATTGTCTGGAACTTTGTTGTCATTTGTATTTCGACCTGTAACTAATTCGACATTCAGATTTCGAAAAAGGAGATAGTTACTTATTCTACATTCCACATTTTGATCCACATTTTAACAGTTTAAACCCGCGTTTGGTATTTGAAATTTAAGATATGCCTTTGACAAATATCGAATAAGGAATTACTCACTTCTTTGACATTCGAATAGGAATGTTAAAATGTGTGATGCAACTAAAATTCTGATTTTCTTATTTGAAATAACTTCATTCGACTTTAAATGTTGGTCCAGTTTCCAAAATTTAATTTAGTGAGAACATTTAATTCTTCAATGTTTTATATAGCAGGACTTTCAATTTAACAAGGCGTTTTTTTTAAATGTTAAATATAAAGTACAAATTCAAACTCTCGAATATTAGTACATTTGTTTTCTGGTTTTTTTCATTGGACACCCATTTCTCTGTTTATGACACATGTCATGATTTTACAAAAATAATCTAGGGATTTGTTTGAATCTTATGTATTGTATTTTTAGTCTTAGGCCAATACAAGACAGCAAGCAGTGACATCTGGTCATGTTGAAGACTGCTGACTGTTTTCCACTGTGATTTTTGAATTGCCATTTCTTTAATGTTGATTGTGTCGCATTCACTTATTCCACATCTCGTTATCGTCATTTTAGTATAGTGACTAAATATTATATAAATATGGTCTGCGATGTTTGAACAGATTTTCTTATTTTAAAAATCAGATTTTTTGCATTCTGCTTTTTTATATCAGAATTCACTATATTAACCTCCACCCCGATAAAATATAACCAAATGATAGCTCAACATCCTAATGGCCAACCAATTTAGTATAAATCAAATCAAATCCTTAACAATGAAAGGATGGGTTGTGATAAGACCCTATTTTGGCCCATCTATAGGCGAAAAATAAAAAAAAATATTCATAGCCTGTTACTTTATATCTTATTTTGTAGCAAAATTATTGCACTGTTGTAAAAGACTATTTTTAAATGATTTTGAAAGACCACAGCTTCGAATCCGAATATCGGGTTCAAAATGTACCCATTTTGACTGAAAATATCGTATTGATTTTATTAAAATTTCAAGGTAAGGTTTCAATAAATTGAAATTGTGTGCCACTATACTTGGAGGCAGTGTTTACAATTCTATAAAAGGTTCATCATATATATACATCACTTTAAACAACAATTTAGAATTGAAATGAGCACTAATCTCAAGAAAAACGAAGAAAACAGAGAGATTTCGCACATTTTTTTAACTGCTGACAACAAGTTTAAAAAAATACAGTCTTTTTTAATTTTGAGTTTGTCTTGCACGCAGAACCAGCAGAAACTTTCACAAAAAGATATGTTTTAGTTATACAAGTTTTTGAATAAAATATGGAGCTGGTTCCGCGTGCAAGGCTATACCTCCGGGAAGGATATATATCATATACTCATATAAAAATCTTTATTGTGATTCGCTAAGAGGTTTTCACGTGACATGTGATATTTCGCTGGGTCAACCGGTAATCGTTTGGTCGCATGGTAAGGTCGCCCTCTCGTGAGAATTTGCACGTGGCCGCACGAATTTTCTTCAATATTGTATGGGATGTAATTTTTCCCATGGAAAAAAGGTTCAAATGACCGAAATATGTTCAATATTTTTAATTAAATTGTTTCATTTAAATATTCGATATAATGTAACAGTTATCACCCTATATGATATGTGACCCGGCATTTCTTTCCTGTCGAAAAGTAAGGTCACCCTCGGGGCAAGCCCTCGGGTGACCTTACTTTCTCGGGGATAGAAACCACCGGGCCACACACCAACTAGGATGATAATTGTATAATATCACTCATTTGCATCACTCTCCCACAACGTCGTTAAAATAATTTGCGGTTGCTAATTTCAAGTACCATTCACTAAGAAATAAAATAAGCTGTTCAACGAAAGACGTTTATTTTTAACAAATAGAAATATTAACTTTTCCAACAACATTTTGTGATAGAATTAACTTAAGACTTTCGCGGTGGGTTGAAAAAGGGTATTATCGCATCCCATCCTTTTCACCTATTTTACAAATAAGCAAAGTAATCATTTAAGGAGTACATTATGTAAAAAGTAATAAACCCACAATGATACGACGTTTCAAAGTAAATGCTTTTATAAGCAATTTGTATTAAGAAAATCAGATTCGATGCCCATATATTATTTAAATCTTTATAGATTGTACAATAAATCTTGTAATTAATCAAGAAGTTTGCACATTAAGAAAGAACATTAAGATATTGCCTACAAGAAAATATTTCCAAAAGTAATCATATATTCCCTAATAGTACAGCTTTTTGTGTTAATATCCATTATTATGTAACACTTTAAATATAAAGTCATCTGTTTCTTTATTAATTAAGAATCATTCCTTACTGAACCATGTTAATTTCATGAGAGTCAAATTAAAAGGCTTTTAGTATAATATGTTATCAGACAATGTGAAATAAAAATGACAACAAAGTTCCAAAGCTTCAAAAAGGAGATCAACCGGTATAAAATAGTTACTGATTACATACTCAGATAGTCATTACATTAAAAGAAAAAAAATCATGTTTTCATTAATACTAAGTACTAAAACAGGTGTCAATGTAAAGTTTGAGGTTCATCAATACCTTTACCATGAACAGCTTAATTTGAGATCAAGTTTCCAGTTTTTGTTCGGCAAAGAATCAAAGATGCACAAATGAGGCATTCGAGTGTCAAAAGTTAGAAAGGGCAACGATAGATACCAGTTAACACGAAAGAAAACCGTATAAAAACACAGAACATGAAAAAAACCCAAAAGAAATCAACTGAACAGAAATCAACGACGCGAACTCATTTCATAACGAAAGTGAACTCAGGTGCTCTGGTATAGAAATGAATTCTTGTTTCTATAGCACACCCGTCGCGCTACCAATTTCTAATACAATGTGTCAAATTCGGAAAAGTATGACACAACAAAACCTTATGACAAACCAACATCTGCTTGAGAAAAAAATATATTTCTTAGTCTGAAAAAATCAGTTAATTTCATAGTAATTTCGGACAACATAAAAAAAACCCCCAAGTCGATTATACTTTGAAGAAAAAGAACAAGCTGCATTTTAATACAGTAAATAATATTATCTTCTTATCAAAGTATATCTGAAATAGTGATTCTGAACCAGATTAAACAACCCCGTCAAATACTTAACTACTGTATGTAATCCTTAGATGAGTATTAATAACTCGCAAAAGAACTTGCAAGTGGTATGTCCTCTGCCATTGTAGCAAGACAATTCACTTTTAGGTTTTCTAAGAAATACAGAAAAATGTGTCAAGATGTTCTTCTTGGACAAATGAGACGCAATTATAGTTTGATAATTTTGCTTTTCACCTTAACTTTTTTACACAAAAATGAAATCGGTATTCAAAAGCGAATACAGAGAAACCTGAAATGAAATTTTATAAGATGATAAATTTTCTTTTCACCTTAATTTTTTTACACAAAAATGAAATCGGTTTTCAAAAGCGAATACAGAGAAACCTGAAATGAAATTTTATAAGATGATATATAATATTTTATACTTTGCCAGAATGATTCAATATCATTGTTTCGAAAGAATCTAATGCAAAACCTATATATCAAACATTAAATCTCTTCAACCACTATCAAGAACTTTACAAATGAGAACTTACAAAGACAATTGCCCACAAGGAGCAATTATATATACACAACAGTACAGTTACGTAGGTCAATATTCACAAATATGTTATGTCATTGCAGTATCAATGTTGTAATTTTATTGTTTCTTTATTAACTTAGGATCATCTCGTACACTATTAAAGTTTGTAGCAGTTTAGCCTGGAAGACTGTAAATAGGGTTTGGGGTAAGTGATTCGTGTACAACTACTGTATATTTGTCCGATCGTTAATAAATTGTAAGATATTACCGACTTAGTCTGAAGAGTTTGTTTCATTTCACCCTGTCCAATGTTTAGTTTAAAAATGAACCTTGTGTTGTCGAGAACACCACTTTTTAATAAAGAGTTTAACTTTTTCTTCAATAAAAGTTTATTTTTTCTTATAATCGGAATAAAAAATATAAAACTTAAATAGCTCATTCGGTAACGAAAACTATGCACAAAATAATTGCCACACATGCTCGTAGTTTTAATTGGATATAAACAAGTTATACTTGTTTAACCATTACATGCACACGTACACTGGATGTTGACGAGGTCTAAAACTGTCTCAAAACACTACAAATCTTGCTAAATATTGCCCTACTATATACAGATATTATAATGGTGTAATCAAAATGACAATACATAATATTTACAGGGTAACATGGTAAAAAGTAAGAGTTCTAACGGTACACTCTAAATTGATCAAGTGTTGTCTGTAACACATTATATAGATAGAGAGGTTGGTCTCCATGATTAAGTATATATAGAACTACATATCAGTGCGTTAATTAAAAGAAGTAGAATGGTATATTACAAGTATGTTTCAAGTCTACAAGAAGCTGGGTATACTCGCTATGGCTAAACTTTGAATTTTAGACATTACGTCTATTTTCCAGCCTATGGTACATGTAAGCTTAAACTAAACATAGAGCTGTAGTTGAACCTTGTACGTTAAACGCTGATGTAGATGTAATAATAGGGCCTTCTGAAGTAAGATATGGTGTCCGACTTTAACTATTTCCCACTTTCCATCGTCCAAATCCTACTTGAATATCGTTTCAAGTCAATTTTAATCAACACCCTTCTTTTAGCTCACCTGGACATATAAGCTATGCCATCACTATTCAGTCGTCCGCCGTCGTATGTACTCAATTCAAAAATCCTCTCTTAAATCTCTAAACGTTAAACGGTCCTTTTTTAAGGGAATCGATAAATTACATGTACTAAAATAGAACATAGGGAGGGTTAAATCACTGAAACTGGATTGTAACTCAGCGACTATGACAGAAGGAAAAATTAGACGTTGATGTTGTCAGCACACTGTCCCTTTTTAAGAGATTCGATAAATAATATAAAATGTGCTAAAATAGAACATAGAGAGGGTAAAATCACTTAAACTGGCCTGTAACTCAGCGACTATGACAGAAGGCTTGTCAGAATCGAAAGCTCTACAAAAGTCTGTGTTGGGTCTGAGTCGGCAAATGATCCCTTATAGGTGTCAAAGGTAAATATAGCGTTTTTCATGTTCTTGCACTTTAGAATGAAAACTATTTCAGAATAAGAAAAGCTGTTGGAGGTATAAAATTTCAGCACTTTAAAAGTCTTCATTGGGTCGTTGTCAGATAACCCCTTATAAAAGATACCGTTATTGCTTTAGGGCCAAGTAAAAGATTCATGCAGGCTCCTGAGATCCTTTTGTAATCTTCATCTTCCTGATTTAGAGGTCTTTATTGATACTAGTAATTTAAATCTTTTAAATGAAAAGATCTTTTGTCGAGTATGCAGTAGCATATCTAAAAAATGCTATTATAGAACACGAAAAAAACTTCTTTTTACCTTTCAAGTGAATAAATCCCTAATACTGGTGTTACACTGTCCCGAGGGGAATACGATTACAACCGATGGCTAAACGATTAGAAAAGTTGCACATACGAATAGCTGCGAACCCATAACGAAGTTGTTACGATGTTATCGAGAATTAGATCTGAAGGAGAAACGAAGTTATACGATGGCTGTACGACGTTGTATACGATTGGGTACGATGAATCACGATTGGTATACGAAGAAAATTTTATGTAATAACGTGACATGCAATAATATTATATAGTTTAATCTATATAAATTGTCCCTTGCTGCCTCTTATTAGTATGTATGGATAACAAGTTAAAACGAAGGCTCTCAAAGTATATAGTTTAATCTATATAAATTGTCCCTTGCTGCCTCTTATTAGTATGTATGGATAACAAGTTAAAACGAAGGCTCTCAAAGTATAACCCTGCTGTCCATGATGTCGATCAAAAAGAGTAAATGAGACATTTGATATAAAGCTAATATGCAGAGACTGTAAAGATAGAACAGAAAAACTCGAAAAAATTTTGCGTTATCTTGTTTTGTTCGTGCTTTGTGTGAGTTGGCCGAAGCACACATAATCCTATAACATCAAGTATATGTTGTAACTATGTAGAAACATTACACCAAAGCATACATTGTTATTGCAATACGACCTGAAAAGATGCAATAAAAGCCTGGACGAGAGCGTGGAAGAGGGAATCGTCTGGTTGGAAAGAACAGAACGAAAAGGAAAGCGTCAGAAGATTCTAGATCCAGACTGTCTTCGCCTTGTTTTGTTTTTTCTTCTTGTACCTTTGAGACTGATCATTCTAGTTCCTTTTTTTACTTAGAATTTCTTTATTAGTTTTTGGAAACGAGAAAATTATGAATAGAGAATTAATGAGGGTACTTGTATCATGAGCTGCTGTCTTGTAAGTCTTCCTCCTGCTGCATGTTAATTAAAAGAACAGAAGCTAGGCTACATGTACTTATATTTTTCTCGACGATTCACTGTAACACGCCATACCTGAAAGTCTAACTGAAATTGATTAATAAATGTCCCTATAAGGCACTTTGACACGTTTGATATTTATTACTTCAGACCAGCGCCGTGTTTTCATCTCCGTGCCATTACTCCAGTTACGACGGATATATACGAATACAATTTTAAGCGCCATGTTTCCTTTGCACCATCGTTTCATTCGTGCCGCCATCGTAAGATAAATGAAACCGATGACACTTAGACAGAAGATGCCTCCACGAAGGCATTACGAATGAAAGTGGAAATAGTATATAGACGATATGATTTTTTTTATATACACGTTACTTATAATAAAAAGAAATAAACCTGGACCAAACGCCCAGTGGAAAGTGGAAATAGTATATAGACGATATGATTATTTTTATATGCACGTTATTAATAATTTAAAAAAAACCTGCATCCGAGCGCCTGTATATAGACGATATGATTTTTTTTATGTACACGTAATTTATAGTAAAAAGAAAAAAAACCTGGACCCAAACGCTTGTGATCGTCTTATACTAATTGTAACAAAGGAAACGCACAGCCTCTTAACGAAAATGCGTGTTCTTCATCTACACATATGCAAATTGTGTGTTCCTTATTTTTTCATCGAAAATCATATTTTTGAGCAAGTTTAATCTTGAATAAGAACAATTGTTAAAGCAACATTTAAAAAAAGTGGATAAAAGAAGAATTAACACGACCTTATTTGAAAACAACATAGAAAATGCAATGTTTACCCTTAAACATCCCCCTTTTATCTTGTTAAAACACGTCCAACGATAAAATGACTGGACCAAATTTAAAAACAATGGTACTGCAATATAGCTTTATCAACAGGCCCCCGAACTGTGCAACTAAATAATAAATAATCATTTCATAATGATGTTTTTCTTACCTTGCAAAGTTTGAGGCGTCCTAATTAATGCCATTTGCGACCAACTCAAGATCAAATGTCAAGTGTACATTAGGTAGGGTGCATTTGTGGTGCTCAATTTTAGCTTGGACATTGATAGATCTTAATGAATAGATAAAAAATACCAAATAAAAGAAGGGGTCCCAGTTTTTTCAAGAAAACAGTCGGCGTTCGGAAAATAGCAAAAGTTCAATAATTATTATAGAATATGTAAAAAAAAGTTATAGAAGCACTTGAAGAAGCAGTTCAAGTCAGAATCTTTTTAAACTCTGAAGATAAGTTCCTTTTGGAGATTAAAGAGACCACCGAATCTAATTGCTTCACGTCTTTCTTGGATTTGCACATCGAATTTGACCCAGGTGGTCATCTCAGTACAAAAATTTACGATAAACGAGACGATTTTAATTTTCAAATTATTAATTTTCCTAATCTACAGAGCAATATACCTACTTCTCCTGCATACGGTGTTTATATTTCTCAACTTATTCGATATGCCAGAGCTTGCACACATTTCACAGATTTTTTGATCAGACACCGGTTTCTTCGTGACCGACTTTTGAAGCAGGGCTATAAGAAAATACGTCTCATACGATCACTAAAAAAATTCTTTCTTCGTTATCAGCCACTAGTAGAAAAGTTCAAAATTGAGTTAAAAGATATGATAGTTAATTGTTTTAATTAGTGTTTGACTGGTGTGCTGTACTGAGATGATCACCTCAATATCCCTATTGTGTCTCACAACTATGTTGTGTTCTATGGTCATTACCGGATCCTAAGATCGCAATGGAAGAGGGAGGTTTGGCGCCATGAAACCTGGTTTGGCCCACCATTTCGTTTGAAGTGCCTGTACCAAGTCAGGACCATTGCGATCCACCAGTTCTCCGGTATGACTGATTCGTTTTTGTCATTTTCTCTGGACTGTGAGATTGATCGTTCAGGTTCGGTAGTTTTGTTATTGCCTTTATTCAATAGTTCTTCAAAATAATCTTGAACTTATTTGTTCAAAATATACATAAAAATTCAAAGCGTTACTATTACTTCTGTACTAATTACCTATTTCTATTTTTTGTGTGTGTTTTAAAATTGCCCCCAATTGATCTAATATGTACGGAAGCCCTGGAGGGACATTTTGAGTTAATAGTTAGGAGTAAAGAATAAGGAGTTACAACTTACTACCTCGCACTTATTTCTTATGACTTATTTGTTTTTTCATTCTTAACACTTTTTTCAGGTCTGGATTTTGCAACTTCGGGGGGGGGGGTGCTACATTGGAACAAAATCGTCTTTTTGCTGGGTCCCACGTACATTAAAGTTTACGCGTAGGCTTTAAGCACTTTTCTCTGAAGCTGAAAATATAACGATCATAAGACCTTAATTTATACTGGTGTGCCAACACTTGACACAAGTATAGCCCTAGCCTTTTAAATGATACTAAAAATAAAAATAGAAGGATATGGAGTAGGCATGAATGACACAGAATCCGTCCGTACATGTTGATATGAAAAAAAGCAAAAGAAACAGCATTTATATATCTTCCCAACAATGATAGAACTTACACCTACAAATGTTGGTCATTCCTACAGCGGGATTCGAATCCATGCTGAAAAATCTATGAGAATACAGTCAACAGCAGTTGTGACTATGTATATGGCGTCTTAGACCACCTTTCAAGCAAGCTTCAGGCTCTATAAAAAGCAGCTCTTGCTGATCAAATTTTATTTTCTCGTAAATTAGAACTATATTTTTTATCTATTATTTTGTTTGCGTATAAAAATTCTGACCTCATTATACAAATATTTCCTCATACAGACGAGTATGAATTTTAATACTTGTGGATTGTGGATATGAACACTATCTAAAACAGCAATGCACAAGTCATGTATTCTTATAACTTTTTTTTTTCATTACAAAGTGTTGTCAAATACGTTAAACACTATATTTTTTTTTATTAATTATCGGTAACGTTTCGTTAAAATCTTTAATTTTTATGAGGACAGTGAACCTCTGGGAGCCACCCATTTTTTTATCCGCTTCCGAGGAAGCGGGGGCACCCCTGAAAAATATGCCTCTCAATTGACCATTCAACGTAAATATCAACATTAATTGAGACATATTTGTTATTACTTACTTGTTATTACTTATTTCTTATTTGTTATTACTTACTTGTTATTTCTTATTACTTATTTCTTATTACTTATTTGTTATTTCTTATTACTTATTTGTTATTTCTTATTACTTATTTGTTATTTCTTATTAGTAACTACTTATTACTTATTTGTTATTACTTATTACTTATTTGTTATTACTTAATACTTATTTGTTATTACGTATTTGTATAAAGTACTAACAAATATTAAATTCGATAGGTCGTTTCGAAGTATATTTTATAGGCAGTACCCCCGCGTCTCGCATCCGGATCAAAGACGACCAGCCCTTTTTTACCAGGCTCACTGTTTTGATAAAAGATCATAGATTTTAGCAAAAAGTTACCGATAATTAATAAAAAAAAAATGCTAAACAACAATTAGTATCGAAGAAATGTTTTTATTTTAATTTTCTAAAAGTATACGTGTGTATTTTAGATAGTTTTCATACCCAAATAAGGATTAGGGCTTTTGTTTATGTTGAACCCTGCAGTTTAGCAAATTGGCGTATTGTTTCATGTGTCTAATTGTCTATACATGTATTTAAAGTAATACTCGTCTGTATATATAAATAGTTGTACAGTCACAGTGAGATTCAGACTTTTTATACGCACACTATCAAAAAAAATAAATTAAAAAATATATTCCTAGACCCAGATCCTAACGCTTGTTAATTTAATGTACGAGAAAATATCATTTGATCACCAAAACTGCTTTTTATATAGCCTATAGCAACCTAATAAGGTGGCCCAAGACGCCATATACATTAGTCACAACTGCTGTTGACAGTATCCTCATATATATTTCAGCATGGGTTAGACTCCTGCTGTAGGAATGACCAAACATTTGTAGGTGTAAGTTCTATCATTGTAGGGAAGATATATAAGTTCTGTTTCTTTTGCGTTTGTTCATATCAATATGTATTGTCGGACGGATTCTGTGGCATTCATGCGTACTCCATATCCTTTTATTTTAATTTTTATCATTTAAAAGGCTAGGGGATACTTGTGTACGAGTGTTGGCACACCAGTATGAATTAAGGTCTTATGATCGTTATATTTTCAGCTTCAGAGAAAAGTGCTTAAAGCCTACGCGTAAACTTTAATGTACGTGGGACCTAACAAAAACTCGATATTGTTTCAATGTAGCACACCCCCTCCCCCCCCCCAAGTTGCAAAATCCACACCTGAATAAAAGTATTAAGAAAAAACAAATAAGTCATAAGAAATAAGTGCTAAGTAGTAAGTTGTAACTCCTAATTCTTAACTCATAACTCATAACTCAAAATGCCCCTCCAGGGCTTCCGTAAATATGCTATAAATGTTGTTATGATATGAGTATGTACAAAAATATTTGCTCAGTTAAATATCCATAATAGGACAATACTTTTACTAAAAAGCTTTCATTTACTATTCCAAAGAGAAAGAAAAAAAGTATGCTTTATTATTTTTCTAATCAACTTTTCGATATTTTGATCAGATTTTTTTTTCATGTTTTTCAAACAAAATTTTCTTGCATAGACATATATGATTTTATTAGATTTAACAGTCTAACAAAGTGAGATTAAAGATTACCCCAGGGATCATATTTAACAAAAAAAAAAAAACAACCTACTAAACTTAGTCTTACTACAGAAATATTACTCAAACAAGGTCACAAGTTAAAAATACATCTAGATAGAAATTTTCCAATTTATTTGTTTTTCATAGATCATTCAACCGTGTTGTGTTTTTTTATGTTTCTTTTGTGACGAAGATAATTGAAAGGAGCGAGACTATCGAAAAAAACCAATAATACCTTCAACTCTTAGATTCAAATATTGTTTTTGCTTGGTTTTAACTTTTATTCACATTGAGAACAAACTTCTGAATTTTTTATTGAAATGTGAGCGTTATTGCCGTTTTGCACTAGTTCCCACAAAAAGGAAAATTGTCGAAACAGGGAAAAGGGCCCCTGCGTTTTTCAAGACGGTTGCAAATAATACTGTTTAAGTGTTTATTAGACTTTTTACTTAACGAATTTCCTTAAATAAGCATGCATTATCTACTTTTGTGAACCTTTATGTTTTATTCGAAACTTTACAGACCATAGAAAATAATAATAATAAAAAAGACCCAACTATGCATTTATATATTATTTTCACGCCGTTCAAACATCTCAATGATCCTTTTTCAAGGGTTATTATATTGAAGTCATGAAGACGTCACGCAAGATATTTGACCATTTTCTGTAACGTTTTCAAGTTGACGCTGTCCATGCATTTACATGAAATTGCGCAAAAATCCCCTTTGTTCCTTTCGATTGATAAAATATAACCTTTTAATAAATTTATTTTTCAATCCAAAAATGTTTTAGAAGATTTGTAAGAATATATTCAAATTAAATTAAAATTAATTTTATTTTCTGCTTTCTTGCCATGTTCTTCATGTTCGTGTACCCATGTATAATGATAGATACTAAGGATATTTATAAGTTTCCTTTCTTTTCGATGCTACTTTTATTATTTTTCTATAATGCACATACTATTACATTTAAAAAAAGGGTTTCATTTACTGGAAATTACTAACACTTACTAGATCGTTGGTAACGTGACATTGGCAAGCTAACTTTTTCGAAACAGATGAGTTGCTCCTCGCCTCATTTGGTCTTGTTACCGTAATGTCTGAGATTGTCGTTTAAGTCTTTGATTTAATTTAACTGTTTCAATTTGATTTCTGTATGTTAATTAACGAATTTTTAAAGATTAGGTGGATGTTTTGGCCTTATAAAAATACAGTCAAAGCGGCCTTTAAGGGCACCTGTATGTAGCAAATCACTGCCTATAAAGGGCACCTAAAATATTCTTTTAATGAACAATACAACCCAAACCGACCTTTACATAAAGGGCACCTGCTTATAAAAGGCATTGTTTTGTATTACCATGGCTGCCCTTTATATACAGGTTTGACTGTAGTTAACAAAGTCGCTTTTTTATATTATGCTGTTCTAAGGAAATAATTTTTGTCGAAGTTCATGTTTGTGGATGTCGCCTTCAAGTTATTTGTTCTTGTCGAGAAAAGGTGGTTGTCTTTGATAGTTCTATTGAATGATTTTGAATGATACTCACTATATCTTTGATTTAGGGCCTACAAAAGACGACGAGCAGAGCTACTGGTCTCATTGAAGTCGGCTACTTGTTTGTATTGTGAAGTTTTTAATTGTCTCTGTTATACGTAGGTTTTGTCCCAAAACATTTTTCTGCTTGTTGAAATACACCCGTCACGTAGTCAACAACCAATTTAGTAAAAATCAAATCAAACCCTTGAAAATAAAAGTTTTAACCTATTTTACAAATTAGCAAAGTTAAGGAGTATCATTTAAAGAGTACATTATGTAATAAGTATTAAACCCACAAAGTAAATGCTTTTACAATCTATTTGTGTTAAGAAAATTAGATTCAAAACCCATGAATTATTATATAGATGGTACAATAAATGTTATAACTAATCAAGAATATTGCACATTAAGGAAGAACATTAAGATATTGCCTACACGACAATATTTCCAAAAGTAATCGTATATTTTCTAATATTACAGCTTTTTGGGTTACTAGTAATATTCATTATTATGTAACAGTTGTAATACATAGTACATCTGTTTCTTTATTAATTTAGAATCATTTCTTACTGAACCAAATTAAAATTTCATAAGAGTCAAATTAAAAGGCTTCTAGTGTAATGTTCTTATAAGAAAATGTGAAAAGGTCTTCAACCGATATAGAATAGTTACTGATTACATAAACAGATAATGATTACATAAAAAGAAAAAAAAGTCACGTTTTAATTAACAATAACTACCAAAAACAGGTGCCAATGTACAGTTTGAGGGTCATCAATACCTTTACATTCAAACAGCTTAATTTATGATCAAGTTTTCAGTTTTTGAGCAGCAAAGAAGAATCGATGCAACAATGGGACAAAAGTCAGAAAGGGCAGCGACAAAACTAGTTAACACTAACGAGAACAGAAATCAACGACTCAAATCGTAACGAGAGTGACTCAAGTGCTCCTGTAAAGTAAACACTGCACGCTTGCTATAGCATACCAGTCGCGCTGCTAATCTCAAATTCAGTGTGTCAAATCCGGTAAACGAAGACAAAACGAAACTCTATGACAAACCAACATCTACACTCACACGAGATATAAAAATCCTATATTTGTCTATAAGCGCATGATGTTTTCTTTAAATTTCTTGATGAAGACAACCGAAAAGCAACATAACCCTGGGTTAGCAATTTTATTGTCAGAAATGACGCTCTGCCAAGGAAACCGATGCAATTCCCACAAGCTCTGGAGTAACGAATCAATTGTGATTCTTAAACTCCATAAGACATGTAAGAGTGGAAAGTTGACTATTTGAAAGTTGAAGTCATCACGTTTGTCATAGAGTGTTGTTGAAAGTATTCCTTTGAGTCTTTTTCAGTATAGTAGATTTTAGGTTTTTATCAGGGATGGCAAACAGTTCAAAATACACCAACCGGTTAATTGTAAGATCTTCCGACCGATTAACCGGTTAACCGGTTGATACATGTTAATATTAAAGAAGTCAAGTTGTTGAGTCAAAATAAATTGCAGAAAAAAAACTAATTTAGATTTTGACTTAGTCCTCCGGTTAATGTCCGTCCAAAAATGAATAATTCGCGTTTATAAGCTTTGAATCGAATAGTTTGAATAAAGGAAAAACTGTATGCGTATTGATAAGTTTTAAAACATGTAACTTTCAACTTGCAATGGAAAGCCGCAAAGGAGTACCAATATGACATATAAATATCGTAAATCCAAAAAGGCAATGACAAAGTCAAGAGACACAAAGACGAGAAAAAGCCCAAGCAAACAAAGAAAAACAAAAAAGTTTTAACAAATCAAAAATGAATAAAATTGCAATTAGCAACGCTTGTAATTTTTAATGCTTTTATTATTATTAGTGATCGTTTGTATAAACAATTTTGTACAAACTTATTCCATGGCTTGGAGTACACAGGAAAAATAGTAATACATGTTTTTCGCATGTTTCAAAAAACATGCGTTTTTCACATGTTTTTCATATGTTTTACATGCGTTTTGACAAACGCATGAAAAACACCTGTAGAATTATATGCGTTTTTCGCATGTTTTATAACACATGCAAAACATGCGTTTAACAAATATCTTCAATTTATAATTTACCATATGTTTTTCATGCGTGGTACTATTTCTACGTTTAACATGTGTTATGACCATACGTTTTACATATGTTTTTCATACGTAAAACATGCGTTACTTTTTTTCCTGTGTAATCATCGCTTATTATGCATTTCAATCAAATTTCTTTGTGATACTGATTATTTATTAAGTCCTTTTAATTGAGTGTTATATGCACAATGAAAAAGTAACAAAACAATAAGTTTTCTTTTTCTTTTTAATGATTAATGATTTTACTTTCCGATCGAATAACCGGTAAATCGTTGCCATTCCTAGTTTTTATCACTTACATCCCTTCATGTGGCATAAAATCTCACTTTTACTATCAAACTTTACTACCCAACAAGATGTTGTTTTAGGAAAGTGTTTACCAAGGTGTCACTGAGGGAAGTATTCATTGTGTCTACATTTGAAAAATAAGGATATGTAGTCCCTATTCAACAACACATTTAACGAAAAAAAAGAGTGCCAAAACAGCTGTGCTATCGTCAACTAAAAAGTGTCAATATAAAACGATTTGTTCATATTAAGGTCCTTTTACACTTTATTCGTCCTAACAATATGCAATTTTTGCCGAACATTTTCTAAGATTTTCCTATGTTCAATGTCCAGATGACCCTAAAATTTTAATCCATTTTGATAACATTATAAGCAAAGAGGCACCAATGGGGCATTCGAGTGTCACAAGTCCGAAAGGACAATGACGAAACCGGTAAACACGAACAAAAACAGCACGAAAAAACACAAAACACAGAAATCAACAACGCGAACTCAAGTCGTAACAAGAGTGAACTCAGGTGATCCGGAAGACAAAGCGGTTCCTGTCTGCTATATTCAGTGTGTCAAATCCGGTAAAGAAAGACAAAACAAATTTCTGCAACAAACCAACATCTGCACTCATTTGAGAGATAGAAACCCCATATTTGTCTACGAGTGC
Organism: Arcuatula senhousia; assembly: GCA_963971305.1. Lineage (NCBI taxonomy): Eukaryota > Metazoa > Mollusca > Bivalvia > Mytilida > Mytilidae > Arcuatula > Arcuatula senhousia. Next base: position 47,967,204 of record OZ020315.1, on the reverse strand, counting down.
ACGGTGTCTACCGTAAAATTTCTTGAGTGAAGACAATAACTGTGGAGCAACATAACCCTGTGTCAGCAATTTCTGTGTTAAACGTGACGCTCTGCTAAGAAAATCGACTTAATTCCCACAAGCTCTGGAGTAACGAATCAACTGTGATACGAAGACAGCATAAGCAGGAGCGGACGGAATGTTGCTAAACAAAAAGAGTTGACGATTGGAAAGTTGAAGTCATCAAGTTTGTCAAAGAGCTTTGTTGAGAGTCTTCCTTGAAAGTCAATTTAAAGATGTAGATCTCAACATGAAGCAGACATCCTAGAATCCTTTGTGTCCTTAATCTCAAGTAGCTGGGGATATATGAGATGGAGAAAATCACCAAATCGAGAATTGTTTACTGAAAGGACATCACCAATTTAACAAAACTTGGGGTTAATAGAGAGAGCTAGTCTACGATTTTTTTTGTCTAGAAGAAATGGTTAGTGATTTGAGTTGATAATGCGGAATAGAAGTGTAAAGAGTGGAGAAATCGTAAGTTTTGATGATGTTGCAAGATGAAACTGATTTCGAGTTAAAAATCTCCAATAGTTCTTTCGAATTTTTCAGGATCCACATTTGATCGACACCATTTCTAGAATGACAACAATCGTAATATTTCTGGAAGCCGGATTTTATTGCCGTTAGTATTGAATTCAACAGAACTGAAAGTGGGTTTAGGTTGTGGCATTAGACAAATGTCTGGTTATTGAAAGATAAACAATATCAATCTTGTTCAAATTTATATTCTTAATTAAGGGTTTGAAGACTTAAAACAAATTGATCTTAGTGTCTTTGTATTACCCAGAAGTAATTAGTCCTCCAGACAATGATTGCATCTAGATTTGTGATAAGACACTATTTTAAGACTTAAATTAATTATTGTTCAGATGTAGAACCACAAAAAGAAAAAAAATATTACTTCGGGGAAATAAACTGGAGATTGCAGCTTTGTAAAGAGGAAATGATAAAAAACCAATCATATAATTGGTAAAAAAAGTATTTATTTATAAATAAAAGGTAAGTAGTATCTTGGAATGCTAGAATCAGAGTTTTAAGCTATTGAATAAAATGTGTATAAAACACAGCTTGTATCAGAGATACCTTGGTCAAAATCAGCTAAACGGCATGACAACGTGACGTAACCATACATGGTTCCGACGTCTTAAGATTTCGTGATTGTTCAAAGCGGAGGTTTGCTCTTCATATTTAGGGATTGTTGCCAGTTTTGAGATCCTCGGGTTTTACTTATCTAATTTATTTGAAATATATTTCACATGAACCACTTATTTTTTTTTCAAAAAAGTTCCGCTGAATATTAATTTGAAAATTTATAAAGAAATTTTAATTACCATTTCTAGAAGGTTTAAAAAGAAGATAATGAGATGTGGAATAAGTATACGCGACACAACCTACAACATAAATGACAATAAAAAAACTCCACAACGGAAAACAGCCAGAAGCCTTCAATATGACCAGCGGTCGCTGCTCGCTGTTTTACAATTGGTCCTGGATAAAGTACATATGATTCAAGCCCAATCCTAAAGTGCAAATGAAAAACCGTTCCGTCTACTTAAGGTGTCCTAGGGCTATTTGAATTACTTTTTTAGAATTTGTTCATTTTTGGCACATTGTTAGACCTAAATGTATAGATAAAAATATTAAATAAAAAGAGGGGTCACCGTTAATTTTAGAGCACTTTCAGCAAGCTTTCAATATCTTAGGATATATAGGATATATAGGGAAAAAAGCTATAAAGGCACATACATAAGAATTCTTACTATAGAATCAGCTCAAATTCTGAAAAGAAAGTCCCTTTTCAAAAACCTTTCAAAATTGTTTGAATAAAATATATGGGTCATCGTTCATTTTTCTCACTAATTTTGGATCATTTGTCCATATTATTAAAAAAATGCATCTTTTTATATATTTTTTTCTTTCAAAAAGAAGAGCAGAAACCACTTGAGCTCACAGTACTCGGGTAGAGTTGCATACAGCTGTAGAGTGATTAGGTCAGCAGTTCGACCGTTCAATGTATGTCAGACCAAAAACTCTTATATTAAGGTTTTGACACTCGACTGCCCCATTGGTGTCTCTTTGCTTTTTCCATTTATATAAGTTCAATTAACCAAAAATGATTCAAGATTCGTATATATTTTACCGGTTGTCTCTAGAGAAAAGAAAAGAAGACTATTTTCAACGTTTAACAGTTCTAGAACTGTTAAACGTTGAAAATAGTCTTCTTTTCTTATTATGGAACAGAACAAGGAACGACGAAATTCCAACCGACAAACTTATTCCATTTCTTGTCTGTCAGAAGGATAAAGTTTACGCCGCGGTCGATAAACCCAAATCTTTCCACGTAGAGAAATTAGTCTAAAAAAAATCATTCATTTTCATAGTAATTAGTAATTCCGGACAACATAAAACACAAAAAACCAAATTGATTATACTTTGGGAAAAGTAGAACAAAGGGCACTTTTGTACAGTTAATACAATTTCATTCCCATAAACATCTGATCTAGTGATTCTGAACCAGATACAAAGTCCCGTCAAACACTTAACTATCGGTTGTGATTCTTAAATGAAGATTTATTACTCTGCAAACAACTTGCAAGTGGTATGAACTTTGTCATTTTAGGTGACAATTTACTTGTAAGTTTTCGAAGAAATACGAAAAAATGCGTCAAGATGTTCTTATTTGACAATTCAGATGCTATTTTTGTTAGCTTATTACCGTTTTAACCTTTACCTTTGTATCAAAAATTAAATTACTATTAAAAATCGAATACAGAGAAATCTGAAAGGAAATTTTATTAGGTGATAAAGCCTGGATAAATCACCATTATTGGCAAATAAATGTCTTACACAAAAATGGTTAACGTTTAAAGTTATAGACGATATCTCTAGATGTTTATAAACTAAGCATGGTGATATACATCCAAAAATAAAATAATCATAAATTAATCTTTTACAATATGATAAAATTGTTCAATTTCGTTGTTTTCATAAGAATTTGATGCAAAATCAATGTAATATTTCAAACATCAATCAAGATTTGCACATTATAAGAACCAACATAAGAAAATACATAGTATTGATATATTCCTCATAAAAGGTTTATGTTCGCAATTATGTAATGTTTAAGAATGATCAATGTGGTAATTCGATTGTTTCTTAACTATTTCAGAACCATCCCATACATTACTAAATTTTGTTAGAATCAAACTAAAATACCTAAAGTAGTATTTTTACGTTTATCGTGAATAAAACACCCTTAGGCTTCAAATAGGTAATGATAAATAAATAAATAATTATAAAAGGACAGATTCAAATACTAATATCTTAGGATGCGGGGTTCAATAAAGTGATTTCATTGGTTACGCTGTTTATGCATATTGCATGGCATTACTTTTCATCATTAGCAATTGAATAGTGCATTATGATATTTTACACCGAAAGTAACGAATTGGAAGTATTCGTATCAAAATTTTCGACAATACGCAGAACAACAGCCCTCAAACATTTTACTTGTGTTTTTGAGCATTTAAATGAACCAAATAGGCTCTTCAATATGTCCACTTTTTGTTCTGTTATAAGGTTTGTATAAATAGTAAGTATTATACCATATGCCAGTTCTCGCTTATGTTGAGAACTCATTATAACATATATATTTTTTTTCAGGTCTTAATTCTTAATTTGGTGTGAATTTAAGGAATTTCAATTTTGTGCTTTAGCGGATTAAAGCCTTTCAGAAGAAACAGAGCTGCATCGTAACTGGACTAGAGGTACTAAACAAGGAATGTCATACAGACAAACACATCGTTTTTGCTGTCTATTATAAAGATAAAGTTTAGCTATGGAGAGATCAACACAAGTACTTTCAAAATTCACAAGTAGAAATAAAACTTGATTAGTTTATTTCTGTCGTGTAGGAAATAATAGAACAAAAAGCATTATCAAGAATTTTCAAGAAAATGATTTATATCATTTGTTAATCAAGATTAAACTTAAGTTATAGTTATTCTGATGAAAGAAGCAAAGAGGCACCAGTGGGACATTCGAGTGTCAAAAGGGCGAAAGGGCAACAATAAAACCGGTAAACCCGAAAAAGAACAGCACGAGCTTGAGGAAACACAAAACACAAAATCAACCGAACAGAAATGATCAACGCGAACTCAAGTCGACACAATTGTGAACAAACACTTCACCGTTTTTGTGATTCCTTAGTCAAAAAAGTGAACACTAAAACTTTTTAAAAGAACTTGCGAGTGTTAAGCCCGCTGCTAGAGTACTACAACAATTAACTTGTAGGTTGTCGATTCATTACAAAAATGTGTCAGAATATCCTTCTTTGGCAATCAAGATGTGTCAATCTGTTAAATAATTTGTCAAAACCTTCACTTCACTCTCAATATTTTCGGTAAGTCGTCCTTGTTTTCTTTTTTCTCTGAGACATTGAGATTGATCCTCCACGTTTAGTTATTTTGTTACATGTTTAACATTTATTTTATTCACAATATAAGCAATGGAGTCAATATAAAAAAGCAGATACTGGAAAACATATGGAATAGAAAAAGGTTTTTCTTGGAAGCCCCAGTAAAAGAAGATCAATACCAATTCACAAAACAAGAATTTAGATAACTATTATTTTGTATAAATTCAACAAATTAAACGTAACAAAGTTCTTAGTCAAACCCTTGCCCAAGTCACGATTGGCACAGCTGATTAAACGCAGCTTTTTCAAAAAGAATGGAAAACGCAGGTACAAATATCTGGTAGTCGGTTATAATAAGACTTACTTCGCCATCAATGAGTCTAAAAGTAAGAAAAAATTTACAGAAGATCAAATAATCGACATGCTCAACTTTCTTATAGACAACATATTTGTTCAGTTTGGTGGACGTGTTTTTCAGCAAACAATAGGGATTCCAATGGGCACCAATTGTGCACCTTTGCTTGCTGATTTGTTTCTTCATTCATATGAAGCAGACTTCTTACAATCTCTTCTAGACAAAAAAGATCGTAGACTAGCTCTCTCTTTTAACCTCACGTTCCGTTATATTGATGATGTCCTTTCACTGAACAATTCTCGATTTGGTGACTTTCTCCATCTCATATATCCCCCGGAACTTGAGATAAAGGACACAACGGATTCTAGGAAGTCTGCTTCATATTTAGATCTACATCTCGAAATAGACTCTCAAGGAAAACTATCAACAAAGCTCTATGACAAACGTGATGACTTCAACTTCCCAATCGTCAACTTTCCCTTCGTGTGTAGCAACATTCCGTCCGCTCCAGCTTATGGAATTTACGTATCACAATTGATTCGTTACTCCAGAGCTTGTGGGAGTTACATCGATTTCCTTGGCAGAGCGTCACGTTTGACACAGAAATTGCTAACACAGGGTTATGTTGCTCCTCGGTTGCTGTCTTCACTCAAGAGATTTTACGGTAGACACCATGTACTCATAGTTCGCGTTGTTGATTTCTGTTACATAATAGTATATGATTATATCTACAAATCAAATTTCCATTTTGTGTATCATAAAAAATCTCCAGCAGGACGGAAGGGACAGAGACTATTGACAATAATGATGGTAGTAATTGAGATATAAACTACAGACTGTGCAATAAAAATAGTCCTAAGATTATATAGGTAAAAGATCGAAGGAGGGGTACCAATGGGGGATCCGAATATCAAAAGTTCAAATGGGCAGAAATAAACAAAAACAGTAAAGTTAAATAATGGTTATAACACATCTCGATCTATAGATATCAAGATATAAAATTAGTGTCCAGAGATGATTAATTAGTTATTTTTCTTTTTTCTTCTTTATTCAAGTCATGAAAATAAAGCCCAAGTCAGAACATCGACATCGTAATGATAGTTTACGTAATGTTTGTTTTTAGCTAAATCACCATGACCGGAGCATATTCACTTGTATTTTAGTCTATCTAAAACACTTTCTTTCGAAAGATATAAAAGAGCGACATTCTCATTCAATAATCTGTGATATGTATTAATGTCTACATAGCTTCAATAGCTTTATCAAAAAAAAATATCAGATAAACACTACACTAAGGAAGGTGCGTATAGGGTTCTATAACTTATATACTGAGGCAAGTTCTTATTATTATGCAATAAATGTCTTAAGTCCCCATTGTTAGATAGAAACACATGTTATTTCGAAACAAGTTGATTTATAAAAAAGTAGAGGTTATTAAAGGAATATTGTCTACCAAAATTATATTTTTTTTCGTCCCCAATTTCTAATGTCATTTAGACCGAAACATAGTAAAAGAAAACTTTGAATTTAAATTTGTCACCAAATTTGCCTAAAACTTTGTTTATTTCGTTCAAAAATTATTCGACCATGTTAATTGATTATTTGTTTACATTCGTGACGACAGATATAATTTTAGTGTATTTAAGGAAATGCTCTGGTCAGGAGCCAAAATTTAAAGTACATGTATTAAACTTTTTTTTCTAATCTTGATTTTTGCAATGTTCTGGTCCTAACATATTTTTTTCTTACACAACTTCTGTTAAATCTGACAATCCTTAAGACTTGTATACCAATGTTATCTTAAACAATTTGAAATAATTGCCAACAGACAATTGTCTTAAGCATGTCTAAAAGATAAGGTTTAGAATATTCCTAGAACAAATAAGAATAAGAATTGTGTTATAGGGATAACACAATTCTTTTCCTTTTTTTTCTAGGAATATTAAAAATGCCTTATGATCTTACAGAGCTATTCACAGAATAAGTGAGTGTTCTCCAGATAAAAAAAAAAATTGTTGTGATTCCAAAATAAATATCTTAGCTTTATGACGAACTATCAAATCTATGTCTTCTGCTAGGCTTTCGATACAATATGAGACATGGGTCAAGATGTTCTCCTTGGAAGAAGCAGAGGTACCAATGGGGTATCCGAATGTCAAAAGTCCGAAAGGGCAGAGACAAAACCAGTAAACACCAACAAGAACGGGACAAAAACAGACAACATGTAAAACATGGAACACAAAACAACCGAATATCAATCAACAACGCGAACTCCAGTCGAGACAAGAGTGAACTCAGGTGTTCCGGAAGAGTATCAGTTCCTGCTTGCTATAGCACATTTTGGACATTTGATATGGAGCGTTATTGTTTTGGTTATTTTATTTTTTGTTTGTTTTTATAGAAACATGAAATCAGAACACAAAAGGCCAATAAAGTGAATATAAAAGAAAATTTCCCTAGTGTTAATCTTTGTTAATAAACATCCATGGAATCAACAATTAACCAATAAGAATTTTTTAATGATTAATTTGGGCCGATTCCACGTAATATATCGTTAGATTAAAAAAAAATGGGTGTAGATATACTACCAAAATTACAATTAGAAATGGAAGTTATTAACCTCCTTTTGTTAAAAGTAAATGCATTTTTATAAACTTTTTGGTTGCAAATAATTAAAGACATGTGGGAAAAACATAAATTCAACATTGTTTACTTTTTCTACGAAAAAAGGAATAACGATATTTAAAAAGTTTGTCAATGATCAAATTTTCATAGTAAATGTTTTTACACAATTTGATGGTTCAAAGAAATATTCGATTCCAAAATCATGATTAATTAATTTATTGTCTTAAAGAAAAAAATATTGTATGCACAACAATAAACTTTGGTATCAAGTTATCTAGACTTTTTCGTAATAACAAGCAACATTTCGAAATTACTATACGGTTTTAATGCGTGAGTAATAGTAACATATATTTCTTAATAGTATAGCTTCGTTGTTTAATGGTCGTTATTATGTAAAACAAATATTATTGCAGAATCGGTTGCGTAATTTGATAGTTTCCTTATTAGTTGAGGATTATTCTATACAAATATACATTATTAGATTTTGTTAGAATAAAAATTAAAAAAAATCCTTTCATTAGCAGTGCTTAGAATAGTCAACGAACACATTTGAGGATAACAGGTACATGTACTAAAAACTCATATCAATGTATCGTTGAAATTGGCAACACTTTATGGAACAACCTTCACGTATTAACATTACAATAAATATTGTGAATTTGAAGATGATTTGACTAGAGCAAAGAAGTATGAATAGGTCACATTTTTGTTTCAAAAATTTTGTTAAATTATTGTTTCGTAACGATACCTTATCACCAACTGTAATCGGTGTAGTAATTTTCGCTAAATTGGCAGTCAATGAAAATCCGCAAACAAATAGTACACACAATTATTATTATATGTAATTCTAAGTACGATAATTAAAAGTAATTAAATCATTTCCCGTAAAATACATGTTTGGATTGAATGCGCGAAAATAAGCAACCGTAAAAATAAATAAATTTACGGTATAACAAATGTCTGGCCTTAGTTTCCTTTAAGAACTCAGAGGTTGTTGATCCTCCAGACAATGATAACATTAAGATGTTTGATTAGACATTAATAAAAGATTTGAATGTATAATTGTATAGTTCCACGAAAGAGGAAAACAAATAATACGGCGGAAATAAAATGGAGATAGTAGCTTTGTACCGAGGAAATGAAGAAAGGAGAGGAAAGAAATCCTATAATTTTCCCTTGGTATCAGATCTTCGTATTAGTAAATAAATAAATTGTTCAAGTGTTTCAATGTCGTAGAGTGTTATGCACCAAATATAAAGGGGAAACTCAAAAATGATAAACGTGATCGTGTCCGGAAAAAAACCCATATATATTCCTAGGTGTAAGTTAGTTATCGACCCTAGTTAATGGCTTTATGCCCAGCCACTGTGTCCATTTGGTATTGACCAACCAAGAATTTATCATTCTTGTATCAGAGATACTGTAACACAGCATATTTTTGCTCTAGACTAATGCTTTAATGTTGTAATGGAACATAGAAACTAAACATGCTATTGCATGCAGACAAACTTATTCTTTTTTGTTGTTGTTTGTCAGCTACAAGAATCTTTGTTTACCATTTATAGACACAATTAATTTGAATATCGTATACTTTAAGACGAATGGGTCAAATAGATCAAAACACAATATGTTCATTCTTACAGTTAAAAAGTATTTTCTGTTAATCAACACTTATCATAATGAATGATTCTGAGCTATATAGATATATCTTTGGCAACGTGACGGGTGTGCTATAGCAAGCAGGAACTGCTTACTCTTCCGGAGCACCTGAGTTCACTCTCGTTTCGACTTGAGTTCGCGTTGCTGAATGCGGTTTTGTTGTTATGTGTGTGTGTGTTTTATGATGTTATGTGGTTTGTTTTGTTGTGATGATTTTTTGTCTGCCGGTTTTGTCTTTGTTTTTACGGTTTTATGATACTGATTACCCCTTTGGTACACCTTTGCTTCTTTCAGCAATCCTTAGAAAAAAAACCTTTTTGTTGTGAATTTTGAATAGAATAAAATATTAAAAGAGAGCCAGTAAGTGGTATATCTGCTACAATTGTAACACAACAATACAATTCATTTATGGGTTTCAATGATGCACGAACAGTGTAAGGATGTTCATTCTTCCTGCAAATTTCACACTGGTCGTCACTTTGATGCACTTAAAATTGCACATAGCAACCACAATTCAGTACAAAAGCAAATACAGTGACCTCTGGTCTGATTGAAGACTGCTGGCTGTTTTCCATTGTGAGTTTTAAATTGCTGTTTCTTTAATGATGGTTGTGTCGCGTACACTTATTCCACATCTCTTTATTGTCTACAGTTAACGATGTAAACACCCTGCTTAAGATAATCTAGCCTATGTTATATATTTTGTGGTGATAAACACAAAAAAGATAAAACAAAATGGCTGTCATTAATTCCGTTCTTTTTTTAAAGATTAATTTCTAAATTGCAGTACTAATTTGGTCAGTAATAAAGGGACCTATTGGAAAAACATAATCCAACACAATTTCCTTTACTTCTCGCCCTAAAATTTCGTGTTTTATTCAGCGTTTATGAGAGGTAAAAAGGGATTAAAGTTTTCGAAGTCATTTGTTCTTATTTATGTCCAAAATTATGGACACCTATAAGATAATTTTTGTCTTAAAATTAAAAACGAAAGAATGTGGTCATGTCGGGCCTATTCGTCTATTCGAAAAAGTAACTTATCAAAACCAAACATATAAGATAGAGATGATTCTTCAGTTTGGATTCGAATATATATTATTTCTCCACCCTACTTAATCTTCCAAAGCAGCTGAGTGCACTCTCGTTTCGACTTGAGTTCACGTTGCTTAATGCTGTTTGGTTTTTTGTTTGTTGTGTGCATGGTTTGTTTCGTTGTGGTGATTTTTTGTCTACCGATTTTGTCTGTCTTTTCAATATTATGATATCTAATTATCCCTTTGGTACACCTTTTAAAGTTATTTTCTGTTTCAAACTTGCAACCAATTATAACTCGGTGAGCTTGTTAGAATTAAAAAAAAAGTAACTATCGATCGTATCTAAACTTGCATGTGCATTTTTCAACGTCTTAGAAACCGCTGTTCATGATGTTTTTAATTTACATTTTTCCAACTTTTGTTTGAATTATTTTTTTATATTTTAGGCTCTGACATGATATTTATGTACTGGATAAGCTTCATAAGAAATCTACTGATATATTATTATTAAAGCACGAAAACGGGTTTTTACTTATTGAAAATTCAATTTTCAAGATTAGTAACATTAAGGCCGTCATGCAAAAATATACTATAACAAGCCCGCTATAATTAATTTCCAATGCAAGTTTAATAACAGTTAAAACCATCGTTATTACATAACATACCAAAACCAGCCCACTCGTATGTGTTAACTTTAAGTACTGAAATAAGGTTTCGAAAGACTTATTACAAATTCTCTTAGTTTTTTTTTTAAATAAATCTCGAAGGGCATAAATCCTGCAGACAATGATTGTATCTAGATGTGTGATATGACATTATCTAGGGATATGAATATATTATTGCTCGGATTAGAACATAGACAAAGAAATACAAATTGTCACAATTGAAATAGATATTCAATGCATGCATAACAAAGACATTGTCAAACTGTATAAAATGTATTTTTTGCAATTCATAGGAGCAAGTAAAAATTCGAGGTTTACTGAACTTTCTTGCCTATTTCGAGGCCAAAATAATTATTTTTATACTTTTGTGGTAATGGTCTAAATAGTGTTTTTTTCGGAAATCATAAACATCTCAATTCTTCCTTAAATGACTTTCAAAAAAACAAATTCATTGTGGTGGGAAGTAGTAGCACATGACTTCGGGTACAAGTATACTATAATTTCCGTTGGATCATTTGAAAGAGGGTATGAAATGTTCAATAAAGTTAGTATCGAAAATAACATTTTGCTTTAAATGACCCTTGTTTTATCTAATAACCAAATCACGGTTTTTTTAGGATAATATGGAGATAGCTGCTAAGTCAAGAGGAAATACAGTTAAAAAAACCCAAATAAGTCAAAAATGCATTGAATAAAAAAAACACAGTAGAATCTTAGATACATACATACACCAACTTTCAATCGTTGACGTCAAGACAAAAATGAGTTCATGTAATTGTAAACATTTTAATTGGGCAAACCAAGTTAACGAAGAGAAAACAAAACCTGCATGACATACCAATTGCTTATCTTAATTTAAACAATCTGTCAATGAAACTCACAAATTCAATGGTAAAATCTTGTCGGACATTCTCAAGAGACTGTTTGCAATTCCTGTGTCAAACATGACGCTCCGCCTAGGAAAGCGATGTAATCCCAACAACCTCTTCAGTAACGAATCTATTTTAATACGAAAACTCCATAAGCTGGAGCGCACGGAATTTGATCATCTAGTGATCACTAATGTGGTATTCTAACCAGCGCTTTTGACTTATTTGCCTCCCAGGTTCCTGAGGAAATAAGAAAATATCATATAATTGCTTTGTTCTGTGTTGTAGTTATATAAAAACCACCATATATGTGATTTTGCACCACTTACATTTTGCACAAAATTACAAATATCAAAACGCAGGTATAACGGTTAATTTGGATATGCTATGTATCGATATTTCAAGGAGTAACCCTTCATCAGTAGCATTTAAATCAAGACATTGAAAGGTCAAATTCGAAAACTGTTGATGACGACAAGTACTCAAAACCAAAACGTTCGAACAAGGAAGCCAAATCCAGCACCGAGGATATCGACCATGTGCATTACAAGGAAATAACCCTGTTTTTTTTTTTTAACAATTTTGAATTTAGAAAAAAAGGAAATTTCAGCGACTAAAATATTAGAAATTTTGTGGTAAATCGTGTCAGACAAGTCTTACGACCAGGCTTGTGATTACCCTCGGGGACCTCTGGTCTACCAGCAGCGGTTATCGCCCAGTGGTTTCAAAATTACAAATATCAAAACGCGGGTATAAACGGTTAATTTGGATATGCTATATATTGATATTTCAAGGAGTAAGCTCCCATCAGTAGCATTTAAATCAAAACATTGGAAGGTCTATACAAATATTTATTAGTCCATGTTAAATAGTCTATAAAATAGTAATAAAACAAGGTTTAATTGCGCACCACCCCCTTCAATGGTGATCTTTGGGTCCAATAATCACACAAAGCACAACACGGTTAATAGGACATAATAGGGATGTTGAGGTGATCAACAACCAGCCAAACCAAAAACCAGTCGAAACAATCACTTACCATTTTGTCTAATATTATTTTGAAATGTTTTAACCAGTGGCTGATGATTTTTTTTCAGGGATCGAAAAAAATGTATACCCTATAACCCTGGTCTAAAAGTCGGTCACGGATTTAGCGGTGTCGGATAAAAAAATCTGAAAAGGTTAACAAGCCTTGGCATATCTAATAAGTTTGGAAATATACACACCGTATACAGGTGAATTTGGTTTATTACTATCCAGGTTAGGAAAGTTAATAATTTAAAAATAAATATATCCTCAAAAGTGCAGTTTCATAGGGTGTGACTATGTGATTCCAGAATTTGTAATCGCTATTTCATTGTTCCTTTATTGATTTATCTGTACATTATCAAATATTTTACAGAATAATGGCACTAAGATGTATGATTAGCCCTAACTTAACTATAAGACTTAATAGCACAATTGTAAGGAACGACGAAGGAGGACAAAAAATATTTCAAATATATGTAGCAGCTTAGTATCAAAGAAATAAAATACAATATAATACAAATGTTCTTAATCTTAATCCTTAGGAAGAACAAATCAAAGTCATACATTATCCGTTTAAATATCAACATTGTCTAAATCCTAAGATTGATCATTCCAAGTCGGTAGTTGTGTTGTTACCTTTTGTTTTATTTAAGAACTAAAAGTGCATTTTATGAAGGGTCTATTTCTGTTTAGTGCTTTTGTCATAACACGAAGTCAATATTCAATTTTAGAATGAATACATTGAAATTTAAAAGGATAAATGTTACTGGTGATTTCCAAGACATTTTACCATTATAACATAAAACAAGAAAAAAGAGCATCATATACTTAAAAAGTATATAGTTATATGTTTCTTTTTCTTTTTAATTGTGATTACTTTTCATAATTTTTCTAGGTGTCAATGCGAAAGCTATCAATAAATATAGAAAAAACACAGGCCCGTTATAATTTTTTAACCCTTAGCTTATACAATGAAAAAGAGAACACAAATCTACAATCTTAGTCACCATGGTCATTTGTCAATGGCCACATTTTCAAAAATAGATGCAGCGTTAATTATAACCTTTTTTATTCACATGAGATAGAGTAGTAAAATCATAAGGGAGCAACCATTTGATTTTTATGGGGGTTATGGTGAAATTTGAAATAAAAAGACAGAACAGTGCTTTGAATGAAAAAAAGGCAGGATAGTATCTTTGGTTGAAAATTTTATAGTAGCTTTAAAAATAAAAAAATTTGCGCGCGCAAGCGCGAAAAAAAATCCAGGCTCTGCTTTTTTCCGAAAATAAAAAGGCAGGACGAAGAAAATCTCCATCGCCCCCCCCCCATAAAAATCAAATGGTTGCTCCCTAACGGTTTGTAATGAAGAATTCGCTTTTATATTAACATGCATTACTCTATAAATATCTCAGCATAGTTAAAAACTTAGACAAAACAGACGACGTAGGTCTAGCGGTCAACATTATTTCTTTTCTGTTCTTTCAAAACAGTTTGATTGTATCTACAAATCAAAGTTTCCCCTTTTATGTTTCATAAATAAATCTAGGAGGACGGAAATGACAGAGACTACTGACAATAATGATAGTATTAATTGAGATATAAACTACAGACAGTGCAATGAAAACTGGGTGTACTGCAAATCTATAGAAATGGAAATTTATACAACGGAGTCCAGCGAAGAAGATCTGTCTTATTTAAATTAATCCCATCTTCCGAAATAAAGGAGATCTTTCTGATAGAATGTAGGTAATTAACTTTGAGATGATGGTTTTTGTGTCTTTGAAATAATTATCAATCCATCGTGACCGTCACACATTGGTGGCATTTTAGTCATTTTACAGCCTAAGCATTTCATGGAAGCTGAAAATTAAGTATACCATGAAACATGTAATATCAAAACAATGTGCTAGAGTTTCTACCTGAAACGATTATAAAATAGTTGAAATGCATTTAGGAGAATATCAAACAATAACATATCTATTAACCTGATTTTGAGAGAATCTAATAAAATTACTGTTATGGCAGCAGTTTCAAGTTAAAGTCCTGGACAGCCCAACTTCCCCCGGGTACACTTATGTTTCCTGCGAAACTCTTAAAGCCTGCCTGCTCTACATAATATAAGTTAAGCTCTTCAATATTTTATAGATAAGTTTATGTAACGCATAAATTCTCAACAACCTTTTTGCATTCTGAATAGCCACTGTTAAAACATGAGGTTACTAGTATTACAAATTAACAGCCAGATCAGTTTTATTCTGATCTTATGTTTGGCAATAGACACCAGAAAAATGGTAACTGGTCTAGAATTGAAATTTGATAACGTGTTTCTCTTTATGACTTGCATATTTCATGGGGGGGTTCTTTATTTCTAAGACTAATGGCAAAATTGTTTCTGGCTTGCTTATATGTCCCCGTCACACTGGATAAAATTCGTACTACGTTCTTAATAAGTCCTAAAAAGGCATAAAACGTGGAAAGAACTTGATGAGCGTATTAAAGACGTACTAGACACTTGTATTGTCGTTGTGCGAACTTTAATGGACGTAGCACGAACTTTCTTGGACGTAGTGCGAACTTCAAGAACGTGAAGGACGTGGAATACTTTTGAACACGTTCAAAACAAACGTAGTGAGGACGTGGAGAAGTGAAAACGTAGTACAGACCTACTAAGAACGTATTGAGAACTTTATGATCGTAGCATGAAGGTAGAAGGGACGTATCAAAAACTTCAAGGACGTGACTTGACCGGTATGATTTTTTGTGCCGTTTATACTATATTACACCACGTCCTTAAAATTAGCACTACGTTAACCGTACGTTTTCACTACGATTTCATATAACGGTACTTTTCGTTCAAGTTTGTAGCACGACCATAGGAAAGTTTCTACTACGTCCTTAACACGTCCGTTCAGTTTTTACTACGTTGACAGTACGTCCTAGCGGTTTTAACGCCGTTTCTAGTAAGGTTTTTCTAGGTTTTCTAACAGTTCACATGAATTTGTACAAAAGGTTTAAATAAGTATTTAAATAAATCGGTTGTCTCTTGCCCGCCGGAAGAGGATTCTTTTATTCTGCATTTTTATTTATACAATACACAAAACACAAGGTACTTTTTAAAATAATTATTATACTTTGCCAATTATATTAGTCAATAATACTGCCAAAATGTTGCGCCCTACGCCATACATGTATATATGTTGATTCTGTATATATCTTTATCAAAGCTGTTGTTTGTATTCGGCGAAAATTAATGACATCTGTTTATTTATTTTTTTTGTCAAGAATGGGGTTTTTCATTGACACTTTAGGGTTATGCTTGAATCATATGTAGTTTTTTTTATAGAGGGCCAACAGCGAGTAGCAACCGCTGGTCACATTCAAGGCTGCTGGCTGTTTTCTGTTGTGGATTTTTTAAATTGTTGTTATGGTTGTAGGTTGTGTCGCGTATACTTATTCCACATCTCATTTATTTCTATCTACATAATTTACTGACTGAAAATGTACATCTACGAATGTTATATGACGCATACTGATAGTTAGACATTATTTTGCATTTCTATACATGGTCCTAGTGTGTACAACGGAACGATCCAAATTATCTTTAGTTGGGGAATGGATATGTTCTTGTCCATACTAATTTGTCATATCGTTTCGGTGTTTAATTTTGTCGCTACTTTTTATTTTTTCCTGAATAGAGCACAATGGGTATCCTGAATAATTTTCTAAAAAGATACAATCCTGCTTTTTGATGTCAAATTTACCCACAGCCTACACTTACAAATCAAATGGGTGTTTCATTTATTTGGGATTATGTGTCGAGAAAATAAAAAAAATAAAAAAAAGAACATTTAAAAAACGGGTCAAACATAGAAATTGCCCGATTTCGTTAAAAAGAAAGTAGATAACCGTCAGACTTGGAATCAAATCCCATGTTATGGGAGCCCATGATGATGTTGTTTACCAAATATTAAGCGCATCTGGTGAGTAGTTAGTGAAAAAAAAACTGGTACGAATCACTAAATTGTCTACTAATGAACATTTATGTCAACAAATTAAAGTCAGTAAACAGGAAGTAGATGAGCGGCAAACCTGATATCGAATCATACGTTATAAAAGCCCATGCATGCTTACTAAATAACCGATGCCCTTTAAAGAACTTTTTTGTTGAGTTTGATAATAGTAGGCTGAATGGGGCCCGCTACAATTGCCACACTGGTCGGCAAACTACAAACAGTGGAAGGATTCACAAAAGCATCAGGCTTTTTTTTCATACCATAATTAATCAATACGTTTATAAACTAAATATCAAAAGGCTATGATTAGTAGATGCTGAGGAAAATGATAATTACAAAAAAGGTTCCCCGCCCAACCGACATTTACCATATACCCCTGGAATTTTCACTCCGTGAAAACTGACCAATTACATCTTGCTAGTACATTGTCTTGAAAACACATGCAGTATTTTTTACGCATACATATTTTACAGGAGGCAATTCCGGGCGAATAATAAAAATTCAATGCGTGGTACATGCCCTGGCCAATAAGAGACGCTTAAGACAAAAGTTGTACGGCAACAATACCAAAAAACCCCAAAAACAAAATAAAAATAATAACTAAAAAATAAAATCTTTTGGTTTAAATAACAAAAATGGAGCATCGCCTCGTGTCGACTTCAAGTGCATGAACAATTAAGAAAGTTTTTTTTAACCACAAACAGACTTTGATATTTGTCACCGTAAGTTTTACTAAGACTAGTTCATGACTTATGGTACAGACTGAATAAAAACCCGAGATAACCAGGTTTTGTGGCACTTAACTTTCCCTTTTCATTGCGATTTTAGAATCCGTTTGCAACATAAACACAAAATAACACGATTGTGAAACACAACTTAAGCAATTTTCATTAGAGAAAATCGGATAAGAAAGTCTCCTTTACGTAATGTATCACTTAAAGTACATAACAAGTACGTAAGGCATGTTTTCTTTTGTCTTCCTAACGTAACAAAATGCTATAATCAAATTTGAATTGTCGTTCTTTGCATGGCTTTCTTGATAAGTTAAGTAACATACGTAAGACTTACATTACGAGGAGCAGAAAGTTAGAAATACTCTCCCTTGTTTGTAAGCTTATATTAGTTTTATCGATAATTAAATGAAATAAATTAATAAATTTATCCATGCTATACTAAAGTTCATTTAAGGTTATACAATAAATGTATTTTTGCACTATTTTCATAAAACTGTAATAAACATTTGCAAATCAATCAGATTCGTATACCATATATATGAGAACTATTTATTATTTATTAGTTCATCTTCTCAAAATTATAATTCTAGCGTTGCTTCAGACCTAAAACTAGGGATAATCACGGCGTTTATTAAAAAACTCCCCAATCAGTCGGTATACTACCTCTGAAATCAAATCAACTGGTTAAATGCCTGAGGTAATCGACCTGCATTGAAACACAATTTTATCTATTATATGGTGTCTCGCTTTCGAAAGGCATCTTGAAAGGTTTTTCAATCAATTTAACATTTATCATGTTTCATAGATTTCAGTCCTGTCACGACTTGAATTTGCGTTTTTTAGTCCTTTGCCCTTTGCTTGTATAATTATTTTTGTGTTTTATGCAGGCGGATTTAGAACCGGCGTGCCGGGCGCACGCCCTCCCGTTTGACAGCCAAGTTTGGTTAGGAACTGTATGAAACAAGAGGTCCCAAAATATTTTTTTAACTTGGGAGGGCGCCTCCCATATGAAACTTTCTGGATCCGCCACAGATTCGGTCTGTTTCTTTGTCCTATTCTCGTAAGTGTTTATTATAGTTTTGTTTTTGCCTTTTCGGAATTAAAACATGCGGATTCCCCATTGGTAACTCTACTTCATAAACTGTTCATAGACGACTGATTAAGATATTCAAGTCTCTGATTGTTTTCCATTGCGGATTTTGTTATAATTGCGGCTTCGACACCATATAAAAGATAAAATAATAATTCAATGCTAGTGAATGTACTCCTGTGTTTGTACAGTCAACTGAAGATCTTCGGATATTACCGTATTTTAAATCATTGCAGTTGAAAATCTTAAATTGTGACTGTGTCAGCTCAGGTTCTGGGGTAACCTTATGCATGTGAGGGAGCGGACAGGGGGGACGGGGGTACGGGGGTTGAGGAGGCGGGGAGCGGGTGTAGAAGGGTCGGGGAGCGGGGGTAGAAGGGGCGGGGAACGGGAGTGGAAGGGGCGGGGAGCGGGGGTACAGGGGCGGACAAGGGGGACGGGGCAATGGGGATTTAAGTGGCGGGGAAAAGGGGTGGAAGGGACGGAGGTGAGTAGTATACTGTGTCTCTCTAGACCACTTTGACCCCGATGACCCCGAGTTCATTCCCATAGGCTCCATGTTAAATCGTTGTTATTTTTGGTACTGAAATACCCACCCAAGATCTCTAGTAGTAAATTCGTGTGCAGTCATGCGGAAAGACGATTAGTCCCTTTCTTCCCCTCCCCCTTTTAGTTCGTCACAAGTTTCTATTATCTATTATTAACTTTTATCTTTAACCCTAGCCCTAACCCTAACCCTAGCCCTAACCCTAGCCCTAACCCTAATCCTAATCCTAACCCTAATCCTTACCCTAGCCCTAACCCTAATCCTAACCATTTGTTTTGTTAATGTCGCCCTTTATGGACTCCTGTGTTGTGATACTCTTGTATGGATTATTCCGTATTGGCCTCTCATAGACAGATTTCGATTTTGTTTGCATTTGGTGTACCAATTTTCGTTTTCAAGTCAAACTATTTGATCTCTTTCTTGTTTTTCATGTGTAATGTTGTATCTAAAACGCTTATATTAGCTCTGTTAAGGCTTAAAATGGGTGTCTTGGGGTTAAATAGGGTAAAATGGGGTTAAAATGGGTGTTTTGGGGGTAAAATGGGGGGGGGAAGAGGCAAATGGGGGGGGGGGGGGTAATTGGGGCTGCTGCTGCTGCTGCTGCTGCTGCTACTGCGGAGAAGGGGGTGGCTGCTCTTGTTGCACTCAAGGGGAAAATGACTGTATAGGTCGTTAGCTCTTTAACGATATGTAACACATCTACCCTCACTTAAAATGCGGAATTGGTCACTTTGTTGTCAAGTCCTGACTGACCACTGACCAATACTATCCTAATAACCCCAGAATCTGCGTCTAGACTTCTTAGGTTATCTAACGATATACAACAACTCTATATTAGACCTAATTTAAGGATTGGTCACTTTGTGGTCAAGTCCTGACTGACCACTGACCAATACCATTCTAATAACCCGAGAATCTGTGTCTAGACTTCTTAAGCTCTCTAACGATATACGACAACCCTATATAGGGTCTAATTTAAGTATTGGTCACTTTGTGGTCAAGCCCCGGGTGACCACTTACCAAAACAAAGTATACCACCGGAAAGCTATTGACAACCTGTAGACAATGCAACAAACCGGAAGGAAATCGGTCAAGGAATAACAAAGTTGTGGCCCGTTAAACACTAGTAGTATAGATGCACTAATAAGCTCGGATATCCCGAATTCGAATTTTCGCGGGGAAATGAGCTTCCAAAAGTGCCGGATGTGACGTCACCGGAAGCAAGATGGCCGACGAGATACACGATGGCCAACCGGAAACAAAATGGCGGAACCGGAAGCAAGATGGCGGAACCGGAAGCAAGATGGCGGACCGGAAGTGGATATGACGTCACAGAGGGCTAATCAGCCCTAATCAGCCCGAGAAATGGGACCTGATTACCACATCTAACCCTAACCCTAACCCTAACCCTAATCTCTAACCTTAACCTTTTCTCTTTTCAGTTCTATTTTTATCCCTTACCCCAATTCTAACTCTAACTCTCTTTGATAGTGTTGTCATTTTATTTCTAACCCTTACCCTAACCCTAACCCTTGCTATTCTAGTTTGTAATTCTAACCCTAACCCTAACCCTAATCTCTAACCTTAACCTTTTCTCTTTTCAGTTCTATTTTTAGCCCTTACCCAAATTCTAACTCTAACTCTCTTTGATAGTGTTGTCATTGTATTTTTAACCCTTACCCTAACCCTAACCCTTGCTATTCTAGTTTGTTATTCTAACCCTAACCCTAACCCTAACCTCTAACCCTAACCCTAACTCTTTCTCTTTTCAATTCTATTTAAGCCCTTATCCCCATTCTAACTATAAGTCTCTTTGCCTTTGTTGTCTTTGTATTTTAACCCTAACTCTAGCTCACTCTTCTCTTACCATTTCTCTTTTCAGTTCTATTTTTAGCCCTTATCCCCATTCTAACTCTAACTCTATTTGCCTTTGTTGTCATTGTATTTCTAACTCAAACCCTAATTTTCTTTTCTCTAACTCTCTCTTCTTTAACCCTTTCTCTTTCTATTTCTTAACCATTTACTCTAACCCTAACCTGAATTCTCCTCTGTTGTGTATAGTATTTCTATTCATGTTCGTACCCTAACCCTAACTCTTCTGCTATATAGCCTTAACCCTAACTCTTGATCTCTTTGCACGTAGTGCTCCTTTTGTTGTTGTTCTGCTTTTCCTGTTCATGAGCGGTTTGTAATATCACGTTTGCGCCAATTTCTGATTCGTTGTGAAGTTAAACAAAAACAATGCAAACAATAATGCATTTACAAAGCAACAACAAAAGGAGCACTACGTGCAAAGAGATCAAGAGTTAGGGTTAAGGCTATATAGCAGAAGAGTTAGGGTTAGGGTACGAACATGAATAGAAATACTATACACAACAGAGGAGAATTCAGGTTAGGGTTAGAGTAAATGGTTAAGAAATAGAAAGAGAAAGGGTTAAAGAAGAGAGAGTTAGAGAAAAGAAAATTAGGGTTTGAGTTAGAAATACAATGACAACAAAGGCAAATAGAGTTAGAGTTAGAATGGGGATAAGGGCTAAAAATAGAACTGAAAAGAGAAATGGTTAGAGAAGAGTGAGCTAGAGTTAGGGTTAAAATACAAAGACAACAAAGGCAAAGAGACTTATAGTTAGAATGGGGATAAGGGCTTAAATAGAATTGAAAAGAGAAAGAGTTAGGGTTAGGGTTAGAGGTTAGGGTTAGGGTTAGGGTTAGAATAACAAACTAGAATAGCAAGGGTTAGGGTTAGGGTAAGGGTTAAAAATACAATGACAACACTATCAAAGAGAGTTAGAGTTAGAATTTGGGTAAGGGCTAAAAATAGAACTGAAAAGAGAAAAGGTTAAGGTTAGAGATTAGGGTTAGGGTTAGGGTTAGAATTACAAACTAGAATAGCAAGGGTTAGGGTTAGGGTAAGGGTTAGAAATAAAATGACAACACTATCAAAGAGAGTTAGAGTTAGAATTGGGGTAAGGGATAAAAATAGAACTGAAAAGAGAAAAGGTTAAGGTTAGAGATTAGGGTTAGGGTTAGGGTTAGGGTTAGATGTGGTAATCAGGTCCCATTTCTCGGGCTGATTAGGGCTGATTAGCCCTCTGTGACGTCATATCCACTTCCGGTCCGCCATCTTGCTTCCGGTTCCGCCATCTTGCTTCCGGTTCCGCCATTTTGTTTCCGGTTGGCCATCGTGTATCTCGTCGGCCATCTTGCTTCCGGTGACGTCACATCCGGCACTTTTGGAAGCTCATTTCCCCGCGAAAATTCGAATTCGGGATATCCGAGCTTATTAGTGCATCTATACTACTAGTGTTTAACGGGCCACAACTTTGTTATTCCTTGACCGATTTCCTTCCGGTTTGTTGCATTGTCTACAGGTTGTCAATAGCTTTCCGGTGGTATACTTTGTTTTGGTAAGTGGTCATCCGGGGCTTGAATTAAATTAGACCCTATATAGGGTTGTCGTATATCGTTAGAGAGCTTAAGAAGTCTAGACACAGATTCTCGGGTTATTAGAATGGTATTGGTCAGTGGTCAGTCAGGACTTGACCACAAAGTGACCAATCCTTAAATTAGGTCTAATATAGAGTTGTTGTATATCGTTAGATAACCTAAGAAGTCTAGACGCAGATTCTGGGGTTATTAGGATAGTATTGGTCAGTGGTCAGTCAGGACTTGACAACAAAGTGACCAATTCCGCATTTTAAGTGAGGGTAGATGTGTTACATATCGTTAAAGAGCTAACGACCTATACAGTCATTTTCCCCTTGAGTGCAACAAGAGCAGCCACCCCCTTCTCCGCAGTAGCAGCAGCAGCAGCAGCAGCAGCAGCCCCAATTACCCCCCCCCCCATTTGCCTCTTCCCCCCCCATTTTACCCCCAAAACACCCATTTTAGCCCCATTTTACCCTATTTAACCCCAAGACACCCATTTTAAGCCTTAACAGAGCTAATATAAGCGTTTTAGATACAACATTACACATGAAAAACAAGAAAGAGATCAAATAGTTTGACTTGAAAACGAAAATTGGTACACCAAATGCAAACAAAATCGAAATCTGTCTATGAGAGGCCAATACGGAATAATCCATACAAGAGTATCACAACACAGGAGTCCATAAAGGGCGACATTAACAAAACAAATGGTTAGGATTAGGGTTAGGGCTAGGGTAAGGATTAGGGTTAGGATTAGGATTAGGGTTAGGGCTAGGGTTAGGGCTAGGGTTAGGGTTAGGGCTAGGGTTAAAGATAAAAGTTAATAATAGATAATAGAAACTTGTGACGAACTAAAAGGGGGAGGGGAAGAAAGGGACTAATCGTCTTTCCGCATGACTGCACACGAATTTACTACTAGAGATCTTGGGTGGGTATTTCAGTACCAAAAATAACAACGATTTAACATGGAGCCTATGGGAATGAACTCGGGGTCATCGGGGTCAAAGTGGTCTAGAGAGACACAGTATACTACTGAGGTGGAGAGGGCAGGGAGCGGGGTCGGAGGGGGCGGGGAACGGGGGAAGAGAACCCCCTGTCCACACACCTCTTATGTGTTGCACACAAACTAAATTCGTGTTAAGACATGGGTCGAGTTTTGAAATGATCAATTGGCTACTGACCAGAGTTTGTCTTGTCTGACGGGCCAACCTGCATTTACATAACACTCTGAGAGAATCAAAGCTGTACTTCGTCAGTCGACAAAAGGCAAATGAACGAGGCCACAATCGGAATATGTTAGCCCTTCCCGTTGCTACACTTTTGAGTATTCAATTTCTCATCATCTTCTTCTCATTTAAGAAGGCGCTTAAGATTTTACATGATACTTTGGTGACATTATCCTTTGCATATTAACTTCCTGTTGTTATACATACCGGTACCGGTACTGTTGTCAAATTTTGGTTTTAATGTTTGTAAAGAATTGGACTTGATATATGGAATATAAAGGTAACAACAAAATTACCCAACTGGGATGATCAATCTATATATCAAAGAACAAAAGACCAAAAAAAAAGGCAAAGACATACCAGAGAAATTTAAGATCGCAATGGTACTGACTTGGTGTAGGCATTTCAAAAGAAATGGTGGGTTGAACCAGGTTTTATGGCGCCAAACTTCCCTCTTCCGTTGCGATCCAAAGGTCAAGTAACATCAATCACAACATGGTTGTGAGACAAAATAGAAAAAAAGAGGTGATCATCTCAGTACAACATTTTATCAACAGGATATCAACCTTAGTAGGGGGAGATATCTAATTACGCAAATTTGACTTTCTGCTGGTTGCACCACAACTTATAATTGCGCCAACATATTTTTTGAAAGGGTAAGATCAATTGCGCTGATATTTTATGAATTCGATTGCGCCACTCATATTGAGTTTAACGGAAATTCTGACTGATGCATTTTATTGTTTTATGACTTCCTCCGCCTTTTCCCGGGCTTTGGAAGATACAATCCAACTGTTTGCATGGATCTTAACAATGGTTAAGACATGCAAATAATATAGAAAATAAGCATAATCATTGATAATTATAATTTTAAAACAATAAAAGTCAATGAAAATCAAAGGTATCTGCAAAGAAGATTCGCAGTAATGGTTGTAATGTGTAGCTCATCACAGATACATATTCTTTAAGCTTGCGACTAACATGACTAAGTTCACCGTTGATATACTTATGATACTTTTCAACAGAGTAGTTTTCTTACTATTATAGCGCGACCAAGTGTGTACCCTAGTTCAGGCCGTTCTATGTTGATTAGACTTTTTAAAGCTGTAATGCGTAAAAATGCTTGTTTTGCTCTTACAATCCTAGTCCGATATAAGCCTGGTTGCTATCAGCACCTGGTGATATTTTAACATCAGAAAAAAAAAACATGCATGTAACCCTTCTTGTAAACAACAAAATGTCTAAAGCAATATCATGGAAGGAATTCGAAATAAAATCGATCTATAATACCAGTATATACATTTATGTTCCGATATATAGAAACTAATTAGGATCAAAAGTCTTCTTACTTTGTTAATATTTTTAGTGTTTATCATTCATTTTTTTCTTTTATTTACCCCTGCGGGTTCCGTGTGGCGAATAAAACCACAGCAGCGCTAAGCTTGTCGGTAACAGTCCACCAAAGAGCGCTAAAGAAACCTGACATCGGCTCGGGTTGCTTTGCTATAATGTGGATAACCTAACCGTAAACCATAGTAGGGCACCATATTAGGAAAAATTCCACGTTCCTCGCGTGTTAAATAACCTTGTTACAGGTCTCGTGAAGAATATGATATCCATAGGAGGTTAAATTGACAGTAAATACCATCACTCCTTTGCCCATGCAACTTGCAAGTCAAAACTGTCCTCCCCGACTGGCCTTGTGTCCCCGTTTCCCTCACTTAGTTTTTTTTCGATTTTCTTGATGTTAGTAAGTTTTGCAATTTTTATAAAATTATAATGTATTTTTAGAATTCACTTATAAATTGTTTTGTTTTTTAACCGTGCAAACAGTGAAATTTAGAACTTAGAAATTGGAGTTGTAAGTACTTAGAAATCATCTAGTAAATTATTCGAAGTTACGTCCATGATTTGCTTATCTACAATTTTGCAAAACACTCTTTTTGATTTTTAGCAAAAATCAATTAATTATCATAGAATCTATCGCTTGCTTGGGTGAACAAAAGGCCCCCCTTTTTATGTCACTTCCTATTGAAATCAGTAACACACAATCTGGCGAAACAAGTTCTATACATGTACAATTGTTATTTAAATTAATAGCTTGAAGACCGATTAGAATGGTTTATCGTACCACGGCTGCGGCGATTCGATTCGACAATTAAATGATCAGTTTAAATGGTCAAGTAGCTTATTTTCACTTTTCTATTATTATTCAAATATTAAAAGTTGTTAGGCGATGTACAAAAACTGGTTTGTTCGGTCTATTTGAATAGCCGTTATTTGCCAGCTAAGTTAAATACTTGCATCTATAACGAGTAGTAGAAAAAACTACTCGAAGGATACAAACCAAAAGCTTACTCGAAAAGTGATAGGCGCGCTTAATCGCGAGAAGATTACTGCAATTTGCTACTTACAAAGTTTTGCTTTTATAAACCAATAAAAAATAAAAATTCAAAGTTACTGTTTGTTCGCAAAGCAACGGATGTGTTGCACTTACCATTCAAAAGCGCCAGAGTTTAGTTTTCGTTCTGGCGTTAGTTCGAAATATAAATTACAACAAAGTTCCAGACAATTAATTTTGCTACGCCTGACGCACGTTTCGTCTATTCAAGATTTATCAGAGGCACTCTACCAAAAGATTGAAAATGCCAAACATTATATGAATATGAAGAGCATAGAACAATTAAACCAAAAATCTTGAAAAGGGAACCAAATTATGACACGACCAAAATATTATGTCGGGGAAGGAAGACTCTTAGAGTTTTGGCATTTTTAAAAAATTTAAGCGGATGATTTTAAAGCTTTGGTATTCTTCATCACATAAGTGTTGATTCTGGAGCGGGCTAACCCAAAGGAATTAAAACTCCACCATGCAGTGGCGCTTACCGTCACGGATGTTAGAAATAAAAAACACAACAAAGTTCTAGATAACAACTTTTGCTAGTAGTCTATAAAAGATTCAACGGTGGTACTCTATCAAAAGATTGAAAATACCGAACATTGATTTAAGAATTGAATGTTTGTATTTTGATGTTTCGTTGACATGTAAACCGCTGACCGTAGCACATTTTTAATGAAACGCGCTAGCGCTTCATGTTAAAAATGTGGGACCACGGTCAAGGGTTTTAAATGGCTTTGCCGATGAAACGTCAAAATACAAATATGTGAGGCAATTGATATTTCTTCGAGTTATGCAGGTCGATTACCTCAGGCATTTATCCAGTTGATTAGATTTCAGAGGTAGTTTACCGACTGATTGGGGAGTTTTTTAATAAACGCCGTGATTATCCCTAGTTTTATGTCTGAAGCAATGCTAGAATTTTAATTTTGAGAAGATGAACTAATAAATAATAAATAGTTCTCATATATATGGTATACGAATCTGATTGATTTGCAAATGTTTATTACAGTTTTATAAAAATAGTGCAAAAATACATTTATTGTATAACCTTAAATGAACTTAAGTATAGCATGGATAAATTTATTAATTTATTTCATTTTATTATCGATAAAACTCATATAAGCTTGCAAACAAGGGAGAGTATTTCTAACTTTCTGCTCCTCGTAATGTAAGTCTTACGTATGTTACTTAACTTATCAAGAAAGCCATGCAAAGAACGACAATTCAAATTTGATTATAGCATTTTGTTACGTTAGGAAGACAAAAGAAAACATGCCTTACGTACTTGTTATGTACTTTAAGTGATACATTACGTAAAGGAGACTTTCTTATCCGATTTTCTCTATTATACATTAAGTTAGTTTGTTAAATGCATGGTGGGTTAATGATGCGTCATGCAGTTTTTGAGAGGTTTGTAGATCTAACCAAAATAAAAATCAGACATCGAACGTATGCGCGGAGGTGATATTGATGTCTTTGTTTTAAAACTGTTGCAAACTTAATATAGACGTACTGCAAACGAGCTAGTCGCAGTACAGTCGCACCAAAAACGTAATTGGAACGTAATGAAGACGTGATGAACGTAGAAGACACGTAGTGAAAACGTGCTGAACGTAGAAGACACGTAGTAAAAACTTGATACTCCTAGAAGGAACTTGGTTGTAAACTTGAAGGACGTTGCACGGTCTTTGTAAGGACGTAGAGAAGTCGTATTGAAAACCTAGGAGCAATATTTCTATCCCGTTTGTAGTGTGTTCTAAGAACGTATTAAGAACTTGGTGGTCTTCGTCCCAGCGTGACGGGGGTATTATAAACTTTATATATCCTTTGGGCGTAAAGACTCTTATTCGGCAACATAAACAGGCAAATAGATGCTGAGTTTCGATAAACAAAAAAAAAGCGCCAAAAGAGCATTTTGATCTCATTCTGGGTTCTAAATGTTGTCATGAAAACCAATTATTGAAATAGAATCAACAACTTTTCCGAATCATTTGTACGTGAAGTATGAAAAGGTAGGCGTTCTTACTATATCAATAAAGGTAGTTTTTGTCTAAGCATAAGAAATGAGTTTCTGAAATCCCTTAAGTTGATCATAGAAGAAAATGAGATGTGGAATAAGTGTACGCGACACAACCTACATTATAAACGTATATTTTAAATATCCACAATGGAAAACAGCCAGCAGCCTTCAATGTGACCAGCGGTCGCTGCTCGCTGTTTTTCAATTGGCCCCTGGATTAAAAATAAAATACATATGATTCAAGCCCAGTCCCAAAGTGCATTGAAAGACCATCTTCTTGACAAAAAACATTTAACAAAAATTCGACTAAATACAAACATAAGCTTTGATAAAGATTCCTGGCTTAGGACAGGCACATTAAAATGTGGCGGGGTTAAACTAGTTTTTTGGCGCCAACCTTCCCCCTAATGATAATCAATAACAAAGCACAAACTAACACACAGTAAAAATCAAATCGATAGAAGTTCAATTCAACAAGAGAGTATCAGAGACAAAAGGACAACAGTTAATGAACGGGACGTAAAGATACTCTCTTGAGAACACTCGAAGTTACTGACAGCTAGCTAAGAAGCATCCATCGACTGATGTAAAAAAATCAAGTATGTCGATTTTAAATCCGACACAACACGTCAAACACTTGATTTGATGATGCATCATCACACAAAACCGACACACTTGACCGCTGTAATGCTCAAAAATGACATAAGTATAAAAAGGCAATTAACATTTTAAAGTAAGTATCAAATTATCAATATTTTTACCAAAGAAGACTAAATTCAAAGATTTTACTAAAATATCCATTTCATAACCTTTATTTAATAAAGTTTTAAGCCAATTTTGCATTCCCAATGGATTGTTTTTGAATTTATTTGCTCTATAAACAACATTGCCGTAGAAATCTGGATGGGATATTCCCTTTACAATCAAAAGTCGTCGTGTACAGTTAAATTTTCCAATAAGGTATAGATATTTATGATAAAACTTAGTAAACGACTTCACTAATTTGTGGTAACGATATCCTTGTTTTAGTAATTTTTTTGTAATACACTGGTTTTTATCATTAAAATCAGACACACCACTGCAGATCCGAGCATATCTTACCAACTGTGAAATATATACTCCGTAAGACGGAGCAAGTGGTACATCTCCCTCTAGAAAAGGAAAATTCACAATGGGAAATGAAAAGTCATCCCGTTTATCATATATTTTAGTGTGTAATTTTCCATTGATTATACTTAAATCTAGATCTAAAAATGGGCATCTATCACCAGTAAGGTTAGATTTATTCAAAGTTAATTCCTTGGGATAAATTTCCGTAATAAAATTAGAAAATGTCGGATTGTTTAGTGAAAGAATGTCGTCTAAATATCTGTATGTATAATTAAAAGTTTCAATGAGATGTTGACTGTTGGGGTCTTTTTGAAGTTTTGCCATAAATTGGGATTCATAACAATACAAAAAAAGGTCAGCAATAAGTGGGGCACAATTAGTTCCCATAGGGATACCAATGACTTGGCGATAAATTGTTCTCCCAAAACGAATATAAATGTTGTCTAAAAGATAATTTAGAGCAGTTATCATTTCTGCATCAGTCCAATTGACGTAACCTTTATGAGTCTCGTTGCTAAAAAACGATTTATTAAATAATTTAGAAACTTTAGAGCAGATATAGTCACTTTTAGATTTATCGAAACACCATTTAACCAGATATTCAAATTGTTTTTTAATAAGACAGTGAGGAAGGTTAGTGTACAAAGTAGAAAAATCGTAGCTATCAACTGTATGGTAAGTACCTTCAAAAGCGCGAAGTTTGTCTAAAACATCGAGCGAATTTTTCACACTCCAAAAATGATTTATGCCACTGTTTTCAAATACCTTTTCGCAGTATCGAATAATAAATTCTTTCATAGTAGTCAAAGCAAGTGATAAGACTTTAGAAATATTAGTGAGAGAACACTTACTTGAAGCAGATATGAAACGAGATTTATAAGGATTTTTGTGTAGTTTAGGGATCCAGTACATTGTAGGTAGTTTATTGTATGTAGGAGCGGCTCGTAGTGATGTGGTATTTAAAATATGGTCCTC
Organism: Arcuatula senhousia; assembly: GCA_963971305.1. Taxonomy (NCBI): domain Eukaryota; kingdom Metazoa; phylum Mollusca; class Bivalvia; order Mytilida; family Mytilidae; genus Arcuatula; species Arcuatula senhousia. The sequence goes on along the minus strand of OZ020315.1, from coordinate 47,936,964 downwards.
AATAATACTACATTCTGTAGATTGTACGCGAATAAAAGTGTTGGAGCTTTTAATTTCTTGCATCAACACTTCAAGGTAATATTTTCGTCATACAATAACGACATTATTGGCAGCTTTGTCTGCAGGAACGAAAACGTATTGTGAACCAAGTGAACGCATTTTTGTCTTAATTCTTTTTAGATATGTATTTGGCCGAAATTCTACAAAGGAGTTTTGAAAATGATTTATTCTGAGTTTAACAATTGACATGAAGTTATTTATAAAATTGTCAAGAGATTTAGTATCTGCTTCTTCTCTCTTGATCCAAGATTTACAGAAAGAGAGAAGTGCAGTTTTGATACAATCGAAGCAAGAATTCCAATTGATCTTTGAGGGGGGTCTAAATTTTGGGCCCTTTTTCAGAAAATTTATTACCTCTGGGTCCTTGACGATGGTAAGGTCACCGGTAACAACATGGTCACAAGGAACATATTTAAAATCAGAATTACTACAGTCGCATGACAAAGGAATATTCGTATCCAGTTCTTCATCAGTGGTGGTTGACGTATAATTAAAAATAATGTTTCGGGTAGGTTTTTTATATTTATAAGATACAATAGGAGGTTCAGTATTAGAAAAATAAGGTGGAATGAGATCTTTGATTTTTGGATCCGCAAATATGCTAGATATGTTTATAAAATCAAGTCCTCTATTAATATATGTTAATTTGATAAAATGTCGAATGTGGTCTAGAGGACTATCAATTTTTGGAAACAATTTAAAATAACAGAATGCATTTATGATAAGTGCACCTTCATATAAGGGACTGGCATGAGATATAGTTTCACAGTCCAGTTTAATATTGTTTAGTTTAGAAATAGGTATAGAACACAGTTTACAAAGTAACTGATGTCTTCCGTTGTTTTTAAATATTTTAACAAGATCTGTAATGGTAATGTTGGAACGATGTTGTATTCTAGTATTACGATTTATTCGCCTACCATGCGACCGCTTGTTCCTTTTACGAGGAACCGTTAAATTCATGAAATTAAAGTTTGAAGATCTGGATATGTTACCTTGACCCATGATGTTATCGTTAAGACCCAGAGGGTAAGCCGTTTGGAGTTTTTTAATCCACTCCAGTTCTGCAAGTCGTCTTGCCTTGCAAAACTGGCGTATACTTAAATTGGAATCTCTTTTAATGATTTCAATGGGTTGAACCTTTATGTACTGAATGTCATGATTATGCTTATTTAAATGTTGATATAAAAGGCATTTATATCTACCACGCTAATTAATTTTGATATAATTTATATGTAACTCAGGTGATTACAACACACATACTTACAAAATGATGCTTAAAATATCAACTTTCAATTGTATCAATTCAGTTATTAGTTTAAAGTAATTCTTTTAAGTAATTATTTTGATGATTTACGTTAGAAAGCCTACCTATGTGACCTAAACTTCACCTGTTTTGGTATACTTAATTCTAAAATAATTGATATTATATTATTTAAACTTGTTATGTTTTAGTAAGCCCTGGTCTCGAGAGAATGTCTTAGAACGTACTTAAATTTTGAAACACCTTTTTAAAACAAAAGTGGATGAATCCCCCTACACCGGACATATCATTCAATAACCATAAAAAGAGTTTTTACTGCTCTAAACTGTCAAAGGGTAAATTTAGATATGTAGAGCCTTTTAGCACGCGTTACGTTATATCATTTAAATCATCGTCATTTTCATATAAACTTAAAAAAAGAGTAAAACTAAGTATTTGATAAAAAAATAATGCAGTTAATAAATTATTTGTGTCAAAAAAATCAAATCTTCTGGTTTAATTAAATTTTACAAATACATCAGCTTTTGCCTAAACCCTTGTCTTTGGCGAATAATTTCTTTTTCTCTTGAACAAACAGATGCTTTTTGTCATACAGAAAGGATCTTATGTGCTGGAGACCAAATGTAAAGATATAATACCTCAATGGTACATGTGACTAGATTGCAATGACATTGTCCGTTACAGTGCCCGTCCGTTTACGATTTGTAACATGCGTCGTGCTTTCGTAGAAGCAGATAAAAGCAAAGATGTACCGATGGGGCATTTGAATGTGAAAGCTCGAAAGGCCCATAAAAACCAACTAACAAGAAAGAGAACAGCATAAAGAAACAGACAACTTGACACTACTCAAAAACTAGGGTATAGCAATTCACAACGCAAACTTTAATCTTAGCAAGAGTAAACTCAGGTGCTTAGGTATTAAAGATCTATTCTATTACTATGACTTACGTGACGATTTAACTTTTAAATAGTCAACTTTCCCTTTCTGTTTCTATAGCAAGCAAGAACTGCTTACTTTTCCATTGCACATGAGTAGACTCTCGTTTCGTCATGGAAGAAGGAGTTTTAGCGAACCATTAAAACTGATAAACCCACAATTTCATTTGAAATGCCTGTACAAAACAGGACCATTGTGATCTATATTTTTTTCCGGTGTGTCTTCCGTGTTTTGTCCTTTGTTATTACTTTTATTCGACTTGAGTTCACGTTGCTAAGTGCAGTTTATTTGTTATGTGTGTTTTTGTTTGTTTTATGCATCGAAAAGTAAGACATTTCATGAATTTGATTGAATTTGTATTGATAACAATGTATTACTATGCCATCTATAATTCATTCATCCGAAAAATCTTTTTTTTGCATCCTGCATCCGAATAGTCAAACGGTGGTCTGCTTAGCATAACTTATTGCAGATCGTTCTTATAGTGCACACGTTAAAGTGCGCAGCATTTTCATGTGTTACGACGGAATTCAAACAGCTAGCCAATGCTTAAAATGTCAGTTCAACTAACTATAAAGAAATTGTAATTGATACTTACTATTAATCTAGAAATAAATATAAAAAACTTTAATAACAACTTAATCCATGTTTTCATGTTTTTGTAAAGTTCAACTTTTATTGTTTTTCAAATAAAGTTTGCTTGTACCGATATGAGGCAATAAATTCAAAAATAACAAGATAAACTTAAGACTGTTTCAAATAAAAACCAAAAAGGTAAAACATTCGATTCGTGTCAAAAGGTAGTTATTGGTGTTGAGGAACTTTCTTTTACGTTATTTTAACGCAAAGGCGAACATTTCTTCCCTACGGAAGCTTATTAGGGACACGCATAAAAAAAAATTTTCTCGCCGCGGCGAGTTACTATCTCGCCTCGGCGACTTATTATCTCGCCTCGGCGACTTATTATCTCGCCGCGGCGAGTTACTATCTCGCCCCGGCCAGTTACTATCTCGCCCCGGCAAGTTTCTATCTCGCCCCGGCGAGTTACTATCTCGCCCCGGCGAGTAACTATCTCGCCCCGGCGAATTACTATCTCGCCTCGGCGACTTATTATTTCGCCTCGGCGACTTATTATCTCGCCTCGGCGAGTTACTATCTCACTTACTTTCTCGCCTCGGCGACTTATTTTCTCGCCTCGGCGAGTTACTATCTCGCCCCGGCGACTTACTATCTCGCCTCGGCGAGTTACTATCTCGCCCCGGCGACTTACTATCTCGCCTCGGCGAGTTACTATCTCGCCCCGGCGACTTACTATCTCGCCCCGGCGACTTACTATATCGCCCCGGCGACTTACTATCTCGCCTGGGCGACTTACTATCTCGCCTCGCCACCGGGAGATCATAAGTCGCCGGGTCAAGAGAGTAACTTGCCGGGGCGAGATAATAGGTCGCCGAGGCGAGATAGTAATTCGCCGGGGCGAGATAGTAAGTCGCCGGGGCGAGATAGTAAGTCGCCGGGGCGAGATAGTAAGTCGCCGGGGCGAGATAGTAACTCGCCGGGGCGAGATAGTAAGTCGCCGGGGCGAGATAGTAAGTCGCCGGGGCGAGATAGTTATTCGCCGAGGCGAGATAATAAGTCGCCGAGGCGAAATAGTAAGTGAGATAGTAACTCGCCGAGGCGAGATAATAAGTCGCCGAGGCGAAATAATAAGTCGCCAAGGCGAGATAGTAACTCGCCGGGGCGAGATAGTTACTCGCCGGGGCGAGATAGGAACTCGCCGGGGCGAGATAGTAACTTGCCGGGGCGAGATAGTAACTCGCCGCGGCGAGAATTTTTTTTTATGCGTGTCCCTAATAAGCTTCCGTACTTCCCCGTTAAAACATGCCGATATTTTTATGTCGATACTTTTAGTTGTTGATAATCCAATGTCATTACAAAATGCAATTAGAGCATAGCATAATTAACCGTTTTATTTGTTTTGTTGCATGTCGATTGTATTTTTGATTTATTTAGAGGCATCGGATTTAGAAAGGATCCATTTATCTTGAGCGGGGCTTGGTATTTTGTTTTGGTCAGAAATTGTTTTTATTAAGGCGTCGAAACAAAATATTTTTTTGAATTATTTTACATAGCAGAAATATTTGTTTATTATATTTTTCAGCCTATGCTGTCAAAATAGTTTTATTATCAAACATCAATTTCAACATTTGTTTTTTTTCCCCCTACAATCGAAAGCCCCGTTGGTTTCGTTGGCTGTCGTCTTTTCAAAATGCATAATTTTTCAACATTATTTCAAATCTAGACAACGGGATGAATTATTCTATAATCGTTTCAAAAAGTATCTTACTTGGGAATATTATAATTTTTTTTGGGTCAGAAATTGTTTTTTTTAAGGCGTCGAAACAAAATATTTTTTTGAATTATTTTACATAGCAGAAATATTTGTTTATTATATTTTTCAGCCTATGCTGTCAAAATAGTTTTATTATCAAACATCAATTTCAACATTTGTTTCTTTGTTTCCTACAATCGAAAGCCCCGTTGGTTTCGTTGGCTGTCGTCTTTTCAAAATGCATAATTTTTCAACATTATTTCCAATCTAGACAACGGGATGAATTATTCTATAATTGTTTCAAAAAGTATCTTACTTGGGAATATTATGATTTTTTTCCTTTGAATTTGAATTTGAACTTTATTATGCTATCTTATCTTTTAAATTGTAATTGTTTTCCGTATATTCCCAAATGATTGATGCTTTGATGTGACAAAATCAAATGGGATTTATTTTTCTTTAAAAAAAACTAATATCTGTAATAAATTCAAGGTCTCTAGGGATAATGTTTCACATAAAACATAATAGAAATACCTTATATCAAGATTAAAAACATATCCGTCTTGATTTATAATCCACAAGCATTATTATAAAAAAATGGATATATTCAGGATTATCGTTAAAACTTTAAAATTAAAAGTACACTTATACGCATTAGTGCTGGTCGTCTGTTGTAAATGTCGGTTGTTCTTATACCGTATATCGGGTTATTTTCACGATTGTCAGTAGCGGATTCAGGGGGGTGTCACCCGGTGCACGTGACACCCCCCCTGAGGTTCACAAATATATGGTTTCACTGGCACACTTTCTGTAATGAAATTAATTTGTATACAACAGGTAACCTTGATGGATACTTGTATATTGCTAAATAAACATGCCATAGATTAATTACGCTTGTGGCAACACTCACATGACTCATTTCATTTTTTGTTAATTAGGTTCTTTTGATGTAAAGTTTCAACATTAGCCATCTACGTTTTGATAATGAATAAAACTCTCTTTTAATTTTATATTTTGTAAAAATCCACAACTGTAAGGAGAAACGGTGTACATACAGCACTCGCATATGTCGTTCTGCATGAATTCCAGCATTCTTGGAACTAATACTGTTCAAAACTTTTAAGGACGATTATAAATTAATAAATTGCATATATGTTAGAAATAAATGAAAAATAACTTTTCCATTTCAGACGAAACATTGCTACTCCCTGAAACGTTGTATTCTTTATTAAAAGAGAGTCGATATTTTTTGTAGTACAACAATCATCTAAAAACCTAATAGCCCTTTTACATATCTCACCAGGGGCTTACTTTCTGGTTGTAAAAAGCGGATTTGGTTAGTGAATTAGCCCGCTATAAATGTTGTCGGTAAAAGTCAACTAAGCGCTCAGAAACCTGACTTGGATGTGTGCACCATATATTGTTATATGGAATACCGCGGTCGTAAGGCTACAATACGGAAAACCTGACCACAAACTACAACAGCAACATTCGAAACTTTCCTCCCCTATTGGTCTTGTGCTCCCATTTCATCCACATCACCCTTTCCTTGTTGATCTTCTTGATATCGCTGAAATCGTACTGTTTGGGAGTAAAGCAATTTTAAAACTAATAATTTAATCTAGTTGTCCAAGAATTTTGCAACCTGCTTCTTAAATCTATTATAGACGAATGATAATTCAGCCACCATAAAGAGATCAATATATGACATTTGATTGCTGATTGCCTATTAAAAAAGTTTTTGCTTTTTGCCTTTTTCCACATTGACCGATTTAAAGCTTGGGTCTTGACAATCAAGCAACAAGTTTTGCATTTTTCATTTGTTTAATTTTCGCTTATTTTCAAGGGTCAAGGGAAATCGTCAAAATAAATCCCGCGAAAATATCCATAAAATATAAATTGTTTATTTATTTGTATTTGAAAAACGTTTATTATACTGATGAAGGACATACGAATGTCCGAAATATCTATAATCTTTAAATTATTTAACATCCATTGGTAATGTTGCGTACATTTTCTAGACCCTATTGATTAGTTTTTTATGTATAGCATCGTTTTAAATATGTTGTATTTATTTACGATCCATTACAGTTTGTGAGAGAAGCGTTGACTATTTTTTAAAGATCGTTTTCATCAAATAGAAATTATCACAGGCACTTGTATACAGGATAACCCTTATGGTACCCCATCCCCCTTTTTTTCAAAACCAAAAATACATTTACCTTGGAGTATATAGAAACGATATTTTTTTTCAGGAAGTAAAATATATCAGCTAAATGGAGCACGCAGATTTTTGAGAGGTGAGTACATATTATTAGAAAATTTTTAGATCGATCCTTACATGGTACCCAAATGTAAACAAACCTTCTCGCTTATTATATATCAGTAACCCCATATGGATAGTAGATACTGTTTGATGGTAGATTTGCATATATTTGACATGTCTATGAGTGAAATGAGAAATGTAACAGAAGAAATGAAAACATAATCGGTTTTGAAAAAAGGGGGGATGGGGCACCATAAGGGTTATCCTGTATACAAGTGCCTGTGGAAATTATATTCCCTCTTTTCAGTTTACATAGGTTATCTCCCATAAGCAGGAGTTATCTAACTTTACAGGAGGTGTAATTTCTTAGCCCCTCTGTTCTTTTCATGGAAAATCAAAGAAAAATCTAGAGAGATCTGAAAGAAATTAGGGATTTCCCTAAATTTCACAAGAACTTTACTATATAAAATCTTTTAAAGTTTACATTTTTATTGCAGATTATTTGATAAGTATTTTTGTAAAAGGAAATGTTTTAAAAAGTTACATAACTATCTTAAAATGTTGGGAAATCCCTTTTCTTTCTGAACCCCTCAAATTTATCATAGGATTTCAGCAATAAATCCAGAGAAAATAAATTTCATACCTGCTGTAAAGTTAGATAACTCATGCATATGGGAGATAACCTATGTTAACTGAAAAGAGGGAATACAAACGCATGCACAAACCGAACAAATAAAACCTGCAATTTTTTTTCCATATACATAATGACACAAAAACCGCGATAAATTTACCCTGCAAAAATAACCCGCTATGCTGTAATCAATCTATCATCAGTGAACTACCAATACGATTTGAAAGACGTTAAAGTTAACCAATAAGTCAACCGAATGTTGTAAATCAGACAAGGACAAGAGTTCGAGTTTGATTACCGCTATTTAAGCAAGTGCAAACTGGATTACCTTTAAAAAATTATTTCTTAGAATCTTAAGCCAATTGCTAGGGAGTAAGCCAAATCAAAAAGGTAGTCTTTATGTGCATTTAAAATAAACGAAAAAATACAATAAACTGTTAACACAGAGAGATATGCTTCGGTCGCAGCTGGACGCTATAAAATGAAGATAATAAAATGCAATTATTTGACTAGAGTAGTGGCAATTAATTATAAAATTGATCCTTTTGATGCAAATTCAACTGTATGCCAAACATTAAAACAGATTAAGAAAAAACACAAACATTTAACCAAATGAGCATAAAATCTCAAAGTCAGTAGACCATGACTGCTGGAGCATACGGACAAAAAATGATCTGTACTGGTGTTTATGTAACTGAATATAAAATATACTCACTCAAAAAAGAAACGCAACATGCAAAAATTTTAAAATTACATCGCATACTAAAGTCGAGTTTTATATCATCAATTGTTGAAATATCATTATGAAATTTGACTTGGCAATTGTAGAGGGGCCACTTTTTCTTTAATTGCTAAATTTTTTATAAAATGTCTACAAATTGAGTGCGCATGCCAATCAGAATTATGTCATGCAGTTTGTTTGCAAGACAGTACTCAAACTGCCACCCCCATATTCAAAAGAACGTTCCGCACAAGATTTCAATATCTGATTCTCATTACCCAAAAGTTTGTGCTTTCTTTCCGTGGTTTTTGATTGCACAATTAGGCGTTGGCGCATGCGCAGATCCGATTTAATCAGTAGATGCACGATTTTTCATAAGATCAAAATTTTCAGAAAGTCTTTAAAAAGCAAAAATGTCTTGTGTTTTACGTTTGTTATGTTATTGGTAAGGATTCTCATGTTCCCATTTGACTCTTGATGCACTACACTCCACCCAATTTTTCAAAATCTCTGAACCTTCCTTCTCATATTGTTTGCCATTTGTTAGAATGTTTAGCAGAAGCTTTCTTTGTAAAAATTGGTATTTTAATTTACGACAATGTTTTGGTGCTGATATTATTCTGGATGAATAATCCAAGGAGAATTCCCTTGTTCAAAACTCCTTCAACCGATATGTCGTGTGCAGGGGAATATTTACGCCTCATGTTGAGCCTGATCTTAACCACTTTAGACGGGATTATCGTTATGATAATGATGGTATCAAAGAATGGAAAATTTTCGCATGGTTATGGAACCAAAAAAGTGACCGTTTCACATATTGGTTACCAGAATTAGTGATGTTAGATAAGACTATCAATTTCTATGATTTTTCAAAGTTGGATAAGCGCAAGCGCTAGCGCCACCCGATGTTATTAAAAACGTGGGGTATGGGAGCAAAGGCTTCAATATGTGTGAAAATGGGGGCCAGAAGATCGTATGCAGCGTTTTTTTAGAAACAGAGAGAACACAAGTGAAGTCGTGATTTTATCATTTAGTCGGTATAACTTCAGTTGGCGCTGCGCCTTTGTTGGCTGGTAAATTTGAATTTTAATTAAATCACACGTAAGATTAACCATTTCTTAATGATTCTGCAAAATTTCACATTCGTACGTCAATTTTTAGTTGAAATTCATTAGTTTTTATTTCAATAGTATTTTAAGTATCTTTATATGTTGCGTTTCTTTTTTGAGAGAGTATATCAATGGTGGACCACAACTGCTTCATGGCAAACTGACTTAACAAGAAACATACAGAAGCATACAGATGAAAAAGCCTTAACACTGATCTGTACTGATGCTAATGCAACTGCATACCAAATATCGATGGTGTACCACAACTGTTTTATGTCAAACAGACTAAACAATAACGGTTAACATTGGCCACATCTGTATAAAGTTTCAAAGTCAGTAGACGGTGACTTCGGGAGGATACAGATGAAATGCTTATAAGAGAGAAGCAAAGGTGTACCAAAGGGGTAATCAGTATCATAAAACCGTGAAGACAAAGACAAAACCGGCAGACAAAAAATCATCACAACAAAACAAACCACATAACAACATAAAACACACACACATAACAACAAAACCGCATTCAGCAACGCGAACTCAAGTCGAAACGAGAGTGAACTCAGGTGCTCCGGAAGAGTAAGCAGTTCCTGCTTGCTATAGCACACCCGTCACGTTGCCAAAGATCGATTAAGTGTTGGTCAAATCCGGAAAGGATGACATTACAAAACTCTATGTCAAACCAACACCTGTGCTCATCTGAGAGATAGAAATCCCGTATTTGCATACAAGCACATGATGTCGTCCGTAAAATTTCTTGAGTGATGACAACAACCTGGGAGCAACGTACCCCTGTGTTAAAAATTTGCTTGTCAGCCGTGTAGCTCTATCAAGGAAGTCGTTGTACTCCCCACATGCTCTGGAATAACGAATCAATTGTGATACGTAAACTCCATATGCTGGAGCGGACGGAATGTTGCTACACAGAAAGGGAAAGTTAACTATTGGAAAGTTGAAGTCATCACGTTTGTCATAGAGCTTTGTACAAAGCCTTCCTTGTGTGTCAAATTCGAGAAATAGATCCAAATATGAAGCAGACCTCCTAGAATCTGTAGTGTCCTTTACCTCAAGTTCCTTCGGATATATGAGATGTAAATAGTCACCAAATCGAGGATTGTTTAGTGAAAGGACATCATCAATATAACGAAATGTGAGATTGAAGGATAAAGCAAGTTTGCGGTCGTTTTTGTCTAGAAGTGATTGTAAGAAGTCTGCTTCATATGAATGAAGAAACAAATCGACAAGCAATGGTGCACAATTTGTGCCCATTGGGATACCTATTGTTTGCTGAAAAACACGTCCACCAAACTGTACAAATATGTTGTCGATTAGAAAGTTGAGCATTTCTATTATTTGATCTTCTGTAAATTTGTTTTTCTTGCTAGACTCTTGGATGACAAAGTAAGTCTTTTTATAACCGACTACCAAATACTTGTACCTGCGTTTTCCATTCTTTTTGATAAAGCTACGTTTAATCAGCTGTGCCAAACGAGATTTTAATTGTGAATGTGGAATTGAAGTATATAATGTAGAAAAATCAAACGTTTTAATGCTATTACATGATGAAAATGACTTAGAATGGAGATTTTCCATCAGTTCTTTAGAATTTTTGAGAATCCACATATGATTGACGCCATTTCTAGAGTAACAACAATCGAAATACTTTTGAAGGCTTGATTTTATTGCCGTCAATATTGATGTTAACAAAACTGAAAGAGGCTTAGTTGTACATTTGGATGACCCAGCAATAAAACTGTACCTGTACTGATTCTAATACAACTGCATACTTAATACCAGTGGTGTCTCATAACAAGTTCACATACATTTGTAAAATAGACCTAAGCAAAAAAAAAAAAGATATATAAAAAAACAATTGTAGACGCCGCCGTCGCAGCCACTGTCGCTAAAAACTCCATATCTGACCGCCTTTTGCGACATTAGTTGAAAGCGTAACAATGAAAGAAAAAGCCGAACTCTGCTTAGGGTTTTACACAGGAAGTTAAATTGAAACATTTTGTTTATTGTGATACATCGATGATAGAAAATTTATACAGTCCATTGTCCTTTTAAACGTGTTCATTGGTTAGTAACAAAGGACTCTTTTTTTATTTTTTTTCTCGCTAGAGCACGAAAGAACATGAGATTGATGTATGACCAATTCTTTTTTTATAAAAACACATTATCTTGGATAGTTTCTACAAGTGTGTAATAGTTTATATTTACGAGGTTTCATTAAGCCCGCTCCGGCACCAACACTTTTGAGTTGGAGAATACATCAAGCTTTAAATTATCCGTCTAAATTTCAAAATTGTCAAAACCCGAAGGTTCTTCCTACCCCAGACATAGGTTGAATATCTTAGTAATAATTTGGTTCCCCAGTTTGGTATTGTTGGTTATACTGTCTATGCTCTTCATATTCATACAGTGTTTGGCATTTTCAATATTTTTGGTAGGGCGCCTCTGATGAGTCTTGAATAGACGAAACGCGCGTCAGGCGTAGCAAAATTTTTTGTCTGGAACTTTGTTGTCATTTGTATTTATTAAATGACCACTATCTTTTGAATTAAAATGATCGAAACTACAAGAAGGATGTTCAAAGAAATTTTTCATCGTTTATAGTTTTGCTTTGAGTTTCTTGTAACTTAAATGAGTAAAATATGATCTTTGATTTGTCAAATAATTTTTTCTCATTTTCCATTTCAACATTGAAATTAAAAGTTTCATGTTCTTAAAGCACCTTTAATTGTTAAAATGTAAATAGCATATCTTTTCCAATATTACAAATATAGGTTCTTCTTCAATCGGGATTGGATTAGATAATTTCTCCAGCCTAAGAAAGTCAGTTATTATTTTCAACATGCAAGCCATGGCGATCTTATCAAGGCAGATTGGTGTCTAAAAAGTTATCTATAGAGTTATCTTAAATTTTTAAAGTTAGCGCTAGACTGGTACTTTAATCTCAATAAAAAATATCAAAAAAAGTTCACCATTAGAATTTTTGTAGAAAGGACATGATTTTAGTCCTTTTTATATAGGATTGATAGGGAAATTCAAATTTCCTTTACATAATAGATTTTTCTTAAGATTTGTGAAAATATTTGGTTTGTATGGATTATTTAATATACTAAATGAAAAATAAATTTCATCATTACAGTTTTGAGAAAAGTGAAAAATGTGTTTTTCCCTTTTTTCTCCAGTAAAAAAAAATACAGGAATATATTTCAATTCGTGAAAAGGTGTTTTTTTTTCAAAATTTTTGTTGTAATTATCAATTTTGATGTTATCCTAGGCCAATGGAAATCGATTAAAATGACAAGCATTATAAATTCTAAAGTTATGATAGATGTGCAAAAGGTGCTCAGTGATAGACATCCCCGTCTACCTTAAAAGCAAAACAATTATCGAGAAGCAAAGGTGTACCAAAGAGGTAATCAGTATCATAAAACCGTAAAGACAAAGACAAAACCGGCAGACAAAAAATCATCACAACATAAAACACACACACACATAACAACAAAATCGCATTCAGCAACGCGAACTCAAGTCGAAACAAGAGTGAACTCAGGTGTTCCGGAAGAGTAAGCAGTTCCTGCTTGCTATAAACGAGAGTGAACTCAGGTGCTCCGGAAGAGTAAGCAGTTCCTGCTTGCTATAGCATACCCGTCACGTTGCCAAAGATCGATTAAGTGTTGGTCAAATCCGGAAAGGATAACATTACAAAACTCTATGTCAAACCAACATCTGTGCTCATCTGAGAGATAGAAATTCCGTTTTGTATACAAGCACATGATGTCGTCCGTAAAATTTCTTAAGTAAATCATCTCCATTGAAGTCTATAAAGCAGTATTTTATATTTAGTGACAACAAAGGACTAGAGCCACAAACCCTCATATTTGGCCCTAAATCGGGTCATTTTTTCAAATCCATTTGTTAGACAAGATTATTTTGGCCAAGTAGTCTAGAATGATTACTTGTTACAAAACAAAATCAATTTTAAAGTTTTCTGTACTTGTGACATTGTAATGACGTCATAAAGTGACGCTAAAATTGAAAATATGCTAGTTTCAGCTAAATTTCACAATTTTCTACCTGGTTTTTGGTGAAAATGACATGGGCGCCACCCCTCGCCCATAAATATTTTTGCTTAAATTTTATAAATACACTATGTTCTTCATATTTCAACAAAAAATTCGATGGGCGAGGGGTGACGCCACATAGAAAATCACAAAATTGTGAATGAAAAACAAGTCATTTTGGCCAAAATGTGAAAAATCACTGGTTTAGGGTATTTTTGAAGGGTTGGGGTATTTGAAAATTCATTTATACACCATAATAAATTCTTTTCTCTTTTAACACAGACATCCAGCTATACATACACAAATTTTGGAGTAAAACAAACCAATTTTGATATTTGAGTATTTACAGGGCCAAATATGGGACTTCGTGGCTCTAGTCCTTAAAAAAACCCATAACAAGTGGATAAGAAAACCGCAAAATAGTGCCAGTAGCCGTCTAAACATGTTATTTCATATTTACTTGCGGAAATACCAGGCTACGTTAGTTCATTTAGATATAACAAATAACATAAATCAAATGTTACATCACACTGAAGATAAGATTTAAAGACGTTAAGATGACGTCTTTCATGATCACATTTTTTATCGGGGAAAATAATTTTGCTTCGTGCCTATAAACCAGATCTTTGTGTTTGGCATAAATAAAGGGAAAAACAAAGCTATCGAACTCAGATGATCAAACTAAATGTTCAAGGAAAAAAATCTAAACAATGAAGTCATATACACAAATCATAAATTACAACAAAGTTCCACACAAATAAATTTTGCTACACCTGACGCGCGTTTCGTCTATTCAATCAGAGGCGATCTACAAAAAAATTAAAATGCCAAATACTATATGAATATAAAGAGCATAGAACAATTATACCACACAATGCCGAAAAAATAGAATAAAATTATGACTAAGACCAACCTATGTCTGGGGTAGGAAGAATTTTAGGGTTTTGACAATTTTAGAATTTAAACGGATAATTTATAGCTTTGATGTGTTCGTCATCTGAACTGATATACAGCATAATAATATTCATCTATTCTAAGGATCATTTTTTAATCTAGTAACCTTAAAAGAGTCTATACAATGTTTGATCAATTATCATATTTTATTGACTCTGACCTTTTTGTGCTTTATACCTGAACCAATTAAGATAAGCTGATTTACTGGTAGAAAAAATAAAATATATAAGCTGCGATAACCCGATTAGTTAATATTTGATTGTTATATAGTTAAAAAGCAATTAAGAGAATATCAAATATCGAAGCTTCAAAAATTAGTATTTAGTGCAACAAGTTTATTCGCAACATAAATATCTAAAGCAGTAAACAGAACTAATAGCATCTTACTGTAAATGTTAGTGAAGTTTTTTTTTCCTATTTTCTCAATGCTTGGTCTGGCTTCTCTGTTTGATTTTTTTTGGGTAGTTTTCGTTCAATACTTTTAGATTTGATCTTCAAAAGTTTTGATTCAAAAGCTGCTGATAAGGTTACTTATTTAAATATACATAACTTGAATTACCAGAGTACCCGTTTATAGACTTAAGTATATATATTTTCTAACTATTTTCCTATTTCCCAGAACGTATAAACACCAATAACCCATAGAAGCATGACATTTGTAGGCATGCAGAAAAAATCTGAAACTAAAACGGTGCAAAGGTCTGCCCTGATAGTAGAAGCAAAGAGTCACCAATCGGGCATTCTAGTGTCAAAAGTACAAAAGGGCAAGAAAAAAACGGTAAACACGAACAAGAACAGCATAAGGAAATAAAA
This sequence comes from Arcuatula senhousia, assembly GCA_963971305.1. Classification (NCBI taxonomy): domain Eukaryota; kingdom Metazoa; phylum Mollusca; class Bivalvia; order Mytilida; family Mytilidae; genus Arcuatula; species Arcuatula senhousia. Next base: position 47,921,807 of record OZ020315.1, on the reverse strand, counting down.
AAAAAAACAACACAAAATAAAGCGACCTTAAGTCGTAACAAGAGTGAACTCAGATGCTCCGGAAGAATACACGGTTCCTACCTTTATAACAAACCGGTCGCAGTGCTTATTTCTAATTCCATTTTTGTCAAATCTAGTAAATGAAGACAAAATAAATTGCATGGTGTCTACAGTAAAATGTCTTGAGTGAAGACAGTAACCGAGGAGCAACATAACTAGCATTTTTTGCGTCAAACTGCTATCATCTGCTTGTATTTGCTTAATGTATTCTTCAAATTTTAGGTTGAAAAAATCTTATAATTTATTTGTTTCCTACCAATATGTATCGCATGAGTTTCTGACTCTCATTTAAGTTCTCAGTACTTTTATCATGTTTATAAATAGTCTGAACAAGAAGAAAAAAATGTTTTATTATGCATATCCTAAACAAAGTTTGTTATTCGAATGTTTTTGCTATCATTTCTCAAAAAATGTTTTGTTTAAGTAAATGAAATCAATTAAATACGAATTGCTGCTATACGTTGAAATTGTCATAATTTGTAATTATCCATCATTGGTAGGATTTTTTCTGAACTACAATCAAATGACAAAACTTCATTTATTTGTTGTTTCAAATCTGCAAAATCAAAATCCAGTTTTTATACGGTTTGATAATAGTACCGATTTGAGTCATACAATATCCACATATTTCTGCAAACTTTAAAATAACATGCAAAAGAGTAGCTTTGTGAATGTTGTTTCCGCTAAATTAAATGTCTACCATAATAACAAACGTCCATGTTAAATGCATTAACTCTTAAAAGGTCAAATCAAACTTGAGGAAGCTTTTAGATGACTAGTAAAAACATTCACGAATAGTTCTCTAACGTACAATATAAGTAAAAATGATGGTTCTCTTCTAAAAATGTTTAAATGAATTCTCTGTTTGATTTTTATAAAATTCCACAAAAGACCAGCTATAAGAAAAAATACTAAAAAAAGGAAACACGCTAAAACTTATCGATATCCTGAGACAGCTTCAATTTAATTTGCTTGTATACAACGGACCTCTTCCAAAGTTATCATGACCATATAACTTTGGAAAAAATATAAAATTCCACGAAAGACCAATTTTAAGAAAAATAATTTAGATAAAAAGGACACACGCTAAAACTTATCGGTGTCCTGAAACAGCTTCCATTTAATTTACCTGTATACAACGGATTTGTTCCAAAGTTATCTTGAACAGACCTGCTGCAATCACTGCTTTCCTAATAAACATACAACTAGTCATGTGCCTACCCAAAGCAGACACAAGACCCGTCATGAGCTTACTTACAGTTAAATATATGTCTCCTATAAATGTTTACTCGGCATACATAATATGTTTGCACTCCTCTTCATTTTTAAAATTCATTTGTTTTTCTTGCTTATTCCTAATACCCTTTTGCATTTTTAAATGAACACAAAGATCAACCAATTTGATCCTCGGGCTAAATTATAAGATTTTCCTTGATATATACCCTGATATACCTAAATATTTTGCAACAGGATACGGCTTATTACACGTATAGCCCGTGTCTAGATAGTTTCACAGACTGAGGATGTTATAATTATGAAATCACATAAAAACCATTTTGTCTTCGAGGAAAATAAAACGATTTTCCTTGTTGAATACCTTGACATCTAGCTATAAGATACGGTCAGGTACGGGATGTAGTCCACATGCACCATATCGGTATTAAGGTAGCGGATACTACAGAAAGTAAATGTTTAAAACGTCGGCAAAAAATCAGCCTTGTTATTTTGTACCGTTCTTACATAATAATATGTTCTTCTCGAAAAAGCCTTTTCAAACTCTAGGAATTTTGTTGTTTTGGGTTATAATTCTACATTCTTTTCCAAAACATATTTCAAAGACAAAATTTGTTACACACTGTAACAAGTTTGCAGTATGCTTGATGTCCTCATTGACAACATATTTGTCACCTTCGGAGGAGAGATTTTTCAACAACAAATCGGCATTCCAATGGGCACAAACTGTGCTCCTCTCCTCGCCGATTTGTTTTTATACTGACTGAATTTCTTCAGGGACTCGTAAAGAACAAGAAGATGAAAGAGGCAAGGTCATTTAATCTTACATTCAGATATATTGATGATGTCCTTTCTGTCAATAACACTTCATTTGGTAGATGGATTCCTTCAATATATCCTCCAGAATTGGAGATTAAAGAGACCACCGAATCAAAGTGCTTCACGTCTTTCTTGGATTTGCACCTCGAATTTGACCCAGGTGGTCATCTCAGTACAAAAATTTACGATAAACGAGACGATTTTAATTTTCAAATTATTAATTTTCCTAATCTACAGAGCAATATACCTACTTCCCCTGCATACGGTGTTTACATTTCACAACTTATTCGATATGCCAGAGCTTGCACACATTTCACAGATTTTTTTTATCAGACACCGATTTCTTCGTGACCGACTTTTGGAGCAGGGCTATAAGAAAATACGTCTCATACGATCCCTTAAAAAAATCTTTCTTCGTTATCAGCCACTAGTAGAAAAGTTTAAAATTGAGTTAAAGGGTATGATAGTTAATTGTTTTAATTAGTGTTTGACTGGTCTGCTGTACCGAGATGATCACCTCAATATCCCTATTGTGTCTCACAACTATGTTGTGTTCTATGGTCATTACCGGATCCTTAGATCGCAATGGAAGAGGGAGGTTTGGCGCCATAAAACCTAGTTTAACCCACCATTTCGTTTGAAATGCCTGTACCAAGTCAGGACCATTGCGATTCACCAGTTCTCCGGTATGACTGATTCGTTTTTGTCATTTTCTCTGGACTATGAGATTGATCATTCAAGTTTGGTAGTTTTGTTATTACCTTTATTTTCTGTTATAAAGGATCTAATTTCTAGACATCACTCTTACATCATATTATTCTAACTAATAATTGAATTTATATCATAACCTCCTTCGGATTCCTTTGGAGAAATCAAACATGTAGGATGTGCTAAATATTTCACAAAAACTTAATATCATGTGTTTTATAAGCACTTCAATAAAGATTGAGTATCTTAAACCGGATTAATTGAAAAACTCTACCACGCTTATTTGTTTTTTTATAAAGTAGTTGATATGCACCGAGGTGATAGAAATACATTGAATGATAAATGGAATAACCAATCTTATTTTAGAATGTCATACTAAAATTGAAAATTTCTTGGTAAGAATAATGAGACGGTCGCCTCATGGTGGCAAAACTAAGATCACTTTTCTTTGGTATAATTGTCACATATTTATCGATCACAAATACCCCTAAAAAACGGTACAAAATCATTTTATTCATGTTATTGGTTGTTATGTATATACATATTTCAAGGGGAAACTTCTCACCAGCAGCGTTTGAATCAAAACATTGGAGGATCGAAAACCAAACGTATTGGAAGAATAATATCCAAAAACTAAAATTTGAAATAGTAAAGCCAAATTCATAACCGAAGGTATCGACAATCTTATATTCAGACTTTTTGAAATAAGCCTTGCCCCCCACCCCCCAAAAAAAAACAACAAGAAAAAATATTGGTAAGAGTATTTTTTTCAATTCAAAATAAAAGGACATAATATTAGAAAATATGGTAGCAAAATTTTAAAATTATCTCGATATAGTGGACAAAGAAAAGTGAATATTGACGTTATTGGGTTGCACAATAATACCTTTACCGTGGTTATTAACTGATAGCCACCATAAAGAAAAATATTCACCATGGGTCCGTCGATAATCCACTTCCTCCTTCCGAAAAACATTGTTCTGTTATTTAATGTTTTCTGATATCTTCTTTTTTTGTCGATTGTAATGACTGGTTTTGTCTTTACCGTTAAGAACCTTACACATTTTAAAGCTTCAAAGGTCGGGTGTCAAAGCATGAAATTGTGCAACCCTTTGTCGTATGTAGTTTTTCATATTTGTTCAGTGTAATTTGTGAAGTTTTCCTTATCCTTTTGTCGATATTAATAAAAAGATTAAGTTTTAAATCCAAAAATAATCTAATATACGACGTCTTAAGGGAAAATATAGTCTGTAAGAATGTAAAAAAAATCCTATTTTATTACGGAAAATGGTTCCCTCAATGGTATTGACATTTAAACGTAAAACATGTTTTCTACGTTTTAAATTCGATACCACTGAGAATTTTTTTGGCAAATTGTTCTTTTATGTACTTTGTTCGGCTGCCCATAACATTCAGGAGAAAACAGCTTCCAATGTTAAGTATTTTGACGTACTGGCTACATACCGTTTTGTAAAGGTATTAAAATAAACAACGCTATTATAGATGATTGTAAAAAATAAGAAAAAAATGTTGCATTTTACTATATATTTCAATTTATGATCACTTCAATAGTTGAACATTGGAGCAACAACGTAAACATTTGTTACGGTCTTTTTCATAAAGAGAACGTTAGTAGAAATAGAAAAAATGTTTCTGTTTCTGCTGAAGTTTAGGCTTGTCTTTATACAGTACTTAAAGACATTACCAAACGACCTATGTTAAGAGGAATACATAGAAGTTAAATCACAAAAGGAAAAGATTTAAGGACTTTATCTTGACATTGATAATGCTCGTATTTCCTACTGAATTCATGTCTATAAAAACCAGTTATTTGTGTTAAACGAGACAAGACATAAAGCTACGCATTGCTACAATATTACAAAAAACGAACACTATGTATATAACAGAATACGCAACAACACAAGTATACACTATGAATACAATATGAATATGAGAAACTACACAACAATTATACAATGTGAATATAATAGACTACACCACAAGAGCACAATATGAAGAAAATTGCAAATTTCAATACAAACTATCCTTTATCATATTTATAAAAAAATGTACATAACTGAACGTTTACTAAGATAGAGATATATCTAAATAACGAATCTAAAAGGTCAATGAGCATGGAATGTCCTTTGGCAAACCTTTACTCCTTCAAGTTATGTTTTCCAAAGATTATGAAATTGTCATTATATTGTCAGCAACACGAACGATAGCACACTGATTACCAAACTTAAGAGACCTTACAAAGTACTTCAAAAAGACCACTGTTTACACTTCCAATAAAAAACAACTTTGTCTTGACTTGTTACTATTGAGAAACTGTGCTGTGGTGTTATTTATTTTTTTTAAGATCTTTTCACAATCCGTCCGAAACATCCAAGTATATTTGAACCGCAGTAAGTTCGCATAGCTTTGTGAAATGTTATTATTTTTGTATATGTATTTGTTTTGATGTTTATTTCATCGAATTGTTGATGATTTTTCATGTAAACTTATTATGTTATTGCTTCGAATTCCGATATTTTAAGGTCTTACAAGTATTTTTTGCGTCTTCTTATATTGAGAAAAAATCAAATTTCGTAAAAGTGGTCACACGATAAAAAAAATAGAGGAAAGGTTTCACTTAGTTTCCTAATGTATGTTTATCTTGTTGTTTTTCCGTAAAATTCTCTTTGAAAATAAAATCTTTTTCTAGATTTTTTGTAATTTTACTCCGTAATGACCAACATAATTAAATGTTCAAAAGATGCTTTTATAATGTCAAAAAATGTTTATGTTTTTGTTTTTAAAAGAAATTTAATATCTCCTATTTGAAAAGTCTTCAGGGATGATGTTTTTCATAACAAGGTATTTTTGTCTTGTATTTTAAGATTTTAAGTATCGCCGTCTCATTGTACAACCCACTTAGGTATGGATTAGCATGACAGAAGGCAAAGAGGCACCAAATGGGCATTTGGGTGTCAAATAATTGAAAGGACGACAACAAAGCTAGTAAACATGAACGAAAAAAGCACAAAGAAACAAAACCATAAAAAAACACAAAATCAACAGAACAGAAATCAACAACGCGAACTAAAGTCGAAACGAGAGAAGACTGTGTCCATATGCCCGAAAGATGTTAGAGAAATGAAGAACTTGAATATATCTAAATACAATTTTTAGATTTGTTAAAAAAACCATTTAAATTTAGTAGCAACAAGAATGATAATTTCTGATCATTTTCTTGTGCCCTAAACTGACACGCCTGTTTCAAATCATAGAGAGAAAGATGTGCAAATAGTAAGTAAAAGTAATAACTGTTTTGGCTTTAGCTGTTGAATTTGTCCTTAGTAATCCCCTCATAACGATTGAATTTTCTTTTTTTCTTCACATTATTTCATCTTTATTTTTTTGGCTTCTGATTTTGTTTTATCAAATCTAAAATTTAACCGGTTTTTCTCCTCCTAGCGTGTCTGATGAAGGTTAATCCAGAAAAGCGCTTTACACGCAGTGAAATTTGGCTTTTGTACATTTATCAAAAGCATATCAATATGTGGATCGTGTCTTTCTTGCTCATATTCCATATTCTTTCGTTTTTAATGTTATTTTCTTTAACTATTAGAACCTTGAGAATTTGAGAAAGGTGTAAGGAAAAACTCCATTGGTCTTTAACCATATGTAGTTAACTTCAATACAGTGCCAAGTGCAAAACAGCGAGCAGAGACCGCTGGTCACTATAAAGGCTGCTGGCTGTTTTCCGTTACGATTTTTTTTTATAAATTATCGTTGACATTTTATGTTATGTCGCGTAAACTTATTCCACATCTCATTATCTTCTATTAGAAGAACATTACCTGGTATTTATTCTTTAAGGATTGAACATCTTTCATTTAATAACTATAACAGATGATTATTTTTTCGAAGAGATATTTTCGTGTCGTCTATATTGTAGAAGCAGAAATATTAGTGGAGGATTTAATTGTGTTTATTTCGTCGGTAAGATTAATCCAAGAAATCTTAATCAACAAATTAGAGTACTTAGTTGAAGAATGTTTATCAAAATTAAAAATTCACGAAAATTTATCACCACTAGTACAGTATTAATCTTTTAGAGGAACCAATGGTGCATTCGAATGTCAAAAGTCCGAAAGGGCAGAGACAAGACCGGTTAAAACAAACAAGGACAGGACAAAAAAAAAAACAGACAACATATAAAATGCAGAAACACAAAAACTACTGAATATGAATTAACAACGCAAACTGTTGTCGTGGTTTCCATGCTAAGTGGAAATGATATTATAGATGTTACGCAAAATCTTCAGGTATTTAGTGAATACTGAGCATAATTTCTAAGCATGTTAACATTTTTAAGCAAAGAAAAATATTGCAATTTAACTTTATAAAGGTGTTTACTTCTCTCCTTCAAATCTCTCTCTCTAATTTATTTTCTTAACCTTATCTTGGCAAGTTTGTCAATAATTAATGGATAAATGCTGAGGAAATCGAAAATCTCACAAAAGTATCAAACATCCTTTAGTTAATACGAAGAGAATAAAGATAAAGGTATTAACAAAAATACCGAACTCGGGGGATCATATGGAGTTTACGTATCACAATTGATTCGTTATTCCAGAGCATGTAGGGAGTACAACGACTTCCTTGATAGAGCTACACGGCTGACAAGAAAATTGTTAACATGAGGGTACGTTGCTCCCAGGTTGTTGTCATCACTCAAGAAATTTTACGGAAGACATCATGTGCTTGTATACAAATACGGGATTTCTATCTCTCAGATGAGCACAGATGTTGGTTTGACATATAGTTTTGTAATGTCATCCTTTCCGGATTTGACTAACACTAAATCGATCTTTTGCAACGTGACGGGTGTGCTATAGCAAGCAGGAACTGCTTACTCTTCCGGAGCAACTGAGTTCACTCTCGTTTCGACTTGGGTTCACGTTGGTGAATGCGGTTTTGTTGTTATGTGTGTGTGTTTTATGTTGTTATGTGGTTTGTTTTGTTGTGATGATTTTTTGTCTGCCGATTTTGTCTTTGTATTTACGGTTTTATGATACTGATTACCCCTTTGGTACACCTTTGCTTCTGTCAATCTCAATGTCAAAGTTAAAATACAAAACAAAGAAGACATACCGGAAAGAAATGATTGGAATGGTACTAACTGGGTAGGGGCATTTCAAAAGAAATGGCGGAACTTATCTTCATCTTTATTTCTTTTTCCGCTCTGTGTTTCGTGTGCAAATAACAAAAAAAGTTTGTTTTACATTTAGTGTCTTTAATTTCCTATCACACAATTTAATAAATTAAAGGAAGTTGACCATTGTGTACTAGCAAGGTAATTAAGGTATACTAGTCATTATATAAAGTATTGCGGGTTCTGTGCAATTCTGTAATAATGCAGAATTAATCATGTCTTCGATTAGAGAATAACAGTTTCATTATGTCCGGTTGACATTTCAGAACTCGTTAAGCGTTAGGTTGATTTTCCTCAAGGCATCTATTTCACAAAGATTTTCTGCTAGCATTCTTGCAAAAGGTCAAATTGGACATTCAAATCAACCATTTACAAACAGAGTTATAAATGGTGTACTTTTATTCACATTATCTGAAATAACACAAGATTCTTCTTCTGAACATTTCTCCACTAAAGGATAAAGAATATGACGTTTTGTCGGTGTGGGTTAAACCTGTAAGGTCATTGATTTTGAAAAGAATCAATTCTTTGAAAGGCCCAATGAGCACTAAAGCAAAATCTATTTTAACAACGCTGATGTTGCAGAAACACTGTCCACCTTACATGACAAATATGTTGTTGTACCTGCAGACAAAGCACCAAATCACATCATTTATGTGGACAAGAAACACCATATTGACTGCTTGACAGCTGAAATAGGGGTTGGTTGTACCAGCAATAGCACCACATACACAGCTACCACAATGTCTAAGGAGGAAATTATTGACAATCACAAATCTGTCATTTCCTCCTTCGGGCTCTCTGTTGGTCCTGACAATGATGGCATTCCATCCCTGTCTTGGATTCCTAAATTACATAAAATTTCCTACAAACAGTGCTTCATTGTAGGGTCATCCAAGTGTACCACTAAACCTCTTTCTGTTCTGTTGACTTCAATACTGACGGCAATATAATCCGGCCTCCAGAAATATTGTGATTGTTGTGCTTCTACATGTAGAAATTGTGTCAATCAAATGTGGATCCTGCATAATTCGAGAGAACTATTGGAGATTCTTAACTCGAAATCAGATTGATCTTGCAACATCATCAAAACTTTCGATTCCTCCACTCTTAAAACTTCTGTTTGAACATGAACAACTCAAATCACGATTTGCATAGTAGCTGATTAAACGCAGCTTTAAAAAAAATCGAAAATGCAGGTACAAATATTTGGTAGTCGATAACACTAAGACTTACTTCGTCATAAATGAGTCTAAGTACAAAAGACCAAATAGTCGAAATGCTAAATTTTCTTATCGACAACATAATTGTTCAATTTGGTGGACGCTTTTTTTCAGCAAACAATAGGGATTCCAATGGGCATTAATTGTGCACCTTTGCTTGCTGATTTGTTTCTACATTCATATGAAGCAGACTTTTCACAATCTCTTCTAGACAAAAAGATCGTAGAATAGCTCTCTCTTTCAACCTCACGTTCCGTTATATTGTTGACGTCTTTTAACTGAACCAATCTCGATTTGGTGACTTTCTATATCCCATTTATTCTCAGGAACTTGAGATAAAAGACACAACAGATTTAAAGAAGTCTGCTTCATATTTAGATCTTCATCTCGAAATAGACTCCCAAGGAAAACTTTCAACCAAACTCTATGACAAACGTGATGACTTCAACTTTCCAACTGTCAACTTTCCCTTCTAAAGTAGCAATATTTCGTACGCTCCAGCTTATGGAGTTTACGTATCACAATTGAATCCTTACTCCAAAGCATGCGATAATTACATTGATTTCTTGGACAGAGCGTCACGTTTGACACAAAAATTGTTTTGTTGCTCCTCGGTTGTTACCGTCAGTGACTCTAGAAACTTTACGGTAGTCATCATGCGCTCATAGACATATATATAAGAGAGTGTTTTGGTTCAAATGCTACTGATGAGAGCTTACTCCTTGAAATATCGATATATAGCATATCAAAATTAACCGTTTATACCCGCGTTTTGGTATTTGTAATTTTGAAACCACTGGGCGATAACCGCTGCTGGTGGACCAGATGTCCCCGACGGTAATCATAAGCCTGGTAGTCAGAATTGTCTGACATGATTAACCATAAAATGTCTAATATATTTGCTGCTGAAATTTCCGCTTTTTAAATTCAAAATTGTTTAAAACACCAGGTTTCTTCCTTGTAATGCACATGGTCGATATCCTCGGTGCTGGATTTGGCTTCCTTGTTCGAACGTTTTGGTTTTGAGTACTTTTCGTTTTCAACAGTTTTGGAATTTGACCTTCCAGTGTTTTGGTTCAAATGCTACTGATGAGAGGTTACTCCTTGAAATATCGATATATAGCATGTCCAAATTTACCGTTTATACCCGCGTTTTGGTATTTGTAAATGGGAGTTCCATCTCTCAGATGATTGAAGATGTTGGTTTGTAATATGGTTTTATTTTCCTTTACCGAATTTGACACACTGAATTGGCAGCACGACGGATGTGCTATAGCAGAAAGGAACTGCTAACTCTTCCGGAGCACCTGGGTTCAATCTTATTACTAGAGTTCGCGTTGTTAATTTATATTGTGTGGATTTTGTGTTTCCGTGTATTATATGCTGTCTGTTGTTTTTTGTCCCGTTTTTGTTGGTCTTTACTGGTTTTGTCTCTGCCCTTTTGGACTTTGACACTCGGATGCCCCATTGGTACCTCTGCTTCTCTAAGATGAGCGCAGATATTGCTATGTCATGGGGTTTGTCTGTCTTCTTCTACAGGATTTGACACGCTGAATTGGGAATTGGCAGTGCGAGGAGTGTGCTATAGCAAGCAGGAACTGCTTACTCTTCCGTTTCACTCGTTTCGAATTAAGTTTGCGTAGTTGATTTTTTTTCGATTGACACGTAAATGCCAAATTGTTTCATCTTGCAATAGGCTTTTTTTCAATTTATTTCAATAAACCATGCATTTATGCTAGCCCCAAGAAAAACAACATTTTGCAGTAATGTTAAGGTTGTGAGATATCTGTTTATCCATGCCAAGGCATTACCAGTTATACTGCATTACCGTATCAACCGTTTTATACCCGTTTTTGGTATTTGTATTTATAGGGCCTAAAGTAATCTGCCTCACGCAAATCATAGGGAAATAGACCGGTCAAGACAGTCACATGCAATGCCCGATAACTAAAAGAAGCAGAGGTACCAATGGGGAATTCGAATGTCCAGACAAAACCAGTAAACCTAACAAGGACAGGACGAAAAAAAAACTGACATCATATCAAACAGAAAAACAAAAATACCCTACTGAATATCAATTAACAACATGGACTGTAGTCGAATGAGAGTGAACTCAAGTGCTCCGGAAGAGTAAGCTGTTCCAGTCTGCCATTGCACACCCATCGCGTAGCCAATTTCTAATTCAGTGTGTCAAATCTGGTAAAGTAAGACAAACAAAACCCTATGAAAACCCAATATATGCACTCATCTGAGTGAACTCGGCAATGTACATTATCACGTGTAAGAAAAAGCAAAGGACAAAAAAAACCCACAAAAACCTTTTATCATTCGTAAACGGTACATGTTTCAAAATTGTTGCAGTGTGAAAATTGTGATAATAAACTAAATGCAATTATTATTCAATCAGCCATCAAAGTAAAAATATCTATCATCTAGAATTCATAAATGTTGATTTTAATTGATATTATAACTTAAACAATTATCCTCTAATACCCTTTGGTCGTGAATGCAGAATTGTCGTGCATTTTTGTTTACATTGAGTTCACGTTATGTACGAGATCGATGACGTCATTTTATTGATTATCCGCGTAGGTAAAACTCAAAGGAATCACCAGATTTATTTACTTCAAAGAGATGAGATTTGAACAGGTAAATATCGATATAAATATGTATGCATGTAAATAAATGTCCAATTATCAAAGGTATTTTTTTCTTCAACTTAAAATGCATTTAAACTACGATATTTCGATCCATTAACCCATTTGTTCCTCTGACCCAGATTCTCGATAGTGTTGTAATCACAGTCCGTGACTGCTTTGGAATGTAGGCCAAGCAAATTACATTTTTAGCTTAAATAAAAATATAAAGCTCCATCTTTCTAAAACATAAAAATGGCCGATTTTTTTCGGGAAAACGAGTGATTTTAACAAGTGCTTGGTGTAATTGGAAAATAAAGCAACTTTTTGACTTTTTTTCAGTGAAACATGATTTGAGTTTTTTTATCATAAATCAAAAGGTAGTTGATGGAATTTGATGAAATTTTGTACACATACTCTTCAGAATGCCCTTGTTTAATTGAACTAATATAATTTAAAGTTTAAATGAGATATTATTTTTTAAATGATGTAAAGTTGTGATATTTTTTTTTATTTATATAAAAAGTATAAAAGTTTTTTCTTTAAATATAAAATAATTTACTTATAATTTTCACATGTCATATGTATGCATATACCAGCGAATATGTGTTATTTGCCAATGTTTTTATCAATATTTACATACATCTATTTATGCAAAACACTCTGAAAAAAAAACAAAAAAAAAAACAATTAAGATAATGGTGTCCATACAAAGTTTTATCTTGATACATTTTTTTTCCAGATAAATCCAGCCCACCTCAAGACACCTGTAAACAATCCCAGAGGCAAACTGAGGCTATATAGTCCATCTAACCTGATTAATGCCTACACAGCAGTTAAAGATGGCAATATCTCCATTAGAAAGGCTGCACTTCAACATGGGGTCCCATATCAGACATTGAGGGAAAGACTTAGTGGAGTTGTACATCCGGACTGTGTAACCATGGGACGCAGCCCAACACTTAACCAAGAACAGGAGGCCCGACTGGTCAACCATTTGAAAGACATGGCTTCAATTGGTTATGGATATACTAGGCAGGAAGTTGTGGATTTAGCATCTGAGTATGCTGTAAGCCTTCAAATTCGTACTGTTGACAATCCATTCAGTTTGAGATGGTTTTATCTCTTTATGCAAAGATGGCTAGATCTTAGAGTTCGCAAGCCACGTGCCCTGGAAATAGCTAGAGCTAAAGGAGCAAATAAAAGTACAGTTGATAGGTACTTCAAAGAACTTCAAGCAGTTGTTGAGAAGTAAGGTCTTAAGGATAAGCCCCACCTGATATATAATGTGGACGAAAAAGGAGTTCAGTTGAACCATAAACCACCAAATATAGTTGGTGATGTTGACTTTCACCCACCTGCTGTGACTTCTGGAAAATCTGAAACAATAACAGTACTGGGATGTTGTAATGCATCTGGTAATTCGATTCCCCCATACATAATCTTCAAAGGGAAAAAGATGCAAACTCGGTGGATGGATGGATCAACTCCTGGAGTTGTTGGCACTGTTTCAGACAGTGGATGGTCTAACTCACAGATCTTTCTAGCTACCTCCAAGAACATTTTCTTTCATATATACAAGGTAGAAATGAAAAGGTGCTTCTCCTTCTTGATGGTCATAAATCGCACGTTTCTATTCCTGTTATAGATTGGGCCCTTGAGAATAACATTATTCTACATATACTTCCGGCTCACACATCACATTTTCTTCAACCCATGGATGTTGGGGTATATGGGCCATTTCAGAAGATATATGACAACTTATGCCATAAAAAAACAAGATCTTCTACCTGTGTTATTATTAAGGATGAGATATCCGAAATAATTTGCAATGCATATCTGAAATCAGCTACTCCAGACAATTTACAGTCAGCCTTTAGAAAGACTGAAATCTTTCCCTTAAATCGAGGAACAATAGATGATCGTCAGTTGGCTCCAGCCAAAGTGTTTAAAACAGAAGTGAGTGTTGAGCCTGATGTGAGAGAGGATTGTAGTGAGAACTTGGAATGTGAAAGTTTGTTAAGTGATAATGTTGTACAGGAAAGAGATGAGGGGAGTAGAGTTGCAGATGCAGATGAAGCAGTAGAGAATGAAAGTGACTTCTTTGTAAGTAGGATGCAGAAAGTAAAGAGAGTAAAGAGTGAAAGAGTGATTAAGCCTAGAAAGACGTTGAGTAAGGTTGTTAGTGGTAGAGCAATCACAGAGGATGAAGTTGCAGAGAAAGTAAGAGAGCATGTGAGACAGCAAGGCAAGAGGGTTAGGGAGGATGAAGGATTAGAGAAAGAGTCGAGTTGTAGTAAGAGAAGTCGTAGCAGTGGAAAGAAGAAGACACCAAGTGAAATTAAATCAAAGCGAGGAAAAGGAAAGAAAAGCAACAGAAGCAGTTCACCACAGCCAGGCCCTAGCCATAGCTACATTTCAGATATAGACTCAGATGATGAAGAAAGTCAAATAGAAGAAAGTGACAAGTGCTGTGTATGTAAACAATTTACTCCAGATGTTGTTAAGAACAGTGTATCTTTGATTATTGTTAAGTGGGCTCAGTGTGATAGGTGTAAGCATTGGGTGCATCTTGTTTATTGTACAGATGTGAGAGTTGTGAGGAAAGGTGCTGAGTTTAAATGTGTGCATTGCAAGGAGTTTGAGTGAACCACAAAGGAAGATTGATCCAAGTTGTCTATTAAAATTTGTGTGAAATAAATATTTATTCAGCCTTGATTTGACATTAAATTGAATATTTTACCTTAAAATCATCAAAAAACCCAAAACATGAATTATATTGCCTTACACATGATGTTGGTGCTGTACTCCATGATGGAGTTTTGGTAACATATTCCTGCTTTAAAATGACTGATGAGATGTGAAATTTGTGTTAGTTCACTAAATAAAAATAAAACAAATCCCATCAAGAATCTTTTTCACATATATTTTATTCAATTATTTCAAAGTAATGCAGAACATCATAAATTCATAAATTGATGACATTATTAAATTTACATGGCCTATAAATGGAGTCACATGAAATTATACAGAGTTCACGACCTTACTGCACATGTACATGACCATCCGCCATTTGCAAAGTAGCGGTAAACTTCAAAAGGTCAGTGTGTCAATACTATCAATCAAAACAAACCAACAGTTTACACATGGAAGGTTTATTTATCAATGAATCTGTACACAGTCAATTATATTCGAGTTCCTTGCATCAGCTTCACAATCTGGGAAACCTTAATCAGTTCACGACCTTTGGTTTTACGAGGATACTACTTTAATCTAGACGGTATTTTTGCTCCGGATAGTTTTAACTAACGTGTAATCGGTGGATTACATAGTTAGATGTTTGAAAGGAGGTTATCTTTGATTATTTCGTATGTAGTCTTTAAAATAAAGGTAATAACAAAATTACCGAACTTGGAGGATCAATTTCAATGTTTAAGAGAAAATACAAAACATAGAAGACACACCTGAATAGTCATAGATCTCAATAGTCCTGATTTGGTACAGACATTTCCAACCTTATACAAATTATTGAATAAGCAAGAATCATTTGATTAACAAACTCGAATTTTGTAACCTAAACGACGTGAGTAAAGAATAATTTTGTCCCGATAATTATCTGCATTTTTTCTTATATTTTTATGTTTCTCGTATCCAACCGTGTGAATGTACTATAATGTTCTACCAAATCGTTAAGCTGACCATAAGGTACCGGAAAGGAATTAAAGGTTATTATTACATTTACCATTATATAGCGTGATGTTTTTAAAGTGCAATAGTACCAAAAGCAGAACAAATTAAAGTCCTTGATGAGAAAACATCATGGTATATTCGGTTGACTTTGCAGATTTCTTAAAGCCTTTAACTGACTTTCGCATAGGTAACAAGCTGGCAAATAGACATCAAAGATCCCGTTACAATGACATAATTACAATTACAATAAAATACATTCATACCTTTGTTCACCTTATACGAATTTATTTTTATGAAAAACACATTTATTTAAATATTCATTCGCAAAATAAGACAAATAAGAAACGAGTAAAATGGACCAAATTATAATAAGCATACTGTTATACCAAATGAGCATAATAAACGCTACGACAAGATCGTAAAAACGTTACAATATCCTTTGACATGGAAAGATTAAAAGAAAAAGGATCAATGCTACGATTTCGAAGGACAACAGTTTAACATAGAAAAGACAACCGATATTTCAGATATATGAAATTAAGGTTGAATCTTTTCTTAAACTAGAAAGGTTAAACAAGTTCAACGTACCAATTTTTCTTCTATATTTTTGTCATTAGTAATACAACATCGACTCTTTCATTATTTTTATATTCTTTTGATTCTCATGATGTATAAAAACGGACTGTGGAGCTGTCATAAAAAAGAGATTTTTATTTACAATTCCAAACTCTTCTTTTGTTCTGATTTTATTCTTAAAATGAGGATTTTCTTGTTAAATATGATTGAAACTAGTTTTTTAATAAATATATTTATCATATGCATTTTCGTTTTCCATGAAAATACTGAAGAGTTTAACAAAACTAGCAAAACTGCTTACTCTTCTAGAGCAAATGGGTTCACTCTTGTAACGACTTGAATTCGCGTTGTTGATTTCCGTTCGGTTGATTTTGTTTTTAGTGTTTTTTCGTGCTGTTCGTGTTGTGTTTACCGGGGCCGTCGTTGACCTTACAAACAGAGTTATAAATGGTGTACTTTTATTCACATTATCTGAAATAACACTCAAAGATTCTTCCTCTGAATATTTCTCCACTAAAGGAGAAAGAATATGACGATTTGTCGGTGTGGGTTAAAGCTGTGAGGTCATTGATTTTGAAAAGAATCAATTCTTTGAATGGCTCAATGAGCACTAAAGCAACATCCATTTTTAACAACGCTGATGTTGCATGCAGAAACACTGTTCACCTTACATGACAAATATGTTGTTGTACCTGCAGTCAAAGCACAAAATAACATCATTTTTGTGGGCAAGAATTACTATATTGACAGCTTGACAGCTGAATTAGGGGTTGGTTGTACCAGCAATAGCACCAGCACATACACAGCTACAACACTGTCTAAGGAGGATAATATTAAAATTATAAATCTGTCATTTCCTCCTTCGGGCTCTCTGTTATTGCCAACAATGATGACATTTTTTCCCTGTATTTGATTCCTAAATTACTTAAAGACATAGAAGATACCATTTTGGGTATTTTTAAAAAAGTAATGAAATTCACAATATTTGAAGAAAACACGTAAAACCTTTTCAGAAACTGTTAAATTTTCAAAAAAAAACCTGCCAGAAAGTATTCTTTTCGACTGAAAACTGAAGAAAAAAAAACGCAGTGTCAAAAAAAAAGGACAAACTAATTATAGAATGTAAACACTTGCGGGTACCGGTATACTGAGAAACAAAAAGTTACCAAACGAAACGGAGCGGAACAAAAATTATATCGGTATAGAAGGACACGTAAACAGTAAAATAAGCAACCGAAATCTGTAAAGAAAGGAAACGAAATGGAGCAAAACTAAAAAAAAAAAACTGAATCGATTTTAGCCGACACCAGTCGTTTTTCTTAATTTACCGATTTCATTTTCTCTTCGCCTCGTTTGGTTACATTTCGTTTCACAGTACATAGTTTACCAAAAATAAATATTCATGCTGGACATTACTTAATCAACGCGAATAATTAAAATAAGATAATTTTATAGAAAACTGCAAAACATTGAGTTTTTATGTTGGTAAAAGTAAGTTTTAGATAGTGTATTTTTAATATATGTACTTTTTATTCAATGTAAAAAAAATGCGAAATTGATAGGTTCTATGTCTTTAAAAATCCATGGGTTTGCGTTGTTAATTGATATTCAGTAGCTTTTGTGTTTCCTTGTTTATATGTTGCCTGTTTATTTCGTCTTGTCCTTGTTTTTTTGTTTACTGGTTTTGCCTCTGCACTTTAGGACTTTGATATTCGGATGCCCCATTGGAACCTCTGCTTCTTTCATATCTAAATCATGTGCATTTTTGTTTTCTATGAATATACTGAGGAGTTTGACAAAATTAGCATACATACCAATAAAAAAATATCATTCACCTGATATTTTATGGATGTCTGATGTCTTTCAAGAAGATCTGGTCAATTCTACTTTTTGAAAGATTATTATTGGAGCACAGCAATATTTTATCGTTATAAAATAAGTTCATATGACCTCTAGGTTAAGTCTTTGTTTTTATACTACTGGACCTTAATTTAACTTTGAATTTCATATTCGAACTTTTAGGTTTTGAGCACTTTTCGATAAATAAATTTTGTTTTTGACAATACAATGTTTAGATTATAATGCTGATTTACTCCTTGAAATATTCATATTCAGCATAACCAAATTATCTGATTTATACCTCTTTTTGTATTTCTGTTGTAATATCGCAATGGAAAAGGATCAGCGCCATTAAATTTGTTTAAACGCACTTAATACTTTTGTGACCTTAAATTTGTGTGGTTTGTCTTTCTTCTTTTTCTCTTGTCTCTTGGACTTTTGAGATTGATTCTACAAGTTTGGTTCTTTGATTAATAACTCTATTGTCTATCATGAAACGCAGCTGTACGTTGATGGATGATATAAGGACTGAAATGAAATTCACCTTATTACAAAAAGAGTAGAAATAATAAAAAACACGTTATTTATTGTAGACTCAAGCATCATGTAGATGAATACTTTAAGACAAGAAATTCTCTCTGGCAGTACATATTTTATTTCTTGAAACTTTATTATATTTGAAGAATTTTCAATAGTAAAAAAAAAAAAATTCTGGATCCTGTTCTTAAACATATAATTTTGTCTGTTTGAGTTCATATTTTCATGTACATAATATCATTGTTTGACAACTTATCTAACCAATCATTTCAATTAATGTTATCAAAGTAGGAAATTAATGTTAATTGTTCTGGTTTGATCGACAAAAAAAGTTTTGCTTGTTAAGGTTGTAAGAGGAATAAATAAGATGTACATTTTGTAAGGGCGTTAAAGACACGTTTTTCATGATAGGATTTCTTCTTGGGAAATAGTTTCAATTCCTGTTACGTAAACCTACTTATTACAATCGTATGTTGATCTTTCATGAAGAAAAAAAATAAAGGTGACATCACACGAAGGATAAGATTTAAGAGACCTTAGGTGACGTCAATCAAGATCGTATTTCTTTCTAGGAAAATAATGTCGATTCGTGTCCATAAAACATTAACGAAGTATAAACCTAAGATCCTGAAGATAATATATGTTTTTCATTTTTCTGGATGATAATCTAATTTCCCAATTAGCCAATTATTTTTTTGTATACTTTTTTCAAGAACATGACTTTCAAAAATAAAAACCAAAATCACCAAACGTCGAAGAAAAAAGAAGGATAAATCAGAGACATTGTTAATTACAATGGTCCAGATTTGATGGAGACATTTTAAGAGATATTGTGGGCTATTTTAGTTTTTTTAAGAACACCACTTCCATCTAACTTCAAATGCAATCTTTTGGTCCTGTAGTAAAATACACAATGAAAATGTGCTAAATTCAAGAGATTATGCCTTGAAGTTAAAAAAAAATACTTGGATGTTTTGTTATAAAAATACATTTTGCACCTTACATGACAGATGTGTTGTTGTACCTGCAGACAAAACACCAAATAACATCATTTTTGTGTTCAAGAAACACTATATTGACTAATTGATAGCTCACGTTCCGTTTTATTGATGATGTCTTTTCACTGGATAAATCTCGATTTGGCGACGTTCTCCATCTCATACATCCACAGGAACTTGAGACAAAGGACACGATTGATTCTAGAAAGTCTGCTTCATATTTAGATCTACATCTCGAAATTGACTCTCAAGGAAGACTTTTAACAAATCGTCAACTTTCCCTTTTTGGGTAGCCACATTCTGTCCTCTCCTGCTTATGGAGTTTTCGTATCACAGTTGATTCGCTACTCCAGCGCCTGTGGGAATTACATCGATTTCCATGGCAGAGCTTCACGTTTGACACAAAAATAGCTAACATAGGGTTATGTTGCTCCACGGTTGCCGTCTTTACTTAATTTTTTTTACGGTAGACAAAGTGTACTCGTTGTCAAATGTGAGATTTTTATCTCGCAAATGAGGTCAGATGCTGGTTTGTCGAAGAATTTAGTTTTGTCTTCCTTTACTGGATTTTACAAACTAAAATGGAAATTATCAACACGATCTGTGTGCTATAGCAGGCCGGAACTGCTTACTCTTCCGGAGCACCTGAGTTCACCGTTGTTACGATTTGAGTTCGCGTTGTTGATTTCCGTTCGGTTGATTTTCTATTCTATGTTTCTTCGTGCTGTTTTTGTTCGTGTTTACCGGGTTTTTCGATGCCCCTATGGACTTTTGACATAAGTAAGCCCATTGGTGCTGCTTTGCTTCTTTCGGTTATTTTGTAATTACATGTTTATTATGTTACATCACAATAGAAATAAGATTTAAGTGACGTTAATCATGGCTGTCTTTCCTCCTTAGAAAATAATTTTTTTGTCCATAAACATGATAAATCTGTTTGGTTTTGTATTTGGCACAAAAAATCAGTTTAAAACAGTATTACAGTACTAGTGTCAAAGTCAACGGGAAATGCATATTAAATATAAAAATTGAAATAAAGTTTATAACAGAATTACCGAATCAATCTCAACGTCCAAGACAAAAGAAACACGAAGTTTTACCGGAAAATATACATGACATTGGTCCTGACTTTGTACAGGCATTTGAAGTTAAATGGTGGGTTAAACCAGGTTTAAAGGCGCGCCGAATCCCCCTCTTCCATTTCGATCAGAGAGTTCTTTCTAATTATAAATCACTCATTAATAGAATTTAAAGTTAAATATGATTTACTAGAATGGAACTAAAGGCTAACAACATATTTGTCATTATATAAAGAATTGTAATTTCATTGAAATAGTACCTTATGAAACAATGTAGAATGAATCAAGGATAGCTTTCATATTATGTCCAGTCGACTTTGAAGAACGCGCTAAGAATAAGATTGATTTTTTCTTAGACATCAAGTTTTCGGAAGATTCTCTGCAGGCGTGATGACAAAAGGTTACTAAACTGACATTTGTTTATTCGCCTTCAAATAAATCGAAATATCTTTCTTTTCAAATGGCATGAAGCACCACTAATCTGTTTACGCATTGTGATAATAATTCTTAGTTAGCAGCTGTGTTATTACCAAGAGAGAAATAAAGATCCGGTACAACTAGAGCAAATCGTGTCAGTCTGTTTTCATGTTTGGATTTTATGACTGACTTATCGTGATCCCAATGTTATGAATGTACGTTAAGGAGTTTATGTGTTACTATTATGACATTGCAATTTTGTCAATAGCAATAGTCATACCATTATTTGACGCCATAAATCACTCCATTTTGAACATACGACTTAAACCTTGTTTTGATATAACTTGTGCAGCAAAGAATTGAAATGAATAACTATCAGCTCTACTCTATTTGATCAAGGTAAATTACGTTTTAGTGTTTCATACCGATGGGTGTCAGCTCCGAATACTTAATGAATTTTCCAATGCCACCGCCACAAAATCTGCTTCCATTGAAATACCAATGGTGTACGAGATACCTTGCATTACAGTTGCTAGACTCCCAACCAGTGTTACCTAAATCATGCTGGTGAAACACAAGCCCTTGAAGGTGAACAGCTATCTTGAAGTTGAATGAATACAACAAAGAGTTCATAATGTTTGCACTAATAGACGATAAAGAGATGTTTTATAAGTGTAAGCGACACAATCAACATTAAAGATACGGCAATTTTTTTTTACTGAACCTCACTTGGGGGATTCTCCAGAAGATTGCCAGTGACAGGCAGAAGTGGCATACCTTTGTTGCTGCCCAACACGCCACCTGGCGTAATGGGCAAAAAGTAAGTAAGTAATTAAGTAATTTAAGTAAATCAGAATCGAAAACAGCCAGCAGTCTTCAACATGACCAGAGGTCACTGCTCGCTGCCTTGCATTGGCCCAAGACTAAAATACAATACATAAGAATCAAACAAATCCCTTGATTATCAACGAAAGACCCATTTCTGGACATAGAACAAAAAAAACCAGATAGTTCACAGGGACAAACAAAAGCTTTGACAAGGATTCCTGGCTTAGGACAGGCACATATAAAATATGGTGGGGTTTAACTATTTGTTGGGCCCAACCTTCCCCCTATTGTTAATCATGTACAAAGAACAAATGATAACACACTTTAAAAATTAAATCGATAAAAGTTCAGTTCACCAAGAGAGAACCTGTGACAAGAGTACTATACGAGAACAACGAGACGTAAAGGAACTCTCTTCAGACAGCTAACTAAGAAGCATTTATCGACTGATGAAAAAAATCAATCATATCGATTCTAAATCCAACATAACACTTCAAAAAACTTATGATTTAGTATTATATCATCACACAAAACCGACATATTTGATAGCTGTAATGCTTAAAGACAATACAATAGTCAAAAGGTAAAAGATTAACGTTTTAGAGTTACTATCAAATTATCAATATTTCTACCCAAAACACCAAATTTAAAGATTTTACTATAACTTGTCTCCTTTCTTTTTTAAGCCAAATTACCATGTCAACAGGATTGTTTTTGAATTTACATGCTTTATAAACTATATTTTAATAGAATTCGGGATGTGATATTCTCTTTCCAGTCTCTTTACAATCAAAAAACGACGTGTTCAGTTAATTTTTTCAATAAGATATCTATAAACGAATTTAATAAAACAAATTGACTAATTTGTGGTATCGATAACCTTGTTTTGATGATTTTTCTGTAATGAAACAGTTTTTTTAATTAAAATCAGAAACACCACTGCAAATTCGAGCATATCTAACGAACTGTGAAATCTATACTCCGAAAGAGGGAGGTAGAGGTACATCACCTTCAAGAAAAGGGAAATTTACAATTGGGAAAGAAAAGTCATCACGTTTATCATATACTTTAGTATGCCATTTTTCATTGACAATGCTTAAATCCAACTTCAAAAATGGACATGTATCGCCGGTCGAGTTAGATTCCCTAAGGGTTCATTCTTTAGGATATATATCATTTATAAAGTTTGAGAAATTGGGGTAAATAAAGGTAATTACAAAATGACCGAACTTGGAGCATCAAACTCAATGTGCAAGAGAAAAGACATAACATGGAATAGTGGGTTAACCCAGGTTTTGTTGTGCGCCACACCTGCCTCTTCAATTGCAATCAGAGAGTTCAGTGAAATTGTATGAAACAGTTCAGAACTTATGAAAAAAACTGGACTTTTTATGTCTGCTTGGCATTTAGAAACTTGTTTAGAATTAGCATGATAAGGTTAATTTTTCCACAGACACCATTTTCGAAGATTCTGTGGTTGCGTGTTGACAAAAGTCTATCAAACGGACATTCAATCTATTTACAAACGTTACAAAAGGACACATTTAATTCGCCTTTGAATAAAATGAAAGATCTTACTTTTCAAAAGACAGTATAAAAACCTCTATTCTTTTTACGCATTGTGATAACAACTCTTAGTTAGCAGCTGTGGTATTACCAAGAGAGAAATAAAATCCGGTACAACTAGAAAAAAGCGTGTTAGTATATTTTTTATGTTTGGATTTTATGACTGACTTATCGTGATACGGTTAGAAATATACTTAGAGGAGATTATGTGTTACCATTATGACATCGCAGTTTTGCTAAATAGCAATTACCATGACATTTTCCTATTCTTATTGCTCTCAACTGCAATCAGCCGTCATAAAGAGTCAATGAAGTTTCAACGTTTCATAAGGATGGGTGTCAGCTCCGAATTTTCAATGCATTTTCTAATGCCATCACCACAAATATAATTCCATTGATTAAGAAATGCCTTGAAATGATATACGAGATACCTTGCTGTGCAGTAGCTTGACAATTGAACTCACTTAAAGCATAATTAGTAACCACAAGCCCTTAAATGTGTACAGCTATGTTTAAGTTTAATGAATACAATACAGAGTTCACCCCATTGGTACCTCTGCTTCTTTTAAAATGTTTGCTCCAAACATGAAATTTTGAACGTTCAGATATCGATTTTACTTTCGGCGGAGACATTAAACACGATATTGAATTTGCAAGAATTTCTTTTGAAGTTCTCAGTGGACAATAACGGTACTTACAAAACTGCCAAACCTGGAGGTTTAATGATCATTCTCAAATATCAGAGAGGAAACAAAATGGCCATACCGGAGAAATTTAAGTTGACTTGATAAAAGCCATTTCAAAAGAAGTGAATGCTATTAATAAAGCATGGCACTACCAAATCAGAAACATTTGTCGAAACCCTATGTAACATTCAAGAGGATCTTGTCGTGCGGGAGCTAAATTGGCTTCAATGATGCCTTAAACCGGAAGTTGTGTATGTAAGTTTACAAGTCCACATCCAATAGCACGGAATGCATTATTGTTATATAATTGTGTGAATACACAAATTTTGAGTTTTATTAGCTTTAAAGACATTTCAAATAAAAAGAAAAAAAGAATTACAACAAAGTTCCAGACAACAAATTTTGTTACGTCTGACGCGCGTTTTGTGTCTATTTAGGACTTATCAGAGGTGCTTTACCAAAACTTTTAAAAAGCCAAACACTATCTCCAGAATATGAAGAGCATTGATCAATCATACCGAACACAAAAAATTATAGATTCGTTCGTTCGGTTTGAAGTTCTCTTAATTGACGACATGATTGTTGAAAATAAAATAACAGAAGCATGGAAGAAGCAGAGTTACCAATGGGGCATCCGAATGTGAAAGGTCTGAAAGGGCAGAGACAAAACCAGTAAACACCAACAAGAACAGGACAAAAACAGACAACATGCAACACACTGAAACACAAAATAACTGAATATCAATCAACAACGCAATATCCAGTCGAAACAAGAGTGAACTCAGGTGCCCTGGAAGAGTAAGCAGTTGCTGCTTGCTATAGCACACCCGACGCGTTGCCAATAGTCAATTCAGCGTGTCAAACCCGGTAAAGGAAGACAAAACAAAACCCTATGACAAACCAACATCTGCACTTATCTGAGAGATCGAAAACCCATATTTGTCTAAAAGTGCATGATGTCTTCTGTAAAACTTCTTGCGTGAAGACAGCAACCGAAGAGCAGCATAACCCTGTGTGAGCTTTTGCGTCAGACGTGTCGCCCTGCTAAGGAAATCGATGTAATTCCCGCACGCTCTGGAGTAACGCATCAATTGAAATATGTTAAGATTATGCCAAACCTGCATTCTTGTTGTTACTTAAGGCCAAAAAAAAAGAAGGTGGTGCTTTATTTATGTATAAGAAAGTGTCTTTATCTGTAGCAGCTTATCAGGTTGAACCTGCATGATTTTGTGTTATCGATTCTTACATTCATTAGTTACTGTAAGCTTAGACAACAGGCATTTGGTACTGCATGGATTTCCATCAATATTTTGAATAGTTTACAGCGTGTTCAAAATATGACAGGTAAAACTCTACCTTAAAAACACCGATTCTTCAGTCTTTACACTGGCATTCTGTGGCATGTAGATGTCAGCCCTATAATACATAGCACTGATCTAGTTTCAAGAACTTATGTTAATACACAGAACAATAAGAATTCCTGGATTGGAAAATAACATGATTGTAGTCTTTACAATCGTAAGAATAAACACTATGGAGAAAAGAAGTTGGATAATTCATCTGTCATTCTGCAACTAATGATTTATCATTATTCTTGAATTATCCAACTAACAGGGTCTCAAAATCATATACATGTAGTAGTTCATTCTAAAGTATAGCTTTTTCAATTATTTTGGGCAAAGCGCCTCTGATGAGCCTCGAATAGACAAAATGCGGGTCAGGCGTAGCAAATTTAATGTCTGTATGTTTGTTGTAATTTTAATATCATGAAAACACAAAAATTCAAAAGCGATTCCGAAATAAATACTTTAATAAATCTATTTTCATAACCTACAACTGGGCTGATCTTTTCGTCTATTTCCAATTTGTCTAGTTTCATAAACCTGAAAAAAAACCGTTCTAAGTCATGATCATTGTAATCCATGATATTTCCAAGATGTTTTCCATGTTTTGTCTTTTCTCTTCAACATTTAGATTGACCCTCCAAGTTCGGTAATTTTGTTATTTCCTTTATTACCAAAACACTTGGTGTCATAATTCTCTTTGACAGCAAGCTCGTTTGCATTTTCATAATAACAAAAACAAACACCAATATTGGCGTAAAACTGCCACCTTAAAAGGCAACCAATATTTTATTGATAATTAAAACTGATAGCAAGCATATAAAATGTATATAAACAATACTTGAATAATGCGAAGGTGGGGATAAAAAAGCGCCAACTTAAAGATAAATTACACAACAATAGAACCTCAAATATGATAGATTTGTAAATGTACGAAAAACAAGTGTTACACAAGTGTTTAACTGATATATACATAGAGTAAAAAAATGTATAAAGCAGTTACGCAAAATATACCTATTAACCTACATGGCCCTTTCTACATTTTTCCTTATTACTAAATATTCTGTGCTAAAAATATTGGGTGGTGGAAATGGGAGGAGGTGGTAATTTGTAATTCGTGTAAAATTTTCAATACGTACCCAGAGCGTACTATGCATTTATTAAACATTAGCAGTACCTCCTCAATTTTGATTAGTTTAACTTTTCTCATGCTTTATGAATATTCATGAACCAGTACAAATTCCACAAAATGATTTATGACATAAATTGTCTTTGTGCCATAATTTCCTTCCACAACGAGCTCAATTGCATTTTCATAATAACAAAAACAAACACCAATATTGGCATAAAAGAGCCACCTTGAAAGGCGACCAATATTTTTATTGATAATTAATAGTGAACTCAGGTGCCCCAGAAGAGTAAGCGGTTCCTGCCTGCTATAGCACACCCGTCGTGTTGCTAATTTCCAATTTAGTGTGTCAAATCCAGTAGAGGAAGTCAAAACAAATTTCTACGACAAACCAAAATCTGTACTCATCAGAGAGATAGAAATCCCATATTAGTCTACAAGTGCACGGTGTCTACGGGATCTTTTCTTGAGTGAAGACAGCAACCGTGGAATTTTTGTGGCAAACGTGATGCTCTGCGAAGGAAATCGATGTAATTCCCGCAAACTCTGGAGTAACGAATCAATTGTGATACGAAGACACCATAAGCAGGAGCAGACGGAACGTTGCTACACAAAAAGAGAAAGTTGACGATTGGAAAGTTGAAGTCATCATGTTTGTCCTGTTCTTGTTGGTGTTTACTGGTTTTTTCTCTGCTCTTTCGGACTTTTGACATTCGAATACCCCATTGGTACCTCTGCTTCTTCCATGTTTTACATGTGTCTGTTTTTGTCCCGTTCTTGTTGTGGGTTTAACTGGTTTTGTCTCTGCCCTTTCGGACTTTTGACATTCGGATACCCCATTGGTACCTCTGCTTCTTTCTACTTACGTACGCCATTACGCAAAGACGCATATTAATAACAAAGGACTATGGATCTTTATTTGCCTTTATTCTTGGTGCTTTTTAAAACAAAAATTAACCTGTTTGATTTCGGCTGCCATAGCTAGTGGAAGTGTGATGACTTCATAGCGGAAGAAACAGACTATCTGTGTAATGAAAGGAAAGAAACATTTTACCTCGTAAAAACAGAAATCTTTTGTTTTACACTAAGATGTACAAAGAACTCTTCTAAAAACATTATGCAAATAGTTCAGTTTCAAAAAAAAATGTTGAACCATCCTCCTAGATTGAAAATATAAAAAAAATACAAAAAAGCAATAATTATTTTTAAAGTACAGCACAACATCGATTATATTTTTTAGAAGTTCATGTTCAGCTTACATGTACTGATAATGATTTCGTTCTCTATAAGTCTTTAGCAAGAGTTTTCAAACTTCAACAGAGATCCTTGAGTACTATAGATATTAGTGTTCAATCCTTATAAATGTAAATCTTAATCCCAATATTAGTTTCATTCTTATATACCGGATCTGACACGCTGAATGGACTATTGGCAACGTGACGGTTGTGCAATAGCAAGCAAGAACTGCTTACTCTTCCGGAGCACCTGAGTTCACTCTAGTTTCGACTGGAGTTCGCGTTGTTGATTGATATTCAGTTATTTTGTGTTTCCATGTTTTACATGTTGTCTGTTAGTCCCGTTCTTATTGGTGTTTACTGGTTTTGTCTCTGCCCTTTCGGACTTTTGACATTCAGATACCCCATTGGTACCCCTGCTTCTTACATTTTAAACGTATTAATGTTACCATAATCCTTGTTTATGTCTACAATAAAATAAAAATAAAAAGTTGAATAACCGGTCATGCTAAAACGTCCATGAATATTTTATGACCTTTAACCTCAAGAATATGTCAGCTTTGTTTAAAATTGGAAATTAAGAGAATACAGTATATTAGTAAATTAAAAACTAAACGCATCTGTTTGAAAATCGAAAAACGTTGAAATGGCTTTGCATGAATAAAATAGTAAATCAACCAACAGATTACATTAAAGAAAAATCAGCAGTCTATTGTTCATCTTATTTTGTTCATTTAGAAACATTTCAGCATCATTTTGGAATAAAACTTATTTAAAGCGTTAAAAGAGTATAAATTGCATAACAAATGTGTAACCCACATTTGCTGAATTTTATATAAATTGACTTGCAAGAAAGTAAGCAAGTAAAAATGACAAATGGGTATTTGCATGTCAGAAAATAGCACCCTGCTTTGATCTTTGGTGCTCTTTTTCCAAACTAGCCCTGGTCCTGAGAGAAATTTTTTTATAAAGAATGTATTGGAAAAATGTAAGAAGGGGAAAAAACTCTTAAAATTCAATAATTTCAATAAAAACCACTGTAACAAAATGGCAAGATTTCTCCCAGGACCAGGCAGTTATGAGCAAAATGTTATTTATTTCTTATTTTATATACTTTGAACTATCTTTCGTTAAAAAAAACAACTGTAGCCTTTTTATCGATGAATCACTTTTCTCTAATTTTCGTCCGATTTATCAACCTCTCAACCAGTGTTGGAAAAATATTTCTCACCTCTAGAGAGAAAATTGTTCTCAGCGTAATTGCACGTGCAATTGATGAGCGACCTTTTGCAGTTTCTTACCTGTAAACATTAGAGAAAAACCTTCTACAACTTAATTCTCGTTGATTATGGAATTTCTAACATCTCGAGAAATAAATTTGATATTTTAATTGCTCGGCAAGCCTCGCCATTAAAATAATCAAATTTATTTCTCTCGATGTTAGAAATTCCATAATCAACTCGATTGCGTTGTAGAAGCTATATATCTTAAATTTTGCATGATTCTTTGGCGGACTACTACTTAAATTCTTTTCTCATTTTTTTCTAGCATTTGAAAGGTTAGATAGTATCATCAGTTCTGTATTAAAATTTTGTCTTTATGAAAAAAATGTTTAGACTTGTCAAGACTTACAACGACTTATAAGTGCCTATCTGAAGCCAGGAATCTTTGAAAAAACTTTCGTTTGTACTTATCTTTTTGATGTTTTCTGTTCCTTGTTTAAGAAGGGGGTCTATCTGTGACTATTTCGGGACTGGATTTGAATCATATGTATTTTATTCAGACCAGGGGACAATTGCAGAACCGAGAGCAGCGCCTACTGGCCTCGTCCTTAATGACCGTTCCAGACAAATTTAAATGTATTAGTTTATAAAATTACCTTTATCAGCCTGAAAACACTATCTCAGTTTTCTTTATTGAAAATCCTCTGAATATCCGTACGATTTAAAGACAACAGAACCCAATAAAACCTTCCTTATTGACAATTGGATTTCTATCACACCATCATATTGTCTTACAACGGATACAGATGATGCTTTTTAATATGTTATGAAACAATAAACAGTAGCAAAGAGGACCATTTTCATGTTTGATTAGATAGTAGCTTTCTAATATACCAAAAAATGATTCAAAGACACCATGGGGAGGAACAGTTTTGGTAAAGTGATTGTTTTCAAAACTTTGTATTGGTGTTGTTTCACTCCTAGGAACACGAATATCGTCTTCAATGATTGTTACTTCATTCTATATATATTTTGTCTGATTAGTTCTTCATTCTTCACCTAGGGAGACGCAAATAAAACGACTAGTGACTTGTTAGACTCATTAATTGAAATTTTCTTGTAAATGTCATGAATGTTGAAAGACAGTTTAAAATTCAAGTTTTGGACTTTTTTCAGAAAACACATTTGGAATTATGTAGCAATATTGGGCATGTAAAACAATCCATTTTAACTTCCTAGTAATTAATAAGTTGGATAATTATTTAAAAGTCATCAAAGGCACCGTTTGATTCAAACAATTTTCTGTCAGACGAGATGAACGAGTTAATTCAGAATTAGACACAAAAAATGCTCATTAATTTTGTTTTTGTACAATTTCAACTGCTGGTCTCGAAACTTTCAGTGTTTTTAAGAATTGGGATGTTTTAATATGTCTGTGGCTAAGTGGCGTTTAATTCTAACAAATTAAGAAATGTCGGCAATGTAACATCAAAATATCTTAACCAAATGGAAATTTATACTACGGGACAGTAAGACAGTTGAATATAGAAATCTTAAACGTAGAATGCAGAAAACTCGCATAAATAAATATTTATTTACACCATGTTAAGACATAATTTTCATAAAACCGATTTTAAACGCGTTTGATGCTGTTGTTATTTTGGTGTGTTTTTATTTTAGAACAAACGGACCAGTATGATATAGTTACTGGCATTGAATGAATGTGTGATACTTTTACTTTAAACCTTCATATCACCAAGGTCCAACTACAGGAGAGATCGCAAACCTCAATTCAGGATGATGATATTTACTGATACAAAAATACACTATTTTAACTGGTGTCTGAAATGCTTAAAACTTCCTTTTTTTTTCTTTTCAAGAGAAAATATATAGAACACTTCTGTAGAAAAAATCTTGACACAAAAAATGACCGAAAAATAGGCTCATAATAGAATTGAATTGAATAACATGAACGAAACTAGAATTTCAAATGTAAAAAGAAACCCCATTCGTTTAAGTATAAATATACTATTTATGATTAAACATCAAATTTACATATTTTATATCTAAGAGGCATTTATCAGATTTGTTTAAATGTCAAAAACCTATCTCGAAAATGGGATTTGTTTTAACAGAAGCAAATAAGTTAGAAAGGCAAGGTCTGTGGGGAAAACAATATCAAAGAAATAAATAATAAATGTAACTCAAGGGCCGCAATGGCCCAAAGCTGAAAGCATTCATTCAAATTCAAAGACATAATTTTGAATGAATCACAAAATCTGTCGTAAGACATGTCGCATATAAAAAGATATAACCAAGTTGTGATGGTCATACAACTAGTTGATAGATGTTAAACAAAGGTGTCGTATCATGATCATTGAAATGGTCATCTTACGACCATCACAACCTATTTAGAGTTGCATGAGCCTAATAAAATGACCTATGAGAAGTAAACCGTTGTCGATATACACATGCATAAATTGATTATAGCATAAAATTTATAATTATAATTAAACATTTAAAACACAAACTCAAGCTACTTAAATATGTAAACCAACTTTTATAATAATATCTATAGAAACATTTTACTGGTTATAAATATTTTTGTATATTTGTTTATTAAAGAACATGCGTCAAGTAAAATCATTGTAAAAAGTATGACTTCTTATCTTTTCAAAAGCTTAAAATTTTTCGATTTTTATATAGTTTATTCAGTCATGAAAAGTACATATTACAGGCATAGGAGTATAAATACATTCATTTGATATGGGCCTTTTTTTGCTTTGGCCATGACTCTTTAATGGCATTTTATAATAGTTACCTTGCTCATTCGTTGTGTCAAGACCAAATTGTTCATACAATCTCATTGTCCATCAAAATTCCTTATTTGTATTGAAGAAGTAGACCATTTCAAAGCTGTCCGTTGCGTTGAATCGAAGCGCCAGCTAGATTTGAGCATTTGAAAGTAAGTTGGGAATACATAAAAGTTGATGTTCTTGTACAGGTGCAATGTCATCCTAAGAGAGTATACAAGAGTTTTAAAAAATGGCCTGGGCAGTTATTAAACCGTCTATATAATTCAAATATCTTACCATGAAATTTATTTCAACATAGACATGTGTTTTCATCTCACATTTGCAGGTGTACATTTACATGTAATTAAAAGCAGTAATTGGGATATTACATAAGCCATCAAATATCAAAATCATACTTATCATCATTATTACTCATTACCACTACCTTACAACACCTTTCTTAGGTGTCGTAACTTTTCGGCAAATATTTTGATGTATCGCAATTTACGACCGTTTCAAAAATGTATTTTAAGATTGCGACACGTTAAAAGACCATCTTTCGACGCGTCGTAATCGCAAAATACCTTCGAAAACCTGCCCCTGAATTGTTTATTTAAAAATGATCACTAGGGACATTGAAATGAAAACGTTAGGAGAAAATTTATGGTTAATATGATCATCTTAACTTTAAATTGGTCTAATTTTCCCTTATATTCTAAATGCCATTTAATTGCAGAATTTCATTTCATTTTAACTTTAAAATCGTGTTTCCATTACATTTTGTAAAGCGCGTATAGATGTTTATGTGTATGCTTTTAAAACTATATTCATTATTGATTGCCCTAATTACAAATTTTGAAAATGCCGTCTTTATGAGAGTGTTTACTGAACGAGTGCATTCATACTTAAACTGTACATAGACAGAAACAATTGTATAAAAAGACGATATGGCAGTCACAAGGTTAAGTTACTTCTCCTTTTGCGTTCATGATAAACATGGTTCTGTGTTATGAATGCTGTGTCATTGTTAGGTCTACAAAATCAAAGTTGTTGTTTCACATTGTGCAGGTACTGGTTATGTGATTGAAATACTGTCGACATTGAACAAACAACCATCAACCAACCAAACTTTAAAGGGCATCGTTGAAGAAGCTCAACTTAAAAGATGTCTAAGAAAGAACAAACTATTATATGACCTTAAACAGTTTTTGATAATCTGTTTTTATTCTGTGCTATATCCTTGATAGGGTATTTAGTTCTTCAATCTGTGGCTTGAGTGTCTCTTTTCTTGTTTTTGATAGACAAACCAACCGTCAGTCACAGCTTTAAAAGAAGAACAGTGAGATCAGTGCGGCATCGAATTTTTCAAAGTTCAGCTAGAAAGACAAAATCCTTTAACATAAATGATAACAAAGGAAGAAACAAACAACACAAAAAACCGAAACAGCCGACAACGATCAGCAACGTTCACTCAAATGGAACTCCTTCGCAGTAGGCTCATCCTTTCCGACATAAAAAAGGTCAGGATTATTCCACTGCTACAGGCTAATTTTCAAAATTTTCCTATAGTAAGCCATGAAAACAGCAAATTTTCTGTAATATTCTTTTTCTTAGAAGAATAAATTCAATTTGTTGTAAAATGGGTTTAAATGAATACGCACTATTTTAAAGTGAAGTAAAGTAGAAGTATTTAGGCTATACTATAGACAATGTGGTTGCGCAATGCATTTTGGTATATGTTAGTACTTTTCATGGTTTTAAATTAAGAGAGTATGGGTCAAAAAGAGGTTATTGAAAAGAAGCCCGGAAAGCCTGTGGCAATAATTAGGGTATGGAACGTTACGGACCGGAACTGGAACTGTGAGGTACATGTAAAGATAGTGAATATTCAGGTGTTCCGAAATGGTACTATTTTGTATGTTTTTTGGTTATGAATGTTCATTTAAAGTCAGTTACAAAAAAAAACAGTTTACAGTTTGTAAAACTTTGGAGTTGGTGTGTCTTTAAATTTCTGTTTGTTGAAATGTCAAAACTATTTGATTTAAAAAGGTTAACTACAAAAGAATATATTTTAATAGGAAAACCTATGAAATAGCCATTGAAACAAAATTAATGGTACTAGATCACACATGAATTAAAATTGTCTTTACAGCGAAATAATGGTTGAAAACCTATATAAATGGTCATATGTTTGTTCAGATCATCCTAAACGGGTAGCCGAAAAATATCATAAGACCTCGCGAAACTATAAAGTTTTCATTATATATCATAACAACTCGTAAGAGAAAATCGCATTGTGTGATTGGATTCAAATAATTTGAAAAACTTTTACAATTGAATTGTTCTATTTTCTAAGGCTTCTATTTCCATGTCGTTTGAAATGCCTGTACCAAGTCCGGACCATTGCGATCCACCAGTTCTCCGGTATGACTGATTCGTTTTTGTCATTTTCTCTGGACTATGAGATTGATCATTCAAGTTCGGTAGTTTTGTTATTACCTTTATTCTATATCAATTAAGCCTTTCTAATTAAAAAATCATATATTTAATAGGCTTTATTTTTTTTACAATCGCATCTTCAATTCATTTTATGAAAATAATTTATTAACAAAAAAATATTTAATGCCACGTGAAGCTCGGTACATCTGATCATAATTGTCACGTATCGAAATTCTAAAAAAATCTGACAAAAATATGAAAAAATGACCAGTGATTATCCTTAGTTGAGCAAAATTTCAACACTAGCTATTAAAAGGCAGAAAACTGAAAAAAACATTGAACGAAAAGAAAACGCATACGATAAACAAATACATTCACCAACACAGACTGGTGCCGTCCTAAGCTAACTCTCTTCACATTTTTATTAGAGTTCTAAAGGTAAGATTACATACAAGACAATCTCCCTTTGGGATGTCGCTGATCAGTTTGAAAATTACATTCATATGTATCTTTTTATACTTGGTGAATAGACCATAGATAGAAGTACACAAGCTTAAAAATTTCGTAGGTTGTCGAACTCGGTTTGAGTTTTCAATGCTTCAGAATATGGCGATAAAGGCTTTCTCATACTTTTTTATAAGTCTGGCATTAGCGTTGTCTATTGTGAAAGCCTAGGAAAATATAACAACACATTTTTGAAATCTGAACTAAGCTCTTTATGACTCAACAAAGACTATAATAAAAACAAAATGGGGGGTTACCGGACGACGATTTTTTTCTATTTAAATGGTAAAATCTCGGGGAATTAGAAAATCTGACAGACATCCCAAAATAGACAATAGATCATCCTGAAACACAATCACATTTCTCTATAAAGAAAAACATCTTAATACCCGTAAGATATATTTACAATAGATATCCACAACTACGCTTCGTCACAAGCTCCTTTATGGACATTTAATTGCTTCCACACAAGCAGATTATCTTACAACAAAGACATATCCTTCTCTGTTAATAGGTTATGAAACATAAAACGGCAAGACATAAGGCCGTTTTATGAACATGATAATAGATAACTGTTTCCAATATATAAAACATCTTTTATCATATATTTACTTAATAATACAGCCTTTTAGATTTTCGAAACAGATGGATGACCTCAGTCATATCACAGTATATCCAGGTCACATTCGTAGAAAGTCCATAACACATCCTTGCAACCCATATCACACACTTAAAATCCAGAACATTCCACGTAAAAAGGAAATGCTCGATTTGAAATAAATGAATAAATAAAAAGATTAATGAGCGAGTGTATTCAAGTGGCAAACGACTTAACATAAATTTTGAAGGAATTGTGTACTTTGATTCTAATTTCCATATATAAAGCTCCATTTAGGTGCTAACAATGATGATATTCCCTCCCTGTATAGGATTCCTTAAGTACATAAAAATCAAAACAAATAGCGTTTTATTGCAGTAGCATCAAAATGTACTATTAAACCTTTTTCTTTAATGTTGACTTAAATACTGATGGCAGTAAAATCTTGCCTCCAGGAATATTACAATTGTTGTTACTCTAGAAAAGATGTCTATTAAATGTGGATCCGGAAGAATTCG
The DNA here is from genome assembly GCA_963971305.1 of Arcuatula senhousia. Classification (NCBI taxonomy): domain Eukaryota; kingdom Metazoa; phylum Mollusca; class Bivalvia; order Mytilida; family Mytilidae; genus Arcuatula; species Arcuatula senhousia. The sequence goes on along the minus strand of OZ020315.1, from coordinate 47,885,922 downwards.
AAAGAACTGATTGAGTTACCTAGCACTAAATCAGAGTAGTCTTGTAACAACATTAAAAAAGATCGATTTCACTCATTACACTTCTATTACGCATGGGAACAACTCAAATCGCAAATGGTACAGCTTATTAAATGCAGCTTTTTTAAAAAAACAGTGGAAAATTTGGGTACAAATATTTAGTATTTGATTATACTAAGACTTATTTTGTAATCAATGCGCCTGAGAAAAAGAACCGATATACAGAAGATCAAATAATTGACATGCTTAATTACCTTTTCGACAACATATTTGTCCATTTTGGTGGACGTGTTTTTTTAAGCAAACAACAGGAATCAAGTGGCGCTGATTGTGCACCTTTGCTGGCTGATTGGTTTCTTCATTCATATGAATCAGACGTCTTACAATGACTTTTAGAAAAAAAAGAACGTAGACTAGTAACCTTTTAACCTCACGTTCCGTTATATTGATGATGACCTTTCACTGGACTTTCTCCAGTTCAAATATCATCATCAACTTTAGATTGAGAACACAGCGGATTTTAGGAAGTCTGTTTCATATTGAGATATACATCTCGAAATAAACTTTCAGGGAAAACTTTCAACAAATAAAGGTAATAACAAAACTACCGAACTTGAATGATCAATCTAAGAGTCCAGAGAAAATGACAAAAACGAATCAGTCATACCGGAGAATTGGTGGATCGCAATGGTCCTGACTTGGTACAGCCATTTCAAAGCTCTATGACAAACGTAGTGACTTCAACTTTTAAATTTTCTCCTTCTTGTATACCAACATTCAGGCTGCCCAGGCTTATGGAGATTACGTATCACAATTGATTTGTTACTCCAGAGCTTTAGGAAATTACATCGATTACATCGTCAGAGAGACATTTTTGACACAAAAATTTTCTACCACAAGGATATGTTGCTGTCTTCACTCAACATTGTAATTGTCTTCCTTAACCAGATTTGACACACTGAATTGGAGACTGGTACATTATAGTAAGCAGGAACCGCCTACTCTTCCGGAGTATCTGAGTTCCCTCTCGTAACATCTTGAGTTTACGTTGTTGATTTCTGTTTATTTGTTATTGAGTTTTGTGTTTCTTCATGCTGTTCTTCTACTTGATCAAGTAACAGCACGGAATCCAACGATCCAGGTGAAATGATTGTTATCAAAACGTTGTATATAATTGTATAACTATTACGATTAAACTTTTTTTTATGAATATCATAGACATACAATCCGGGTGAAATATGATTAAATATTTAAAGAAAACTATTTTCCAAAAGCACACAATCAATGTTTTTAATATTACCAAACTTAGTTTTCACATCCCAGTTTTCTCTTCCCATGAACAAAATTATTGTTATGAATATTAATGTTATTGTTTTCTTAACCATTATATATAGTTTTGTTTTAAATAAGATAGGATCTTTTGCATGTTAAATCGTAACAACTAAGAGAAGACAAAAAATATCAGTCGTTAATGATCTTGTTTCTTCTGTATTTAAAGAAATGTCATAAACAGTAAGTTCCTGTCTTTAGAAAAAAAAACATTTAAAATGTGGTACACACTGCAAAGAAGGTAACACATTTCAAGGAGTAACCTCTCATTAGCAGCATTTGAATCAAAGCATAGGAAGGTCGAAGGCCAAAAGTGGGGCTCCCGCAGGATACCCCCCTCAGGTCGCAAGGTCGCTTTTAAAAGGCATATTTTGGCGGAGGAAGCAGGTCGTTTTTTGGCATAGGTCGATTTTATGAAGTGTAGGTCGGAAGTCGCCCTTAAAAAGCCCTCAGTTCGCAGGTCGTTTTTAACCCTGCGGGAGCCACAAAAGTATTGAATGAAAAGCACTTAACGCCAAAAGATTCGAACAGGGAAGCCAAATCCAGCATTGAGGATATTGACCATGTGCAGTACAATGAAAGAAACCTGGTGTTTTAAACAATATATATTATTGAAGAAAATAATTTTAGATCAATTTTAAATTCCCCAATAAGAGATCCTCCTAACAATTTCTCAGTGATACGTTTTCCTATCAAAATGAACCTGTTTTGGTGGATAGAGGGTCACTCAAAGTTTTGCTATCATTTTTTGACATTTTTTAAATGGCCGCCAATTCAACTTTGCCACCGTTACTATAAATGAAAAAACCCCCTTGTAATGGCTATATCTCAGAAATAGCTTGGCCAATTTTGTTCATATTTCACACGAGGATACCTCAGAAGAAAAGTGATTTCAACCATTGGAATATAACAAAATTCTTGAAGTTGTAACATCGATCTGATCGTTTAATCCAAAATATTATGTTAATCAAGTTGTTTAAGCATGTATTCGATCTTAAACAAATAAAACCTTTTATTCATCAAGTCTTGAATTTTACATAATTCGTGTCTAAAATGAATTCCACCAAAAACATTTTAATGAATCCTAAGTGTACGTGAGAAAAAACATAATACTATCAACAATAGCTATTGATGAAGAATAATTAAAAAGCCACCGTTTGTCTCAAACAATCCGCTTTAAGGCGAGTTAAAAGAGTGAATTTAAGAATTGGAAGACGAAAACTCATTTATTTTGTTTCTTTAAAATGTCAACAGCTGGTCTAGAAACTTTCAATCTTATAATGGTTGAGATGTGTTTATTATGTCTGTGGCTAAGTGGCGTTTAATCAAAACAAAGTTCAATAGAGCAGTCATTGTAACATAATTAATCTAACCATTTGGAAATTTATACTACAAGGCAACACAGGCATTTAATTTGTATAATTACACATCATGTGATAAAAACGGAATTTCTGTCTCGTTTTGACTTGAGTTCCATTGCTGGATGCGGCTTTGTTGTTATGTGTGTGTGTGTGTGTGTGTGTGTGTGTATGTGTGTTATGTTGGTATGTGGTTTCTTTCGTTTTAATGTTTTTTGTCTACCGGTTTTGTCTTTGTCTTTACGGTTTTTGGATGTTGATTAACCCTTTCGTACACCCTTGCTTCTCTAAAATGAGCTCAGATATTTCTTTGACATACAGGTGGAATATTTAACTACACTTAATCGACTGTTGGCAGCGTAATGGGTGTACTTTAGCACGCGGAGCGCTAGAGTTCACCATCTTTCGACTTGAGTTCATGTTGCTGATTGCGTATGAATGTTGCAGACGCAAATGACATAAGGTAGCTTGTTGATGGTGTGTAGCTCATTTTTTTATAATTCTTTGTACTGAATTTGACTTTTCATTTTGTTGGATTTACATCCGATTTGCCTGTTAGTACACCTTTGTTTATTCTTTCTTTAAATCATTGAATAAAATAAAGCATCATCGCACTTGATACAGTTTGGACCTTGTTGCAAATTCGGTTAAAACACCTGGGAAAGAAATATTTAGCTGCTTCGATGCCAACAAGTCTTATGACCGTGACCTTATTTGTCACTCTGTAGTAAAAACATTTGGCTACATTTTAAGAGAAATAATTCCTAAAGTTATTGTGTCTAACTGTTATAACAGGTTTAAATTTACTTTTGAAAATAAAGGAAATGACAAAACGACCGCACTAAAAGTATTAGTCGCAAATTACTAGTGGGAAGACAAAAAATACAGACCTGCCGAATAAATAGAAGATCACTTTCTTCCTAACTAGGTAAAGGCATCCCAAAATGGTGCGTTACGAAGCCAACTTTTATGGTTTAATATATACACCTCGCCATAAGTTAAACAACACCTGTACTCACGTTAGTACAGCGTCCATATTTCTATAAACAATATCCTGAAACTTGGCATAAATTTTCTTCCACACATTTACAACGTTTTCGGATTCTAATCAATCATCGTACAATTTTCGGCTTTTGTAGAATATTCATTATTGGCAAAAAAGTCAAGCAACCCAAAAAGTGTTGTTTCGGTTACAACTTTTCAGTTGCGTAAATTGAGAGTTTTGATGATTAAAACCATATGTTTTGTGCTCTGTTGTAACAATTAGGATGTTAACATATCACCTTCGGCATTTTTAGGGTTGTTTTTTTTCCGGTTTGAGACCTAAACATTGTAGAGAAATGAAAGCTTACTTTTGCATGGCTTTTGCAAGGTACAAAATGTTAACTTCATATTTTTTACATTAATTGATTTTAAAGGTGACATTTTGGTACTCATAACAAATGATACTCATAAAACCGTTCCGGAAATCTCATAATGAGAAATTTTTAACGGATATTTTTCAGTTTTTCGATATTTTCGTTTAAAGGCATTAGTGTGACCTTTTGAAGGTTTCCTTCTGTTGCCGGAAGTAGAAGTTAAGTTTGACATTTTATCAATATGGATGTGGCAACTTACACCAATGGTAAAGCTTTCCCTCACACAAAAAAATTAAGAATTGCATATTTTCATGTCAATAACAGATTTTAAGTATCCAACCCCCTTTTTACGGATATGTTCTGGTGGGAATTCAAACAATTGAAATGCTTTAGTGAAATCTTTAAGGTTCAAACATGTGTTTTACGGTTAGGGAAAACATTGAACTTGTTTAAGACAAAAAATCTTACACATTTGCAAAAATTTTGCCTTTTTAGCGTTTTTCATACTTTTTATGGTGAAAACTGATTAAGTCCCTTTGTTGACCACAGTTGATGCAACTTGAGCTTGAAACCAGTATTTTGTGTTTGTATTGGGATAATTTGTCATGTTTGCAAACATTTTATGCATTGATAAGTTGTTATAAGTCTGAAATTGATATTGAAAGTTAAACTTTTTAAACGCTATTTTATCTTAGTTTTTATACCATTTTCGAAAAGTTGGATTTTCATGACTTGCAAACATTTCTAATAAAACTTCTTTAGTCCATTACACAATTAGAGTCAATGCATTGAAGTGTTAACTTTTTGATTTTCCATCATTTTTTATCATGCGAATATTTCAGGCCATAAAATGATTATTGTTTAAAAAAGTTGGTGTTGCTTAACTTTTGGCGAGGTGTATAATATGATATTATTCTTTACACAATGGCATTTGGAGATATTTTGTGAAATGAATTTGGCCACCCTTCTAAAAGTTTTTCTTGGAACTTTTAGTTTTCAACCACCTAATAATCAGGGCCCATACACAGGTTGAACTTAATTAAGCCTGGCTTGACTTAATGATTGTGTTAACACAAAATGACACTTGGTCTTTGAATCTGTTATTTGCTTTTAACTTAATATCTAAAGAAATATATTTGTATTCAACACCATTAGGAAGTTATATAGAAAAAAAACCAATAACGTAATTAGTTACCAGCTTAATTTGGATTTCAAAAGAAAAAAAAAACAGCTTTACCACTGAACTCAAAGTAATTTCTAATGATTAAGATTTCAATTTACATATTCTAAACCTTTCGAGGCATTTATGAGATTAGTTTATATGTCAACAGCCAATTTCAAAAGCAAATTAGTTAAAGAGGCAAGGTATGTGGGGAAAAGAAATGATTATGAACCCAACAACAAAGAAGACATTTAGCACAAGAGACGCAACGACCCAAAGCTTGAAGCATTTATTTAGCTGTAAAGACATATATAAAGCCACAAGACTATCAAAAAGTAATATCAAGTTGGAATTATTCTAAAGAGCAAAGTTCACCAGACGCTTGATTGTAAAAGTTTGTAGAAAATTTCGGTTGATATGACAATCTTTAACTTTTAATTGGTCCCTTGAATTAGGGATTGGTTGTACCACATTGTCAAAGGAGAAAATAATCAACAATCATAATTCTTTTATTTCTTCCTTTGGCATTTCTGTTGTCAAAAAGAACGATGACGTTCCATCCTTGTATTGGATTCATAAGTTACATAAAACTCCATACAAGTAACCTTTTATTGGTGGGTCATCCAAATGTACAACAAAACCTCTTTCAGTTTTGTTAACATCAATATTGACGGTAATAAAATCAAGCCTTCAAAAGAATTTCGATTGTTGTTACTCTAGAAATGGCGTCAATTAAATGAGGATTCTCAAAAATTCAAAAGAACTGATAGTCCATTCTAAGTCATTTTCATCTTGTAATAGCATTAAAACTTTTATTTCTCTACATTATATTTAATTCCACATTCACAAATGAAATTTTGATTGGCAAAATTGATTAAACGTAGCTTTATCAAAATGAATGGAAAACACAGGTAAAAGTATTTGGTAGTCGGTTAAAAAAAGACTTATTTTGTCATCCAAGAGTCTAGTAAGAAAAACAAATTTACAGAAGATCAAATAATAGAAATGCTCAACTTTCTTATCGACAACATATTTGTACAGTTTTGTGGACGTGTTTTTCAACAGACAATAGGTATCCCAATGGGCACAAATTGTGCACCGTTGCTTGCCGATTTGTTTTTTCATTCATATGAAGAGGACTTCCTACAATCACTTCTAGACAAAAATGACCACAGACTTGCTATATCCTTCAATCTCACATTTCGTTATATTAATGATGTTCTTTCACTAAATAATCCTCGATTTTGTGACTTTTTACATCTCATATATCCGAATGAACTTTAGATAAAGGACACTACAGATTTTAGAAGGTCCGCTTCATAGTTGGATCTATTTCTCGAAATTGGCACACTAGGAAGGCTTTGTACAAAGCTCTATGACAAACGTGATGACTTCAACTTTCCAATAGTCAACTTTCCCTTTCTGTGTAGCAACATTCTGTCCGCTCCAGCATATGGAGTTTACGTATCATAATTGATTCGTTATTCCAGAGCATGTGGGGATTACAACTACTTCCTTGATACAGCTACATGGCTGACAAACAAATTGTTAACATAGGGGTACGTTGCTCTCAGGTTGTTGTCATCAATGAAGAAATTTTACGGAAGACATCATGTTCTTGTATATAAATACGGGATTTCTTTCTCTTAGATGAGCACAGATGCTGGTTTGACATAGAGTTTTGCAATGTCATTCTTTCCGGATGTCACTAACACTAAATCGATATTTAGCAACGTGACGAGTGTGCTTTAGGAACTGCTTACTCTTCCGGAGCACCTGAGTTCATTCTCGATTCGACTTGAGTTCATGTTGCTGAATGCGGTTTTGGTGTTATGTGTGTGTGTGTTTTATGTTGTTTTGTGATTTGATTCGTTATGGTGGTTTTTTGTCTAACGGTTTTGTCTTTGTTTTTACGGTTTTATGATGTTGATTACCCCTTTGGTACACCTTTGCTTCTTTCCCTTACTCTCTTAATGCCACTATATTGCAATATTTCATTTTAACTTGAACACAATGTCTCAATTAAGCTTAAACCTCGTACAGATGTGTAGTTTAATGCTTTTAGATGACATTTTATTGATGGATCGCAATGGTCCTGACTTGGTACGGGCATTTAAAACTGAATTCAGATTATTGATTCCCATAATTGCAGATTCTAAAATCGCCGTATATATGAACATGAATTCCATTTGATCCTCCCGTTTTGGTTATTTTTTTATTTAACCTTTATTTATTCATTTATAAAAACAATTCATGTTTATAACAAATTGAGTTTACGTTGCTGTAAGCGATTTCTTGTTATGTGTGTGTTTTTAAATGTTGTGTGGTTTGTTTCGTTGTGATGTTTGTTTGTCTACCGATTTGGTGTTTGTCGGTAAGATAATATTTGATTAGCCCTTTGACATGTTTGGTATACCTTAGCTTCTTACATAAAAAGCAAAGACTAAATCAGTAAATTTAATCTAAAAGAACAGGAAAAAGCAGACACCTTACCCCAAAAAACGGCAAATAAATGTGGAACAAGTTTACGCCACACAACAAACATTGATAAAGTGCAATTTAAATAAAGCACAATGCAAAACAGCCAGCAGTCTTCACCAAATATGACAAAATTTTACAAGTTACATTGTAACAGGTTCAATTTTCTAAGGTCCCTGTCCCCAGTTTCATAAAACACCTTTGAGATTTCCTCAACTCCTTCCTCAAATGAGATTTCTTGCAATTGCATTTGTCAATTTTTGAGTTGAGGACTGATTTCAGGAAATCTCAAATTTGAGATGTTTCATGAAACTAGGGCCTGTTTCAATAAAATGTCACCTAATTGCAATAACCTTTGAACATTAGAATGATCGTGACTCTTGAAACTTAGATGTTTGCAACATAGAATTACTTCTCATGCTTTTAAAATGTTAAACTGATTCATTTTCAAATCTTTACGTGATTTTAAACAGAAAATGCTGGCTAATCAGACTAAGCTAAAGCAACAAGAAAAAAGGCAGATCACGCAATCGTATTCTTATAAGCCGTCAGATTTTGCGTTTAACAGTTTCGTTTGAATGAGAATATCACGTTGGCAATGGCGAAAAACATGATTGTTTTTTTAATAACATCTATTTTTTTAATTTCATGACTCTTATTATCATTCAAAATCGTACACGGATTTTAGTTATAGAATAAAACGTTCCCTGTCGTACTTTCGTTCAAAGTAATTATTCGACAAACAAACATCTAAAGACAGGTGAAGCTCAGTATTTCTTAATTGACGTATTATTGCGTAATATTGACGTTGGTTAATAAGAAAAGCCTATGGTGTTGTCGAGCTACTCAATGCTATTAGCATTTTTTATCGGGGAGCAATTGCTCATGCACGTTAAAGACCCTGTTATAGAGTTTGATACAAAGGGCAATCTCGCAAACTTCAAATTGGAAAGGGGTTAACATGACCATCAAGCTTTTCCAAATCTAGGATATATAAATAAGTTTCAACTGAAATCATTTGTTTTGAAAACGTTTATTAATTGCTTATTGCTCATTGTGTTTTTGTAACTAGAACCTTAGATTGCAATGAAAGAGAGAGGTTTGGGGCCATAAAACCTGTGTAACCTAGCATTTCTTTTGAAATGCATGTACTAAGTCAGGACCATCGCGACCTTCACTTTCTCTGGTATGTCTTTGCATTGTTTTGTCTTTTGTTTTTGGATATATGGGATTGATCATTCTGGTTCTGTAATTTTGTTGTTACCTTTATAAGCATTAGCTTTTTGACAAATGTTTGATACTTAGACACAGATTAAATAATTCCCGTGACACTATGTTAGTTTTTTTCAAGATAGTGAACAATTCTTACTCCTCAATGTTGTTTTGGTTTTTTCATAGCGTATGCGCTATAAATTCTTTTATGCTTTAGTTTGCGTGAGACTCTAATAGATAGATTTTAGGTAAGACACCGTATGTGATAATTTTTGCTGTTAATGAAAAACACTCTAATAAACAGAAATATTTGCTAAATAGATGTAATAAACTAATATATGATATTAGTGACACAGATTGAGCTACAATATACGTTCTTTAAAAGTAAATTCGTTATTTTTACATTTAAACACCATTTCTTTCTTCGGAATATTTCGGAAGTAGTTTCGTTTCTTGCAGTTTCTTCATTTGTATATGATTGAGATGAACGTCTGAGTCGTGGTCTTCGTCGTCTGCTACAGCTTGTATGGCCTGGTCCACCATATTAGTGATCCTCGTGCTTTCAAGTTCCTCAATTATATGTCTCATACACGGCAGCCAATAACTTAGCGATGGAAAAGTTTTAACAAACGACTTTTTGAATCTATCGTTCATAAATGAATAAATAAATGGATTAACGCATGAATTGGCATACGACAGTGTATGAGCAAATATTTTAATTATGAACATCAGTTCGGTTCTCGGAAAATTGGGATATAACTTTGTATACAGACTCATCACGTGGGCTGGAAACCAGAATGAGGCATACATCAGTATGATCACTGCCACCATTCGGGTCATCCGCTTCTTTCGTCTTGTCTGTGTAGCGCTTGTAAGTGTCGTTGTTATTGACCTACTTTTCTGAAATGATAAGTACATGCTATATTATATGAATGTGATTAGTTTATTAATTTTCTCAAATTTTAGTGAATATCAAACTACATGTACTATTATCATTGGTTTTTACTTACACCGGCATGTTACAGAACTACTACGTGATAGAAACAGGTCATTATCTCAAATCGCAAGCAAGATCACAGTCTATTTTAATTTGCCAAAAATTTTTTGACAAGAGTAGGTATATTTAAGCTAAATAAAGATCAGAACTGTCCTTTTTTATACTAGTTTACTATGCTCATGTACCGTATATCAGAAATAAATCATTTACACAATAAACTATCATCAACAAAAATCAATCATAAAACCTGGTTTAACCCACCATTTTGCTTGAAGTGCCTGTACCAAGTCAGGACCATTGCGATCCACCAGTTATCCGGTATGACTGATTCTTTTTTTTCATTTTCTCTGGACTATGAGATTGATCATTCAAGTTCGGTAGTTTTGTTATTACCTTTATTTGCAACATTTTAGTCTGATGTTAAATAAAAATTACTTGAGGTAACACAAATTTCCTTCATTTTATTTAATCAATAAAATAAAATAGATAATAGATATCTATTTTAATAGATATTAAGTTTTTATCTTTAAAAAAAATCAATTTCAGGGAGATAAGTTGCGTGAAAATGTATGACAATCGTTTTATATACAAATGTGTAGGAAAAATATGATTTTCTAAGATTTTTTGAAAAGAATATCCGTACACCAATAATTGTTCATGTCGTTCAAAAGATATGGCCTCATTTCTTTAAACGATGGTTTCGGACTAACAATGTATGTTAGGTATGCTAACTGTAAGTATCCCTATAATCTTTAAAAAAACAAAGCTCAAGGTCACCAACTTCGTTATATCTCTTAAAAAGTACGTGACTCCCATTGAAAATATTATGGATTTTGTTTCACTCTACTACAGTAGAAATACAAACGACAACAAAAGTAGAACACTTTGTTCATAATGTGTTTTTGAAACATTAAAGATCTCATTACGATTTACCACAAATACTCTGAATAATTTCAATCTCTATGGAAATATGATACCTATATAGCTTTGTACAAAGGCTTGGGTGTTCTTTTCCGACAAAACCTAACAGACAATAGATAAAATGATCGTCAACGCCTACCAGACTCAGTTTCTTGTCAAAAACATTCATTGACTTGTTTATATTAGCCCAAGGATAATTCTGTATTATTTTTTATTGCTATTCAGTTGTTTCACTGTTGTCTGTTTCTGGCATGCTGTTTTCATACGTGTTTTAATTGAATTTGTTTTTGGCCTTTTGTCATTTGAATACCCAATTGGTATCTCTTTGCTACTTCCAAAATTTTCAAATGACATAAGACTATCAGAATGGTTTGTCTTTAAAAAGATAATAATTTCAGAGTAACACTAATAATATTAAAAAAAAAGAGTTTACTTCTGCAATTGCAGTCTTACTCAATAAACCTTATCTTTAAAACAAACAAAGGTTGATCGTATTATAGAATCTGGTTCCATTTGTTTAAACTTTAGCTTTATTGTTTTTAGCATTTAATATTAATATTGACATTACAATGTTCGTATTTTTAATTTTTGCGTAAAGTGCCTCTGAATAGTCTGGAGTAGACTAAATATGTGTCCTGTATAGATTTATTTCATTGTATTAAGCATTATCGTGTCTGGCAAATTTCTTGTGTAAGGTTTCACACACTTAGATTAAATCTTCAGTTTATAGTCAAATAAGGATTTGCTCAACTAATATTTAAATTTGATATCTTGAGCTTTGGCGTAAGATTCTAATCCCTTTTCAAACTGGATTATGTTTTTTAATTGTGTTAAGAACTTTTGTTTCGATAAATGTCTTTGGTGTTTCATTTTTGTGTTATTTTCATACAGTTTTTCCCGATGAGACGTTCCTTCTTGAAATTACATATTTAGCACAACCAAATTAATTGTTTTCTTTTTAATTTTGGTCGGTCAGTAACCTTATCGGCCTTACCTTCTAGTCTATTGTTATAGAAGTTGCAATTATGATTGTTTACACAAGATCCTGCTTTTATCGTTAAATTTCCCCACACCGCAACGCGACGGAGGGACCTAGTAATGGTCTTCGACCGTCCGTCCGTGCGTCCGTCCGTGCGTCCGTCACACTTTTGTGAGTGCTACTCCTCCTAGACCCCTTACCAAATTTTGATGAAATTTTGTAGGATTGTTTTTCATGATATGTAATTGATCAAATCATTACGCAATTTTGATTTGACAAGTTTATAGGAGTTATGGAACTTTATGTACATTCTAGGTCATAGGAACACTTTGTGGGTGCAACTCCTCTGAGACCTTTCAACGGATCCTGATGAAATTTTGTAGGATTGTTTGTTATGATACGTAGTTGATCATTTCGCCCTGCCATTTAATTTTTTTTAAAATCAAATTAAGTTTATTTTCAACTTTTATGCGGCGGGGGGACATTGGCTACATGTAGCAATTTTGTTGATACTACCTCGGTTCTATACTGTAAACCAACTCATTTTTATATTTCTGATTTATATTTGCAAAAGTATCTCATCGTAAACTGAATAATTTGTATAGTAATATTACTGTTTTTTATGAAAAATCGCAAAAATAAATAGTCACAAAATTGTCCTCTGACACAGAAACGCGAAATGTAGTGGTCGCAAAAAATAATTTGTTTACAGCAATATGATACATTATCTTACCTTTCTCATGTATCCTTTCCAAAGATTTCTCAGAATTTGGTAGTAACATATCACAATGATCGCCAATGGCAAGACATAATTCGTCCCTGTTACTATGATTAGAATGACTTTTCCAGTAGTCTCGCTTGGCCACATTTCGTCACAATACGTGAAGCTATCCTCGGGATCTTTGACAGTGCCATGGTAAAGGGCAAATGGAATCGATATGACAAAGGAAACTGAAAATGATAATTATTAAATTCTAATCATATTATATTATTTTCATTTCAATGTGAAGTGATTTATAGAAGTTTGGAGTTTACTGAATGAAAAAAATATTTCCCTTGTTTTTTAATAAGTGCAAGATACTACACAGATTTAAGTGCATGTATACATCAGAGGTTTTATAGTTGTCTTTTTTTAGTTATTGTTCTACTTACAAAATTGTGAGCTGTTGGTTTAAAGATAAATTGTGAATGGGGTGCTTTTGCAAGACAACGGACAGCAACGACCTTGGCCAATTAGACCATTGCATCTGTTGGCCTTTTTTTCAATTGCCATTGGTTTACCTTGTGTCATGTACAATTATTTCACAAATCGCTTTTTGTATTTTTTTCCCATACTTTCTCTGTAGTTAATTCAACTGTTTAAACGATTCGTGTGATGGAAGATATTTTCTTGTTCTTCAAGTTCATAGATTTAATTGGGTGATCAACTATTAAGTTTCATACCTGTCCACACGAGAATACATGTGATGGAAGATATTTTCTTGTTCCTCCAGTTCATAGAGCTAACAGGGTGTACAATAGCGTGGTATCTGTCTATAGTCATAGCCGTTAGTGTGAATGATGTCGCATGTAACGTGACCTAAAAGTTAAAAAAGAACACAATGAATATAACATGTTAAATTTTACCAAAATGCTTTACCCACCCTTCCCATTGTGACATTTAAATAATCTGACTCATGACTAGCATTTAATTCAGACAAGAATATTTCTATACTACTGGATTGAAAAAAATAGTTTACATTTAATTAATTTTCTGAACTTTCAAAGTGTTCAGCATTTGAAGAGGTTTAGTATACTTTCAGTTTATTTTCTTTGCAGTAAAATTAAGAATATGCCCTGAAAAATAAAGAGATAATACACTGGATCTGGCTTGAAGATCTAGTCTGAACTTGAATATTAACACTACAAACAATTAACAAGTCAAGGTTAAACTATCACAGTCAATTAAATTATGTACTATCCAGAGATTTTTAGTTCAATTAGTGTAAGTGTATTTGATAGAGGTATTTAAGTCTATGAAATATTAATTGAACTCAATAGATACAAAAGAGTGGAATTTATACGAAATATTTCGGTGAGGAAACCCCTTTTTTCTGCAAATGGTATTATTGTAGTGGAGAATTGAGAAAAACTACCTAGACTTATTTTACCAAATTTTTGGAGTGCCGTCGAAAGTAATTCCCGATAAATATTTTCAAACTTCTTATTTTGGGGTCTATTCTAGTAATCTGCTTGAAAACTTCCCTTCTAATTACCGTATAGTTTAAATTTTACAGAAATAACTTTTATTAATTGCAAGGTTATTATGTTTGGTTTATGGTATAATGCAATTTGTAACATTAACAATGGTATTTTGAAGAGGAATATTGTGTGATTTCACTATAGAACCATATAAATGCAACTTCAAAGATTACTTAGGCTGGAAGCCTCTTCAATTTCTTGTTGATAACAGTCTACAGATTTATAGAAATGATACAAGGACCTCGATTTAAAAACTTTTATTCTGCACAAGAGCTGTCAAAAAGTAATCACCATGGCTCTTCTACGGAAGCAATAAAAATGTTCTTTCATTTTTGTCTTTGATTTTATAGCTTAATGTCTACTTGACTGACATTTCTAAAAGTGGAAAGGTTCAAAGAATGATTATTCTGGAAGTTTTTTCTCTCTCTTCAGGGGAGATTTAGTTGTTGTAGATTTGCTTCCAATATACTCTTAAAGTATAACTATTTGCTATAACATTTTATTTAGACCATGGGCCAATTGCAGAACCGCGAGCAGTGCCAAATGGTCTCGTTGAAGGCTGCTGGCGGTTGTCCATTGTGTTTTTTTTTCTAAATTGCCGTTTAATTGTGGGCTGTGTCGCGTACACTTATTCCACATATCATTATTTTCTATTGTCCTTATATTTTACTATGTTAATTTGTGTAACCTTTTACTGCAACGCAGTGATTTAGTCAATCTCTATTGACTACACATCTATATGCGATATCATGTCATATTTATCGCTCTTGATAGTTCTTGCTATTGTTAAAAAAAATATATTTTATAAATATTACTGACTAACAACTCTGTAGCTTCTCAAAGATTAAAGCAATTTCTAACTTAAAGGTTCTTCAAATAAGGTTTGTATTTTTTAACATCTGTGCAATGCGTTTCTAAATTCAAAACTATTTTGCATTGAAATACCTAAAATATAAATGAATTACAAAAATGTTCAATATCAAAATAACTATATTTGTATATAAAATATTTTATTTAAAGTTTTCTTTGATTTAGTTTTGTTAATACAAAAGCAATGCATGGCATATACAAATTTCCTGTTTAGTATTTAACTTAATAAAATTTTATTTTTATTTGATAGCAAAACAACAATGGCTAGTTTGAAAATAGATATAAATACACCAAGGCTCCCTTTTCGACTGTTGGTTAAAATTACCACAAGCAAAACGTTTTTCGTTGAAAGATACCAAATGAAATTTTAACCTTTCTTTACTACAAAAATGACAATTCTCTTGTGATATGTTTCATTTGTTTGATTTTGGCTGACTTAATTGAAGTTTTTAAGAATCATGAATAATAGGTGCTTGGTTAATGGAAAAGTATTGTATTATTCCCACTTGATTAGCACTTTTACCGGCGGTTTAACTCTAAATCAAAGGGGTACTGAAAATTGGATTATTTTCGAACAATGTATAATGGCGATTGTAGACATATATAATTTGGAAACACATGTATTGGTTCATATGCAAATCAATCTGCTTTGAAAATTGCTAAGAGTTTTTTTTACAATATTACAAACAGTACAATATATAAATAGATCTTGAAGGCTGCTGGCTGTTTTCCATTGTGGAATTTTTAAATTTACGTTTAGATTGTAGGTTGTGTCATGTATACTTATTCCACATCTCACTTTTTTCTACTTTAAACCTATACTTTTTAGAAAAAAATCACACTATTTATAACAATTACAAATTTGTGATAAGCACAAACTCAAATTTATTTGTAAATTTTCAAGAAATAAAAGACTTTCACTCGTTTTGTCTTATTAATTTTTATTATACATTGTGTTCAAAATTTAAAATTGAACATGTTGAATAGGCAAAAACGTTAAAAAAACAACATAAAGAAAAAAATGATTAATTTACAAAGGTCTTTCAGAAGGTTAACACATAAAGACTTGTTAAATTATGCTCCTTTTTTAATTGCTGCTTCATGATATACAGGCAGAGTTTGAAATCATTTTATTTGTTATGAAAGCAGACTTCTTTATCTTGTCAACTTCAAGTTCATGGGGGTAAAATATGAGATTAAAAGATAACGACCGTGTTGTTACGATAAAAAAGCAATGTGAAACCATATTAACAAGATATGTAACTTTTAGTTCAATAAAAATCTACTTAGTTGTTACTGAGTATTGTGAAACATTCATGATAACCACTCTAGATTCTACTTGGGGAATTGGAGAAATATTATTGTAGCAGTCATAATGAGTTTTCCTTGAACTCATTTTGTCAAATTATGCGTCTCAAAATACGAAAATATTTTGCTTTGGAATCTTGTTTTCAGAAAACACAATTAGATAGCTCTGATAAATTGAAAAAAATATCAACGCACCAACATTTGAAAGAAGCAAAGAGGCATCAATGGGGCATGTCAAAAGTCCGAAAGGGCAACGCCAAAACCAATTAACACGAACAAGAACAGCACGTAGAAACACAAAATCAACAGAACGGAAATCAACAACGCGAAGTCAAGTCGTAACAATTCAATAAGTGTCTTAGTAGACTTTTTGCGAAATTTATAAAGTAAAGTATGTGTTACTTCTATATTGAATGCAATATTTTGTAGTTTTATTGGTGTGTAAAAGCATGGACCTAAAAACATTTTTATTGAGGCGCGGTAGCGCTTCATGTTGAAAATGTGCGCATATGTCCACGCTTAAACATTCCAATAAAACTACAAATTCTAAAATATTGCATTTGATACGCACAGTTTATTTGTTTTGATTGCTCCGCGTAAGTTTTTGTCAATGTCGTGTTGGTGAGTTTCATCGAGAAGCACTATTAACATGATTAACCGACCAAAATCGCCATTAAAATATAAAACAAAAAAGAATTATATGTTTTTATATGTAGCCTTATTAATTTTTCTTTAATTTTATGTTCATAAAACCAATCTCAAAACTAGTATAAAAACGGGTAAATTGGTTATGCTATATATGCATATTTCAAGGGGTAACCTTTCATAAGCAGGATTAAAATTTTGAATCAATATATTGAACGGTCAAAAACTAAAAGTATTGAAGGAAAAGTACTCAAACCCAAAAAGTTTGAACTAGAAAGCCAAACCAAGAACAGGAAAGAAACCTGGTCAATTACACTTACAAAAGAGTACCGTATTTAAATTTATCGGTAAATTTGTGTTAATCAAGAGTGACTAACATCTTTGTTTTAACACTCGGGGGTCTCTGGTCAAACAGCAGCGGTAATCGACACAGTAGTTTCCAATTTAATGGAATACAAAATAATGCAAGTTTGACCAAGTTATAACACACATAACCTCTCAATTTCATTCTGATCTTTCCAGTCTTAAATCAAACAATGCAAATGCTGTATTAAAAAAAAACAATAAGAATTTACAAATTAAATAAGATATTAAAACAGATCATTAGTTGGAGTTTACATATGTGTTATGGCTGCATGTTCATTTACGTCATGTCCTGTTATAAGATATTTAACATTTTAAACTATATAATACAAATTCTAATGAGTGACAGTTCATTCTATTATTTCGGTACAATAAAGGTAATAACAAAATTACCGACCTTGGAGAATCAATCTCAAATGTCCATAAGACGAGACAAAACAAGGAATAAATACCGGAAAATTGAAGATCGCAATGGTCATGAATTGGTACAGGCATTTCAAAAGAAATGGTAGGTTAAACCAGGTTTTTAGGCGCGCCAAACCTCCCTCTTCCACCACATTGCAATTCATGATTGTTAAAATAATAGGTGTTTCCTCAATAGAAAATCTTTGCCTTATACTCATTTGATTTGCAACTTCACTGAGTTTTACCTTTAAATCCAAGTAATGAAAATTGAATTACATGCGACAAAATATCTATCGAGAGAAATCAGATGACAAATTTTATACATCTGGGTATCATATAATTAGTTAAAGTGTAAAGAAATCTGATTTAAAATCACAGAATAGTCAATTTTATCATATTAAAGTGTCAAAATATACAATTAACACCTTAGATATTGTGATTTAAATGCTTTTCCTAGAGAGGAATGATTAACCGAGGGAGGACTACCTTCATACTTTTCGATGTAAAGACAGCGTTGGGTAAAATACAAATTGGGGTAAAACCTGTTAAATTGTATTATATATTTTAACAGGATACCCGTTCACCGCGGAGACACATAACGATTCTACATGAAAATCTCACGCGCGGTTGACTTAATCATGTGATCCAACGGATGTCTATATGAGTCTATTATACTTCCCATGGACCTAAATTCAGGGAACCACAACGAATAAATTGGAATCATAACTTTAACTTTAACTCACGCCAGCAGACAAGGCTTCCAATAATATAGTTTTTGTATGTAAAGCACATTATTACAATTGTCTAATAAAAGAACTAGGCATTGATGGTAATACTTCCGCTAGTGCTACATACACACGGACTACATTTAACAAAGATGAAATCATAGCCAACCATAGCTCTTTTATGTCCTCTTTCAATATTCCAATGAAAGAGGAACATAAAGAGTTACCATATTTGTACTGGATACCTAAACTTCACAAAAATCCGTACAAAGAAAGGTATATAGCTGGATCTTCATCATGTTCAACTACAGAGCTGTCCGTTCATTTAACTAGAATCTTGTCTGCTGTCAAAGAAGGTCAACAAGCATACTGCGACACTATTTATAATCGTAGTGGAATTAACCATATGTGGATTTTAAAAAACTCAAAAGATTTGTTAGATCATTTTAAATCTAGATCATTTTCTGAGGTTCACTCTTTGAAAACGTTCGATTTTTCAACTTTATACACTACCTTGCCACACGAAAAACTAAAATGTCGCCTGAAAAAACTTCTCGAAAAAGCCTTTTCAAACTCAAGGAATTTTGTTGTTTTGGGTTATAATTCTACATTCTTTTCCAAAACATCTTTCAAAGATAAAATTTGTTACACACTGGAACAAGTTTGCAGTATGCTTGATTTCCTCATTGACAACATATTTGTCACCTTCGGAGGAGAGATTTTTCAACAACAAATCGGCATTCCAATGGGCACAAACTGTGCTCCTCTCCTCGCCGATTTGTTTTTATACTCTTACGAGACTGAATTTCTTCAGGGACTCGTAAAGAACAAGAAGATGAAAGAGGCAAGGTCATTTAATCTTACATTCAGATATATTGACGATGTCCTTTCTATCAATAACACTTCATTTGGTAGTTGGATTCC
Organism: Arcuatula senhousia; assembly: GCA_963971305.1. Classification (NCBI taxonomy): domain Eukaryota; kingdom Metazoa; phylum Mollusca; class Bivalvia; order Mytilida; family Mytilidae; genus Arcuatula; species Arcuatula senhousia. Next base: position 47,866,629 of record OZ020315.1, on the reverse strand, counting down.
TTCAATATATCCTCCGGAATTGGAGATTAAAGAGACCACCGAATCTAATTGCTTCACGTCTTTCTTGGATTTGCACCTCGAATTTGACCCAGGTGGTCATCTCAGTACAAAAATTTACGACACTATGAACCAAAAAAATGACTGACATTACCATATACAGTTCATATTTGATTTTTAGAATCTGACGATGACTGTAAATTTACTGTTAATGATCTATCTTTTTCTGTTTCGGACTGATACAGGTCTTTCCAGTAAATTACAATATTGGTCTTTCTACTGTTTTTCTTTGTTTTGAGCTTAATCAGTAAATATCAGTCAAATACAGTTACTTGGTGTCACTGTCTTGGTCTTTTATTCACTGTATCAGATCATTTCAGAACTTTTAAATAATTACCTTGATTTAAAATGACTGATGCCGACTGCATCCGTTCACATCAGTGAACATTAGATTTTACCTTGATTTAGAATGACTGATACAGACTGCATCTGTTCATATCTGTCAAAATCCGATTTTCCTTGATTTAAAATGTCTGATGCTGACCATGTCATTCCCTTTCAGTGAGTAGTGGATTTACCTTGATTTAAAATCACTGATGCTGAATGTGTCATTCCCTTTCAGTGAATACTGGATTTAATTTGATTTACAATGACTGATACTGACTGTATCTGTTCATGTAGTGAATCCTAATTGGGTCAAAAGAGACTGATGAAAAGGTTCCTTTTCAAGTTCTTATTAAAAAGAAGTTACACCATTTTACTGTTTCAGGTACATGAAGGTCAAAAATGGAATTGTTTCCTTAATAGTCTCGCCCTAAGATGTGTGTACATGTAACCTTCGAAATTATTTTTTTTAAAATTACAATTACAACTCCTTTACACTGTAACAACCCCCCATCCCCTTTCTCAAATTAAAAGGTCCGTCACTAAACCCAATCTATAAAATTAAAGTAACCATATCTAGACAAATTGTAAGGTCAATAAATACTGCTGTGAATTAAATGATGGTTATCCTACTGTGTTTTCAACACCCTAGACAGGATGTTTATTGTGAACTACATGTATATTACCTAATACCTGCACGTCTGTCTTGGTAGAAAAACGTGTACCTGAGACAGTTTACACTCAAAGGAATTCACAATTTTAGAAAATCACCAATTTAGACATTTTAAGCGAAAAATAAACCACTTATAAAAATTATAAAGTCTTTAAAAGCATGTACAAACCTTATCTATTCGTTACGTTTTGTCAAAAATGTCATTTTTTATACTATAAGAACCGCCCTCCCCAAAGTTTGATATAGGACGTGCGTTTCATTTTTGAAAGTTATAGGAAAATTCAATGTGTGATCTATTTCTATTAGTTTTCAATAACTGTTACAAATGGTATCACTTAAGGTGTAACGGGCGGACGGATTCAATCCCCTATAACTTAATGTCTTTACTTTCTATTTTTGTTTGGTTAAATATTTTATACATATTACAGAAAAGTGATATTCCCTCAATCTATTTGAAATATTTGTACCATTTAGTGCTGGTACAATGTATGTAGGAATCTTATACCTGTTGATCATCTACTTCCTGTTTGGGAAACGTTAATGGTGTTTCTCAAGGAATAAACTCGGTACCAATAAGTTATCGATTTATGCTTGCTACTTTTCTTTAGTCTGAAAAACTTATTTTTTCTACAGATTACATCTGCATGTACACGATGTAAGCATGCTAGTTTAATATCAATTATCACAATTTATTTTAATTTCTTTCCATACAAGAAAAGGCGCCGATCCAGGGCAAGGCGTACCAGGCATACACACCCTTCCCCGTCACCCAAGACGGAAAAAGGTTTATTGTTCAAAATCTTTAACAATATTCAAGAAACAATTTTTAGCAACCCATAGACTAAAATCATGGATCCACTCCTGCAAGAATCCATGATATTGGACGTAATGACTCAATTTTTTTAACATTTTTTACAGAAACAGGCGGTATGTCTTTCTGGAGAGGGTGGGGCTTCCGCGAAAAAAAAATATCCGGGAGGACATGCGATCATACATGTAGCTTCCACTGATTAATCATATTTTCCCCCGAGAAAAAATATGTTCCATTTTTTATTCACCTACGAAAACTGATAATGAATGTTGTGTTAAAAAAGGTGTTTATTATGTTGAACTAAAACGCAGCATTAGATTTTGTAGTATTTATAACAATGAGAAAAATGCAACATACGGCACTTCTGGCATTTAATAAAAGACATGTTGGATTTTTTAAGGCTGTTTCAGAGGGTAAAGAGTTGCTTAAAATGATCATGTTCTCAACAACACGCGGTATAACTGTCTGTGCTTCATTGCTGGCAAATTGATGATATTTAAGAATAAAACGACCGTTGTATGATTTTGAAAAGATAAGAGAAATAGACACACAATATACTAGACTTAGACTGCTGTCTACCACTTCCATTTATTGTCGTTTTCTTTCAAGTAATGCTCAGGTAAATAAATTGGACTGTTGTTATGTTTGGTGAGGGTAGCATCATTCAGACAATCCATTTATTTTGCTAAAGTACATCTGACCTCTCCAGTTGATTTTTAGTTATAGAATGTGTATTGCAGATCAAAGAGCCGGCAGACAGATGGGTATTTATAGTCGCGACTAGTGGAAAGCCCCTCTGCGTCGACTATTAGACTCGCTATGTGCCATGGGTCGACCAGCCCATGACACACCAACGCCAGTGTTAGCTGCTCCAGAGTATCCTTTGTTATCGCTGGAGCAGGGCCCGTCTTCCACCACAGGGAGGTACTGGTCGGAATTCTGGAAGCCAAGAGCCGGCCTTGTGTCAGTTTCATAAATGCGTATGAAAAATGTAAGTTGTCAATGAGTTTTTACTATTGCAAAAAAACTTGTATTTATCCATTTATAAAACAAACATATTCTCTTGCAAATAATACCTATAAACATTGTGAGAAAATTTTATAAAGTTTTATAATTTCATAATACGTATTAGAAGAATTAGATGATAAAAAATACTAAGGGGGACAATTAAAAAAAATTACGACACGTTTTATAGCATTAATCATAGATAACTAAATGGATTTTTTGTCCGGTTCTATTTTGATCTTTCATTATTTCATAGCAGCTTATACCCATTTAAATCAATCTATAGACCTGTATATAACATGTATTAAAGATATAATTATATCTTATACATGTTATACAGGGGTCTATGTCTAAATATAAAGTTACAAATATTCACTCATTTTTCACAACATCATTTGAAACCTGGGGGCTAGTATAATATTGGAAATATTATTTAAAAGACGAGAATCCAGACTGAATATAAAATGTGCGCGTGTACTGATCGTTTTTTGGGTTTTTTATTTTCATGTTAGCATAAATGATCTATTAATTGTCTTTTATGATCTTTTATGTCCCTTAAAGACTGTCACCAAGACTACACTTATTGAATAAAAACTTACGTTATAACTTTGTATTCTTTAAGCGTAAAAACGTGTGTCTGTTGTAGGTTCCGCAGATAACTATAACACTACATGCAAGTTCATGTAGCTACATTTTTGTAGCTAAAGTTCATTGTGAACTTAAATACAATCCATTTTTTTACTTTATTTACCATTACCGAAATTTAAAAAAGAAAAAGACCTGCATGGGTATCCGTATCCGTGCATTTCCTGTTCTATGCCGCCGCGGCGATATGTTTGGGCAGTAAGTTTAACCCTAGTCCAACCATTTGCCCGCGCTTTATCGGAAACGTTACATGAGAATAGTTTGTTTGAGAGGGTCGTATCACAGGCACTTGGAACATGGATTTTTTTTTTACCCCCCCCCTTTTTTCTCTACAACCCCCCAACAAATAAAATCTTGTTCAAAGTTATTTAAATAGTCTTTTCTTATCATTTCTAATCATAATATATTAAAATATTGATGTTTTATACTATCCAAAATTTTTACCCACTGGTATACATAAAGCGCTTTCCATGTTCCAAGTGCCTGTGGGTCGTATACCCGGGGTCGTATAGCATCATGACAAATTGTATACCCATTCGACTAATATAAATAAAAACAGATTTAGAAACCAATATTTCGCATTTTGTCTCATGGTTGAATATAAGTAATATCTTCCATTTACCGGATAATACTGACAATCCTTAAAGCTGAAAATCTGAAGATATGTGTCATTTTTGTCTCGCCTACGACGAATAGTCGCGAAAGGTGGAACATATAGGTAACTACTATCCGGCGACGGCAACAGAGGCAGCGTAAACCTTTTTGTAAGACTTTTGTGCACAATGAATTGCTTGTAAAGAATAGTAGATATGCATCTGATAATGGGTATACAGACAGTTCAGGTTATGGTCTACACAACTGTCACCATGTCGTGTGACCCTGACCCCATGTCACGCTCCAATGACTCTGTGAACTTAGGTAATTTTTGGAAGCTTAGGTAGTTTATTTTAGTGATGGTGCCTATAGGTGAGACAAACTTGACGTCCGTCGTCCGTAAACTTTTTAAAACGTTAACGTTTACAAAAGTGAACGTTGAATTAAGCATGAATTTAATATGCCTGCTTCATCGCAGGACATTTTAAAGATCTATTCTTTATATTTTTATCAAACTTTTGAAGTTTGAGTATTCTTTGTTGTTGTACCAGATTGACTTTTGCAATCGTTTAACTTTTTATTGAATTTGTAAAAATTACCACTTTTGTTTGGTTGCATATCACACCCGGCAAGAATGCACTTACATACTATTAAACTGTGAAATACAATTCAACATTTTGAGACCATATGCCGTTATTTTTTTCCCGTCGTTAGATTTCCAGTGTTAACCTAAGCCCGTTATACCCCTGTAGATATTTTTTTGACATTTTGTTTTTAGCCTAGGTAGCTTCAGTTTCAAGCAGGTTAGAATTTAACAACAGAAAGTTTTGTATACACATTGTTTTCTTCCTTTTGCTTTTGAAGAAGAATGAAACATATCAGTACTATGAGAATAAACAGTGACCAAATTATATGCAAGTTGTGTATTTTATAATTGACCTTTTTTAAGTTGTAAAAAAACAAAAGCTTTGCAAAACGATTTCAGAGGAGATTTTCTAAAGTTGAACAAAAGGCCGACGGACGAAAGATGACGGACGGGTGTGGACGCCGATAACGGCTATTGCAATAGTAGTATAACTTTATTCCAGCCTCATTAGAAATAAAAACATAAAAAAGGTTTAATAAAAGATATGCTTTTCTTGCAAATACTAAATGTATGGTCGACCTTTAACCGTTCTCTGGTTATTACTAAAGGTTTGTAAAAATAAGTTGCATACGCATATATATTATTATAAGCATATATTTCATTTTGGGAATTTTTCAGCTAGGTATTTAAATGCTTAATTCAAATTAAATTTTGAGGAAATGAAATATTTCAAATTTTGGCTTTACCAAAACAATGGGTCGTATTTGCTGACTGGCAATTTTAAGATAGTGGAATTAACAGGTGTACAATATACAAGTCTAAATAACGCATGCTATTTAACCGGATTTTGTTTATTGTACTGCTTTAGAAATTATCAAATAAATTGGGGCATGAGTTGGTGGGTGTGTCCACGCGGATTGAGCTTTGATTGGAGAATCAAAATTGAATTACCTGTAATTTCCTTGTACATGTAATTGTAATTGACAATCGGAGGCGTGGCTTATCGGAAGTTGACAGTGTCTTAAAGGCTAATGATTATTATAAATTAAAAACAAATTAAATATTTTTTAACAAATTTTTTGTTGAAAGCAATGAAAGTTACTGTTCTGTTTCAAAAATAAATTTTCGAATATTGTTCTGATTTGGAATGATAGTTTTAGAATTTAAATAAAGATCTTAAAGAATTTTTTTTTTCAAATTAACTGTTGCTAATAAATATAAACCAGAGCTCTGAAATACATACGTTTAAAAAGTCAATAGATTATGAAAATAAATAAAGAATATCAAGAATTATTTATTTTTCAAATTAATTGCTACTTAAAAAATTAAGATTTAAGAAAAAGTAAATCATGTAAATAGAAAAATATTTTTAGAAATAAATGAATGTTTTTATAATAAAAAAAATCATTTAAATGGATAAACATTATTTATTAAATTTTTTTAACAAATACCTTAAAAAAGAAAAGAAAAATATGTACAGATGTATTGTTTTAAATCTATCAAAATAATAAGATTCACGTTTGCTTTTACATAAACAGGTCAGCGGTCTGGGAAATGCAATCTAAAACGCGAATGAGAGTTTACTTAGAAGAGGCAGTAAAAGCGGGGTTTTTCCTTGAAACTTGGCACACAGATTATGTCTACTCGAATCTTTACTTACTGAATTTACTTTTGATTTTTGCTGAATATTTTCGATTGTGGATTTTTAGAATACCGTTGCTATATGTAGGTTGTATCGACGATCGAGTTGTATCGCGAAACTTGTCGGTGTTTTGTTTAATTGTTTGCTGTCTTCCAATGCAGATTTTAAATGCCTTTTATTTATGGAATTTGCGCCGATTATCTTACATCGATCATATTTTATTCATAATAAGCTCTATAGGCGGGTGACCAAGACCAGTTTTTAAAATGTTTAATCGTCATGAATAACATACAGCTATATTATACCTCTTTCGATTCCTTATAATATCTGCTTCAAAATAAGCTTGGTCGTCAAAGTCAAAATTGGTGCAAATTTTCTAAAATCAAGGTCAAAGGTCAACCTGTGTTTTTAACGGTTTTTTGAGAAACAACAATTTTCTGCGATTTGACAATTATTTTAGGTACAAACATAGAACAAACAAGTGAAATTGAATATTTCACTTTATTTTAGCCGATATACACGCTTTTTTTAAATAAAGGAAACACCGTTAAGATTTTATTTCACTTTAAAAAAGGGGGAGGCGTTTGTGCTAATTTGGAACCTAAAAGTTTTTATCTAGAAAAAATAATGAGCTTTTAGAAATCCATTTTGGTAAAATTTTGAAGAGATATCATATCTTATTTGAATACTAAAACAAACTTTGACATAACTTAAACACAAGGCTTACAATTCGGACACAAATACATGCACCCTACAAAACTACGAGAATCACAACAATATATTTTTTTGACAATTTTCAAAATTTTGTTTAGTTAATGATTTATTTTCGACGACATTTAAACTGGAAGTTTGCTTAATTCAACAAAAAATATCATCGAGAATAAAAATCGGCTTCGAAAATAATATTAAAATGAGTTTTATTAGTAAAAAGGGGGCGGGTCAACCGATACATTTAATATAAAAAAAACAATGGTGTCGATGTTTTCAAATTAGTTTTGTTTAAAAAATATTAATAAAAAACAGTTTTGTTTATTTAATTTCAGCGGTTTTTTTACTACAAACGAGCACCATCCAAAACTATTGAAAACGAAAAGTACGCAAAACCAAAACGTTCGAACTTTTTCGTTTTATATCAAATTCAAAACCATATTATCTTTAGTATGATTTTGCTGAGCAACCAGTATTTTTCAAAAATTTGTTTGTTCTATTGCTATTTAATTATATTTCAAAGGGGCATTCCGAAGCCAAATGTCCGAAAGATGGAAGGAAAAATAGGTAAACACCAAACGGAACATGCATGAACAAACAAGAAACACAGCAACACATAAACATCAACTAACAACCCGAACTTAAGTCGTAACGAGAGTGAACTCAGGTGCTCCGGAAGAGTAAGCAGTTCCTGCCTGTTGCAACACACCCGTCGCGCTGCCAATGATAAACACAGAATGACAAATCTGGTATAGGAGAACAAAACAAAAGTTTATGACAAACCAACATCTGCACTCATCTTAGAGACAGAAACTCCATATCTCTCAATGAGCTGATGATGTCTTCCATAGACGTTCTTAAGTGATGGCAACAAACAAGTAACAACATTACCCTGTGTTAACAATTTTTGTGTTAAGCGTACACCTTGCAAGCTCTGGAATAACGAATCAATTGTGAAAGGTAAACGCTATGCGCTGGAGCGGGCGGAATGTTTCCTTATAAGAAAGGAAAGTTGAAGTAATCACGTTTGTCATATAGATTTTTGTTTCTGTCTGAGTGTCTTTTTCGAGATGTAGATCTAAATATGAAGCAGACCTCTCAGAATCCGTAGTGCCTTTTATCCTAAGTTCTTTGGGATATATGAGATGTAGAAAATCACCAAAGCGAGGATTGTTTAGAAGCGGTTGAACGATAGAGCCAGTCTACGGTCTTTTTTATCCAGAAGTGATTGTAAGAAGACTGCTTCATATGAATGAAGAATCAAATCGGCAAGCAAAGGGGTACAAAGTGGTGAGTAGTTGAGTAAGTGAGTAGAGGTGGTAATCCTTTTGGAATACCGATATAGATTTTGAAGCCCATACATTTGTGTTCTTATTAAGTTTCATGACACGGTTAATCTGTGGTGAGCACATGGATGTTTATATTATAGAAATTATACATGTAATGTTGTAGTGCATAATTAGTTTTTGTATGGATTTGTGTAATGTACATTTATTTATTGGACCAGTGACTGTTTGCGAGTGTATCCTTGGGTAACCATCCAAATGAGCCTAATAGTTTTTTATCGACATCTACATTTATGTGCATAGAAGACACTGAACAACCTTTTTTTTGTCCTTTCTGAAGTTCTAGCATCATTTCTGGATACCATTCTTGCAATTGAAAGTCATGAAATTTTCACCATTGACAAACATATCGAACTACGAACCAACCTTTAAGTTAGTACCCGACATGTTAACGACACTCTTGAGGATTTATCAGACCAGAAGAAAATGTTAATGTAACATCACAATATTACTTCTTTATAAAAGAGTCAGTAAAAATGAGGTGTGAGAAATATAAACATTAACTTCGAAGACATGTACAAAGTAGCGATAAATTTTGATTTTTAAGTTTAGATTCACTCAGTTGTGCTGATATCGTACAGGCTACATGTACTTTGGATCCAAAAAACTAGTTTAACCTAACCATATGTAATATGTGCCTGTCCTAAGTCAGGAATTTCTATCAAAGCTTATGTTTGTACTCGTCGACTATGTCTTACTAGTTTTTTTTTGTCTAGAGGGGGTCTTTTTTGACGTTTTTACAGCTGGTTTTGAATTTTACCCATTATGTTTTATTATCCGGGGCCGATTTCAAGAGTAAGACAGCGAGCAGTAACCATTGGTCAAGTTGAACACTGCTGGCTGTTTTACATTGTGGATGTTTTAATTGCTGTTGTTAATGTATCATCTCTTTATTCACTATTCATCATATATATTCGGCAAGTCGCATTATATAACTGCAGCTGTAAAAAACTTGCTTTAATCATGATAAAGTAAATGTAAAAATCAGTGGCATTAGACAAAAATGGTCATATGCTAAATGTTGAATCAGGCATGCATATATTACCCGGTATAAGACCGGAAACTACTAATGCTTACAAATTAAACTTTTAAACAACAGTCGATGGCAACTGTTTCCGTTGTGATTTTTTGAATTGCTGTTTGTTTATGTTTGTCGTGTCGCGTACACTTATATTCCACATCTCAATTTCGTCTATATATCGACTAAAATGTCTTAATTGCAACTTGTGTGCACTGCATGTCGTCGGCATGTTTTTGTGTTGTACATTTACGGAGATGACAACCAATAAGGTGGTATAACTTGATGTCCAATCCATTTGCTATATTTGCGATAACAAATTATTAAGAGACTAAGAGACTTCTGTAAAAAATCGTGCATCTGTAGGATAAAAGCAATGTGCCTATCACACAATTGTATATGCAAAAGGAGAAAATAAAAACGAGCAATCAACAGAAAACATCATATACAAAGCCCAACACAATACAAAAGAAAGAAAAAAATCTACGACGTAAATTTGCACTAAAGAAAAAAAAACTTCATTTGGGAAGTGAACTTGTGCCATAATCACTTTCCAAGTATAGTCCTTTTCTTTCGTATTTAATCATAGTCTATAAATATCAACAAACATAATTGTTTAATATGTAATTTGGTATTTTAAAGCCTGGAAATGACCAGTTTGCATTATACATGTATATAATAATATTAAAAGAACTTTTCCAATACAATGTTTTGAAAAAGATGGAGAAATTTCCATTTCCAAGATAAGATTCATTGATACACCGTCTTTGTTTTGGATATTAATTATGTCATATTTTAAAATTATATTTACATGCTATCTCTTAGAAGTCACAGATGACAGACGATTAAGAATTATATATTAAACAATAAATATAAACTTTTTAACACAATATAAAAATGCATGTTTAAATAAATTAAGAAAACACATACTTAATTAATCGAGTGTTTGGGTGCGCTCGACTTGTTTTACATGGCAAAATTGATTAAACTCCGAACCATAACGGATTAACAGAAATTTCCGTGAAATAGACAAGACTTCTCATTTCATGTAATGTTTAATAATAATGTTATTTCTTGTATATACTAGAGGAATTATATAATTTTAATCATGCATTTTAAGGCCCTTGTCTTATATATTATTTTCAACCTATAAATTTTCACCAATGTCGTTGTATCGGTAATAATTAAGAAACGGAAGTAGGTGTATGTTGATTTTTGTGCAGAAAAAACGCTTTTTAACGCCAAAAACTCTTTGACCAATTAGTGTATACTCTGTAAATTTGTGTTTTTATGTACAACAATGTTCCTTTCTGTAAAATATGTTGTGAAACAGACAATTTATCATATTTTGAAAAGAAAATAGACCTTTCACAGAAGCAACTAACATATTTTTTTTACTATAAAATTTGTCAAAAAATCCACTTTTGCGAAAAATTGCACCGTACGACTTTTTGACGACCAAGCTAAAATCAAAGAATAATCATTTTTCTACAAATGTGCAAATTTTCAGCTGTATGTTATGAAGTGAAATTAAACTCTCTTAATAATAGACTTTATTATAGTTGATCACCGCACTACTATGATTATCGTAACAAAAGAAAAAAAAGATGCATAAACTTTCCCTATCAAGACAACCAGAGGGGTTCACGTGAGATGAACAAAATTTATCTACAGAGTTCACAAAAGTTGGTTTTGTAATGGCATTTAAATGAAATATGCTTGGCCCGGTCAAGACAAAATTAAACAAGTTTACTGAGGCGTGGTTTTCTGAAGAAAAGCTAAAGAAAAACCAATACCAAAGTGAATTCGAATTTCATAATTCCAAAAGCTAAACCCAACAAATTTGGATTCAACAGACAAATAATTTGTTAACACACAAACCAGTTAAGCTGCAACCATGCCAGCAAGATAAGTGTCCTTGAAAATATATTCGCCCCTTTTCAACAAAACGTCGGGACATTGTGGTTCATAAAGAAAATATAATAAAGTGCGAAACCTACAAATTCATTAACGAATGGAGATATGTATAAGAATCATTGATATTTTTTTTCTAGTTTTTTTCTTCTTCGTATTTGGAAAATTAAGTCTTAATTCAAATAGAGGTTTCGTAATGATAAAATTCAAAAATAATTCATAAGAGGGAAATACTTATTTCCTTAAATTCTTGTTACTCTTTTAAAGTACAATATGTAACCAATAATTTTTTATGCCCCATATACGAGAGTTGGGGAGCATTTAGTGTTTGTGTCTGTTCTTCCGTCCGTCCGTCCGTTCGTTCGTTTTTCTTTCTTTCATTTGTTCGTCCGTCCGTCCGTCCGTCCGTCCATCCGTTTGTTCTTTCGTTCGTCCGTCCGTCTTAAATGTTGCGAGATGGGGCACTATGTCTTTTGGACACATTATTGTTTAATTGTTATCAAATATAAAGAAATAAAACAAATAATAATAAATACACACTGAATGGTCTCTATTGCCGGTTCTGCATTCAAATCTTCAAAGCAAATAGTATCCCGATGGTGACTTTCCTAAAGTAATTAAATCTTATTTATAAACACAAACATGAATACAAGTAGGGTATCAACTGATTGAGCGATTGCAATTTGCGCTTGTGAAATACTTGTTTATTGTAGCCCCCTGAAGCCGGAATATGTACATGATGTATACATGTACCGATGAGATACACATGCATGTAACCGATTTATAAAGGAACTGAACTTTAACTTTGACGAAATTTCTTACAAGGTAGGCACATGTACAATGTACATATATAAATTTGTGTAGCACATCTTATCGATTAACTATGCAAATGAATAATAAACTGCAGAAATTTAAGAAAAGGAGTGGTCAACATAAAATCCATTATGGGCGCCGGAAGTTTTAAGACCAATTTTACCGAAAATCAACACAAAAAGTAATGGTTCTGATCCTAAGAAAACCGATTTCCCCTTCGATTCCCCACTGAAGCAGAATTGTGAAAATGTCGGCCATAGAGATTTCACTTCTCAGGAGATAACAGATGAAACAACCAACAATTGGTTTCCACTCAAATTTATTTTAAGATGGAATTCCAAACATTATACATGAAATAATTTTGTCGCACTACGGAAGGAATCATATTATGCTACTAGCAAATATTAAATGTTCAACTGATAAAACAAAGTTTTATTCAAAAGCGTTGTTTTCTTTCATTTTGAATGGTCGCTGATTTCCAAGGTTGACTCGCATTAACATTTTATAAACTTAAACTGTTCTTTTTTCAATGATAATTATTTTAATAGCCCGGTCGCCAACGTATGTTGTTTGATTGTATGTCGGCCAGTCCGTCTCTCCATTCCCTTTGGTTAAGTTTTTGGTTACGGTACAAATTTTGTATAAAACATGTACATGTCATGCATGTGGATGTCATTAATTACATTGGAAAAGCTGCAAAAATTGTACTTTGGATATAAAATATATAAATAACACCGTTATTTTCTAAATGAATTATACCTGCTATAATAAAAACATTTCTTTCTACAGATTGCTCAATGGTAAATGCATGTATGGTTTGAATTTGAACTGTTTACCGACTAAGCTTTTCGGTTGAAGATTTTAAACTCCATATCAGATTTATTTACTTAATATTAATATTGAGAGTGTAATAATGTCCATCCAACAGTGCAGACAAAGAATGATACAGTCAAGGTCAGTCTTTTTAAATCAAGGTAAAATCCAATGATTACTTACTTGAACAGATGCAGTCAGCATCAGTCATTTTAAATCAAGGTTAGTCCAATGATCACTGAAGCGGAATGATGCAGTCAGCATCAGTCATTCTAAATCAAGGTAAAATCGGATTTTGACAGATATTAACAGATGCAGTCTGTATCAGTCATTCTAAATCAAGGTAAAATCTAATGTTCACTGATGTGAATGGATGCAGTTGGCATCAGTCATTTTAAATCAAGGTAATTATTTAAAAGTTCTGAAATGATCTGATACAGTGAATAAAAGACCAAGACAGTGACACCAAGTAACTGTATTTGACTGATATTTACTGATTAAGTTCAAAACAAAGAAAAACAGTAGAAAGACCAATATTGTAATTTACTGGAAAGACCTGTATCAGTCCGGAACAGAAAATGACAGACCATTAACAGTAAATTTACAGTCATCATCAGATTCTAAAAATCAAATATGAACTGTATATGGTAATGTCAGTCATTTTTTTTGGTTCATAGTGCGATAAACGAGACGATTTTAATTTTCAAATTATTAATTTTCCTAATCTACAGAGCAATATACCTACTTCTCCTGCATACGGTGTTTATATTTCTCAACTTATTCGATATGCCAGAGCTTGCACACATTTCACAGATTTTTTGATCAGACACCGCTTTCTTCGTGACCGACTTTTGAAGCAGGGCTATAAGAAAATACGTCTCATACGATCACTAAAAAAATTCTTTCTTCGTTATCAGCCACTAGTAGAAAAGTTCAAAATTGAGTTAAAAGATATGATAGTTAATTGTTTTAATTAGTGTTTGACTGGTGTGCTGACCTGATATGATCACCTCAATATCCCTATTGTGTCTCACAACTATGTTGTGTTCTATGGACATTACCGGATCCTTATCGCAATGGAAGAGGGAGGTTTGGCGCCATAAAACCTGGTTTAACCCACCATTTCGTTTGAAATGCCTGTACCAAGTCAGGACCATTGCGATCCACCAGTTCTCCGGTATGACTGATTCGGTTTTGTCATTTTCTCTGGACTATGAGATTGATCATTCAAGTTCGGTAGTTTTGTTATTACCTTTATTTTATGTATGGAAATAAAACAGAAACTGCTTATCACTGCAATATTTGCAGATTCAAAACTTCACCATTAATTTTGAATTGTTCATGTACAATTATATAAAATATTGCAACCGCTTGTCTACCAAATCTTGACAAGATTAAAAAGCTTTGATCTTTATAATTTTTCAAATTAAATAATTAAACATTAAGTTTTGACACAAGAATTTGGAAGAGTTTTTTTCACACTTGTCTGATAAGGTCAAACAGATAAGCAATTTATCAATCAATGCTTAGACTCTACGTTTAATACTAAGCTTCAGTCTTATAAGGGTCATGTCTCTTTTCCTTTTTTTGACATGACGAACAAATAATGGAAAAACATTATTTGGTACTGACACAGAGTTTAATTTATAGCTTTAAACTTAAGTCTTTCACGTTAAAAACGAATTTATAAGCAATAAATATCAGACGTATGTAGGGAAATAACTGACATTCAGTTAACAAAGGGGATTGAAATCAAATCCGTAAGATAAACGCCTGTCTGAAAGAAATTTGACGACTGCTGTTTTTTTTTCTTAAAAAGAGGTAGAGAAGTACCAATAGGCAAAACGTCACAAAACCAAAAAAAAAAAAAAAAAAATATACACAAAATAATCTAGCGCATAAACACAATGCAACTAAACTGCATTCTGCAACACCAAAAAAACAATAAAACACAAGTTCATTGAAAATGTTGTTTAATAAAAGCAAAATGTTATGTTCTAATAATAAGAGTAAGTATAGAAGGCTTTTATTTAGATGAACATTTTGTACAAATATATAATAGACATGCAGCGATAGGTACCATCTGAACAATAGAATACCAACGCGATATGTTATTCATCACTTCATGGGTGTATAGAGTTTTTAACACAAACAATACATGTGTTCTAAAAATACAAGAAAACAAACAAACACAAGTATCAGAATAATTTTGTTTACGATAAATGATCGCTGTCAATAGACATATTGATAATCAAACCAGTGTTCCTCCTAGTTTAAACACATAATGTAAAATTCAACAAAAAAGATATTTATGGTTTGTTAATTCAAATTGAAAAGTTCGACCTCTTTCAGAAATTTATAAAAAAAAATAGGATTAAAATAAAAAGTAACCGTTAATGAGAAATATTATTTACATGCTGTAATTTGAAATGTTTTTTATTACGTCCATAAACCTCGTACTCTTACAAAAGCAAAACAAAAAAATCACAAAAATGCCAAAAAAACCCCCAGACAAATAATAATTTAATCAAAAATACACAACAGCACAATTTTACCATGATAAGCTGCACAAAAATTTGAAATGTAGACAGCATGTGCAAAAACTAAAGTTCAAGGACAATAAGAAACGTGCTCCTGGAACTAAACATTTCCTGTTTTAAACAAGTGGCATGGATATATTCTATAGTAGGTCGAATCAAATAAAGGGAAACTTTAGAATCGTTGCAATTTAAAACGGAAATGATACCCAGGATTATATCAAACATCTTAAAACCATAAAACAGTGTTAAAACTAAACTGCTATCATATTTGTTTCATGGTGAAAATTGCATGCGTTTATAGCAGGAATATGATCATATCAAATTGTAATTGTTTCATGCTTCCGCCTAAAGGAAATATGATGATAATAAAGTTACAGATTACACAATTTTACACATGGTACAAAACGAAATCCGAGCTGGGTTACATAATAGTTCTGGTGTTATTCTGCAAGGTTGTCAAGCAGAATTTATGTTTTTGGCTTTCAGTTTTATTTCAATATCTCAAAATGCATGTCTTTTTCATGTCAGGTCTTTTGGAAAATATTTTATGAATGAATCTTAAAGACGTTTTATAAGCTATAAATTATTTATGAGTAATAAATGCCATCACGATCATCTACATATCCTATACAGATAGTTATGCTGGTAATTCCATTTAAAACAACAACACAAAATAAAAATAGAACAATAATTATAAAAACACATCAATAATAATCATGTCATTTTAAAATGTTACTGTGCACTTTTGGATGTTGTACATTGTGGCAGTCGATCATTTTGTTTTATCGTGTTGCTGTTGTTTATATGAATAAGCTAACAAAAAGGAATCGCTTTCTTTAAGTTAAAGACCTTATCCTGTTTAAGTTTTAAAAGTAAATGGTCGTAGAATAGTTTATTTTTAACGCACGTTTTGAACGGTAATCTATATATGAAAAAAAAATATAGCAATGATAAAGGCAGCTAAACTTTTAAGAGGCTGTCCAAGCAAAACCCAGGCAATAGCTGGCACATGAAAAATTTTGATTTTCAAAAATTGTCATTGATTTCACATCAGTTAACATCCATTCCCTAAAACAGATGCAGATTTTTGGTTTATTGAAGTAATAACTTAGATATAATTATATAGAATGCATTGAAAAGATGCATAAAACGGGAGATAACTCTTGCATATTTGCAAAATTTGGTTGCTTTGTTCATGAACATTAAGGCTGAATCACAAGTCTACCATGTTGCTTTCAAACGAATCCTGGTGATTTTTGTTTTACATATGAGTCCCACAATACATTAAACAATAAATTTGCTGGGATAAAATTCTTCATGTGCCAATAATTTTTTTTCTTTCAACAGGTGTCTTTTCTGGCTTCAAGATCATCAAAAAGCACAATATTCGTCAAAAATAAAGACTAAGGAAATCTACCGTTCATATTATATCTATATGTGAATTGTATTTTGTTTCATTTATATGAAGTTGCATTGACGCCAACCACCATCGCTGAGTCTTCATTCCTTTGTTTTCTGTTAATCTCAGCTTAAGATTAGCATTACAACTCATAGACAAAGGTCGATTTGTCTCTACTTTTATACGAATGGGACGAATTAAATCAAGACGATAACATTGTTAAATCTTATTCTCACTATCGGAATCAGTATAACTTTCTTCTAATCTGTCTGGCCTCGTCCTAGTCAAAGCAAACATACATTTTTTTCTTCTAATTGCATTTATCAAATTTCGTTTTTGTTATACGCTTTATTGTAAGAGGATAAAAGCAACGCAATGAACTAGAAAAAAAACACGAATTAAATGACCAATATCAACCACCTTTAAGACTTTGTGAAAACAGCGATAAAATCAATTTCATCTTGCAACAGCATCAAAACTGTCGATTTTTCTACTTTTTACACTTCTGTTCCGCATGAACAACTTAAATCACGATTCGCACAGCCGATTAATCGCAGTTTGATAAAAAAATGGAAAATGCAGGTACTTATATCTGGTAATCGATTTCAGTAAGACTTACTATGTCATCAATGAGTTTAAGAAAAAGAACAAATATACAAAAGACCAAATAGTCGACATGCTCAATTTTTCTTATCGACAACATATTTGTTCAGTTTGGTGGACGTGTTTCTCAGCAAACAATAAGGATTCTAATGGCAACTTATTGTGCACCTTTGGTTGCTGATTTGTTTCTTCATTCATATGAATCAGACAATCTCTTTGGTTCCCCAGTTTGGTATTTTTTGTTATACTGTTCTATGTTCTTCATATTCATACAGTGTTTGGCATTTTCAATATTTTGGTAGAGCGCCTCTGATGAGTCTTGAAAAGACGATACGCGCGTCAGGCGTAGCAAAATTTATTGTCTGGAACTTTGTTGTCATTTGTATTTCGAACACACGTGAAGGTTAGCACTGCTGGTGGAGTCTAAATTCCCCGAGGTTAGCCCGCTCCGGCACCAACACTTTTGAGTTGGAGAATACATCAAAGCTATAAATTATCCGTCTAAATTTCAAAATTGTCTAAACCCTAAGGTTCTTCCTACCCCAGACATAGGTTGAATGTCTTAGTAATAATTTGGTTCCCCAGTTTGGTATTTTTGGTTATACTGTTCTATGCTCTTCATATTCATACAGTGTTTGGCATTTTCAATATTTTGGTAGAGCGCCTCTGATGAGTCTTGAAAAGACGAAACGCGCGTCAGGCGTAGCAACATTTATTGTCTGGAACTTTGTTGTCATTTGTATTCTTAACAAAAAAGATCGTAGACTAACTCTCTCTTTTAATCTCACGTTCTGTTTATTTGACGATGTCCTTTTAGTGAACAATTCTCGATTTGTTGACTTACCCATCGCATATATTCCCAGAAATATGAGATAAAGGAAACAACGGATTCTAGGAAGTCAGCTTGATATCTAGATCTACATCTCGGAATAAGACTTTCAACAAAGCTCTATGACAAACGTGATGACTTTCCAATCGTCAACTTTCCCTTCTTGCGTAGCAACATCCCGTCCGCTACTGCTTAATATGAAGTCTTCGTATCACAGTTTATTCTTTACTCCAGAGCTTGTGGGAATTACATCGGTTTCCTTGGCAGAGAATCACGTTTGAGACAGAAATTGCTAATACATGGTTATTTTGATACACAGTTGCTGTCTTCACTCAAGACATTTACGGTAGACACCGTGCACTTGTAGACAAATTAGGATTTCTTTCTCTCAAATGATTGCAGATGTTAGTTTATATACAAAATATTTTTTGTCCTCCGTTACCGGATTAGACACACCTGAATTGAAAATTATCAACACGACGTGTGTGCTCAAGCAGACAGGAACTGCTTACGTTTCCGGAGCATCTGATTTCATCCTTGTTACGACTTGAGTTCGTGTTGTTGATTTCTGTTCGGTTGATTTTGTGTTTTGTGTTTATTTGTGCTGTTCTTGTTCGTGCTTGCCGGTTTCGTCGTTACCCTTTCGAAATTTGACATTCGAATGCCCCATTGGGACTTCTTTGCTGCTCTCATTCCAACTAACTGAATCAGTTTTACTCTCTTCTTATCTGTAAGGCCCATCTTAGTCGAAACAATTATACAATTGTTTCTTCTCTTGTTTGGAGACTTTCTCCATATTATATATCCTCAGGATCTTGGGATAAAGGGCACAACGGATTCTAAGAAGTCTGCTTCATATTAAGATCTACATCTTGAAATAGACTCCCAAGGAAAACTTGCAATAAAGTTTTATGAAACAGATGATGAATTCAACTTTCCAAACGTCATTTTTCCGATCTTGGGTAGCACCATTCCGTCCGATCTAGCTTATGGAGTTTACGTATCTCAATTGGTATGTTTTCCAGAGTTTGCGTGACTTGCATCGATTTCCTTATCTGAGCCTCACGTCTGACATCAAAACTGCTCACATATGGTTATGTAGCTCCCTAGTTGCTGTCTTCACTCAAGCAATTTTACAGAAGAATTCATATGCTTATATACAAAATTTGGATTTCGACCTTTTAGACGAGTGCAGATGTTGTTTTGTCATATTTTTTTTCTTCCATTGCCAGATTTGACACACTGAATTAAATGCTGGAAACGCGACAGGTGTTCTATAGCAAGCAGGAACTCTTCCGGAGCATCAAAGTTAACTAGTGTTAAGACTAGAGTTCGAGTTGTTACTTGATTTTCAGTAGTGTTTTTTTGTTTTTTTTTATACTGTCCCTTTTTCGTTAGTGTGTACTCGTTTTGTTTATGCCCTTTCAGTTTTCCCATTGGTACCTCCGCTTTTCTCATTGTCATCATCCAAATTATTAATATTTGTTGTAAATATAAAGGAAATGCAAAAATAACGAATTATGAGGATCGATCTAAATGTCCAAAAGACAAAACTTGGAGAACATCAGAAAAATCTAATATATCCGAATGATCCTGGCATTTCAAATGACAGTGGGTAAAACCAGGTTTTGGGGCGCGCCAAACCTCCCTTTTCTATTTCGATCTTAGAGTACGTTAGGAACACGAAACATGACCAGCCTTTATTTTAAGACGAAACTAGCAACACAATAATACACAATAAACTTGAAAAATGCTCATGGTTAAACATGAAATAGGCGATTGATTGTTTAACCACCTTTGAGTCTTTTTTTAGTATAAAAATGCGTATGGACGTACAAGACAGCACCGTGTGTTTTTTTTATGGTTGCAAACCGTACTTCAAACATTGTAGGTTCGCCACACTGGTATATGAAGTCGGAAAGTACAATTTAAGAAGAGAGAATCATCATATTCTCTTGTCAATTTCTGTTACTCCATGTGTATATAATTATAAAGACAGAGATTTGTCAGGATTACTTTCAGGCTTAAACTTATTTTCCAAATTGTCAATATATGTGACGTAAAGTACAAATTTGATGATGTAATTCTTCCCTATAGTACTGTCATTTACAAAATAAATTCTTTATTTTATATTTGAATTGATTTATAGCTATGATAAAATTTGTCTAATCTAAGCCCCTAAAAGAAATATTGGTTTCAACCGAAGTCTTACTTTTATGTTTAATAGGATATTTAAAAATCTAAGACATTTAATAATTTCTTAAGTATTTAAAAACTTTAAATGATTGTAAGATTTGTAACACTATGCACGTTTACCACAGAGTTGATATACCTATTGCATAAATATATATTTGAAATTTCGCGGAGTTTTCGATTTCCCAGTGAGCACAAACCTGCTCTGCCTCTTTACTATTTGCAAATAAGACAGATTTTTTCTCAGATTCTCGCAAAAGCACATAATTTTTAAGAACTATTCCATTTAGACGATTATTTGATGTTGAATAAGTGTACTCGAATTAAAACCTTCATAAACAAGTGGCAATACAAAATGATGATGTTCCAGGCCAGTGACCGAATGAAAGAAACGAAATACATAAAAAAGTCCAGCTACCTTATTAAAATGTGCATTATAACCGACCCAAGAGCGTTTTAAAGTCAATGAAAGGTTTTTATTCACCGGTTGTGAATGGTATTATGTTTCGTACAAAGACATTTTTAAATCCATAAATGTCATACAATCGTAAGTATGAGTGCTATGTAGTGCTATAGTAGAAAACTATGTTTTATATTTGTACTATGATATTCTGCAACAAGATCATAATTACACCATGTTGTATATAAATCTTCCCGCTTAATGTAGAACAGCACTTACTGTGTATAATGCTGAGAATCTTTTAATGTTCTGCAACAAGATCATAATTACACCATGTTGTATATAGTTTCTGAATATAAATCTTCCCGCTTAATGTAGAACAGCACTTACAGTGGTATAATGCTGAGCATCATTTCTGAGCATGTGAATAATTTAAGGCAAAGGCAAAAATATTGTTATTGATCCTAACTTGACTAGATTGACTGCAGTGAAATTATTCTAAATTTCTACTGTGTATATTTCTTATAATATTGAACACATTGAGAGTTCAGAAAATTAAGAGACAATTAAGTAAATTTTGTCCGTTGCAGTATAGTGATTTATTCTCCTAGTTATATACGATGATTAAAGATTTTGATTTAAACATATTTTATTTGCATAAAATACAAAAAGGTATTAGACACAAGTATTCCCTACTTATGAAGTCTTTACCTATACAATACAATATATCTATAACATTGAAGGCATGCAAATCAAAGTCAGTTAATAAAATTATAATATATGTCTAATTTGAAAAAAAAAGAAACAAACAAAGGAGACTATATTATAAAAAGATACAATAAGGGGAGAATGAATTAAGGTAACATAAAGAAGGGCGTGGGTGTGTGTGTGTAATGTGTCTGTCTGTCTGTAGGCTATGAAAGTGACTATACTATGAGAAACCTTTTTGTCTTCCTTATAAAAGAAAAGACATGGGGTAACACATTTTCATATTGTTCAGTTGTAAGGGTATTAGATTTACCAAGAAGAAGATCGAGATCAAGACTTCCGTACTGTAGAACCCAATTTAGATCGAGAAATAATTTTTGTCTGGCTGTGTGATATATTGGACATTCTAGGAAATAATGGTAAATGGTCTCAAGGTTTGCACCACAGTTACAGTTAGGGCGTTGTACAATATTTACTTTAAATAAGTCATTATTCAAGAAAGAGGATGAGCATCTAAGTTGAGTTAATGTTATATTCAGATTTCTTGGTCCGCTATAAAAATGGTTTGGTACCTTGGATTTAGTAGATAAATTTAAAAGTTCACATTTGAACTTAGACTTGCTAACAATATTTCGAGTATTCTCGTCAAGTTCGTTCCACATTCGCACTGTTGACGGAAAAAAAGAGTTAGATGTCGTGGATGATTAAAGATAAAGGTAATAACAAAATTACTGACCTTAAAGAATCAATCTCAAATGTCCATATGACAAGACAAAACAAGGAAGACATACAAGAAAAATTTAAGATCGCAATGGTCCTGACTTTGTACAGGCATTTCAAAAGAAATTAAAATGACAGAGTGCATAATATTACAAATAGTACAACTAGGAATCTAAGCAGGGTTGCATTATAGTTTTGATTTATTTCCGCATACATGTTAAGAATGTCAAGCGGGTTCATTTGTATGTGTAAAGAAAACTAATCTGAGAGTTGAGACCCCCTGTCGATCGGTTTTATACTCACAAATTCAGATATTAAACTTTATTTTTTTAAATAATAAGATATCGTTTTGTCCTAAAAAAGACAAAACTAAAAAGCTTTGTACATGTCAATATTTTTATTTATAGATTAACAAATACAGCATTCATTCTGTAAGTTCGCTTCAAACGAGTCTGACATGCTCAAATATATGCAAATTAATAACCTATTCAGAAAATCTACGCATCTCATTCCAAACTTTCAAAACAATTTCTGATTTCCAAGAGCTGTTTTAAAAGGGCCTAGGCTTTTAATCCCTTTATAGTGACATGACGAGCAAATAATGGAAAAACAATATCTGTAACTGACAGCGCGTTAAATGTTTTGCTATTAACTGAAGCCTTTTACGTTAGAAAAGAATTAATTCCCTATAAATCGTAGACGTATGTGGTGAAATAACAGACGTCCAGCTAACGAGGTGGAATGAAATTAAATCCTTATGTGACACTAAGATAATCGACTGTCAGATAAAAAAAGTTGATGACTGTTGCTTTAGTTCGTCCAAAGAAGCAGAAAGGACCAATGTGACATTTAAATGTTAAAGTTTGCAAAAAAATGTAACAACAATAACAAAACGATAAAAAAAAACAAAGAAAAGCAAACAAAAAACAAAAAAACACGAAATAATTGGTAACATTAAAAAGCAATGAAACACAAAACATCTAAAGCGCAGTCAGCATTGCAAATTCACTACGAAAAAAATCCTATGTCAAGGAGGTTCCAAATATAAACACGGAATAAAAATTTTTTTTTTCGGTTCTCAGTTAAAAATGTCATAAAAAAAACCAAATTATCTTTCTATTTATTGATAGCTTTGCTATTTTCTTATTTACGTATTTGTCAGTATAATAGTAAAAAAAATATATCTACCTTCTTTATTAAATGGTACCCTAATTGAAATCGACCAAAAGTAATTGGAAAAACAATTATTATTTTGTTAGAAAGATTATAAAAGTTTTCTTAATAGATGCAAAGGAGAAAAATCCTTGTTGTTTTAAAAGCTGATTCTCGGAATTTAATGCATAAGTATAAAAATAGCATTTGTTTCGATAATAATACAAATTATAAATCAAACTTTGAGCTTTTTAAGTTGAATTACAGTATTGTACATTTGAACCAAAAAAGAAATGCCACTGTTTTGATAAAACAACCTACAAGGGCATATCATTCAGTTCGAATGCTCATGGTAAAACTTTTTTGATATTCATTTTTTTGTAATTTAAAATGAAAAGAATTTAATATATTACAAAATGAGAAATAAAAGCCGATGGAAAAGGGTGATGTGAAGTAATTTAGCTTCTTGAAAGGAATCCTACAGGGCATATTCTTACCGAGAGCTGCAGCAGGGTTTCTAACCATGCGAGGAACGTAAAATGTTTCCAAACACGATGATCCACTTTTATTTGCAGTCACATTTTCATCATTTTAGGTATAAAGTGCAAGAAAATAAGCAGACTATGATAATCATGTGCATTTAGACTTCTGAAAATCAACCAGCGATGTAAAATCATGTGCATTTAGACTTCTGAAAATCAACCAGCGATGTAAAATCATGTGCATTTAGACTTCTGAAAATCAACCAGCGATGTAAAATCATGTGCATTTAGACTTCTGAAAATCAACCAGCGATTTAAAGCGAACGAATCACGTTGTTTGTTAATAGTTAAGAGAAGGTAAGATCAGGTTTAAGGAAAAATGGAACCTTCGTTAAATTCCACACATCATTGAAGGCTGCTGGCTGTTGTCCATTGTGGATTATTTTAATTGACATTTATAATGTAGGTTGTGTCTCGATCGTACACTTATTCCACATCTCATTTTTTTCTATTCAATTTACACATATTGGTGGTTATGTAATATAAAGTAAAAAAAATAGACCGTAAAAATCAGTTTTGGTAACAAAAAACATTGTCAAATTTATCCCCCGATGATATTGTATGACAGGAATAAGACCCCATCATATTATTTTCGAATATAAATCTTTCAACTGATGGAAATGTATGACGATAATAGAATGACAGATTACATAATTTTACATGGTGCAGATGAGACGCTGAGCAGAGTTGCATAATAGTAGATAAAGGTAATAACAAAACTACCGAACTTGAAAGATCAATCACATTATCCAGAGAAAATGACAAAAACGAATCAGTCATACCGGAGAATTGGTGGTTTGCAATGGTCCTGACTTGGTACAGGCATTTCAAACGAAATGGTGGGTTAAACCAAGTTTTATGGCGCCAAACCTCCCGCTTCCATTGCGATCTTAGGATCGTGTGGCTTGCTTGCAGCAGGGTTGTCAGGTAGAATTCATTTTTAAGAACAACATAAAACAATGGTGTGCATTTGCTTAGTTTTATATCAATATATATAATTTGAATGAATAAGTTATACAAATTTTGAAAGACAGCCAACATATGTCAAAAATGCGTTTTAAATAAATAAAAATACAACACGTTTATAAAACAGGCACAACCCCTCTTTAACTTGGATCATAACTTTAACTTCGTAGTTCTCAGAACAAATAACCATTAGAAGGATACTGAGTTGTAACAATTGGCTAAAAGAATGATCAATGTCCTTTGACACGCTGAATGCTTACTCTTCCGGAGCACCTGAGTTCACTCTTGTTTCGACTGGAGTTCGCGTTGTTGATTGATATTGAGTTATTTTGTGTTTCCATGTTATACATTTTGTCTGTTTTTGTCCCGTTCTTGTTCGTGTTTACTGGTTTCTCTCTGCCCTTTCGGACCTTTGACATTCGGATACCCCATTGGTACCTCTGCTTCTTAAAGCAAAGAATTCAAACAATCGAAGATTCTGCATTTGTCAATGATTTATTCAATAAAAAAAGTTTTAAGAAGCAGAGAGGTACCAGCAGGGCATGATAATGCTAGAAGTCCAAGCAGACAAAGGTTAGAAGGTAAATACGAATTCGAAAAAAAGGAAGAAACATAAAACACACAAATCAACTGAATATAAATCGACAAACATAATTTTATTTAAAACGAGATTGAACTCAGGTACCACAGAATTAAAAGAGTTGAAACGAGGGTGAACTAAGATAATACGGAAGTACAAATGTATACACAATATCTGCTTCTTGCGACACACTTTCCTCCCTAATGAACATGTACACAGAATATATAAGATATAATTCATATGTCAAAACGCAATAAACATTATCGGCTTTTACCAGACATTCCTGACTTTTGATTTTATGCATTCGATCTCCGCTTTGACTGCACGCATTCCATGGATTTAAGTGTAACAAGTGTTTTCTAAATGGAATTTGATCATTTTGATCAGACTTAATTCCGAAATATATTGCAGTATTACTATGAAAATACCATTTAACTTCAAAATAGGGCCATTTGCCGCAAAATTATTGGAAATATTCGAGACTGAAGCTTAATTTAACATTCTTTTTTGCAATAAGAATTATTAATGTTTTAACAGAATCTGGTTTGGAAAATTCAGAATAAAAAATTATATTATTTCAATAAAGGTCACAGATTACGCATTGGAAAAATTAATCAAATGCGATATGAATAATAAGCCGGCATCAATGTATGTTTTAAGACTTTAAGGTTAGATAGGCGTTACATTATTAGCCTTTTTTGTATTATTTTTTTACGTTGAAAATTTGTTTAAGTTTAAAAATTCAACGATGTTGGAAACTTTTGCAATTCTGCATATTGCAGATGAAGATGATTTTGTTATTGTTGTTGTTAAGTGCTGTGTTGATCGTTATAGATATGTCATTTACATCTTGTTCTGCGAACGATATCTCAGTGTCCCGGTGTTACTTTTTGCTCCTTTCGTGTATAATAATATATTTTGTGTTCTTATTTATTCATTTTGGTGCTGTACTGTTTTACAGCTGTTTCCTTTTAAGAAAATAGCTCTTAAAAAGCAAAGGATTTTCTTAAGATATGTAGAACAAATAGGTAATTTTAGAAAGTGATCATACTTATATTTATTTTGTATTCTCATGTTTTTCGTTGACGCCAGTCCAATCTCGGTGTCGTCTTTCTTTTATTAAGTTTAAACCTCTGTGTAATGATATTGTTATAGCAATTATGTAGTATAAGATAAGCATCACAATTGCTGCACAAAAAGATTGTTTTTTTGCTTGGTCAATTATTCTGCTATATGAAAAGGTTGGACCAGAACTAGATTTGCTACAAGTACTGCTCTAAGTTTTATGTTTAGTTAATCCTTTTTATATTTAAGATATTATATTCCACTGATAAGAAAAATCTCAAACTGTTGGGGGAGAGATGCCTTTCTACTGACTACAAAAATTCTGACATTTCCGTTGATAATAAATGACCCTTTAGTATATATTTGTAAATTAGAAGTTAATTATAATTAGAAAGAGACTTATAGCAAGTCTAAGACCAGAACAAGACCATGATGTTTGACGAACATTGCGTAATAGTTATTAAACAGTGTGTCAGTAAAAGATCATCCCAAATGCCGGAGGCCGGAGGGTGTAATCTTACTGACACACCAAGTCCGAATGAATCAACTATTTTACATCTCAGTCTTTAAAATTTTCCATGTGAAATATACATACAAACATTAGAATACATTCTGTGTATTTAATATGCAATAAAAACATTTTTATTCTTTATAATATAGAGTATCCCTATCGGGCCCCTTCAATATTCTTTATATACAATTTTTAAAACTAAGTTTGTATCAGTTTCGTGGTCTAGTGGATATAAAAGTAGGCTTGAAATGAAGAGGACCCTCGTTCAAATCCCAGTGGGAACTATATTTTTCAATCGTCAAAAAAACTTTGTTGTTGATTTTATAATTTTCATATGTCCAACTTAGTGAACATTTCTGAAAAAAACGTGCTTTGAAAAACAAAAGAAAAAGAACAATAGAGTTGAAAAAGTAGAACAGGGTATTCCGAGGGACGATCCGGCTCAGATCACACCTGTTAGAACAATAGAGGTGGAATGAAATTCAAAATTTGTCGTTTATTAGTTAATATGGCATTCTCTTTGATCTGTCTTGTCGCGTCATAGTCAAAGCGGGATATAAATATTTCTTCTCATCGCCATAATTAGTTTGACGAAAACAACAACGAGAATGACTTGCAAAACTCGGTCACTGTCATTGTTTATTGAAAGAATATAGCAACACAAACGGCTAGCAAAAACTCGTTCACTGTCATTGTTTGTTTAAAGAATTTAGCAACATAAATTACTCGCAAAAACCCGTTCACTGTCATCGTTTGTTTAACAAAAATAGCAACGAAAATGACAAGCAAAAACTCGTTCACTGTCATTGTGTATTTAAAGAATTTAGCAACATAAATTACTCGCAAAAACCCGTTCACTGTCATCGTTTGTTTAACGAAAATAGCAATGAAAATGTTATTGTTTGTTTAACGAAAATAGCAACGAAAATGACAAGCAAAAACTCGTTCACTGTCATTGTGTATTTAAAGAATTTAGCAACATAAATTACTCGCAAAGACCTGTTCACTGTCATCGTTTGTTTAACGAAAATAGCAACGAAAATGACAAGCAAAAACTCGTTCACTGTCATTGTGTATTTAAAGAATTTAGCAACACAAACGACTAGCAAAAAACTTGTCCATTGTCATTGTTTGTTTGATGAAAAAAAAACAACGTAAATGACGAGCAAAACCTTGTTCACTGTCATTGTTTGTTTAAAGAATTTAGCAACACAAACGACTAGCAAAAAAGCGTTCACTGTCAATGTTGGTTTAACGTAAATGGCAACGAAAATAACTAGCAAAAATTTGTTCACTATCATTGTTTGTTTGACAAGTATAACAAAATAAATAACTAGAATTTACATGAACAAAGTTCATGGTCACAAAGAAAATCTTGACTACATTTTAAATCTTTAAGAATAGCTTACGCAAACCAATACAATCTGTTAATTGTTTTATAACCACAACAAAAAAGTATTGTTACACGTGTTTGTGGTCTTAAATAAACGACATTAAAAGAACAAAAAATCATAGTGTCTTGTCACGTTTTGTTTTTCATTGTGATATACTTATAAAGAAGGAAAGGATTGTCATGTTCATATCTAGGCCTTAAACTGATATTCCTAATTGTCAAAGTATATGTCATGAAATCATCATTATATCCCTGCAATTGCTCCCTGTACAGCCATTATTGGCATAATAAATTTTCTTTATTTTACAGTATTATGATTTATGACGTCCCTTTTAATATCTCTGCTCTTAAAATGAACATAACCTTTACACAAGTCTAGTACAACAGAGGTTATACAAAGAAAACAAGGTTTTGCACTTAAAATGATCTGAAATAAAGATCACAAATAGCTAAATTATAAATGAAGGATCTTCTGTCTCAAATGTAAAAAAAAAATGGTAGAATATGAAACACTAAATATCAATCTAAGAAATTTGCTGAGAAAATTAAATACATGATAGGTAAAACCAAATCTTTCATATCTTTTGTTTTGTGATAAAGAGAATGTGTTGTGTGGTTGTGTTTGAATGCATCTCCCACACAAAAATTGATTTTGGATCAATTAACCAAAGTAGGAGCGCTATCAACATATGTAATTGTATGTTTGTTTTTTATTTTGAATATAGAAATACAAAAATCATACACGTATTGGTTGCTTTCGCTTTGGACAATATGACTACATGTAGTTACCCTTGGAGACCCTAGTCCATTATCAGCGGTTATCGATGCAGTAGATTCGAAAAACATTGTACAAGAGCCGGTAATAATGAAATGTTGAATGTCATAATGCTATATAAATATTCACAAACATCAAAAAGTAAACTATATAAGCAGCGTTAAAAAAAAACATTGGAAGGTCTTTAACCGAACCCATCGAAAGAAAAGTACTCCCACCTTATAGGTCGAAAAAAAAGCAGAAAAGAAGATTATCAACCATGTGCAAAACAAGTTGAGAACCTTTCTTATTAAAGCAGACTTTAAGGTTTTAAGATTATCAACTAAACATATTTTAGCAAAAATAAACATTATCATTTTCAAGTCTGTAAAAATGAAACCTTACATGATAAAACAACTCGTGCACACACATATGACGAACTGGACCCTATGACAAAATAGAAAGAGGGAAACATGATGCCCCAAATTCCAACATTTCTGTCCTAACAAATCAAATGTTTCTTTAATGTTGGTTGTGTCACGTACGCTTATTCCACATCTCTTTATCGTCTAAATATTTATGATGTGAATTTCTCCTAAGATAGCAATCTGAGAGTCAGTGTGATCTTTGCTATGGCCCTTATTCAGCCTGATATTTAGATTGGTCACTACCGAACTATTTATATCAAAGATTGTATCATTAATACGGGAAATGATAGAAAGTTGTCAACTTGATCAAATCGCAAAAAACTATAGGTCAGTGTGCTCCTTTTTTAGGGTCTATTTTAAAAAAGGATCAGTGTGCAAAAAGTGTTTTACGGTATTTAAAGGTAAAGTCTAGAGGAGTTCAAAAATCAAAATGAAATTCTTATACATGAAGAGTGACCATCCCTTGCAAAATCTATAATGAAGTCTTTGACGTGTATGGGGTATTTTTTCTCTCTTACTACACGGGAAAGCCACTGTTTGTCTCCTGCGGCGGACTTATATTATTTCTGGATGCCATTGTTAGAAATGGTGTCATAAGAGATTGAAAAATGAGATTGTCAATGAAATTGACTCCTGACGAGGTCCAACCCCTAACCAAAGTCTTGGTAGTCCGACGAGTAAAATACCAAAAACCGCCGGCTCTGACTATGATATTGATAACCCGCGTTTGATAGTTTTGTTGTTTCCACACCATGGATTAAAGTAAACGTTTATCACATCTTTTGTACTTTTCTATCTTCTCCATAACAAGATTATTAACGAAATTATCTATGTTTCCTATTCCCCTTTGTGTACTTCCTCGAATTCATCCGTCTTATAATTGCAAGGATCACACAAACGATAATTTACCATCTCAATAGAAATTCCAAATCATGTTATTTTGTGATTCCATACAATGTATTAACCTAAGGGGCAGGGAAATCTGACAAAATGAAAAATGTAATTACGTATATATTGTATTTTCTACAAATAAAATTCAGAAATGGAAATCCTTTCCCAATCGACATAAATCAACTTAGACGTGTGCATTGTCCATTGTCATGAAACCACAGAAAGTCATTTTATCATTTTTATTTTGTTATATCATTGAAATAAAGGTGATAACAAAATTACCGAACTTGGAGAATCAATCTCAATGTCCATAAGACGAGACAAAACAAGGAAGACTGACTGATATTTATGTAAAATTTATAAATAAATCAGTATTTATCAATTAGTGTGAAAAATTACTTGAACATTTATTTTGTAGCCTTGTTAATTTTACAAGATTTTGTCTATCTCTTTTTTCAGATTTTTGATCCGACACTGCTTCCTCCGTAACCGACTATTAAACCAAGGTTATAAGAAAATACGTCTTGTAGGATCCCTTAAAAAAGTCTTTCTTCGTTATCAGCCACTGGTAGAAAAATTCAATATCATGTTAGACAAAATGGTTAGTTCTTGCTTTGATTAGTGTTCACCCTAACATCCCTGATATGTCATCGCAAACCCGTTGTGTTGTGTGTAACCACCGGACTCAAAGAAAGCAATGGAATAGGGAGGTTTGGCGTGCCTTAAAACCTGGTTTAACCCACCATTTCTTTAGAAATTCCTTTACCAAGTCAGGACCATTGCGGTCTTCATTTTTTTCCGGTATGTCTTCTTTGTTTTGTCTAGTCTTATGGACATTTGAGATTGATTCTCCAAGTTCGGTAATTTTGTAAATACCTTTATTAACTGTACATTCGGTCAATATCTTAATATTTGTTGGTTTTTATACTGATTTATTCATCTCTAAATCCATATAAAATCTCTTAACCGTGTTTTGGTTTGTGTTACTACCGGACCAAGTTCGCAATTTGATCTTATAAAACATGGTTGAATCCATTATTTCAAATGCAGTACCAATGCCGCATTCAATTATCTTAAGTACGAACAAACCAAGATGAAACAGTAGACAAAAATGACTATACAGAAAGACTAGGAAGATAGAAAATATGTATTTTGATACCCAAGTATGATTGGTTAATAGTCTCTCTATTCAGATGTTCTTGTTGAAAGGTTATTTTTATGGCTGTGAACAAATAATTACAACGTAATCGTTTCAAAAGCAACAGTCTGGAAAAATCAGCAAGTCAGTAGACTCAATAATGAATATTAAAAAGACAACCCATAAAACTCGTGTAGTAATAGTGAAATGACCAATTTGATCTAAATATCTGATGAAATAAAAGAAATAACTTTTACATCAGACAACTTAAATTTTATTTGTCTCAGACTTTTGCTTCCAATGTATCAGTCTATAAGAGTGTTGAGGCTACTTGACAACATCTTAAGCTATGATGCATTTTAGTATATATGATAGGTAAAGGGTTGTTTATGTTTAAACTTTCGTGATGATTATAATGAACAAACTTGAATGGTCTCTAAGTAAAAACAAAAAGAGACGTCAACCAGTTTTTTCTAGTAAACATAATACCAGCTGGCGCGCGCGCACTTTAGCTCAAACAACAAATTTACTTTAATGAAGATCGTTTAAATAGGCTGCTTGATGCTTTTCATTGCAGAGTTTGTCAAATCCATATCCGATATTTTCGAGGTACTCTTTTCTGAAATGAATACAAATGAGGGTTGGTCATAACGAGAGTGAACTCAGGTGCTCCAGTAGAGTAAGCAGTTTCTACTAGCTATAGCACACCCGTCGCTCTGCCAACCCTCAACTCAGTGTGTCAAATCCAATGAAGATTGGCCATATAGGGTCGTTTACGTGCAAAGGGTATTGCTGCTGAAAGACACGGGAGAGCCTTTCTTTTCCTTGACGAATGACTATCATAGTTCCTTGAGACCATCTTCGCAAATGGTTTCAAGGGATAGTTGGAAAATTGTGTTCATGAAATTTTTCACCCCTGGCGAGGATCGATCTATGAACCTTGGTGTTAGTAGCCTGACGTGTTAACCACTTCACCAACGGCTGTCCCAGCATTTGAATTGAAACAATGGAATATCAAAACACATAAGAATAACTAGAACAAGAGGCTCCCAGGAGCCTGAATCGCTCACCCGGTCTTAATGTCAACCCTTTGAAGACTTTTGTATAGCTAAATGAGCTGAATGTTTAAGCAATAAAAAGCTTTTCTCTATCTGCAATAGTTTTCATTCCAAAGCAAAAAACACTATTTTTCACCTTTAAAGGGCCATAACCCCTTAAAGGGGTCATCTGACAACTTCGACCCTAAAAAGACTTTTGTAGAGCTAATTAAGCTGAACATTTAAGCAAGCAACATCTTTTCTCTATCTGCAAAAGTTTTCTTTCTTTAGGCCAAAAACACTATTTTTTGCCTTTAAGGGGCCGTAACCACTATAAGGGGTCATCTGGCAACTTTGACCCTATGGAAACTTTTGTAAAGCTAAATGAGCTGAACATTTAAGCAAGCAACAACTTTTTTCTATCTGCAAAATTTTTCATTCCATAGGCCAAAAACACTATTTTTTGCCTTTAAGGGGCCAAAACCCCTATAAAGGGTCATCTGACAACTTTGACCCTATGGAGACTTTTGTAGAGCTAAATGAGCTGAACATATAAGCAAGCAACAGCTTTTCTCTATCTGCAATAGTTTTCATTCTATAGGCCAAAAACACTATTTTTTGCTTTTAAGGGGCCAAAACCCCTATAAGGGGTCATCTGACAACTTTGACCCTATGGGGACTTTTGTAGAGCTAAATGAGCTGAACATTTAAGCAAGCAACAGCTTTTCTCTATCTGCAATAGTTTTCATTCTATAGGCCAAAAACACTATTTTTTTGCCTTTAAGGGGCCGTAACCCCTATAAGGGGTCATCTGACAACTTTGACCTTATGGAAACTTTTGTAGAGCTAAATGAGCTGAACATTTAAGCAAGCAACAGCTTCTCTCTATCTGCAAAAGTTTTCATTCCATAGGCCAAAAACATGAAAAAATGCTATTTTTCACCTTTAAGGGGCAGTAACTCCCATAAGAGGTCATCTGACAACTTCGACTCAATGGAGACTTTTTTTAGAGCTTTTGATGCTGAAGCAATAGCGTGGCATCAGATTTCATCTATCTCTTATACTTTTTGATTTACAAGCCAAAAACAGTAGTCTGACCCCCCTGGTCTATTTTTAGCAACGGCGGCCATGTTTTTCAACGAATCAAAAATCCCCACATCAGTTCTGTGGGGGATACCCTAAAGTACCACCAGACCAAATTTGGTTTGAATCTGTGCAGCCATTTTAGAGGAGAAGAAGTTTGAAGAAAAGTTAACGACGACGACGACGACGGACGACGACGGACGACGACGACGGACGCCAAGTGATGGCAATAGCTCACATGGCCTTTGGCCAGGTGAGCTAAAAAGTAATAACAACTTACAATGTTAGAATAGAAAAGCCAAGGATATCGACAATGTACAATACAAGAAAAGAAACCTTGTGTTTTAAACAATTTCAAATTTGAACAATCGGAATTTTTAATGATATTAAATTAATATATTGGTTAATTCGTGTCTGAAAAGTCATGACAATAGACATTAACGACGGATAGTATGTAAACTAGTCAAGTAATTAAGTATTCCTTTAACGCTGTCTTTAAACAACCAGTTTTTATCAACGAAGAGAAGTTTGGGTATAATGTAATAACAAGCATTTAAATCAAATGTTGGATATATGAAACTGACATAGCGTAAAATGCTTTGCTATTTAAGGAATCATTGACCCACCATTATAGGTTATTACCTACCAAAAAAATATAAGAGATTTTGTGAAAATTACTTATGCCTGACCAAAGTAATGGAATGGAATTAAAGCTTTTGTTGACATGAAGATAAATCGTAGTTGTCAGTCAAGACATTGTTATTTCAATCATTCTACGCATAATAGACACATTCTATCAAACATGAGAACAAGTAGTTAATCCAGGAAGTTTCTTGAAAACTATTCCTTTTAACAAAATCACGCCGAAAACAAAACTCAATCAGAATTTAAAGAAAAAAATATTACAGTTTTGGTTAATACATTCCATAGGCAAATTATAAAATAAAACATTATTTTGCAAAAATAATCATGATGGTTTCTTTTATTTGAATTAAACACACGAACTGTTTGCGATTTGCATACACTAAGAGAACATTATTTAACTTATAATGACAAAATCGACTAATTTTGTCGAATTTTCATTCAAATATGGTCCCTCTGGCCACGTTATCACTGGTGACCTCAACATCGTGGAAAATGACTTACTTCGCGATGTTTTGGCTAAAGGACCTAAATATCGTGAGCCAAGACGAATCAACTGGAACTATAATTTCAAAACAATTATGGATTCAGTTGAGGACTATGCCAGAAAATGGGCCAAAAAAGAACAGGAAAAAGAATGTGACGTTTTGTCAGAATGGGTAAAAGCTGTGAGGTCATTGGTTTTGAAAAGAATCAATTCTTTGAAAGGCTCAATGAGCACTAAGGCAACATCCATTTTCAGCAACGCTGATGTTGCCAAAACATTGTCCACCTTACATGACAAATATGTTGTTGTACCTGCAGACAAAGCACCAAATAACATCATTTTTGTGTGCAAAAAACACTATATAGACTGTTTGACAGCTGAATTGGGGGTTGGTTGTACCAGCAACAGCACCACATACACGGCTACAACACTGTCTAAAGAGGAAATCATTGACAATCACAAATCTGTCATTTCCTCCTTCGGCCTTTCTGTTGGTGGCAGTAATGATGACATTCCATCCCTGTATTGGATTCCCAAATTACATAAAAGTCCATACAAACAGCGCTTCATTGCAGGGTCATCCAAATGTACAACTAAACCTCTTTCAGTTTTGTTGACTTCAATACTTACGGCAGTAAAATCCGGCCTCAAGAAATATTACGATTGTTGTTATTCTAGAAATGGTGTCAATCAAATGTGGATCCTGAAGAATTCGAAAGAACTGATGGAGATTCTTAACTCTAATTCAGTTTCATCTTGTAACAGCATCAAAACATTCGATTTCTCCACACTTTACACTTCTATTCCACATGAACAACTGAAATCGCGATTGGCACAGCTGATTAAACGCAGCTTTTTCAAAAAGAATGGAAAACGCAGGTACAAATTTCTTGTAGTCGATTATACCAAGACTTACAAAATGTACTTTGTCATCAATGAGTCCAAGAAAAAGAACAAATTTACAGAAGACCAAATAATCGACATGCTCAACTTTCTTATTGACAACATATTTGTTCAGTTTGGTGGACGTGTTTTTCAGCAAACAATAGGGATTCCAATGGGCACTAATTGTGCACCTTTGCTCGCTGATTTGTTTCTTCATTCATATGAAGCAGACTTCTTGCAATCTCTTCTAGACAAAAAAGACCGTAGACTAGCTCTCTCTTTCAACCTCACGTTCCGTTATATTGATGATGTCCTTTCACTAAACAATTCTCGATTTGGTGACTTTCTCCATCTCATATATCCACAGGAGCTTGAGATAAAGGACACAACGGATTCTAGGAAGTCTGCTTCATATTTAGATCTACATCTCGAAATTGACTCTCAAGGAAGACTTTCAACAAGGCTCTATGACAAACGTGATGACTTCAACTTTCCAATCGTCAACTTCCCCTTCTTGTGTAGCAATATTCCGTCAGCTCCAGCTTATGGAGTTTACGTATCTCAATTGATTCGTTACTCCAGAGCGTGCGGGACTTACATCGATTTCCTTAGCAGAGCGACACGTCTGACGCAAAAATTGCTCACACAGGGTTATGTTGCTCCTCGGTTGCTGTCTTCACTCAAGAAATTTTACGGAAGACATCATGCACTTATAGACAAATATGGGATTTCGATCTCTCAGATGAGTGCAGATGTTGGTTTGTCATAGTGTGTTGTTTTGTCTTTCTTTACTGGATTTGACACGCTGAATGGACTATTGGCAACGCGACGGGTGTGCTATAGCAAGCAGGAACTGCTTACTCTTCCGGAGCACCTGAGTTCACTCTTGTTTCGACTGGAGTTCGCGTTGTTGATTGATATTCAGTTGTTTTGTGTTTCCATGTTTTACGTGTTGTCTGTTTTTGTTCCGTTCTTGTTTGTGTTTACTGGTTTAGTCTCTGCCCTTTCGGACTTTTGACATTCGGATGCCCCATTGGTACCTCTGCTTCTTTCAGAAGTTCTTAAGTGTTCATTTCCTCAATGCGTTGAATTTTGACAATGTCCAGATTTGACACGCTGAATGGACTATTGGCAACGTGACGGGTGTGCTATAGCAAGCAGGAACTGCTTACTCTTCCGGAGCACCTGAGTTCACTCTCGTTTCGACTTGAGTTCACGTTGCTGAATGCGGTTTTGTTGTTATGTGTGTGTGTGTTTTATGTTGTTATGTGGTTTGTTCTGTTGTGATGAGTTTTTGTCTGCCGGTTTTGTCTTTGTCTTTACGGTTTTATGATACTGATTACCCCTTTGGTACACCTTTGCTTCTTAATAAAACTTTTCCTTTCTTAATACCCTAAGAGGTATTATGTTCGCAATCTGAAATCAGATAGTGCCAATCTTAAATTCATTAAAAAGAGATACCAATGCGGCATCCGAATGTCAAAAGTCCGAAAGGGTAGGGACAAAACTGGCAAACACTTAAGATACACAGGACGATAAAATAGACAATATATAATACACGAAAACACAAAAACTACTGAATATATATATATAAACATATATACACAACGCGAACTCGAATCGTAACAAAAGTGAACGCATGTGCTCTGGAAGAGTAAGCAGTTCCTGTTTGTTATAGCACACCCGTCGCCTTGCCAATAGTAAATTCAGTTAGTCAAATCTGGTAAGGGAAAACAAATCTAAACCCTATGACAAACCAACACCTACACGAACCATATTTGTCTGTAAGCGCGTGATGTCTTCAGTTAAGTTTCTTGAGTTAAGACAGCAACCGAGGAGTAACATAACACAAACTTTCACTTGAAAAAAAATTCTTAAAACATTTTCCTCAGCTGCATTTTCCAAAAAAAAAATTATTTGATGGTTCAAAGATAACACACTAATTTTTTGATAATAAGTGTGGTTTTAAATACAGAGACCCCAATTGAAAAAACTCAGATTTAAATTCAAAAATAATCTGCACCATCACTTTGCACTTTAGTACTAAAATCGGCTGGATAACTGTGTTTTTAAGACTTTCTAGGAAAAGAAAGTTAAAGTACAGTTATATGCATAAGCATGCACATTTTTTATGATTATGATTTGTTTTGTCACCGTCATTCTCATTTTGACATAAGTTCATGTTGATGATTAAAGTTAAGTTAATTTTTGTGTTTATTGTTAAAACATGTCGGGTTTTTTTTGGGTCACTGATTGATGGGCCGCCAATTTAACTTGATGCCCCTTCCGGGGGCCTGGTGTTTTAAAATAGTCGGTTCTTTTGTCTTCTATTTGCCTCTTACATATATATAAAATGATATAATGAATAAAAATCAATTTTGAGTTAACGAAGCGGAAAACCGGTCCTTTAGAAGAGTATTTAATGTCTAGAGACAAGTACTATTACACGTTTGATGTGCTGATTCGGATAAATGTCAATTGTTTCAGATTTCCGATAAAAAAAGGGATAAACACCATTGGACATAATCAAATGACGTTCATCTTGGCAATCTACTTATGCTCTGTCGGTCTTCGAATATAAAGGTTCGAATTAGTTATTGAAAAATTTGAGTATTAATAAAATTGATTATAAATAAAAAAACAAAATACTACCATTTACATATCTACTAACTTAACCAAAGTTTCTGCTTTATAGTCCATTAAATGTTTTACTTTCATGTTTCAAATTCTTATGTAAAACTCATAAAACCAATATCAATAATTAAAGATCAATTAAGACACAATGGGGCAAAAATCAGTAATAAAGAAAAAGTTTGATTAATGACTGCCACAAATTTCATGAAGTGATTGGGATAAACGCTAATTAGTTCCAGATTTCTGAGGAAATCAAAGCTATAACCTTAACATCAGATAACTTTAATGGTAGTTGTCTCAACAATTTGGTTCCAATTAATCATTTTTGAAATGTATGTTTTGACGAACAACTCTATTTTAGTATTCATTATTTCTAATAAAGTTTTATTTTTCACAAACTACGATCTATGGTTATATACATTAGAAAGAGTGTTTTTTAATGTTTCCATATTGGTGGTGGTTATAATATAACTTTAATGCTCTCTAAATACATGCACTTTAATGTAAAGATATCGATCAGTTATAACGGTGATATGGGTAAATAACAGCTAGTACACTTACACTCAATA
Organism: Arcuatula senhousia; assembly: GCA_963971305.1. Classification (NCBI taxonomy): domain Eukaryota; kingdom Metazoa; phylum Mollusca; class Bivalvia; order Mytilida; family Mytilidae; genus Arcuatula; species Arcuatula senhousia. Next base: position 47,827,531 of record OZ020315.1, on the reverse strand, counting down.
CAACCTAATGCACTAGATCAAGGCTGCCATTAGATGGTTTCTGTTGTAGATAAGGGAAACCCCACATCTGAAGTCAACTCTTTGAAGAGTGCATTTGAAAAAAGTCATATAATATTTTTGGTATTTTTGTCCCTTTAAGAATTAAACTACACCTAATTGATTGCAACAAACAGGCATTGCTAAATTTCGAAGCCTTTGATTCCGTTGTATAAAAATGAATAAAACATTTACCCATTTATGGAATAGAAATCATGTGTCTGACCCGACATTGCGTAGTGTACATTTAAATGCAATGTTTCGTCCATGTTTTAGTTTAAGACCATATTTGCAGTTTGCAGTTGGTTGTAATATGACTGATTCGTTTTTGTCATTTTCTCTGGACTATGAGATTGATCATTCAAGTTCGGTAGTTTTGTTATTACCTTTATTTAAAATAATTAATGTTATATTTACAAACATTTATTCAGGTAAAGAAAAAAAAGGTCACCACGACAATGTAGATTGAATAGAACCCGATTACTTGTTCTTTTGAAATGTACTTTAGAAAACGTGTAAAATGTAATATATATTTGTCTTATTCTCTACGGAGGTGATTGTCAAAGTTTATTAATATATAACCTTCATCATTTCCTTTTTATGATCAACTCACAGATTTTTAATGATTTTTATCAGCTCATAATGACGCAGGATCAAAATGACCCAAAAAAGTTAAGAATTCGTTTCAAATTTGCAAAATGGAAATACATATTAAATCCATTAGGTTAAATGTTTTAAGATCTCCTCATTGTTGATAAAGCCCAAGTAACACTGTCACGTTTCGGGCATCCCGGTTTACCCCGTTTCGTAGTGAAACAGCTATAAACGCAGTGAACCGTCCTGCAATGTTCTTGAAACCTGCTATAAACGTGGACATACCTGGATATAAACGTGACTTACCCTGTTTGTATTGTTTGCATAACAGAAATATGGCTAAGAAAATCATATTTAGCAAATGCGTACTGTAACGTGATGAAACGTTGTTAAAACGTAACAAAACCTAGTAAAAGCGTAACAAAAACCTTGTAAAACGTAAGCAAATGCCTATCAACAGGTGTTATTACGGTACCCTAGGTACTTAGTACGTTTCAAGAGGTTACATAAAGTTAAGTTTTCATCACGGTCTTTGTTACGTCTTGCCAGGTTTTCTCACGTTTTGATAGAGATAATCGGAGAAGCGACGTACGTATCTACGTATCATTAAGTTGCCCTAAGAAGTCTAAAAACGACATAATCATTACATCCCTTACGCCAGGTGTCTTAATTGATCAGTACTAGATTTGAACATGTATTATAATCATAGATGCATAACCCATATATATATATATACATCTATGGTATTATGCATAGGAACTCTCGTTTATCGTTGTTTATTTATTATTTATTTCATATATTATTATAATTTTTTATATAAATTATTTTTTTTAATTCTTTATTTTGGCGGTATGACTGATTCGTTTTTGTCATTTTCTGTGGACTATGAGATTGATAATTCAAGTTCGGTAGTTTTGTTATTACCTTTATTTATCATTAATATCATTTTATTATTATTATTATCTCGTGGGGGCGGGTATAAATATGTAAAATTAAAAAATAGAAAATACATCTTATAATTTAGCGATTCCTCCGTTTAAACTTTTGTTTTAAAAATATTCAACCAGGCTTCCCATCTTTTATTCTGGAGATTTTTTTTTATCAATTTTTAAAAATGGAATTCGGTATCGAAAACGCCACGTATAGTAAACTGGATTGTAAGTACTGAACATTTTTATAGAAGAGGGGATTAAAAAAAAAGGTAAACAGTAGCTATATGTACATTTGTAGATAATTGTCTCTTAGACTGCCCAAATAACATCTTCCTATGCATCACAGTGGAGTTTGAATAACATCTGGTATGAATTTAATAAAATCTTAAGCACCTATTCGTACATTTAAGAGAGCGATCATTCGATTTTTATGGGGCTAATGGGGTTATTGATATGTTTTTATACCCCACTCGTAAGAGAGGGGGCTATATTGCAATCACCTTGTCCGTCCGTCCGTCTGTCCGTCCGGTTCAATTTCTCTGCTTCTACTGGATGGATTGGTTTTAAATTTGGTACACAGCTTCAGCTTGAAGAGTTATACTATGCCTCCTCTTTCCAGGTCAGTCGATCACCTACTTCTTGTTTTCTGAGCCGACTTAGACTTTTTTAGGGTAAAAAAATTGAATAGTGAAATTTTTCGTAACTGTTTTCGTAGCTTCAACTGGATGGATTTATTTCAAATTTGGTACACAGCTTCAACATGATGAGTTAAACCGTGCCTCCCCTTTCCAGATCAGTCCATCATCTACTTCCTGTTTTCCGAGCCGACTTAGACTTTTTAGGGTAAAAAAATTGAATAGTGAAATTTTTCGTAACAGTTTTCTCAGCTTCAACTGGATGGATTTATTTCAAATTTGGTACAAAGCTTCAACATGATGAGTTATACCGTGCCTCCCCTTTCCAGATCAGTCAAGCATCTACTTCCTGTTTTCAGAGCCGACTTAGACTTTTTATGGGTCAAAAATAGACAATTTTTCGTAACTGATTTCTCGGCTTTTACATACTTGGGATTAATTTCAAATTTGGTATATAGCTTTAGCATATGATGAGTCGTACCGTGCCTCCCTTTCCAGGTCAGTCGGTCATCTACTTCCTGTTTTCTGAATGGTCGAGTGAGGGTATGCTTAGCACGACTTAGTGCAACCCCTTGTTCATACAGCTATTTATTATCTGAACAATCAAAGCCTTGATGTTTTGCGAGCAATTTTTGAATTTTAAAATCAAATAAAAAATTAACAGCAAAAAAGACCATTTTGCCCTTTTTTATATCAAAGCGTTGTCCTGCATTTTTATTTTCTGATTGTTGTTGGCATACTGCTTTTCTATAAATTTTATAATACCCCCTTTTTCCAAAACAAAATCAAATAGTCGCTACCTAAGTTACATGTGGTTTACTTCTATCTGAGGCAAATTTTTGACTCATCTTAAACAAATTTCAAATTTTGTATTCAGTTTGGCATGTTTATGCCCTGCTTGAAGAAGAAGAGGGTATACTGTTTTAACTATTATTCTTAGATTGCTGATATTTGGATACAAGCTTTTTATGGCATGGTGTATTGAGAAAACGTTTTTGGATTTATCGGACATTTAATTCATGTTTATCGAAGACTTTAATTTTCCCGTTACACAAAATTAATTCTGCCCAGATTTTAATTTACATATAACTTGGCTTGGCAACTATTATCCCTAGGCTGCTGATATTTGGAAACAAGCTATATGGATATGATGTATTGTGGGATACTTTTTTGATCCATCGGACTTCTTAATAAATTGCAGTTGGAATCGACATATGCGGTGAAGTGTCATGTTTATTTACTCCATATCCTTTCATCAATAATTCTACTTCCTGTTAACCGAAAATTAAAACAAAAAACTGTCGCACATTTCATTCACTTACATGAAAACTCAGCAACTCCTAGGTTGCTGATAATTGGTAACAAGCTTGGTATTGACATGATGTTTTGATACATTTTTGGGATCCATCGAACATTTACTTCCTGTTTGTTGTAAACTTGATATTAAACGCATTGCATACTAGCAGTAGTTGTGAAAGCGGGAGTATTACTGGTGAGCATTGGGTCACAGATTTCTTGTTTCTTTTGTTTCATCGTTCTATGTTCTTTTTATATAGTGTTTGACTTTTTTTTCTTTTTGGTTACAGTGGAAATGATGAGACGAACCTTGCGTCAGTCGTAGCAAATGTTTTAGTTTGTATGTTTGTTGCAACTTTCATTCATTGTATTACCATTTTCCTCAGATATATTAATGGATACACCACTGAACAAAACTGAGGCAAAAACGGAAGTTTCAACAAATACAAGTTTACATGACCACAGCAAAAGTCTTTTAATCTGTTACAAAATCATGCTGAAATGGGTTTCACAACAACTGTGCGAATCGTTAAGGTCCCCCTTCCTCTTAATTTCATCTAAAAAAAATATAGAAATGTTGGGTATAATTTATTTTTTTTAATCCCTGAGCCCAACAGAGTTGGGGAGGGGATATAGCGTTTGGTTTGTTCGTTCATACGTTCGTTCGTTCAAACGTTCGTACGTTCGTTCGTTCGTACGTATGAACGTAATGGTATTTGTTTTGTCGATAACTTGGGAACTAAACATCATAGAGGGATGATATTTGGTTAGTGGGTACATCTTTGATGGTAGTCAGAATCAGTACCATATTAAGTGGCATTGTCCTATATTTCCGCATGAATGATTCATGTTAAAGTTTTGGTTAAGGTCCATATCCCAGCAACTGCAAGTGATAGAGCCAGTCAGTGGGTACATTGTGGACAGTAACCAACATCCGTACCAAAATTGGGTCACCTTGACCTACAATTTCCGCATTAACGACTCTGGATTAAGTTTTGGTTTAGGTCTAAATCTTAGCAACTGGAAGTGGTACAGAAATGATGTTGGGTCAGTGTGAACATCTTGGAATGTAACCAACATCGGTACCCAAATTAGGTCACCTTAACCTACATTTTTCAGATGAATGATTCAGGTTAAAGTTTTGGGGGTTTTTTTGAAAAAAAAAATTTTTTGAAGGCATCGCGACAGAATTTTTTTTTTCTATATTTGCATTATTTTTTGGAGCTGAAATATCCTTTTTTAGAATATTTTTTTCTTATTTCTTACCCTCTGCTGCCAAAATATTTTCTATCAAAAATAATTTCCAAAATATTTTTTTGGGAAAAAACCAAGCCCCCCCTTTCATGTTAAATGGTCGGTTGTTTTTTTTCAATAGTCCAAGCGCGGCATACATTTGTATTGGGGGTGCATTGGTTTTAATGATTGGTATTGTCAATTTTTTGGATAAATCGCATCTAATGAATCTTTGATAGATGAATAAAGGCAATAGCAAAATTATCGAGCTTGGAGGGTCAATCTCATTGTCCAAGAGGAAAGACGAAACAAGGTAAAAATACCATAAAAACTTTTACAATGGTCCTGGCTTGGTACATTAATTTGGAAAGGGGGTCTGCCTATTGTCCTCTAAAGAGGATTCCAGGCCATTTTTGCCTAAAATCTACACAAAAATATTATAAAATTTTCAAAAGAAAGGGTGTGTTCCCCACCCCCCGACGGAACATCCTGTTTCTGGATCTGCCACAGCAGAAACCTTAAATATATTTTAAATGTTCCCGATTAAAATTTTTGACATGAAATTACGATTTGAATTGAATTTTTATTTGAACACGTGTGTAAAAAAGGGATACAAAACATCGACGGAATTCAGATTGAATGCTTTACAAAAAGCTGATCGACGAAAAACTGCTTTAGTAAGATTTTTACTTGTAGGTAATAAAATGATGAATCTTCGAGGGCGGACAATATGATTTGTTTTTGTACTGCACATTATTGCCCCACACCCTCTTTAACAGATGGGATCGGAGATGTTAACGGCTGATCAAGTTTTGATAAAAAAGTAGAAAAAGCCCAATATTCTGGGAAAACTCCGAAATTACAAAAAGTATAAACCGAAAACAAAATATTTGCATGGACCTCCCGCTTTTTTCTTCCTTCTATGATACATTTATTAAAGTTTGAAAAAATAAATCTTTTCGTGAGCAGTGTTCACAGTTTAGCCATATAAGGTAATATAATTAAAAGGGAGATAACAATAATTTATGCCCGACTAATTGACATTAGAACGTAACAGGTAAACGGCTTTATGTCAACATTACTCACGATACGGCTCTTGTCCGATTATCTGTAATAGGTATGAAGGCGTACCAATATATATAGCTACGTTTACTGATACGTACAAAGTCGTATCTTCAATTTTTTAAGCGGTTCATTGCTAGCTATTTCATAAAAGTAAAGGAAAGGGGTTTAAATTCGTCGATAAAGTTTGATTTTTCATGAATATATCCGCAGATGAAGATTTTGATATGCTACAAATTCAAATGTTGATATTTCCTAAAAATGATTTATCACAACGTAGTGAAATATAGTAATGCTTAGTACTAACCTAGTAAAACCGAACAAAACTGCATCAATACGTACCGAAACGTAGCTTCATTCTTACTGACCATAACAAAACCTAGTGATACGTTCCAAATCTTGGTAAAAATACGTCACAAAACCTAGAAACATTAAGAAACTACTTTAAGATTATTTTGGTAATACGTAGTGAAACGTAGGAATGCATATTAAAACCTTGCATATGCCTTGCACAACGTAGACTCTAAGAAATGATGAAATAAAGTTGCATTGATATGTGACGTAGTAAAACCTAGACGACCAGATTTGACATGACAATGTGACTGGGGCTTAACGAAGTTAATCAAAATAATTATGAACCATATGTATCAGATCAAGGGAGGCACCATGTATTAGTTTGCGAAAAAGTCAAAGATTCAAATTTTGATACTTTTCAATCCAGACTTAAACAACTTATAATCGCTAAAGATCGGAAAAAAATTAAGAATCCATTGGAGGTTTAACAAAGGAGTAAAGCCCCGAAGGCCTCGAATCTGCCCGGTATTTTTACTAATTTTTAAACTACTTCAAATCTTCGTTAATTTTACCAAAAAGAGTTAAGGCAGTATTGAACTTATCATATCTGTAAGATTTATCAAAATGTTTACATCACAGGTAAAGCTTTGGCATTTCAAACATGCCATAAATTGTAAAATTCTTAATTTTCACCCATTTTCACTGTTTTCTCGTCGCTTTTTGTCAAAATAAGTATTGGCCACATTCGTCGACCATCGTAATTTTTTGAAATTTTATTTATTACATAATATTACACATTTCTATGACAAAATAATTTTGGTCGACGAGTGTGGCCCTTTTCGTTTTCACCGATTTATACATGAAAATCAATGGAAAATGTCGAAAAAAGAGATTTTGTACAAAATTGACTGAGTTTAAAGGCATATTGTCTACGGCAAACGATTTTTTTACCCCCCCAATTTTTTGGTGTCAATTAGACCGAAATGCAATAAAATGAATATTGAAAAACAAATTTGCTACAAATTTTGCCTCAAAAGTAGTTTATTTTGATCAAAATATCTCGACAATATTGATTGATATTTTATTTACCTGCATCACGTCATATTGACACAGATTTAGACTGAGTAGTTTTAACGCGGATCCTAATCGGAATCTCGGGTTTTGTCCCCGAAAACATTAATATGTTGAAAAAATACCAATATTTTTCGTGTTTACCTTTCAAATCACATTCAAAACTTAATACAGGCAATAATTGTCAATTCTATTCATTAAGTAGCTCTAATATTCGGATGCCGTTTTAATTTTCTTCCGAGCTAAAACTTCGAGAAACAGATTATGCACCACGAGCAAGAACTATGGAAGTTTTCAATCAAAGAAAGTATAGTGCGCATGCTTACAGCTCATCTACATCTCAAGTATATGAATTTTTGTAAAGCTTTACAAATATTATGTATTTTTCAATTTTTGAAGTAATAAAGTTCCTTAGTGGTATTTTGAACGTTTGTATCTTTCTAAATAAACAAAACGAATAGTCTGACGACAATTTTTTGGTTTTACAAAAAAAAAATTTTTTGTAGACAATATGCCTTTAAGCTCACTGCCCTCCTTGTTCATAAACATGTGAACCAAAAGATATTGCAATTTATGAGATATGAAGTCTAATGAATACCCAAGCAACAATTACAAACAAGTATATCAAAGTTGAATTTTTGGGCCGATTTTGGGCCTTCGTGGCTCTACTCCTTTGCACAGTAGAAAAAAATAATTAATTCATTAGGGTAAAATGTTTAAAAAACTAATCCATGAAAATAACAAAATTAATTCAAAATAATTAAGAACCATTTATCACTTTAAAGTATTAAACGTTGTATCAGATCCAGAGAGGCACTAATTTAGCAATCGAATGTCCAAAATCAAAATGGTCATTGACAAAACCAGCAAACACAGACAAGGGCAGCAAGAAGAAACAAAGCACGCATAAAACTTATGAAAAACAATAAACAGCACAAACTCAAATCGTATGGAAAGTAAACCATAATTAAATTATGCATAATAATATATGATAAACGTGACTACTTTCGATTCCCTATTCTGTGTAAACCTTTTTTTTGGAAGGAGGTGTACCTCTAGCACTAGCTTACCGAGTTTACATAATGGAGAAATTGGGTTTTATGGCGCGCAACACCTACCTTATCTATTGCGATCTTAAGGTCCGGTAGTTACAGAAATAACAAGATGTGTAGTGAAGACATTATAAGGATATTTAGTTTGGTTGAACGTGTGTTTTGTGTTACGTTGTATTCTTTTGCATGTCCTTTGTGTGACACTGCTTCAGACTTTTTTTTTTCAGACATCCGAAATTCGAATGCCCTCTCTGTACTTTTTTGGCTTCTTTTAAATAAGATGAATATCGGAAAACCAATCCAAAAACCAACGAGGTAGAAAACCAACCCTTTAGAAAACTAGTTAATCACAAGATGCAAGGACTATCACAAGTTTAATGTGGCGATAGGAATAAATGTCAATTTGTTCCGGATTTCCGATAAATAAAACGCAAAAACTGCTATCAGACACATTGACGAATGTTCATCTCTGAAATCAGGTTCTGCTCTATAGCGCACTAAATGTTATCTTTGAGTTTGATTTATTTGAGTTTGATCTATGTTCATTAACGGATCCTAAGATCGCAATGGAAGAGGGAGGTTTGGCGCCATAAAACCTGGTTTAACCCACCATTTTGTTTGAAATGCCTGTACCAAGTCAGGACCATTGCGATCCACCAATTCTCCGGTATGGCTGGTTCGATTTTGTCATTTTCTCTTGACTATGAGATTGATCATTCAAGTTCGGTAGTTTTGTTATTACCTTTATTTACTTATGGAAACATTCACAAAAATTCAATTATGATTTAGAAAAAAAATCAGTTATATAAGGATAAAGTGTGATTAATGACTATTAGTAACTTTATGAGCTTATAGGGTTAAGTGTCAATTTGTTCCAGATAACCGATTAAAGAACGGCACACTATAATCAGGCATATTGGCCATTGTTTACAGAAGTTTGTTTTAGCAATAATTGTTCTTTTGGACCAGTATATGTTAAGTATTTAATATTTGTTTTCCAAAAAAAATGTTTTGGATTTCAAAATACAAGTTCCAAAAAAGACTGGTATATATAACGGTTAATTTGGTTATGTTGCATATTCAGCAAACAAAATGTATGTTTATAGGTTGTTTAATTTTTTTATGAATTGCAAGAAACAAATTACCTGTCATCACTTAAAAGTTTTAATTTGGTTTTGTTTATTAGGTAATCAATCTATTTTTTTTTCATTTATAAATATACTAATTGCTCTGATTTTAAACTAGAAGTTTTCTGTTTGCTATCATCGTCACTATATTTGTAAAGATAGAAATCGACGAGAAAAGAAAAAAAAAAACGACCGGGAAAAGGCAGATATCAACCAGGTATTCGCCTAAGGCAATCTGATTAAATTGACGAGAATACTCAATTGAACCTTTGCGTTCATTTTTTTGGCAGAAAAAGTCGCTTCAATACTTAACTGAAATTAACTTAACAAAGCTATCCTTACGACACAAAAAAAAACCTGTTCCTCAACGCATGCGCACTAACTTATACTCCACATTTACTTCTATATTCCTGCACCCTGCATTTCCATCAAATTACTGTATAATCATTTATTTTCGTGTGTGTTAAATTTCGTGGTTTAGAGCACAAAACTGATTTGGTTAGTAGAAATTGTCATGGATTTTTTATTTTGAAATAAACTATTCAACTAAATACTTTAAATTCGTAGAAATTTAATTTTCTGGATTTTTCTTACCCACAAAAGAAATGAAATTTAGTCCCCTACGAATATTTCTGCTTTTACAGGAATTAATTATGTTCAAGTTTTGTTTTGTACCTTATGTCAATTCCCGAGTCATGTTGTATAATGTTAAAAAAATGTAAATGAAATGTTATCCAGGAGACGGATTTATATAAGACTTAAAAGTCTTGTTTCCGAATCCCTGGATTAATTTGTTGTATCATTGTGTCTCATGATCATTTATAAAATTGTATTTTTAAATTAATAAATAAATATGTTGACACTAAGGAAATCCGGCATGTATAAGAATATCATCGATGGAATATTTTAGAAATGAAATATAAGGGCAACTTGGTTCTCCATGGAATTCTTTACTTTAGATGTGTAATTGCATATGTTACTGCTTTTAGATAAAATATTATTTAGATAGCAAGAATTTTGATGGAAAAAAATCTCAAGACTTTGATCATTTATTGAAAATTTCTTTATTTTTATATACATTAAAACTTGTTAATTTCCCTTGAGAAATAATTCATGAACTAGATACCTTTTTTATTTATGCTGATTATATCTCTTATATTCATATAAGATGGAAAAATGCATTATTGAAGGAATCCACATGCAAACTACTAAGTTACTTTAACATTCTTAACAAGAAAAACACACACTTAGGCGTTAAAAAATACGGAAAGAAACGAAACAACAACAAAAACCAATAAAGGGACCTCCCCAAATAAACCCACATACAATCACAAAAACAAACAAATTTTAATAGTGAAATAGACATAAATATCTAAAAAGATTTTAAGACACTTCAAGTAAGTGATTAATGATTTAAGAATTTCGACTGCTACATTTGTTTTTTTGTGTATTTTTGTGATTTCGTTTGTCTGTTTCTTCCTCTTATTCTGGTTCATGGCTACTGGTTTTGTTATTGCCTTTTCAGATTTTTGACATTCGGACGCCCAATGTGTACCGCTGTTTCTTTAATTGTTTGTAAGCGGTAGTCTAGAGAATGTAAAAATCAAACATTCCTTATAAAGGACAAGTACAAAAATATAGGTTTGATAGTTCAAATTGAACTATCATAGGCTGCATGCGTTATAAGTAAAAGGGATAAAAGAAAATTTTCTCCAGATAAAAGAAATGCATTAAATTACAAACAGACACATTTTTTTGCGTTTTTCTTAGCAATATATCCCATCTGGACTACTTAAGATAGACAAGGCGTCTACTGAGCATCTTTTAAGCATATGTATCATAAATTATTTTTTATGTTAGTTATTCTAATTGATTTTTATTTTGCTAAGTAAACACCAAAATCAAAAATAACAAGAAAAACCTGGCAAAAATACACCTTTTAGTGATTCTAAATAATTTCCCACACTTTTTAAGGGGAGATAATTTGTATATGAATGATCGGGGAAACATTTTTCATTTCTTAAAAAATTGTGAGATTGACCTTTTAAAAAAAACGCTGCACAATGGGGCTTCCGCAGGGTACCCCCCTCAGGTTGCAAGGTCGTTTTTAAAAGGGGCGTGAGGTCGCAAGGACGCTTTTAAAAGATATATTTTGGCGGAGGTCGCAGGTCGTCTTTGGCATAGGTCGATTTTATGAAGTGTAGGTCAGAAGTAGCCTTAAAAAACCCTCAGGTCGCAGGTCGTTTTTAACCCTCATTAAATAGCTGTTCTGTTCGGTAACTTTGATTTGAGAATGCTGCACCATATATGCTTAAACTGAAAAAAAACTTTGATGAGAAATAAATAAAAATCAATTTTAGGTCAACGAATTAGAAAACTAGTTCTTAAGAAAACTTTGTTTAATGACTGTAACTAGATTGATATGTTGAAAGGGATGAATGTCAATGTGCTACAGATTCCCGATAAATAAAAGGCAAAAAATATCACCAGACACATTAACTGCCGATTGTCTTAGCAATCATGTTGTGCTCCGTCGGACCCTAAATGTTAAGTTGTTTTGTCTTGAAATAACCTATTTATCAAAGTAATACCCCCTTCTTTACATATTCGATATTCTCTTACGAGTTATTACAATTTTCAAAATTAACAGTTTTACGATATTCTCTTCCTACCATTTACAAGCTATTCCCGAGCTTTCATGATTTCTTCATAATATCAAGAATTTTTAGACATCCTCGTCCAGGGACGATAAAATTTCAAATTTTGAAGCGTTAACGAGCATGATACGATGTATTTACATTGTGTCACTACTCCTTTTTTAAGAGTATCAGTGGAATAGCGCAAAAATTATTGTGGACCAAATAGACGATAAAGAGATGTGGAATAAGTGTTATCGACACAACCAACATTTAAGAAACGGCAAAGTAACGACTTTTCCAATGTAATCGAAATAAATAAATAGATAATTATATATACATGTATAATATTTGTGCATTATAACTATAAGAAAGAATATCACATGAAGAAACAAAAGAACCAATGGATAATTCAAACGTAAAGAGACGAAGTCCGACATATCTAGTACAAAATCAGTCGATATTAAGGACACCGACCGGTAAAAAAGAAAACATAAAAATACAAAGAATGTTATATTGCAACGTCAAGTGTCCTATAAAATCTGGCACATGAAGAATTTAATCCAAACAAATTTAAATGTATTGTTGGACTCATATGTAAAACAAAATCACCCGGATTCGTTTGAAAGTAACATGGATGACTTGTGATTCAGCCTTAAAGGCATATTGTCTACGGCAAACTCTTTTTTTTTACCTCCCTTTTTTTTGGTGTCAATTAGACCGAAATGCAATAAAATGAATATTGAAAAACAAATTTGCCACAAATTTTGACTCAAAAGAAGTTTATTTTGATCAAAATAGCTCGACAATATTGATTGATATTTTATTTACCTGCATGACGTCACATTGACACAGATTTAGACTGAGTAGTTTTAAGCGGGCATTAATCGGAATCTCGGGTTTTGACCCCAAATACATTGATATGTTGAAAAAATACCAATATTTTTCGTGTTTACCTTTTAAATCACATTCAAACTTAATACAGGCAATAATAATAAACATTTTTGTCAATTTTATTCATTAAGTAGCTCTAATATTCGGTTGCCGGTTTAATTTTCTTCCGAGCTAAAACTTTGAGTAACAGATTATGCACCACGCGCAAGAACTATGGAAGTTTTCAATCAAAGAAAGTATAGTGCGCATGCTTACAGCTCATCTACATCTCATGAATATGAATTTTTGTAAAGCTTTACAAATATTATATATTTTTTCAATTTTTGAAGTAATAAGGTACCCTATATTAATTATATCTTGGTTATCACTTAACTAAACCCAAAATCTGCATTTGTTTTGGGGAATGGGTGTCAACTTAATGTGAACTCAATGAAATTTTTGGAAAACAAAATTTGTCATGTGCCAGCTATTGCGTGGGTTTTGCTTGGACAGCCTCTTAAGTATTTGGTAATTAGGTATTAGATGTTCTAGGAGTATAATATGGCCATACAGCATATGGTACTATGATAGAGCTATATGAAAAATATCAGGCTTCTGTGCCATGTAGTTGCCGAGAAAACTTAGAGAAATTTTGCAAGTATGTACACTATGTGTAAAAAAACTAAGTACACAGTTATCAGGAAGTAGATGATCTGGGAGCGGGAAATCGGTATACACCATATGATATTATAGACTAAATCCATATGCAAAATATTAGACATCTGCGCTAGCGATGTCATGCAGTTGCTGAGAAATTTGTGACGGAAAATTTGTAACGGATGGACGAATAAACGACAATGGTAAAACAGTATCCATCCTCTTCTTCGAAGTTGGGGTACAAAATTACCAGCATGCTTCTTCCATCTTATTTCGTTACAATTTCTATTTATACCTCATTAAAAAAGTTCTAGATTGTTTAAAACACCAGGTTTCTTTCCTTGTAATGCACATGGTCGATATCATTGGTGCTGGATTTGACTATCCTGTTTGAACTGTTTGGTTCTGAGAACTTTTGACTCAATATTTGGGTTTTTGATCTTCCAATGTTTGATTCAAATGTTGCTGATGAGAGGTTACTCATTCAAATATCGATATACAGCATAACCAAATTAACCATTTACCGTTTTTGGTATTGTATTAAGATATTAAACAAAGCCAGTCTTATGTTTGATCCGTTGATATCAGAATATGGAGGTTTGGAGGCCATAAAACCTGATTGAACCCATAATTTTATTTGAAATGCATGTACCGTCGAAGTCAGGACCATTGCGATCTTTAGTTTTTTCCCGGTGTGTCTTTCATTTTTTGTCTTTTCGCTTGATCATTGAGATTGATCCCTCTAGTTCGGTAACTTTGTTATTACCTTATTTTGCAGAAATTGGAAGATAATGAGAAGCGGAATAAATGTTCGCGACACAACCTACAACATAACAGAAAGCAAACAGGTGTACGCCAATAGCAACTGGGCATATAACAAAATCTATAGTTTAATACTTTAAGAACAGGGAATATCATGCTGGTTTTTCAGATTCTTAAAGTATACTTTAGTGCTCTTGAGTCACAATGTAAAAGGTAACCTAGTATATTATAAAAAAATAATCTTTTGATTTTGACATTTAACAGCTATTTCTGTTCTATAAATTAAGATATTTAAATTTGCATAAAAGAAAAAAATATAAAGTGGCTTTAAAAAATCGTTTGAAAAAAGGAAGCAAATGATAATATAGCAAAAAATAAAATAAAATAAGACAGATAAATTATTCATGAAAATGGCTATGCAACAGTATCGACCGATATATAAGAAAAGAATTTTTATTTCAAAAGAAACCGTTTCAAATGGAACATTACTTTGAATATTTTATAATCTTTCACCTTTTTAGAATTATAACTGTCCAAAAAACTATAACAGTTTGTAACTTGTAACTAAGACCCCTGCTGGAGTTTCAATGCGTATGTTAGACCGTGTCTTATATGGTTAAACTAATGAATCTATCTGAAACCTAATGGTTAAATGAAAAAAAACGGTTATCTATTTAACAAAAGCGTTTGACTGTAAATGCGATGCTTCTTGGTATACCTGTCCTGGGTACTTTTTACAAAGTTATTTGGTATCGAATTTGATCAAGAATACACGTTAAATTATTTTTATCATATTTTGTCTTCACTTTAGAATTCTAATGGACGATATAATTGCTCATAGACATTAAGGGATTTTAATCTGTCCGATGAGTTCATATGTTGGTTCATCATGACATTTACTTTTTTCCGCCTTTGACGCAGGATTAACTTCTAGCACTCTTTTTACTTGAGCTTATATTTTTGACCGGTATTCATTTGTTTTAGGGAGTCATATGTTCTGTTGTCTGTTTTCTGTTTCATCATGCTGTTCTAGTTTGCATTTATTGATTTTTGTTCCTGTATTCTTCAAAATTATCGGACAGTACACTTAGGCCATTTAAAATGTACGTGAAATCACCATTTATATTCCCTCTTTAGAGCGCTTATTCGGTATAATGATAAGTTCCTTTTACAAATAAATAAATACAATGATGTGGTAAAACTCAAAGATTCCAATAATTAATAATGGAAAATCAATTTAGATGCATCAAGGTAGAAAATCAGTCTTTATCAGAGCAGTTAATGACTAGAGACATGAACTATCTCAAGCATGATGGGTTGATTAGGATAAATGTCAATTTGTTCCAGATAATTGATAAATGAAATACAAAAAACTTGCATCCGACACATTTTTCTTAGCAATTGCGTCTTGCTCTGTCGGTCTACTCAATGTGAAGTGTTGGAATATGCTTAAAGATAATCTTTGGTTTTCAATGTTTAACTAAGGGACCAGACAGGAAGTATCATTTATCATCATTAGGAAGGTTTTAGTTATATTTTTTCCCATAAATCATCATTTATCGCTATTGCAGATAAATTTTAAACATCATATACAGTCAAACAGGCAAAACATTTCACTACTAAAACGGACAAAATTTATTTAGCAATTAGTAGATTTACAGCACTGTTAAAGGGTCAAAGATTTCTTGGAATTCAGTATAAATTCAGTATACATTTCCTGTTATAGTAGTTGTTGCTCAAATTGTAGGTTATATATATATATATCGAAAACGACAAGCAAGGAATGATTTATACTTAAATCTTTGACAAACCTAATTACTGTAACTTTCCAGTTGTCAACTTTCTCTATTTATTTAGTATTATTTTTTTCTATCGCAAGGTTATGTTGGAAGTTGTTGTCGTCACTCACAAAACTCAGCCTATTTTTCTTCCTAAATAGTGCATATTCGGAAAGAATATTAAAAAGGTTAGTAGTGTTGTCCTTTATTAGTTTTGACTGGTTCTTAAGAAAATCATAGGCAAAATAACGTTTGTCCTATATAAAACTAACGGAACTCGTTTTGTGTGTAGTTAACATTGCTTACTGTTTTTATGTCTTCCGATATATTTTGGTCGTTTGATACTGATGAAATTCTATTGCAACATTATAACATTCGCCATTGATTAAAAAAAGTTTTTAAAATAACAGTCTGGCGATTATGAGCTTGGAGTATCATCCACACTGGAACTGCCAGTACCCGGGAATGATAGAATCACACTGATAGATATTTTCAAATCTTAAATGCCATTAAAGCATCCAAAGTGAGTGTTCTAAGTTCAGATATGTTAATGACGGTATTTGTGCTTTTAGATCACAAAAAATAGACAACCTGCATTTTATATCATATAATAAGGAGAAATACTTTGACTTTTTGATTTCTAGAGTGTTGCAGTAATTTGTTTCTATATACATTTGCAATTTTTCATTGTCCTAGACAGTTTGAAAATAGGAGAATTGAAGTTGCTTTAAAAATTCTTGGGGGGGGGAAATTGATTTAAATCAATGATAATACAGATGAGATATGAATATGAACTATTTTTGTAGATGAATTTCTGATTCTTTCAATTTTGCCCTTTAGTACGTATTATAGGAAGCAAAGAGGCACCAATGGGGCATTCGAGTGTCAAAAGTCCAAATGTACAACGACAAAACCAGCAAATTAAAAGAACAGCACGATGGAAAAAAAAAACACAAATCAACCGCTCAGATAGCAACAACGCAAACTCATGTCACAAAGAGATTGAGGTGCCCAGGAAGAGTAAGAAGATCCTGCCTGCTATAGCAAACCGGTCGCACTACCATTTTACCGATATAAATACTATTTATTTGTATATACGCTCATGGTGTCTTCCGTAAAATTTATTGAGTGAAGACAGCAACTTAGGAGCAATAAAACATTATGTTTGGATTTTTTTGTGTCAGACGTGATGCTATGCCAAGGAAACCGGCACAAGCTCTGGAGTAGCGAATCAATTGTGATACGTAAACTATAGAAAAAACTTCATTTGAACAAATTATAAGGGGCGATCGATTATTTTTTTATTTAAGAACATGCAACCCGTAAAAAAAGTAGCAATACCATATTAATTAGCATCTCTTCGACTAAATAAGTAGAGGAAAAGACAAAAGCAATCAGTGATTCGAGATCAACCTTATATACTCTTAATTTGATGTGCAAACAAAGCTCCACTTTACATTGTGAACGGTAGTGGTCGGTTCACATGTTATCAGGTTTTATGATGTTTCAGTACAGAACATTACATTATATGTTACGACTTGCTTGGTATCATTACGTTTATCTTGGGTATCAAGACGTGCAAATACGCATATTCAAGTGTGTAAGCATTTTGTTTCGCGCTGTGACATTAACTATAAAGAAATGGGATTAAATTCATGAAATTATTTTTTCTTGAACATGACTGTCTGTAGATTAAAATTTCAATATGCTACAACTTCAAATGTTGATTTCTTTTTTGAGATGAGTAATCACAGCTTAGTTGCAAGTATGACATCGTAGTACAAATTCAACAAAACTGCATCAATACTGTACCAAAACCTATCTTTGATCCTAGTGATACGTGAAATATTAGATGAATGAATGTGGAATAAGTGTACAATTTTAAAATCATCCTGCAGTCTTCAACATGACCAGAGGTCGCTTCCCGCCATCTTGCATTAGCCAAAAACTAAAAAATCAATACCCTTAATTATCAACGAACGACCTATTTCTGGACATAAAATATAATACGCCAGAAAACATAAAATACCAACTGAAATAGCTCGAATGTCAAACTGGATATTCGTAGTAAAATGTAGGATAGTATAAATCTTTTACAACGTAGTAACGAAAAAATAATGACAAACATGACGCTTTATAAGTTTATAGAACCGTTACTTCGAAACGTGACAGTGTGACTTCGGTGTAACTCACATGTTGAATTTTCAAATGCATTTGTTACAATATGTTTAACATTATTATGTTCGTCATAAGTTTTATATAATAAATGTTTTCTTGTTAGCAACAAACGCAAGGCGAACAGATAATACATGTTGAAAATATGACGAACTTGTGTATAACATAACACCTCTATTTCGTTTGTATCGAATGCCAATGTACATACCAAACAAACATAGTTTCAATTGAGTAATATTAGTGATAGTTAACCTTGTCAGCTGCTATAAATATACTGATTTTGCTGTTGACTTCGTGCGATATGAGCAACTACTTGCTTAATATTGTATGTTTATATTTAGTGATTTATGGCCATAAATTTATAGGCTTCCTTTGATAAATATATAAACAATCATTTGATTATATAGAAATTAATTTATTTGTTGATAGATTGAAGTCCGGACGAGGACTTTTTTTACGAAACAACAGTTATCTGTGGGATTTTTTATATTTTCTTTTAGTTTATTTTAGATTTTTTTATATTCTTTTAAGTTGTTTTTTCTAAATAGTTAGTTTTGAAAAAAAAAAAGATTTTGTTCTATCTGACTCCTGACATTTGATTTCCCCATCGGTACCTCTTTGCTTCTATAATCATGGAATCAATCTTTTTTGCAGATCACGGGCAAAAAGGCTAATTGGTATTCATTATAAAATATGTTTTGGCTTGGATAATTTTCAATTTATATTCAAATGATTGATCCTCTGCGTAGATTATAAACAATAAAAATAAAACTTAAAAAAAAACTTTTCCGTAGCTATTGAATGCAACTTAATATTGAAATTTCTTTTAATTTTAATTGAATTGCCGATCTTTAAAGAAGCAATTAGTACCAAAATGACATTCGAATGTTGTTAGATAAGTCTAGAAAGACAAACATTAATTGTGTTGACTTACACTTAGTGTCCAGCACACATGTGCACACGGTCAATAAAAATTATTCAATTCTTCGTTATCCTTTAAATGACCATTTTACTAATCAATATGCAATTTGGCAAGTTCAGTCTGTAAATATTAGGTGTTACTCTTTGAAATACCGATATACAGCATAACCAAATTCACCATTTTCATATATTACCCGTTTTGGTATATGTATTTTGAAACCACTGTTTCGATAACCGCTGCTGATGGACCAGAGGCCCCGAGGGTAACTACGACCCTGGTTGTCAGACTTGTCTGACACGAATATAACATTAAATTTCTAAATTGTTTTATCATTAAAATTTCCGATTGTTAAATTCATTTAACACAAGGTTTATTTCCTTGTACTACACTAAGATCAACCTGCACCTATATCTAGGGTAGGAAGCTTCTCTGATAACATTGATAAAAACAACAAAATTGTCTAGTGCCTCTTCGATGAATTGTTGATTTCAATAAGCAATGAGACTCATTGGAGCAGATTTGCAAGGCCAAACCGTCAATAGGATAATACGCAGTTTTTTTTCAAACAATTGGATACGACATTTATACATTTGACTAAGCGTAAAATGGTTTCCTCTTTATACTAGCCTTGGACGTAAAAACTAATTATTTACCAATTATTTCAAGACATAGAAAAGAAAATAACATACGTCTTAAATAACAATTAAAATAAAGACTCCTTTGACATAATAAAAGAACAATGTTATTTAAGCTAGATTAGCGAGTAATCTTATATTTTTGAAACTCAAGTGTCTGAACATATTGGAAGTTTTTATCTATTATCTTATTCCCGCCTATATGATTGCTGTTAAATTCAGGTACATCAATACTCTACGCATAAAAAGTACAAAAATAAAAAAAAAGATATTTTAGGCAATGATCTGCTTATAATTTGTTTTTTTTTTTGGTAAACAAGAATATGTCCAATAGACATAATGCTCCATCTCGCAACATTTTGGAGGGACATGCGAACGGACGGATGGACAGGCGGAAAGACGGACGAACAGACCAAAACTTTCGTAGATTAGGCATAAAAATGTCGAACAGAGAATGTTTTGAAATTCAAGTATTATTCCTGTCTGCTGATATTGGTTGTGCCTTTTCTGAACATATAATATAAAAGTTGTCCTTTTTGTTCTTTGAAGAGAGCATTAAACCGGAAATATGTATTTGATAAAACACATATTTTTGCTGAAGACGTTTAAATTTTTTGTATATCAATTTGACCCAAGACAACACCCCCACACAAAAATCAACCCCTTTCCAATTAGTATACTGCGCTAATGATTCTAATCCGCTTTAACGTAAGTTTTCGTTGCTATAAAGCACTTATTAAATATCAAAAGCATTAAACATGTCAAGCTCAAGTTGAAAGGCAGGTAAACTAAATTATATTTCATTTATTATCCTTACCCTACAGATGATATGTGCTAGTTTTAAACCCAGATTTTGTACTGATTACTCTTTGATAGTTTAAGGAATAGATTTGAATTCTAGATGTTTTAGGTTAATGCAAATATCAATACAACGAGCAGCAAACACTATCACATTGAAGGCTCTGGCTGTTGTGAATATTAAATTTTTAATCATCTTTATAGGTTGTGTCGCGTATACTCATTCCATATTTTATAGGGTATTCGGCTAACAGTACGGCTAACAGTATAAGAGCGACTTTGGCACCTAACTCGATAGTCTTATTAAATAGATGGTTTTCTGAGAGAAGCAGTGTGGGTATATCATATAAAATATTTAAGTCAAGCCTAAGGATCGATCTGATAATAGACAATAATGATGTGGAATAAGTGAATGTGACACAACTTTATAAACAAGCGTCGATACGAAAACTCAAAAACGGAAGACATCCTGGAGTCTTTTAAACGACCAGAGGTTGCTGCTCACCGACTTGAAATAAATTAATATTCAACATAATGATCGTCTCAATATCCCTTTTATTTCTTTACAACCGTGTTGTGTTTTGTGTTACTACCGGACATTAAGATCAAAATGAAAGGGCAACGACAAATCCGTAATAAATAATGAGAAGAGCACGAAGAAACACACCGGTTCTTTTCATGTCTCGTTTTTTTCTGCTGTCTGTAGACCTATATGCAAATAAAGGTAATAACAAAACTGCCGAACTTGAATGATCAATCTCATAGTCCAAATAAAATATACTAGTAGCTAGTTCTGTAGTCTGTTTTACACTATTACTTGCATTTCTTATTGCCTATTGTTTTTTTAATGTAACGAAATAAACTCATTTTTTTTATCACCTCGAGGTGAGCTTTTTTCTACTGTAGTTATTTCTTTTTATAGCGTCAATTACAAGGACCAAGAACTAAGCAATCATTTGTCAAAAGAGGCAATTTGAACTAGCTATAAATCGACAAAATCTAATTTACACTTAGTCCAACTCAAAGAACGTTAAACTTAGATTGATAACACTTATTTAATATTGAAGGTGAGCAATACATTTTCAAGAATAAAATTTTCTTAGATAAGCCTTTAACCCACTTTGTTTAATCAAAAGTAATTCAAGGTAGCTGAAATACATTTTGCTACTTGCACGGCAGTTAGCGGTAAAATAAAATAACTGCGGTCAGACGGAATTTCATCCAAAAGGTATAGCCTAATAAAAGAAAAAAATGAAGTAAAATTTCTTCAGTTTTATTTAACAATTAAAATGATAAAGTTACAACCATACGACTTGATACACCGTTAAGGATATTATTTCACTGATTTGATAAATTACTAAAGCGTCAATAATTTAGTCACTCATTTGTCGAAATGATATGTTAAGTATTCACAAAGGTTTTCGTCTAATAATATGTTGGAGTTTTTGTCCATCTCATATGCTTGATATTTCTGCCCATGAACCCCTTTTTCGAAATTAAAAATATATTTCCACTGATAAGGACTTTGTCATAAAATGTTATTTATTCTTTTATATATTTAAGAGAGTTGAAAGATGCTACTTTATACGTTTCACGTTTCGTTTGAAATGCCTGTACCAAGTCAGGACCATTGCGATCCACCAATTCTCCGGTATGACTGATTCGTTTTTGTCATTTTCTCTGGACTATGAGATTGATCATCCAAGTTCGGTAGTTTTGTTATTACCTTTATTTACTTTGAGATAAAGAAGCAAATCCCACTTTTTTGTTAACCAACAAATGTAATAAATTTTATTTGTAGTTTCATCATTATAAAGTGCTTATGCATAAAATATAGAAGTCAGAAAAATGTCCAAAAAAAACCAACTTAATATCAATTTATTCTGACTATATGAAACTTGTTCAGAATGTCAGTTAGGAATATAAAACGTGTCTTAATTTTTTTCCCTTGTTTTTCAGATAGTATTGTGTTGGGTAACTGCAAAATGTTCAGTTGTAGAGAAAACCAACTTCCTTATCGTGCCCAACAAGTTTTTTAATAGTTTTGTTGATCTGAAAATGCCGTTTCAGACAATTTTTAATACACAGTTGAAGCTTTGAAATATATTTTATTACAAAGAACAATGCTCATTAGTTTTTGTAACATGACCAAAGAAATACCAATAAGCTTCCATAAGGACAAATAAAGATTGATTATGAAATTTATATTATCGTTAGAAATATCTTAAGATTAGATAACCAAATTGATGAAAATGAGAAAAAGAAGTGCAAATGAAAATAATGACCAAGATATAGTCCAATCAGATCTGATATGAAATTCAATACACATTTTATGGATCTTACGAGAAAAGTATAATTAAAATATCATTATATTCAGTTATTTAAGTACAGAAGTATGTTCTATACACGTAAAACCAATATAAAATATGGAGTCAATGGATAATTAATGATATAGTTCAATATCGAGTGGCATTATTTAGTAATTTAGTGGAGTATGATATTTATGGGATTGCCTATAAAAAGTAGTAATAATTGGGCGAGGTTTTCGAAGGTATCTTACGACAGAGACGTGTCGGATGACGGTCTTACAATGTGTCGCAGCCATTAGATGAGTTTTCGAAAAGGTCATAAATTACGAACATCACATAGTTTGCCAAAAAGTTTCGACACCTGGAAAGGTGTTATAAAATAGTAGTATCGTAATATGTTGCTCACAAGCATGATTTTCATATATGATGGTAAATATGAATTAATAATCGCTTACCGTACAATGTTCTATGTGACGTTTTAATAAGAAGATGATAATACGCCAAGTACTTGAGTGACGACTCTCGGACGACGACGACCAAGGGTGATTTATGTTACTTTACAATACGTCAGTTTCAAAAGCACAACTAATTCAGCTGTATCAGGAAGCTGGACATGAAATGATGATGAAGTGGGGGAAATTTTGTGAAACATTCAAACCCTTACCTCTAGTCCTCATTTTATGCCTGTAATGCCTGTACCAAGTCAGGACCATTGCGATCCACCAATTCTCCGGAATGACTGATTCGTTTTTGCCATTTTCTCTGGACTATAAGATTGGTAATTCAAGTTCGGTAGTTTTGTTATTACCTTTATTTAGACATGTGAGAAATTGATTCTATAGTTTAGCTTAATTCCTATCATCCCAAGCAGATTGATTTTGATGATCACTGACATAATACCATTATCATGAAAAATGTTTTCACAGGCTTAAAAAAAAGGAATAAAAGTTTTAGAATAAGTGTATTCAAGTTCTAAGTCAAACGCTCACGTGACCAATACAAATATGACAGAAGACAGAAATCACTTGAAAGCAACTCTAACTACAATCATCGGTGTTTGGCCAAGTTTGAGATCCTATCTAGACCTATGTGTGTTCTATTATATTTAGATACAAAGTGTCATAAAAATGCGATGAAACTCTAGACTTGTGTTGCTACAAAAACCACCGTGAGTGACTAGTTAGACATCCGCCGGGATACGTTGTGGATCACCAGAAGCTGATCACACTATAGATTAGACAGTTCATGCAATAGTAGGATAAAACAAATATTTTTGACCAAGTCCAAGAAATATGCTCACTATAGAAATCATGTCAAAAAGTATTTTGGATTTTTTCTGTATGGTCATTTGGTACCAAGTCAGCACCATTGCGATCCACCAATTCTCCGGTATGACTGATTCGTTTTTGTCATTTTCTCTGGACTATGAGATTCATCATTCAATTTCGGTAGTTTTGTTATTACCTCAATTGATAAGCCAGGACTTGCGTCTCTCAAACAGATTTGATAAAATGTCCCTTTTCCAAAAAATGCAGAAGCTAGGCTATATTGCCGGTTTGCGGTCTTTGGATGTGGAGCTTTGATTGTTAGTTTTATTATCTTCTTCTCGGAATAAATAACATTAATATCATTATATAAATACAAAATGTTGGAATAAAATGACGGAAAGAGATCGTTAAATTGTTTTAATCAAAATCAATTTAATATTAATCCATCAATTACCTTACCACTTAACTAATTTGGATGCTTACTTAAAACATAATCTCTGATTCCCGTATAAAATAAATAATTCCATATGATAAGACGTACTTTTTTTTATTAATTTTGATCGAGGTAAAATAATATTTTTAGACTATATTTAAGATTTTAGTTGGAATTTTTTTTTCGCTTTTTAATAGCTAAAAACGTGGTTAGGTTCCTAACGTCAAACGATAAACCTGACTGATAATTTTACAATCGAATATCGGTAAAATAATTATTAACGAAAAATTGCCAAAATCAACATTCACTGCATTTGTTGTTTTTTACTTATAAACAATTGAAATAGAATTTTGTTTTCGTATAAGAGTTGAAAGTACAAAACAATACATTTTGATACCCAAAATGTTGGAACAGGAAAGCTTAATCAAGCACCGATGATCATGATGATATCGACCATATGCAATACATAAAAGGAAACCTCATGTTGTAAATATTTTTTTATTCACACTTTCTGAAATTTTCAATTATTATAAAAAAAAAATACAATCTGTTGATAAATGTACGGAAGCGCATTCGGGCCACATTAAAAGACAAAATATTATTTTTTTGCGTTTAAACGCAAAGAATTGCGAATAAACGCAAAAACGTTTGCGAATAAACGCAATAATTTGCAAATAAACGCAAAGATGTTTGCGATTAAACGCAAAAGTTTGCGAATAAACGCAATAATGTTTGCGTTTAAACGCAAATGATTTTGCGATTAAACGCAATAATTTGCGTTTAAACGCAAAAGTTTGCATTTAAACGCAATACTTTGCGAATAAACGCAATGACATTTTTGCGAATAAACGCAATAACTGTTTTTGCGTTTAAACGCAATGGTCTTTGCGAATAATCGCAATAGTTTTGCGAATAAACGCAATAAACTTTGCGAATAAACGCAATAAAATTTACGAATAAACGCAATATTTTGGCGAATAAACGCAATATTTTTTTGCGATAAAACGCAATGATTGTAGAATTGGATTCAAAGAATTTTAAATTAATCACGTCCATGTTTACTATTGTCCTAACACTTAGTGTCCGTTATCGTCACAAATGTTATGTCTTCGTCATCTGTAAACAATTTTTTTCAATAATCTTCCTCTATGAAACTACTATAGATTTTAAAGAATGCAACGAGACATATGAAGGTCAGAAAACAGATTTTGACTTATATTTCTTAAAGAATAGAAAACCAGCATCTAAAATATCTACAAAAGACTCTACTGAGTAGATGTTATTAGATGACCCTTTAAAGTGTCAAAAAAAGTATTTTCGTGGGTTAATATAAAGAAAACCATTGGTAATGGTGAAATCGTTGCTTGCGTAACATTAAGCTTTCAAAATTCTGAGATAAGTCTAGGGGGTTAGGCAGCATTTAACCTTGTTTGACTATCTTTTTTTTTAAATGGAACAATGCCAAGTAAGGGCCATTTTGATCTTCAATATCTACGATATGTCTTCCTTATTTTTCTTTTTTTAGCTCACCTGGCCATAGGCCATGTGAGCTTATGCCATCACTATGCGTCCGTCGTCTGTCGTCCGTTAACAATTTCAAAAATCTTCTTTTCTGAAACCACTGAACCAATTAAACTGAAACTTTGCTAGAATGATATATGACATGTTGGCAACAAACGATCCTCATTTGAAAATCATTTGATAAAAACATAACCGCTGTTACTAAAAATAGAACATAGGGTAAAATCACTTAAAATGGCTTATAACTCAGCAACCATAACAGATAGAAAAAAATCCAAAGGATCTTAGGCTCTTTAAAATCAAAAGCTCTACAGAAGTCGAAGTTGTCTGATGACCCTCGGTAGGGGTTATGGTCCTCTAAAGGTCAAAAATAGGGTTTTTTCATGTTTTTGGCCTATAGAATGAAAACTATTGCAGATAGAAAAAAGCTGTTGTTTGATTAAATGTTAAGCCCATTAAGTTCTTCAAAAGTCTCTATTAGGTCAAAGTTGTCAGATGACCCCTTATAGGGATTACTTGCTTTAATATGCTTATCAAATGTTAATATGCTTGCTTAATATGATAATAGGTGCAACCTTAAATGGGACGCAGTTTTAGAATATTTAAAAAAAATGTCATTGATCAATAACTAACAATTACAAATATCGAATTATTTGTGCAAATTACAATTATTTGTAACATTCTAAAATAATGTCAAAATGTAAAAGGATGACGTTGACGGGACAAAATAACCTTCTTTTTGGCGTTACGTAATCCATGACGTCATTTCCCGGTCAGAGTATTTTCGCGCTCCAGCAGAAGTAAACAAAGCAACCTTTTTTCTGCCAGGTTTAGGGTAATTTTCTGTATACCAATATATGTTTTTAGAAGTATTGGGTGGAGAAGATTGATATAAAAACCTGGCAGAAAATGACGACTTGTTTCATCAAGCAGGATTCTTTTGGAGAAAAAAACACTGGAACATGCACGTCATGCTCAGGATTGATTTAAAAATCACCATGATCAGCTAAGGTAAGACCATCTTTTTTACTATTCAGTGTTGTAAAGCTTTATTTAAAATATTGTCTTAAACAAATTTAAATAAAACATCGCCATAAATTGGTTGAATTACCAGTAAACAATCACTAATCCATGTTTACAATCACGATTATTCCTAACGCACCTGTTTACAATGACCATTCTCGCGAGAACTTGGCGAGATCATTTTATGTCTTTGACAACGAGAGTTTCATTGAAAATTTATTTAGAGAGTTTAGTTTTGACTTTCCATCCATATTCCCCTGTATATTTTTAAAAGAAATTTAACTGTGGTTATTAAATCTGTTAATATTCCAAAAAAAGCATCGAATTTCTGGCCCCATAGAAATGCATGCCTAGTGCACTTGCACGCACTCGGCACATCCGTTTCGAAAAAAAAATACAAACCTTTAACTTTTTGAAATTTCTACATATGTGGGACTGCGTCCCATATTAACATGCTTGCTTAAATGTTCAGCTCATTTAGCTCTGCAAAAGTCTTCATACGATCAAAGTTGTCAGATAACCACTTGATAGGGGTTACAGCCCCTTAAAGACAAAAATACTGTTTTTGGCCTATAGAATGAAAACTGTTGCAGATAGAAAAAAGCTGTTGCTTGATTAAATGTTCAGCCCATTTAGCTCTACAAAAGCCTTCATAAGGTCGAAGTTGTCAGATTACCACTCATAGGGGTTACAGTCCCCTTAAGGTGGGACGTTACGTTAAAAACGACGTTACCGATAAAATTTACCTGTACACTGAAAAATCTGTTAGAACTTTGTAAAATTGACGTCAATTTTAGTTAGATTCTATTGCTATTCTTACGTATAGGCAATGTTTACGAAACTTTATCTTAAAAACGAAGTCCGATACATTTTATTTTACCTCATTGCATCGCAAATTTTCCAAGGAACATTATGTTAGTTTTTGGTCAAAATTTGGATATTGCAAGTCCAATTTTGTGTCAAAAAAGTAAAAGTAAAGGGTGTGTAAATTGCGTTTTTCCTATACATGTATGTCTTTGTTAATTTCCCGCCAAAATTGCAGTTTTCAAATGCATATAGTTCAAAAACGAGGTCCGGGACCCCCATTTTTTATTTCATATATATATGTATATTAGTAAGAACTATAATTTTAATTAAAATCTGGATATATGTTGGTATCGTCACACCTTAAAGGCGAAAAATAGTGTTTTTGGCCTATTGCATATACATGTAGAGAAAAGCTGTTGCTTGCTTAAATGTTCAGCTCAATTAGCTCTACAAAAGTTTTCATAAAGTCAAAGTTGTCAGATGACCCTTATAGGGGTTACGGCCCCTTTTTAAGGCAAAAATATTGTTTTGGGCATATAGAATGCAAACTATTGCAGATTGATAAAAGCTGTTGCTTTTTTATGTGTAAAGCACCTTACTACAAATGTCTGAATAAAGAATTAGGCATAGATGGTAAACCATCAGCTAGTGCTACTTATACTCGGACATCATTCGACAAAGATGAGATCATAGCCAACCATAACTCTTTCATGTCCTCTTTGAATATATTATTAAAAAGGGAACATGGAGAGTTACCATATTTGTACTGGATACCTAAACTTTACAAAAATCCGTACAAAGAAAGGAATATAGCTGGATATTCATCGTGCATTTGTCGTGTTCAACTACAGAATTTTCTGTTCAACTTACTAAGATCTTGTCTGGTGTCAAAGAAGGACAACAAGCATACTGTGACACTATTTATTATCGTAGTGGAATTAATCATATGTGGATTTTAAAGAACTCAAAAGATTTCTCAGATAATTTTAAATCCCAGTCATTCTCTGAGGTTCGATCTTTGAAAACTTTCGATTTTTTAAATTTGTACACCACATTGCCACACGAAAAACTTAAGCGTCGACTGAAAAAAACTTATTGAAAAGGCCTTTTCGAATTCAAGGAACTTTGTTGTTTTAGGCTATAATTCTACATTTTTGTCCAAAACATCTTACAAAGATAAGATTTGTTACACTTTGATCAAGTTTTTCCTTATTGACAAAATATTTGTCACATTTGGAGGAAAGATCTTTCAACAACAAGTCGGCATTCCAATGGCCACAAACTGCGCTCCTCTCCTCGCCGACCCGTTTTATACTCTAACAAGACTAAATTTCTTCAGGAATTCGTAAAGAACAACAAGATGAAAGAGACAGGGTCATTTAATCTCACTTTCAGATATATTGATGACGTCCTCTCTGTCAACAAATCGTCGTTTGGCAGATGGATTCTTTAAATTATCCTCCAGAGCTAGAGATTTAAGAAACCTTCGAATCCACCTGCTCTACATCAAAATACAAATGACAACAAAGTTCCAGACAATAGATTTTGCATCGCCTGACACACGTTTCGTCTATTTAAGACGCATCAGAGGCGCTCTTCCAAAAATATTGAAAATACCGAACTCTATATGATTATGAAGAACATAGAACAGGAAAACCAAAAAATTACCAAACTGGGGAGAAAAAATATTACTAAGATGATCAACCTATGTCTATGAAATGGAGCGCTTGTAATCTGTCCGATATCTTTTGCTGGAATAAGTCCGATAGTATTCCACCGCAGAAATTAGGGTCGAAAGACGAAGTTGCAGGCAGGAGCAATGATTATACTCTTTTGTAATCGGTCGAATTGAATCTTCTAAAATGTCCATGAACAGCTGCCGGAAGGTTATAGATATTTTTTTAAAAAAAATTTGGGCGGGGGGGGGGTGGTGTCTAAGAAATAACAAGATAAAGAAAGTCACGTTTTGTCAAATTGGTTTAAAGCTTTGAGGTCATTGATTTTGAAGAAAAAAAGATTCTTTGAAGAGTCAGATAAGCACGTAAGCAACACTTATTTTTAATAACACTAATGTTGCATAGGCATTGTCAAATTACGTTGCAAATTTGTTGTTGTACATGGAGAAAAGGCACTGAATAACATCATTCTGTGTACAAAATCATTACATTGACTTTTTATCATTAGACATTTTCACTGTAAGCCGAAATCCTTCTTATATGCATTTCATCTCATTCGATAATTGTATACCTGACGGATACTTCCTTTCGTTTTTCCTTCGCAGCAGTTTTCTCTGATCTTGGTGGGATTGCTTTAATTACTAGTAGTAGTAGTAATGCGGGCCACTCTAGAACACTTTGACCCCGATGACCCCGGGTTCATTCCCATAGGTTCCGTGTTAAATAGTTGCTATTTTTGTTTTGAAAGAGCAACCCTAAATCTCTAGCATGAAAAGTCGTGTGCAGTCATGCGGAACGGCGACTCGTCCCTTTCTTTAGCCCCATTTTAGTTCGTCACCAGTTTTTGTTCTGTATTTTAACTCTTATCTTTAACCCTAGCCCTAACCCTTACCCTAACCCTAATTCTTAACCTAACCCTAATCCTTACCCTTACCCTAACCCTAATTCTTACCCTAACACTAACCCTAACCTTAAAACTAATTCTTACCCTAACCCTAATACTAACCCTAACCTTAACCCTAATTCTTACCCTAACCCTAATCCTAACCCTTACCCTAACCCTAATTCTTACCCTTACCCTAATTCTCACCCTAACCCTAATTCTTACCCTAACCCTTATACTAACCCGAACCATAATTATTACCCTAACCCTAATCCTAACCCTAATTCTTACCTTAACCCTAATTCTTACCCTAACCCTAATACTAACCCTAACCATAACCTTAAACATCTTTTGGTTTGTAGGGGCTCTTTTGTTTTGTCTGTGTTATTGCATTGGTAGCTCTTTTCTTTAAGTTTTCAATAAAAACTCGAAATAGGGTACAACTTTTATTAACATCCTATATTACAATACAAATCTATTTACAAATCCATAGGGTCTAGTAGTTAAATCGTTCATGATCATTCTTTTATCAAACACAATTTTATAGTCCTTTTCCTGTGTGACTGTTAACAGTTTCTGGTGGCTTCTTTATATCTTATAATCGTCTCTCACTGTCCTGATATCGCTTCTGTTAACGGTTACCATCTCCTTGATGGTGTCGAAGTTGATGTCCAAAGCATTCTTATATGCGAGCGAAGCGAAGCTCACTATTGTACAGAGTCTGCCAAATTGCACGAGACTCAAAATACGATTGTTGAAAATAAATTCTGTCTCGCTACTCGGAATGCATTGGGAATTTACGAAAATACCGGGTCTCGCGTTAGCGAGATTCTTCATTTTCGCTTATTTATTTACAAACGGTAACAAAACAAAACCTTTTCTTGTTGTTAATGACAATAACTTTCTCAATTAATAATAACTATCTAACGAACGAACACTAGTTGTTTTGTTTTTACAGAAATATGGCTTTCTCTCGCGAGAATTCGTGACCTTTTACCCATAGTGCATATATAGTCATGCGCAGAAAAATGGTGGGAGTTCTGTCAATCAATTTTCGGAACTTTTCATAACACAGATTCATTAAAATAAAGTGATTAGCAACTGTTTTTCTACATATGTACGATAATTTGGTCCTACCTGATCTGAAAATAAAATCCTAATCCATCCTTTATCTATGTGGTCCCTCAAACTGACAAAGTTAAATGATCATTTTGATACGTCGTCATTTTCCACCAGGTTTCTAAATCAATTTTTTTCAAACAGTACTTGGCAATTATAGATACGGGTATACAAAAATATTACAAAACCTGACAGAAGAGCGGTGACATTTTGATGTCGTCTGCTTGTCGAATGATATCACTGAAGGATCGATTAAGTTATGGATGATGTTGTCCCGGCCGCAAACCATATTTTTGCGTTTTTACGGATAATACATTTTTTTCAAATAAATTATTAAATTTTTATCCAAAAGTGGACCCTCTTAGCTATTGATCCATCCGAGGGTATTTTGACATTTTGTCCAGACCCAATTAAGTTTAAACATAGTTTTGGTTGCACCTATTATATTGATTTTGTATCTTCGCGAGCTTTTAGGGCAGAGCCATTATCATATTAGTTCAATGTTATTCCACGAACTTTACACATGGTTCTGTTTCCTCCTTTCTCTGGAACGGCTAGTTTATACGCAAAGTTTTTCAGTCCTCCCTTGACAAACTGTGTGATGGTGTTTCCTGGAATTTCGTCCGTCAAATCTCCCAAATATTCCCCTAGTTCTAGTTTCCATTGTCCAGATTTCGAGGTAAATACAATAGAGTCGGAATCACAGTACAACGCTCTTTCTCCCAACTTCTCCAGATCAGTATATAGTTTAAGTCTGGCCTGTGCTGTAGTGTAGGCGGCTATGACGACATTCGTTTTCTTTTGAGTTTCGATAAATTCTTCTTTATATTTCCATCGTAATTCCACCATTTCATCGTTAACAAACTGGCTCCCGGTGACTTCAATTTTATCGCTGGCTAGCTTGTCAAAGTACTTCGAGGGTTCCGTGATGTAAGAGGTAGGCTGCATGTTGTTTCTTTGTCCAAATTTGCCCCAAAAACTATTGAACATCAGTTTGGCTAAAGACCTGATGCCGAGGTTCTTTTCTATATTATTATAGTCTAACTGTATCCCTTCCTTTTCCTCGTAGTCCTTGATGTATTGCTGTTTAGCCTCTTCCGAATGACACCACTCCGGCCAGCCACTAGCTTCTTGTTTCATTTTCAAGAATGTATTGATGTAGTCGGTGAAGAGTTCTCCAGATTTCCTTCTGGGATCGTACTGTTCTATCTCTTCGAAAGGCCATACTTCGTAGATGGTTAAAGATGGAATATCCCTTTTCCAAGGCCTTCTTCAGTTCATCAGTTACCCAGGTTTCCCCGTAATGGCTCTATCTTTTTTAGTATGGTTGCAAGGTTCTTGCTGGTAGGTTTCCGTACAGGTACGACACAGTGGGAACATCAGTTTGTTGTTGATCTTGGTTGGTAAGACGGGGATGTATAGTTTTCTGGGTGGTAGTACTTTACATTCAAACAAATTCAAAATGTATTGACGAAAAAACTTCAACTTTAAAAACCAACAAACTATAAAAACAAACTTACAAAATCTTACCGTTAAGAAAATCGGTTGAATAAAAAACATCAAACTGAAAAAAAACTTACAAAATCTTACCGTTAAGAAAATATGTCAATGAAAATACAGCAAACAAAAAAAATTAAAGAACAAAAGCAATTCGATGAATTAAAAACTTTCCAAAATGTAAAATCAAATGCAAACCAGTTCTAACCGGTTTGATCCAGAAGTCACGAAACATGATCACGTGGTACAATCCATTATAAAGGTAAACCATTTGAAATGAACTCATATTACGATTAGACACCAAAGAGTTCAGATGTGTTCTTGTCGTATTATCAATAATTCGTCAACATGTCATCGTATGAGCAAATTGGTAAAGATTGCAGACCAGCTTGACCCAGGCAGGATGTCTACACTTACGGGAGATGTTTTTACTGTACTTCACATCCTGGAGGACCAACCCGCAGAATGGACGCTATCCGCTCGGAACGGCTACTACCGGCTAGTTGTACAGTGGCACTCTAGCAAGGGGAACCAGATGCAAAGCAAAAGGAGACAAAGGCGGCACACATCGAAGGCAAGAGCAGATAGGAATAACCGCCGCATAAAGGCCTTTCTTGAAAAGAAACGACAAGAAGAAACAGAGACTGTGAATACCGCTCTAAACCATCAACAATTGACAGAAGCAGTGGAACATGGAAATCTGGTTGATGACGAGGAAATGACGGAAACTCCAGTCAACTCCGACATCGAGACAGAGGATCCAGAGACCGCTTCATCCTCGGGAGGTGTTACTGACATGGAGCCACCGTCTGAAACACCAACCACACATGCAGAGACAAATACACAGTCGTCGGCAACAACAACGCCTGAAGACACCGCTTCTGGAACTTTGGACAACCATAGCGAATCAAGTCCGGAATGTCAACAAGAGACGACTGTACCAGAGTACAAAACAGTAAAAAGAAAGAGAAGACAAACAAATAACCAGCATCAGAAAAGTGACACTAGATCTTCCTCAAAACACTTATATTTTTTAGGTTAAAGACAAAGAACAATACATACTGGTCCAGAGCAACACCCTACAACCCTACAAGATGGTAGACAAAGATAATGATGAAGAACTATTTAGAATGGTGAAAAGAAGCCACGAGCATTGGTTCGACATTAGATGCAAGACCAACTTCATCCACAGTCAGAAAAGAGTGGCAGACATACAGACAATTGCTAAGAAGCACTACTTCAAGTTAGACGACGCCATAGAACCGTCACCGTTGAAATCAGTGAAAGACTTTAAGGATGAGTGGTGAAAATTGTTAATTAATAAAGGGCGAGATAAGCCCCAGCCCCTAAATCCTTTTGTTATGTTTGTAACGTAAAGCCCCCTTTTCCCGAAATGCCTTAGAAAAAAAAAGTTCAGATGTGTTTTAACGAAGAGAGAAAATGTAAGACTCATACATATTCAATTTAACTTTGAAAGGCATGCTACTAAAAGAGGAGGAAACAATAGACAGTATATGATTTGAAAGGCGTATAATTAAAAGAGAAGGAATCAATAGACGACATATAATTTTAAACGTATACAATTAAAAGAAAAAGGAAACAATGGGCACCATATACTTACCTGTGTTATTTTATTTCAGATGGCTAAACAATTTACTTGCAACCAATGTGAAGCCAATTTTGAGAAGATGAGTCAGCTACATCGTCATAGACGATGGACCAACCACCGAGAGACTTACTCTTGTACTAGATGCACCAAGACTTTTACGAGACGGGAGAATCTACAAGCTCACATGACCCGCCACCAAATGGGTAACGAATGTACTCAATGCAACCAAGCCTTTACCACCCAACGCCATTTTGAGTTACATCAGCAAAGACATGGACAAAGAGGAGCAGGGCAACCGTTCCACAAGGATGATCCGAAATCCTATTATACCATCAAACGTCAGGAGAAGAAAAGAATACTCAAGTTTGGGACTTCGAGAAATCATTATACCGTCACCTTTAAGGAATTTGAAGTCACGGACCTGCCTTCAATCATAAGAACATTACATCGGTTATTCGACTCCATCCTGCAAACCATCGGCGAAGATATGAAAGAACAACTTGAAACCAACTCCCTTGACTTCCCGATTGCCCTTCCCATATTACAACTCAAGGACATGACTACGGAACTACTATTAAAGGAGATAGAGAGAGTATTACAATCTCATGAGGAGTTTGTATTGGATGGAAGTTTAGAATTAGATGTCCTTCACGTATCCATTCCCGAAGGAAGCGGGCGGAAACGGTGCAATTACGTTGATCTCTACAGAATGCTTAAAGACAAACAAAGTATCATCAGGATACAGAACAGAGACGTTTTATGCTGTGCTAGAGCCATTGTTACTGCTAAAGCAAGAATCGATCAGCACTCAATGTGGGACTCTATCCGCTAAGGCAGATGTATGTAACAGGAATTAGCAGAAAAACTCCATAAAAAAGCAAACGTATCAAAAGGCCCATGCGGTATCGAAGAACGGTTTTAAAAGTTTGTACCGTCTTTATGGAAGAGGAAGTAACTGAAGAGAGTACCTGCGAGAACTGTGGACAGAACCAACTGGTCTTTAGTGGACCCAATGCCAACAACGACTTTTGCAACTGGCTATTTTCCGGAAACAACAACTCCACCGTTATCTGCCACAACTTTAAAGGAAATGACTCTATGCCCGTTCTGCAATACCTGTTTTGTCGTGGAATTCAGCCCAAGATAATCCATAACGGTGCCAAAAACATGTCTGTAACGATTCCAAACTGCAGCATACGGATGATAGATTCCCTCAACTTTCTACCCACTGCCTAAGCCAAACTCCCGAAAATGTTTGGATTCGAAGAACTCCACAAAGAATACTTTCCACATCTGTTTAACACAAAAGAAAACCAGAACACCCGATTAGAAACTCTTCCAGACATCAATTACTACAATCCAAATTGTATGAAAGCGGGAGACCGGGAAACATTCGTGAAATGGTACGAAGAAAACAGGAACGACCCATTTGACGTTCAAGAAGAACTCTTGAAGTACTGCATCACAGACGTAGACATCCTGAGAAAAGCCTGTTTAACCTTCCGGCAACTGTTCATGGACACTTTAGACGGAACCCCAATCGACCCTTTCCAAGGGAGTATCACTATAGCATCCGCCTGCAACCTTGTCTTTCGATCCAAGTTTCTACAGTGGAACACCATTGGACTCTTCCCAGCGCAAGGCTACCAGCCAGAACATAAGCACTCCATCAAAGCTATGAAGTCGATAAAATATATATCAGCAAAGAAAGATTTAAGAATTCAACACGCCCAAAACGGAGGAGAGAAGCAGATTGGACCCTACGGGGTAGACGGATACGACAACGGAACTGTGTATGAATTTCACGGTTGTTACTGGCACGGATGTCCCAGTTGCTATTCCAGAGAGACCATCAATACCGTCAATAACATGTCCATGTACGATCTACATCAACGGACCATAGAGAAGAAGATCCAATCGTCAACTTCCCCTTGTTGTGTAGCAACATTTCGTCCGCTCCAGCTTATGGAGTTTACGTATCTCAATTGATTCGTTACTCCAGAGCGTGCGGGACTCACATCGATTTCCTTAGCAGAGCGACACGTCTGACGCAAAAATTGCTCACACAGGGTTATGTTGGTCCTCGGTTGCTGTCTTCACCCAAGAAATTTTACGGAAGACATCATGCACTTATAGACAAATATGAGTATTCGATCTCTCAGATGAGTGCTGATGTTGGTTTGTCATAGGGTGTTGTTTTGTCTTCCTTTACCGGATTTGACACGCTGAATGGACAATGGCAACGCGACGGGTGTGCTATAGCAAGCAGGAACTGCTTACTCTTCCGGAGCACCTGCGTTCACTCTTGTTTCGACTGGAGTTCGCGTTGTTGATTATTATTCAGTTATTTTGTGTTTCCATGTTTCACATGTTGTCTGTTTTTGTCCCGTTTTTGTTGTTGTTTACGGGTTTTGTCTCTGCCCTTTCGGGCTTTTGACATTCGGATACCCCATTGGTACCTCTGCTTCTATCTATCTGCAGCAAGAAGGATACTCCTACGTAGAGATTTCGATAAAGAGATAGAACAAAGTCCAACACTTCGTGCCTATGTCAATTCCCTAGAGATGGTCCCTGCCTTAGAACCACGTGATGCGTTTTATGGA
The DNA here is from genome assembly GCA_963971305.1 of Arcuatula senhousia. Classification (NCBI taxonomy): domain Eukaryota; kingdom Metazoa; phylum Mollusca; class Bivalvia; order Mytilida; family Mytilidae; genus Arcuatula; species Arcuatula senhousia. The sequence continues at coordinate 47,790,215 of OZ020315.1, read as the reverse complement.
GGAAGAACAGAAGCCTTAACCTTGTACAAACAGACAGAAGAAGACAATATAAACTACTATGACGTCACATCGCTCTACCCATTTGTCAACAAAACAGGAAAAGTACCAAAAGGACATCCCGTCATCGTTACGGAAAACTTTGTTGACATCAACGAGTACGAAGGATTGAAGAAATGTAAAGTACTACCGCCCAGAAACCTATACATCCCGTCTTACCAACCTAGATCAACAACAGACTGATGTTCCCACTGTGTCGTACCTGTAAGGAAACCTACCAGCAAGAACCTTGTAACCATACTGAAAAAGATAGAGCCATTACGGGAACCTGGGTAACTGATGAACTGAAGAAGGCCTTGGAAAAGGGATATTCCATCTTAACCATCTACGAAGTATGGCATTTTGAAGAGGAAGAACAGTACGATCCCGGAAGGAAATCTGGAGGACTCTTCACCGACTACATCAATACATTCTTGAAAATGAAACAAGAAGCTATTGGCTGGCCGGAGTGGTGTCATTAGGAAGAGGCTAAACAGCATTACATCAAGGACTACGAGGAAAAGGAAGGGATACAGTTAGACTATAACAAGATAAAAAAGAACCTCGGCATCAGGTCTTTAGCCAAACTGATGTTGAACAGTTTTTGGGGCAAATTTGGACAAAGAAACAACATGCAACAAACCTCTTACATCACGGAACTCTCGAAGTACTTTGACAAGCTAACCAGCGATAAAATTGAAGTCACCGGGATCCAGTTTGTTAACGATGAAATGGTGGGATTACGATGGAAATATAAAGAAGATTTCATCGAAACTCAAAAGAAAACGAATGTCGTCATAGCCGCCTTCACTACAGCACAGGCCAGACTTAAACTATATACTTATTTGGAGAAGTTGGGAGAAAGAGTGTTGTACTGTGATACCGACTCTATTGTATTTACCTCGAAACCTGGACATTGTAAACCAGAACTATGGGACTACTTGGGAGATTTGACGGATGAAACACCATCACACAGTCTGTCACGGGAGGACCAAAAAACTATGCGTATAAACTAGCCGTTCCAGAGAAAGGAGGAAACAGAACCATGTGTAAAGTTCGTGGAATAACATTGAACTATAAGAATGCTTTGGACATCAACTTCGACACCATCAAGGAGATGGTAACCGTTAACAGAAGCGATATCAGGACAGTGAGAGACGATTATAAGATCCAAAGAAGCCACCAGAAACTGTTAACCGTCCCGAAGGAAAAGGACTATAAAATTGTGTTTGATAAAAGAGTGATCATATACGATTTAAGCACTAGACCCTATGGATTTGTAAATAGAGTTGTATTGTAATATAGAATGTTGATAAAAGTTGTACTCTGTTTCGAGTTTCTATTGAAAACTTAAAGAAAAGAGCTACCAATGCAATAACAAAGACAAAACAAAAGAGCCCCTAAAGGGCGAACCAAACAATAAAAAAAAGAAAAGAAGAACCAATTTGAGTTAAGCCTTACATGAACAAAACAAGCTCAAAATACGAAAAAAAAACAAGAGAAAATGAGGAGGAAGAGTAGGGAAATGATGAGAGGGGGAGGGAAAATGAGATGATGAGGAGGAGGAGTACAGCCATCCATAAAACACAAAGATACGAACTACAACACAATACATGTAGTACGTAAAGGGCAAACGTCCATCAAGGACGAAAAAAGAGAAGAGGCCAAAATGGAATAAGCCACACAAAAGTATCACAACACAGGAGCCCATAAGGGCGAAACTAACAAAACAAAAAGATGTTTAGGGTTATGGTTAGGGTTAGTATTAGGGTTAGGGTAAGAATTAAGGTTAAGGTAAGAATTAGGGTTAGGGTAAGGATTAGGGTTAGGGTAAGAATTAGGGTTAGGGTTAGTATTAGGGTTAGGGTAAGAATTAGGGTTAAGGTAAGAATTAAGGTTAGGGTTAGGATTAGGGTTAGGGTAAGAATTAGGGTTAGGATTAGTATTAGGGTTAGGGTAAGAATTAGGGTTAGGTTAAGAATTAGGGTTAGGGTAAGAATTAGGGTAAGGGTAAGAATTAGGGTAAGGGTAAGAATTAGGGTTAGGGTAAGGGTTAGGATTAGGGTTAAGGTTAGGGTTAGTATTAGGGTTAGGGTAAGGATTAGGATTAGGTTAGGGTAAAAATTAGGGTAAGGGTTAGGGCTAGGGTTAAAGATAAGAGTTAAAATACAGAACAAAAACTGGTGACGCACTAAAATGGGGCTAAAGAAAGGGACGAGTCGCCGCTCCGCATGACTGCACACGACTTTACATGCTAGAGATTTAGGGTGGCTCTTTCAGTACAAAAATAGCAATTATTTAACATGGAACCTATGGGAATGAACTCGGGGTCATCGGGGTCATAGTGTTCTAGAGTGGCCCGCATTACTACTAGTAGTTGATTTTTTTTTACTTTTTGACTAATTTTGACGATGAGCTCTTTCTAGATTAAAAAAAATGGTTGGTCTCTACGTCTTTACAGCATCATAATCCTTCTGTATCCGAATGAAATCCTTGGTTATTGGTTTTGCTGTGCGCATTGCTGTAACTATTGCCTTTTGTATGTGCCAAGGATAGCAAAGGCCTTATGACCGTTCCTTGTAAAACACCTGCTACATTCTGTTTTCTTTTACTTGAGTTTGATCCTGCCAATTCAGTTGTTTTATTATAACCTTTATTTAAACCCTTTTCATAATCTGATGATGAAATGGGAATACTTTTATTTTTTTCTTTTAATCTCGGATACTTAGTAGCTTGCATTTTGAAAACAACATCCGATAATAAATGGTATAAATTGAGAGAACCGTGGTCGGAATAAGAGAATGCTGCAAGAGGAAATGACAGTCTGACAAGAAAATTGAGGCTTTCTTGGTTATCTAAACGATGCATTGACATACAGATTGTTGTATAAATTGAAGCAAAAAGGTTATAACAAGCCTACCTAACTGAAGATAAAAGACAAAACAAGACAAAGACCCACTGGTGGAACTGGATGCTCCTGTCCGGACTTGATGCAGACAGTTAACAAATGATGGTTTGGTTAAAGTTAGGTTTTTGGCGCCAAACTTTCCTCTTTCATTGCAATGTTAAGACCCGGTAGTAGCAAAAATCACAAACTTGCCATTAGATACAAAAGGTATTGTAGGATTATTAACTTAGAAAAAAAACAGACAAAATCTAATTTCAAACGATCACGAATCATTTCAACTGAGATCATTTTTATTTTTCTTTTAGTGACGGATACCGAAAGAAAAGCTTTTTGAAATCATTACATAACATTCAACCAGTGTCAAGAAGTTACTTTAATTTAGCAATCAGAATAGCTTTATAAGTAACTGCTAATACCGGAACGACAACATAAGAACTCAAGCAAAATACTTATACTCGTCGCATAAACATATGCACAAATTAATTCTACTTTTAAAGGGTCAACGTTTAAGATTTTAACGATTAAATCAAAGTTTACCAAGCAATGTTTTCTAAACAGTCGATTTCAGTTTCGGTCTCGGTTTCGGCTTATAGTGAAAATGTCTAATGATTAATAGCTGAATTAGGGATTTGTTGTCCAAATTAAAGCATCACATATTCAGCAACAACATAGTCCAAGGGGGAAGTTATCGTTCATTTCCTCCTTTTGCCTATCTATTGGCGCTAAAAATGATGACGTCCAATCCTTGTATTGGATTCCTAAATTCATGGTTATTACATAAAAATCCATATAAACAGTTCATTATTGTGGGGTCATCCAAATGTACCGCTAAACTTCTTAAAGTTCTGTCGGCGTCAATACTGACCGCAATAAAATCTGTCTTTAGATATTTATCGATTGGAACTATTTAATCCAATGTGGATATCAAGGAATTCGATGGAGATTACTAACTAAAAATCAGATTCATCATGTATCAGAAAACGTTTAATTTCAGTACACTCTTTTCTTCTATTCTACATGAACAACTGAAATTACGACTGACACAACTAATTAAACGCAGTTTTTTTTTTCTGAAAAAGAATGGAAAACGAAGGTACAAATATCTGGTAGTCGTTTGTACTAAGATTTACTTTGTCATTAATTAAGTCTTAGAAAAAAGAACACATTTACAGAAGACACGACAAAAATAATGATTCCAATGGATACAAGTTGTACAACTGTGCTTGCTGATATGTTCTTCATTCATATTAAGCAGACTTCTTGCCCTAGACACAAAAACAAGATCATAAACTAGATTTCTTTTATCCTCACGTTATGTTATATTGATGATGTCAACATCAACAGTTGGGATGATTTGAACTGTACATCTTCAAACGTTATTTACGCACTAGAATGCACTTTATGCAGATTGATATATGTTGGGGAGACTAAAGGCAGATTGAATGCCCGTATAAGTGGCCACAGATCTGACATTAACACCGACAAATTCCCTTTCATTTACCAACATTTTAATCAACTGGACCATTCCATCTTGTCCATGAAAGTCCGCATTCTTGAAAAAATATACCATACCACCATCCCACTTTAAGTACACCATTTCGAAAACAACGTGAAGAATTCTTGATAAGAAGGTTAGGTACCGCTTTACCTTATGGTTGCAACGACAACATTGGCAGTTTAGGGAACTTATCAAGTCCAAGATACAATGATGTGAACGTGATGAATCTTTTTGAACAGCAGGAAAGGCGCAAACGCAGTCATGAACATCGGAAGTACAATTCACCGAAGGTACATGACGTGTCTATCAATGGACTGCTTTCGTCTATCCAACAACCTCTCGGGATTCATCACATTCGCACTAAATTGTATTTTATTCCTCTTTCCAAACTTCACACACTATACAAAAAATGTCTCGAAAATCCAGTGACTGATTTTAAATCCAACCTGTACCGTCTTACAGCCATTGTTCTTGACATTGGATACAACCGATTATTCAAACCAGTCGGTGTTCCACACGAAAACAACAAGGACAATCGCTCTTTCATTTCTCTACCATTTTTAAACAAAGGTTTGGATGCCATAAATTTAGGAAACATTTTACACCATAAATCTGTTACAGAACATATACCTCCTTATTTCAAAGACAAAAGTGTTCCCGTCATTTCTTATTCCTACACTTCCACCATTGCACCTAAGGTATTTAACTACAAACAAGTTTTGCGGGATTACCAAATCAACGACCTCAAAGCAAAACCACCAGACTGTTCTTGTGACAAATCCCCATTCAAATATAGTCCCTCTGGCCACGTCATTACCGGGGACCTCAACATAGTGGAAAAATACCAACTCCGCGATGTTTTGGACAAAGGACCAAAATATCATGAGCCTAGAGCAATCAACTGGAACCATAATTTCAAAACAATTATGGATTCAGTTGAAGACTATGCCAGAAAATGGGCCAAAAAAGAACATGAAATAGAAAGCGAGCGACTTTCTTTCTGAGAGGGTAAAGTCTGTGAGGTCGTTGGTTTTGAAAAGGATTAACTCTTTGAAAGGCTCGATGAGCACCAAGGCAACATCTATTTTCAACAACCCTGATGTTGCGAAGACATTGTCCACCTTACATGACAAATATGTCGTCGTACCTGCTGATAAAGCACCTAACAACATCATTTGTGTATGCAATAGACACTATATTGATTGTTTAACAGCTGAATTAGGGGTTGGTTGTACTAGCAAAAGCACCACATATACAGCAACAACACTGTCAAAGGAGGAAATAATCAACAATCATAATTCTGTCATTTCTTCCTTTGGCATTTCTGTTGACAAAAAGAACGATGACGTCCCAAAGTTACATTAAACTCCACACAAGCAACGATTTATTACTGGGTCATCCAAATGTACAACTAAGCCTCTTTCAGTTTTGTTAACATCAATATTGACGGCAATAAAATCAAGCCTTCAAAAGTATTTCGATTGTTGTTACTCTAGAAATGGCGTCAATCAAATGTGGATTCTCAAAAATTTTAAAGAACTGATGGAAAATATCCATTCGAAGTCATTTTCATCATGTAATAGCATTAAAACGTTTGATTTCTCTACATTATATACTTCAATTCCACATTCACAATTAATATCTCGTTTGGCACAGCTGATTAAACGTAGCTTTATCAAAAATAACGGAAAACGCAGGTACAAGTATTTGGTAGTCGGTTATAAAAAGACTTACTTTGTCATCCAGGAGTCTAGCAAGAAAAACAAATTTACAGAAGATCAAATAATAGATATGCTCAATTTTCTAATCGACAACGTATTTGTACAGTTTGATGGACGTGTTTTTCAGCAAACAATAGGTATCCCAATGTGCACCATTGCTGGCCGATTTGTTTCTTCATTCATATGAAGCAGACTTCTTACAATCACTTCTAGACAAAAAGGGCCGCAAACTTGCTTTATCCTTCAATCTCACATTTCGTTATATTGATGATGTCCTTTCACGAAATAATCCTCGATTTGGTGACTATTTACATCTCATATATCCGATGGAACTAGAGATAAAGGACACTACAGATTCTAGGAGGTCCGCTTCATATTTGGATCTATTTCTCGAAATTGACACACAAAGAAGGCTTTGTACAAAACTCTATGACAAACTTGATGACTTCAACTTTGCAATAGTTAACTTTCCCTTTCTGTGTAGCAACATTCCGTCCGCTCCAGCATATGGAGTTTACGTATCACAATTGATTCGTTATTCCAGAGCATGTGGGGAGTACAACGACTTCCTTGATAGAGCTACACGGCTGACAAGCAAATTGTTAACACAGGGGTATGTTGCTCCCAGGTTGTTGTCATCACTCAAGAAATTTTACGGACGACATCATGTGCTTGTATACAAATACGGGATTTCTATCTCTCAGATGAGCACAGATGTTGGTTTGACATAGAGTTTTGTAATGTCATCCTTTCCGGATTTTACCAACACTTAATCGATCTTTGGCAACGTGACGGGTGTGCTATAGCAAGCAAGAACTGCTACCTCTTCCGGAGCATCTGAGTTCACTCTCGTTTCGACTTGCGTTCGCGTTGCTGAATGCGGTTTTGTTGTTATGTGTGTGTGTTTTTATGTTGTTACGTGGTTTGTTTTGTTGTGATGATTTTTTGTCTGCCGGTTTTGTCCTTGTCTTTACGGTTTTATGATACTGATTACCCCTTTGGTAGACATTTGCTCCTTTCGATTTGGTGACCAATTCCATATATATCCTCCGGAACTTGAGATAAAGGACCCACAACGGATTCTAAGAAGCTTTATTTTGGTTTACATCTCGAAATACTTTCAACGAAGACTTTTAGAAAAACTGTTAGACAAATATGATGATAATGTTATAGTCAACTTTCGCTAATGAGCCTTGAATAGAGAAAACGCGCATCAGGCGTACATTAATTTGTCTGAAACTTTGTTGTTATTTGTATTTAAAACATCCGTGAAGGTTAGCTCAATTAGTGAAGTTTTTAATTCTGAGAGCTTAGCCTGCTCTGGAATCAACACTATTTGTGTTGAACACATCAAAACTATAGAATATCCTTTTAAATTTTAAAATTGTTTGAACCTTTAGGTTCTGTCTACCCCAGATATAGGTTGATTCAAGTTATAATTTAATTTTCCTGTTTGGAACTTCTGTTTTAATCATTCAATGCTCTTCGTGTAATGTCTGGCTTTTTAAAATAATTTGCTGATGAGTTTTGAAAAAATGAAAGGCGTATCTGGCGTAAAAAATCACTTTAATTCAAGGTGTAAAGCTTACCGCAGACTTAGATCTTGTACGAAAGACACGACGCATGGAACAAAGTCGTACTTTAATTGCAGAAACAACAATGTGTTAAGGGTCCGGGAGGAAGACGCACGTGAAAGAGTTTCTGAATGCTTCTTGGGATTCTTAAGTCATTATCATTGTCCTGATGATGCTTCTGTTGATGGTTATTATCTCATTGATGGTGTCATGGTTGATGGCAAGGGCTTTCCTGAAGTTCCTGGTTCTGTTTTCCCCTTTCTCCGACATGTCTAATATATAAGCATATTTTTTTGTCCCAAAGTACCAAATTCTATGACGGTGTGGCCTGGTTAATCATCCGTCGAATCTCTTAAGTAGTCTCCCAGTCCTGGTACCCATTGCCTAGCCCTTGAAGTAAATACAACTGAAAGAAATGCCTTTAACATCAATCATCAATCATCAATGAGATGGGAACCACCAACAGAACTGTGTAAATAAAGGTAATAACAAAATTATCAAACTTGGAGAATCAATCTCAAATGTCCATAAGACGAGACAAAACAAGGAAGACATGATGTAATGCCAGGAGCCCATAAACAGCGAAATTGGCAAAACAATATAGAATGAACAAATTAGTGATAATCCATACATCATCAACAACAACATCAACAAAACCAACAACAACGGGGAAAGTATGAAAGAGATGAAGAAGTAGAAGGAGGAAGCAGCAACAACATATACATGAGGACTAACCGTACGGGAGTCTTTTAAGGGCAAACCTTTAGTGAGCGAGTAAGTTGGTGTTCTACGCCATTGCAACGCTATATTGGTTATTTAAAAGTAATGATCATAAAAAGATGATTATATGAACATGAAATGATGATGATAAATAGAACATGGGGGTTGGGTGGGATACAAAAGCCAGTTGATTTTGAAGACCATACAAAAAGGGGAGAGGTAGGTATGGCAGTCTACAAAGGGGTATTTTATGAGCATGAAGTGTGGCAATCTCCATACACGTTGATCCACTATGGTCAGCGGTCAGTGTGTCCGTAAAATAGACCTGACAAACACCGCGGACGAGGGCCACCCTATTTAGCCTTGGTCGCTCTGTGGGCTGAGCAGTGACCCGACGCCAGAATCCCAAGACTCTTTGTCGCCTCTTACGTCAAGCTAGGTTCTGTTGTGGGCCTGTTCGCCACCAGGCCCAACACGGGACGATAAACCTTAAAAAACAAAACAGACCATAAAAGATAGAAGACACCAATCAGGGATAATAGGAACAATACAGAAGCCCAATTATGGCAAAACTTAAAAAAACAGAAAGAAGTTTTGGGTTAGGATTTTGACTACGGTTTAGTGTTAGGTCATCGGTTAAGGTAAGAAATACATAAACTAGAAGCAAAGGGCGAGAGAAAGGGACGTGTCGATGTTTCCAATCACTGCGACTTTACTGCAAAAGATCCGTGGTGAAAGACGTCGCCGAGAGGTTTGCCCTTTAGTCAATGAAATTTAAAAAAAAATGTTTAGACAGCTGCTTAATACTTCTATTCAAATACCTGAACAATTTAGCAATTGAAAGCTTTTTATTATTTTCTAAGGTTTACTAGCTAAATGGCAGTTATTTTAATGTTGAAGAGACCATAACCTATAAGAGGTGATTTGAAAACTTTGATCTTAAGGGTCCAAAGTATAACGGTTTTCAATGCAAGAGGAAAGGTATATTGCTCTCCATCTGAATATCAAAATTTTCAAGCTATTTGCAAAAAACTGCAATTATTTTTAGTCACGGCGCCATGTTTTATGACTTATTCAAAATATCCACACTAGTTCTTTACCACTTATACTAATGAACCAAAGTTTTATTCCAAGTGAACGTATGGCACCAGAGGAGTTAACAGTTTTCCAAATGTTGGGGCATTGTTGTGAAAATGGCCAATTTATACATTTTAAGAGGACTAAAGTTGTATTTAAGATATTGAGCTTAACTAGTAAAAAAAACTAAATTATCAAGATAAAGGACATTTACTCCTCCATGGGTTTTTGGATCTTTTTCAAGTTCAGGGCGGGTAGATCTTGATTTTAGTCATTTGCACAAAAAACAACATTAATTTTCCCTTTAAATCTGGAAACATTTTTTAACCGGTTAAGGGATATTACCACAAAAAGGGGATATATGACAAAGGGTTTATAATAAAACAACCAAACTTGGAGGTTTAATTTCAAAAGTCAAAGAAAAAAGACAAATATGGAGGACACCGTAAATATTGAAGATCAAAATGGCCCTTACTTGGCATTGTTCCATTAAAAAAATATAGTTAAACCAGGTTAAATGATGCCAAAACCCCTAGACCAAATTAAATACTTTGTAAAGCTTAATGTTACGCAAGCAACGGATTTTCTCCTTTGTTAATGGTTTTCTTAATATCAACACACGAAAAAAAATCTATTTTTTACATTTTAAAGGATTGTAAACTCTATTATGGTCATCTGATAACTTTGACTCAGTAAAGTCTTTTGTAGATATTTTAGATATTGTTTCCTCTTCTTTTAAAAATTCAAGTCAAAGGATGTTTTCTGACCCCATGTTTCTTTCATCCCCTGAAACATGCGTACAAAGTCTCGTTGCATTCTATATAGTAGTTTCATGGAGGAAATCAATTGAAAAATTGTTTACAGAAGAAGACAGAACGATAATGACGATGACGGACGCTAAGTGTAAGACAATAGTAAGCATGAATATAAGATTATATCTAATTAATATCACAAGTATTGCGTTTTATCGCAAAAAATATTGCGTTTATTCGCAAAAATATTGCGTTTATTCGCAAACTATTTTGCGTTTATTCGCAAAGTTTATTGCGTTTATTCGCAAAACTATTGCGATTATTCGCAAATACCATTGCGGTTAAACGCAAAAACAGTTATTGCGTTTATTCGCAAAAATATCATTGCGTTTATTCGCAAAGTATTGCGTTTAAATGCAAACTATTGCGTTTAATCGCAAAATCATTTGCGTTTAGACGCAAACAGTATTGCGTTTATTCGCAAACTATTGCGTTTAATTGCAAACATCTTTGCGTTTATTTGCAAATTATTGCGTTTATTCGCAAACGTTATTGCGTTTAATCGCAATACTTTGCGTTTAATCGCAAAAAAATATTTTTTTTTATTTTAATGTGGCCCGAATGCGCTTCCGTATAAATGACCGATTCAAATAAATTTAAATTACTAGTGATATACAACCAAATATATACTTACATAGACCATATAGGAGGCTGTTTTACAAATAAAATCACCAAATATCCAGTCGGGAGTGGCATAAGACGCCGCTGTGAAAGTCACCACAATTACTAGAAATGTCAAATCAGCAATAGCTAGATTCACCATGTAACAGTTCGTTGCAGTTGATTCACCATTTTTCACCAAAGTGTAAATCACAAGACCATTTCCGGTAACACCGACAATGACAAGTAAAACCCAAATTGTGGGAACGATGACGGAATACTCTGGACGTTCCGCAAATAATATTCCTTCTTCATTTAAACTTTTGTTCGCTAATATCAAATGTTCTGCTATTGTTACATTGTTAAACATTTTTATATACGTTATTATCTATCACAAATAAAGCATTGCGATCAAAAACACAGACGGAAAAGTTCTTAAGCGACCAAATGAGCTTAGAAAATAAATCTTAGAAAAATGCCTGGGCTTCCGTATATTCCGTCTTAAAGCTTAGAGTCAAGAGTTTGTGTCAAACCTGTGGACAATTTTTCACCGTTAATTATCGATACCATATAAGCTTGTTAGTCTAACTCAGATAAGACCAGGAACGTTAGAACTGGAAAGTTACTCTGCAAAGAACCAGTCCTTTTATAATTGTTGAGCGCTATTACATCTGGCGACAGTTTATTTATTGATTAATGATAACTAAACGTTATAGGACAATAACGACGACATTATGTGTCTCCTTTTCCGTTAATTTGCTGTTTCAGAAATCACTTTCAAGTGAATCAGCTTGCGTGATATTTATAAACTTTTGAATTGTTTTGTTATTTCTAATGACTTTTCGAACAAGAACACATTATCTTTTGCAATACAATACAAATGTTTTTGTCTGAACCATAAACTATTTTCATTTTGCTATGGCATTGTTAAAAAAAAATAAGGTCTTTCTGATTTAATTTCACGGTATAGTTCTGTTAGGTAGAAAGTAAATCATGCATGTTCATTGTAAATTTTGTTGTGGTTAGTATCAGAGGGAAAATATTTTAAAAATGCATCATAGCTTTTGTGAGAAACATTTGACGCTGATATAAACAAAGGAAGCTTATAGAGTAGAGATATTATTTACAAACAAAAAGGAAGGAAGTTGTATGTGAAGTGCACAGCATGGGTACATCTATTTCTTGCAAAGTGTTTGAAATATTATTTTTAAGATTTAATTTTGTATTGTGTAAAAACAATAGTGTTGACGTTAACATTGCAAAGCACAATGTAGATATGACGCAAGTAAAATAATGACGACAAACAAATAACATGGTTTTTCCGTCTACATTATCTAAGTTTAGTAAGATTTGTACTTTCACAATGAGTTGAAAGAATAATTCATGGAATTTTGTTAATCAACCGAGTGAGCTTTTCCGTGCGATTTCCTTCAAAATATCACGGAAACAAAGGATAGACACAAAACTTTCTTTATAAAGATGGATATAGCAGCAACATTATCAAGCAGGGTTTTTAAATGGCAAAATACAGCATTACAATGTCTACAGGATTTAGAATATTACTCATCCTGGATTTTTCTGTTTCCAGAAAAGATGTCTACTGTTGATTATTTTATATCAGCTTATATTTAGAATACATCCCAATTTTTGTCCATCATACGCTAAACTCATGAAGATGAGGAGTAACTGCTGGTTATATCTATGTACGCTGTGTAGCACACACTTGGTTTACCTCGTCTCATTCCCTTTTAGTGAAGACATTAATAGGGTTTGTTGACATAACAATAAATATGTTCCACGGCATATTGAAATCAAAGACGATCTGGAATCTTCCTAGGGCAAATTAGAATTCTGATTTATCCCAGGACATATTGGAATTCTGATTTGCCCTGGATTTAATCTAATGTTAATTATAATTCTAATTAATCCTTGGGATTATTTCCTATAATTAGCAATGAAATGAAAAAAAATTAAAAACAACTTAAACAGTAAAACAAAATCCTTATTTATACAGGTTCAATCATTCATTTTTTGTTTGTTTTGTGTTGTCAGTTTCTTGAGATTTTCTTGTTAGTGTATTCTGCTTTTGTATTTGCCCTTTCGGACTTTTGACATTCGGATGCCTAATTGGTACCTCTGCTTCTCTCAATTTCAGATAATATGTATTGTAAAAATATCAGACAATGATATAAGTCGACAATTAAAATGAGAGTTACTATAAGTGAACTCAAACATGATCGACGATTTTGTAACACAATACAACATAACGTTGGCGTTCATAATTATGATATCACGAATTATACAAATTATATCAATGATAACATATCCAATATCTCTTTTCAAATTTAAAAAAAATGAATATGGAATTTTTTTTATTCATTCAGATATTTTTTTTTATATTTGATACAAATTTATGCATGTTCCCACCCATGTTCATGTATAATATTTAAACGGAGCTTTATGACCATCAATTCTTCCGTAAATGACTCTTTTCAGTGTAAGATGACCAGGTTGAGATGCGAGCACGTGCAGCGATCTCACACTGGCCAATTAACCAATAATAATCATCGGTACTGATATTGATCGATGATGTTGACCAATGCAATGCAATGTTATTTTAAACTTTCGGTTTTTAGAATGAAGTCACCTAAGGTTACAGAATATAGAATTTTTATTTTTTACCGAAAAAATAGGTACTTACACGCGTTCTTGGAAAACCGACAATGATCTTTCACTCGTGATAGAATTTTTTGGGGTTTGCAGTTTCAGATATTTATATCATGCATTATCACATTTTTAAGATGAAAAGAAAGAGTATTGAAACGCCTACTGTTTGTAAGTTTTAAGCTGGACAACATATTTTATTAACATTTTTATGTAAAGGCTGGCACTTTTGAGAATAAACAATTACAACATTACAAAACTTGGAGGATAAATCTCAATATCAAAGAAAAAAAAAAAACACGCCAAACCCTCTCATCCATTATAATCTAAGGGTCCGGTTGTAACACAAAACACAAGACGATTGTGTATACATAGGGATATTGAGGTGATCAGCTCAGTACAACAAACACTTATAAACGTAATATTCTTATCCTTGGAAATAAATCAAACTAAATTTACAAAAACAGAGTAACGATACAGCTTTTCACTTTCATACATAAGTCAAAATCAGTTTAACTTCTTTTTTTTCAATGTAAATAGCAGCCCTTATTTATGATGCAAAATATTCATTACTTACTTTATGACATTCCTTAAACCACTGGTACTTTGTTATCGACTTGTTTTTGGATGCTTTGTGACGTCACATGACGTCAAATAGAATTTGATAACTTTTTTCGAATCTTTTATCATAGGAAAAGTTTCTTAGAATAGCAAATAATGCAAGCATTCAAGATATGTTTAAAATTCTTATATCTTCTTTTTGATTGTAATTAGATAATGCTAATAAATCAAGACTAACTAATAAAAGAAAATTTCCATTCTCCAATCTACCTTTTACAGACAGTGATTGGATAATATCAATTGTTTTGCAGAAACTCCTCTGAAAGAACATTGTACAATTATCCTTTGATAAAAAATGTTCACTCTTAATGTTTTAGAAATAACAGCTAGCCCAGACATTATTCCTAAATATGAAAAAAGTGTGTGCACTACTTCTTCAATTTCTGTTACAACTTATGTACTATTCCACATAAGGATCAGGCAGGGGGTGGCACCTCGATAATTTCCAATTTCAGATTTTTGGGTATAGATGCATTCATTTTACCATAAAAACAAACCCAATGCAGTTTTTACATCTTAATATGTATTTGGTGCCTAGATATTATTTGACTGGTTATATAGGAAAAAAATATGGCGGGAAATTTTCTCGTACTTTTTACTATACAATATAACTAAATTTTGACAGGTAATATCTCCTAAACCCAAGATAGGCTGAAAAATTTAGTGTTCAAAATAAAGTTGACTGGGGTTGCTTTACCTATTTCTGTTGAAATTTATTTGTGTATTTATTATCGCTGTGCCACCCTATTAATGGTATCTGCCTGATTCTTAGAAAAAGTAATACTTAAAATGATATTGTCTACGAAAATTAAATCTTTGTACAAACAATAAAAGGCCAACAGACAACTTGTTTTGTCTAATTGTAAAGATATGAACAACAAAAATGTAATTGTGGTATCCCATAAATCTAAAAATTGAAACACAATCATCACTAAATAATATTTATAAGCTTTACAAAATTCTTATTCATGATCTCTCATCCTGCCTTTAGCATGCCGTTAGCATGCGCACTGTAGTTAATTTTATTTATAAACGTTGCTGGTTCATACATCCGGTCTTAAATTATTTCTCGTGGTTTTGGCCGGTATACGTTTCTGGATGGCGACGAAAATACCAAAGCCGCAAAGCAAAGAAAATGAAAATTATACGTCTTGTATTTTAATGAAGATTATTAAGATAAATCACATTGAATTTATTTTATTTGTTTCCATATTAAAGTCTTATGGAATAAAACATCCGAGACCCCGACTGTTGGCTGTATTAAATACACTAAAATATATACATGTATGTCTTCACGAAGGTAAACAAATATTCAATCAACATGATGGAATAATTTTGAGCAAAATATACCAAGTAGAAGGCAAAAAATGTTATTTTGGTAGATAATACGCAATTAATTATTCTTTAGAGCCAAAGACAAAATTAGTTAATGCAAACGAAAACAACACGAAAAACGGCTACATGTACATGTAAACATTCCATAAAGCCCACTAAAAATACGTTTGCAATCAGCAAGGAATCTTCACCATGTCACAATGACAAACAGGAATCAAAATGGCCTAATACGATCAGATTCTCTTCTTTTTTGAAAATATTTACCCAAGAAGAAATCAAAAGACAGTTCCGACAATATCATGATGGAAAAGTTGTAAAATCTGCATCTTAAAGTGTATTCTGAAAATGTTTAAATAGAAGAAAGTTATAAAAAGATAAATCCAAAGGATAGCAACATCTCTTAATTGGACATAATGTTTGAAACACTAGACTTTCTTTTTGTTTGTTGCGTTAAGAGAGTTCAATTAACAATTAAGTACTTAACATTGAAAGCCAATCCAATGTATTACCACTTTTTTTATTTAATATGAATTGTCAGCAAGGAAAGCATTACTGGAGTGATACTAAATTGTCTAAAACTATTTGAAAGAATATTGTTCAGTAAATTAATTGTCACTTTCAGAAGTAAACAATTCTTCAAATGAATTATTTGTTTCCTTATGGAACAAAATCACGGAGCTTATAAATTATTTTTAAAATCTAGATTATTTTTTTTTAAATTCGAATAAAATTTTATGCGTGTTAATCCAATGTTTATCAAAAGTTTATGCAATTACATCGTGGTTTTATGACCATACTGTAGTCAATTCGATAATCATCACACGCCTTTGTATGATTTTTTCTTTGATAATAAATTATTGGATTTACAACTCGTGCCTTCGCGTGCACGTTTTCACACACGCCTAGCATTGTAAAAACTACAATTTAAGACAGACCTTTCTTAGCCTAAATGATTTAATCGTGTTTACAGAAAGGAGGATGGGCAATATCAACTTGTCTTTAGTACGTAGAAAGTTATGGTGCGTTAGAATCTATGTTAAGCAATTAAAAAAAAACTTTTTATAGATATTTAATAACGTCATTCATAAATTCTGTGTAAGTTCAACTTGAAGTAGTGTTTAAAGCTAATTGCATTTGTTTACTGCATCTAAAAATGTTGATTTTGTCACAAATTCATCAGAAATAGCCATAAACCTCTTCTGTTTAATATAATAAAAATGAATAAGTAAAAACAAAATTTATTGTGTACTAACACAGTGTTATTATAATTTAAAAACTACTGGCTAACTGCCAACGAAAATATAAAATCTTCTGAGGTGTGTCATGATTATGCTTGAGAAAAAGTTAAATAACAAGTCAGAGTAATAACATTGAAAAATTAAACAAAATAATATGTTTTTTTCCCTATCACTTTAATTGAGATCGTTACATGTATTGAGAATCAAAATCGAAATGTCTGTTTAGGGTTAGAACTTACATTTTCTGTTGTGCATTGAAATTCCTTTACGTATAACGTACCGACGACCTAGCTATCTGAGACTTATTGCTGCAGTAAAAATAAATATCTAAAATTCATAATTCATTTAATTTGTGATTTTTTGTTAAAAGTATTTTTTTCAATGAAAGCACATTGATAACCAAAATCTTATGAAAGCATTCAATGTTTTTGGTTGGTGATCTTCCAATTTTTTGATTCAAATGCTGCTGATGATAGCTTACTGCTTGAAATATCGATATACAGTATAACAAAAATTAACCATTTTTTTACCATTTTTTGGTATTGTACTTTGAAACTACTGGGTTGATAAAAGCTGCCCAGAGGTCCCCGAGGGTAATCGCAAGCCTGGTTTACCAATAAATTTTAATACTGTTCTGTTGTTTAAATTCCCTTGATGTATTCAAAAATGCAAATGGTCGATGTCCCCGGTGCTAGATTTGGCTTCCCTGCTCGAACTTTTTGTGTTCGAGTACTTTTCTTTAAATATTTTGTTTTAGACCTTCAAATGATTTGATTCAAATATGCTACTGATCAAAGGCTACTTATGTGCATACATAGATAGCATAACCAAGTTACCCGTTTTAATACCCGTTTTGGGTTTAATACCCCCGCGTTGAAGAAGAAGTGGTATACTGGTTTACCTCTGTCCATCCGTCCTTCCGCCCATCTGTAACATAACTTTCGTAACAGTTTTCTCAGCACCTACAACTAAAGTTGAAAATAGGTTTGTCGGATATCTACTTCCTGCTCACCGACTTATTCAATTTTCAACATTACTAGTCAATTATTGAACCTTTTTTGTATCATTTTTCTCAGCAACTACATATCACAGTGACTTGGAATTTGGTATATGAGTTCAGTGTGAGGTCGTTTATTGCGAGTACAGAAATAACGTCTGTCGGATATATACTCCCAGTTAACCCACTTAGTCAATTTTCAACATTACTAGTCAATTATTGAAAATTTTGGAAACATTTTTCTCAGCAACTACATATCACAGTGACTTGAAATTTGGTGTATGAGTTCAGTATGAAGTCTTTTATCGCGAGTAAGGAATTTAGATCTGTAAGATATCTACTTCCTGATTTCACATTAGTCAGTTCTCAAGATTACTAGTCAATTGTTGAAAATTTTTGTAACATTTTTCTCAGAAACTACATATCACAATGACTTGAAATTTAGTATATGAGTTCAGTATGAGGTCATCTATTGTGTGTTTTGATATTAGGTCTGTATAATATCTACTTCCTGTTAAACCGACATAGTTCATTTTGGGGGTAGCGGGGGTATACTGAGTGAGCAGTATCTCACAGATGCCTGACCTCTTGGTCGATAACTGCTGCTGGTGGATCAGAAGTCCCCGGTGATAAACACAAGCCTTTCTTAGAATTCAAATGTCATTATTGTACTTCTTTCAATCAGCAGCCCTTATGTGTAATTAAAAGAACATTTTTACGAAACAACTATAATTAAGATAATAGTTTAAGCATCATTAACATATGTTTTCGAAAATACAGTACCTTTTAAATGTTATGTTTAATGTATTTTATAAGAAAGGATTTTGCTTCAGTGCGATAAGTTTCGAATTCTGTTTCCTTAATAAGGGTTACCCATCTGTTATTATAAATGATTTAAAGAGAATGCCGTGAACATTTTTGCGACATAATTATTTGAGTAACAGTTCATGCATCATTAACGTATGTTTTCGCAAATATTATTACTTTTACATGTATTTCTTATGTCTTTTTATAAGAAAAGATCATGTTTCAGTATTGTAATTTACTTAATATCAATAAACCATCTGTCATTTATAATATGAATGATTTGAGGACTATGTCTATTAATTTGCTGCTCATAAATCATTTTTCTTCTGTTGGTCATACATGTATATCCGTAAATGCAAAATTTAATAAGGTCAAAATTTGTAGCCTTTATTAACGCATCACATCAATGGGACTTATCATCTTTGAGAATGCTGACACTGATGAAATGAAATGCCAAAACAACCTACAACAAACATGACAAAGCATTTTTCATCTTAAATGTATATATTTTATTTTTGATAATTGACTTCTAATTTCGTCTCCTGTCTAGACGACTAATATTTATTTCGTTATTACGAAAGTATAGAGTACAAAAGTTATTATTAATAAACATATTAGAAATGATAATCATTGTCCTTAAGGTCTTAGAGAGAGAGTGGTATACCTATATACTGGAAGAGTTATAGGTCTTTACACTAGTGTTTGATAATAATTATATTTAATTATATCCCTTTATTAGACGTCTTTTACAGCCTCTAAATAGTTTTCTGTCGACATAATCCATTGGTAGAAAAATTCTTAATTCCATCAGAGGATAGGAATCGTGATTCTTCAATTTTTTATCTTTGTTGTACTGGTATGTCTACCTCTTTTTAAGGTTGGTGAGGACACCTGTCATGTGACCAAAAACAGCTAAAAATGCAAAAACAAGTTGAAATTTCACGAATACCTTGAAACTTGTTTTAAATAGTTTCATTAAATAAAACATAATCAAAACAAATTTATTTTAATTCAAATAAAACAACCATTTCTTCATGCATAAAATATTCAAATTAAACAAGGGAGCTAATCCACTTGAAAAATGACAAAAAAAATACAAGGATTTGTATTGTATACAGAACTGTAAGCTGGTGACCCCCAGTTTTTATATCTTTATTTCAAAATATATTGTATTTCATTGATTTTTATCAAATGAAAATTAAATTATAATCAGTGGATTTTTTCTGCGACAAGGTTTTATGTTAATTATTTGGCCTTTCCTATATGATTTATAATAATTTGGGAAAATATTGAGCCTTTGTTTTTAGAAAACAAGCCTGGAAAGGTATGTTCAATATTTTTACACAAGATAAAGTATATACCTAATACTAATACATATACAAAAAATTAAATTCGGCAATATTTTGGGGTCAGGTGTCCTCACTAACGTTAAACAATAATTTCTCAGGACTGTGTCGTGTTATTACGGTAATAGTACACAGATAAATTGCAAAGGATTTGGCGCCTAACAATCAAGTTCAACCAACATTTTCTTTCGCAAATCCCGTACTTATACGAAGTAACTACCATCTTTAACGAGATTTGACCTACGCCAAATTAATATTTGGCTTCGTGACTAGTGTTTTTATACTTTCACGAAACACTTGCAAAGTAGATTTTATGTGTTTTGTTAACTTGAGTTTCACAACTATGTTGTGTTCTATGGTCATTTAATACCGGATCCTAAGATCGCAATGGGAGAGGGGGGTTTGGCGCCATAAAACCTTGTTTAACCCACCGTTTCGTTTGAAATGCCTGTACCAAGTCAGGACCATTGCGATCCACCAATTCTCCGGTATGACTGATTCTTTTTTGTCATTTTCTCTGGACTATGAGATTGATCATTCAAGTTCTGAAGTTTTGTTATTACCTTTATTGAGTAATCATATTGTCCTTTTGTCTATTTTTTTTTTACTTTCTTTACCACTTATTTTTTAGTAGGTATTTCGCCTTGTTTTTGTTTCTTTTACTTATTATGGTTTTGTGCAGATGTTGGTTTGTCATACGGTTGTTTGTGTCTTCTTTTACCGGATTTGACACACTGAGTTGGAAATTGGTAGCGCGGCGGATGTGCTATCAGGCAGAAGCCATTTTCTCTACAGGAGTACCTGAGTTCACTCTCATTACGACTAGAGTTCACGTTGTTAATCAATATTCAGTGGTTTTTGTGTTTCCGTGTTTTTCATGTTGTCTGTGTTTTCGTCCTGTCCTTGATTATGTTTCCGGTATTGTCGTTACGATATCGTATTTCTACATTCGGATGCCCCATTTGAACCTCTACTTCTTAGTAATTTTGCTGTTATATCAACACTTTAGCGTAAAGTGAGCACCATCAAAAGTATGATAACTGTTTTCAAAAAGTAGACTCATATTTTTATTCTATCGAAGATTGACGTGTTGTTGATATGTAACAAATAGCGCACATTTATATTGCTGGATTTGGTTATTGCTGGATTTGGTTAAGTATATTACATATGGATTTTAATGATCAGAATACACATATATTACATCTTACATCTTAGATCTATTAGTAAAAAAAAATACTAGACCGCAAAACGGACTACTTGACCTAATATATCCGCAAAAATAACAAAAATCTAACTGTGACAAGATTTTCTACTAAATTATTTTCAGGCAAAGGTTGGTCTTAAAAGGAATTAGTTTTTTTTTTGCTGCTTTTGTTTTCCTATTTCAGTTTCATATTATAGTGTTTTAAAGTTTTAATATTTTGGTTAGAAGCGCGTCAGACTTGAAAAAAAAGATTGTTATAATTATGATTTCAAAGAACCGATTTCAATATCAAGTGCTTTGAGTGTATATTCTACTACAAATATGAATAAAATTTATGTCGTATTTGTTCAGCTTGTCATTTTCGGACTAAAGACTTATTTGCTTAACACGAGACATACGTATATGTTTTGATTAAAACAAATTGAAATAATAGTCACTATGTAAAAGGTCTTGATTGTCATTTTAGTTCCGATGTAATATTATGCACGGTGAATTTCTGCCTATAGCATTTTACAATATTGGAACAATTGTAACGTCTAGACAGTACTTAATTGTACACGCACAATATGTCCATTTCTTTTTATATCTGTCAAAGCAATCAACTTAAAAGAGTCAATGAACCATTAATAGGCGATTCCAACAAATATTTGATAAAGAAATAATATTCTCATACGATTTTAGTGAGCTACAAACTTTTATTCTGGGAGAGCCCAAGGTAAGAGAAAGGTTTGGCATAAAAATGTGGTCCAACCCACCATGAGGTCCATGAACTCAAGTTGTTACGAGGGTGACAATAATTCTGAAAACGCAAATAATTTTGATTGCAGATTCCTCGGGTTATTCGGTCCGTAGTTAAGTCTAGACGCTGTATGATAGTCCAGGAAGCTGTCCTGTTTTATGTTTCTGTCCGAAAGAGCAACATTGTCAGGTAATGAACCAGAAATTGCAACTTTAACAAATAATAAAGGAAATTAATTATTTACAAGTCTTCACATTCCTCCGATTGTTTCCTGTTGTTGTCATTTAGTTTATTTGACAGTTTTGCTGTTATCTCAAAAGTATATCTTAATATCAATATGGATATTAGGTTGACCTTTGCAATTTTATTAGAGCTAATAATTATAAAGAACATTTGTTATGTAAAAACCCGGAATAATGAACACAACAAAATGGGACCTAATTTACAATACAAATGTGCATAATTGATTGCGCTCGGGTTATAACCAGTCAGTGTGTGCGCTTAAGCTTAATTTGACATTTTTGGTAAAAACCTGGGTTTTTTTTTTATTCTATACAAAGTATGTTCTAATTGTATAGATCTTTTCGTTATTCAGACAAATATTCTCCTCCCGGTTCAATACGAGGAGTTGTGGGTAGTATTTTCAGCAGAATGAGGTTTAATTTTCACTAAGCTTGTTAAAGTAAAACAAAAGTATAAACACTTTCATTACAGTTTTTTAAAGTGAGCAAATGTACCACTATGAACAACAACAATGACTGGCGTATACAGTTCATTTTTGATTTTTAATTTCTGCAGAGGGTCACTGTTTATTTACTCCAAGTGATCTATATTTTACTGGTTGTGATCTATAAGTTACTGTTTGTGATTGATACAGCTTTTATCATTTAGCCACAATATTTGTCTTTTCATTGTTTTTGTTGGTCTTGAACTGCTGAAAACAGTATATGTCAGTAAAATACAGCTCTTTTAATGATTGTCTAGAACTGTTTTTCTCTATATCAGATCATACCAAAACTTTATTTGAAATGACTGATGCGTACTGCATTCGTTTATATCAGTCAACTTTTTAGTTTACCTTGATCTAAGATGACTAATGCTGCCTGCATCTGTTCATGAAAGTCTTCACTGGTTTGTCAATGATCCAAGAAGACTGAGGTTGACTGAATTCTGCCTTGCTTATTCATAATTGTTTTCGGACAAAATCATCTATTTTTTTTTGGATTTGAAAATATAATGATACCTACAAATACATGTATTGAAACAATATAATTTAAAGGCTTAGTTAGTTTTCTATATTCCGTCTTGTCCTGTTTCGAGTTCGTACTTACTCGAATTAAATGTAAATTTTTTCCAGAACCTTCATCCGAGTTTATTCGCAAATTAGAAAACTAGATAGTAAGCAGTAGCTATCAAACATGATTGCTTTTTTGTCCCGATCGAACCAAAATAGAAGCCATTTAAATGGCTCATCGAAACCATCATTACGTAAAATTGGGAAACATTTTGTTTATCTCTTGCTTACTCCTTCAAATGCCCTTACACAATATAGGCTGGTAATAATTTTGTGTGTTATGTTTTAGTTCATATTTATAATGACCATATTTAACTTCATCGGAATTCCATAATGACACTTATCTTAGACCTTTCTTGTATAATGAATGGAATTTGTCAGTTTCAGGTCGTTTATTATTCTGGACCATTGTATAGTCTAGACGTCGTTAAATAGTAAAATATGTCGTATCTGATTCTTCCTTCTGTATCTGTCACAAATGGTGATGAACAAAAAAATGCTGTTAGAGGCAAACACACTAAATGACAGCACAGGAACTTGCTGCCCTCTATCAATATTTTTTAGAGTCAATGTGCGTTACGAAAAAACAAAACAAAAGGGAGATACTACTTTCATCATCCCCCTTTTCTTCAATTCGATTTTCTTATAATAAATAATTGATCTCATACCTTTTCCATCATAATTTGCTTTACAGATGATTTTCCTTGCCAAAACACCCAAATACATCATCTTTCATCGCTTGGACATGAAAAGCATTGCGTCAATGAAACGTCTCAAAACTCGAGAGAAATCCGAATAAATTTTTACGACGTTTGTTCTTTCGTTTTACGTTACATTTATTAATAAAGTCCCGAACATGTCTACACATTTACTTTCTTTTTCATGTCCAAGCGATTGCCAAATTTTACAAAATTGCCCGAGCAAAGCTTGTTCTTGAGGCCGAATTGCAATGCATGAAGATATATTCGGGTGATTTGGAAAGAAAAATCATCCATGAAACGAATTATAAAGGAAAATGTATGAGATCAATGATATTTTAAAATAAAAAAGAATTGAATAAAAAATAAAAGGGGGGATGGTGGTGAAAAGAGTATCTCCCTTGTGTTTTTTTCGTACCGCACATTGACTTTAACAAAATATTGATAGAGGGGAGCAAGTCCCTGTGATGACAGAAAAAAAGATGTAGCAATGGGGCATTGAAATATCGCAATTCTGAAAAGACCGACACAAGATTAGCAGACAATAAAGGCAAGGCGAATGAAAAAATCGACTTCCTCATTATAACAAAAAAACTTAACCATATCAGCGATATGAACGCAGCTCGAAACAAAAATTAACCCAGATGCGCCGATATGTACACCCTTCAGCAATCAAGCTGGTTGTTTTGTTATAACCTTCATTTTAGTGTTAACTCAAATTTCCTGGGAGGTATATGCTGTTGTAAAGGTAGCCTAACCGAGTAATTATAACGGGGGATGATAGTTATAATAATATTATTTACACGTTGTTAAATGTGACAGCAAATAAACTTGGTGCAAATCGCTGGATTTTGTTTATTTTGTTTGCTGACGATGTTTAATTAAGGTATTTACATGATGTACGATAAAAAGCGGCACAACGATCTATGAAAAATGTTTCAATCTGAAGTGTAAAAAGGTTCCAAATGTACAACTGGTGGTCTTATCTAAGATATTTCAATTTTACTTATAACAAACTAGTGACATAAGAAAAAAACCTACACTTTTGGGAATAAAACTGAGGATTGAGGATTGATCAATTTTCCTAGTTGTTTTTACCATTTGCTTTTTCATTAGATTTTTAAATTAAGTGTTAAACATTCGCTCCTAAAAAAATCAATAGAAGCACTTCGTTGATACCCTCGAATAATTATAGAAAGAAGCAGAGGTACCAATGGGGTATCCGAATGTCAAAAGTCCGAAAGGGCAGAGACTAAACCAGTAAACACAAACAAGAACGGGACAAAAACAGACAACACGTAAAACATGGAAACACAAAACAACTGAATATCAATCAACAACGCGAACTCCAGTCGAAACAAGAGTGAACTCAGGTGCTCCGGAAGTTCTGCCTGAATGTGGTCCAGGGTATAAAAAAGAAATTTATTCGACAACAGGACTATGGATAGGTAGATAGACATTGGGCTTAAGTCGTTATTTAAGTTTGGATTTATCCTAATATAAATGTTAGCGGAAACCACCCACACTAAACAGGTAATTGACAAACCTAATTATATCCAGCAATGATAGTGTTGTCCATTTCCTTTGTTTTTCTTGGAATAATTGTAATGGGATTATGAAGGATGCACATATAATCCACACTCCTAGGAACACGCGAATTGATCCAGGTAATTTTTACTAAATTCCGTAAAAGATTTCTCTTATAATCAACTACATTAACTTTATAATCATCAAAGCAAATCGAATGAAAAGTACTTTTATTAAAAATCAATAAGGCAGCGCTCGTTCGAAATATGAATTGTATGTTCGTCAAATTATTGAGTTGTCGAACTCATGATACTTAAACATTTCCCCATCGACACCAATTGCCTTTAGAACGTATCTTACTCTATTCAAAGCAATTTTTTGGCAATTTATGAAAAGATTCGATCTTAAAATGTTTACATTTTATGAAAAAAAAATCATTAATTCGCAAAATATGTTTGTTTCACAAAGTTAAGCATTTTGCTTGTTATACAGTTAACAGAAAATTTATGGCAATTTATAAACACTGCTAAATAAAGGTAATAACAAAACTACCGAACTTGAATGATCAATCTCATAGACCAGAGAAAATGACAAAAACGAATCAGTCATACCGGAGAATGGGTGGATCGCAATGGTCCTGACTTGGTACAGGCATTTCAAACGAAATGGTGTAAACTAGGTTTTATGGCGCCGAACCTCCATCTTCCATTGCGATCTTAGGATCCGTAATGACCATAGAACACAACATAGTTGTGAGACACAATAGGGATATTGAGGTGATCATCTCAGTACAGCAGACCAGTCAAACACTAATTAAAACAATTAATTATCAGATATCTTTTAAGTCAATTTTGAACTTTTCTACTAGTGGCTTTTACCGTTTTTTTTTTTAATTTAACCATAAGGTTTCAAATAGATTCATTAGTTTAACCATATAAGACATGGTCTAACATTGGCATTGAAACTCCAGCAGGGATCTTAGTTACAAACTGCTATAGTTTTTTGGACAGTTATAATTTAAAAAAGTTGAAAGATTATAAAATATTCAATAAAGGTAATAACAAAACTACCGAACTTGAATGATCAATCTCATAGTCCAGAGAAAATGACAAAAACGAATCAGTCATACCGGAGAATTGGTGGATCGCAATGGTCCTGACTTGGTACAGGCATTTCAAACGAAATGGTGGCTTAAACCAGGTTTTATGGCGCCAAACCTCCCTCTTCCATTGCGATCTTAGGATCTGGTAATGACCATAGAACACAACTTAGTTGTGAGACACAATAGGGATATTGAGGTGATAATCTCAGTACAAAAGACCAGTCAAACACTAATTAAAACAATTAACTACCATATCTTTTCACTCAATTTTGAACTTTTCTGCTAGTGGCTGATAACGAAGAAAGAATTGTTTTAGTGATCGTTTGAGACGTATTTTCTTATAGCCCTGCTCCAAAAGTCGGCCACGAAGACATCGGTGTCTGATCAAAAAATCTGTGAAATGTGTGCAAGCTCTGGCATATCGAATAAGTTGTGAAATATAAATACTCTATGCAAGGGAAGTAGGTATATTGCTCTGTAGATTAGGAAAATTAATAATATGAAAATTAAAATCGTCTCGTTTATCGTAAATTGTTGTACTGAGATGACCACCTGGGTCAAATTCGACGTGAAGCAATTGATTCGGTGGTCTCTTTAATCTCCAATTCTGGAGGATATATTGAAGGAATCCATCTAAAAAAAAATTTCAGTGTTATTTTTATATTCAAATAAAAGTCATAATTATCAGACATTGGTAGACACAAAGTTTCACTCTTCCTGATTAGCACTCTTCAACCGTTAATATGCTAAAATATTTTCTTGTTTTGTATGAAAAAGTTCAAAACAGGGATCAACACATAGTGTCACATTATAATGGATTCATTTGTAGCTACTTTCATGTCCAGGGCGCTTTTGCTTTTCACCAATAGCAGCCTGAGGTTCACGTTCTGCTGGGCTGCATACAACACATTGTTTAGACAATGTTCTACCAGTGTCAGTAACCATCTTTTTCGGGAGGCGTCTTCCCGAGAATCTAGTCAGTTTTAGGGATGATGGACGACCAGGCAATTTTCGGTTTATGTCACCCATCTTAATCAGCTGGCTTATTAGTTTACAGCCAAATATTCTCTGGAGCATTGGCGTTCTTTCAGTCGTTTCCTCCTTGTAGAGAATATAGGCATTCAATTTAGCCATGCTAAATACACGAAAGAAAACTTTTTTCCACCACTTTAGTGTCTTATTATGACACCATTTGATCAGTCCTGTAAAAATAATGTGAATATCATTTACAACTTTATATTCAGCATACAATTATTTTAAGTACATCAGTTCATACTTCATAGGACTAACAAACTGAAAAGACTTTGTGTACACATGGGACCAAACCTAACCTATACAAAAGTAAACCTAAAGTAAACATTTAGGTTACTTTTCTGGTTTGGTTTGCTTTACTTGGGTTAAGTAGATAGTAAACCATGGTTTACTCAGAGTAAACCGAGGTTTGCTTTTCTAAAGTAAACTAAACATAGTAGAGTAAACCAAACCAGAGCACTAGTTTGGTTTACTTTTAATCTTGTTTAATTTACTCTCAGAAAACCAAACCAGCGGCCTGGTTTGGTTTACTTAAATATTGTTTAGTTTACTCTAAGTAAACCAAACCAGCGGCCTGGTTTGGTTTACTTTTAATATTGTTTGGTTTACTCTGAGTAAACCAAACCAGCAGCCTGGTTTGGTTTACTATTAATCTTGTTTATTTTACTTTAAGTAAACCAAACCAGCGACGTGGTTTTGTTTATTCTCAGTCTTATATATTTTATAAAAGTTCAACAGTCTTACGCGCAGATCGACTAGTAAAGAGTTTATTCATTACTGCGCATGATTGCTCAAAGTAAACTAGATGCCTGGTTTGGTTTACTTTTGGCCTTGTTTAGTTTACTCAGAGTAAACCAAACCAACGACCTGGTTTGGTTTACTTTTAATCTCGTTTAGTTTACTTTGAGTAAACTAAACTTGCAGCCTGGTTTGGTTTACTCTGACGTAGTAAGTTTACTTTTCTGGTTTGGTTTACTTTGAGTAAACCAAACTACCCAGATACATGTAGCTGGTTTGGTTTGATTTTGAAAGTAAACTTAGTAGTAAACCATGGTTTACTCAAAGTAAACCAAACCAACATGACAGTAAACAAATAGTAAACTTTTGGTTTACTTTCTAAGTTTGGTTTGCATACAGGTTTGGTTTGGACCCATCTGTATTTGTTCAAATGAAATATAAAGTGTATTTATATTAAACCATTGTGTAAAGTTCTAAGTAACTAGATATAAATTATAGAATTCTGTTTATTTGTTTGTTGTTTTCTTATATTTATTTTTTTGTTTCTTTGCATGTGTTTTTATACTAAAACATGGGTTACTATTATTCAATGGGAATCTAACCTACTAAAATGTATAATCATCCTTTTATATGTACATACATGTATTCCCAACGTTCCTTTGAGTGTTAGATGACTTAGATATGTTATACAAATTAAAACTTACTAACATAAATTTGATTAAAAAAAATCAGGATCACTAACCTGTCAACGACACCTTTCAGTTTGTTGTATTCCGTCACAAGCTTCTGTATCTGTAATTCCTCCCCGGTGGATAGATCACGTTTTCCAATACCTAAAATTTTCAATTTTCATTCAGATAGATTTTTAAAATCCCCAAATAATAAAGCAATAATTTGTTTTGACATTGAAATGAAGAATCATTAGTATTGGTCTTTGGCACATGATGCACCTACATTGTGATGAGTCTGGTTTTCATACATCTTTCCCAATTCATGTGTGTGTCGTTGCTTTTGTTTTCTTCAATTATTAGATTTATTTGTTTTTAATAACTTTAAATAAAGAGTATATATTTGTACTTTCTTTTCTGTCTTGCATTTAAAATTATTATTTCATCTTTTTATTGGTATTTTAAAAAGTATGCATTGAAATAAAAAAGTATTCCAATGAAAATTGCCCTTACTAATGAACTCAGAAGAAGAAACTATGGTAAACGCCAATACAACTTTACTGTGATGGTACTTCGTCACACTGAGATCTCCACAGTTGGCAACCGCAACATCTCCTTTTCTGGGTACACAAGGGTCTTTAATAAGCTTTGAAATTCCTTTTCGGTTTGAATGCACTGTTCATGTAGCACCAATTAATACATGTACCAAGTCCCCATAAGTCAAGAAATAATTGCGGTGATGAATAATAATTAGAACAGTAAAGAGCATGTCCACGACCGAAATAACCCCTAAGCAAGTCCATAGATAAGTCATATATATTGCGACAGGGTGTTGTAGATGATTTACCAGTATACAACTTAATCCTGGTACAAAAGCCATTTGTAGCGTCAAATATCATATATGCCTTAATGCCATATTTGTTGTAAATTCTGAACAATAAATTCTCTCGCCACAGTATCATTCCTTCACCAAGGGCCAGCTGTTGATGAGGGTAATAAGCATTTCCAAAACTTATTTGTTTGAAAGTGTCACGAAGTATGAATAAGGGGTTGTAATTTTCATTTCCACGGGCATAGACCTGTATATAAATAGATTTGCAAATTGGTGAAACCTCACAATATCTCGTGCAAAGACACGAGATTTCGTACAAAATAAACAATTTGAAATATACAACTTTATAATGTTATATCTCAAAAACCATTAAGAGTTTTACATGATTCTTTTTACAGCCATTCTTAAATGTTTTGAGATTTTTCATATGTTAAAATAACTCTTACAACCTTAAGCACTTTAGAGGAGTATCAAAAGAGCCCATACTACCCGAGAGTTTTCATCAAAAAACAATATTTACAAAACTTTTGTAAAGCTTCAACTTTAAATTGTCACAAAAAGTTTATTCCTCAACCAAATTAGATGAATTTTTCACACAGATGTTCCTTAATCTTTTCTCTGTTTAATTCAATTATTCTAGTTGATTCCATAGAAAGGCATAAAAGAAGTTAGAAAAAAGACGAACTCTCATTGATAAACCAGTGATATTTTTACACATATACTGGACAATTAACAAGTTGCAAATCTATTTATTATACAGGTCTATGCCACGGGGTATAAAGTAAGTGTTGTCATTCAAGTGAAGGAAGGTCAGAATTAAAAGGAACCGGTCTCTAGACATACATGAAGGGAAGAATGGAGTACTTGTTACAGGGTTGGTCGTCCAATAATCTGTCACGTCTACCTGAGAGATCAATCCCATTGCTATAATAAGGGCCATAAAAATTCTGATTTCATTGACAATTGTTTTTACCCATTTTCTTAACCTTGATTTGCATGATTTGGCAGGCAAGACTTTTTTTTAAAAGAAACTGCTGGGCATATCTATTTGTTTCTGCAACTATTTGTTCGTAGGTACAACACTGCAAGGAGTAGGCGAAAATTGAGAAGTCTTCGAATTTTATGATTTCTTGGTGAACAATATTTTGTATAGCAATTTTTGTCTCAAATACCATGAACGAAAAAATAATCCATGCAAATCACGAAACACGAAAAATATATTAAGGTGAACACGATGAACGATGAGCCCCCTATGCTCGGCTGAACGAGAAATAAAAAAAAAATCAGAAATCGGTCAACGGAAAATAAAAATGTCGAACACGGTGCACGAAAATTACCCTTTACCACCCTCTCCGGACAATCGGATGCCTCATTAGTATCTCTGCTTCTTTCCTTAACAAGCAAACCGAAATAAAGTGGAATACCGGTATAAACCGGAAACAAAACATGTTTTGAGATTTAAAAAATGGATTTTATATCAAAGATATACTTGTAGTCAATTAAGGGGATACGTTACGTTAAAAACGACGTTATCGATAAAATTTACCTGTGAAACAGAAAAGCGTTCATTTTCGATTTGAAACGCGACGTCAATTTTACTTGAACAGCGTTGAACTTAACGCTGTTTTCTATCTTTGGTGTAAATTCTTGAAAAAAGATGGTCCATGACCTATGACAAAATAAATATCGTCGTTTAGAGAAAGATTTGGACTTTCTTGTGTTAGTTTTTGGTTAAAATGTAATGAATAAATTTTGTTTTAATCAATGGAGAATAAAAAAAAATGAAAATATTTGATCTTTTCCCATTACTTCTATATAAATTTCCCGCCAAAAACGATGATTTCAAAGTGAGATAACTTGAAAAATCGACCCATGACCCCCTATTTCAAATGAATATTTCGATGTGTCTTGGTGTTACCATTCATTATGCAAATTTGTTTTGAAAAGTAAGATGGTCGACCAAAGTAACGTATCCCCTTAAGGTTATCCGAATAATTTTTCAAAAGGACAATAGCACTAAAACAATATATCGACTACAGTTTAAAATCAAAGACATATCTTAATTCCGTTACACTAATGTAAAAATAGAAAATATCATTAGAAATATGTCAGGTCACGCGATAAAAGTAATTAAAACTGATAAATCCTTTTCTTTTTTCTAGCCCAATATTACGTACACGCCAACGTCTTTTTTAATTTGAAAAATAAATCAAGTCTTTTAAAAAATTCAAAATTGTTACAAGTGTGGCCTTGAGTATGTAAGAACATAATTTATCAACAAAAAAACATGACCGAATTTTGTTAACCAGGAAGTAAATTAGCTTAAAATCTGAAAATTATTCCTACGTTATATTTGACCACATGCTAATGCTAGATACAAAGCAAGGGAGAATGCTTATATGTTGTCTCAAGGTGTAAGGGACCGACCATTTAACTTGAAAGGGGGGGGCTTGGTTTTTTCCTAAAAAAATATTCTGAAAATTATTTTTGATGAAAAAATATTTTGGCAGGAGAGGGTAAGAAAAAAAATATTCTGAAAATTATTTTTGATGAAAAAACTATTTTGGCAGCAGAGGGTAAGAAAAAAAAATATTCTGAAGAAGGATTTCTGCCATATAAACAATGATAATAATGAAAAAAATATTCTGAAGAAGGATTTCTGTCATATAATATAATGATAATAATGAAAAAAAATATTCTGTCGCGACGCCTTTGAAAAACAAATAATTATTCCGGGCGCTGCACGAAAAAAAATTTTCTGACCAAAACAAAAAACCAAGGCCCCCCTTCAAGTTAAATGGTCCGTCCCTAATGACCATTTTTTTTTTACATGTAATGGAATTCAATTCATTTTTCTTAAAAATGCATGTACTTTATCCTTAATAAATTACATTGCAATACTGGTATCCTGACACAAATATTGCTAACATCAGGTTATGTTGTTCCTTAGTTGCTGTTTTCAGCACTAGAGAAATTCTACGGAAGAGTTCATGCGCTAATCATGCTAATAGACAAATGGGATTTTAAACTCTCAGACTGTCATATTAGTGCAAAGGTTTGTCACTGGGCGTATTCCGTCTTCTTTTATATGACACACTGAATTGATATTTGGCAGCTCGATGTCTAGGCTATATCAAGCAGGAACTGAAAATTATTTCGGAGCAACTGAATTCATGGTTCCGAGATAAGAAGATAAGCCCCGCCTCCTTAGTTATTGTTTCTATGCGCCACAAGCTACTTTCAAAATGGCGGCTCAGCATCATGTTGATGCCAATATTACAACCGATTGTCTATAGAAAATTCCCGAAAATGTAGCGGTTTCGTACCTACCAGAGAGTGATTCCTTATCTTAAAAGGTTTTGGAGAAGGGTTTAAACTATTTCACCCAAGGATATGTTCATAACATTCGTGTATCCGAAATAAATAATGCCGTTCGTGTTGATGCGAGATGCTGGCGGTCAATGAGGAAAAATGAAACCCCCCATAATCTTCATATAGAAATTGGTATTGAACAGAAGCTATCTGAATCATACTGTACATGTAAAGCAGGGTATGTTTGTTTATTTGTTCTCTTTTTCTCGTAAAATGTTCAAATCTAATGAAATACTTTCTTTATCACTTGCTGTGTGCATGCGTATCGCCAAGTATGTAACGCATGCTGCGAAAGATGTGCTACACATGTAAATACATTAAATCGATAATGACGTTCTGATAATTATTATCAATTGATATATAAATAAAAAACATCGGATTTTCATAATTGTTATCAGAAACAAACTCTTGACATGATAGACGATCGGAAAGACAAAACAGATGTAAAAATGGAAATTTTTAATGCAACATTATTGACGGAGATCATCAGAGATCTATATACTAAAAAACACAAAACACTAAGCCTTTTTTGTCCATATGTATAGCTCGATAGAAATATTTTTTTAACTTTTATTTATCTGAAGAGGACATTATAAATTCATAGATATTGATTATTTCAGATCTATGATAAATTCTTTGATTTATTCACCTCTTTTTTATACATTTATATCATATTTTTTTCAGACTGAACGGACATTGCTCACACATAGTGGGTTTACTAAAATCTCTACAGGGTTTAAAGTTGCACAACTTTTCTAGAGTGCCTGACCAACAGAGTTGTACCAGCATCCTACAACAATGGCATGTTCCCAGAGGAACAAAAATAAATCATGTTCCTTTAAATCATTTAGTTGTTGCCAGGCCGGTTGAAAACAGAAAGAGGCGTCCAGTACTATGCCATTTTGACCCTGAAGAAAGGTAACCTTTTTTGTACAATGTTAATTGATGTAATTACAATTCATTCATTTTTTATATAAGGTTTTTGCTCCAATGAATTTAAAATTTAGTAAATTTAAAACCAATGCATATTTTTTAGTTACAAAAAAGTAACTTTACAATTAATTTTGGTTACTCACCATCCAGTGTTTTTTGCTCACTTCAAATGTTGGTGATAATTCGATATACAATGTACATGTAACTCCTCAAAACATAATTGAATAATTTTGTTAATTTCTTGCAAGCTTTGATAAATAATTACATTGGACCTAATGTACATATATTGTGTACTGTTGTATTTTATTGTAAAATCTTTTTGCCAGGTTGCCAGCTATAACAGAGAGAGATATCCAGGTATTAAAGGATCTAGATGGGACACCTCTGCAATACATGCTTTCCAGCAATATGCCAATGCAACACACTCCTGTTGGAAATGTCAAGATAGGATCATTTTTGTCATACCAGGTATACTGATTAAGGACATGTACAATACATTTATTCCATATCTCATTATTTCTAATATATAATCTTTTTTATCATTGAATAAATGTACTTGTATCATGTTTTTGTTATTAGAATTGTTTTAATAAGTACTTTATTTATTCGTCCACTGATTTATCTGTGACAAACTTGTCTTGAAATAATGTCATGTAAGAACAAACAGACCAAATCTTATTAATACTCTGGAATAAATTGGTAGGAATCACACCGGATAAAATCTGAAATGTTTTAACCTTGGCAATTAATCTCTCAATATGCACACGGTGCTTTGCTATTTTGAGAGTCTGTCTTGTGTCAGCTGCAGACATCTGAGCACCACTAGCAGAAAATGGTGGGATATTAAGTTTTAAACCTATATTTTTTAATTCCTTTTCAATGGTAAAACCCTTGTCTGCCATAACTGCATCACCCTCATTAATAATATTGTTTTCTTTCAAAAGTGTTAAGAGTTCATAAAATCCACTCTGTTCGGTTATGGCTTTGTCCGATATAGAACCTGTAAACAATTCAGAAATAAAAATCACAGATCCACTAGGGTCACAACCAATAAGGGCTTTTAAGGTAGTACTTGACTTGTAGTCACTGTATAGCTGACTTTGAATTCCAAGAGCACATGGGGATTGAGTCTTAAATTCAGTACCATCAATGATAACTAAAGTATTTGGAAAATCATTTTTAAATTCTTTTGGCATGTTGTCAATAATTACATCTCTGGATGGCCAAATGGATAATTGACCAAACTTAAAGTACATATGAACTATCCAAGTATTGAATAAGCTGCTGGCTGATTGTACGCTTATTTCAAATCTCATTGCGATGTCTTTAAGCCCAAAGTTGTGACGTAAACGAGCTAAAACAAGAAATAGACAATCCTCTTGTGCCAACTTCTTTAAATCTGTTCTGCCTTTTTCATAGTTGAGTGAAAAGTTGGGTGGAAGTAAAAATGACAACAATCCTAAAAATCGGACATATGTTAGAGCTGTGTAATATTTGAAAAGCCCCTTTATCTTTTCCTCTTTAACTCTAACAGATTCCACACCAAATCGACCTCTTTCTACTAACTGCTCCTTAAGTGACATATTTTCTCTCTGCAAAATGTCTATAGTATTATTGAGACTCTCAATTTCTTTACATTTTATTTCAAGTTCATTTTGCAACTCATGGCATTGTACACTTGAAGCCAGCAAGTCCAGAGAAGAAACCCCTACAAATAAAAAGAAGGTTGGTTAAGAGTAAATGTATGATTACACTATATGTACATGTATTTAAAACAAAATGATCATGTGATATAAAAAATGGCAAAAGTGCATGTGCATTAACATTCATTTTTTTTTATTTTTCAGACCAGAAACCTTAAAAAAGTAAAAATGGCAGAGTCCGTTGGATGTGGTAATACATCAGTGGTTAACATGTCCCCCGTGAACATTCCCCAAGAGTTTATATCATTAAATAATGATTATGATGATTTTGACAATAATGCATTGGAGAAAAATACTCGACAACAATCCAATTGTAGTGAGTGGTTCGAGGCAAGAAAAAACAGATTAACAGCCTCAAACTTTGGCAAAGTTTTAAAAAGGAAATCAGTGCCATCAGAAAAGTTTTTGACAAACCTATTCTGTAGTAAACAAATAAGTGCACCTGCCTTGGACTATGGAAAAAGACATGAAAACACTGCTAAAGCAAAATACCTCCAATTATTCAACAACAGACATTTTCATGAATGTGGACTTGTTATAAATAAACAATTTATGTTTTTAGGTGCAACCCCAGATGGCATTGTTTGTGACAATGGAAAAAGTGGCATTATAGAGATTAAGTGTCCATTCACAGCTAGAAATATGAAAATTGTTGAAGCATGTGAAACAGTCAATGATTTTTATTTAGAAAATATTGATGGTCAATGTAAACGTAAAACAGACCATGAATATTATGCCCAAATACAAGGGCAACTTATGATCACAGGCTGTGATTTCTGTGAATTCATTGTGTTTACTCAGTGCGATCTTCATACTGAACGTGTGCTGCCAAACTTACCATTCATGAATGAAATGCTGAATAAACTTCTGTCAAGTTCAATGTCCAAATTAATTGCCATACATTCATCTTCTCCGTGATCTTCATTGCTAAAACAAAAGACATGTTGTATTTAACTGGGTACATTTTTTGTGCAGCACATGTATGTAATAATTCTTTAAAAAATTAACCCTATACACACACTTGTACAAATGTACTTGTAAGATATCATCTCACTACATGTGTAGTATTAGAAAAAAAGTTAGATTTATTTAATGTCGGTGAGTACAAATCACATAAGTGATTATGTACAAAGTCAACAATCAACATAAGCTCTTAAGAGCTTTTGACAGACAGCAAGAAATAGCCAATATTGCTATCACGGTACATGTACATTTGTAGGTGGACAAAATATAATTTATTAAACTTATTTATTAAAAGTAACCGGATAACAAAAAAATATGAAACTTACAACAAATTAGTCTTCCTTCTTTTGCCCTTGGTTGGACTCCCTCTTAGCTTTCGTTTCCTGCTTGGTTTCACAGCAGAACCATCTGCTTGCACAGGGTCAGGGTATTGTTCAGTAGGGCCATTCTCACCGATAAAATGCTGGAAATATAATATTTATTATAAACTAGTGTACATACAATTTTGTACTTCCAAAATATACCAATGTACATGTACCAGAGCATGTACATTGATACACTTACCAGTGCATGTATATGTATTGATAAACTATGTATTGTACTGTACACACAGTTGTCATTTATTTTTCAAATATAACATATAAACAGTACTCGGGAAGAGAAAATTATGAATTTCAATTTGCCAGCTTTGTTTTGCATATGTTAACATCCTTTCATATATCATACAACATACTGCCACAGTCTGTACCTGGGCCGGTCGTACACAATTTGTAAAATAAAGATTTCAGCGATAAAGTAAGAAACTTTTAAATTTTAAATATTTTGATAAAGTAATTTTAATAAATTAATTTTGTAGATCGTACCTTTGAACAAACGGCTTTGTGTTTATTTACTCTGTTTACATTGAGTTGATCATGCGGCCTTCCACACGCCTTTATCCAACGTAAACATTTCTCCAAATCTCTTTTAGGTTTCGGAAAGGGAATAAATTTGTAGCCCTGCATTCTCTCTGGGTACCTCTCATCCGAATTACATGTTCCCCATGCACATCTAAGAACCATATTGCATGAAAACGATAATTCCCACAATTGATAAAATACGTTTGTTTGTGGGACAAAGATGGCGGACACTTTGTTTACAAAATTACTAATTAAAATGGAGCGTTCTGATTGGAGGATAAAAATATTATCGGATCTATGAATTCACTCTAGATACGACTTGAATTCGTGTTGTTGATTTCTGTTCAATTGTCTTTGTACAAAATGTTTTGTGTTTCTTCGTGCTGTTCTCGTTCGTGGTTACTGGTTTTGTCGTTGCTCTTCAGGGCTTCGACACGAATAACCAACATGTGCATTTTTGCCTTACCCATTGTAAAATAAAAGTAAGATAAAAGGATAGGCAAACAATTCAACAATTTACTGCAAATCTGAAACCATAGTTATACATACTAGACAAAAACAAAGAAATGATATCAAAATTTAAAAAGTAAAGGGAGGCTGACTTCTATTAGTAAATTGACACGGTTTTAAATAAAAACTACCAGTTTTATCATTTTAAAGTTACACAAATTGAACAGTTTAAAAGTGGAAAAACAATCGTTTGATCTTTCGGATGATGAAAGAGCGAAATTGTGCTAATTTCAGTGTAAGCCTTGCATGAGCACCATTTTTCAAAAAACAATTCTCTGGCGCATCGATTGCTTTTATCAAATCCAATTCATTATTGGATTCAGTATTAACTGTGCAAAAAATGACTAGTTTTCTTGAGAATTTTCTTTTTTTTTTGAAAAACGTCAAATTGAGGTTATTCATTTCCATTGAAGGATAAATTATTCAATCTAATCCTATAACAAATTGCAGTCAAACAGTTTATTTGAACTATGGAAAAAATAAAATACTCTTGGTATCGTTTCTTTTTGTGGCTGGTATATTTTCCAAGAAAGAAGGTTTAGCGCCATTAAACCAGGTTTAAGCCACCAATTTTTAAATGTTAGTCAAGACCATTGCGATCTTCAATTTCTCCTATTGTTCTTTATTATGTTTTGTCTTTATGCTTGGAGATATGAGATTGATCACACGAGTTCTGTATAACCTATAGAACAATTAATTTTCAACAGACACAATTATAATAGGAGCTCATCAGTGAAGGTAACTGAAGTAGGTTTTATTACACTTCGGTAATGATCGTTTCCTGATTTTTTCTTGGCTTGGTTTTATCATGACAATTTTCTTATTAGATTTCTTTTCTTCTGCCGACTTGATAATTTGATACGTACTCTAAAATGTTAATTGCCTTTTTATACTTTTTTTTTTACTTTTGAATACTTATGTCATTTTTGAGCATTACAGCAGTAGTATACTGTGTCACTCTAGACCACTTTGACCCCGATGACCCCGAGTTCATTCCCATAGGCTCCATGTTAAATCGTTGTTAATTTTGGTACTGAAATACCCACCCAAAATCTCTAGCAGTAAAGTCGTGTGTTACATATGACATTTAATTAGAATGTGAAAACCACTTAGAGATAAAACTCTATACACCCATGAAGTGATGATAGACATAACCCGTTGACATTCTATTGTTCAGATTGTACCTACCGCTGCATGTCTATTATATATTTGTAAGAATGTTGATAATATATCAGTGTAGAATAAAATGCTAATCTGAATAGATGCCTTTTACACTCAATACTGTTATAAGTACATAACAGAAATTGGCGACGAGGATTTAAAATTTTGGAAATTAAAAACTAAAAATGGCTGGACATATAAGAAAAATCGAAAACTTCGATGATAGTAATGAACACTGGACTGCATATATTGAACGTTTAGAACAGTATTTCGTAGTGAATGAAATAGCTGTAGAAAAACGAGTACCAGCATTACTTAGTTTGATTGGGAGTAAAACGTACGCGTTACTGAGGAATTTGACAACGCCAGACTTGCCAAAGGACAAGACTTACGGTGAAATAGTCAAAATCTTAAAAGATCATTTAGCACCTGCTCCATTGGAAATAGCCGAGCGATACCGATTCCACAAACGAGACCAAAAGGAGGGTGAATCTATCCACGAATACGTTGCGCAGATACGTAGATTATCTGAACATTGTAATTTTCCGGATCTCAACAATACATTGAGAGACAGATTAGTGTGTGGATTAAAGTCAGATCAAATACAAAAGAAACTTTTATCAGTAACAGCACTAAATTTGGAAAAAGCTATCCAGATTTCGATAGCCATGGAGACAGCTTCAAGGGATGCGTTGGAATTACAAGCCGTGCGAGTCTGCGGTACACAAGATTAGAGGCGGTAAACCGAAACCGAAGATGAAAGTACCGGTACCCCAACCAAACTGGAAAGAGAAGAAGAAAAGTTTCAAGTGTTACCGATGTAACAAAACAGGACATAAACCCAATGATTGTCGTTTTAAGGATCAAATGTGTTACAAATGCAGCAACAAGGGGCACATCCAAGCAGCTTGTAAATTGGGTCCTGGAAAGAGAAAGGTATTTTCCGTAAACGCTGAATACGAAGATAGTCAAGATGATGACACTGGGATCTATACCGTATATATTGACAATGACAGAAAAAGTGAATTCAATGATGTAGGGAAATACTCCAAAATCGCACTTGATAATGATGAAGGGAATTACTCACAATTACGGGATAGTAATGATTCGCAAAATGATGAAGGGAATTATCTTCGATTGCAAGATAGTGATAATTTGCAAGATGATGTAGGGATTTACACTGTGAAATCAAATTCAAAAGCAATAACTGTGGATTTATCAATCGATAATAAATTTGTGCAAATGGAAGTAGATACAGGCTCTGCATTAAGCATCATATCGAAAGATAAGTTTGATCATCTATTCCCGAACCGAAAGTTGGAGAAAACTGACATTGTACTACGTACATTTTCAGGAGAAAGGTTAAATCCTTTAGGAGTACTTAACGTCAAAGTGGAATACAATTCACAGATAGATGTATTACCGCTATATGTTGTGCAAAAGGGTACAGCAACTCTATTCGGAAGAGATTGGTTACGCAAAATTCGACTGGATTGGAATGCTATCAACAAGGTTAGCACTGAAAACGTTAAATCCGAAACAAAGCGATTAATGGATAAGCACAAATCAATATTTAGAGATGAAATAGGCTGTGTCAAAGATATCAAAGGAAATCTTACACTACAAGACAACGCTCAGCCCGTTTTCATGAAGGCACGACCAGTACCGTATGCTATTAAGCCGAAAGTCGAAAAAGAGCTTGATCGTCTAGAAAAAGAAGGGATTATTTCGAAAGTAGCAACGAGTGATTGGGCTACACCAATCGTACCCGTAGTGAAGAAATCAGGAGGAGTCCGAATATGTGGTGACTTTAAAGTTACAATTAATCAACAACTCAAAGTTGATCAATATCCACTACCCAGGATAGAAGATATATTCGCTACATTGTCCGGAGGAGAGCGATTTTCGAAGATTGACTTGACGCAAGCATATCTGCAACTAGAAATGAACGAAGAATCAAAGAAATATCTGACAATAAACACTCATAAAGGATTGTACCAATACAATCGATTATTGTATTATAGTCGCGTCAGCGCCTGCCATTTGGCAGAGGACAATCGATCAAATACTTCAAGGGCTACCGAGAGTTCAATGCATACTGGACGACATGGTTATTACTGGTAGAGATGACAAAGAGCATTTAGAAAACCTAGACAAGGTACTACAGAGGTTAGAGGAGTTCAACGTGTCTGTCAACAAGGACAAGTGCAAGTTCTTTGAGAAGGAAATTGAATTCTGTGGTCATGTTATCGATAAATATGGATTACACAAGACGGACGAGAAAATTAGAGCAATTATTAACATGCCACCGCCAGAAAATGTGACACAGGTACGTCAATACCTTGGCTTGATAAATTTTTATCACAAGTTCCTGCCTAACATTGCTACTGTAGTCCATCCTCTACATAAATTGCTGGAGAAAGATCACAAGTGGAACTGGAATGAGGATTTTAAGAAGGCATTTAACGAGTCGAAGATTTTAGTCACATCTGACCAGGTTTTGTGCCACTATGATCCAAATCTTCCTCTTCGCCTAGCATGTGATGCTTCGCCGTTCGCTTTAGGAGCCGTACTTTCACACGTGATGAAGGACGGGACAGAACGACCGATCGCCTTTGCATCAAGATCACTTGGTAAGAGCGAACGAAACTACAGTCAAATAGACAAAGAGGCACTAGGAATTGTTTTTGGTGTGAAGAAATTCAACTCGTACATCTATGGTAGAAAATTCACACTAGTAACCGACCACCAACCGTTGGTTTCCATATTCAATCCACGAAAAGGTATAACAACAACGTCAGCAGCTCGATTACAGAGACATGCTTTATTTTTGAGTGGATATATGTATGACATTGAATATAGGAGTACACACAAGCATGTGAACGCAGATACTCTATCGAGGAATCCAGTGAAATCAAGCAAA
This sequence comes from Arcuatula senhousia, assembly GCA_963971305.1. NCBI lineage: Eukaryota > Metazoa > Mollusca > Bivalvia > Mytilida > Mytilidae > Arcuatula > Arcuatula senhousia. Next base: position 47,747,963 of record OZ020315.1, on the reverse strand, counting down.
TCCGAGGAAGAGGAGGATTGCGATGAGGAAGATGTTTTTATGCTTGAACAGTTGGATGATGTATGCTTAACAAGCGACAACATAAGAAGAGAGACAATTCGTGACAATACGTTATCACAAGTATATGAACTTGTACAAAAGGGCTGGTCCGTTAACCATGAAAAGGAGTTAACACCATATTTCAATAGACGGAATGAACTTTCGATCGTTCAAGGTTGTTTGCAGTGGGGGATTCGTACTATTATTCCTCACAAATACAGAAAACAAACACTTCAGTTGTTACATTCCGCACACCCAGGAGTGGTGAAAATGAAGTTATTAGCAAGAAGTTATGTTTGGTGGCCGTCCATTGATATTGACATTGAGGCATTAGCTAAAAGCTGTTCAGGATGTCAGAAGCACCAGCGAAATCCAAAACAGGCACCACTGCATCCATGGGAATGGCCATCGGCGCCATGGAAACGCATACACATTGACTTTGCTGGACCATTTATGGATCATATGTTCTTAATTGTGGTCGACGCTCATTCGAAATGGCCAGAAGTTGTACTGATGAACCGTACATCTACAGGACACACAATCAAGGTCTTGAGAGATATATTTGCTAGGACAGGATTGCCTGAGCAAATTGTAAGCGACAATGGACCTCAGTTCGTTTCTGCCGAATTTCAACATTTCACTAAAATGAATGGTATAACGCACATAAAATCAGCACCATACCATCCGGCGACGAATGGACTTGCAGAACGTTTTGTTCAAACATTTAAACAGAGTATGAAAGCCATGAAAGGAGAAAATTCAGATATCAACAAGAAGCTTACAAATTTCTTACTTTCGTATCGAAATACCGTACACAGCACAACGAATGAAACACCAGCAATGCTATTCTTGGGTCGACAGTTGCGCAATCGTTTAGATTTACTGAAACCAAACATCAGTAGACATGTACAGGACAAGCAGATGCAGTCAGCTATAAAGCCAACAAAAGAGACAATGAGACAATTTGATGAAGGAGATACTGTTTCAGTTCGAGATTACAGAGGAGGAAAGAACAAATGGACAAGTGGACTAATTTTACAACGAAATGGACCTTTGAACTATCAAGTTGAAACAGCAAATGGAAATATCTGGAAACGTCACGCAGACCAGATAATAAAATCAAACTTTAACGATACGTCAAAGGAGATCACTGACAATGTAATAGATCACGATGTTATTCAAGACAACACCGAAGAAATTCAACCACAAGATCCTCCATCAAAAGTAGTTGAAAGAAGATATCCGCTACGAAACCGAAAACCTGTTGTGAAATTAAATTTGTGAAAATTTGGTTGTAGTGCCGTATGGGTAATAATAACTCCCATGTGCAACCAAAGTAGGGTTTTAGGGTGTACATAAAGTACAAGTTCTTACTACTCTGAACTTCGTTGAACTTTTGTAAAATCAGCTGATATTCATGATAGTCTTAATCTAGAAGAGAGGATATGTTACATATGACATTTAATTAGAATGTGAAAACCACTTAGAGATAAAACTCTATACACCCATGAAGTGATGATAGACATAACCCGTTGACATTCTATTGTTCAGATTGTACCTACCGCTGCATGTCTATTATATATTTGTAAGAATGTTGATAATATATCAGTGTAGAATAAAATGCTAATCTGAATATATGCCTTTTACAGTCATGCGGAACGGCGACTCGTCCCTTTCTTTCGCCCCATTTTAGTTCGTCACCAGTTTCTATTATGTATTATTATCTCTTATCTTTAACGTAGCCTAACCCTAACCCTAATCCTTACCCTAGCCCTAACCCTAATCCTAACTATTTGTTTTGTTAGTGTCGCCCTTTATGGACTCCTGTGTTGTGATACTCTTGTATGGATTATTCCTAATTGGTTTCTTCTCTTTTTGTTTTCGTTTTTTTGAGTCTCTTTTTTGTGGGCTCTTGTGTTTTAGTCATTTCCATGTGTTGTTGTATAGTTTTACCCTTGTTTTCTTCCCCCCCCTTCCTCCTCCACCTCTTTCCCTCATTTTCCCTCCTCCTTCTCATTTCCTCATTTCCCTCCTCATTTTCCTCATTTTTCCTCATTTCTCTCCTCATTTTCACTCATTTTCACTCATTTTCCTCATTTCCCTCCTCATTTTCCTCATTTCCCTCCTCATTTTCCCTCATTTTCCTCATTTCCCTCCTCATTTTCCTCATTTCCCTCCCCATTTTCTCTTGTATTTTTCGTCTTTTGAGCTTGTTTTGTTCATGTATGGCTCAACTCTAATTGGTTCTTTTCGTTTATTTTTGTTTGGTTCGCCCTTTATGGGCTCTTTGTTTGTCTTTGTTATTGTATTGATTGCTTTTATTTTCTTAAGTTATCAATAAAAACTCAAAATCAGGTACAACTTTTATTAACATTCTACGTTTTATTTACATTCTATCTTTCAATTTCAATATCCATATGGTCTGGTGGTTAAATCGTTCATGATCACTCTTTTGTCAAATACAATTCTATAATCTTTCTTTTGTGAAACGGTTAACAGTTTTTGATTGCTTCTGTGGATCTTGTAATCGTCTCTCACTGTCCTGATATCGTTTCTGTTAACGGTTACCATCTCCTTGATGGTGTCGTAGTTGATGTCTAAAGCGTTCTTGAAGTTGAGTGTTATTCCACGAACTTTGCACATAGTTCTGTTTCCTCCTTTCTCGGGAATCATCAGGCTAGTTTGTATGCATAGGTCTTTGGTCCTCCCGTAACAAACTCTGTAATAGTATTTCCTGGTACTTCATCTGTTAAATCCCCTAAGTAGTCTCCCAGCTTAGGCCTCCATTCTCCTGGTTTCGATGTTAATACGATGGAGTCCGTGTCGCAGTACAGAGTTCTTGGTCCCAAATTCTTCAGATAAGAATACAGTTTGAGTCTGGCCTGGGCGGTAGTATAGGCTGCTATGACGACATTCGTTTTCTTTGAGGTTTCGATGAATTCTTCTTTATATTTCCATCGTAATTCCACCATTTCATCGTTAACAAACTGGATCCCGGTGACTTCAATTTTATCGCTGGTTAAAATGTCGAAGTATTTCTTTTGTTCTGTAATGTAGGTGGTCTGTTGCATGTTGTTTCTTTGTCCAAACTTCCCCCAAAAGCTGTTCAACATCAGTTTGGCTAAAGACCTGATGCCGGGGTTCTTTTCTATTTTGTTATAGTCTAACTGTATCCCTTCCTTTTCCTCGTAGTCCTTGATGTATTGCTGTTTATCCTCCTCAGATTGGCACCACTCTGGCCAGCCACTAGCTTCTTGTTTCATTTTCAAGAATGTATTGATGTAGTCAATGAAGAGTCCTCCAGACTTTCTTCCGGGATCGTACTGTTCTACCTCTTCGAAATGCCATCCTTCGTAGATGTTTAAGATGGAATATCCCTTTTCCAAAGCTTTCTTCAGTTCATCTGTCACCCAAGTTCCCGTTATAGCTCTATCTTTTTCAGTATGGTTACAAGGTTCTTGCTGGTAGGTTTCCGTACAGGTACGACACGGTGGGAACATCAGTTTGTTGTTGATCTTGCTGGGTGAAACAGGAATGTATAGGTTTCTGGAGTTTCTTTTTAAAGTGGAAGGTTTTTCGTCAATGCATTTTGATTTTGTTTGAATTTGATGTACCGATTTTCGTTTTTAAGTCAAACGTTTACATCTCTGTCTTGTATTTTTGTGTCGAAAACGCTTCAATAAGTATTTTTAAAGGGTGAAAATGGGTAAAACGGGGCTAAAATGGGTGTTTTGGGATTAAAATGGGGGGGTGGGGTAATGGGGGAGGCAAATGGGGGGGGGGTGAAAATGGGGCTAAAATGGGTGTTTTGGGTGTAAAATAAGTAAAATAGGGGGAGGCAAATTGGGGGATATTGGGGCTGCTGCTGCTGCTGCTGCGGCGGCGGAGGGTAAATGGCTGCTATTGCTGCTCCAGTAGAGGTAGTTTAGGGGGAAGAGGGATTTTGCTGTTCCATGGGAAGAATGAAAACGCGTATACTAGTTCGGATGGTTTATTGAGTTAAAACATTCTTCTTCAGGTAGTCTTTAAACGATCGCTTCTTCTTTAATGGGTTGGTTGGTTTCTTTTGGATGTTCCTTGTTTGTCTTGGGCTTTCTTCCTCTTGAGGTCTTTGTAGGCTTGTGGTTCATGGGTTTCTTGGTCTTTACACCGTGGAGGTTCTTTACTTCCTTGGACTTTGCTAGTCTTCTTCTTGAGTTCTTTGTAGGCTTTACTGATTTTCCATTATGGTTCATGGGCTTCTTGGCCTTTACAACGTTAAGGTTCTTTACATCCTTGGTCTTCTCAGACTTAATCGATCGCCGTGTCTTCTTTAACTTTGCCATCTGTTCTCTCTTTGAGTCTTGTAGCTTTGTCAAGTGTCTTATTTCCAAGTATATAGCTTTTCCCAAACTTTCAAGTCTATGTTCCGCACTCTTTGGACGTCTTGAATGTTCTCCCGGTGGTACAACGTGTCGAGTCTTAGTTTGTGTTGCCCTTTTCTCTTTCGAGTCTACATGCTTCACCTTCTCGTGTCGTGTAACATCACTCGGCCATGAAAACCGTCTATTGCAATCGGAACACTGATAAACCATGTTCTCTCTTCGGTGTCTAATGTAAAACTAACTCAATCTCCACCTGTCACTCCTTATATCCATATTTCACTTTCTTAACCTTATATTCGTTATGTAAAGGTCTTTAGCTCTTTAACGATATGTAACACATCTACCCTCGCTTAAAATGTGGAATTGGTCACTTTGTGGTCAAGCCCTGACTGACCACTGACCAATACCATCCTAATAACCCCAGAATCTGTGTCTAGACTTCTTAGGTTATCTAACGATATACAACAACTCTATATTAGACCTAATTTAAGGATTGGTCACTTTGTGGTCAAGTCATGACTGACCACTGACCAATACCATTCTAATAACCCGAGAATTTGTGTCTTGACTTCTTATGCTATCTAACGATATACAACAACTCTATATTAGACTTAATTTAAGGATTGGTCACTTTGTGGTCAAACCCCTAATGACCACTGACCAAAACACAGTATATCATCGGAAAGCCATTGTCCTAGGGAAGACAATGCAACAAACCGGAAGGAATTCGGTCAAGGAATAACAAAGTTATGGCCCGTAAAACACTAGTAGTATAGAGGGTTGAGATGGTTATCATTTCGCGGGAAAATGAGCTTCCAAAAGGACCGGATGTGACGTCACCGGAAGCAAGATGGCCGACCGGAAGCAAAATTTCGGAACCGGAAGCAAGATGGCGGACCCGGAAGCAAAATGGCGGAACCGGAAGCAAGATGGCGGACCGGAAGTGGATATGACGTCACAGACCTGCGCAAATGATGGGACGACCCGGGGACGACCCGAGAAATGGGACTTGATCGGTGCATCTATACTACTTACAGCGGTCAAATGTGTCGATTTTGTGTGATGATACATCAACAAATCATGTTTGTTTTTAGTCGAATTTATGTTAATTGTTTTTGTCAAGAAGAGGGTATTTCATTGCACTTTAGGATTAGGCCTGAATCATATGTAGTTTATGTTCAATCCAGGGGCCGATTGAAAATCAGCGAGCAGCGACCGCTGGTCACATTGAAGGCTGCTGGCTGTTTTCCATTGACGATGTTTTAAATTAACGTTAATATTGTAAGTTGTGTCGCGACACTTATTCCACATCTCAGTTTCTTCTATCATTACTCAAAGATCTGAATAATATATAGCTACATGTAGAAAAAAAAGTTTACAGTAACGAATAAAATTTGATTTTATAATTTGTTTAAAATTATTAAGGCAGGTTCTCAAACCAATATATCTTACACGTACCCATCAAAACAAAGATGACTCCATAAAATAGGGATGTAAATGTAGCAGATAATTGTTTGCATATTGGTCATTGCATTTTTTGTCTAGGCATTTTTGGACTGAGAGAGTATGCAACACTTACATATGTTGAACTTCTTTATATACTACGAAGTTATTTCTAGAAAAAAAAGCAGTTCTGTTTTATCTTAATTTGGAAGCTAATTTAATATTACTAAAATTTATATTAATTTGGCTAAGGTTTCTCTATTACTGTCCAAGGTACGTGTGGTTTTCTCCAGGTACTCCGGTTTCCTCCACGACTAAAACTGACCACCCGCGTCGAAAAGGGCGCTTAACACCACCACAAACACATTGTTACACATATCTTAGCAGGGTTTCAAGAATATATTTATCGACACCATATTGTTTAAGGCCAATTCGGTGTACTGTTCCCTCTTAAAAAACATTTGAATACCCATAATATTCTCCCAGATTTTGTAATTGTGTGATTAATTAAGGATCTGTTTAACGGACATTAAACGTATTACACATATTGTATACCCATGCGGGTTCCGGAAAGTCCACTTAAGAGCACCCAGAAACCTGACATCGGGTCAGGCCGCTCTGCCCACAAAGCGACTGAGATGTGTGCCCCAGGTTGTTGAATTAGGCAGTCCTGACATCGAGAGATGTTGGGTCGTCAGGCGATAATGCGGAAAACCTGACTGCAAACCATAGTGGTGTACAGTGTAGGGAAAAATGTCACGTTCCTCGCACGTTAAAGAATCCTGCTGCAGGTCTCGGTAAGAGTAGGAACCGTAGGATTCCCATGCAGGAGGCAAAATTTCCCGTCCCTACCCATCACTCCTTTTCCAGTGGCAGTCAAAACTCTCCTACCCGATTGGCCGTGTGTCTTCATTTCCTCCATTCCATCATCATTTCATGTTCATTGTATATCATCCCTTTCATGTTCATCTCCCGGATATAGCCGGAATCGTACTGCTTGGGAGTAAAGCAATAACTAACTAACTAACTAACACATATTGCATGTAACTAATCCTGTCACAATGATTTGTCTGCTCTAACAGAACTTTATTGACACCTCTGATTTTATTTAATAGGAAAGAATGTTTCTTACTAGCTGAGGCTCGTAGCTTTTTATGGTCCTTTGGGGTTTTTTACGGACAAAAGAGCTACGGATTATCCCCGTGAAAAAAATGTCGGTTTTGCGCAGGGAAAATTATGCGCACTTTGGAAGCAACATAACATAAAATGGGAGTCGTTTATCTGATTAGTTCGTTTCGTTACTCATTTAACTCAAGTTTTTTTTCTTTTTTTTACCTTAAGTTTTTTATATTCAAATTAGGCTCAATATCGTACGAATTATATTCCCTTATGTGGTAAAAAGTGCTGCCCCCTCATTATTTCGATAATGCAAATTAGGTAAAACGAGATTGCCCGTAGGCTAATACCCCGCTGTTATCTGCAGATAAACCATCTCTGAACAGTAGGGAGTCGGATGCCAGCTTATAATTAGATCGCGCGAGACAAGTTATAAAATGTCTCCAGAATTCCGACCAGTACCTCCCCGTGGTGTAAGATGGGCCCTGCTCCAGCGATAACAAAGGATACTATGGAGCAGCTAACATTGGCGGTGGTGTGTCATGGGCTATACGACCCATGGCACATAGCGAGTCTCTATCAGTTTTACTGCAATAGTCGCTGCAGAGGGGCATTCCCCTATAGACACGACCATCAGTCAAGTTTTAACATCGAAGGCAATTTCGGTGAAGATAAAGTTTACTGATTTTAATATGGGGGGGCAAAATAAAACTTCTAAAAACGTTATTTATAATAACTGATTAAGATATCATTAAATTAACCAACAGTTTTGTTCTTTTAATTAATTTTTAACTAATTCAAGTAAGAAATTTAAAAGAAAAATTAATGAAACAACAATTTTGATTTTTTTTTTAAAATGGAACAAGCCTTTTCCGAATCCGAACCGATGTCCGATCCGAAGTTGTAATTTGTAATCTAAGAAAAGATTGCAGCAAAGAGGTGTCATTTTATCAACAATAGAATTTAAGTACTGATACTTAAATTCGTTTATCGCAGAGGCCGTTGTTGTGCTTTGTACGTTAAATTATAGAATTTGTGGTGGTTAGTTGAAACAATTAAAGGTTCCGGTTATTACATTGCACTAAATAGCACAGTTATATCATTTAACATGACTTCTTAATTCAGAAAATTTAGATCTGATATTGGAAGGAAACCATATTAATTTGGAACTGAAATTGAACAGAAAACTAAATTAGTGTTATTAATTTATTTTTATAGATTTTCACTGATATTGGAGAAGAAGCTAAACTTATATTATACATGTAATTTAGATATTTCAGATCTTATAATGTACTGAAGAAGAAACTAGACAAATGTATTTAGATATTTCATATTAAGCAATTATAAATGTTTTACACATGTGATGCCCATGTCGAAATATTTATCTATCTATCATGTCTGAAGTTGTGGTTGCCAAAAGTTGCGGTAACCAAATTATTAAATAAGAAACAAAATTTATCCTTTATTTAATTTAGATATTTCTAATCTAAATTTTAAGAGGGAAATTAGATAATGATCTATTTATTTTCATTAAATCAGTTGTGATATTGAAGCAAGAACTAAATTTATGTTTTACTCAATTTCAATATATCATATTTGTTGCTGAAGGAGAAACTAAAACTAATTAATGTAATAGTTAATTAGATGATTCAAATCAAGTTACATGTATTTTATAATATATTTCACCTGTGATGCCCACGGTGAAATACTTTATCTATCTATCTATCTACCTACCTACTGATATACCTTATCTTAAGTTGTGGTTGCCATAATCTGAGGTAGCCACATTATTGAAGAATAAAATTAAACTCATATTATATTAAATTTAGATATTTCAAATAAAGAGGGTACCTAACTCTAACTGGATAATTTACAGATTTCAAATTTGGTCAAAAGACAGAAGCCAAACTTATGTTATATGGAATTAAGCTATGTCACAGTTGAAATAAAGGGGAAGCCTTATTTATACTTGATTTACATATTTCACGTTTTACCATGCTGTAAACTATACTAATATTTTACTTATTAGATATTTCAGGTTAATTTTGAAGAAGGAACCCAAATTATTGTTTATATTATTTTAGATATTTCAAATCTGAATTTCAAAGTGCAACAATAAGAACCATGAGTTATTTAGATATTTGGGATTTGAATTTGCAGAGGAAATTATACTAACATTTATCAATGATTTATTTCAGGTTTGATTTTGAAGAATGAAACCAAACAACTGTTACATTTATTTCAAAAATTAAGTATTGTTTTTAACTATCTAAAAATTTACTTCATTTCAGGTGTGGTTGCCATAGAAGAAATTAAACTGTTTCATGTTTGTTTCAGATATTTAAGAGATGAAGAGGGATTCAAATAAGTTCTATTCAATTTCAAATATTTTGAATCTGGTATTAAAGGAAGCTAAACTATTTTTGAGTTTGATATTATATAGTTTGGATACCCTTCATGCTGGAGAACTCAGATGCATTCTTATTTAATATAAGTCATACTTACGTATTTGAATATTATTTAACAATGCTAATTATCATGATTATGTTAAGTCATAATTAGGTACAAAATTATGATTCATTTCAGCTTAAACGATTTTGATAAGAAAAAGGAGGGTTAGCACACACACACATACATACACATAAGTGTTAGGTACAAATTATGATTCATTTCAGCTGAAACGAGTTTGAGCAGAAAAGAAGAGGGTTAGACGATTTTGATAAGAAAAAGGAGGGTTAGCACACACACACACATACACATAAGTGTTAGGTTCAAATTATGATTCATTTCAGCTGAAACAAGTTTGATCAGAAAAGAAGAGGGTTAGCACACACACACACAACACACACACCTACATACACACATACGCCAGTATATTTGGTTAATCCTTGCAATTGCAAATTTATGCAGCTAATTACAAATTGCCGAGCTATCATTCTCAAACAATTGAGTTGCAATTTGTACACTGTGATCATGACATCCAAATACAATGATAGACCCTAACTGGGTACATATTGTTATAGGGCAATTTTGGAGATTAGCAATTACACAATTTGTATTGTTTTTCAAATTTAGCAGCCAGCATCAATTGAAGATGTCACACACGATCACATTTCTACAATGTATGTTATGCTTTTATTAATGTGTAACCAAATATATACAAATCAATATTACAGTCCATTCATGCACATCTATTTAAATGTTTACACTAAAAAAAACACCAAAAAAACCAAACATTGGGATTTTCAAGTAATTACACATACAAAAACACATACACATAAACAAACACTAACACTAAGTTTATGTACAGTTCCTGGTATATGCTAAAACTCAATCATTGGTATCTCAGAAACTTAGATTTGGTAAAAAACTAAATGAACATAAACAGTAATGATGCGAATTTTAGTTGTGATTAGAATATTGCTATTGGTTGGTGAACTAAGGCATGAGGGATGAACACATTGAGAAATTATTATATCCTTTTATTGTCTGTTAGTTATTTCCATTTATCTAGTGCATGTGAATCTTTAAATGAAGGATCTGTGAATAATTTATTTTATCTAAGTATTGTTTTCCTCACAAATAAGACACTTTTTGCAGCATTAACAATTAATTGGATTTACATAATACATGTAGTAAAGCACAAATGATGTCCAGTTAATTTGACATACACATGCATGCAGGTTAATCCTTGTGTGATACCTTTTGGAATCGTTTTTCATATGGAGTAAAGGTTATTCTTTATGATCTCTGATTCAAGACAGGGGTACAAAGTCTAATAAATTTTAGAGGGGCATTAATGTTGCATATATTTGGCCGGCAGCTCCTGCAGCGAACCCCCAGTTAATGGCGGTTGTCTGGGCTTTGCCCAGCCAATTTGGCGATTTTCGCTGCTTAAGTTTCAATTTCTTAGTTTTCATAGAAATACTTGACTTCTGTTACTAACAGTCAAGCATTTATAAATTATTTACACCTGTGATACCCACGGTGAAATAATATCTTAACCATTTAAAATTTGCGGTAACCAATTTATATATTTGAACAATTTAAAGTTTTTGTAAATATACATATCTATATACATATATGCATGTAATTATTTATTTCATAATACAGCTGCGGCCAAATACGCCAATACCTTATTATCTAGTTTTCATTTAATTTATATGGCCTTTATGAGATAATAGAATTTAAGTACTGATACTTAAATTCGTTTATCGCAGAGGCCGTTGTTGTGCTTTGTACGTTAAATTATAGAATTTGTGGTGGTTAGTTGAAACAATTAAAGGTTCCGGTTATTATTAGAATTTCAGTTTCACAAACACATCGTCCTGTCTGAAAATTTATCCCATCCCAACTCCCTCCCTCTATAAAGTTCAGTTACTGCTGTTTGTTCTCATTTTAATTTCAGCTTCCTAGTTCCATATGTACGAATGTTTGATACGACTGGTGATATTGCTGGTGTAAATGATGCTGATGTAGATGTGGTTGATTCTGAGCATAAGGATACATTTGGACATTCATCAACAGAAAACTTTTTTTTTAATTGTGTTTGATGTTTTTTCTTTCTTGTGTTTAAATTTTCCTTGGCGATTTTCGCTGCTTAACTTTCAATTTCTTAGTTTTCATAGAAATACTTGACTTCTGTTACTAACAGTCAAGCATTTATAAATTATTTACACCTGTGATACCCACGGTGAAATAATATCTTAACCATTTAAAATTTGCGGTAACCAATTTATATATTTGAACAATATAAAGTTTTTTGTAAATATACATATCTATATACATATATGCATGTAATTATTTATTTCATAATACAGCTGCGGCCAGATACGCCAATACCTTATTATCTAGTTTTCATTTAATTTATATGGCCTTTATGAGATAATAACTTATTGGACGATATTTATTGAAGGACGCATATAATTATGTATTGAATTGGAGGTAAAAGGTTAGATAAATGGTCCGCTCAGTAAAAATCTACCTGTATTCCATTGATGCGACCAAAGTTGGGTTGCAACAGTGGCAAGTTTTTACATAGAGAAAATTCGTAGCTCTATAGTCCGCCAAGTCAGAAAATTTATGAAATAGCTACAAAGCAAAAGCTTATATTAAAAAAATAAAAATGAACTTTGATAGAATAAACACACTTGAAACGGACATTCGACAGGCGACAGCTTTTACATTTGGACCGGGCCGTGTTAACGAAGGTGTCTTCGGATAAGGATATATCTAAGGATGGTCTTTGGACATGAGTCGTGTTATTGAAGGCATCCTAAATAAAGGCATGTCCCAATTTTGGTCCTAAATTTAGGATGTGAAAATTGTTGTCCTGGGACCATCCTTGTGCCTTTCAACTTCAAAATGTGTCTGAAATCTGTACTATCTCACTGAATTAGGGTTGTATGTATTGCCAAACTCTCATTTTTAGATATTTCACTCTCTACAAATAAATAATATATTTGTTTTTCATTTCCAAATATCTACCCATTCGTTAACCCTATATACGTATTGGATATTGTTTGTCTGTCTTAAAGCAAATATTCTAATGAAGTAGACTTTTCACAAGTTATAATCAATAATGTCCGTTGATATTTGCTTCCAAAACTATGGGATTTGCATTTGTTTTTAGACATATTAAAAGGTGCAAACAAAAGTAATCGGAAAATGCACTTTTATGATTCTGCAATATGATTTATACTTTAAAAACCAAAGTTTTCGAAATGAAAAAAAAACGTAACCATATACCTTATATTTATAAATCATTTGTAAATGTAAAACATAAACTTTGTTTTTCTGTTCAGACGTCTTTCTACATGTATTGGCTAAAATGTATTACATGTACAAAATGCTATGTAGGATTATCCTAGATTCGATTAAGGCTTGTCCTGTATATGGTGATCCTAAGATGGGTTCGTTTTACATCCTAGGAATTGTCTAAGGATGATCCCTTCTACATCCTATTTTCAGTCCTAAGACATAGCTTAGGACATCTTCCTTAACCCAGACCTGGTTTCAAAGTTAACTTGACCAAAAACGCAGTCATATCCCTGTGCTTTCCAGGTTAACTTTGAAGCAGTCGCGCTTCCGCTTAAAACAGTCACAAGACCAGTCACAAATTTGCTTAAAGTGTACATTATGTTTGCATTGAAAGTTAACTTGGCTTACAGAAAAGTCTGCACCCATCTGAACTTAGAAGCACCTATTCCACATATCTCAAACTTATATAAGATTCGTTCCAAACAAAAATGTGTTTCTGCACTTTTATTTTACAAAACTTCTAATTTAACTGCTTCCACTTTAAATAGTTATAATTCATTTATAACAATGTTCTTATTTAAATCTAGCATTTTCAATCGTATAGTTTCTTTTGTAAGAAGTCTATCATTTCTTATTTTGTCTTTTCCTACCAAGAATTTGCAAGATTTTTTTTGTTTGTTGAATGTAATTATCAACTCGAAATTACCAATTAATTTGGGTTTAATGCACGCTTTGTATAGTTTACCTTTGATGCCTCTATTTGATGTGTTTATATTCTAAAACATAATTACAGGTTTAAAGTATAATTAAATCGTATTAAACGTGATTTCAAACGTTGCATACAGGAAGTGTTTTAGAAGATGCACTGACAAAACCATTGGTTATATGTTTATTGATTGCATAATGCTTTAAATAGAGGTTATTACAAAACTACCAAACTGGGATGATCAATCTAAATGTACATGAAAAAAACAACATGAAACAGGACAATGACATTCTGACAAAAGGAAGAACGCAAATGTCCTGATTTGGTGCAGAATTTTCAAATGAAATGGTATCAAAAAGTTGTTGTTGTTTTTTGTTTTTTTTTTTTTTGGGGGGGGGGGTCAAAGATCGCAATAGTCCTGACTTGGTACAGGAATTTCAAATGAAATGGAATAAGAAACACTAGTTTTTTTGCGCCAAAAATCGCAATGGTCCTGACTTGGTACAGGAATTTCAAATGAGATTGGATCAGTTTTTTTGCACCAAAGATCTTGGTACAGGCTTTTCGAATCAAAAGGTGTCGTAAACTATGCTTTATGCAACCAAACCTCCTTATTCCATTGTTTGATCGTAGGGTTTGGAAGTTACATAAAACATTCCATGTTTGTGGGACACGATAGTATAGAGATAGTAAGGTGAGTAAACGAATAGAGTTAAGACACATGTTTTGAATAGAGTTAGAATTTTACGGACGACATCATGTGCTTGTATACAAATATGGGATTTCTATCTCTCAGATGAGCACAGATGTTGGTTTGACATAAAGTTTTGTAATGTCATCCTTTCCGGATTTGACCAACACTTAATCGATCTTTGGCAACGTGACGGGTGTGCTATAGCAAGCAGGAACTGCTTACTCTTCCGGAGCACTGAGTTCACTCTCGTTTCGACTTGAGTTCACGATGCTGAATGCGGTTTTGTTGTTATGTGTGTTTGTGTTTTATGTTGATATGTGGTTTGTTTTGTTGTGATGATTTTTGTCTGCCTGTTTTGTCTTTGTCTTTACGGTTTTATGACATGATTACCCCTTTGGTACACCTTTGCTTCTTAGATACACATGGTTTGAATAGAGTAAGATACACATGTTTTGAATAGAGTAAGATACACATGTTTTGAATAGAGTTAGGTACACATGGTTTGAATAGAGTAAGATACACATGTTTTGAATAGAGTAAGATACACATGGTTTGAAAAGAGTTAGATACACATGGTTGAATAGAGTAAGATACACATGGTTTGAATAGAGTAAGATACACATGTTTTGAATAGAGTAAGATACACATGTTTTGAATAGAGTAAGATGCACATGGTTTGAATAGAGTTAGATACACATGTTTTGAATAGAGTAAGATACACATGTTTTGAATAGAGTAAGATACAAATGTGTTGGCCGAAGTTAACAGTTGACTATGAGATTCAGTATTGAAAATGAAAAATAACATATCTTGGTGCATCATTAGTTTACAGTTAGTTAGTTTACTTAGTGAAAAAAGGTAATAACAAAATTACCAAACTTGGAGGATCAATTTCTATGTTCACGAGAAAAGATAAAACAAGGAATACACACCGGGATAAGTGAATGCTCTACTCCCAAGCATAGCTAAATCAGGGAGATCAACATGAATTGTGTGATAAAATAAGCACAGATGAATAAAAATGAGCACAGATGTTGGTTTGACATAGAGTTTTGTAATGTCATCCTTTCCGGATTTGACCAACACTTAATCGATCTTTGGCAACGTGACGGGTGTGCTATAGCAAACAGGAACTGCTTACTCTTCCGGAGCACCTGAGTTCACTCTCGTTTCGACTTGAGTTCGCGTTGCTGAATGCGGTTTTGTTGTTATGTGTGTGTGTGTTTTATGTTGTTATGTGGTTTGTTTTGTTGTAATGATTTTTTGTCTGCCGGTTTCTCTTTGTCTTTACGGATTACCCCTTTGGTTCATGCAATGATGACGAAATGTAAAACATGGGACACATGGCCATTTTGGCTGCCACCAGAAAAAAGAGGAATGGATGGGATGGAGTACTTTAGCCTCCTGCATGGAAACTGTAGTCGTACGAGTCCTACTTTTATCGAGAAAAATTAAGCAGACTAATAAACCATTTATTGAAATTGTATCTTGGAGTACCTTTAATACAACTACAAAAAATAGATTATTTTCTAACTTTTTTTCCCATTTCTCTTTAACATAAGTTATTGCATGTTATAGTCATTGCGTAACATTTAATAAAAGTTACAATTGATCCTTTTACATACCAAGAATTAATCAAATATCCATTATTAGTCTAACCGATCCTTCTACGTCACACCTCCTAAAGAAAATTGTAAAAGGAACAACCGACACGCTGCAGACAGACAAATTTTCTTTTTTAATAAATGTAAGAATCTATCAACTGTACATGCGTTACAACACAGCAAATTGAAATGAATTACCGATTTATTACATCACTGATCCAAAAATAAGATGTTAAGAATGAATTACTTTTTGTCTTGAAACTAATACATTACCAACTCTATAAGACAATAACATGATTTGAATGCTTAGAGTACTTTTCCTTCAATTTTTGGTTTTTGGCCTTCCAATGTTTTGATTCAAATGATGCTGATGAAATGTAACACCTTGAATAGACGGGTGTGCTATAGCAAGCAGGAACTGCTTACTCTTCCGGAGCACCTGAGTTCGCATTGTTAATTGATATTCACTACTTTTATATTTTCCTGTTTTACATGTCTGTTTTTTCCCGTTCTCGTTCGTATTCACTGTTTTTGTCTTTACCCTATTCGGATACCCCACTAATACATATACCTCTGCTTCTTTGACATATTGAGACTTCATCAATACTCGAGTCCCGTTTGTATTTAACAAAAAAGGCACCTCCCCACCTGTATGTGATAAGGTTTGTCAGTTACCTGCCCAAGGTCGGTGGTTTCCTCCGGGTACTCCGGTTTCCTCCACCATTAAACACTGACCGCCCTACATGGCCCAGGTGCGTCGAAAAAGGGCGTTAAACACCAACACACACACTTCACTAATACAAGATGGATAATTAATATTTTTTATATATAAAACTTGATAACCAGACACAGTATACTGTGAATTGAATTTTTTTCATAAAGGTTACTTGTAAAGTACCGAACAGAAATGATACATCTCTAATATCATGAAGAGTATTACAAATAAAAATATAACTATAAAGATTTGAGTTCAAGATGATGCCTACCATTATACATTCACATGAACAAGTCAGCATTTGACGAACTTAAGACAGGTGCGAGAAAATGTTGAGTGTTAAACGAAAGAAAAAAATACTAGTTTTATGATGATTAATATCAAGAGTAAAAAAAAAAGAAAACACAAAGCAATTCAGAGAAATCTTCTGGTGGTGTTCTTGTTTCTGCATGAGTATTCGGATGTCAGGTCACCCCTTGCTTCTCTAAATTATGTTGTCATTGTGGGCCATGTCTCTTTCTGTAGTGACTAAAATATGTGATCATGGTGATATAAAGTGGTCACTGTGCTAATTGAACCCTTATTAACACTCAATTATACATTATTTTTTTTGTGTGTTTGTTGTAGTTTATTTTATTTTATTTTCAGTATTTTTCAGTATCATCATTGTATAAAATTAATGTTAAATATGTCAGCCCAAAAGAGCGATTCAATTGATTTCAAATGAGTATCAATGAGTATCATAAGCTTCTACTGAATCTCATCAAAAGAAGACAAAACATCAGCCATATCCAGAATGATCGATACAACACATATCTAGTATATATTGCCATCCTTATAATCACCAACTCAAATGACATAGAACTGAACCCAGGTCCAAGCAGCAAAAACCAAGACACAAGAGGATACCTTTGTGGCACTTGCGATAAAACAGTTGACTGGGAGGAACGAGGCGTGATTGGTGAAACATGCGACCAGTGGTACAATGCAGGTTGTCAAGGTGTCCACACACTTTCATATGAACAACTTGGAGACTCAGCTCTTAACATCTCATGGCATTGTGCAATTTGCAACAACCCAAATTATAGTTTTACAGTTCATGACCACAACACCTTAGAAATATCAAACACCACATTCCACTCAAGCAATGATACTCTACCACCAAACAGCCCAGATAGAATTAACCTCAAACCAGTGCACTGTTCAACACCGACCAAGAAAAAGGGACCCCCAAAATGTAACACACCATTGAAAATACTAAATATAAACTTCCAGTCTATAAAACCCAAGCTATGTAGGCTATCCAGCATCATAGATAGTAATAAACCAGACATCATCATTGGTACTGAGACTTGGCTGGACAAAGACATCAAAGACTCTGAAATATGCCCAAATGGTTACATTGTACATCGAAAAGACCGAAACGACAAATTACGTAAAACTGGGGGAGGCGTTATAATAGCTGTCAAAAAGGAATACAATAGCGAACGTGTTGAAGAAGTAGAAACAGACTGTGAAATTGTATGGTGTAAACTAAACCTGAAAGGTAATGCGGCAATCTACATATGCGCTTACTACCGCAGATATGTAACAGATGAGGAAAGCCTAAAACACCTAGAAACATCCTTAGTTCGAGCTAGCTCTATTGACAATGCAACACTGATTTTAGGAGGCGACTTTAACTTCCCAGGATGGAACTGGAAAGAAAATATTTTAAAAACCAATACAGCTGCATCAAATCTCCATCTACAATGCATGAACATATTAAATAACAATGCACTGAGCTAACTTGTGGAAGAACCAACCCGACAAACAATACGCTGGGCCTGCTGCTCACAATTCAACCAGGTAAAGTAACCAGGACAGATACCATACCAGGCATCTCGGACCATAACATCGTCTACTCAGAATTCGACCTTAGACCAATCAAATTACAATAGAAACCAAGAAACATTCCACTATACAGTAAAGCAGATTGGAACAAAATCAAGATAGATCTTGCCAACATTAAAGACCAACTTTGGAAGATGTACAACTGTAGGTATAGTAAGCAATGTATGGAAGGTGCGCTGCGTAAAAACGATTGAGAAGTACACCCGCTATAATTGATTAGTGCTTTTATGGTGGCTTGTGGGTAAATCAGACGAAAAAGACACCCGAAATTGGGAATTTACATCTAAAATGCCAGAAATATGCCTAATAGTAATGTTTTTTTAACTGGAAACTATTATTAAGGCATTTATGTTACTAATGACTTAAAATTGACTTTAATTTAGTTCTTAAAAATACAAATTAAATACTATTATACATAAATATTCCGAAAATCACGTATATAAAACATCATAAGTATTTAAAACATTATGTTTTATCCTAAAGATAAGCTACCTATTAAATAACAATATATTGAAGGTTGGAGAGTCTATTTATTGTGCACTTTAATGATAAAACACGACATCGGTGCACAAGTTGTGAAGTACATATGCGAAAGTTTTTTAGTACATCCGCACAAGTTGAATTGTACATCTTTTAACGATTGGCGAAAGTTGAGATGTGCAAATGCGACAGTTGAGATGTACAACTGCTTTAGTTGAGAAGTACAACGAAGAGTTGAAATTACCAATAGGTACATGTAAATATTATTTTTTGCTTTACCTCGTTACGATTTTAGTCACGTTGGTGGATTTTCAATTTCTCACGGTTCAGTTTTGTAAGTGTGTTTTGTTTTCTGTTATCCGATTATGTATGCTAGATTCGTCTTTGATCTTTCTGAGTTACCCATTTTTACATCTGCAAATGCGACTTTTTGTTTTAATAATAATATTTCCAGACGAAATCGAAATGAAATAGTCAATTAAAAAAAAAAAAAACTGTCCATAAATCATTAGCTTTTTCATGTTTGGACCATATGGTTTGATCATTGATCAAATAAAAGGGAGTCGGCGGTAAAGTTGTTAACGTGTCGGGTTACTAACACTGAGTCTCGTGGTTCCATCCTCGTCTGAGGTGAAAATTTCATGAACCAATTTTCCGACTCTTCTCAACACCATTTCCGAGAGTGGTTTCGAGGAACGATACCCAGTCCTTCGAAATGGGCAAAAAGATGTCCTTTTTTAATATGGACAGAGGAATATCTTATGCTCGCTTTAAAAGTTCTTTAAAACTTTAAAGTCCTCTCTTGTTTGTTCCGTGCTTGTTTTGTTATGTAATGACCGATTTTGCCTTCGCTCTTCTTGACTTTTGGCTTCGGACTGCCCGATTGGTGTCTCTTGTCTTCTTGTATAGTTCGGTAAGAGGAGGCTCAATTGTGCCGCTACAACGTTAACGCTCGCAAACTGCAAGACAAAATTTTGTAGCAATATATACGGTTTTCAAGTTTCATGTATTTGTAAAATATAGTGATTTTTATGGTCCCAGAAAAGCGAAAATTGTCATTTTATGCCACCCGCGACGCTATGTCGGGGGCACTAGGTTTTACTTATGCTCGTACGTCCGTACGTATATGTATAATTCCGCAAAGCGTTTCTAAGAAACCGTAAATGGAAATGAGTTGGTACTTGGTAGGAAGGTTCAGTATGACAAACAATGCATCCTAAGCCATACGCGACTCTCAGATCTGTAGGACTTTCAACTTTTAATTTGGGGCCAACGGGGGCATCCGCGTCCCATTGACACATTCTTTCTTTATCTTTTTTTTTTTTATCTAAAATCGTTGTCATTTTCAACGAAATTTCGAATTCATAGATTTTAAGATGGAGCGTGACACTGGTCATGTGACCGCGAAAAGCAAAAAGTGCAACAATATGTGCAAATGTCATTAAATATGAATAAAATTTAGGCTAAACAGTTTTTTTATATTAAAAGTATAGGATTACTTTTGAATTATTATCAAACTCCTCAATCAAACGTATATACATTTTTTTTTCAAGGGAAATAATTCATACAACAAGTATGTCTCGCCTGCCGGCACCATCAGAAACAATTATTCTTTCTTACTTCAACTATATTTTGAATTTACATGGATTTTCAGTTTCTGAGATCAAAAGATGTTTATAGAACTTAAACATTGCAAATATATGCAATTAAAACAATCAAAGTCACTCAACCGAAAAACCAAGGTCAAGGTCAAAAGATGGTGATGCAACTGTGCTAAGGTACTACTGGGGCATATGCATATCAAGTTTCATCAACCTAGGACCTACAGTTCTTGAGATATGGAGGTGCTCGCAAACTTTTCCATTGCTATTATATGTATTGAAAATTGTCAAAGTCACTCAACCGGAAAATCAAGGTCAAGGTCAAAAGATGGGGATGCAACTGTGCTAAGCTTCTACTGGGGTTTCATCAACCTAGGACTTATAGTTCTTGAGATATGGAGGTGCTCATAAAACTTTTCCAAAAAGTTAACGCCGCCGTCGACGGTAAAGTAACACCTATGTCCCGCTCTGCTTCGCAGGCGAGACAACGAGACAAAAACTGGCAAAAATTTCAAAGGATTATAATGTTGGCAAAATTTTAAGCAAGTGACCCACTTTTTATAGTTTTAATTCAGAACATGTTGAAAAAAGGTCATATTGATAGAATTTTTCTTGAGCACATATTTTATGCAAATATTTTGACCGTTCTTGTATAAATTAGGCACACTTTGAACCCTGAAACTGGGAAAACAAGGTAAGTGACCTTGCTTCGCCTGACACGCGTTTCCTTTATTCATAACTTCGCAAAATATCTGTTTTCAATCGCGTTGTATGCAAAGTTTTCGCAACGCTCTGTATTGTCGGGTCGGGAAATATTGAGTATGGATATGACCCTTTTAAAGAATACATCCTTAATTAAGTAAATTTCTTGTCTAAGGTGATTGCCGATTTTTATTTAAATTTAGTATTTTTCATGTCCAAATGTGTATAAACATAGTACACTGTTGCACTGATAAACTTAAGCTTATGTACTATTCAACATGTGCTTGTGTACTATTCAACTAGTGCACTCTCAAAAAAGTTGTACTTCACAACTATAACATGAAATATTTTACTTGCTTTGAAAGATAGATTTGTAGCATTACTTAATACCTTTATTTCATATATTTTATCATATGTTTATTGAGGAAATTGATCAGAGTATACAATATATACATTTTTTATTTTGTTTGTTAGCCCATTTTCATGCAGCGGCTACTTTATTTCAAAAAATGAACAAAACGTTCGACTTTTTTATTCTTACTTGACGGCCTTTGATTTTAGTTAAAAACGAATGTCATTTCATAGGACAATGTAAAGTATAGTAGCAAAAGTGCCAATTAAATTCAAAGAAATGACTGCTTACAAGTCTTTTTTATGGAAAAAGCCAAAAAATATGCAGACGGTTTTCTAGGTTGCACAAGTCAACTATGACGTATGTACTTCTCAATCGTTTTTACACAGCGCACCTTCCATACATTGGTAAGGTTGAATCAATGTGGGACCTCTCTTAAAGATACACTTTCTAGATCAGCGAAACAAAATATCCCCCAGAAAAGAACAAAAACAAAAGATGGTAAACCATGGATCAACAAAGAAATAAAAAGGAACTCAAGAAGGCTTCATCGATTTCGAAATAATAAAAAAATAAAAATGGAGACCAAAAAACAAACGACGAATATAAAAAACTAAAACAACATAATCAGAAGATGCAAAGACAATCATACTGGAAGTATATTGAAAACATTGTCACCCCGAATGATAAAGAACCACACTCAGGTATGAAGAAATTCTGGACCTACATCAAACACAAAAAGAAAGACAATGCAGGAATTTTATCACTAGAAATGGATGGTAGACTGTTCAATGATCCAACTATAACGGCAGATATCCTCAATCAACAGTTTAAATCCGCATAGATTTACCAGAAGGCAGAATCATTAGAGACCGGTCAAGTTCCAACCGACTGGTGCAGTGCAAACGTATCACCAATATACAAGAACAAAGGACTGAAATCATCACCAGAAAACTACCGACCCATTTCACTAACATCAGTCTGCTGCAAGATACTAGAACATATCATCACAAGTAATATTATGCAGCATGCAGAAACAAATAATATCCTTTACCCACTGCAACATGGCTTCAGGAAAAAACGATCCTGTGAAACACAACTGTTAGAATTTGTAAATGATATATCTAAGAACCTACAAGATGGCCAGCAAACAGATATATTAATTATGGATTTTGCCAAGGCGTTTGACAAAGTCAACCACAGCTTACTAGTCCATAAACTGAACTATTGCGGAATTGACAACCAAACAACATCATGGATTCAGAACTGGTTAGATAATCGCCAACAAACAGTGGTACTAGACGGAGCGTGATCAGAAGCTGTCAGTGTGGACTCAGTTGTACCACAGGGTTAAGTCCTAGGACCATCACTTTTTCTGTTCTAGATCAATGATCTCCAGTTAAGGCTCACTTCGAAGGTGCGTCTGTTTGCTGACGACACCATCGCCTACCTCACCATCACAAATGAAAATGATGGAAACATACTACAGGAGGATCTCAACAAGCTTGGCCAATGGGAAAAAGACAAGTGCATGCAATTTCTTCCTGACAAATGCACAGTACTGACAGTTACCAACAAAACAAAACAAAATACAACTCTTACCAACTTCATGGACATACTTTAGAAGCAGTAACATCAGCTAAATATCTTGGACTCACATTTACAAACAAACTGAACTGGGATCAACATATCAACAACATTACCAGCAAGGCGAACAAAATACTTGGCTTTCTTCGTAGGAATTTGAAGATATCATCATTAAAAATTAAAGAACAAGCATACCAATCACAAGTGCGACCCCTTGTGGAGTATGTCAGTACAGTGTGGGATCCATACACAAAAACAAACATAGACAAGATAGAAGCTATACAAAGAAGAGCTGCTAGATATGTCATCAGTAACTATCATAACAGGTTGAGTGTCAGCAACATGATCCAAAGATTGAAATGGAAACGACTAGCTAAAAGAAGAAAGGATGCAAGGCTGATGATGATGTACAAAATTAACAGGGAGCTGGTCGCCATCAGCAAAGAAAACCGTCTCATACCACCAGAAAGGTATTCTAGAAATGCCCACAGCAGATCATACCAACTGCAATCATGCCGAATTGATGCCCGGAAGATGTCATTCTTTCCTCGCACAGTACGAGAATGGAATGCCCTGCCACCTGACATTGTCGAAGTAGACACGCCTGAGGCCTTTAAAGCCAGGATAGTGCCACTAGACTAACCGCCAGGCAGTCTTAATATGTATATAGTTTTATCTTTCTTCTAAAAGTTTTTTATTAGTCATTGAACATTTTTGAATTCAGTATTTTGTTTTTTTGTTATTTATTCATATTCAGTTTCTTTGTTAACTAAGTGTCAATATTTATTATTAAATCTTAAAAAAAAAACATGCGCAGTCCAAGTAAATTGCATAATCTTCAACATGATGAAGGAGGCAATTATATGGCAGAAGCAGAAGCAAATAAACATATGTTATCTTAAATTAATTGATCTGATTTGGAACAAAAATTTAAAAGTGGTAGGTTAAACCAGGTTACATGGCACCAAACGTATAAAATACCAAAGTCATGAAAGCGGTATACTATAACGGTTAATATGGTAATTCTGTTTACGCATATTTCAAGGAGTAACATCTCATCAGTAGCATGCGAATTAAAACACTGGAAGGTCAAAAACCAAAAATTGAAGGAAAAGTACTCTAACCCAAAAGCGTTCAAACAAGGAAGCCAAATCCAGCACAGGGGAAATCGTCAATGTGCAATACAATGTTAGAATTAACCTTTGTGCTTTATACTTCGTCTTCCATTGCGACCTGAATGACCTGTAGTAACATCAAACAACGCACGGTTGAATAAGCATTTCCAGTGCCCATCTTTCCCTATCAGTTAAACAAAAGAAGCAGAGGTACAAATGATCACTAAAAGGTCAAAAGACTGAAAGGTAAAGACAAAGCCAATAAACATGAACAAGAAAAAACAGAAAACACAATAAAACACAAAAATATAAGACAAACCGAATAGCATGCAACATATATACACAAAATACATAAATATTCATAAAATACAAAACACACTGTAAAAATAATTTAATGGATTTCTAATAGAACCTAGTAATAGAATTTTGACATCGATTCAAAGTATTTTTTTGTTCAAAAATAGCTTATAAAAATTGTGCTATCTGCAAAAATGCTTAACTACTCAATATTTCTTTTGTTATTACATCTTGAATAATAACCTCTCCACAAGAGGAATATAAAACAGAAATTATTTTGAGTTATCTATCAGATGCATGGGAATCACAAATTACTTTTTGCTTTTTTATTACAATATGCTTATTGATCTAATCAATGTAACAAAGGCGTTGATTGGTTGACTAATTTGTTTGTAATTACCGCCATGCGCTGTAAAATATATTTATCATTGTCCGTCAAGCAGGAAGTCCTAATTGGGTGATTAAAGGAGAGATAAAATGATTAAAAGACAGATTTTAAGTTTTGATGAATGACAGCTTGATTGAAGAACACGAGTTTCCTGTAATTTTCTTCGTTTTCATAAAATCTTAATTACATTTGGATTATGTAATTTTAGAGCTTGTTGGGTTATTTATGTCTAATTAATCAAGACTTATCTCTAAGGACAACAAATTTCAGCATGGAATGACAACAGCATGTCAAAGGAATGTTTTATTAGATTTCAAATGTGATTGAAGTGTTCTATATTTGGTTTATTGATATTTCTCCATATATTCTTTGATTTCTAACTTGTTGACAAAAACGACCAACATAAAACGCACGAAAAAATAGGGTCTAAGGATGACCTCGCAACCCAAACAGGAAGTAAGAATTCGACAGCCCTGAAAATCGCTAGGAACCTACTGTACTATCATGCTTAATTTCCAACTCGATCGATTTCACTTATTTTTTTTCAGTCTGATGAAAAGTTAGATAATTTCTTTTTATTCTATTATAGTGGTAAATTTAAGGGATTATCACATATCGTTGCGGAGCATAAACACAGCTACTGGAAAACTTTCCAGTTTTCGGTCGGGAGTTTCGATTGATGAAAAGACCCCTACCAGTTCAAAAAAGGAATGTTACCGCGCATCTTGGATGAACGAATTATTCAATTTAAACACAAGAACTAAAGAACTATAAATGAAATGTAACACACCAAGGGAAGAGAGAACACCAGATAGATTTTAGATTTATGTTTCGAAATTAAACAAAAAAAAAATTCAGCGTAATTCATCTTGCAACATACTGTGATTTAATTATTTTTGTTTTAGTGGGGAATCAATTTTCGTGGTTTTCGTATGGGGCCTGGACCCACGAAATTTGATACCTAACGGAAAGGAAATTTAACATTTAACTGTATAATGCAGACTTTATAACCACGATTTCAGACTCCACGAACCAATATTTGTTCATCTAACCACGAAAATTGGTCCTCACGAAAATAATTGAATCGACAGTAGCTGCTATCACTATTTTGATACAGACTTGCCCCAAATCGATTGTCAATATATAAAATATATTTTGTTCATAGATACATCTACCTATTAGTATTTTTACTCTTGGCACCAATGGAACATTCGAGTGCCAAAAGTCCGAAAGGGCAACGTCAAAACCGATGAACACGAACAAGAATACCACGAAGAAACACAAAACACAAAGATAATGCTCTCTCAGATGAGCACAGATGTTGGTTTGACATAGAGTTTTGTTATGTCATCCTTTTCGGATTTGACCAACACTAAATCGATCTTTGGCAACGTGACGGGTGTGCTATAGCAAGCAGGAACTGCTTACTCTTCCGGAGCACCTGAGTTCACTCTCTGAGTTTCGACTTGAGTTCGCGTTGTGTGTGTGTGTGTTTAATGTTGTTATGTGGTTTTTGTTGGGATGATTTGTTGTCTGCCAGTTTTGTCTTTGTCTTTACGGTTTTATGATACTGATTACCTCTTTGGTACACCTTTGCTTCTTACAAATTTAACCGAACAGAAATAAACGTCAGTTGGAATTCGCAAACGTTTATTAATTTTTTTTAATTTATTTTATAAGCGTTATCCTTTTTGCAAGAAAAATCACGCAAGCATTTTGTTTTGTACTAGCTCTAGATCTTCGTATTGGTTTGAAATGATTAATAATACCATCAATGCCATTTATTAACAGGTTTTCCCAGATTATAAAAAAAATAAATAGGCTATCAAAACAAATGTATAAAATTATAGTCTAGTTTACCAACCGTAAATGGAAATATACTTGAAATAAATTGAACAAACGCCTGAGTCTGACAGCATGGAATTAATACAGCTGAAACATTAAATTAATGTTCGAAAGAATAGCCAATTTAATGCCGAAACTTTCGTGTTTTCCATATAGGCATTAACCTTTTCCTGATGAATTGATGATGTCAATACATATTTTTGCTTTTACTTTTAATACGTTATAAATAAAGATTGCTTTTACCAGTTTGACCATTAAATATGTTATTGTATTTCTCCCGGCAACGAAAAGTACTGGGAACTATTTTCGTTGATGGTAAATATTGCATTGAACATTTTATTATTGTGACAGTTATAATGACTTACTTAATGGTACCTACAAATGATATACAATTATGGTAGCTCATCGCATCCAATATCACATTTTATGGCATGCACTGCCAGTCTTACAATATGACGAAATCTGCAATGACAAAAACTACACTAGGTCAAAGGAGAGAAAAACATACACGAAATGTAATAATGTAAATTATTTTCGAGACTATTCTGTTCCGTGTTTTATTTATGTTCTGTTTATTTCTTTTTAATCAATTTACAAATTTACGAATTTTGTCGGAAAATATTGTGTAACTTTTTGTTTTGCAGCTACATGTATGAACGGACATCCTGACATTTGTTTTGTCAAGAGCCTGAGCTACGTTAACTTAGCAAAATATTTTTTTTTGAATTTTTCTGACAGACAGAGTGTTTTTCTTTTCTGTTGCTTTTTGACTCAATATGCTTACAAATTTACCATATTTTATGTCTGATCGAATCCATTTTTTTTTGCTACTGCCTTCTGTCCGAATATTTCACTTTTTTTTTCTACATGTATACCGGCAAACCAAACTGACCATCTGGACAATGACTACAAATGTATATATGCATCAAGTCAAAGCGAGATAATACATTATAGATGAGTAATATGAAATGAAGGTTTTATTCAAATCAAATAAGCACAGTTCTCTTCTAATAAAATGACAACACACAGCATATCAAGAAGAAAAAAACTAAAATTATGATTTAAAAAAAATGAATCTCCATCGATTGCTCGAATATTATATACTAAGGGACATACCTTTTAACTTGAGGGGGCTTGTTTTTTTTCCTAAAAAGATATTCTGAAAATTATGTTTGATGAAAAAAATATTTTTGCAGTAGAGGGTAAGAAAAAAATATTCTGAAGAAGGATTTCTGCCATATAAAATAATGATAATAATGAAAAAATATTCTGTCGCGACGCCTTCGAAAAATAGCTGTGCACAGAGAAAAAAATTCTGACCAAAACAAAAAACCAAGGCCCCACTCCAAGTTAAATGGTTCGTCCCTTAGAGATTTCATTCGATTGTTGATAATAATTTTGGGTCTATTTCATAAATTATATGTACATGTTACTCAGTTTTCTAGAAGAGGATCAATTTCAATATATTGTTTTCAACAATTTTTGTTACTAAATAGATATAATTAACTATTAAAAAGAAAGACCTTCATCTTCGATGGTATTGGACGTTTTGTAAATTCTATCTTCTCTCAAGCAGCGTAGTTTATAATTATATCAAATCAACTCCTGCGCACTAGTGATACCACTGCTTCAAAAAAAAGCCTTGCATTCAACGAGCAGAATCAAACAAAGCATAAAATTCTCTTAACACCCTATTGCACTATAGGATGAAGCTAAAAACAAAATAGTCCCGTGCGGGGTCCGGGAGGCGAATAGGCCCGCAGCAGGGCTAAGCTTGTCGGTAAAACACCACTAAAGAGCGCTCAGAAACCTGACATCGGGGTCAGGCCGCTTAGCCCATAAAGCGACTGGGATGTGTGCTCCAGTTGGTAGAATGGGGCAGCCCTGTCATAATGAATGCCGGGGTCGTCAGGCTATAATGCGGAAAACCTGACCGCAAACCATAGTGGGCCAACGTGTGTGGAGAGGGCCACGCTTCATGCACGGAAAAGATCCCTTTGTGGACCGCCAAATAGTGCACCACATAGGCTAAATTTTCTGCCCCTACCCATCACTCCCCTTTTCCAGTGGTCTTCAAAATTTACAGTTCCTTTGTTTCCCACCCCATCCCCACGTTTCTCTTTCAGTGTGTGTAGGTCCAATCAGGATTCATCATTGTATTTTTCGACAGATAAGGGTTGATTATGTGAAATCGGGTAAGGGTTGGCTATATTCCACTTAGGTAAGTGTTCTAACTAGTATGACCTCATTTCAGGTAAGTGTTCTTCATTGTTGGTCACCATAGGTAAGGGTTCCAGATTGTGTGAAGTTTTTGGGGAGAGATTTCGTCGCTTCCTGGGTACATTGGCCTATGGTGTGTTGAGGATACATTGGCCTGTCTTGTGAGTTGGTTCGTTTTTCTTCTAGTTTGTGGTCGTACATTGGCTCTTTTTCGCATAACATGCATGGGTCTGTGTTATGGGTGCTGTTTCCTGGGTGGGTCTACACAATTCAATTTGGTTTTTTTCAATTAGTTCTTGTCCTGATTATGACTGAAATATTGTTGACTGGACATAAAACAAACAACAAACAAACAAACAATAAAAACAAAATATCATGACTCTACAAATTTTAATGGACATTATGCATTTTTTGCACTTTGTGTAAAAAAACTAAATAATAGCTATAGGTAAACAGTATGTAGATGACCTAAGAGCATAAAATGCTTTTACACCTTTGAATTATCGTACTATAGGATATAAATATATGCAAAATATCAGGCCTCTGTGTCATTCATTTGCTTAGGACACTTCTGTGAGGGAAATTATGTTACAGACGCATTGAAGGACGAATGGACGGACAGACGAGCGAACAAATGGACAGAAGTAAAACAGTTTACCCTCTCTCTATTTAAACTGGTATTGTAATTGGAAGGTCGAAATCCAAAAGATTCAGAAAAGCAGTACTCATACCTATAATGTTCACAATCAGCACCCAGAATGTTGATCGTGTGATTTATCTGATAAGGATGTTTCAGTTCATTCGGAACTCCTCTCGTCCGTCTGACCGCCAAAGGTAAATAATAATGATGTGTTATCTTGAAATAGAAGAACAAGCAGGAAATCATTTATTTTCTTTCAAGCCTGGACCTATACTTAAAGACAAAAAAAATTAAAGGTGGACCCAAAATGTTTACATTAACGGACCTATAATTATGCGACACCGGCAATGGCTGCACACGTGTCGTTCATCGGTTAGTCTTACTTTCAATTAAATCCGATTTCAGCCACGTGCGTACGTTGTTTCATTTTCCTACGTATGTGCATGATTTCAATATGTAGTTTCGAATTTTAAAGAATAAAATAATTACCACAAAAAAACTCAAATTAAAATGCTTAAGAGTATCTCTTTTTTAAAAAGTCTTTGTTATGCAATTTATATCATTAAAAATCTGCTATAATTTTCTTTAATTTTCCTAATGATCCAGTCGTCAAGCTGTTATGTTCAGAATTTAGGTTGAAAAAAAAATAGATAATACAGATTAAGGTAACATGGAAAAAAAACGGCACAACATTTTTTTATCAAAACATATTTTTGTCATATTCCTGTGCACTGAGTTGAAGAGGTCTTCTATAAAGGCGGCGAAAATAATTAAAAACACATTTTGACACTTTTACAGAAAAGTTTCATAAAAGGGATGATGGTACATGTACCTGTAGGCATTACATGGATGTAGTCTTATTTAATATCCTTATCAAATTATTTGCTATTTCCTCGATGTCAGAACATATTCATGTTTTATGATATTGAATCGAATAAAGAAAAAAAAATGTATAGTAACTATGGAACAGAAAAATATGACAAAATACGTAAAAAAGTGAAATATATTCTCATATTATAATATTCGGCAATAAAACGAGTTACTAAACTTTATATGTCCAAAAGTTCTTGCTATCAAATACTATTAGATAGACATCTCTAAAAACTAAATTGTCCCGAAAAACCTCTCGATAGTATTCTGTTATATGTTTGTGCATGTTTCTCATGAAAAAATAGACGTTACATCGCAAAAAGTCGCAAAAATTGCGTCAGCATTTTCGCGCAAAGGTACAACGTCATAATTCTTATTGTGTACGTTATTTGTCCTTACTTGACGTCCTGAGTTCAGAAAACATGTCTACCATACGGACGTTTGCATTCCTTCTTGTTCTTACAGCAATATTAGGCGATGTTATCGCCATCAATACTATTCCAGATAATTTCATGCAAACAGGAGCACTCGGTGATTGCGGAAATACAATTTCTCGACACGAGGATGTTTACGTTAGATCGCACACGGGCGCATACCAACTTGGAACTTTAGTTCAGTATGGAGCGAACGAAAACTGTCATATTTCTTTTGATGCTGGAACAGGTATATTCTTCATTATAAAAAATATTCAAATTAACTTACAAGTTTTGAATTCCATATTTTTTTTTGTATACTTGAATTTCTATATAAATATAATTGCTTTGAATTTGTGCGCAACCTTTTCCATATCACTTTTAAAATAGTATACCGTATAACATTTACGATAAATGTTGAAAATAAAAAGCGCACCACTCATTAAAGAACTTTAATGATTTTTGCACCGTACAAACATAAATAAATAAATAAAAGAAGTTAATCTAAGAAACAATCACAAAGTTTGTAATTTCAAAAGAAATGTATCAAAGACCTTTACTTTTTCAATTTCTTTACACGTAATAAATGTACAATTACGTGTATGTCATATTCCGAAAATGCATTATTGCCAGTACATGTACTTGTAAAGTGGAAGAAAATGTTTGCATTGTATAATGCAAAGTTAAATAAATCTCCGGATATTCCTTTTTTGAAGATTTTTCTTTTTCTTTTTCGGAAGAATCACCTGAAATAACTATAATTTTTAAATGTCGCTTGCAATGCGAACAGTAACACAGTTTTATTATTAAACAATTACATAGACGATAAAGTTATGTGGAATAAGTATACGCAACACCACCAACATAAAGAAACGGCAATTAAAAAAAATCACAATGGAAAGCAGCCAACAGTCTTCAACAGATACCAGAGGTCACTGCTCGCTGTCTTGCATTGGCCCAAAACTAAAAATACAATACATAGTCAATAGGATTCGTGGCTTAGGAACAGGTATAATAAAATGTGGTGTGTTTTTTTTTGGTCCAACCTTCCCCTATTGTTATTCTTATACAAAGCACAAAAATAACACAATTCAAAAATCAAATCGATAATAGTTCAATTCACCAAGAGAGAACCTGAGAAAAGAGTACTATACTAGAACAACGAGACGTAAATACCGGAATGGAATGCATGCACTTTTAGGGAAAAATATGACAAATAAAAATCAAAATTATATTGCAACTATCAAAAATACCCTCCATCGAATTTGAAAAAAATATTGCAATTGAATTTTGAAATTTTAAGAATGTTAAAATTCATATCTGTTTTTTCTTGTGGTTTTAGGAATGAAAGTATTAATAAAATTCTTGAACTTTGAACTGGAATCGAAAACAGGGGACGATTGCTTAGACGTACTGAAACTATACGACCTGACGACCGGAAGTCATGAACAAACCGTTCAGACGACAACGACAAACTGTACCGCTGAGAACGACACCATAAACCCGGCAAACTGCACGGGCGACAACTGTACAGCAAGCGAAACGACATCTCCAGCAAACTGCACGGGGGAGAACTGCACAGTAAGCAACACGACATCTTCGGAAAATTGTAGCGTTGCAAACTGCACTGGCGACAACTGTACGGTTTCTAGCAACTGTAGCATGAGCTGTGTCGAAGTTAACGTGACTACCACACAGACTTTGCCAGCTGATTTGGTGGTGTGTGGAAGCACAGGTATGATGAAGGAAATACTGATTATGTTAATGCTTTCTTTTTGTCTACACGGATTTTCCAAGAGTTGAATCTACGTGGTTTTTATGTCATAGATTGTTATTTTCACTATTCCTTTATTTATTTGGGTCCCGAATCACAAATGAGGAAGCCCCAACTTTAGATGTACAAATCTATTCGTTCACCGCCGCCCACAACTTTAATGAACTTCAAAACGCCAAAACTTTATTGGTGTACGAATCTTAATTTCGCACAATTATTGGCCACTACATTGTATTTTCTTAAAGATTCACATTTTGGAATTTTATGAAGATAGTCCTTGGAATACTTTTGGAAAAAAACTTTTTACTTTATTCCTTCGAAATTTTTTGAAAAAAAAACTGTTATTACTTTTATAATGAATGTTTTACATGTGCATAATTTATATATAGTTTTATTTAATATCATAGCAGAATCTTCAATATGCAATGCACATGTAACTTTAAAGGCAACTTGTAATTTATTTATTTTTTAATTTTAGCTCCAACACCGTTTGTATCACAGTCTTCTAAAGTTCGTTTCGAGTTTTCCACC
This sequence comes from Arcuatula senhousia, assembly GCA_963971305.1. Lineage (NCBI taxonomy): Eukaryota > Metazoa > Mollusca > Bivalvia > Mytilida > Mytilidae > Arcuatula > Arcuatula senhousia. Next base: position 47,714,814 of record OZ020315.1, on the reverse strand, counting down.
AATGGAAATGCGGAGTTTGCCGGTTTCAAGTTACTGGTTACCGCCTTCAGGGAATCAGCTAACTGTTCTACTGGGGAGTTTCAATGTGATACCAACAGGTAAATGTCATTGGATTATGGTCTCCAAACGGAAATTGTCTAAACTTATATGCTCAATAAGTTTCAGTACAATTAAAATAAAAACACGAATAAAACGGACAGATAATAACAATTGAAAATCAGCAATGAGAATTCAAATCGTAACAAGAGTCTACTCGATATCCTCGGTGCTGGATTTGACTTCCCTGTTCGAACTTTTTTGGTTTCGAGTACTTTTCGTTTTTCAATATACTTTTGGATTTTGGCCTTCCAATGTTTTGATTCAAATGCTGCTAATGAGAGGTTACTCCTTCAAATATGCATATTCAGCATATTAACCAAATTACCCGTTTTGGTATTTGTATTCAGGTACATTGGAAAGGTAAGGAGAGATTTTTTTCCCCGATCGTATCAATATACGAAAACTGCTGCAATTTTAGTCTTGATTTGAGTTAACTAAAATGAATGCGACATTTATAGTTATTATGTGAACAATATAACCAATGCATGTAAATCTTTTGCTTATTTTTTCTAGATGCATAGACAGTGGTTTGAAGTGCGACACCGTGGAACACTGTGTTGACGGCACAGATGAGGATGACGGGATTGTAAGTATTTGTTAAGAATATCCCCCACCGAAAAGAAGTGGGAATTTTTAATTTATTGAAATTAATCTGTCGATCTGTTTGTTTGTCTGTCTGTCTTTCTGTCTGTCTACATTTGTCGCACCCCCCTAATGGCTATAATAAAACTTTACATGAAAGAAGTACTTCATATGGAAAATAAAGAGATGTGGAATAAGTGTACGCGACACAGCCCACAATTAAACGGCAATTTAGAAAAACCATGGTCTAAATAAGATGCATATAATTCAAATCCAGTCCTGAAATAGTCACAGATAGACCCCCTTCTTAAACAAGGAACAGAAAACATCAAAAAGACAAGTACAAACGAAAGCTTTGTCAAAGATTCCTGGCTTAGGACAGGCACATGTTATATGTGGCGGGGTTAAACTAGTTTTATGGAGTTGTGTATTCAAAAAAAAAGACTTACGTAAATATTTGGACTGTATTTCGAACTCGAATTTCGAACCAATAATTTGGTAATTCACTTAACTTAACTTTAGAAACAGAAAACAACTGCTGATAACTTAATCACGTCAAAGGAGTGACATGAGTTAGAAAACATACTGCAGTTATAAAAATATAAGTTCTAAAGAAATGATTATCGTCTCAATGTTTTACTTGATTACAATAAAAGTTATTAGCTTATGTTTTTGATCTGTGTGGTGCCTACTTGATTTAGGACACACTTATCCAGCTACACAGCGATGTATGATAGGCTTCGGACATACTTATTTTATAAACAGGACTTTTGTGAGAACTGGCATCGTAAGTTCTCTTCAACTTTTTTCTCTGATTTCAGGCTGGATGTACAGTTTTGGACAAGGTGGCCGGATATATTTTTAGCCTTGGCAACATGGCGGTCATTGCAATCGCAGTGATAGGCGGAGCGATTATCTTCACCATTATGACAACGGTGATTATCTATCATGCCTGCTGTAAGAAAAACAGGAACTCAGTTTCTCCAATCAGAATAAGCCAATCTGATCCACACACGACCACCGAAAACAAGGGAGCTAAAAAAGGCACGAAAGGAAAGAAATCCGTTACAGTTGTCGCCCCGAGTAGTGATGACGCCACCCCATCGAGCAATAAAAAGGCTTGGGACAAGAAATCGAAAAAGAAAACGGAAGAGTCGGACGACCTCTGGTGACATTTTTCTGCTGAAATAGTTTTATAATTGAACATGATATATTTTCTATCAAATGGTTTGTGACGTTTCAAGTACATTTGGTTTATATTAAAATTTATGTAGTTTACGAGAATTTTATTCCCATCCATCTACATCAATTTGCTTTACAATTAGTCATTTCGTAACTAATCTCGGAAAAGCGTATTTTGTTTTGATTTTACATAAATATCTCAATGCACTATTGTGTAATTGAACTAAGCCAGGCCGATTGCAGTCTTCATTTTTTCCCGTATGTCTTATATAGAAAATAAAGAGATGTGGAATAAGTGTACGCGACACAACCCACAATTAAACGGCAATTTAGAAAAACCACAATGGACAACCGCCAGCAGCCTTCAACGAGGCCTTAGTTGTTTTGTCTTCTTAATTTGGACACCAAGATTGGTAATTTTGATATTACCTTCATTCCTTACTGGTCAGACGTTGAATTCTAATATGGAGTAGGCATTGCCTAAATGCGAGCATAGCTAAAAGGGATTACGGTTTGTTTATATAATGTATTTGGGGCGAGATGGTATGGAGTGATTAAAAGCTTCGAGACACGTTAATTTCGTACGTGCATATAACCAAGACGAAACGAGCAGCTTATACATGTGTATTTACTATTTTAAGAATATTATTTTCTTGTAAAAAGCGCAATTTATTATTTTTTTAAGCATTATTTCTTTTCTTATCTATTATTTTAACATTCACTCCGGCCCTGTAAAAATAATAACCCTTTCCGGACCATAAAAAATCTAAATCAGCATTAGCAAATTTCTCGCGGAAACACATACCATAGAGCTCTCCGCTCGAGCGAGCACTTTGTGCCCGCTTGCGAGCTATGCTCGCTATAAAACAAAATACCAATGAAAAAAAAATGGAAAGATATATAAAATGGTTTATTTTGTTTACTGTAGGTACATATTTCAAGGAGTAACTTCTCCTCTACTGCGCTTTCATTTGAATAAAAAAAACTTGAAGGTCGAAAACCAAACCAAAAGTATTAAATAAAAGTATTCCTACTTTACAAAGCTAATTTTAGACAATGCAAACTGGATGAAAAGGGAAGAGACAAAGCACCAATGGGGCATTCGAGTGTCAAAAGTCCGAGAGGGCAACGACGAAACCTGTAAACACGAACACGAACAAGAACAGCACGAGTGAAACAATGTTGAATAAGTGTACGCGATACAACCTACAATATAAAAGACAATTTCGAAATATCCAAAATGGAAAACAGCCAGCAGCCTTCAATGTGACCAATGCTCGCTGTTTTTCCAATGTTAAAAAGTTCGTATTAAACGTATGCACAGTGTATGCTGTAATTTTGGTCTCTGTTTTTAGGAGGTTTCGTTGTTTTTTTTTATTTTGTCTCTATATTTTGCGTTATAATTTGTCTTTCGTATAAAACTGTACACTTACAATGTGTCATGATTGCTACCAAAATAAGATTTGGCAATCATATCCAATAAAATAAGATATAAGTTTTCAGTTGTACATGACACTATCAATAGTAAGTATAATGATAAATTTTGAACATTAACATTGAAGACAATGTGAACGAGAAGTCGTTTATTTGAGTAATGTGATGTTAGTCGAATAGGTCTATTCTAGTGTAGCATCTTGCATGTTAAATGAGCAAAGAGGCAACATTGGGGCATTCGAACACACAGCCGATCAAAATTTGAAGCAAACGTGTCTATATAAGATAAGAGACGGAAACCGTCACAGTTATTGCCATTTTGGTATCTTCACGCTAGTGTTTTAAACTGGGATGATTCGTATGATTTTTAAAAGCAATCATTAATTAAGTAATTGATTTTATTACATCTACATTGAAAATGTAATGACAATTTTTAAATCAGTAAATAAGCTTCAAAGTGGACGACGTCAAAATTCTACGGACAGGACAGACGGACACAATAACATGGGTTGTGTTGTTCAAAACTTTGGATAACTTTTATCCAACGGTTTTTAGCTCACCTGACCCTTCTGTCATCGTAAAGCGTCCGTCGTCCGTCCGTCCGTCCGTCGTCCGTCGTCCCTCATACGACTTTTCTTCGGACATCTTCTTCTCTGAAACCACCGATGGCATTGCTTTGAAACTTTGTACACTTGATCTTTAGGATGTCCCCTACCAAGTTTGTGAAATTTGTGAACGTCGACCAACCAACATGGCCGCTGTTACTAAAAATAGAACAGGGGGGGGGGTCAGACCATAGTTTTTAGCTAATAGCTCAAAAAGTATGAGATAGAGAAAATCCGAAGCAACCTCCCTTCTTCAGCATCAAAAGTTCCACAAAACTCTCCATAGAGTCAAAGTTGTGGGACGACTCCTTATAGGAGTTGTTTCCCTTTAATCGTCAAAATTGACCATTTTCTTAGTTTTTGGACTTTATCTTGAAAGTTGTAAGTGCTAGAGGAAAAGTTAGCATTGCAAAATTGTTCAGCTCATTGAAATTTACAAAAATGGTTTCAGGGTCAAAATTGTCAGATCAACCGTTTAAGAGTTATCTCCCTTTAACTGATGTTTCTATCAATTTTAACTGATTTTTAAAAATCATCTTCTCTGAAACCACTGGTGGGATTGCTTTGAAACTTTGTACACTTGATCTTTATGATGTCCTCTACCAAGTTTGTGAAATTTGTGAACGTCGACCAACCAACATAGCCGCCGTTACTAAAATAGAACAGGGGGTCAGACCATAGTTTTTAGCTTATATATGTAGCTCAAAAAGTATAAGAGATAGAGAAAATCCAAAGCAACCATCCATCTTCAGCATCAAAAGCTCTACAAAGCACTCCATTGAGTCAAAGTTGTGGGATGACTCCTTACAGGAGTAATTTCCCCTTTATTGTAAAAATTGACCATTTTCACAGTTTATGGACTTTATTTTGAAAATTGTAAGTGCTAGAGGAAAAGTTAGCATTGCAAAATTGTTCAGCTCATTGAGATCTACAAAAACGATTCAGGGTCAAAATTGTCAGATCAACCGTTTAAGAGTTATCTCCCTTTAACTGATTTTTCTATCAATTTTAACTGATTTTAAAAATCTTCTTCTCTGAAACCACTGGTGGGATTGCTTTGAAACTTTGTACACTTGATCTTTAGGATGTTCCCTACCAAGTTTGTGAAATTTGTGAACGTCGACCAACCAACATGGCCGCCGTTACTAAAAATAGAACAGGGGGGTCAGACCATAGTTTTAGCTCAAAAAGCATAAGTGATAGAGAAAATCCGAAGCAACCTTCCATCTTCATCATCAAAAGTTCTACAAAACTCTCCATTGAGTCAAAGTTGTGGGATGACTCCTTATAGGAGTTATTTCCCCCTAATCGTCAAAATTTACCATTTTCATAGTTTCCGGGCTGAATCTTAAAAGCCATAACAGTTAGAGGAATAGTTAGCATTGCAAAATTGTTCAGCTTATTAAGATCTACAAAAATTATTTCAGGGTCAAAATTGTCAGATCATCCTTATAAGTGTTTTCAATCAATTCTAACTTAATATGTTTGTTTTTTTGTGTGTTTTTTTTTTCAACTGGAAAGCTTTGTGACTTTGTATTCTTGGTCCTAAAGGTGTTTTCTATCCTAACTAGTCTCTTAAATGTTACTTACCAAGTACATGTAGATCACGTTGCACACTAGGTAAGAGGCTTTAGCATAAGAGATTAGGTGAGCGATTCAAGCTCCTGTGAGCCTCGAGTTTTTTCTGTTGTTCAAAATTTATCCGATGGATAAATATGCTTAACCATGGCTAAATTTATCCGACCTCAAAGGGTTTGGATATATATTTATCCGATGGTTAAAAATCACAGCGTACAACTCAACATATGGGGACGAAGATTAGTTGTTTAGGGGGCGGAGATTCGAAGCGGGGAATAGCAGCTAAGTCGACCGGTTTTGTCTAATTTGATCAAATAAGGAATATTCCTGGTTATATAAATTGCATTGCGGAATGGAGGCATTATCGGGTGTTTATTTGAGACACAGCAGTAAAGCGATTCTCATGTTTTCCCTTCTTAACATTGTGCACAATCTGTGCACCCCCTTGAGTTTTGTCCTGCCGATGTCTTTTTTGGCTGACAAAAACAGACAAAAGTACAGTCGGTTTCTGTAGTTTACTTGATAGATCATAACATATGCATCTTATTTCAATCCTTCCTGTCATAACATTTCGTAAATTGCGAAGATGTGAAGTTGATACAGGGGGCGGAGATGAAGGTTGTCACAGGGACGGGGAGCAAATATTTAAACGACAGTTCTTGGCACCAAAAAATAGATTATTTTCAATGTAAATGGAAATTATATTTATAAACAATTTGGCGGTTGTATGTTACCATATATAATATGGTATGCTTGATCATGCATTTAACTGCACTCTTGTTACATGTAAGTGATCTTTTTTTCCTGCGATCAATATTTGGATTAGACGAAGTGCACGATTTTCATACCATCGTTCACAATGTCAACTAAGTTTAATGAAAATGACTTCTATTTATACAGTCTAAAACATTACAATAAGGAACTTATATCAAAAATAAAGTGTAGATTCTGTAGAATCTTCTGTCTCTTCATTATCATTTCACAAATATCAAAAGCCAATGATTAATAGTAGATGAGAAATCTGTTACGAAAAAAGGGTGAATGGTAGACCGACGAGCGAACGAACGGCCGGACGGACACCATCATTTTGTATGTCCCCGCTCCGCGTTTGGGCGGACAAAAAGCAGAACTCTATTCTGACGCAAAATGAACGGATGCACGTGTAATAAATCTGCATAGTTATGATGGGGTATAGGAAACTTTAGCTAGTAAACATGGAAGAATGGTGAATGTCAGAATGCTAATTTTAGTTACAATGTCTTAGATTCCTGCAAAAGAATACAATGCTGCCAGTTACACCGAAAAGTAAAAGAAAGTCACGAAAATTCAGCATGACCACACATATGTAGCTTCATTTCACGCGACAAATATTACATATTAATATATATTCAGTGACATTACTGGCATATCATCTTTTTGACACAAAAACTTACAATTAAGGTTTTACAAAAATCTTGCATTTTTTTTAATTATGATTTTCTTTTATCCTTTTTTTCATCTACACTAGTCTTAAGAAAAATTACTGGACAAAGTTTTTAGGGATTAAACATACATACTTTAAATTATATCACATATTTAGTATTCTTAAAAATGACACTTGATTGCCAATATCTAAAGTTGTTATTTGTTGTCGAAAGCAAGTTGGGTTTTTTGCTTTGATCTTGTCATCTATCAAATGAAATAAGTTGTATTTGTCGTTTTAGTTGCACTTTAAAAGCTAATCTTCGTAGCATAAAATGGTACTAAACATAAAGCAGTATGCAAAATATCGGACCTCTACATCATATTGCTGAGAAAACTGTAATGAATATTTTTGTTACTGACAGACGGACGAACAAGGGTAATACGGTATACTCTTTTTCCTTCGAAGCGAGAACAATAAACTTTTTCCCAGCATCTTTAATTAAATGAAAACTGGTTAAACCAAGGACAGAAATCCGGAGTTGCTTCTTGCAATGCAAAATTTATAACCCGACGTTTGTGTTCATTGAGTCACTAAAATTCTTTGAATCAGTCTTTTGGGGCCATTTTAAATACCCTTTTCACTGCATAAATGAAGAAATAAAACCACATTAATAATAAAAAAAAAGTCACAGAAGGCATGGAAATAGTCATTAAAATGGAAGAATTAATTTTCTTTACAAAATGACAGAAAATGCTTTTTAATGAGACATAAGCCTTATTTTGTAAACGTTCGTTTTGTCTTTTATTTTTTTAAATCTAAATCTATAAACCTACTAATTGGTTAGAAACCTTAGAGTTGGACTATAATTAGAGTAAGTACTAACTTTTTCATTTGTTAACGAAATGAGTTTTAAAACACATTAACCCATGTTTTGTTAGGTTTGTTTTGTTAATTTGTGTGTTTGTATTTTGTGTGTTTTAAAAAAAAATGTTTTTATGTACATGTATCAGGGACAATTGAATTTTGAACGTTTTTTTATTCTAACAGTATGTTACTTTTGTGCTTTGTTGGTTATGAATAGGGATAAGGACGGGCAAAGAAATAGATGAACCCTAGCTACCACATTTTAAATGTACAGGGAATCTGTATCAAAGTTTTTGTTTTACTCCGTCTCTTTGTGTTCTTTGTCCAGAAGGGGTCTTTCTTTCACTTTTTCGGATTAGTTTTGAATTTTACGTATTATATTTTTCATCTAGGACCAATTGCATAACTGAGCGAGCAAAGACCAATTGCACATTGATAGCTGTTAGCTGTTTTGTGTTTTTTTTTTAAATGTAGATTGTGTCGCGTCACTTTTTCCACATGTTATTTTCTTCTATAATGTGTGATGAACTGATAGTAAAAAAACTCTGTTTGTTGACTTTAAAATTTGGTTTTAGAAACTCTTAACCACATGGGTTTCAATTCAATAGAAAGAAACAGAGACGTACCAATTGGGCATTCAAATGTCAAAAGTCCGAAAGGAAAAGACAAAACCAGCTAAAACAACCGACAACAAAAAGACAACACAAACACACAAAAAAACCGAAAAGCAAACAATAGCTTGAACTAGAATCATAAAGGAATTGAACACTCAGATGCCTCAGAAGTGTAAGCATTTCCTACTTGTTACAACACACCCGTCTACTCATCTTAGAGATAGAAAATCCCCACATGCATGATGTTTTTCATAAAATTTAAGTGAAGACAAAAATCGAAAAGCAACATAACCCTGTTTCCCGAATTCAGACCAGAATCTCGACGCGGTCGACGACAGTTCCTGTCGCCGGTTCAACTGTAACTTTACCAGCCAACTCCGGTGGTGGGATGTCATAAATTTTAGCCTATAGTCTCTCTGTTGATTGCAACATAACCCTGTGTTGGCAATTTGTCTGTTATAAACGTTACACGCTTATGGCTCACACACAAACAACTGAAAATACAAAATTGATTGTTTGATTTGAAGAACTTAAATCAACTTTGTTTTTTAAGTTTTTTAGTTAAGCTTTTGGTTACTTTTTGATGTATTAAAAGCAATTTCTTTTAGTGAATGTAAAAAAAAACAAATATATTGTGTAAGATCATGCTGAACAGGCTTCGCATACATTTTTTTAATAGTGAGGACAAAGTAAATTGTCGTTTTTCGTTTTGTGAAATTTGACAACTGATACTTTTTTCTCACCCATGATGACGCGTAAAACATCACAAAATTATATATATCAACCATCAACTTCTTATTCGTACAAAATTACAATCTATATACTGTAAAAAAAAAAACAACAACAACCATGAAATACAACAATAAATCATAACACCAAAGAATAACTGGGATACATTTAACAAGGGCAGAGACACATGCATGATCAAGCATACCATACCATAATATGGCAACATACAATTGGTTCATTGAAAATCAAAAATATAAGCACCATTTGCATTGAAAAGAATGTACTACGGTTGCAAAGAACTGTTAAAACCTGGTTTATCACCATTTCATTTGAAATACCTGTACCAAGTCAGGACCATTGCGACCTACAACTGTTCCGGTCTATCTTCTATATTTTTTCTCTTCTCTTGGACAGTGAAATTGATCATCCAAGTTCGGTAATTATTTAATTTGCTCCCCGTCCCCGTAACAACTTTCATCTCCCCCCTGTGTCAACTTCACATCTTCGCAATTTACGATTTGTTCTTTGATGATTTTTAAGACAGAAAGGATTGAAATAGGATCTGTCAAATTAAGTACAAAAACCGACTGTACCGTTGTCTGTTTTAATCATCTACAGTCAAAAAGACATCGGCAGGACAAAAATCGAGGGGTGCACAGATTGTACACGATGATAAGAAGGGAAAGAATGAGAATATCTTATACTGCTATTCCGGCCTGTCCCGGATAGATAAACCGAGCAGCAATCAATTGTTGGGCCTTGGAGAATAACTCGGTCAAGGGTTGACACTTTATTCAAGCAGCAACAGCGTGAAAGTGATGCGGTAAAATACTGAAAAAAGGGGGATGTAATTAACACATAATATATCAAAAAATGTTAAAGTTCATATATAAAACAGCAATTGGGGTCATGAATTATCATTAATTAATTAAATATTCATATAAGAAAAACGTTATTAAAGTTCTACAGTCCATAAATTGTTTATAATAAACGGGAAATTCCCTTTGTCTGGTACGATGTTTATTTTCACTTTTCTTGTTGAATAAATGTTGTATCCAGAGAAAATAAATGCATAGTTCGATTCAAAACATGTTAAATCAGCTATTTAAAACAGTTTAAAAATGTTACTCACGCTGTGGATAGCCACAAATCACAGAGCGTGCATCGTCTGTCCTTTGTTTTTCATGACACGGGGGAAACTGACAAAGGGGACGGAGACGTGGTTTAACTCATGTAAATTTAAAATTGAAGAGACGAAGAGTCGTAAGAGTTCGAATACATAAATCCAGAGAGGTAATCATAAATGGAGTTATCCCGCGTAAGTCACTGTTAGGGAACGGCACTGTCGGTTTCACATTTCATGAGAAAAATAATTATGAACAAATATTCCAAATAAACGCAACACACAAATGTGTAACAGAACACTCCCCGTCTGATATCCAGGGGAATATCACTATATTTTTTTTTAAATCATAGTAAAGCACATAAATCCAAATGTCATTAAAGAATCTGATATGTAGAGTTTTCGGAATACGGAAAGTCTTCTTAATGAGGATAAGGTAATTCCAACGTTGTATGGCTTCCAGCGTTGCCCAATGGGAAGATCCAGCGTTGCCACGCACGGCGTGGTGAGGAAGATTATCGCAGAGGAAAGTCATCCTCCAGATGTTGAAAATGATAGAAAACGAAAACATGTCACAGAATGTTAATTCAAATATATACAGTTGCACACGGTGCAAAGGACTTCAAAAAAGTCTCTATGTTTCATCCGCTTCGACTAATAGGACCAGTTCGGTGATCGGTCGGGTGTATGTCTTAGGTTTCCCGTCCACCATTATACGGACTTCGACCTTTCGAACGTGGTCGTCGGACCCTTGTATGGTGTTGCTGATTATGCCGGTCGGCCACTGTGTTCTACACAAACTATTGTCCTTTACAAGAACAACATCGCCCACACGGAGGTCTCTCCGCACTTCTGTCCATTTTCGTCGTTTTTGTAAGAGTTGTAAATACTCTTTTTTCCAGCGAGTCCAAAACATGCTGGCCAAAGCTTGAACCCGTTTCCATTCAATTCTGTATAAATCTCGTTTGTCGGCGGGTTCTGATTGGTCAATTGCATAGATGTAGTCCGTCTTTTGAGTCAATAATATTGCCGGTGTAAGAATTAATGGAGATTCCGGGTCGGAAGATACAAGAATCAACGGTCTAGAGTTGATAATAGCACATGCTTCAGCCATGAACGTGTTCAACACGTCGTGTGTAAGAGTTTTCCCGGAATTCTCTAAGAACAGTGAATCCAGAATTCGCCTGGTAACCCCGATCATGCGTTCCCAGACGCCGCCCATGTGGGATGAATGAGCTGGGTTGAACTGCCACGTTGCACCCGAATCGTGAAGATACGTGGATAAGGTCGGATCTTCGTCAACGTTGATTGGCGTGTCACCGGGTTTGACGGTTTTAATGTTTAACTCCTTTACTGCACCGACGAAATTTGTCCCTTGGTCGGACCGAAAGAGCTTAACTTTTCCACGGACTGAAGTGAAACGTTTTAAAGCGTTAATGAATGCGGACGAAGTCATTTCCTCTACGAGCTCGATATGTACTGCCCTTATAACGAGACACGTAAACATGACTGCCCATCGTTTCGAGTTAGCGCTTCCTCCTCGTGTTTTTCGTGTCACTATTTGCCACGGCCCAAATACATCTACTCCGACGTTAGTAAACGGAGGTGACGGTTCGAGACGATCCCTTGGCAGATCGGCCATAATCTGTGTTTGTAACTTCCCTCGGAGTTTCCGACATACGAGGCACTGGTGAATTACGCTAGAGATGAGGCGTTTTACGCTAGTAATCCAGAAGCCTGCTGATCGGATTGCACCTTCGGTAAGGTGACGACCCTGATGCTTGATCTCCTGATGGAAATGTTTCACTAGAAGCGGTGCTATCCTGTGACGTCCGGGGATGATTATCGGTTTCTTCTCTATGACGTTGGCGTCAGAATGATCTATGCGGCCACCGACTCTAAGTAGGCCATAATCGTCTAGGTATGGATTAAGACTTCGTTTCGGCAACGTCTCCTTGCGCAGGATGCACTGAATTTCCTCTTCGTACACTTCGGTTTGCGCGCTTCTAATCACAAAGGTTTTAGCGTCTTCGTACAGTTCGACTGTGCTTAATTGTTTTTGGTCCGATTTGTAGAGACGAGCGAATCTTTTAAGTTTAAACACAACTTTAACTAAGTCGTTCCAGGAATCGAGATGTCGGAGACGGTCAGTTTCGAAATTAGATTCGTGTTTACACTCGGCAGTTGTCTTGTAAACTTGCATGGGACGGATTTCCTTGTCGTCGTCGGGTTGAACGAGTTCACGATCAATTTCGGTATCTTCCGGTTGTTTAGAGGCGTTATCTAAAAACTCCTTTGGTCCGCGTAGCCAAACACTATTTTGAAGTTCTAGCGCGAGAATCGATCTCGTGGCTAAGTCCGCAGGGTTGCGGTTGGTCGGAACATAGTTCCACTGCTCGGGTGAACTAAATTTCCTTATGCGTTCAACTCTATTTGCGACATAGATGTAGAATTGTCTCTTTTCGTTGGATATGTAGCCTAGAACCACTTTACTGTCCGTGTAATACTTAATAGCGTCAAATTCTAGCTTAAGTTCCGTGACGGGGATCTGAGCTATCTCGATAGCTAGTACGGCGGCACATAGTTCTAAGCGAGGAATAGTATGTCCGGTGGTCGGTGCGACCTTGGCCTTTCCAATGACGAAACCAAGGTCCGGAGATCCATCGGAATCAATTGTCCGGAGATAAACTACAGCTCCTATTGCATCCTGCGAGGCATCGGAGAAGACGTGAAGCTCCTTCTTTGGCTTTTTGCTAAGATAGGGAACGTATGGGCGCGGTATTCGTACCGTTTCTAGAGCCTTGAGAGTTTCTTGTCATTTTTCCCAATCGGAGGCTATCTCTGCCGATACCGGTTCGTCCCAATCGGTAGTGGTCTTGACCAGTCTACGTAGAAGTAGTTTCCCGAATATTATGACAGGCGCAAGGAATCCAATCGGGTCGAATATACTGTTAATTGTTGATAAAATCCCTCGGCGAGTCACGGGCTTTTCGTCACGTGACAAGTTGAATAGAAACTGGTCGGTGTTTACGTCCCATGATATTCCGAGACTACGCTGCAAAGGCTTGTCGTCGGCGTTCAAATCGAGGTCCTTTAGGTTTGACGCAAGATCGTTTAGTGGGAAGGCTGCCATAACTTCCGGGCTATTCGAGGCGAATTTATGCAAGCGTAGGTTGCCACATTCAAGCAAGGCATCTTGCGTGTCTTTCATGATTTTAATAGCGGCTTCTGCTGTGGGACATGAGGTGAGACCGTCATCTACGTAGAAATCAGACGTGATAAAGTTCACGACGTCGCTTCCGTATTTTGCTTCGGCCTCCATCGCTGTTTTGTACAAGCCGAGGTTGGCCACCGCTGGTGACGGGCTGTTCCCAAAGACGTGGACCCTCATCCGGTACTCGATGAGTTCCTTGGTAATGTCATTGTCCTTGTACCAAAGGAACCGTAGGTAATTCCGGTGATCTTCACGGACGATGAAACAGTGGAACATATGTTGTATGTCGGCTGTTACGGCGACCATCTCTCTTCTGAAACGGAGAAGTACTCCGAGGAGACTATTGGCGAGATCAGGTCCTGTAAGCAGAACGTCGTTTAGCGAGACTCCATTATACTTAGCGGAGGAGTCGAAAACGCCCCGGATTTGATCGGGTTTCTTGGGATGGTAGACTCCGAACAAAGGCAAGTACCAGCATTCCTCGCCCTTGTGTAACTGAGGCGCCACTTCGGCGTGGTTGTTGTCCAGTATTTTGGCCATGAAGACTTGGAAGTGGTTCCATTTCTCTGGGTTTTTCTTTAGGCTCCTATCAAGCACCATAGCACGGTGAGTTGCCTGATCCTTGTTGTGAGGCAATGATCTTCGTGTGGATCGAAACGGTAAGGGGGCTTCCCAATTTCCCGTTTCGTTTCGTTTGAACTCTTTGTCCAATTGTTTGACAAACTGTCGGTCGTCCTGGGATAATCCTGGTTTATCATCGTCAGGTGTTTTCTGGAAAATGTCTAGCCCTTTCAAGTCTGAATCATTCTGCTCGCATGACAAGTATTCACGATGTTCGGTTACGTGAAACTGGTTCGGACATGGTTGCATTATTGAGGGTCGCCCATTCGGTAGAATGAACGTTTTCTTGACGTCGATATCAGATGGTGCATGTTGTCGGTCAAGGCAAGTTTCGCCTATAATGACCCAGCCTAACGGCAACTTCTGTGCGAAAGGTTCAAAGTGAGACCCTAATCGTTGGTCGAGAGCGTGGTGTACTGCCGGGAGCGTTCTCCCGATAAGAAGTAGAATCTCACAACTTCTATCAATGGGAGGGATGAGATCAGCTATATCCCGTAGATGTGGATGGTGTATCGCAACTTCAGGTGTTGGTATTTCGGACTTGTTGTTTGGAATGTCGTTACATTCGATGATTGTCGGTAAATCGGTCTCAAAATCATTACCGATAGATCTAACCATAAGGTCGTTCACTCTCCTTCCTGACATCAGTGTGCGTCCTGAACAGGTCGAAAGATTGAAGTTCCGATAAGGTCCTTTAACGTTGAACATATCGAAGAATTCGGTTGTAGCTAGCGTGTGATTACTTTGGTCGTCAATTATTGCGTACGTGCGATGTACGGTGGATCTATCGTGTTTGGAAAACACGTCAACTGGCAATATCTTTGCACAAGATTTCCCGCTATACGTTGAAGCGCATACTTCTGTGCACTTAGCCTGTACGGTGTCTTTGGCGTTACTTGCCTTTGGAGCCTTTCTCTCCCCGCCGTTGTTTTGTGAGGATTCACGAGAAAAAGTTGCTGGTCGTTGATCGGAGTTGGAGATGTGGAGAGCTGTCGGGTGACGTGTGCTCTCGCATTCGTTGCAAACGACTCTTTCTTTACAGTTGGTCTTGATGTGCCTGTCGGACTCACAACACTTAAAGCATACGTTGTGTTCCTTTAGCAACTTAATGCGTTCTTCGATTGGTTTGGCCCTGAAACCGTTACATTCATTCAACGAGTGCTTTCCCTTGTGAATAATACAACGCTCCTTCAGGTTGATTGCATTGCTATTCTCTATACTGGGCTTGTCTGCGGAGCTATGCTCCGTGCTTGGGTCGGTAAACGTCTTGTAAGCGCTAATCTTCCCTTTTCCAGCCTGGGAATGCGGCTTAGTGTTTGGCTGATTACTGTAATCATAATTGAAACAAGGATTGTTTTTGGTTTTTGAAACTTCGCGGATAAAATCCGTTAACTCCGAAAGTGGTGCAAATGGAACTTGGTGTTGGGTCATGTAATGCGAAGCCTTTGAAGTTCATTTTTCTTGAAGTCCATATGGCAACTTGGAAACTATTGGCAATTGTCCTGATGAGGTATCAAAATATCCTAACAAGTTATGAAAGTTCGGATCCTCTTTCAGGCATTGGATGTGAGAAAGAAGATCGTAAAAGTCGTAGAGACGATCAGTGTCCTTGTTTGTCAGTTTAGGGAAGCTTTCTAGTTTCTGCCTTAGGGCATGCTCTGTCAATTGTGATGCACCATAGCGTTCGTCTAGACGCTCCCAAAGACGCTCCAGACCTCTTGTCGGGTTATTAATGTTAGCTGCCTTGATACTTTTGGCGTATTGCGACGACTTGTTTCCGAGCCATTTCTTGAGGAGAATGAGCTCTTCGGAGTTGGATATTCCTAGCTCCTCCACGACGCCTTTGAATTCGGCCTTCCAAACTGCATAGGACTCGGCCTTGTCGTCGAAGTGGGTGAGACGGGAGAGTAGTAAATCCTTTCTCAGTAGGAATTTTGTTAATTCCTCGGATGTTGAATCCTTCCTGTCGGAACGGTGATTCTGCATCAACGACGACGTTGTCGATAAGGGATGTTGATTTTGAGTGGATGGCACGAATACGGGAGCATCCCGATTGAGGGCATAAGTATTGCTAGTGGTGTCGACGTCGTCGGTTTTTCGTCGGAAAGGTGTAGATGCCATGGATGGTGGTCCTATCTTCCTAGGTGCTTCAGTTGTAGCAGGCGGTTCGAAAACCGTTACTTTCCTTGTGTTGTCGGAGTGCGTCGGATATGTGTTTATCCCGACGTCGGCTGGATTTTCATCCGTTGCATGAATACTGCTGTTGTGTTGACTCACATAATCTTGTACCCGTCGGATCGGGTCGGCCATAGGTAATGGTAGGTCGATGCCGATGTGTGGTTCGTCGTCGATATCTTGACTGGCGTCGTCCTCGAAAGCTCTCGCCTCAGCTTCGGCCATAGCTGCTTCCATGTGAGCTTCTAGGAGAGTTTTGTCTGCTTGCAACTCCAACTTCTTTCGTAAGACGGTCGCTGCTTCTATCGCTTCTCCGCGTTCATATTCAATCTTTTGCTGTTCGATCTCTCGTTCAACTTCCACCTTTTGTCGCTCGACTTCTGCCTTTTGTCGCTGAACTTGTTGTTCCATGTCAGCTTTCTGACTAGCCTTTCGCTGCAACTCGTGTTCTTCGAGTAGAGCTTCTTGTTTGGTAAGAGCAGCTTGTTTGGCTAGAAAGGCTATCCTGGCCTTGGCAGCATCTGCTTTAGCACGCTTGTTTCTTGAAGCGCTTGACGAGCTGCTTGATTTTGAGCCACCCACGGATTTACATCCGCTATTTGGCTTTGACCTAACTGAGTTGCGTTCTTGTTTCACGGACCCATGTAGTTCTGGTACGGTGATATTCTGTTGACCTGAAGTAGACTGTCCTTGCGGCTTATGTATTGCTGGTGACGCGGGACCAAATGCATTGGTGATGTCCCGTAGGGTTGACATCGCTGTGTCCAATGTTTGCCGTCTTATATCAGCCAGGGTAGTGAAAGCCTGGAGGTCTCGACTGCTTTTCTCGGCCCTAGTGTTCTTCATAAATTCTATGAATGCGTCAACTTGACGTTCATATCTACTAGCAGACTGGGCTATCTTTTCTTGTAAAGCGAGGCAACCTCGTACATTGTCTGGAGGGGTATCGACCTCCTGCAGGAAGGCATTTAACATGCTCCAAAGCAGTTCTATGTCTTGGGCGTATTTCTCGCGTCTTTCAATGTAGACGTCCATGCCCTTTTCATTCAGAGTTCTAACTCTTTTCTCTGTATTGTCAGATCGTATGTTTGAGTGTTGATCTGGTCTTGTTGGTTGTATGGTGACGTTGTCACCTGTGTCGCTCATCATGTCACAATCACTTTGTAGTCACGAGAAAAATCTCGAAAGTGTGATTTGACTGTTTATTTGTTTCTCAGCTGAGTTTTATAAAATAACGTTTAAAAAACGTAACTGTGCTGTCTGGCTTGATACTAGCTTTGTGTGTGATTTGGTACGTGTAAAACACGTTATATCACGGTATTCTATCTAGCTTGTACAGTTAAGGAAAAACTGAGCTGGGTTTATTATTTACCCAGACCAGGTATTTCAAATCTATTTGGGTGTGTCACACAAAACTATGGTGTGACGGGTCTACAAAGGTTGGTGTGTGGGCGCTTCTACGGCCGCAGCACACTACAGGAACCAAGAAAATGGTGCGTCTCTCTTGCGAGAGCTCATAAAAGGTTTGTATAAAAAGATACAAGTCTTAACTGGTCTTCTACGGACGTCTCCTGGCGTAGACTGTGGTGACGCTTCTGCAACTGGCGCTGTACGTAGCTATTTTACTATTCCGGCCTGTCCCGGATAGATAAACCGAGCAGCAATCAATTGTTGGGCCTTGGAAAATAACTCGGTCAAGGGTTGACACTTTATTCAAGCAGCAACAGTGTGAAAGTGATGCGGTAAAATACTGAAAAAAGGGGGATGTAATTAACACATAATATATCAAAAAATGTTAAGTTCATAATAAAACAGCAATTGGGGTCATGAATTATCATTAATTAATTAAATATTCATATAAGAAAAACGTTATTAAAGTTCTACAGTCCATAAATTGTTTATAATAAACGGGAAATTCCCTTCGTCTGGTACGATGTTTATTTTCACTTTTCTTGTTGAATAAATGTTGTATCCAGAGAAAATAAATGCATAGTTCGATTCAAAACATGTTAAATCAGCTATTTAAAACAGTTTAAAAATGTTACTCACGCTGTGGATAGCCACAAATCACAGAGCGTGCATCGTCTGTCCTTTGTTTTTCATGACACGGGGGAAACTGACAAAGGGGACGGAGACGTGGTTTAACTCATGTAAATCTAAAATTGAAGAGACGAAGAGTCGTAAGAGTTCGAATACATAAATCCAGAGAGGTAATCATAAATGGAGTTATCGCGCGTAAGTCACTGTTAGGGAACGGCACTGTCGGTTTCACATTTCATGAGAAAAATAATTATGAACAAATATTCCAAATAAACGCAACACACAAATGTGTAACAGAACAACTGCTGTGTCTCAAATAAACGCCTGATAATGCCTCCATTCCGCAATGCATCTAATATAACCATTCTTTATTTGATGAAATTAGACAAAGACGGTCGACATAGCTGTTATTCCCCGCTTCAAATCTCCGCCCCCTATACAACTAATCTCCGTCCCCATATGTTAAGTTGTACGCGGTGAAAATGGCCGAAATGCTACTTTTTGACATGCACAGAAGGTACAAACCATAGTTTAGAGAGAAATAGTGGCCCCTGAGCCATATTCAAACAATGAATATTTAGCAAGATATAGATTTAGACCCGAGAGTATTGCTTACCTGTCTGAAATGCTTGCTGACGACTTGAGAAGACCAACAAGAAGAGGACATGCTTTGCCCGTTGACCAGCATGTAAAGATGGCCTAAAGATTTAATGCCTCTTGAAGCTTTATGCAAGTGATTGGTGACACCTTTGGGCATGACAAATCAACAGTCTCGAGGGTCATCTTTGATGTCACAGAAGCGCTGTGCAGAAGAGGGGATCAGTTTATTAAATGGCCGTTGGCGGATGCTGATCGACATCGTGTGATGGATGGTTTCCACAATATCGCTGGATTTCCCAGTGTAATTGAGGCAGTGGACGGAACCAATATTCGTATACAGGAACCAAAGGAAATGGAGAATGTTTATGTCAACAGGAAAAACTACCATTCCATCAACGTCCAAGGCATTTGTGACCATGAAGGTAAAAACATCCTAGTTCAAATTCCAATCAAAAACCAAATCAAATGCTATCGCTATCCTCTTTAAAAGAGAGGTCAATTTTTTTTCTCATTACATGTCTTTGATAAACGAATCCTTATAAATGATATAATTATGAAGTCGAATTGTAGAATGCTTAGATTATATTTTTGTGAAAATTGGAGAAACGTAAAAAATAATAATCATCATTTTTACCATCAAAATCATCCGGGATCAGGTTGAACCCAGGAATAACCCCCAACTCTCCTCCGCCAACAATGAAAGTTGGATGCATCCTGGTTCAGAATTATTATCTTTTGAACCACAAGATCGATTGGCTTTGGTGGTGGTCCTCCCCATGTCTGCCTGCCGTGTTGACGCTCTTTTGAAACGGCTTGTTTAGACTCTGAGGTTGACTTGCGCCACTTTTCTTTAAGTTGTTGCCCTCTTGCATTCAGAGATGCAGCAATGCTCTCCCAATTTTTTTTTTCATTCTTATCCTTTTTTGTACTGAACTTTGCATTCAGCATAGTAAGATGAGTGGCCCCTTCTCACTTTCTGTAAAGTTATTTTCCCTCTCTCTCTTTTTGTCATGTGGATAAAAATCTTATCCACTGGATAACAAACCAGGCAATTTTTAGCCATTTTATCCGCTGGTTACTTATCCACTGGAAAACTATTTAACCATTGAAACATTTTTTGAACAACCCAGCCTAGAACTCGATATACATGTACATATTCATTAGCTCCTAAACTAGCAATATCCATACCGCAAAAAAATATTTTACTACAAAATGAACTTACATATTATTATGGTATAAATCATAATTTATATACGATAATATTTATAAGTACATAAAACCATCAGCTAGACTGTCAAACAAATGGTTTTGTTAGCTGTACAAAGGCCGACACGCATAGGTAAACATACAACAGGAGGACATTAATATTTATTGAATGTTATGTTTAAATAGTCATGTAATAAGAAAAATATTTTGCCTCAACAAGTGAAAATTGTGACATCGAAATTTTCAGGAAGGTGGGGATTGCTTCCCTTCTCTATTCGACAGCATTAAAAATGGATATCCATTATTTGATGATGATGGTAAGTTGGAATTATCATATGGTTTTGTATTCATCGTTATATTTAAAGAATATAAAAAAACAGGTTATTTATCCATCATTATGTATAACGGTTTTTCCTGTTCAAATACTTTGCTATTTCAATGCATAAGTTATCTTTGATCATTCTAAAAAGTCCAATGTTTGACGAAATACACATTTGACACAGATCATCCCATGGAACTTTATAATTAATTTTTCACCAAAAATACAAAACAAGGTTATAACAAACTACAGAGCTACAGGATCTATCTCAAATGTCCGAGTGAAAAGAAAAATTAAGCCCACATACCGGAGAAATTTAAAATTGTCATGGCCCTGACTTGGTACCTGCACTTTTAAATTCTAGGCGATAAATTCTTTGGAACGTCTGAATTACCTTTTATCTTTTAATATTTATCCTTTAATTCATTGTGTCTTCAACAACAACTAATTCTAGGTACTAACTGAATGCATGTCTCTTTCTTATTTAATAAACAGTAAATAGGATATTCTTGTTGAACTCCAATGCAAAATTTAAAATGTCGACTTAGAATTGGAAATATGATTTACTTTGTTTTGCTTGTTTCAGGTTATAGCCTTTGCTGGAAAGGTATGTAAATATTTTCTTGTGGACATTATTTGTATCCTTGTTGCTTGATCTGGCTCCAAACAACAGTCTTTGGTTTTTGACGAGTAATTTATTCGTTCAAAATGCTACATATGGTTGTCTTAAATGTCTTACTTCCAGCTCTTTTAATTTTCAACAGATGTGTCCTTATTTTTCATAAAATTGAATTTCTGAGTACTGGTATTATTTTTGTAATTAAAATATAAATACATAATTCAGATTTGCCATACTATTTAATTTCTTCTTCGTAAAACCACAGGTTTAAGAAATATTGTGATATAAAAAGGGTGTATTTAATAGAAGTTCGCTTTGTGATGAAATTTGGCGTTAATGTTTGTGATATGACTTCCACAAAACATTTAGTCCTGTAAACAATGAACATGGCATGGTTATATAAATCGTCGTAAAGACTCTATTTAAAGCAACCGGTAACAGTCTATCATTTAGCATGTACAACTAGGATCGACCAACATAGATATGGATCTATAAAATAGTTGAACACCTGTAAAATTCAAAGGGTTACTATTATTTATTTTTTGTTCATTGCCAGATTCCAAACCATCAACACCACAGAAACTTAAGAAAATCTTGATAATTATATTCCTTCCATGATAAAAAAAATTGTAAACCGAACTTGAAAATTGCATCAAAGCAGAGATATTTTTAATGTAGGCAACGCCAAGTGTGCGTTGAAGAGGTTGGCTTATCACAGGTTTAAAGTAGAATATTAAAGTATCTATATAGAAAACGCTAGGCTGGTCATTTATTTATGGATGTCCAGATGTCTACCTGTTCTTGGTCAGTTGAAAATAAAAACGTCCAACCTGTATAAAGCAGAGGACATATGGCTTTGTTTAAAGACAGATCAGTTATATACAGACACATTAACTTTAACTTTATATATATTGAGAAGGCAATTATATATCTATGCAATTGACACCAGCAACAAACCTTTTGATAGTTATACTTTAGCTATGTTTAACCAATTTTAAATAAAAAAGATGAAATACGTTTTTAAAATTAAGCGCGCAGAGAAAGAGCAGCAAGATGACAATTTAAATCATATTCATTAGATCATCGAGAGTCGAGACATACTAAAAATTTTAATCTAAAATACTTGCAAAACCGCATTTGTTTAATTTGTGCTTGATTGTGCTCATATATGATTGTATTGTTGGACAAAACATATTTTTAGGAGTTTCTCAAATGATACTCTGGAGTTTAATCTATATTCGATTTAATTTAAAATTATAAAATGAACTTTTTGGTTATAGTGATTTAAGGAAAGATAAAACCAGTCGTGTGGTAGAAGTAAGTGACACGAATTTCTAGTAATCATATTTTCTTGTGTTGGCGGATACATTGACACATGATGTTAATAAGTTGATTTATAATATTTGTATACATGTAATGTGGTATGTTAATGAAAAAGACAATGTAAGATGATAAACAAACCTTTTTAAATGTACCACATCAATAAATCATTTCGTACCGGGCTTTACTTGTATTACTGCCAATTATTAATTCATTTAGCATGTCAATGTAAAACGTTATTTATTAAATGCACAATTATGTCGTATTATTCAATTACATGTAAACACTACATGATCCACAAAATCTATTCATTTGCAAAGCGGTTAGTTCTACTTATTATATGTTTATTACATATATGCACATGTGTACACATAACGAACACTTTTGAATTTTTCAAGTTGTGGTTTGATGAAAAGAATTTCTTTTGCAAATATTTACATTAAATATAAAATATATCAAGAATAACCAATAACAATAATCACGTTAGAAAATATAAAAGACTGTTTTGTTAAAAAGAATTAGGATAACAGATTTTCAAAATCTCATTTTTTTTTTCAAAAAGCTTTATTTCTTTATTAAATTTGACCCCCCAAAAAATTACACGAGTTGTATGTCTTAGATTTCATGAACCTATCTGAATAATGTAATAATGTTTTTTGAGATCATTTGAATAAATTTGAAATTATTATTGTTTTTATTGTCAAGGTGCGATACTACAAGGTTGTCCTATGTCACATTTACATTTTTAACATTTTCTCACGAAATATACTTTTAAATTAGAATTACATGATTGATGTTTGAATTACTAGGCATTTAAAATGATGATTTATCAATTATAAATTTTAAAGTTGATTTAAGATGATGGAATGTGTTATTGAGACAAACAACCTGGACAACAAACAAAACCAAAAAGCAAAAAGTAGTTGACTTCAAAGGAAACACATCTATTTCAACCTTCCTTTTCATGATAATATATGGTCTCAAAAAATTGTTTGAATCCATCATATAGTGATGCTAGGCATTAATCCAGTGATTTTTGACTTATAAAATTAGGATCACACATATTTATTTACAACAAATGAATTTGTTTAATGAGAACATAAATATGGTTTGAATCTTTAATCTCCATATCTAAAGCGGACATGTCATTATTACAATAAAATATAATTGCCGAGAACACGTGTATAATTGCGATACTTTGTAGTTTAAAGTTAAAAGTGAAGACAGAGGAATCATATACTTGCATTCGAAAAAAAAATAAACACTGCTTGGGCAAATTGTACATGTACTAAATAGTATTTTGGTGACCTACAGAAAGTCACCTGATTGTACTGTATAATTTCACAAACTTAATTTTTTATTAGCAACAAACATATTTAAGATGACAAGGCAATATCGGTCGAATCATTAACCTTTATAAGCAGACATGTTGGTGGCAGTTTCGTTCCAGACGCACGATTATTTAGTTAATTGTTACACTTTTTGCGTTATAAAGTAATTAATAATCTATTTGATTAATCTTTCACCTAATAATAAAATACAACTCCTTACATTGTTGCACTAGATAGCTAGATAGCCAAAGAAAGATATTTCATACGTCTTTTATAAAAATAGGACAAAAATTCGGTAAAAATATACAACAGCAACCTATTAAAATGTAATTTTTCGGCGACAAGGAATTATATATAGAACCGAAGGAAGGACAAAACATTGAAAGGGTACTTAATTTGTATTTTTGTCCTTGCTAGCCAAAATCATTTTATAGTAAAAAAAAACTAAGCATTTCTCCCTATAAATTAGATGGTCGGTCCCTAATGTAATCAGAAAGACGAAGTATACATTATTTAACACCTGTTATAAAGGTTTTGTTTTCTGCTTTTTAAAATGGATCTGAAATTGTTTGGTCAGCGCCACTGCGATCTTTAGTAAGCCTTGTTTTGTTTTTGAGATTTCTCATTGAAATGAAGTAGTATTTTACTACCTTTATTTGATATTCAAGATCAGTTTTCACTTTCGAAAAATCTGATAACAAGCTAACACAGATTGTTTGTAGTCACTTGTCAGGTTTATGGGAAAACATAAAACCTACAGAAACTTCTCACTCTTCCGGAGCACCTGATTTAACTCTCGTTACGACTATAGGTCACGTTGTAAATTGCTATTCAGTTCTTTTTGTATCTCTGTGCTTAATGTTGTCTGTTTTTTCATCCTGTTCTCGTTGGCGTTTACTAGTTTTGTCTCTTCCCTTTCGGATTTTCGACATTCGGATCTCTCAATGGTATCTCTGCTTCCTACATGATCGATATTGAACAAAATAAATATCTTTTATTAGATCAATAATGAACACGTCTAAAGCAGTATCAATACTTCTAAATTATTTAAAGTATTTAAACTACAGTTAACAGATGGAAGTCTTATTTTTTGTGCAAAATTCTGCTTTATTTTAGATAGAGGGGGCGGCTATCTATGAGGACCAGAAATGCACGTGGTCGTCAGAATGTCCATCTGGATCCTGCTGCAGACACTCGAATGGAACCCTATTAATCTACTCGGGTGTCTTCGACCATATTGGTACGTACAACGTTAACGCCCCAAAACAACTCTAACTTTGGGATGATGTGATCATCAGTCACCGTGGTACATGTAACTGAAAATTTATACACCACTCAAAGGGACACACTCTTTATCTTTTCAAATATTGTCGATTATTTTTAAGCAAAACATTCCAACTGACATATGACTGAATGGTTTTAATCTACTCAGATATTTTATCACCAAGTTGCAGTTAACTTTAAGGATGGACATTCCAATTCTATTCGGGGGTGTACCATGGAACATGTTTTAACAATCATTTCTTCAAAAAATGCCTATACTAAGTCAGGACCAATGTGATGTTCAATTTCTTTCGCATGTCTCGTTTTGTTTTGATCTTTTTCTTGGATTTAAGAGATTGGTCATCCAAGTCCGAAAGTTTTGGTATTATCATAAAGTTTGTCTATCAAAGGTTTATAACATATTGTTATTATAAACTACCATATTTTAGGTCCATACAACAACGAGGAGAGTGGATTGTGTATTCCCCTCCAAGCCCAGCACAACGAGCAGTGTGGTGACACGTGTCCCTGTGATAAAAACCAAGGTGAGACCAAAACAATAAATACGTCACAATGGGCGTGACATGTTCTCGTTAATATGATTGACATCTCATTGTTATTGTAAGGTAATTGAAACCGTGTCTAAATAGGTAGTAAATACTATATGTATATGGACCACAAATAGTATGATGAATCGGTTCTTTTTTGCTTATAAAGTGGGAAAGGTACGAAAAATAACATAGTCATTGAGTTTTGTTTTCATCCCAAACAATATGAAAATGGTGCTATAAAACGAAACTACAAATAAAGTCCAAAGAAATGAAATTTGCTACGCCTGTTTCAAAGAATTCATCTCATAATATAAATGGTATATTATCATGAGAATGGTGTGAAATAATTGAATTAACCATGATAGTTCCAATAAAGCAACAATTTGTCATGTAAACACATTAAAACTTCATACAGTGGTCGCTGTTGTTTGCGGTCATTTATATTATGTAAGCACAACTGTCGATGTTTGTTGCTGTGTAAGTCTAAACAGGCAATTAAGCTTCTCCGTGCTTCAGTTGTATGCTCTTATATATTTTCGAGTACTGGAAAATGTGTTGGAAAGACACAGTTTAAATATTTTCAAAATTTGACAACGTTTGGCTATTTCTTTAAAAATTGATAAATTTATCTGTTTGGTCATTGTTGTAATATTTGTTGGCTTCTGTTTTTGTTTGATCAAATCCAATATTCTACCGGTTTTCAAAGTTTTTTACGCCTAGCGTGTCTGATGAAGGTTAATCCAGAAAAGCGCTTCACACGCAGTGAAATTTTGCTTTTGTACATTTATCAATATCATTTCAATATGTGGATCGTGTCTTTCTGGCACATATTCCATATTCTCTCGTTTTTAATATTATATAAAAATTTAAATAACGTTAAGTTCGGTTTTCTCCAATTGAACGTTAATGAAACACTGGGTTTCGCGAAAAAAACAAATTGTCTTTTTTATTTGAAGGAAGAAGTCCAAAATAATTGACTAGTAACTAATTTGTGAATATCCTAGATAGAATAATATAGTGATATTGAGATTTATGTAAATTTCGCTATTTTTATTTCAGGTTTAACTTGTTTCAGAAGTCTTCTTGCAGATAATACGATCGCTCCATTCAGATGCCAAGAAAAGTCATTTGTTGACTATGAAACTGAAAAATTTATGGACTGTTTTCACGATCCTAAGTGTCAACTTCCGCTTAAGCACGTAACATAGGGCAAAATATAGGACAAACTTGTTATTGCATATTATAAAAAATATTAAATTAAAGGTTTGGTTATGATGAATAATTCTTTAAGATGTGATTGTCATAACTTAAGTTTCTTATGAAATCTACAACAAATTTATTAGTTTGAATTTTTAGATATTTTCTGCAAATACCAATACTATGAAATAGCTTATCGTTTTACCAGATTACAAAGTGTACAATCGTGTGAATTTTAGCAATTTTTGTCTTTAATATCTTGATCATAAAACCATCGTTATATGTTAAGCAACAAAAGCCATAAATAAAATGTTTATTTGCTTTTTAGCTCACCTTGCCGAAGGCAATGTGAGCTTTTGCCATCACTTGGCGTCCGTCGTCCGTCGTCCGTCGTCTGTCGTCCGTCGTTCAACTTTTCAAAAATCTTCTTCTCTGAAACCACTTGGCCAAATGTAATGAAACTTGGTAGGGTTGTTCTGTAGTATGTCCTCTACAAAACCATCGTTCGAAATTTTGATTCAACAAAAAACATGGCCGCCATGGCTAAAAATAGAACATAGGGGTAAATTGCAGTTTTTTGCAAATTACTCCAAAACCGTAACAGATATCAAAATTCTGGCATGGGTAAAAGTGATCAGCACCTCAAGATCTACCTGCCCAGAAATTTTCAAGAAGATCCAACAACTGATGTAGGAGTTATTGCCCTTTTTCTGGATTTTTTTAAAAAAAATTACTTATTTAGCCCTATATCTTGAAAACTATACAAGATATTTCAAAAATTTAAATTGCATATGACTAAGCACATCAAGATCTACAAAAGTCGTAACAGAGTCAAAGTTGTAGGATCGTTCCTTTAGGAGTTATACCCCTTGGATTGTAAAAATTGACCATTTTCACAGTTTTTTGTTCAACTTTTCAAAAATCTTCTTAGTCAAATAAAATGAAACTTGGTAGGGTTGTTCAGTAGTATGTGGTCTAAAAAATTATCGTTTGAAATTTCGATTCGACAAAAAACATGGCCACCATGGCTAAAAATAGAACATAAGGGTAAGTTGCAGTGTTATGCAAATTACTCCAAAATGGTAACAGATATTAAAATTCTATTTGGATAATAATGATTAGCACATAAAGATCTACCTGCCCTGAAGTTTTGAAAAAGATCTTACAATGGTTGTAGGAGTTATTGCCCTTTTTCTTGGTTTTTTTCAAACTTTGCTCTTTTAAGACTTATATCTTGAAAACAATACAAGATATTTGAAAAATTAAAATTGCATATGGTTAAGCACATAAAGATCTAAAAATTATGTAATGGGGTCAAAGTTGTAAGACCTTTCTTGATCGGAGTTGTTTCCCTTAGAACATTAAAATTGATAATTCCACAGAGTAGCAGTCCTTTGTTAAAATATCCAGCATATAAGTATCATTGAATACAAGGTGAGCGATTCAGGCTCCTGGGAGCCTCTAGTTATATAATACGCATGCTAGTATATGTCACTTGGTATTTTTTGCTACCTGTTAAATCACCTAACAGAAAGAAATAGCAATGTACATCACTTTGCATTTTGATCATTATTTTATATTCAGATCAGATCCTTTGAACCACATATTAAGTGGAATAATTATTGTATTCAAACAGAACACTACATGTACGAAAACATCACGCGAAAACTACTAAATCTCAGAAATTTCGTCTTCATATTTTTTTGTCTTTCAAACATATAAATGGCCATCCATTCCATATAATGCTAGATGTTTAACTTAATCTTCCGACTTCCGTCGTCTCATGGCGATGTACCATAAAAGTTTTGTGACAATGAAGATTCCTATCAACACTGCCAGATAGTACGATAGCGGCCACTCGACCTTCGTCACCAGGAGAACTATGTCAGAATCAAAATGTGTGTAGGTGGCGTTAGTTGATGGGTCGATCATATTACATACGGGAATGTTACTCTTAGCGCCACACCTGAAAAAAAAACAATCAACACATTTAGCGTTTATTTTAATTAAGGTAACAACGAAACTGGGATAATAAGTTTCAAATGTCTAAACGAAAAGCCAAAACCAGCTTCAGCCCTGTTGGTCAAATGAAAAAAAAAAATGTTTCAAAGTATAAAATGGGGGATTTTCGTTAAACAGAAAGTAGGTGAGCAATAGACATGAAATCAAATCCTACGTTATGGAACCCCATCCCAATTCTGTATATCAAATATCAAGTGGCTGTGATAAGTAGTTGCTGAGAAAACTGTTACGAAAATTTCTTCACTGCGCTCCCGCTCGCCGCTATCTCCATTTTGAAACCCGGATTTTTCACTTAAAGTGAAATCCGGCTAATTATTTAACTCGATTGGCTTATATCTGATAGAGATAATGCAGTTTAGTAAAAAAGAACATATATTTTGGTGGTGTTAGTCACAATTATTTGAACCGATACGTTGTTGATGAAGTGACATTTGGTAAGTTGAATAGGATTAAAAGAGAAAACAATATACCTGATTGGAGGCCCGCCTTTGAATTCTAGGTAAATGAAAGCATTCAGGCCATAGAAGAAAAAAGAAGCAAATCGTCCCCACTGGAACCAAGTTGGAGGTGTGTTGAAAGCTCCACCTTTAATTTAAAAACACAAATAAAAGATTCAAAATTGCTTTGCACCGTGTCTCTTTTTTATCGGTCGGTTGTGGTAAAATGTATCAAGAATATTTTTAGTTGGTTCATAGGCCTTTTTAA
Source organism: Arcuatula senhousia (assembly GCA_963971305.1). Taxonomy (NCBI): domain Eukaryota; kingdom Metazoa; phylum Mollusca; class Bivalvia; order Mytilida; family Mytilidae; genus Arcuatula; species Arcuatula senhousia. Next base: position 47,685,416 of record OZ020315.1, on the reverse strand, counting down.
GATTTATAAAATTATGTTGATCAACTGCAACACGCAGCACATGGTATCGATAAATTTGACATAAAAATATGTTGAATTTGACATTTGAAAAAGAAAAAATTTGGAGAATTTAAACAATTTTAAAACCACTTTTTTGAAAATTAATGACAGTGCGTCAAACACAAAATTTTACTCCTGGGTTACAAAAAAATGTATCTGATTTTTCAATCTCGATAGTTAAATTAGACTCGAACTTAAAATCATTTAATTAAAATAACTCAATTAAGAAAAAGATAAAACATTGAACACTCGGAACAATGTAAGAAGCTATATTTCGGTATTTCTTAAGGTTTTGAAGTCTGTTTTGAAACGTACCCCACAACATCATTGATAACAGTCCAAGTGGAACCATAGTAACGGTCCAAGGTGGACGTAAAGCTGCACCAATAAACATGCCGATACTCTGTAAGAAATAAAAAAAAACGCCTTGTCTGTCACAAATTTACCATTAATGTTACATGTAATACTATTTTGTCGTTGAAATTTCAGATTGTAAAATTCAAAATTGTTTTAAACACCAGGCATGCCAGGGGCCTTATTTTCGAAACTTTCCTAGGAATTTCCTAAGGTATGTCTCAGCAATCAATTTAGGAACATCTTAGGAGCCTCCCAAGGAACGTCTCAGCAATCGTACCTAAGCTTTCTTATGAATTTCTTAAATCATTAGGAATTCCTAACTTTGTAATATATATGGAATCGAAAATATTGTATGGTGATAATTCTAAATAAATTGATTACTTATCTTATGGTAACTATTTACATTAAAGTAATGATAATGTAAGCATATACTTTTGAAAGTGGGTGAATTAAGTTCAAAAGTTAAAATCACGGAAATATGCTGAATTCTTTATAATAAAAAGTAGTTATAATAAGCTAATGTTTTGTGTTTTTATCAGCAAAGTGCAAAATGTGCATGAAACGTAGCCCATTTTTTGTTCGAAAATATTACAAATTAAATATCTGAAATGTTCATTAATTTTCTTATGAGATCGGATTATACAAGTCCACCTTGATCTAAAGACTTTCCATCACGAAACAACATATCATTTTTGTTAAGTATATGTAAGAAAATATATCGATAGACTGGCAACATCAACAGAAACGAATCCTTGAAGATTTTTTTTTGTATAAAATTGGTATTTTATTGTGGGCTGTGTCGCGTACACTTATTCCACATCTCTTTATTTTCTATCCTTAAATATAAAAAAAATTCCTTAGTCTAATAATTTATCTTCCTCCTTAGGAAATTTGCAAATTAAGACAGGTACGAAAATTTGACTTTGGACAAATATTTGGTTAAGGAGGCTGCTTAGCTGTCACTTAGTCCTTAGATAGCTTCGAAAATAAGGCCCCTGGTTTATTTCCTTGTACTACACGTGTTCGGCATTCTCGTTGCTAGATTTGGCTTTCTTCATTGAACTTTTACGGTTTTGAGTACTTTTTGTTTAATACTTTTGGGTTTCTGCCAATGTTTTGATTCCAATGCTGTTGATGAGAGGTTACTCATTTTCTTTGATTATTTTTGAACATGAAAGAAGTTAAAAATAAATTTTTCCCCAAAGCTCTGCTGGTGGACAAATAGTCTTCGAAGATATTCCTTACCCTGTAGTTTATCCAACATTATTACAAGAGAAGACACCAAAATGTGTTACATGACTGTCTTTGCCTTTTCGGCCTTCCGATATACCTAATAAGTACCTCTTTGCTTTCTTCAACCTTGAGGCAATTTTCATCCTGAGAATGGCGGTAAATACTCCAAAATCATTATGATTATCTAAACTGTACGTGCTTTTCGAAAAAAAAAAATGCATTGCTGTCGAAGTTTGAAGGACGATCTAAATTGTATAATCTTTTCTCCTTATATGAATATTTATAGTGCAAAAGTTTACCAAAATGAATTTTATTGGCCTACTAAACACTGAAAAAAAATAATTGTATTGAGTACCTGCGCGGCTAATACATCTAACATGAGAACTCCCATGGACGCTACAAATGACGTCACACTGCTGAGATTCGCCACCCAATAGATGACGGCTAGATAAACGCACGGCTGTATCACGGCTAGAGGAATCTCACTCAGTGTTTTAGACAGACAGAAAGCCGATAACCGGTAATGATGGTACTTCCTTTCTTTGTTGATAACTTTTATTTCCTTAGGAACTAAAACGAATAAATAAACAATTAAAAAGGTCATTGTCTTTCAAAGTGTTTCAAATGTCTAACCGAATTGAGGGGTAACTTAAAGCGTGCTTGTCTTAACACTTTGTTTCGCAGCTATACATTGTTTGTTGTTTAAAAGATGTCCGCAGGGCAATGTTTCTTTAGCTAATAGAATATGACCAAAATTTGTAATAAATTATGGTGTAAAAGGACTCGAAAGATCCTTAACTGTTTATTATCAAAGTTTGTAATTTCAAGTTCCGTCACTTTAAAGGAAGGCATTCCAATTATAGACTTACATAAGTATACTTAGAAATTAAAAAAATACAAATTGATATAATACATTTCTATTAATAAAATATTACAGTTATTACAAAAACTTACACGTTAGTATTCCATCAAGCAATGCAAAGAATGCCCACTGGACTACAGTAAAGAAAAACTGGAAAAAAAGTTTAAGAAAATAAAGTACAGTGTATATAATGAGGTAATTTACTCAGTGAAAGCAGCTTAGAAATACAAGACATCTAATGTTCATGCTGTTGGTTGCTATGCATTGAAGATAATGAGATGTAGAATAAGTGTACGCGACACAAACTACAATATAAACAACAATTTAGAAAATCCACAACGGAAAACAGCTTTTAAGTTGTTTGTTTCTCTCTGTTAATCTTGACCGTGTTTACTTGTTTTTTTTTCTTGGCCAATTTAATTTTTTTGACATTCAAATTGACCAATCGGTACCTCTCTGCTCAACCATAGAAACTTCACACAATCTATTACAACAAAAGATTTAATTACGGCTTTTCCATTATAATTAAGAAACAGAGAATTGGATAAAAGGGTTATGTATTCATGTCACGTAACCTTACCAAACCGAGTCTGTCTTTTACAGTTTCTTCTGTTCTCTCTGGTTGCCACCAAACCAAGATACAAATTACAAGAATATAAAGATTCTGAATAACACTTATCGGAAACAGAATTCTTCTCCGAGCGTTTGTAAAGTTCCGAGAAAATAAAGTCCAGAATTGGCTACAAAATGATGTCGGATAAACTTCCGGTTTGACGGAGCGCACATTTTGCGATGTATGCGATTGGTCAATTAAAACTTCAAACTCTTGTTTATCGTATTTTATTAATTTTGGCGTTCCGTTGTTGTTTTCCTGAAAGTCTATGACTGGTAGGTTTTTAGACGTATTTGGTGATTTTGTTCGACGTTTTGATAAGTCACAGTAATCAGGCCAGTGTTCTGTGTTTCTAAAAAAGATAAGACAAATAAATAAAAGAGCAGTCAATATGACCCACCTTATCAAATTAAAAAAAACAACCCTGACAATTACGGATTTATCGCAAACATCGGCATATATTCTAATGTGGAAGGTATCCATTGCCCGTCTAGAATTAAGAGGTTTACATTTCATAACATTCACGCTACTCCAAAGTATATGATGATGCTACATGTAAATATATTTGATATCTTTTATAGAGCATTACGCATGAAAAAAACTCTATTACCGCAAGACATCATGGTTATAGGTTACTGTCTTCACTAATAGAAATTTTTGGGAAAAATTTATGATTCTGATATTATTCGCATCTCGATCTCTCATTTAGGCAACGATGTTGGTTCGTCTTTCTTTTCTGTTCTAGACCACCAATTTACAACGCAATTGATGTGTTGCAACAAGCATGAACTTTCTACATATACCTGTCCGGAGCACCCAAATTATAGTGCACGATTGTGTATTCGTAGTTTTTATTCTTTTTTTTCTTTCACAATGGAAGCCTACTTTGTTTAATATCCATGCAATTATAGTCTTTTGATAATTTCTTCCAAATGGTCGCTCACTACGAACCAATCATATTCAAAATAAAAAGCACATATTATTTGAATAAATTTTGCAAGCTCTCCCTCTGAATGAACTACATTATCGACCAATAGTAGTAACTTTCTAAGTACATTTGTAAGTCAAGTTTGTGATTTGACAATAAAAGATCGTGAAAATTCTTACCCACCTCCATTTGTAGGCAGCTTCTATGATTTTATCTTGAATCGCAACTGTGTCGTCTAAATTATCCTCATTTAAAAGTTCTACTGAAAAAGAATAGGAACTCATTTTTGCTTTTTCTGTTTTCCTTCTTTCCGAAGATGTTCCTTCAGACTATCCTAGCAAATGGTACCAAGGTATAGTTTGAAGGTATATTTAGTGTTTGAATTCTATTATAGCTAGAATATATTTACGGCATTTCACAATTGATCTGTCTTAAACTCATGATTTTATCAAAAGAAATATGTTTGAAAGAACAAGTTCTTCAAAAAAATGACGCGGAATTTATGGATGGCTCATTCCAAGAACCAAAAGATTAAATAACTTAAAAAAACGTAAAATGAGGTTCGGAAAAGCCACGATTTTCTTTTTATTTCTTCTTAAAACTCTGTAATGGATCCCGAATAAGAACTTAAATTATCTGTAATAAATTGAGGTAATTAAAATAGTTAACAATTATTAAATCAAATTGATGAAAGCAAATCTGTCTTTTTTAAGTAAATACATACACAGATAGTCATAAGGATAGTAGTGTTGTACTGGTGGTACTCCGATGTGTTGTAGAAACTGTTCACATAGAACTGCATCGCCGTAAAATACTGTCTGAAAAATAACAAGGCAAAATTGAATATGCTTAATAGTAAAAGTTTTGTTACTGCTTAAAGTTCAAAGTTTTTTTTTCTGAATAGCGCTTTGTATAAAAGCACAGTTCATAGATTATGGGAGGGAAGACATGTGCCCCCTACCTGCATGTTTTGGAACATTATTTTTCTTTTTTTTTTACTTTTTAATCACCTTTTTAATATACTATAGTACACATATGTTTTTTGTATTTTAATAATTAAAATCAATTATAGTTGAAGATTTTGTTTTCAGTAAATGTGTGTAAAAATTTCTTAAACAGTATATTTCATGTAATTACTGATGAAAATCAGTTATTTCACGTAATTACTAAACCCTTTAGGAATGACACGAAATTCCTGAATTTTCAGTAATTTCGTGTAATTCCTAATTACACACCATTACTGTAACATGTACACATGTATGTGTAATTTTTTTTTCAATCCCTTAATTGAAAAAGTACGTGTGAATTGAACACAAACTCTTATAACTTCTATGTTTTCCTTAAACTAAGTAATAAAAGGCCTCTCAAATTACAAATCGGTGTTGTAATAGTTTCCGCATCAGTCCAGTTAATGTAATCTTTTTGAGTCTCGTTACTAAAAATAATTTACTAAATGAGTTTGAAACTCTATAACAGATATAATCACTTTTAGATTTATCAAACGCCAATTAACAAAATATTCAAATTTCTTTATATTAATCAGATTATGCGGTAGGTTAGTATATAAAGTGGAAAATTCGTAACTATCAACCGTATGGAAAGTATTTACGAATGCAAGAAGGTTTTCCAAAACACAAAGAGAATTTTTTTACGATCCAAAATGATTACTAAGTAATTCTACTGTTTAAATTTTTTTCAAGCTGCAGCTGCAATCAATGAAGACGTTGTTGATGTATTTTATTTTGAACTAATAATTTGGTCCAAAACCCAGATAGAAAGTCTTTTATCAACTTGTGGCCCGGCCTTTCCCGCAGAAAGATAAAATGAAATACTAGTACATGTACTATTAAAAGTGCATACCAATTTCAAGGTCCATGATATCAAAATTTAACCGAGAAAAGGCATACATTGTTTTCATCTGAACAAAAGTTATAAATTGATAATTTAGGACTGGTTTTTAGTCATTTGCATTATATTTTTATTCTTAGGCATACTGGACAACCATTGGTCACATAGAAGACTGCGGGTTGTTTTTTGAGAAAGGGAAAAATGGTTGACAGGAGCTTGAGATAAAGGACACAACGAATTCTAGGAAGTCTGCTTCATATTTAGATCTACATCTCGAAATTGACTCTCAAGGAAGACTTTCAACACGGCTCTATGACAAACATGATGACTTCAACTTTCCAATCGTCAACTTCCCCTTCTTGTGTAGCAACATTCCGTCCGCTCCAGCTTATGGAGTTTATGTATCTCAATTGATTCGTTACTCCAGAGCGTGCGGAACTTATATCGATTTCCTTAGCAGAGTGACACGTCTGACACAAAAATTGCTCACACAGGGTTATGTTGCTGCTCGGTTGCTGTCTTCACTCAAGAAATTTTACGGAAGACATCATGCACTTATAGACAAATATGGGATTTCGATCTCTCAGATGAGTGCAGATGTTGGTTTGTCATAGGGTGTTGTTTTGTCTTCCTTTACCGGATTTGACACGCTGAATGGACTATTGGCAACGCTACGGGTGTGCTATAGCAAGCAGGAACTGCTTACTCTTCCGGAGCACCTGACTTCACTCTTGTTTCGACTGGAGTTCGCGTTGTTGATTGATATTCAGTGGTTTTTTGTTTCCATGTTTTACATGTTGTCTGTTTTTGTTCCGTTCTTGTTGGTGTTTACTGGTTTTGTCTCTGCCCTTTCGGACTTTTGACATTCGGATACCCCATTGGTACCTCTGCTTCTTCCAATATGTTCATATCAATTAAAAAGATTATTCAACTAGAAGACCTTCACAAAAGACTAATTTTGGCAAAAAAAAATTCTGGGAAATTCAAGATGACCGACCTTAAGGGCTCATTAGTATTACTGGGTGTCTTTACAAAATCCGCTTAGATTATTACAAAACCTCCACTATTACAAAGTTTATGTCTAATTTATCTTCAAATTATCAAAAAACGAAAAGGAAATCTTCAAATGGTAATACCTCGGCCTTCAAAATATATAAAATTTGAAAATCATGCTTCGGGGGAAACATTGGCAGTTTTCTAAATTGTTAAAATCATCAATAACTTGATTTTTAACATTGTTTTAAGCTTTTTGACATCGCTACAAGTGAGACAGGTGGGTCAGTCTCACATTTTAATTGACATTTTTTTTATTTTTTCACAACTTTTGTAAAAACATGCATGTGTTCAATTTCAAATGAAGTGGATTATCAAAAAGTGACAAGATAGTTTGTTACAATAAAAAATAATGTTAATGTCTTTGAGTAGCGGAAAAAGTACAAATCAAGAGTCAAAATGGTGAATTTTTCAAGAATAATTGATGAATTGAAGATATTGTAAATTTTTGATGATATTAAACTGGGCAGACCCATAAAAAATGCAGTCAAAAGTTCGGATTATTTATCCAAAAAATGTTTTTCTTTGTTTCAAAGAAATATGCTAGCTGTCATTATTTCATGATAGAGGAGGCATCATTGGCAATTTTCGTCATAGTCCCAAAACATGCTTTTGTGTCATTTTGGCGACATTATTTTAACAAAACTTGATGAAGAATTTTATTATTTCTATAGTTTGCTCTGGTCTGCTCACAAGCAATGAATTTCAAAGGAATCTGTTTGAAGGTGACTTTTAAATGATTGGTCAAAATTGGCAAAAAACATTATATGCCAAAAAATCATACGACCTCCAAAAAGTTTTGTTTTGTTTTCTGAAAGGTATCTGAGACAATATCTTATAGTTTTAACCACATGAAAAGAAGTGTAAAAAATTGCATTGCATGGTGCACTTTTTTTTCAAAATTTTTGCGGACTTTTCGGTTTTTTTAAAGGTAGATAACAATTTCAGCCACACATTTTGTCAATTTTGACCAAATTCGTCTAAGTCAAGTTTATACAGGTTCTTTTGGTATTAATTGATCATACGCAGACATTAGCATACTTATGAATGAATAAAAATATTTTTCCCTACATTGAACACCTTTTGACAAATATTGCTACCAAACAAAAAAAGCTCATTTTGGAACTATAAGGAACATGGCCAAATGCCACTTTTTGAATGCCTCTATCATGACAATAATAACAGGTAGCATATTTTTTTCTAAGAGCCAAACAGGCATTCTATTTGAAAAGTAATCTGAACTTTTTTTCTGGATTTTTAATAGGTCTGCCTTCATCATCTAAATTTGATAATTTCTTCAATTCATCATCAATTTTTAAATAAAGGCACAATTTTGACTCTTCCGGAGCACCTGAGTTCACTCTGCTTTCGACTAGAGTTCGCGTTGTTGATTGATATTCAGTTGTTTTGTGTTTCCATGTTTTACATGTTGTCTGTTTTTGTCCCGTTCTTGTTGGTGTTTGCTGGTTTTGTCTCTGCCCTTTCGGACTTTTGATATTCGGATACCTCATTGGTACCTCTGCTTCTTTGTACATTTCCTGTAACTCAAAGACATGTACATTAATTTTTATTGGAACAAATTATCTTGTCTCTAATTAAAAATGCACTTTATTTGAAATTGAACACATGCATGTTTTACAACAGTTGTGAAAAAAATAGAAATGCGAGACTGACCCACTTCTCTGACTTGTAGCGATGTCAAAAAGCTTTAGCCGAGCTTTAATTTTTCAAACCGTTGACTTTAATGCTTTTTGAGTAAGTATATGGGAGTGAACTTGATTTTAAAGACCCTGCCTTACGTTTAAAACAATGTTAAAAATCATTATTTTTGATGGTTTTTAACAATTTGGAAAACTGCCAATGTTACGCCCTGAAGATGCCGGGTAAAGGTAATTATGATTTTCAAAATTTCTATCTATTTTGAAGGCCAAAGTTTTACCATTTGGAGATTTCCTGTTCAACTCTTCATTATTTGAAGATAATTGGGATAATATAAACTTTGTAATAGTTGAGGTTTTGTAATGAAGCGGATTTTGTAAAGAAACTGGCCCTCAAGGTTGGCCATCTTGAATTTCCCGGAAAAAATATTTTGCCAAAATAAATCTTTCATGTAGGTCTTTAAGTTTAACCATCTCTTTAGTAGATATAAAAATATTGGTTTGGAACAAAATTTAGGATTTTGCATGGTTTTCTGGCCGATTGGCTGTTAATGTATTCTGTATGATAGATTGAACATTATTGTTCAGTTATTTTTTTTTTTTTGCATAGATCACAATGATTTTCTCTCCTCTATCAATATTTTGTTACAGAATCAATATCTTCTTTTAATTAACATTTATCAAGCGATAATAAGCATTAAAATGTTATCCTTTATTTTCTTTTCTACAGATTGAGGCTCCACATTTCGGTGACGAAAGTGCCCTCAATGGTATACGCCTAACATGTGGGGTTTTACCGTCTGGGAACTACAATGGACAAATACAGTCTGGAGAGGGCTCCTGGGGATCGTGGGTTGGGTATACAACGTGTGCGAAAGGAACCGAGAAGCAAACTTTCCTGACGGCATTTTCACTGCAAGTTGAACCTAGGGTAATTTTATATGCAACATTTTTGTTACATATAATTTTAAAAAAAAGAAAATATATTGATCTTTAACTTTTAAAGTTCGTTTAAATGTTTACAATCATTTTAACAAACGTTCTTGGTAGAAAAAAAATATATATAATCATTAAACATGGTTTAGCATTTCTTTTTAACAAGTTCATACCATTGTGATTTTCTATTTCACCCGCCAATGGTCTGTTATTTCCGTATTTTTACGCTGTTATCATAGACATTTAGCTGCTTTAATTTTCTATTGAAAATAATGAGATGTGGAATAAGTGTACGCGACACAGCCCACCTTTATAACATTTATTTATAAGGAACAATTATTACAAATAAACTGTAAAAAAGGAACAATATTGAGATGCACTAATATACATTGTATTCGACTATCGGTAGTTATATTCCCAATTAAAAGTTAACTTAATCTATAATTACATTTCAGCATTTTGGAGATCAGTCCGCTGCAAATTGGATAAAATTTAAATGCAGGGATTTTGGAAGGGATGGAAGCTACGAACTAAACAAACCTCCTGGACATGGACATTGGGGAACATTTGGAGGCTGGAGTGAGGCTTGTCCTCTTAATTCTGCTGTCTGTGGAGTGCAGAGTAAGATTGAAACACCCACCATAGACAATTCAGCGTTAAATGACGTAATGTTCTACTGCTGTTCTCAATAAATAAATGAACCTGTCTGGGTGTATGTGCAGTCTGAATAGCCGATTTTATTCTCCCAGTCCAATGTCACATTGCGTAATGCAACAGAACTAACCCCCAATTATCCAATAATGTCAACTTTATGTCCTTCGTTATAATATAAATAGATGAATATAAACTCAAAGAGAAAACACCTAAATACAGTTAAGTAATCATTTAAAAATGTAATGAGCAAGACAGACACTAAATAAACCCATTGCATATATTGGAATTTAGAATTTCACTTCGGTATTGCTGTGTGTACGGGTCCTGTTTTATTTACCGGTAACTCAAGCAGGGTACCGCTAGTACATATTCATAAATACGAAAAAAAATCAATCGATACCCAAAGGACGATCATTCAGCAGTTAATAATCTACTAATTGGGAAGGATCGATCGTTCCTTAGAAAGTGATCGGCCTTGAGAAGCAACGCAAAAAATACCAATCACATAAAAAAAAAACAGCAATCGAAAATAAGACTTTTCTTTGTAACGCACTCACATGCCCTCTGTATAACATTAAAGCTTTTGTGCATGTTTGGTAGACCCCACTGGGACATGCTCGAAGGGAGACAACACCTATCTTTCTGTATTGGTTCATGTAATAACGGAGAAATCTCATTAAGTCGAGACCATCTTTGTAATCCAAATTTGTGATTGGTTCCTGGAATTAAAGATGGCATATCAAAGATAAAATGTGACTTAAGGCATTTTTGTCAGGGTCGAAATATCATGTTAATGTCTAAACGGAAAGGTGTAGAAAAATTGTACATGAAACAATATTTTTAAAATACATGAAATAGGGACAATCGAAAACGACTGAATGTCCTGCAGATAAAATCTATTGTGAAAATGATTTAAAACAAACAATTGCAATATAATAAAGAAGCATTTATAGATAAATGACCTCGTGAAATTATTTAAAGTGCTAACTAGATTTGATTTCAATGCTATGAACTATTAATAACGGATTCTTAAATTGACCTTCTTCATTTTAAACTAAACATAACACTTACATCTATGATAAGAACAACAGGGTCCATCAACATTTCACAGGCAATACTAAGTCGTTTCTTTATTGACGGCGTAGCAATCTGTAACACTAAAATGAATAGCATTTACATATTCTGGTCAGTTTATAAACTATAATTTATAATTCAAAGCTCAAATATTGGCTTGCGAACAACAAAGAGACCAAAACAGAAGAAGAAGAAGAAGAAGATGCCTTATTTCCAAATTAAGGAGGCTCGTGGGTCTAAATTTGCGCATATTTTTAGCGCAGCGGTATTGTATCGGTCAATCCACCCAATGTCTGTAGCATCATCACAACACAGCTTCTGTCCAAATTTGAAGAAATTCTATTGTTCAGTTCTTTCGGTTTGCCATGTTTTACATTGAAATCCTCATTTTCTTTATATTTTGTGTGAAAAATGCCAAAATTTCAACAGTTTTTTTTAATTTCATTTTTTTATTTGTACGGTGTCCCCAAATTTTTATTGATTCAATTTGAAGAATGCATTAAAACACACATTCTTTGCAAATTTGAAGAAATTCTGTTGTTTAGATTTTTTTTCTATTTCATTTTTAAGCTTTAAACTATCATTTTCCTTATATAATCTATATAAAATAGATGAGTAATGGTCTATTTTGAGAACCTCAATAGCGGGCTTAAAGACATAGAACCTATCAATTTCGAAATTTTTTACATTGAATAAAAAGTACATATATTAAAAATATACTATCTAAAACTTACCTTTACCAACATCAAAACTCAATGTTTGGCAGTTTTCTATAAAATAATCTTATTTTAATTATTCGCTTTGATTAAGTATTGTCCAGCATAAATATTTACTTTTGGTAAACTGGGTACTGTTAAACTGAGAAACGAAATGTAACCAAACGAGGCGAAGAGAAAACGAAATCGTTAGATTAAGAAAAACGACTGGTGTCTGCTAAAATCGATTCAATTTTCCTTTTTACCAGTTTCGCTTGATTTCGTTTCCTTTCTAATTACAGATTTCGGTTGCTAATTTTACTGTTTACGTTTCCTTCTTTACCGATATCGTTTTTGTGCAGCTCCGTTTCGTTTGGTTACTTTTTGTTTCTCAGTTTACCAGTACCCGCAAGTGTTTACATTCTATAATTAGTTTGTCCTCTTTTTTGACACTGCGTTTTTTTTTCATCAGTTTTCCGTCGAAAAGAATACTTTCTGGCAGGTTTTTTTTAAATTTAACAGTTTCTTCAAAGGTTTTACAATCTTATTATGTATTGTTCAAATAGTGTGAATTTTAGTATTTTTTAAAAATTGTCAAAATGATAGGTTCTATGTCTTTAAATGAACGGTGACCCCCATTTTTATTGCATATTTTTGATCCATACACAAAGGACTACAAATGTGCCAAATAACAAAAAGATCTATAATTAAAAATTTAGACCCTCGAGCCCCCTTAAGGGCCAAGTTATTGGGCATAATATATATACAAACAGATATGATTAGAAACAGACAAGAAAAATAATATCGCAACTTAACTTCAATTACCAACACGAGATGAAACAAAATTTATAAGTGAAGACAATTGATCCGGAAGTGTAAACGCTTCTTGCTTAATGCACCTGGTTCGACAAATACATGTACATATTTACTTACTAATCTCCAGATACACCTCTAAATGAAGTAGGTCTATAACTTGTTTTATCCTAAGCATAATGGCCGTCTCGTCAAGTTGTAGCCGTAGTCTGGCTGTAAACTATTGCAAAAATATAATGACATACGCTTTTATCCTTCTTTCAGCATGGAACTTTAAATAAGATTCATATTACAATTAAGTTTCTTCAAGGTAAAAAAGCGTTGCAATAGCTTCGTCTGTCGGTTTTCCCCCAAAACGACTCTTTTTTATACAAAAGATAAATAAATGGATGGTAAAGCCACATTTAAAAGGTAAAAAACCAAATAAGAAATATAAAAAAAATAAAACCTTTAAAACAACTAAAACAAGAATGCCCAAATTTTTGGGCATACATTCCTTCTTCAGGGGCTGAAAAGTAAAAGAAGTTGACACATCGACTGACATCGACCTTCCTCGTCAGTCGATGTGTCAACTTCTTTAACTTTTTAGCCCCTGAAGAAGGAATGTATGCCCGAAAATTTGGGAATTCTTGTTTTAGTTGTTTTAAAGGTTTTATTTATTTATATTTCTTATTTGGTTTTTTGCCTTTTAAATGTGGCTTCACCATCCATTTATTTATCTTTTTTTATTTATACACAAGCCACAGTGCAACATATTTTATTTCTTTTTTATACAGTTATTTTTCTGCAAGTTTTGATTCCAGTAGTAATTTCAAGTAGAGAGGAATCTGTACGAAGCATTTTTATTAAGGTACCATTTCATAGGTTCTCTTCCCCCGTACTTTCATCTAACTTTTGGGTACTTATTCCAATGGTTTAACTTTTTGACGGCAAGGGTAGAGAGAAAGTGGCCCATTGTTTGCAAGGAGCCTATCTTGTCGTGATACCGTCTGAAAAGTAATCTTGCCCCACCCAGCTGTACTTTCAATTACCTTCTGGGTACTTATTCGTATGATAAACTTACTACCAGTGTCTCTTTGACGGTAAGTGTAGGGAGAAATCTATCTATTGTCTGTACGAAGCCTATTTTGTTGTGGTGTCGTCTTGTAGGTTCTCCATTGAGTGTGACCTCGCCAATATAGGGCTTAAGAAGACCCCCGAGGGTTGACACCAATGCCGATTTACCAGATCCTAAACAAATGAATAAACTTTACCCTTCCAGAGAATTTCAGTTTTCTTTTGTTCTTACATGAACTGCGTTGCTTATTTATATTGGCAGTGACTACATGGTATGTATGTTTTTTTTTCTATTTTTTATTATTATTATTTTTACATGTTTTTTTTTAAATTTTGGAAGGGGGCGTCTTTTTTGTTTTTGTTTTTCCTTTTATATCGTACATGTAGATTGGACATACGTTCGATTATTTTGTTGACACGCTTTCAAAAATCTACAGATCATGATGAGATACGCATATACAAGAAGTGATTTGAAATCCTCCGCGTTGCTGTCCTGGATAATCATGATAATGTAACATGCTAGTTTATGTATAACCGAATTTGATCTTTTCAATCCCCCCTTTTTTATCATGTAAGTTATGGGAACGCAAGATTAACAGTAGCTGTAGTATTTTATGTCCCTACTTGAGTTTTACTACCTATTGTTTAACTCTGATCTAATTTATAAATCTATCATGATTTGTGGCTGTGTATTCACCATGTATACCTTACTTTCTCAAACAGTTGCCCTTTAAGATTGTAAATTAGTCGTGTTGGTCATAACATATTAGAGATAAACTGTATGTTGCTATAGAATCGCATGATATCTACAAATGTATTGAAACGAGTCATTTGAAACGCAACGATTGAAATTGGACCTTGGTTACCCTTTCTGAGCATTTATGTATTTGTATAACGGTAGTTTGCGTCGCTTTCAGCATTTTTGTTATTATTGTATGATATTTTTTTTCAACAAGTAGTGCCGTTGACTTTATCGTCTCTACCCCTTTTTACTTTTATGTTTGGTTGCCCCTTTAACATTTACCATTATTATACTAAAATTTAGTTCACTTGATGTTAGAAATTCCAGTAAAACCCTGGCTAAGTTGTAAAATTTGTATATGACGTGTTTTATACATGAACATGTAGTTAAACAAGACACATACAAAGTTCTGTACTGATACAACTTTAAACTATTGTAAACTTCGTCGGCTTAATGTCTTCATAAAATATGTAATCAAGTTTGATATATTCACGCACCTTTATTTAAACGAACCTACAATTAATTATTAATTAAATAAATTCGTCCCATGATCGCCTAGACTTTCAAATATTTGACTTAAGTTTAAAACTCTTAAAACGGCTCTCCTATTACACATTTATGTTTGTCTTAAGATTCATTATAGGATGATAGATGACGGAGTGACTTAAGCTGTACCCTTATAATTGTTAACTTTCAAACATTAGCTTTACATCGTAGTCTCAAAAAACCTTTTAGGTATCTGTTTGTATTGTATCTTCGTGTTTTGAGTATAAGAACTTCAAGCATTAAACGCGCTTCATGTGCTGTTAATTTAAAGTCATTATGTTAGTAAGACAAAAACTTTAAATTAACAATGGAGGCAAGGCTTAGTTTTCCGATGCACCGGAGAAGTACTGTTCACTCTTGTTACGACTTGAGTTCGAGTTGATGATTGTGTGCTTTTTTTTTATTTGTGCGTTTTATGTGGTCTGTTTATTTGCTGTCTTTTGTGTTTACTGATTTTGTCTTTGCCCTTTCGCATTTTTTTTTTAACTCTAATTCTTCATTTGCACCTCTCCGCTTTTGCTGACAGTAAAACGAAAATGCCGTAGTTCCCAGATGAAAACTGCAATGCAGTTGATTTAAAACCAGTTCTAAAATTACCCCTTCCCACCCCAAAATGAACAAATCTGTGCCTATGTCGATGAGAGGTACCGTACAAACATAAGCTTTTACAATGGTTCCGGTTTATACATATGAAATGAAAATCCCATTGAAATCTGGATTGTTTTTTTTTTATTTTGTGAACTTATTTTTCCTTTTTAAAATAATAACCTTAAATGATCAAGAAAATACCCAGTAAAAATAAAATAATAAAAAAGTACCAAAGTTAAACTGACATGTAGTGGAACTCTCTAGAAAACACTTGATATTACTAACAGGTTGCTTAAAAACATTTTTCGGTTGATGTTTGTTTGTTTGGTTTTTTTTTTTTGTTGTTCTGAAAATGTCTCTCTTTTTTTTGTTAGTCTTTTCACAACAAAATGCTTACCAGATGGTCCCAAAACTGCCAGTATTTCTCCAGTTTCAACTTTTCCAGCAGCATTTCTGATAATATGATTATCCTTAACACTAACATTAACATTCCGGAAAATAAATTCCGATTTGTGCGTAGATCCTAATTCTTCCATGTTCGGAAAGGTATGTCTGCTCCCGACATGGGTTCGTCTTTTTAAAGTGGTATCAAAACCCCATAAAACTTAAAAAGCGCACTTGAACTTACTTCGAGTGTTTATTGAATAACGTTAACAAGTATTAGTAGAGACTCTTGAAATCTATCTTATAAATAAATAATAAAAATATTTAACCTCAACTGACATTGATAGCCCGTAAAATTTGAATAGAATGAGACTAGGGTGGTTTTGGGACTATACAAATTTCATTAAATGTATCACATTTGACTTGTTTGCAATTATGTAACAGTCCGATAAAAGTAAATCAAGTTAGTTAAATCGTTCGAGTCTTTTGTTTTCTTATCTCTTGGATTTCAATTTATTTCTTTCGGTTGCAAAGTTCTGTTATTTGATATGGTATTTTACACACAAGTATTCTACTATAACATGTCAATGTGTGCATACGTCTTTTTGAGAAGGGTCGTTGGGTTGGAGAAGGTGGATCTAGGGTCCATTTAAAACCGCTATGTTGTAAAAAGATCAATATTTAATTATTTTCTTTTAAAAAAACTAGACGTTCGAATATTTTTTTCTAGTGAATACACTTGATGATAAAAAATGATATTGAAACACAATAAAGTCGTTTTAATCAAATTACCCGTTTATTTTAAAATATACTTGGTCGATAAACGCTGCTGATGGACCATAGGTCCTCAAGGATAATCAAAAGCCTGGTCGTCAAACTTGTTTGACGAGAATTTACCAATAAACAGGTCTCTTTCCGTGTACTAAACATGATCGATATCTCAGTGCTGGATTTGGCATTCCTGGTCGATATGTTTGGGTTTTGAGTAGTTTTCCTTCAATACTTTTGGTTTTTGATCTTCCGATGATTTAATTCAAATGCTGCTGATGAGAGATTACTCCGTTAAATATGCACATACAGCATATCCATATTACAATTTTTTTAACCGTTTTTGGCATTTGTATTTTGGCATATGCATGTACACGTATGGGTCTTTAGGGACGGACCATTTAACTTGAAAGGGGGGGGCTTCGTTTTTTGTTTTGATCAGAAAAAATTTTCCGCGCAGAGCGCGCACAAAATATTTATTTTTCGAAAGCGCCGCGACAGAATATTTTTTTTTCATTATCATCATTATTTTTCATATATAGCAGAAATCCTTTTTCAGAATTATTGTTTCTTACCCTCAGCTGCCATAATATTTCTTTTTCATCATAAATAATTTTCAGAATATTTTTTTAGGGAAAAACCAAGACTCCCCCCAAATTCAAGTTAAATGGTCGGTCCCTTAAGTGCTTACAAAATTACATGCACAATTACTTTATGGCAGTCCTATAATTACATGTTTGTCCTTGTTTTTTTCTTCATTGCATCTTGCAATGCCGTTAGACATATTATATCCAGTCAATGGCCAAAATTTTTTTTTTTTGCATATTTGCCAAAAAAATAAGATTTTTAAATGCTTCTTGGTTACTCAGTAGCTGTGTAGCTATTTATAAAAAGTAACATGTATGTAAGGGGAAACATGTTTTTCATACCTACTTACCCACCACATGAGAAGTAGATTTGTAAAAGGGGAAACAAAAATGTATTAATATTGGCCCAATTATTTAAAACCTCATTGAAAGGCACGAAAATAGGAAACGATTGCGGGAAAACATTTAATACGGGGAATGAACCCCAGTGTGCTCCGCAATCTTATAAATTATCCTCAATGCCCGAATAAGTCATTGCTTTATTCAGTGCTTTTAGTAAATTGATATACACGTAGATATAACAAACATTTAATGATTCGTCTTTTATGGTTTCGGGGAGTAAATATGCGTCATCGTGTTACTTTGATGTAGTGGTCAGTTTGCTTTCAGATTAAAATGCATGACGATCAAGTATAAGCAATGCAGGTCCCGGGTATTGAATAGGCCCGCCAAATAGGTTTGTCGGTAAAAGTCCACTAAAGAGCCAAGAACATGACGTCCGGCCAGGTCGATTTTAAAACAAAGCAATGTGTATACGATATTGAGATGTGGAATAAGTGTACGCGACACAACAAACATAAACAAACAGCAATTCAAAAAATCACAACGGAAAACAGCAAGCAGTCTTCAACATGACCATAGGTCACTGCTTACCGTCTTGCATTGGCCCAAGACTTATAATACAATACAAAAGTATCAAAACCAATCCCTAAATCATCAACGAAAGACTCAATTCTTGACATAAAACAATGTGTGCCTCGGTTGGTTGAATGAGGTAGCTGTCATAATCAATGCCGGAGTTGTCGGGCCAAAATGCTGTAAATATGACTGCTTACCATAGTGGTGCAAAGCATGGAAACACGTCGCATTTCTAGCACGTTGAAGAACTCTGATTCAGGTCTCGATACATGCAGGTTCCGTAAGGTCCATATGCAGAGGGCTTCATTGTCCAAACTTTACTTTCTTTTCTTTTTTTATTAGTTTTCAAAAATCTAATTCCCGATTGACATACATTCCATTTTCTTCACTCCATCTTCATTTCTCATTAAGCTTATCACGTACCACTTTCATTGATAAAGCCTAACTCGTGCTACTTGAGCGTAAAAGCAAATTTTACTATCCAATTACTCAAATTGTAAGTTTTATATTTGATATTTTAATTGTGAAGTTTTAAATACGAAAAGGCATATGTCGCTCTCCCTTATACGGGTGTTGTACAAATACGTGTGGTACATCCCGTGGCTAAGTTTAATATGATCGTTCGCAAGGTTCATCTTGTGTCTTTTAACATTTTACGGATTATAATCAATACATTCAAATGTATGTTGATTGCTCGGGCTCAAGGGCCCGAGCAGCTTTTAGATTCAAAGCAATTGCATGAAGATCTCTGTACAAACAGCGCTTGTAAATTCAGTCATTAGATTCCGTCCATTTCAAAACATCTAAATGATCAATGCACCAGAATTGAAGACGCTTCCGGGCAGCGGAAATGGCCGAATGATTCCGATTACTAATCTGAATCTTTCTAGTATGATTTCGTTTGGACCCGTATTCGTCTTCAAATTTCACGACTATTAAGTTTGGGTCTTTATTACCAGATAAATATCAAAGGTTGATTTCCGTGTTTGGATTCATTCTTTATGAACTTATGTACAGTACACTACTTAGATCTACATTTTATTAGTTGATTAATTAATTAACCCAAAACATTTTCCAGTTATTAATATAAAGCATACATATAAAGATAAAGATCCAAACAAGCATTAAATCAATATACACTTATCCTCTGTAGCTATATTTAACTGGTTCAGTCCATTATTGGGCATATTACATGTATCGGGGGATTCTTTTTCGATCGATTAATTTTGATACGTGTGCTCCACTCTATAAATAGAATCTGTGTTTCGTCATGGTCATTTATGAATCTATACAACTTTATTCTCAAAATATATCTAAGTTAGGAATAGATAATATAACCGTTACAGACGATATATTTAACGGGTTCGAATGTGACCATGCAGTGAACTTGGTGAGCCCATATGAAATAAGTTTACTTTGTACATTGGAAGTAAAAAAAAATGTTTGACAACGTTTTTATTTTTGTATTATACATGTACTATTATCCTAGTCAATGCATGTAATAATTTGTGCCGAATCTGTTGTTTTCTCCGTCCTTTTCTACCATTTAAGTTGTTCAAGTAAAAGTGAAGAGGGTTACAGAGAAATGTTGTGTACTTAAAATAAAGTTAATAAAGTTCTTTCACTGATTTTGATGACATTTTCACTCTGTTATATCCTTAGGAACACTTAAAGATACAACAGATTCTAGGAAGTCTGCTTCATCTTTAGATAATATACATCTCGAAATTGAAACTGTCAAAAAAGCATCATGATACATGATAACATTTCATCTGATCCAGTTTATGGAGTTTTCGTACCACAATTGATTCGTAACTCCACAGGTTGTTGAAATTAGCCAACACAGGGTTATGTTGCGCCTAGGTTGCTGTCTTCAAATTAAAATTTTATGGTAGAAACTATGCACTCTTGCATACAAGTATGGGATTTCTATCTCGGATGTTGGTTTGTCATAGAATTTTGTTTTGCCTTTCTTTACCGGATTTGACACACTGAATCGGAAATCGGTAGTGCCACAGGCGTGCTATAGCAGGCAGAAACAGCTTACTCTTCAGGGGCACCTGGGTTCACTCTTGTTACGACTTGAGTTGATGTTGTTGATTTCTGTTTTGTTGATTTTGAGTTTCCTCGTGCTGTTCTCGTTCGTGTTTATAATTACCACAGTTGACACGCTGAATTGACAATTGACAGTGCGGCGGTTTTGCTATTGCAAACAGAAACTGCTTAATCTCCCGGAACACATGATTTCACTCACGTCACGACTTGAGTTCGCGTTTATGATTGCCATTCTGATTTTTGTATTTTTTGTGTTTTATCCTGTTCTGTCCGTTTATTCGTGCTGTCATTGGTTTTGTCTTTGCCTTTAAGGAATTATAACATTCGGATGCCACATTGCCCTATTTGTACCTCCTTCTCTCACATAATTTGCTCATAGACTTCTGATTAAGATAGTCAAGTCATCTGGTTGTTGCGGATTTCTTAATTGCAACTTAAATGTGTCTTCGTTAACAGTTAAAACATCTGTATAAAAAAATAAAAGCCGGGCCCGAGCAAGCTTTTTTGGAAAGCTTATACTTGTAGGATTTAAGACTTATGTGAATGCCACGTAAAAAAGACGTTTGGTGTCAAGGACCACCATTTTAATAATTGCCTGTACATGTACCAAGTCAAGACTTTAGCGATATGATTCTCTTGGACAGCTGTGATTGTTGATTTAACCGATTGGGATCTATTAGTTCTCCTTATTTGTGTCGATTAAAGACTTTGGAATTCGAATGTCCCTTTGATTTTTATTATTTCAATGAACCAATGCTTTGTACGACAAAAATACTTTACTTTTTTACAGAAAAATAAAACGTGAAAATACAATAAAAAGCTTTTGACTTTCATCAACAGCAAATTCAATTGAACACTTGTTTCTTCTTGTTTTTATTTCAGATCTGGTCGTGTTATATGTCTCCGCTCCCTTTGAGCTTTCGCCACAACACTGGCTAAATGGTTCGATTCGATTCTCTTTAGTCCATCGATGAGTTCGTCCCCCATCGTCGACGTCACTTGCTTCCCTCGCCACAGCCAAAGAATCTCGAACACGGTCAGAACGGTCGGTTGGTTAATTGTTTTGATATTAAGCATGTCTTCCTGGGTTAGGCCGAGTTCGACGCCTAACATTTGGGCCGTTTCCACTGACATTGCCCCGGCTAGAACCAATAGGCTCTGGTGGCTTAGAACCGGCGTCTCGTCCACTGCAAGTATAAAACAAATAAACGTTTGATGAAGTTTATTTCAATTAATACTATTACGTCATGCTTTTCTAATAAAGGTGTTTCATTTAATATTTGAAAAGTAAATAAAAACGCAAGTTTTTTCACATTTATTTCAAGTAGGCGTTAATGTAATTGTTTATTTTCAACACAAAATTGAATGAGTAACAAACCTCGTATGCCTCGTTTCCTAATGTTTAATCTTTTGTTCGAATCCGTCATTATATAAGACAAAGTTATTCCCAAATATCACAAAATTTCATATCATTGTTTATGAAGTTTTCTTTTTCACTACTTTAAAATCATCCAAGCGTTTCTGTTTCATATAATCCAGTTATTTTGGAAACTGCATACATATACCGAAGCATAAAAATCAAAACTAAGGAGACTTTTTACAATAAAAAAAACTTTAGTCTTCAACTGTAAATCTGGCTTTAAAAGCAACAAAATTTAATGCAAAAATCCCAAATTCAGCGAACTTCGAATTCGTTTTTAACGTTCAATTTTCTTATGTCCGAACTATATCATCTGTCCAGAATAAATTCAGCAATAAAAAGTAAACAACAACGTATGTCCGACCCTAATTACGTCCCAGACAGTGCGTTTGAGTGTACATGTAATAAAAACAATTATTTCTGTAATGTCTCACCAAACATAGACTTGTATGAGAACGTTGATTTAACAGATCGTCCTGAAGATCTAGAGGACCGTGATTGGCGGGAAAACGTCATTCTTCCAAAGGTGTCTGTTAAATGGAAAAAAGTAATATTGTATTAGGCCAAAGAAGAACAACTTTGTTTTTCGTAATGGCGTTTTAGCCTAAAAGATGTCTGTCCCATATTGTTCAAGCATGATGAAAACATCGAAAAACAAAAATTTGATTAAAAAACTCAGTTTGCGAGTTTGTAACACTCAGAAGAATTGAATATTGTATTTTATCGTACAATATAAATAAAATTAAGCAGTCATACACAGAAACTGAGAAAAAATGTCTAGTACGGTTTAATCAAAATGAATTTCATATTTAGCTAAATAAACATAAAAAAAAAGTTGTAAGATGATTTTCGATTTTTATACATTTTACACGTAAGTATATTGAAGAATAAACACAAAGTTACGTACATTGTAGAAATATTTTGTCTTGCCCTTATCTCTAAAACATACATATCCAATAAGTTACTGGTATAATTAGTTGTTTTCCAAATAAGAAAATTGAATAATTATATAATTAACACTATAATTACTACAATTGTGTTAAAAGTAACACTTATTATTATTTCAATATATTTATAAATAATTTCTATTTCGGAATTGATTTTTGTCCCTTAACAATAGGAGAAGATGGTTTGTCATGCATGTTTTTAACACATCTTTACAATTCCTTACTACGAGACACGACACACATGACAAAGCTATCATCATTTTGAATTTCTTTGATTAATTGACTGTTTTTTGCACTTTTTTATAAGCTTTGATATTATCTGTATAGTAGTGTGGCATACACAGCGGGTTACCGATTGGTTAAATTGTGTAAACGTGAAATGAGTTATACATAATTATCTTTATTCGCCAAAACCATTTAAGGTACAGAGACAAATGAGTTTGACATATGAAATTTACGTTAATTTTATTTTTAAAAGTCACTTAACCTTTCGCATAAATTAAACGCGAAATCCCCACTCCTGTTACTGTAATCTTTATCGGCAGCTGATTTTTCTGTCATATTCATGTGAATTGTTTGTCGTAATGACATGAAAATTGTGACATAAAATGGAATCAATTAAGTAAAACATGAGAATCGTTTTATTGTTTCATGCTATCCTTTTTTTTCGCATGAACTTTATGGATGCATTTCGGTAATCAAGAAGAAGTTGAGCGACAGACCTGCTATCGAATCCAAAGGTACATGTATGGACGTTCATGGTGATGCTGTATATCAAGGGTTTGTGAGAAGTAGTTACAAGAATACTGTATATGAACATTAGAAAAAAGTATCCAGGCCCACATATCGAACCCGTAACCATTTTATAACCCGGATGTTTAATGCTTGAAATCTGGTCTAAAATGTATATCAATTTCTTGCGTTGCTCGATTTGTTAAAAAGGTCACAAAAATGTCGAAAGATTTTGAGTTTGAATATAAGCTTGTGTAGCGCTCATATATCGTTAAGTTTTCTGTGAGTGTTATAGGCCTATTGTCAGAACATAGGTTGTTTACCATTCCGATATCATATAAGTTCACTCTAGTTTCATCTTCGGAAACCCAAGGTTCTTCTATCGCTTACTCATTCATCACTCCTGTGACATTTGGTATGCAATTGTTTGTTTCGAGTTCAGGATCTGATCTTGAACTTGACATTAATTCTATATAGAAACAAGTTTTAATCGTATTAGAAAAATGTAAAGCGACCAATTAGGAAGCTCGATACAAAACTATCAAAAACGAAGTATTTCATGTGTAATGTCCCAGGGGTGATGAATGAGTAAGCGAGAGAAGAACCGCTGGGTTTCCGAGGATGCTCTAGTTTCAACTTGAGTTCATGTTGATGATTGCGGTTTTGTTGTTATATGCTTAATTTGTGATGTGTACAGGTTTTGTCTTGGATTTTTTGGACTAATGGCATTCAATTGCCCCATTAGTACACCTTTGCCTCTAACAAATTTAATATAAACTTACGTGGTCTAGCGTCTGACTTAGAGGATGGGACTCTGCAAAGTGTCGTAATATATCTGTTGACATCTATAGTGGCAGAATGGAGAAACAAATTTTCACCCTGTGTATCGATCAGAAAATTTAAGATCCCAACATGTCGTCCTCTCGGGTCTCTTCGTTCTTCTACGTGAAATGATCTGTAATTGTCACGCGCAGTAGACAGGAAGACGATGGAATAGTGTTCAGACGGAATCTCTCGGATCTTTTGTATAGAACCGTCAAGCTCAATTCGGATGAGATCTAACTCTTTCAGTCGCAGATCAGGACTTCTACTTCCGGGAACTTCAAACATGCCTTGATTGGCACGCCGTCTATGAACACGTGATGAGAATCTTTTGTCTACTATTTCTATCCATAGTTTGACCACACCCACTGTTAAGAGGTTTTTATCCATGTAGACTACTATGTTACACAAGTGTTCTAAACCACAGTACAAATTAAACTCCTCGATCAATTTATTTTTATTCTTTTTCAGCATTTTACGTTTTATTTTTCCGAGTGCGATGCTAAAATATAAATTGAGAAATTGAAATATTAACATAAAAGTTTGTACTTCAAATGAAAATAAAAATAGGTAAAATGAAAATAAAAAATGAAATGGGGGATATATCTCTTTTTAAAATGTCAAAGGTGGTTCAAGTACTGTAAAACAACTTATTTTCGTGACTATTTTTATTTCGCGATTTTGGAGTCAGAGGGCGATTTCGCGGCTATTTATTTTCGCGATTCTTAGTTACAACAGTTAAATTACTATGAAAATAGGTACATTTGCGATGATTTATTTGCGCGAACATTTGTTCCTCGCGAACACGAGAAAAGAAACCGCTCGAGAAAATAAGTTGGTTTACAGTAAATTAAAACCAACATGGTTTCGACATCGTACAGGAACTTCATGAACATTCAAGTTTAATTTACATGTATTTAACATTGCAAAGAACAATTCAAACTGGCTGATATGGGTAGTTTTAGGTATACTTCATTTCTATTTCAGATCGTTTAAGTTTTCCGTTGCATTTAGTGATGAAAATGTACAGAAAAGGACACAGATTAAAAATCAACGGAACTACCGATGGAACATTTAAAGCTTATAAAACCAAAGAAAAAAGGCGGAAATACTTAAGACAATGTCACTTAAAAAAACACACACAAAACAAAAAATAAAATATTAACCAAACAGCACTGGTATTAGCAAGTGAATGCAAACTCCATACCAAGACTTCATTCATGACATAGCGGTATAAACAGTCTATAATTACATATTTATTTACATCATACCTGTTGTTCAAATTACTAACAGAGAACGTGTAACAGTTTCCATCCCTCTCACATTTCACGATGTCGTTGACATACCAAATGTGCACTTTACCGTCGAGGGAGCGTTCGAAAACGACTAAATCATTCCCGCCGTCGTTGTCGTCGTGAAGTATGGGTAAATGTACGAGCATGGGTTTATTAAGTTGTAAATTTTCGTCGTGGGTGACGTTGAGGATGTCTGACAAGGCGACGATCCCATTCGATTCTTCTTTACCTAAGTCTTTGTAGCCATACATTCTGTTTCTGTTTAGTTGAATTACCTAGAAAGAAATAATTACCCAGATTTATATCATGATGTTATAATGTTAAGATTATATACTGGACCTTGTACCTTCGAACTAATATTATAATTTTACGTTTTAACCCTGCACATGCACACAGTTGCTCTCCGTAAAGTTGCTATGATCCACATCATTGATTGGTGCTCCAGCTAATGGAGGGATAACAATAAAAGAAAGAAAGGTCGCTCGAGGCTTTTCTACTGAGCATCTTTTCGTACATATTGGTATTTTGCATAAAATTGATATTCTAAATCGATATTGCAGACAAAAACTATATATTATAATATAATTGATCAAATTAGGAGCAATCGAAAAACAAAAAAGGTGTTTTTAATCATTTTAAGAATTTCCCGTAGTAAATCAAAGGGAGATAATTTATTTAGAATGAATATAAAAAATTTCAATTTTCATGAATAGACGATAAAGAGATGTGGAATAAGTGTACGCGGCACAACCAACATTTAAGAAACGGCAATTTAAAAAATCACAATGGAAAACAGCCAGCAGTCTTCAACATGACCAGAGGTCGCTGCTCGCTGTCTTGCATTGGCCCAAGACTAAAAATACAATACATAAGATTCAAACAAATCCCTAGAATATCACAGAAAGACCCATGTCTGGGCATATAAAACAAAAAAAAACCAGATAGTAGACAAGGACAAACAAAAGCTTTGACAAGGATTCCTGGCTTAGGGCAGGTACATATAAAATGTGGCGGGGTTAAACTAGTTCTTTGGGCCCAACCTTCCCCCTATTGTTTATCTTGTACAAAGCACAAAAAATAACACACTTTAAAAATCAAATCGATAAAAGTTCAATTCACCAAGAGAGAACCTGAGACAAGAGTACTATACGAGAACAACGAAACGTAAAGGAACTCCCTTGAGAACACTCGCAGTTACTGACAGCTAGCTAAGAAGCATTTATCGATTGATGTAAAAAAAATCAAACGTATCGATTCTAAATCCATGCAACCTAACACTTCAAACAACAAATGATTTAGTATTATATCATCATACAAAACCGACATATTTGATCCGACGCTGTAATGCTTCGAAACAATACAATAGTCAAAAAGTATCTTGAAAAAATGAACGGTGAC
Organism: Arcuatula senhousia; assembly: GCA_963971305.1. NCBI lineage: Eukaryota > Metazoa > Mollusca > Bivalvia > Mytilida > Mytilidae > Arcuatula > Arcuatula senhousia. Next base: position 47,658,395 of record OZ020315.1, on the reverse strand, counting down.
CTTATGTTTTTTTCATACCATTTTGAAGAGCTGAAGAAAAGGGACTATCCTTCAGATTTTGAGCTGATTTTGTAGTAGGCATTCTTCTCTAGGTGCTTCTATAGCTTTTCTTCCTATATATTCTACATATAAAGATATTGAAACTTTCCTATTTTTAGAAAGCTGCTAGAGCTCTAAAATGAATGGTGACCCCCTCTTTTTATTTGATATTTTTTATCTATGCATTAAGGTATATCAATGTACCAAAATGAAAAAAATCTATAGTAGAATTCTAATAGGCCTGATACACCTTAAGGGTGCAATTATGCAATTTCATCTATTCTTGCCTTTCTACATTTCTTCTTTAACATGGTCTTACGAAAATCATACCACACGTTTAATTGAAAATTTTATAAATGTGATGTACGTTTCCTGTATTGATCACAGAAACTCGCGCCATATAAAGTTGTACCTGTCCATTGTGACATCTCTATACACACCCATCCCGATAGTACTTACTCTGAATTTAGTAATACATGGCACAGAATAACAACTCTTGGGTATGCTGATTCTAACTCGGGTGTCGTCGTCGGACACAAAGTTATACCCGTCGGTTGTGACCTTCCTATGGACATATCCCCTTCATGATAATACTTACTCTAAATTTAGTAATACATGGCACAGAATAACAATTCTTGGGTATGCTGATTCTAACTCGGGTGTCGTCGTCGGACACAAAGTTATACCCGTCGGTTGTGACCTCTCTGTGAACTCCACGATAACCCGCTACAGCTATGAACGCACTGATCATTTTGGATTCAAACTCTATGTGGTTATTCTGAAATGAGAACCAAAAAAAATGTTTACATAGTATGCCTCGTCTTTTATTGCATATCGTCACTAGAGGCACACCGTGACTGCGAGGGAATAAATGCTGTAGTGGTTTGTAGTCGTTCCATCTAAATTTACAACTAAATCTGGTTTATCGAACAAAAATAAAAAATGGCCAGTTTTATGACACAGTTTAAAATCCTGAACACTAAAATGGTCTTATATGGTCAAAATTCAAAACTTTGAATAAAAGGTCAAGACCGCATACACATAAAAAGTCGTGCCTCCTTTATTCAATATATTTGATAATTCAATTTGCTGATAGTCACCATATGGAAACTTTGAGACATAACCTGATGCTTAAACTTTTGATATTTTTTTATTAAAATTGCCCCAAAACGTGAAAATATATCAAAATAGGACTTTTCCGAATGACTATACCAAATTAAATTGCAAATATGCACTTATTGTTTCCTCATCAACTATGCTTTCCCTGGGTCTTAGCATTGAAAAATATACATATACATACACACCATCCTCGGAAACCCAGCGGTTCTTCTATCGCTTACTCATTCATCGCTGAGTAAGCGATAGAAGAACCCCTGGGTTTCCGGGGATGGGGAAACACTTACTTAAGGAAAATTTGGCTCTTCAAAAGTATACACCCTTAAAAGTTGTCTTTTTAGTATTTGTCTTTGAATTCATGACATCTATAAAGTCCTCTGTCACAAGCAGACATTGTATTTTAATGACGGGACCCTAGAAATTTTACATAAAAGTACCGAATACCTTAATTTCTGCATTTATATCGCTCCATTTTGTTCCATATTTCACCTTGACCTTTGCAATGGCGGTCGGCGGCATGGCGTTGAGAATTGAGGGAAATCGAAGAAGTATCTTCTCAGAAGTACAAAATGGTGCCCCTGTGATCTGATAAATGTCCGACACAAAATGTTGGCCTTCCTGTAGCTTCAGTCCATTTATCACTTCCGGTCTGTCCTCCACGAGACACCTGACGACATCACAGTGAGATATGTTGCCTAACAGCTTCAAAGGTTGGAGTGCAGTCACGCCTTCCCCCATATCTAATGAACCAGTAATTCTGGGCAAAAATGTAAAAAATAAGTCACACAAGCCATGAATTTTATTGGTGACAAAATTGCAAAAATATTTTCATACACAAGTGTATACTTTTCCAGCAGCAAGTTTTTATAAATAATATTATAAGGTTATTGATTTTTTTTTGCTACTTATTCTTTGTTTGCTTATTTGTTTTCCCTTGTTTTAAAGAAATAGGGATATACTGCTTTACCCATCCTTGCTTATAGGTTTTTTGCCATTTGGTATATAAACACGCTTTATAATGGACATTCTATTAAGAGGCTGTCCATGTAGAAATCAAGAAAAAGCCTACAAAAGAATTTTATCCCAGCAAATATATTGTTTTAATGTATTGTTGGGCTGATATGTTAAACAAAATTCACCAAGATAAGTTTGAAAGCAACATGGATGACTTAATCAAGTGATTCAGCCTTAAAGTGGGGGCCCTTTCAAACCAACCAAATTTTGCAAATATGCAAGAGTTATCTCCCTTTTTCTGCATATTTTCGATGCATTCTATATAAATCGCTTCAATAAACCAAACATCTGCATTTATTTAGGGAAAGGATGTTAACCTGATGTGAAATCGATGAAAATTTTTGAAAAACAAAATTTGTCATTTGCAAGCTTTTGCCTAGTTTTTGCTTGGACAGCCTCTTAACTGATTCCATTCGACATCTACTTCCTCCCAATACTCGTGTTTTGTGTGAAACCGATTATATCACGAATGGGCGTTGGCTCACATGTTTACTTATTGTTACCACTGTATAAGTTACATCTATAATGACATGCAGTTGGAGATCGTCTCATGTTTTTTTACTCCATATCCTTTGATAAAATATTTTGAGTCGTACTTGGCTTATCTTTGCAAATCTTTCTCTCCCAATAATCAAACCCGACATATTTCTTTTTATCTAAAAAGAGACTTTTTTCTAAATTACCCGCTAGTTTTTCCGATAGTAAAGAAAGCATCCGAACATAAACTGCCAAGTCTGTGAAGCAGGCGGCGATACTCTTCTAAAGATATTCTGAAATAAGATAAAAAAAATGAAATGATTTAACTAGCTATAGAGCAAAACAGTTTTAATATGTATCGTAAACGCATATGTTTTTTTGAAGACTCAACTACAGTAACTTTTGTTCAGTCTAGTTAACTTTTTGACTAAAATTGGCATGTGTGATGATACTAAGATATGCAGTATAAAGTTACTGTATCTTCTTTGTGCATTAATCAGGGTCTACCGGTTTCGATTTCGGCTGGTACATTTTGATTAGGTACTTTTCCGCTATACTTACCATTATTTATCATATATTTGTTTAATTATATGCGTTTTTAAAATATATGATACAAGATGAATGGTTTGGGTCATATCACTGTTTTTTTCCGTATCATCCATAACACACCCCAAAAAATCCATAACACACCCCTAGAAAATCAATAACGCACCTTTAGGTTTAAGTCACGTGATTTGAAATCAATAACGCACCTTTAGGTTAAATCACGTGATTTGAGTTGAATATAGACAAAATTATGCATTCAACAACAGGGATTAAATTAAACTGTTTTGGACATCCCTGTCAACAATGAGGAAAGAATTTTTGATATAAATTATTGTTTAAGAATTTTTAATGGTTTGATACTTATTTCAACTTTAATTATATCACTAAGTCATACCAAGGTACATTCACACAAAAATTGCGTCAAAAATATGTGCCGTGATTGAGATTTTTAAAATGTTACATTTGTTGATTTCCAACAGGGACGTACCTGGTTCCAATTAAAATAAGTAAAAAACATATAAACATTTTTAATTTAAAATATATGATGAACATAATATAATATGGGTGTTTTCATATCGTATCCCATAACAACCCTCGACCAATATCATGCCCTCGAGCTAAAGCTCTCGGGATGATATGGGCGTCTCGGGTTGTTATGAGATACGATATGAAAACACCCATATGATATTCTATATATTTCAACAGTATTTTTGAAAGATGATATTATGTAAATACCGGACCCGGTGAATTTGTGATCGTTTGTTAAGAAATGTTCTTGCACAAAAACAATGTTCCATGATTCAGTTTGTGAATGAGTTAGTAAACTGTTTACAAAACAAAACTTTGATTGAAAAAATAACGCTTTGTTTTCCCGGTGCACAAACTCTGGTGGCGTAAAAGAAATATTGGGCGTCCGCCCGACACTCTTATAGGCACTCGCACGTCCTTATTTCTTGACACTGGTTTTCGTTATCGCATGCGCCTTATTAACGAGACCGAAAGTAAGCTTTGGTCAACAATGAAAACAAATCAAGTCCTAAAAGTGGATCCTGGACCTACTTCATACATTGTTTTCTAAATAATGAGTACAGAGAGTGTCTATAACAGTGTTATGACTTTTATTCAATCATGGTCTATATGCATATTCTAAGGGGTAGTCTCTCATTAGAAGCGTTTGATACAGAAACCAAAAGTTGAAGGGTCGAAAATCGTTAAAAGGTGGACATTTATAAATATACTCACGCATGTAACCCGTGCACTAAAACTGACTGGATATCTTTGATGAATTTACATATAGTTGACTGTACAAGGCGTCGTCTCTCAGTGCCAACCTCATCTTCAAATCTGACAAATAAAAGTTGAAAAAATATAATACAGTACAAGTTTTACTATGCAGGACTGGTTATGAATTATTTGCATTTTATTTAGACCATGGGTCAATTGCGGAACCGCGAGCGAGCAGCGCCTATTGGTCTCGTTGAAGGCTGCTAGCGGTTGTCCATTGTGTTTTTTTCTGAATTGCCGCTTGATTGTGGGCAGTGTCGCGTACACTTATTTCACGTCTTATTATTGTCTATTACATATACAAACCAATTCTTGTAGTCTCTCGGTATATGTACCAACTTAAGTTAAATAAACCTCATCTATAGACCTGACAATTAAAACAAGCCAAGACAAAACTTAAATTTTGTAAACCGCTAATTATAGTCATTTTTTTTCTAAAATAATAACTCAGCATAGACGTTCGAACGCCTTAACAGTTTAAATGTAGCATTTCAAGAACTGAGCCTAGATCCCCCGCCTGTTCGTTGGACAAAAACAAGGTCGGCTGGTAAACAGAAAGTAGATAAGCGACAGACCTGAAACGTCACCCATATGGGACCCCTTCTGAACTGAATACCAGATATGATTGATTTTTGCCGTCAATTATTTTTTTTGATGGACACACAGAATGCCGCTCGGCAGTCGTATGTTGATCACCGCTATGCGTTACATGAGGAGACACAAATATTGTAGGGAAACAATTATTTGACGTTTTCAGGCAACAAAAATGCTGATTAGCCACATGTAGCACATATTGGCCATTCTTGTCTACTTGTAGTCAGATGCGACCATTAGGTTTCCGAATGGTCAATAGATGTAAACGCTGTTTTCGTTGTTTGGTTTACTATGGCGGATCCTGAAATTTTCAAACGGGAGGGACCTTCTGGGATCACTTTGTTTCATACAGTTCCTAACCATTTTTTTATCAAACGGGAGGGGGGGGCGTCCGGTACGCCGGTCTTAGACTTAGATCCGCCTTTGGTTTGTATCAATATATAAAATATGTTTTTTATGACATGTTTACTCTATATTGCTTATTTCTAACTTCTAGTTATGTTTTTACATAAATTAATGTCTTTAAATAAGATTTAAACATATTAAATGAAATTAAAGCTAATAAATTTAATGATATTGCAATAAATAAAATTTCTAAAATGCAAAAAAAATACTTTCCCACTTTGCTATGTCGTATAAATCAAACTTCCTTACCATCATGACCATTTTTAACTTTTTTTCCACATTACAGAACCATATCAGGATAAAATTCCATACCGTGTAAAACATATAATATAATTTTTTACTCCTTTTAAAGACTTATCTAAAACATAACCCATACGTCCATCACAAATCATAAAATCAACACTTTAATGCTATACACTATAAACTAGACTGATTGTTATTTATCAGATAACTAATTGATTAAGAACACACCCGGTAAGGTGAGTTCGCAAAAAATGGACCTGTTACGAAAGGGTATCGTGAAATGAATTAATTTAGATCAAGATCGTTCTGAATGCTTAATATCTGCTGTAGATAATAACATGAAGAAAAACGTGCAGAAGATATGTTTACAATTTGAAAATGTTTCATTTTTATTAGGTGGGGCTCCAATTTGGGAATTGATTTATAAAAGTTGATTGAAAACTACTTTTTCTATCATATGATATTTTATTGAGGAAAAAAATGTAATAGAAACTAGTTTATAAGAAATGACCACAATGTTTTCTTCTGTCTATTCGGAATAACATTCAAAGATATTATTTCTTCATACACAGAAACAAAAGAAGTTTTCATTCCTTAAATGGCGGGATGATTATAATAAAATTGATTGAAAATCGTAAGAAAGAAGGGTGGGGGTATCAATGGAACATTCAAATGTCGAATGTCCGAAAAGTCAAATACAAAATCAGATACAAAATCAGTAGACATAAACGACATCAGAGGGGCTTATTTAGGGGGTACCAATATCCCATATCCCCATAAATTTTTCATCAAATATCCTGTATCCCAAAAATGGTTTTCCAGTATCCCATATCCCTGTAAATAAAATTGACAAAAATATCCCATATCCCAATAAGTTTTGCCTCAAATATCCCGTATCCCACTAAGAAAATGTGTGGATATCCCATATCCCAATATACCCTAAACAAGCCTCATCAGAAAAACCAACCGTACAGCATACAATTTCACATATAACAACACAAACGCAAACAGCAAAAGAGTAAAAAATAAAGATAAAAACATACAATTCATAATTATGTACTTACTATAATCGGAAGAAACGTTAACTAACTTACCAAAACAATCTATACGTGAACTCTATGTCAGTTTGAATTAAAGGATCTTATGAATTCATGATTCTTATGAACTTTCCAGATTGGCCTTACCGAATGTGAAATGCATTTATCTTTTAAATAGCCCCATTTACAAACTTGGCATTATTCTAAATATTTTTAATTTCTTTTCAGAATAGACATTAAGAGATAGGTTTTGTGGATTGACTATTCTTGTTTAATTGTTTGCTTAAATCGCGTCAGGAATCGATAATATGTTAATATCTTCTTATTTATTATCCGTCTCCCGCCTTTCAATTGACTTAAAATTAAATGTTTGATTAATTCTGGATATAATAGGCTTAAAGTTTTGGTATAGATGGCTGTGAGAATTATAATATTGTGCAATTAAATATTATGGAATACATTTATTGGTTTAACCGTGTAATATGAAGACCTTCACGGTGTTTGATTTTGGTGAAGGCCTTGGATAAAGGAGTTGAGTCTTTATTTAGCCCGTTTTTCTTTTGTAACATTTTTGCCATGTTTTTTTTTTAATTACTTTCGATATTTATATTTAGAGCTTATCTTAATAATGTATGCATACTTGTATACTATTTATGTATTTACACAATATTCCCTTTTTCAAAAATTCGTTTTTAAAGCTACAAGTAGATGTTTTTTCTGATGTCATTTTATAAAATCTGAAATTTGATTTTAAGTTATTTTGTAGTTACAACCATGTGTCCCTTACATGTAAATGTAATGTCCGTTTTCGTTGTTTGTTTTTTTTTGTAAGTAGGAGAGAGCGATTAGGAAAAAAGTTGCAAATAATATACTATATGTACATGTACCTAGTCTTATGAGAATCCTAATGATAAAAATGTTTTCGTTTGCAATAGTGCCATCGCCATTTTGCTATTCATATAAAGACACTCAAGATATATAACTTAAGGTATATATAAGTTTGATGTAGTCACGGAATACACAATCATAACGTTTACCGTGTAAACCCACTTGAACCAATTATGAAATAATTATGATATACTAATGGATTATAGAAACTGGGTTTCTGTGCAACACTTTGAAAAATTACAAATTCAACATTTTATTTAGTATTTGATACATTTTATCAAAAACGTATTGCAAAATCGTTTTCCTAAAGATCTTGACAAAAATGTTTTTATTTTTTATTTTTAGGTGCCTAAGAGATGTTTTGTTTGCAGTTTGAAATCAGGTGGTGTCAATCTAGAATTCCAAAATCACACATTTTTGAAATTAAGTTTTCTCAGCTGATTTCACCAATTTTTTTTCTCCTTTTAGTGGTTGAAAGTTAGCAGATTAAAAATGGTGTGAAAATTTTCTTTTTTCATTTTTGAGGTTTCAATATTTTGTCTTTTAAATCTCAGAAACTGGAATTCAAATTTTTTTGAATTTGTGCCCAAAATATTCTGCATAATCCACCAACATTTGGTGAAAATTTCAACTCGATATCTGTTTTTTTTTACGATTTTCTGATTAAGATAAATTTGGGTACAATTGATTTCCAATAGACACGTTCAGTTCTTTTTTTCCGTGAATATGTATGATTCTAATCTTAATACGTCTTTACATGTATTTATGTTTTCCATTATTGACATTTCGTTTTTGCCCTGTCCGTCTGTCCGTCACATGTAAAGTTATTCCACTCATCGTCTCTCAAACTGCTCAATGGAATTTAGCTAAACTTGGTATGTAGCGACTACACCACAGGTAGTTGTTTAAATTACCAACGAGTTTGAACCTCAAATTTGTGTGGAAATTAGAAGAGCCCTTTGAAATTATATGTACAAGGTTGAGGGAAAGAAGAGGGGAGGCGTCATATTTACGGGGCAAAGTTCTAACTTACTTTAATCTTTTCAGGAGAACCTTTGTGCCCCTTAGAAAGCTCATAATGGCAGATATAAATCCAGAGTACACGTTTGAAGCACCATCTCTGTAGCTAAAATGAAACAAAGATATAAATCCAGAGTACACGTTTGAAGCCCCATCTCCGTAGCTAAAAATGAAAAAAAGAGAGAGGTATTCCTGTACGTTTAAAGGCTCGCAAAAAGAAGAGGATAATAACAGTGTGCAAAATGCTTTAAATTGCTAATGTAAAATAATTAAAAATACAAGTGAGTTAATTAACCTTAAAATTGTGATATAAACTAAAATGCTCAAAATAATTTTCTTAAACATAACTAAACAACAATAGTTTACTTGCCCATTTATTTAGAGTTAAAATGAATTGAACTGTGCAGTATATACGCGTACAATCCGAGCATATACGTATCAAAACATTTTTATCTTTTTTTCAGAAACAAATTTGATTTCTTCTTAATTAAATGCTTTTAACACACATGGCAATAGATTGTACATATTACCAAAATAAACTTTCGAATTATTTTGTTGAACCAGTATCACTAATGTACTGCTGTACTTACATTGTATCCTTTTCTAAACAATTAAATCTACAATGTACAGCTAAACCATAATGCAGGCCATGAACCGGTCGTAACATTGGTATGATGTTCAAATTAAACCTGAAAAAAAGGTAATAAGGTAATCTACAGTGTACCGCTTAAATGTACAGGTTAAACCTAATTTAATAAACATTTAAAAAGTATAAGATACTAAATAGCAGTTACCGAGTATTTGATTTGAATACTTTAATAAGTCTTTAAATTAAAGTTTACAGCAACACCCAAGCTAATTTACTATTGCAAAGAAAAAGAGAAGAGACCCTATAGTATACAGAACATGCGGAAATGAATATATAAAATCATAGACTTTGGCTATCAATTTAATCTTTTTGATGATGTTTTATTTATTTCACCGGGTTACTGCTCAGCCCATAGAGCGACCAGGTGTGTACCCTAGGTGGCTGAATAGGGTGGCCCTCGTTCGCGAGGGTTTTCAGGTCTATAATACGGACACCCCGACCGCTGACGCTAGTGGACCATCGTGTGTAGAGAATGCTACACTTCTTGTCTGTAAAAAAATCCTTTGTGGACTACCAAGTAATGCATTACATAAGAAAGAATTCGCATCTCCTCATATCTTCCCTTTTCCAATATCTTCAAAAATTGTTCCGAAGCCCACCCCATGTTTCTCGTCATTATTTTATGTTCATCGCTCTTATATAACCTATATAGTGTTGCAAGGGCGTAAACAAAGAACTGTCTCACTCCTTTCATGGCGAATGAACTGGTGAAAATGCTTGGAGGTGTCAAGGAGGTGTTGCGGAAAAGTGAGTATGCTAAGGGTAAACAGTCAGGCATCCTTATCATTTTAAGCGGGGGTTCCCGTTGATTATACACTACTGACCATGCAAAAACAAATTTTTCTCAGAGTGATTTTACGATTAGTAAACAATAAGATTATATAGCTGTTAAGAATAGAGAGTGTTCTCAAGTGAGTTTTTCTGTGTCTAGTATATTTTTCTTGATGTTTTTTTGTGTCAAGTTCTCTCATTTTGAATGAACTTGTATGTGATTTTTACTGTATGTTATTTTGTGCTTTGTTAAGCGTAATCAATAGAGGGAAGGTTGGGCCGAAAAACTAGTTGAACCCGGCCATATTTTAAATGTGCCTGTCTCAGACAGGAATCTTTGTTTAAGCTTCTGGTTGTCTTTGTGGGTTTTTTTGGTGTTCACTAATCTGTATCTGGTGATATTTTGGGGATTGTTTATTAAATGTTAATATGTACTATACATGTACTTTTAAACTTTGGTCAATGCAAGAGGGTGAGCAGCGACCGCTGGTCAAGTTGCAGACTACTGGCTCTTCCATTGTAGATTCTTTAATTTGTCGTTTGTTTACTAGGTTTTGTCATCTACTTAATATCGTCTAAAGCAGGTACAAATAAACCAATACAGCACCTTAACAAAGACATCATGTCAAACATAATACTTACCTTTGTAGAAACAAGGCCATAACCTCTCCTAACAGAGATGTCAAATCTGTAGCCAGCTCCATGGTCTCTGGTAATATCACATTCTTGTAGCTAGAAAATAAATATTTGTATGCTATATATTGTGTTGCATACACGTAATTTGTTTATAGAAATTTATAATAATTTTTATCTATTTTTGTAACTCGTTTTCCAAAAAGGACTGTAAAAACAAAACTTTTGTTGTTGCCCTTTCAGACTTTTGACACTAGAGTTCCCCAGCGGTACCTCTTTTCTTCTATCGAAAAGGGAGGATTATTTTCAAATGTAATAAAGAGCAAATAGATAGATTAAGTTAAAAATCGCAGTTACAGAGAAACATCCAATGCATGAAACTTACTTGGTTTTATCCGATTCCTTCACCTTGTCTTTCATTTTCAGCCATATTTCTAAGATCCCGTGGAACAGGAGTTGTAAGGTGTTTACCTCCCTTGAGTGGTACTCGACATCTGCGTCTGAATATCTGAAATTTTGGAAGTACCCAATACCTTAGATAATAATAAAATAGAATAACTTAAATTTTTTTTTCAACATATTTGCTTTTGTCTTGTGTATACGTTTTTTATATCTCAAACACATACCGCTTAACTACTCAGAAACTAAAGTACTTAATTTCTAACTAAAGCAATATATTGTTGTCCAAATCACCATGCAGAAAAGGTTTTTTTCTTTTCTTGAATGTCTATGTATAAGATTTCCGTTAGATGAATATTTTCGCGGGATCTATTTTCGCAATTTCCGTCGGCCCGCGAAAATAAGCGAAAATTAAAACACCGTGAAAAGTACCCGCTATACAGTATATCGCCTGTGTATTACTACTTTTAGATGAGTTACGGGCATTAATTCGCTTTACACCAAATAGTGTTATAGGAGGATCCTGCATGCCAAATATCAAGAGGCTATGAAATGTAGGTGCCCATTAAACAGCAACCGAGAATTTGTTGTGATACTGTTGGACTCGTTGTGCCTGGTTCATTAAAGTACATCAAGTGGTTTAGGAGATGTTGTGTTTAATAGATATGTGGAAGACAGACGGGTTGATTCCGATACATTGTAGGTACATGAAGGCTGGTAGGTATAAATGTACATTGGTAACCAATAGTCTAATAGTATGTATATGAACTTACACCTCTTTGTCTCTTACTCGAGCTCTAACCTTTCCCAGTAGCTCGAGGGTGTCTATGATGAGTCCCTTCAGACTTAAAATGGAGTCTTTCCCAAAGCTGCAAAAAGAAAACGTTATGTTTACTTTACTACCTCGTGTAAATCTCTGTAAAGTAACATCCTGTGCTTATGTCAATGCCTGATTATTAATATTCAGTTATTTTGTGTTTCAATGTTTTACATGTTGTCTGTTTTTGTCCCGTTCTTGTTGATGTTTACTGGTTTTGTCTCTGCCTTTTCGGACTTTGACATTCGGATATCCGATTGGTACCTCTGCTTCTGTTATTAAACAACTAAACAGGAAACAGTTGGGTTCAATCGGAAATGAAATCCAATGACAATGGACCTTTGCCGATGTTACATACTTAATACCAGATCGTGTTTGAATGTCTAAAATCGGCTATTATCAAATCAGTCAACACATAGGACAACACAAACTGCAATCGGTAAGACAAAGTGTAATCCTCGCCGCCCAACATTCACCATAAGATGACCCTGATTTTAGGTTTCAAAAGGGTCATAACTTGTTGATATATGGCTTAAGCTACACCAAGGCTAACTTTCGAGCTAAAGTCATACATAATACAATTTCTTACTTCTCTTTCTTTAAAAGGTTTGTCTTTATTTTCCATAATCTATCCACTTCCGCTTTGTTCTTCCTTTCCTCTGCTTCCGGCGGTCTGTTGAATCCAATTCCATTTATTACACTGAAACCAGATAAATGACAATTAAAATTGTGTGGGGCAGGTTTAATAAATACAAGGTAACAACAAAAATACCAAAAGGATTGATTACTTAAATGGTCAAGAGGAGTAGAAGGTTTAAGAAACCAAAGAAATTACTGCAATAATACAAACTTTTTAGGAAATTACAAAAGATAGAGATGGTTAAGCCAGGTTTTAAGGCACAAAGTAACCCTCTTGTAAATTGTGATCTTGGAGTCGAGAGATACAACAAAGAACAACATTGTTGTGAAACACTAGACATATTGGGAAAGCGTCATCAAAATGTAACTGACAACACAAACTGATTAAATAAAATGTTCACGAATCAGATCCTCTGATAAACATGATAAATGTGTATATACGATATTGAGATGTGGAATAAGTGTACGCGACACAACAAACATTAACAAACAGCAATTAAAAAAATCACAACGGAAAACAGCAAGCAGTCTTCAACATGACCATAGGTCACTGCTTACCGTCTTGCATTGGCCCAAGACTTATAGTATCAAAACCAATCCCTAAATCATCAACGAAAGACTCAATTCTTGACATAAAACAGTTAACATAGAATGACAAGGACAAACAAAGGCTTTGGCGAAGTTTCCTGGCTTAGGACAGGCACATATAAAATGTGGCGGGGTTAAACTAGGTTTTTATAGTTTACCGATGACTAAAATATACATTTATAAGCGAAAAACCGCGAAAAACAAATCGTTTTTCGCCAATAATAATAATTAAAAAAACCCAGTTTTACAATATAGGGTTTTTAGCTTAGAGTAGAAAAAGCACTATGTATTGATATAAGATAGAGGATGTAAATTAAAGAAAATGACTAATTTTCAACCACGAGTAGTGCCTTCGTTTAGATCAATGTCGATCTTTCCAATGATGCAGATTTTTGAAATTGCTTACTAAAGATTATAAAATCAAGTGAGAACTAAGACATTGGATCAGGTTAATATGAAACCTTAAAAATAACAAATGAAAAACAAAGCATTTAACTTCGTAAAAATGGTCAATCAGTTCTAATGTTAAAATCAAACACTGTGACTGTAAAAGTAGAATGAAACTGATCGACAACTGCAAATCCAGGGGCTGATCCAAAAAAAAAATTGTAAAGGGGGTCTTTAACGACTGAAGATAGAAAGGGGATCGAAGTCAATTGTGTCGAAAATCTGCATATAGTTTAAATGCAATTCCCAGAAAATGAGGGGGTTCCGAACCTTCTTGAACGCTCCTGTATATTTGCCTTTTACTTAATAAATCTATTTAAGTGTAAAGTTCAGTGAGTGTTATCAACACAAAGCACCTTACCTCTTTGAAAAATGGGGAAGTTCTTTTGGAAAAACACCTTCCTCCATCCCTTACAATTAACGTTTTCAATGACAAGCATAAATTTTGATAATAATTTAATAATTGTCAGCAGGTGAAAGTGAAAACCTGGCCAAACCTTGTAATTCCCGAGCCAGTTGTTTATGTGAAGGATTAGGGTAGGGATTAAAAGTGCAACTGCATTGAACTATGTAATAAAGCTGGTCAAATACACACTTGGTATGAATTGCGTCTTTTATGTATGAATAGTATGCATGTTGGATTACTGCAATCGTCTTTAATCTTTTTTGCTTTCTTACGTATACGCCGTTTTGATTGTGTTTATACAAGATAGTTAAATATTGAGTGACATTGAAAACAATTCAACTGATGTTTAATGCATATTTCTAATTAAGAAAAAATAGAAAATCTTTGAGTCGCAGCTTTCATGCACAAATAAGTATTCCCCGCTAAAATTAATCACATTCAAACATCCCATTAACAACAATTGTGTGAATGATTGATATATGATTTTGTTGTTCAATGTTCTCATAATCTGGAACTTGTGTTTTGATTTTCCAATATTTTGACTAGGCGCCTCTAATGAAACTTGATTAGACGAAACACGCGTCAGTCGTAGCAAAATTTATTTTCTGGAACTTTGTTGTAACTTTTATTTATGAAATCTTTGAAACGGCCAATCCACATTTTACACGTTGGAACAACCCAAAACAATCACCATAAAAGTTTTACCCTCAACATTTTTGTGGGAGTCATAACACTTTAACATGCTCAATAATTTTCGTTCAAATCCCTTGAACTACACATTGTCAATTGAATGAAATGAGCATTAGTAAATAAAAGTTAAGACACCATGCATGCAAAGGAACACAATACACACCAACGCACAATAACGTACCTTTGTCGAGCGAACCTAATGATGTTGACTAAATTCGACCCAATTGATGGCAGCTTCGTCTGTCGGTCCGTTTTCGGCTCAGTTTTGTTTATTTGTGACGAATCTAATGATTGACGTTTGATATCTAACGGAACTCTATGATCTTGCTTATGACGATTAGAGGCTATTGTGTGGCGCCTACCACTATCCGGTCGCCCACGAATACTAGCTAACTTCCGGTGAGTAGGCTCTCTCCGTCGTACAACTGTTGCGTTTTCAACCCCATCTTGCTTTGGAGAGTCAAGAGTTTGTTTATCATGCCTTTCTGATTTATCAATATTTGTTTCTTCGCTTTCATTTAATTCTAAGTGTGGTACAGATTTCTCATCACTTGCATCTTTTACTTTGCTTGTATAGTCGTTTTCGTTAATGGCCACTTTCTTTTGCAATAAGTCTTCATTATTTTCACCCTTTCCCTCATTTGTAACGCCTTTTTCGTTTATTGTGACTGCTTCGTATTTATTTCCGGATTCAGAATCCGCATCTCCCCGTTCTTCGGTTTCTTCATTGTCACTGTCATATTCCAAAGTCCTTCCGGTGGGGATAGAAATAGGTTCAGATCCAGAATCTGACATATCTGGATAATCAAACAGGTTTTAATTAAGTTGAAAATGTGTATAAGTATTTAGTTTTACAGATATACGATAAAATCAAATAAAAAAATGTAGAAAATAATGAGATGTGGAATAAGTTTACGCGGCACAGCCTACAATCAAGCGGCTATTCAGAAAAACCACAATGGACAACCGCCAGTAGCCTTCAACGAGACCAGAAGGCACTGCTCGCAGTTCTGAAATTGGCCCATGGTCTAAATATAATGCATATAATTCAATTCCAGTCCTGAAATAGTCACAGATATACCCCCTTTTTAAACAAGGAACAGAAAACATTAAAAAGACTAGGAAGTATAAACGAAAGCTTTGTCAAAGATTCCTGGCCTAAGGGCAGGGACATATAATATGTGGCGGGGTTAATAAAGGTAATAACAAAATAACCGAAGTTGGACCAATATCAATGTCCAAGAGATAAGGCAAAACATGGAAGACACACCGGAATAGTTATAGATCGCAAACTAGTTTTTTGGGCCCCCCCTATAAATACAACAATAGAACAAACGAAAGATTGGTAATGAACTCTCTATGGAACAGTAGGAAACCAAAACAGATAACTGTACGGTATTAACCAGGTTCCGAGTGGACTATGTTTATATACATATCATAAATTGAATACATGTACGAAAAGTTGTACTAAGAAACAAAAGCAATGTATTACTGTGAAGATCAATAAATTTTAGATTACTAATTCATGTACCTGGCAATCATATATATATAGCAACAATTGCATGACATGGCCTTTTTACTTCAAGACGTTTATGAAACTTTATAGGAAATATTTATTTAATAATTACATGTAATTATTGAAATAAATTATATTAAAATTACCAATCACGACTGATGAAAATATAAAACGTTCAATTTCTTAAAAATCTTATATTTTAAAATTATATGTGTTACTAGCCTTTTTATTACTATCCATTTATTTCCTGTGACAATTTCATTTTTTTTTAGGTATTCACATATCATTAATTTCTTATGTTTTGTTAAGTTTTTCACAAGAAGTTCACTAACCTTTTTTGTTCAATTCCAATCAAAACTAATACACATTAAAACGTTGACGATGTGCAATACACAAATCGATAAAATTAAGAATTTAATCCCCGACTTTAAGTGGTTCATGGAGAAAAGAATTCAGATTTTTCTCCTAATAAGACGATCAAAAGTCTAAAGTGTAGGTAATATTTAAAATTAATCTTATTTCCTTAATCACATTCGGTAACTTTTTAAACAATATACTAATACCAAATTAATCATAACGTACATATATTTGTTGGTGTATTCCCAACACCACTTGCAAAAAAATAAATTTACAAATAAATCATTGGAAAGAAGGAGGCTTGGCTCCATAAGTCTTCGGCGTACCTATTACAATGTTCCCCGTGTTTTAGTTACATGTATATGCTCTTATATATTTTCGAGTACTGGAATATGTGTTGGAAAGTCACTGTTTACATATTTCCAGTTTTTTGACGTTCTGATCTAAAATTTTGGCTATCTAAAATACAGTTGATAAATTGACCCCGTTTAGTCATTGTTTTAATATCTTTTTGGCTTTAGTGTTTTCTTGGTTCAAATGTTATGTCCTTCCGGTCTTTCAATTTTTCGACCTCTAGCGTGTCTGATAAAGGTTAATCCAGAAAAGCGCTTCACACGCATTTAATGTTTTTTTTATCATTTATAAAAATAATATCAATATGTGGATCGTGTCTTTCTGACACATATTCCATATTATTTCGTTTTTAATTTTAATTTTATTTTGCATGTCCCAAAGCAGGGTCATTGCTGTTTGCATTTCTTCCAGGCTGCGTCAACCTTGTTATGTTGTTTTGTCCCCCGCCGCAACGCGGAGCGGAGACATTAAAATGCCGTGCGTCCTTCCGTCTGTCACACTATTTTTCGTAACAGTTTTCTCAACAACTATTTATATCATACGCTTTTGATATTTGGTATACAGCTTCAAGAAGGGATATCATTTGGTGGGATGCGTTTTCAGACCTGTCGCTCATCTACTTCCTGTTTAACGAACCGACTTAGATTTTTTCTCACTCAACGGGCGGGGGTCAAGAATCTGTTATTGTCTTCTTGAACATTCGAAAATGAATATCCCAGTTCAGTTTTGTATAACTTATTATTTAAGATTAATTATGATTATAAGACTCGTAAACCATTATATTAATTTAAAATTACAAACATTGGCGTTTATTATTTCCGACATTAGTGGTACACAGCATAAATTTCGTTCTTTCTTTATTTACATGAATATTTCCAGTCTAAATATTAAAAAGCACTTTCAGTTTAAGTACATAATGACATATACATCTCGTATATTAACAAGATTGCTACGCGTAGCCATGTGTCCCCCGCCGCATGAAAGTTGTGTGATATGTAAATTTGATCGATATATTCTCTGAGAAAGGATAGAAATTGTTTGTTTCGGAGATGAAATCGTTCAGTCAAAACGAGGAAGGAAACCAGTGAACATAAAATAATTTTGACAAAGTCCCATTTTTTGGACCGGATAATCACAAATTCGTAAATAACGCGAAAACTGTAAATATTGCTTCAAATTTTTTTTCGTATTATTATAGAGTACCTTTCGCTCTATCAGCCTACAAAATTTCAGAACCCTGTGCACCTAGGTACCCGAGGTATTGAATGTCCTATATTTTGACCTTTCTACCCAATTTTCATGGAAACGGCGGCCATTTTGAAAATTCTAAATATTAAATGATCACCTACTAATAGTACCCTATCAGTGTGTAAAGTTTCAGCAACATCCGTTCAGTAGTATCTGAGGAGTTGCACCCACAAAAACGTTTGACAAAGTCCCATTTTTCGGACTGAAAAATCACAAATTCGTAAATAACTCGAAAACGGTAAATGTCGCTTCAAAATTTTTTTCGTATTATTATAGAGTACCTTTTGCTCTATCAGCCTACAAAATTTCAGAACCCTGTGCACCTAGGTAACCGAGATATTGAATGTCCTATATTTTGACATTTCTAACCTTTCTTTCCCGTTTCCATGGAAACGGCGGCCATTTTGAAAATTTCAAATATGGGATGGTCCCCTACTAATAGTACCCTATCAGTGTGTAAAGTTTCAGCAATATCGGTTCAGTAGTGTCCAAGGAGTTACACCCATAAAAAACGTGACGGACGGACGGACGGAGACCATTACTAAGTCCCTCTGACGCGTTGCGGCGGGGGACAATATAAGTTACTTTTATTCTGAGAGCTATCAGACTAAAAGGAAAAGATAAAATTAACAAAATTTAATGATTAGATTTATTTTATTTAAACATGGTAAGATACTGACCATGTAGTTATCTGTGTCCTGTCCAGGATACTGAAACTATAGTTCATAATGTACAGTACATGGCTATTGACAGGTAACACATTTGGTTCGACCGCAGAAGTGACGAAATCTAAATCTAAATCTGCGAAAAAAACTGAATATAACGTAGAATTTTCATTTTCTGATCCATCCAACAATTTCTTTTGAATTGCACATCACAAATCAGGACAATTGCGGGTTTCACTTTCCCCCGTATGTGTTGACCATAGTATTGTCTACCCCTAGGATATATCATCTCCGGTCGATTTTTTAAAATTGTACAATAATGTGTAAAACATGTAATTTGTAAGTCAAAACTTATTAAATTACCAATTTTGTTCGTCCGCTGCTCTCTTCTGGTTCCAATGTCTAAAAAACCTACATTAGGCCGTTTTGAATACTGTAAACGTGGAAATTTTAGCGTTGGGGTTATTTTCGCTTAATACGCGATCACAAAATATCCGCGAAAATATCCACACGCGAATGATTTATTCTTTAATTACTAGTATAGACTATCAATGGTCAGAAAAATCGCAAAATTTTCCGCCACGCAAATGATTACCTTAACAAAAACGAAAAAAAATTCACCCCGCGAAAATTTCCACGTTTAAAGCACTACGCATCGAATAAGATATATTAAAAAATCAATATGCACATGGGTGAAAAAGCCGAGTTGCCGTATTTTATTAACCAAAACCTTTCAAAGGTTTTTCTGCTGTTGTGACCTTGACCTTCAATGTAATTACCTCAAAATCAATAAGATTAGTAACAATATACCAAAGTTTCATTAGAATCAGTTGAGAACTTTTTGAGTTATGGTCAGGAAACCACTAATTCAAGAACTTTTCTAACGTTTTTCTGTCGCTGTGACCTTGGCCTTGAACGGATTCATCACAAAATCGATAGGGTTCATCCTATTATGGTATGTAACAATATCTTAAAGTTTCATAAAAATGGGTTCACAACATTCTGAGTAATGGTCCGGAAACCAATTGTTGACGCCCGAACGCCCGTCCGCCCGCCCAGCCGCCCGCCATCATCATAACAATAGCCGAGTTCAACTTCGTTGCAACTCGGCTAAAAAGAACCCAAAGAAAACTTTGAGCATGATCACAAAAGGTCATAAACACCCTGCTTCATATTGAGCTCTATATCACCCCACAATGGTACAATTTTTGCGCCGGGGTGATTATCAATTTGCAATTTCATGCACATATCCATATGATGTAGTTTCGGTGGTTTAGAAGGAATAGTGCTTAATGCTTAAATGGTTAAAGGTCTACCGTGGAATATTAATATTCAAAAGGTCTAAATATTATGATCTCCATGAGTGACATTTAAGCAAGATAAAATGGAGTTATTTGATAAATGGTGTTGCGCACAGCTCTGTAAAGTAAAATGGAGTTACGCTTACGAGATATGTGGAGAGACCAACAGACAGGGTGATTCTTATATACACCAAAAACTTTGTTTGCGAGAGGTACATGTTAAACAGTCTTTGGTGATGTATGTCAAAGCGACTTAGTCATTTTTAGTGAAATGCGTTACGACACTGTGAAATGAAATAAAACAAGTTAGACGTAACTTCAACTAAGCTCTTTTAACGTATCATTTACATCAGAAAATTGATTTTCAATTGTTACATAAAATATTTCATGCGAAACCGCCTTTTAAAAGCATAATTTTTATACAAATTACCCTTCGTTTTAATGCATTACTTTTGTTAAGCGCTCATTTCATCGTGTCGTAACACATGAATGAAATCGGTTTTACGGTGTGGTCGATTTATCGAAAATCTCACCAAAGATCCTATATTTTATGATAGAGTTTCTGTGTTTACTTGTAGCAATTTACTTTATTACCAATTCCATCATTTAAATCATTAGCAAAAATCTTATTTACATATAAATTGACGTTTTTGGCCCTTTGAACCAGAATTTTTTACTTGTTCTAAAATGGTTAGGGCCACAAGTGAATTCTGGGGTTGTTCAGTGCCGCTTTGGTATTTAAAAAAAAAAAAATAATAAATAACACCTGTAAATAATTTAGTATGTTTTGGTTAAAGTCGTTGATATCTTCCACCATTAAAACTGACTGTCCCATAGGTCTCATACAGTGTCGTTATAATTTAACACTCACTCTTTTCTTGTAGAGCAATCCAAGTTTTTTACTTGAAATACTTTGTTTATTTTTCCCCAGGCCAATTAAAATACCGATAATTATATGAGAGGTATAGATATGCATAAGCAACATAATTTAATGAATATATATCGAAACCGGATTTGTACTTTGTAATCCTAACTGACATACATTCTATTATCTCAAATAGTCAATGATAGTAGTGACATATCATCGTTTTGCAGTATACATGGCTGTACCTTTTATCAAAAGGGAAGTTTGCACAAATTTTATCTATTTACCCTTGTCATACGATCTACTTGTCGGTGTACTTTTTTTCATATGATCTATCTCCTCACCGCGCTCTGTCATTTGGTGATTTTTGTTGGATTCTATATACATTTATACAAAAATGTTCCGATTCGTTTTGCTTTTTTCCGTGTTCTTAGTAAATAACGGATTCTTACTGGATAATAACCCGCCTACAAATCAAACGCTGGGGAATACAAAAATTTATATGACCATTGACGATAGGAATAAAATACACCAGGATATTGATACCTTGAGAGCCGAACAGACCCAAGCCTTAAATATTCTGACCGCTCAAGTAAAACAAAAGTTAAATGACCTAGACCAGAAGATTCAAAGTACGTCAAACGAAAATGCGACATGTGAACAAGTATTGTTGGAAAATATCCAATTGAAAAATAAAGTGCTCGATATTCAAAATGCTTACACGAAGCTTGAGAATAAAACGCGTTCTTTAGAATCGAAACTTAGTATGACCGAAAACCGAACAATTGGACTTGAAAATGAACTTCGTGATCTTAGACAATTAAAAACCGTTCAGAATTTACAAAACGTGAAAACAATGGAAACAAACGTACAAACACTTACGGCGAAAGTGAATGATTTAGCTAGCCACGAACAGGCAAGAAATGAAGATTTTCTCGCGCTTTTCAATTCGACGACGTACTCTTTCAAAGCGATTCAAGCACAAGAAGTAAAGCTCAATCACTCGTTACAAGCAACTGAAACTTTCCTTAACCAATCATTGACACAAACTTTAGCAAAACTAAAGAACTCGATTTTTAACAATATGACAATTCTGCGACAGGAAGTTCAAACTATGAACAACAACACAAAGAACGAGCTAAACGCTATAAAGGATAGAAAAGTCGGTAAGTCGTTTGTTTATACATCTCTATTTGTGTTATGTAAATATCATTCGATAAAAAAAACCTAAGTTAGAGTAACAGGAGTGTTTCAAACTTCTTCCATGATTGTCATGATATAGATACCCATTTAAAAATTGAATATATCAACGCATTTTATTAATATTTGGTATACATGTACAACCAAATCGGGGCCATCGATTTCAGGTCTATTGTTTATGCTGGCGTCATACTATCCCGAATAAGACCCGGATGGAAACACGAATGTGGATATTTTAAAAATTGAGACTGATCGTTATCAAATCACGCTATGATCTTATTGTAATCTTTTTCCATCGTAGCACCTTTTGTGGAAATTTTCTGACTTCGGGGTAAACTTCGTAGTGCCTCCGAAATTTTTTTCATGTTAAAAAAACTGCCGAAGGTTCGTGCGAAGATCCTTGTTCGTGTTGAAATGGTTTATCCATCCTTTCTATTGTAATGCCTTCGTGAAAGCATCTTCTGATTTCGTGTTGCCTTCTAAGTGTCGTCGGTTTCATTTATCTTAATGCTGGCGTCACACTGTCCCGATTTTGAAATACGATGGACACACGAATGTGAAAATTTCAACTTCGTGCGAAGTTAGTCCCGAACTTGCTAAAAATCAAAATCAAAACCGAAGGCTATACGATTAGAACCGATGGCAAAGCGATCAGAAAAGTAGCACATACGAATAGCTGCGAACCGATTACGAAGTTGTTACGATGTTATCAAGATTAGTCGAGAATTAGATCCGAAGGAGACACGAATTTATACGACGGCTGTGCGACGTCGTGTTTAGCATACGATGGGTCTACGAAGCAGATCACGATGGGTACACGAAGTATGAAATATAATAACGCGATTTGCAATAAGATTATATAATTTAGTCTATATAAATTGTCCTTTGCAGCCTCTAATTAGTATTTATCATGGGATAACAAGTTAAAACGATGGCTCTCCAAGCAAACCCCTGCTGTCCCTGATGTCGATCAGTAAGAGTAGATAAGACATTTGATCTAAAGCTAATATGTAGAGCCTGTTAAGATAGAACAAAAAAGATGTCGCTACTTTATCTTGTGAGTTGACGGAAGCACACATAATCTGAAAACAAGAAGAATATGTTGTAACTACATGTATGTAGAAAGTTCAACAATTTTAGCTGTTGTGAACGATTCTTGAACAAAGCGTGTCCACCTTAAGCTTATAATACATAACTTCGTTACCGGTCCTATACCGGTGTCTAAGTCCAAAGGTCCCGTAAACAATTGCGGACCGAAACGGAATGTAAACTTGATCTCAGTAGTCCGTAATGGCATACAGTACATACCAAAAAGCAGTTTAATAACTATAATTAAGGGTTTAGAAAAAAAAGTGTGGGAAACTGATATTTCAGTGAAATTCCAAAGTTCAAAGGGTCCTAACTCTGTAAAAAATTGCGGACTGGAACAACGCGTTAACTTGATCGTTAACTCTTCATGGTAAGACTCACATACCAAAAATCAGTTTAAAGTCTAATATCTATATAAAAGGTTTAAAAAAAAGTGCGAAAAGTTATTGTGACAGCGAGACGGCCGGGCCGGACGGACACACAAACGGGCAGACGGAGTGCAAACCTAAATTCCCTTTCGGCTTTTGTCGGTAGGGGACTGATAAAAACTAAAGTAAGAGTAAAATAATTAAACCTTTATTTCTGATATTGAAATTTAAGTATTACAAGGTGCCACAAAAGCCTGGACGAGGACGCGAAAGAGGGAAGCGCCTGGCTGGAAAGAACAGGACGAAAAGAAAAGCGTCAGAAGATTCTAGATCCAGACTGTCTTCGCTTTGTTTTGTCTTCTCTTCTTGTACTTTTGAGACTGATCATTCTAGTTTCATTATTTTTAATTTCCTTTATCAATTTTTCGAAACTAGAAAAAATATGAATGAAGAATTAATGAGGATACTTGTATCATAAGCTGCTGTCTTGTAAGTCTTCTTCCTGTTGCATTTTAATTATGAGGGGGAAAACAGAGCTATATACATGTACTAACTTTTCTTTTTCTAATGCTGGCGTCACACTATCCCGATTTTGACCCCGATGGAAACACGATTATGGATATTTTCAAAATCGGGAGTGATCGTATTCAAATCGCGCTATTCGTGTTGCCATCTTTTACCATCGTAGCACCATCGGCTGAAATATTCCAACTTCGGGAGCAACTTCGTAATGCCTTCCTATTTTTTTAACATGTTAAAAAACTCCCGAAGGTTCGTGCGAAGGTCCTTGTTCGTGTTGTGTTCGTTAATCCATCCTTTCTATCGTAATGCCTTCGTGAAAGCATCTTCTGATTTCGTGTTGCCTTCTAAGTGTCATCGGCTTAATTCATCTTACGATGGCGGCACGAATAAAACAAGAAGCTCTCCGAAGGTGGTGCGAATGAAACACTGCGTCGCAAAGACCTCGCTTAGTATTCGTATATCCGTCGTAACTAATGTAATGGCATAGAGTAATGGCATGGAGATGGAAACACGGCACTGGTCAAAGCAGTACGATTTCTGAAGTAAAAAAAATTATCAAACGTGTCAAAAGTGCCTTATAGGGACATTTTTTAATCCATTTCTGTTAGGGGCGTGTTACAATAAATCGTTTAGAAAAAGAAAAGTTAGTACATGTATATAGCTCTGTTTTCCCCTTCATAATTAAAATGCAGCAGGAGGAAGACTTACAAGACAGCTGCTTATGATACAAGTATCCTCATTAATTCTTTATTCATAATTTTTATAGTTTCGAAAAATTGACAAAGGAACTTAAAAAAATTGAAACAAGGATGATCAGTCTCAAAAGTACAAGAAGAAAAGACAAAACAAAGCGAAGACAGTCTGGGTCTAGAATCTTCTGACGCTTTTCTTTTCGTCCTTTTCTTTCCAGCCAGGCACTTCCCTCTTTTGCGTCTTCGTCTAGGCTTTTGTGGCACCTTTTAATACTAAATTTCAATATCAGAATTAAGGTTTAAACATTTTAAACTGACTTAAGTTTTTATCAGTCCCCTACCGACAAAAGCCGAAGGGGACTTTAGGTTTGCACTCCGTCTGCCCGTTTGTGTGTCTGTCCGGCCCGGCCGTCTCGCTGTCACAATAACTTTTTCGCACTTTTTTTAAACCTTGTGTATACGTAGATAATTAAACTTTAAACTGATTTTTGGTATGTGAGTCTTACCATGGAAGTAATATAGTATAATACTTCCATGGTCTTACCATGATGAGTTAAAGATCAAGTTAACGCGTTGTTCCGGTCCGCAATTTTTTACAGAGTAAGGACCCTTTGAACTTTGGAATTTCACTGAAATATCAGTTTCCCACACTTTTTTCTAAACCCTTAATCATAGTTATAAACTGATTTTTGGTATGTACTGTATGCCAATCCACCATTACGGGTTACTGAGATCAAGTTTACATTCCGTTTCGGTCCGCAAATATTTACGGAACCTTTGGACTTACATACCGGTATAGGACCGGTAACGAAGTTATGTATTATTATGGTGGACACGCTTTGTTCAAGAATTGTTCGCAATAGCTAAAATTGTTGAACTTTCTACAAAGTTACAACATATTCTTCTTGTTTTCAGATAATGTGGGCTTCGGTCAACTCACACGAACAAAACAAGATAAAGTAGCGTCATCTTTTTTGTTCTATCTTAATAGGCTCTACATATTAGCTTTAGATCAAATGCCTTCTCTACTCTTACTGATCGACATCAGGGACAACAGGGGTTTGCTTGGAGAGCCATCGTTTTAACTTCTTATCCATAAATTAGAGGATGCAAAGGACAATCTATATAGACTAAATTATTTAATCTTATTGCAAATCGCGTTATTATATTTCATACTTCGTATACCCATCGTGATGCTTCGTAGACCCATCGTATGCTAAACTCGACGTCGTAAAGCCGTCGTATAAATTCGTGTCTCCTTCGGATCTAATTCTCGACTAATCTTGATAACATCGTTACAACTTCGTAATCGGTTCGCATCTATTCGTATGTGCTACTTTTCCGATCGCTTAGCCATCGGTTCTAATCGTATACCCTTCGGTTTTGATTTTGATTTTTAGCAAGTTCGGGACTAACTTCGCCCGAAGTTGAAATTTTAACATTCGTGTGTCCATCGTATGTCAAAATCGGGACAGTGTGACGCCAGCATAAACGATTTTTTGTAACACGCCCCTAACTGAAATGGATTAATAAATGTCCCTATAAGGCACTTTTGACACGTTTGATATTTTTTTTTTACTTCAGAAATCGTACTGCTTTGACCAGTGCCGTGTTTCCATCTCCATGTCATTACTCTATGCCATTACATTAGTTACGACGGATATACGAATACAAAGCGAGGTCTTTGCGACGCCGTGTTTCCTTCGCACCACATTCGGAGAGCTTCTTGTTTAATTCGTGCCGCCATCGTAAGATAGATTAAGCCGACGACACTTAGAAGGCAACACGAAATCAGAAGATGCTTTTACGAAGGCATTACGATAGAAAGGATGGATTAACGAACACAACACGAACAAGGACCTTCGCACGAACCTTCGGGAGTTTTTTAACATGTTAAAAAATTAGGAAGGCATTACGAAGTTGCTCCCGAAGTTGGAATATTTCAGCCGATGGTGCTACGATGGTAAACGATGACAACACGAATAGCGCGATTTGAATACGATCACTCCCGATTTTGAAAATATCCATAATCGTGTTTCCATCGGGGTCAAAATCGGGACAGTGTGACGCCAGCATAAGACGGCGGCACGAATGATACGAGAAGCTCTCCAAAGGTGGTGCGAAGGAAACACGGCGTCACGAAGACCTTGCTTTGTATTCGTATATCAGTCGTAACTAGTGTAATGGCAAAGAGAATTGACACGGATATGGAAACACGGCACTGGTCAAGCAGTACGATTTCTGAAGTAGAAATATCAAACGTGTCAAAAGTGGCTTATAAGGACATTTTATTAATGAATTTCAGTTAGGCTTAAGTTCAGGTATGGCGTGTTACAAATGAATCGTTGAGAAAGTGAAAAGTACGTGTAGCTCAGCATTTTTTTCTTTTGATTAACATGCAGTAGGAGGAAGACCTACAAGACAGCAGCTTTTAATACAATACCCTCATTAATTCCCTATTTTCTTGTTTCCAAAAATTAATTGAAGGAAATAACAAAATTTCGGAACTAGATTGATCAGGCACAAGAAGAAAAGACAAAACAAGGCGAAGACAGTCTGGATCTAGAATCTTCTGACGCTTTCCTTTTCGTCCCACTCTTTCAAGCCAGGCGCTTCCCTCTACCGCGTCCTCGTCCAAGCTTTGCTGGCATATTTAAAACTTAAATTTCAATATCAGAAATAAAGGTTTAAACATTTTAAACTTACTCCAGTTTTTATCAGTCCTCTACCAACAAAACCCGAAGGGGTCTTTAAGTTTGCACTCCGTCTGTCCTTGTGTGTCCGTCCGGTCTGGCTGTCTCGCTGTCACAAAAAGTTCTCCGCAGTTTAAAAAGAAACCCTTGTATATAGATATTAAACTGATTTTTCGGTATGTGAAGCTATCATCATGAGTTAAAGATCAAGTTAACGTGTCGTTTGGTCCGCAAATTTTTACAGGAGTTAGGACCCTTTTTACTTTGAAAATTCATTGAAATTTCAACTTTTCACACTTTATTCTAGACCATTATACTTATAAAACTGCTTTTACAGACCTTTGGATATGGGACTGGTAAGGAAGTTATGTATTGTAAGGTTGACACACTTTGTTTAAGAATCGTTCGCAACAGCTAAAATTGCTGAATTTAATGCCAAAACATACTTAAGCCCGTTGAGCTCATTTTGGTAATCTAAAAAATAACTTTCGCGTTATAACGCACTTTAACCAATTTGCGTTATAACGGGTTACTCTCGCGTAACTTTTGTAGACTTTGGCAGAGCTTTACAAATCAAGTAACGTCATTTGTTTTGCTATGAGACTCTACATTTATTTAGATAAATTTAGATATTATCTACCCTAACTGGTCAATACCAAGGACATGCAGCGTGTGTACACTTAGAGAGTCCTTGTTTGATATTAATCCATATACAATGTAATATTATACCAATGAAAAAACCTTAGTTAGCTCGCTCACATACCCCACGCGTTCTGCTATTGGAATATAATAAAATAACATTGAGCTCGTAAACTTTTGCGAATTTAAAATTTGTGGTAACATACACAGCTACATGTGTTATACTCTTTGCATGCCAAGTTTCATTAAATTCTGTTCAGTAGTTTAAGAGGAGCTGCGTTCACAAACTGTTAAAAGAATTGTCTTCAAATGTGGATTTTCTGCAAATGTTTAAGTCCAAAGGGCCATAACTCCCAAAAAAATTCCGGGTAATTTGCACAACAACATATGGTGTACTTCTTGCATACCAAGATTCCTTAAATTCTGTTCAGTAGTTTAAGAGGAGTTGCATTCACAATCTCAAATCAGGATTTTTGAAAATTTCTAAGTCCAAAGGGCCATAACTCCCACAAAAAATTGCGGATCGGAAATTCCTGGTGATATGCATAACTACATGTTCATATGTTGTTCTTCTTTCATACCAATTTTCATTAAATTCTGTTTAGCAGTTTAAGAGGACTTACGTTCACAAACTTTGATCACAGACGGACTAACGGACCAGCCAAAACATTATACCCTCCACAACTTCGTTAATTTCGTTGCGTATAATTATAAAAGCAACGGTCAAATTGTAGACTGAACCATAATTCTATTGCAAACGCGTTTTTACATTGCACGCTTTATTGCAAAACGGGTTGTCATATTTAACGCGATTTGCAATGCATGCTTTGGTGTAGTTTTTCTACATAGTTACATTATACTTGCTGTTTTCAGATTATGATTGCTTCGGACAACTCACGCAAGGCCCGAACAAAACAAGAAAAGTAAAATAATCTTTTCCTGTTCTATCTTAAATGAACAGTCTTTACATATTAACTTTAGATCAAATGCCTCATCTACTTTTACTGATCGACATCAGGGACAGCAGGGGTATAATTGGAAAGCCTTCGTTCTAACTTGCTACCCATACATACTACCGGTAATTAGAGGTAGCAAAGGACAATATATATAGACTAAACATGATCTTATTCCAAATCGCGGTATGACATTTCATACTTCGTATACCAATCGTGATGGGTCGTAGTAAACACAACGTCGTACAGTCATCATAAAACTTCGTTTCTCCTTCGGATCAAATTCTCGATTAATCTTGATAACATCGTTACAACTTCGTAATCGGTTTGCTGCTATCCGCATATGCTACTTTTCTAGCTGTTTAGCCATTGGTTCTAATCGTACATGTATACCCTTCGGTTTTGATAAGTTCGGGACTGACTTCGCACGAAGTTGAAATTTTCATATTCGGGTGTCAATCGTATGTCAAAATCGGCAGTGTGACGCGAGCATTACAATACTGCTTGGCTAACGAAATTCGGTCATTTTGTATTCAAACCATTTTAAAAGTATATTAGAAGATAATGAGATGTAAAATAAGTATTCAATCAATATGTATAAACGGCATTAAAAACTTGTCCACAGCAAGTGGTTACTGCTCGCTGTATAATAATGAAATTGCAGTGTTCGTGATTGATGCATACAAATTTAAAAAGGTGGTTCAAAATAATCACAAATTCACATAACTCCTTTAGTCATAGACATTGTACATTTTTCCCAAAACATCTTTTAAAGATAAGATTTGTTCCACTTTGGAACAAGTAAGCAGAATGCTTGATTTCGCCATAAAACCTGGTTTAACCCACCATTTCGTTTGAAATGCCTGTACCAAGTCAGAACCATTGCGATCCACCAATTCACCGGTATGACTGATTCGTTTTTGTCATTTTCTCTGGACTATGAGATTGATCATTCAAGTTCGGTAGTTTTGTTATTACCTTTATTCCTTATTGAAAACATATTTGTCACATTTGGAGGAGAGATTTTTCAACAACTAATTGGCATTCCAAAGGGCACGGATTCTGCTCCTCTCCTCGCCGACTTGTTTTTATACTCTTTCAAGACAAAATTTCTTCAGGAACTCGTAAAAAACAAAATTTACCGTTCCTTTGTTTTCCACCCACCCCCATTTTTCAGTTCATGTTCATTTTATCATCCTTTTCATGTTCATCGTCTGTAAATAACCGTTAAAGCGTTGCATGGGCGTAAAACACCAACTCACTCACTCACTCACATAAAAAAACAAAAAGACGAAAGAACCATGGTCCTTCAATCTGCCTTTTAGATATATTGATGACTTCCTCTTTGTCAACAACGCTTCTTTTGGTAGATGAGTTCCTTTAATCTATCCTCCAGAGCAAGAGATTAAAGAAACCACCGAATCCACTTGACTTCAAGTCATTCTTGGATTTACATCTCGAATTGACTCGGATGATAAAAGAGACGAGTTCAATTTTAAAACTATAAATGTTCCTAACCTGAAAAGTAACATATCTACTTCACCTGCATACGGTGTCTATATTTCACAGCTTATTCGATAAGCTAAGTTTACATTTTTTATCCGTGAGTGAGTGAAATGATGTTTAAAGTCCTCGCAACACTCTAGAGCTTACTTGAAGGCAATGGACCTAAAAGGTGATAAATGACGACGATAAATGAAATATGGGGGTGGGAGAGAAACAAAGGAGCATTAGATTTTGAAAATAAAACCACAAAGAAAGGGGAGAGGTGGGTATATGCGAAAATGTAGCCAATTTGGTGCACTATTTGGCGGTCCACAAAGGGGTCTTTTACCTGCATGAAGAGTGGCATTCTCCACACACGTTGGACCACAATGGTCCGTGGTCAGGGTTTCCATATTATAGACCTGACAACCCCCGCGGACGAGGGCCACCCTATACACATTGGTCGCTATGTGGACTGAGCACTGACGCTACGTCAGAATTCAAAGACCCTTTGTCGCCTCTTACGACAAGCTAGGCTGTTTTTTTTTCATCCGACACCGCTATCCCGGTGACCGACTTTGAGACCAAGGTTATAAGAAAAAAACGTCTCATACGATCCCAAAACAAATCTTCTTTCGATTTCAGCCAGTGTTTGGCTGTTTGTTGTACTGACATGATCATCTCAATAACCCAATTATGTCTTCACTACCGTGTTGTGTTTTATGTAACTACCAAAGATCGCAATGGAAGGAGAGGTTTGGCGAGCCATAAACCTTGCTAATCTCACCATTTCTTTTGAAATGCCTGTACCATTTCAGGACAATTCTCCGTAATGTCTTCCTTGTTTTGTCTCTTCTCATGAACATTTGACATTGATCCTCCAAGTTCGGTTATTTTGTTATTATCGTTATTCAATAAAAATACACTGGTATCCATTAAGCATAACACGTCAGAAAATATACACATGAACACATCTTTCCAAGATTTATTAGTAGGAATAACAATTTTGCAACTACATGTATAACAGACCTGTAAGTAGAAGTTAAACCATGTCACCGTTATGGGCATTATTCCTAGTGCTATGATTGATTACCTCTTAATAGTACCATTTGAACATTTTTTTTTGTTTGAAAAGAAAATTAATCGTGCCTATAAAGTTTCGAAAATATTTCTTTGTGAAGTCGTGTCAGATAAGTTTTTGTACTTTACAATAGTTTATTTCTATACCTTTATAATTTTTATGTATTTATTTCTATACCTTTATGTGTATTTTTTATACCTTTATATGTATTTATATTTGCTGTGACAGCACGGGCTAAAGGTAATACATACAATGACAACGAAATCATCAAGTTCTCTGATTTTAAAACATCTATTGGACTGACTGACAGGGCAGCCTTCACATCATCAGGAAAGTTTACCTGTACCTTCCCCGGTCTGTACCTCATCTCATTCACACTGATGTCAAACACAGATGATGCCTACTTAGTTGTGTATAAAAACAATGATTTGTTGAACGGGCTGTATATAGGACCTTTGACGTTTAGTTCCAGTGAAGTGACCGGTGTCTTTGTTCTTGAGTTACAGGCCGGGGATACGGTGTATGTAAAATGTGGTAAAGAACAACTTGTATATAGCCAGTCAATGATAACCATAGTGAAAATAGATTAACTTGAAGTAAATACATCAGAGGTTATAGTTAACGATGTTTTGTTTTAAATTCTTGTGATTAAATTGAGAGTTAATAAAAGTTTAACTCATCCAGATACATGTAATTATATTTACCCACAAGCTTTATTTCTATGTTAAAAAAGTTTAATTCATTTTTGTTATAAAGTTGTACTTATGGAAAATTAAAATGTTATTGAGGTATATGAAATACGTTTGCATTTGTTTTCATTTTTGGGCTAGATTGTCATTATTTCTATGTATTTTTTGTTTTTCATGTTTGTGGTGGTAAATTATTTTCATTCAAAATGTTTTGTGATTCAGCTATTCTACCACAAATAATTATTCGACAAATGCAGATTTCACATATGACACAAAACAACAGAACTTCATGG
Source organism: Arcuatula senhousia (assembly GCA_963971305.1). Lineage (NCBI taxonomy): Eukaryota > Metazoa > Mollusca > Bivalvia > Mytilida > Mytilidae > Arcuatula > Arcuatula senhousia. Next base: position 47,625,683 of record OZ020315.1, on the reverse strand, counting down.
AAACTGAATTTTCTGTATGAACACTGCATCAGTCTAATGTTTTTCCTATTGTCTTTACTTTAATGATTAGACGACGTTCGTCTTACGTGGTACTTTAATCAATTGATAACATTTAATTACTTATTAACATGTATAAACTCTGTATGCTTCAGGATTCATATTGAATAAAAATTACAATGAATAGACTTCTTCTAAATAAATGCCAAACCAACCTAAATATTTGATACTATATATAAAAACCATTTTAATGAAAAAATATTGTTATTGCATTAATACCAAAATGATACACGGGCAAGGAGATGAGGAAAAAAATCAACAATTTTACAGACCAGTAGTGTAACTTGTCGAGAAATTGTTTACAATTAGCAATATATCAAAAATACAATGCAAATGATAAATATTAGGTCAACTAACAGAGAAAATGCAAGTACAACGCAGTACAACAACGTTTCAGGTTGAAAACTTCAAACTGCTTCTGACATCTGGCGCGCGTTTTTTGAATATTAAATAGTGTAATATTATTTAAAATATCATACATTGGACGTTGTGTTGTAGAAATTTTTCATTTGTGAAATCTGCCTTTTTTGAAGAATTATTTATTGTAAAATAGACAGAATCACTGACTATTTTGAACGATTGTCCCGACAAATAAAGTACTTCTATAATCCACCAGAAAGGGAAACTGAATGAAATTTATAAATACACCAGTAGTTCTTAAGAAAAAAAATAGTATTCTCTAGTGATATAGACATATTTCATCTGAAAATATTTGACTGTGCTTGTTTCAAACTAAATTTGACGAAATCGTCACATCAAATCATCTACCAAATGTTAATTTAGAAGTAAATTGTGTTTTATCTTAAATTTATTTACAGAAATCTTTGACACTCGTTTAATATTTTACGATCTTGGAAGTCTTTCACTTTTGCTTTAAGTCGTTTGTCATCACTTGCATGTAGCTAGGCTGTCATTATAACAGCATTACAGTCCGACAGCTTAGATATACGCACCACGTCATCCTGTTTGTTCGGCAGTCTGTCACCACTTATGTATATCGTCAATATTTTAGTCCGTCAGTTTTTCAGGACTTAGGTACGTCGTCATCCCTATTGTCCGACAGTCTGTCTTTACTTAACCTCATTGTCTGTCAGTTTTACTCTACTGACGGACGTTGTCATCCTTATTGTCCGTCAGTCTGTATCCACTAAGGTACGTCGTCATCCTTTTTGTCCGTCAGTCTGTATCCACTAAGGTACGTCGTCATCCTTTTTGTCCGTCAGTCTGTATCAACTTAGGTACGTTGTCATCCTTTTTGTCCGTCAGTCTGTATCCACTTAGGTACGTTGTCATCCTTATTGTCCGTCAGTCTGTATTGTTAATGTTCACCTTAACAATTGTCCTAACCTGTAAAGCAATTAACCAATTTAACTGGCATATGGTGTGTATATTTTACAATTTATTCGATATCCCAGGGCTTGTACTTGACTTTTTGTGTCTTGCCAGCGTTGTTTTGGCGACCGATTGCTATGCGAAAGAAACAGAGGTACCAATGGAGTGTCCTTATGCCTAAAGTCCAAAAGGGGCAGAGACAAAACCAGTAAACACCAACTAGAACGGGACAAAAACAGACAACATGTAAAACACGGAAACAAAAAATACTGAATATCAATCAACAACGCAAACTCCAGTCGAAACAAGAGTGAACTCGGTGCTCCGGAAGTAAATGCGCCTTATACAGTCTCTGGAAACATTTTTTTCGTTCGATATCAGCCTAGGGTAGAAATATTCAAAATTAAGGCAAAATTTGTTGTATAAATTATATGTTTGTGAACTACGGTCATGTCGCTATTTCTGACAACCGTGTTGTAATTTTTGTTACTACACTGTAGCCTAAATTACGATGGAAGTGTGAGGTTTGGCGCCATAAAACCTGATTAAACTCACCGCCGTTTCTATTGAAAACACTGTTCAAAGTAAGGAGATTTTTGGTTGTCAATTTCTTCGGTATGTCCTCCATGTTTTATCTTTTTCATGAACATTTGAGATTGATCCTGCGAATTATTACCTTTGTTTGATGACTAATAACTAATTATATCTAAAAAGTGATTGTTTTTGGAAAAAGGAATTTATTATAAAACATTGTAAACAAGAAATTTGTATTTCTTTTGAAACATAAGGTCACTTGGAAACATAGGAGCCCACTTTGCTCATCCGATGGAATACACATGAAAAATTTGAGCATCTGAAAGAAATGATTCTATAAGTTATCACCGCGCAACTTTAATCTATGGAAGTTTTTGGCGTTCTCATATAGCCCAACATTTTAGTAAGACATTGCTTGTCTTTATCTTTCAATTTACAAGGCAAAAACCAAACAATTTGACAGAGGCCTTAACTTTTTGACAGCTGAGGCCCAATGGAGACGTTTGTAGATCTTAATGAATTGAAGGTTTAAGCAGGCAGCAGCCTTTCTATTTCTTTTATGGTTTTCACTCAATAGGCAAACAAACATGAAATAACACTATTTCTCCAACTTATAGGCACTGCCTAATTTAAGGGAAGTAACATGGAACGGAAATAAAACTTTCACTTTTGCTTTATTTCCACAAATGATAATCATATTGAGAAATTAATAAGAAATCTTTACTTCTGTTTTGTGTTAAACAATTAGAAATAAAGGAAAAACGAATTTCAGAACTAAACCAACTAAATCTGATTCGATTTCTTTCAGTTGTTTTGCAACACGAGATATTGGAAACCCTTTAAAGTACGAAAGCCCATATAAGGGTCACATGACAAAATCAAAATTGAAACGTTTCTGGATCTTTTGATGATTCAACTATTTTTTAATTCCTCTATCTCTCATAAAAGAATCCAATTGGGTGAATAAAACTGAAAATGTCTGTAAAAGCCACATATTTCCCAACCGTATTAGAAATATATTTGACCCCCGACATGTAGATTTTCAAGATGTGCACCTTAACAAATATCTTAACCAGAGTCGTTCATGCAAAAATATGTGACTTGTAAATGTCAAAGTGACATTTTCTTCTCTTGGGCTGTGTAGCGCAACGTAATATACATCTAGTTGTGAACTATTATTGACCCCAACATAAAGTAACGGTCCTCAACCTAAAATGTGATCAAAGTTTTTTCTGGACGACTGTCATAAAAAGGCAATAACTTATATTCGAACCATATTCTCATGAGATAATATACAAGGCGTGAACACTATCGTTAAATTTCAATATATTTGATACACCTTCATGCCCTTTAAATTTTAAACTGATGAAGTATAATTAATAAAAATCCATTATTATTCCACTTATCATTATCTTTCATTTTAAGTTAACTACAGTAAATCTAATTTGTTTATTGTGGCCTCAACATATTTCAATACTTATTTTGATAATTGACACATAAATATATAGATATTGTAATTATATATAAGTGACCTTATTAGCATCGTTTCAAGTCTCCATATTTGGGCATTGATTTGGTGAATAATACTACGCCAATTATTCTCTTCCTAGATAATTTAGAAAATATGACAGTACTTAAGTTCGTATGTAAATCACCACTTTCGTTGATCTGATAAAAAATTCCTTATCAGGTTAAACCTTAGATTTTCTCCGATACCTAGATTGGTTAAATCCACTCTCTAGTTATCATATATTGCTTAGCTTCTTTGATTAAGGTAAGTTCCCTTTAATTTTAATTTGTTTTAGTAATTGGTCGAATTTTAGAGTGGCGCGTCCATCTGGATTTAGCGTTGTTGAATACTTATACATTTATGTATGAAATCAGTGTAATCAGAACGAGACCACAGTCACTCTTAGACAAATCCATGCCATCCACCTTAGGCAAAACCTGGTCCATCGTTTATGCTTTGAAATGGGGGAAATAAGTATATTTTTTTTCAGTCCAAGACAAAAATCTGGATCGGGATCGAAGGTAGTTAAAAAGGCTAACCCCTACCCTTACTTTGGTTATAAATCAATAAATGCTTAATATTTTTATTATATTTTTTTTGTTTTGTCTCCTACCGGTGAAAGCCAAAATGGGGCTTAAAGTGTACCACCCACCTGTCCGTCTGTCAGTCTTTGCAACCGCAAATTTATACACTTTTTTCTCAACGTTTCTAGATAATGATCTGCTTTTTAATTTGTTGTTTCATTATGTTCAGTTAAAGATCAAGATTATATTTCGTTTCAGTCCGCAAGATTTTACGGGGGTTGGGATCTCTGTAACTTCGATAATTGACTGAAATTTTAATTATCCACACTTTTTCATAAACGCTTGCATTTGAAGATGGTATTCACCCGAAGAAAAAAAGCAGAAGTAACAAATGCAATGGACATTAACGATTAAGGACAAGGTGTACCCCATTTTAAGAATACGTAAATTCTTGTTATGTATACTAAAACTAAGTAGCTATATTAATTGTAGTTTCATATATTTTTTCAGCAGAACCTTTGCATCATTTTGACTGAGACAATTTTTGCAAACAGTTGACGATGATCTGGATCATATTTCTCGTGTGTCTTCCTGTCTCGTCCCCCCATCCAGTAAGCGATGACTGCAAAGGCACTGCCTGTAAAATATCACTTGTTAACCATATGAAGGCTGCATTATACGCAGACTTGGATACGTCACAACTTACTTCAAGCCTTACAGAAATGGTTCAGCTTGAAATCAACAATAGGACTAATGAGATTAAAGAACAGATACAGACCTTGGTAAAACATGAAATGAAAAACAATGTAAACGAAGAAATCATAAGACAAACACAGAATATGGTGGCAGAATTGAAAGAGGAATTAAAAAGCAATGTTGATGAAATCAAGAAACAAACCGAGTCTATGATGACAGAACTGAAACAAGATTTTGGTACAGAACCGGATGAGATTTTCGAACTACGGAAAAGAACCGGTGAGTATAATTCCAAAAGGCCCCTTCAAATCTAAAATCCAAAACAATATGGTAATCGTTGTAAAGGAAGTGCTTGCAATTAAAATCAATTCATTCTGCAAATTGCAAAACATTTTAGTAAGCGAGCAACAAATTTGAGGACTTCTTTGGCTAGCAATCTCAGGATTGAGACATGCAGCGCATACTGGCCTCGTTGAAAGCTGCTGGCGGTTGTCCATTGTGGTTTTTCTGAATTGCTTCTTGATTGTGGGCTGTGTCCACTTATTCAATTATTCTCATTATTTTCTATGTGTCTACAGAGAGTTTTTTTGGATATATCGTCGTCTAAGGTTAGGTCGACGAGGTCTAATGTGACAAAAGATGTCGGGGAACGAATTTTGTATTTTAAACAAATTACGAGTCAGGTTTAAGGGCATGATCAACTCAATTCACGATTGGCACAACTGATTAAACGCAGCTTTTGCGAAAACGCAGGTACAAATATTTGGTAGTCGATTACAGCAAGACTTACTTTTCATAAAACGAACAATTATACAGAAGACCAATTATAGTCGACATGCTTAATTTTCTTATCAACAACATATTTGTTGAGTTTGGGGGACGTGTTTTTTAGCAAACAATAGGGATTCAAATTGGCACTAATTGTGGACCTTTGCTTGCTAAATTGTTTCTAAATTCATATGAAACAGACTTTTTACAATCTCTTTTAGACTAAACAGATCGTAGACTAGGCCTCTCTTTTAACCTCACGTTCCGTTATATTGATGAAGTCCTTGCACTTAACAATTCTCCATCTCATATATCCCAGGAACTTGAGATAAAGAACACCAATGATTCTAGGAAGTCTGCTTCATATTTAGATCTACATTTCGAAATTGACTCTCAATGAAAACTTTCAACAAGCTGTATTACTAACGTGATGACTTCAACTTTCCCGTTTTGTGAAAGAAGCAGAGGTACCAATGGGGTATCCGAATGTCAAAAGTCCGAAAGGGCAGAGACTAAACCAGTAAACACAAACAAGAACGGGACAAAAACAGACAACACGTAAAACATGGAAACACAAAACAACTGAATATCAATCAACAACGCGAACTCCAGTCGAAACAAGAGTGAACTCAGGTGCTCCGGAAGAGTAAGCAGTTCCTGCTTGCTATAGCACACCCGTCGCGTTGCCAATAGTCCATTCAGCGTGTCAAATCCAGTAAAGGAAGACAAAACAACACCCTATGACAAACCAAAATCTGCACTCATCTGAGAGATCGAAATCCCATATTTGTCTATAAGTGCATGATGTCTTCCGTAAAATTTCTTGAGTGAAGACAGCAACCTAGGAGCAACATAACCTTGTGTGAGCAATTTTTGCGTCAGACGTGTCGCTCTGCTAAGGAAATCGATGTAAGTCCCGCACGCTCTGGAGTAACGAATCAATTGAGATACGTAAACTCCATAAGCTGGAGCTGACGGAATATTGCTACACAAGAAGGGGAAGTTGACGATTGGAAAGTTGAAGTCATCACGTTTCATTCATGTCATTCATGTCACAAGTCATTCGTGAAGCAACATTCCATCCACTCCTGCTTATGGAGTCTTCGTATCAATTGATTCGTTACACCAGTGCTTGCGGGTATTACATCGATTTCCTTGGCAGAGCGTAACGTTTGACACAAAAAATGCTGACACAGTTAATGTTGACCCACGGAATTCTATCTCTCAAATGAGTGCAGATGTTTGTTTGTCGTAGAAATTGGATTTGTCTTCCTTTACCGGATTTGACACACTGAATTGGAAATTGGCAACACGACGGGTGGGCTATAGCAGGCAGGAACCGCATACTCTTCCGGAGCACATGAGTTCACTCTTGATACGACTTTAGTTTACGTTCAACTTGTTGATTTCCGTTCGGTTGATTTTGTGTTTTGTGTTTCGTCGTGCTGTTTTTGTTCGTGTTTGTCGGTTTCGTCGTTGCACTTTCGGATTTTTGACAGTCGAATGCCCCAATGGTGCCTCTTTGTCTTTTTCAGCAGAAATTGTAGTTGGAAAAAGAAACGTTCGTAAATTTTATTTTGACTATTCAAAATCTGGTTTCATATTCATCAGGAAAGTATGCCCACAATCAGATCAAGCCGCGATTCAAAAACCGCCATATCTGACCTTGACACAAGCTTAGGGTTCTTTTGTTCAGGTATAGAAATTTATCGTTTACATTTGTATATTTATAGCAGTTAATAATAATTGGTTACTTTTCATATATTTTACAGTTGCTGTAACAGCAAAATTGCAAAGTTCTACAACATACTACGCCAACACAATAATCAAGTTCGACGATTTTACAACATCTATCGGACTGACTGACACTGCGGCCTTCACGTTCACTGGAAAATTTACCTGTACCAGTTCCGGTATTTATCTCGTCTCCTTCACACTGATGTCAAGAACTGATGATGCATTTTTCAAGATATATCAAAATGACAAGAGGATTAATTTACTGTTTGTTGGAGATACATCTCGTTACCATGAAGCTACCGGTGTGTTCGTTTTAGATCTACAGACAGGTGATACGGTTTATGTTAAAAATGGGAAAGAGCAACATGTTGTCAAATGGTCAATGGTAACAATTGTAAAAATAAATTAAAATGCTCGCGATTACAATATTTACAGTTCAAAATCTATTGAAGCAGTTAAATTTGAAGGTGGTTGACAAATGAGTCGAAACTGATGTAGTTACTACAATAAAACCAAATGCTTTTATGACTGCTTTTATATCAAGCACCCCTAGCGTTTACGAATGTGCAGAGAAAATGACTGTTTACTGAATATTACACGTACCCCCGAGACATCTTTATCACCATAAGGGCCATCGGCCTGAGAGGTGATAAAGGACTTGAGTTTTTACAGGATGTAATACATATTTAGCCATTTTATATTCATTAAGGTCTTTCCCTTTCCAAGGGAAAACCGTATTGTATTTTCTCCGATTATTATTTTCTTTCATCCGTCATAAACGCCGAATTTCAACTTTGCAGAAACACACAACATGTCGCAATGATAGTTGGTATAGTTTTTTAGTCAATGTTTGTCGTTTCAGATAAAAAAACCACTTGGGTACCGAACCCTTTCGCGTATAAGAGTTGTCTTCCTATTAGCTAAAAAGTTTGTTTACTCTTCTCCTCCTTAACCATGGGAGGTTTCAAGTTTAATTCTTTTGTAATAGGAAGAGTAACTCTTGAAGTTGTGCAAATGATATTTTTATAAGATATATTGGCCAATACAGAAGTAATTGCCCTTTAAACTTTGACTTTTTAGTATACAAATTCTAAAATCAACAAATCTTAAGAAATTTCAATGAAACTTGGTATACACGGTAAGTGACTCTTAAGGACTAAAATGAGGTCAAAGTCAAGGTCATCATTTGTAAATAATAAAAAAAAATGATTTTTTCATGGTGAAATGGTTCAAATTCAAAATTGTTTGAAACATCAGGTTTTTCTTCTAGTTTGTAATGCACATGGTCGATATCCTCGGTGCTGGATTTGACTTTCCTGTTTTATTTTGGTTAAGAGAACTTTTCATGCAATATTTTTTGGTTTTTGATCTTCCAATGTTTGATTAAAAATCCGCTGATGAGAGGTTACTCCTTGAAATACCGATATACAGCATAACCAAATTAACCGTGTTATACCCGTTTTTGGTTATTGTATTATGATGATGATAAATGAAATATGAGTGGAAAACAATGAAACAGTAATTTTTGAATAACCATAGGAAAATGGGAGAGGTGGGTAATGGCAAAAAATTTAGCCTACAATGTGCACTACATGACGTTTCACAAAGGGGTCTTTCATGTGCATGAAGCGTGGCACTCTCAACACACTTTGGTCCACTATGCTCAGTGGTCAGGGTTTACGTATTATAGACCTGACAATTCCCGAAGACGATGGCCTTCTTATTCACCCACCTATGAACACACTTTGTCGCTCTGTGGGCTGAGCACTGACCCGACGTCAGAATCCCAAGACCCAACCTTAGTTTCTTTTTACGACAAGCTAGGCTCTGTTGCAGGCCTATTCGCTACGCAGAGGAAGCTTCAGCATTTGTTCTAGATAATACCAATTATGATCAAAATATCTATGAGAGGTTTAAACTGCAGCTCTTACTGGCCTCGTTGAAGGCTGCTGGCGGTTGTACATTGTGGTATTTCTAAATAGCCGCTTGACTGTGGGCTGTGTCGCGTACACTAACTCAACATCTCATTTTTTTCTATTAATCGTTTTATACCCATTTTTAGTAATTGTATTATGAAGCTTGGCACTCCTCACACACGTTTGCCCACTATGGTCAGTGGTCAGGGTTTCCGTATTATAAACCTGACAATCCCTGCAAACGAGGGCCATCATATCCAGCCCAAAGGGTACACACTTTGTTGCTCTGTTGGCTGAGCACTGACCCGATGTCAGAAAAACAAAGACCCATAGCCGCTTCTTCAGACAAGCTAGGGCTCTGCTGCAGACCTGTTCACCTAACTGGATCTTACCCCCCCCCCCCAGGAATAAAAATAATGAGCTCGCTTTCGTTGATAAAGCGGGATTTCTATTTGCTGATTACAGTGTCTTTGTTCTTTTTTCGTATTGGTGTAATGATTTTTAGTCTTGTCCTTTTGTGACTTTTGACCTAGAATGTCCCATTGGCATTTCTTGGGTATTTTTTTATAAACAAATGGTTAAATAGTTTAAACATTATTTAAGTAACAGAATTATTTTAAATGGCGATTGCATGGGAAACATACATGTAGGAACAGTAAATTTTGAAGATCACAGGAAAAGGGGAGAGGCGGAAAGGGGCAGAAAATTAAGTCTATTTGGTGCATTACTTGACGGTCCACAAATGGATTTTTTACGTGCATGAAGCGTGGTCACAACACACGTTGGTAAAATATGGTTTGCGGTTAGCCTGACAACCCTGTAATTCATTATGACAGGGCTGTCCCATTCAACCAACGTCGTCATATACCCCAATCTCTTAATGGGCTTAGCAGCCTGACCCGATGTCAGGTTTCTAAGTGCTCTTAAGTTGGCCCTCATCAACAAGATTAGCGCTGCTGCGGATCTATTCGCCTACCAGAACCCTGTTGAAAGAGATTTGGACATTTTGAAAGTACATGTTTGTGTAGTTAAAGTAAACCGCAAATTTAGATTCAATCATTGTCAACGGGTAACTCAAAGCAGCAAGGATCTTCGGATGATCAAGAGTAAAGTCAAAAGGTCAGAAAAATGAAAGTTAAACGTAGATTTGAAAAAAGTTTTTCGAGTACAAGAAGGCACTTCCAGAACTGCCTTAATCGGGCCTGGGTACTAAAGCTTTTCTTTCATCACAAGAATTACGTTCGGTTTTAAATACTAGAAGTCATTACAAAAAGGGAATCTACGAATGGCTACTGATTAGAATAGAAAATTACGGACCTTTTTGACTGATAATAAATTGCCATTTTCTTTCCGATCGAAAAAAATCCTTCAGTCAAAACCTTACAAAACTTATCTAAGGATCCCAAATAGTTTCTTCTTTTACATTTCATTAAGTCATCCCATTAACCAAAAAAGAACCAGAAGATACTTTTTTATCTGAATTCACATGATTACAAGCTTCGGTCGTTTTCATTATACTCGTTTTATTTTTTCTAATATCTAGTAATTTATCTATATAGAACTCAAGAAATAGGAGATGTTCATCTTGGGTTCTAGAAATGACATGTAATGGTAATTAGTGTGTCCATCTAACTTTCAATTCTTTGAAGCTGCAGTTGCTGACATAAATAGAGCCGCTTTTCCATCTTGTCATTTTCGTAGTTTATTTAGTAAGTTACATATAAACCCACAAATCAAAAAGTTAAAATACCGTCTATACATTATATGTCAGTGTGCTCAAAAGACACATAAGGAACTCAATATCAAAATAACTACTTAAATGATCCACTAAATGCTCAATAGACACATAGTCTCAATCTCAATCTTGAAAGGACCAGACACACAGTGAAATGAATCTTAAAAGATCCATTTCATACCCAATAGACACAGAGTTAACTCAGTCTTAAAACAATCAATTAAAGCTTACATTTATGTTACACATCAAGGCATGACTACAAAGCTGACAAAAATGTCAACCACAAAAGTAACCAATGGAAAACATATGTGGAGATATAAATTATAACAAAATTTCTTACGCCAGACGCGCGTGTCGTCTATTCAAGACTCATCAGAGGCGTTTTTCCAAAATTTTAAATGCCAAACACTATATGTATATGAAGAGCATAGAACAATTATACCACAAAAATGCCGAAAACTGGAAACCAATTATGACCAAGACCTACCTATGTCTGGGGTAAGAAGAAACTTAGGATTTTGTCAATTTTGAAATTTAAACGGATAATTTATAGCTTAGATGTGTTCGTCAACACACAGTGTTGATGCCGGAGCGGGCTAACCTCGGGGAATTAAAACTCCGCTAGCAGCGCTAACCATCACGGATGTTAGAAATATTTTACAACAAAGATCAGACAATAAATTTTGCTACGCCTGACGCGCGTTTCGTCCATTCAAGACTCATCAGAGGCGCTCTACTAAAAATCTTAAATGCCTAACACTACATGAATATGAAGAGAATAGAACAACATAGAACTAACTAGATGGATTTATATATTGATGATATAAATATAAATAATCAAAACAAAATTAGAAAGCGTTGTCAATTAATTGTGTTGATCGTTTTTTTTTAAGAAAGAAGACCTTACCTGATTACAATTGTAACTTGGGAGATGTTACACTTTTTCTTGCATCAAAACTACTTCTTTCGGCAGAGAAACTAATCATGTATACTGCAAAAATCTATACACTTAGAAGAACTCGCAAAAATGGAGATGCTAGATTAAGATACATTGGGATGTAATCTTCAGTGTCTCACTAAATAACTACTGTCTCATGGTTAGTTAGAACATTCAATTAACGTTAAGTTGAAAAGGCATTCGAGAACTATAATCGATCTGTCTATAAAAGATAGTGAATGCATGTTTACCCCTCACCTATTCCCAAGTCTGAGAAATTAACCTTAACGAAAGCGTTACAGAAGGTCAAGGGTAAACATATCTGTCAGTTCCACATACGTAATCGGGCCTTAAGATACATATAACCTGCCATAGAGAGATTTATAGTTAGTTGGTTAGTTAGTTATTGCTTTACTCCCAAGCAGCACGATTTCGGCTTTATCCGGGAGATGAACATGAAAGTGATGATACAATGAACATGAAATGATGATGAAGTGGAGGAAATAGGGACACAAGGTCAATCGGGTAGGAGAGTTTTGACTGCCACTGGAAAAAGGAGTGATGGGTAGAGTTCATTGTATCACCATTTTCATGTTCATGTTCATCTCCCGGATATAGCCGAAATCGTGCTGCTTGGGAGTAAAGCAATAACTAACTAACTGTATCTGGGAAACATTCCTTTGAATTGGTACGATGATGTACAAGAACCTCTAACAAATCATCTTTGTCAACTTCTTCAAAAGATTCAAGTGCAATTGTTAAGGTAGACCTTTCCATTGGTGGGACAAAACGAAGAAATGTCTTGATTAAATTTGAATTGGTAAACCCAAACAATGCATCTTCTATGAAAGGGGACAGTCAACTTGACAGGAAAATACCCAACTTCATCATACCCATTTATAAGTATTCTTGCTATCGCTTGCCATTCTTTTTCTCCCATGTCATGCCGGAGAACTGGGATCTTAACCTCATCCCCATCACATTTACTATATTATGATTCCAAAAACTCTGTGAATATATCTCGAATTAATCCAATTCCTTCATCTTTTTTTCAATTTCGCCATTTTCGACTCTTTCAACTTTATACTTTGACTGATCTGAAGATATCAAGAATCCAGCTTTACTAATATAGTGAGTGAGTGAGTGAGTTGGTGTTTTACGCCCGTGCAACGCTATATAGGTTATTTACAGGCGATGAACATGAAAAGGATGATAAAATGAACATGAAATGATGATGATAAATGAAATATGGAGGTGGGGTGGGAAACAAAGGACCGGTAAATTTTGAAGAACCACAGTAAAAGGGGAGAGGTGGGTAGGGGCGGAAAATTTAGCCTATGTGGTGCACTACTGGGCGGTCCACAAAGGGGTCTTTTACGTGCATGAAGCGTGGCACTCTCCACACACGTTGGCCCACTATGGTCGGCGGTCAGGGTTTCCGTATTATAGACCTGACAACCCCCGCGGACGAGGGCTACCCTATTCAGCCACCTAGGGTACACACTTGGTCGCTCTGTGGGCTGAGCACTGACCCGACGTCAGAATCCCAAGACCCTTAGTCGCCTCTTACGACAAGCTAGGCTCTGCTGCGGGCCTATTCGCCACCCGGGCCCCGCACGGGACCTTTACTAATATATAAATAACATATAGCTGGGAGGGTGATAGAGTAGATTGATACCATGAGAAACGCATTGTCAACTGAGGCGCAGCCGAGGTATAAATTCTGTATTATTAATCTTTTTTGTAGAAAAATTTTCATTTTGATATTTTAGTTTCTAGACATGAATACAGGAACCAAAGGGGCATCTGAAAATCAAATGTCTGAAATACCCCCCCCCCCAAAAAAAAGATCCACAAAAACAGTAAACACAAACCAACAGGAACACCAATAAGCAAACAAACAACATCAAAGAGAAAAATGCTTACTTTTATCTTTTCATAACTGTTCTTGACCATCAAAATTCAATCTTCCCAAGTGGTTTTAAATGTCATTATACCCCCGCTTCGAAGAAGAGGGGGGTATACTGTTTTACCCTTGTCCGTCCGTCCGTCCGTCCGTCCGTCCGTAACAAAACTTCTGTCACAGTTTTCTAAGCAACTACATGAGATAGAGGTCTGATATTTTGTATATAGCTTTATCCTATAGTACCATATGGTGTATACCGATTTTATGCTCCTAGATAGTCTACTTCCTGTTTACCGAATACTTAGGTTTTTACACATAATAGACATAAATGCAAAATTTCCGTCACAGTTTCCCAAGCAACTACATGAGATAGAGGTCTGATATTTTGTATACAGCTTTATCCTATAGTACCATGTGGTGTATACCGATTTTATGCTCCTGGGTAGTCTACTTCCTGTTTACCGAATACTTAGGTTTTAACACATAATAGACATAAAAATGCAAAATTTTCGTCACAGTTTCCCAAGCAACTACATGAGATAGAGGTCTGATATTTTGTATACAGCTTTACCCAATAGTACCATATGGTGTATACCGATTTTATGCTCTTCTGTAGTATACTTCCTGTTCACCAAATACTTAGGTTTTTACACATAATGGACAAAAATGCAAAATATCCGTTTCCCAAGCAACTACATGAGATAGAGGTCTGATATTTTTTATACAACTTTATCCTTAAGTCCCATATGGTGTATAGTGATTTTATGTTCCTAGGTCAACTACTTCCTGTTTACCGAGTATTTAAACTTGTATGCATGGCTTAGTTTTGGGAGCGGGGGTATCACTAGTGAGCATTAGCTCACAGATTTACTTGTTCAGTAAAGTCCGATAATAAGAAAAGTCAACAGTAAACACTAAATCAACTAACAACTGGAACTCAAAACTGGACAATGTATATAAGGAGATGATTTAGACATAGGTCTTAACGGAATGGTATGTGGTAAAACAGCCTGGCATAAATAAGTGTTTTCCACAGTCTCTGCAACCATATTTAGTCTGTGCTCTCTTCTCCTGTTTTTCACTGGCTACTCTAGCCCAACAAACATGACACCAGGACTTTTTCTACAGATCCACTGGCAGATGTCTTTGTGTAAGTCTGGTTGGTGCAAGTGCAGGTTTGCCCCTTGGGTTTTCTCTCATAGTAAATCAAGAGATTAGACTAAATGCTACTTTCTAAGAGAACTGAAGAAATGTCAGAGAGGGTTTGTTATGTGCAGGCTGATGATTAGGAGACAGCAGAAGTAATCATACTTTGAGATTTCCATCAAACTGAAAAAAAACACTCTCTTTGGCCATCTGAGTGTCTTGCGACTAAAGACATAGTACTGAGTGAACTAGTCATATCTGTCAACTCTTCCCATGAACATTGTATAGCCACTGATTGGGCAACCAATAGGTTGTCTCCTGAACTGTCCATTGACTTGAACAAGTCTCTGCACTTCGGTCATAGAAAAGTCATGAATAGTGGAGATGGCAGATACCAACTTTTTTGTCTTTCCAAACGACTGCTATTATAAGACTATTCTGGCGGAAGAGACAATCACCCCTATTAGCTATTCCATCAGGCTTTTTCACCATAATATCTTTCGGCAGCTCACGTTGACTCTTCCTCACTGTACCACAAGCATGACTTCTATACTGGTTAGACCGGATGTTTTCAAGGCATTCTTGAAGGCACCAATAGAGGGTGCTTTTCGAACACTTGGATCAATACTATTCCACTGCCTTATTGTATTTGGAATAAAAGAGTTCGAAGTAATCGACAGCTTGCAAAATGGAAGTATAATATCTTCACTATTTCTTAGTGGATATGCACTCAGTGTTTGCACCTTGGGAGGTACAAGTCTATTCAGATAGTTTGGGGTATCAAGGTTTTGGATGTTATAAAACATGTTTAGTCTGCGTTTGAGTCGTCTTTTAACCAAAGTTTCCAAACCAATTTCTCTATATAATGTTTCTAATTTTGTAAAAAGAGGAAGCCCTGTTACTAAACGTGCTGCCTCTAATTGTAAATTTTCCAATTTTGAGGCATTGCCAGCACCACAATTATCCCAAACTTCTGATGCATATTCCAACAATGGTCTTATAAAAACTAGATATAACCTTTCCAATTTGTCACGACTTAACTGAAAACATTTTTCATATGGTCCACGAAAACGCAATTTAATGTTAGCACAACTTAGATGCTCTGCCTCCTTTCTTCATTATGATCTTTTTAGAGCAAATCTTGTTGTTAACCCTGTTTGCCGATGCGGTTCCCCTATCGAAAACAAACGAGATTACTTTTTTGTATGTCCTCTATATAACAATGACAGAATTCAACTTTTAAATAACCTTACTTGGCTTTCGAATGGAATAAACATTGATATTAATACGCTTACCCAAGGATATAAAGAGCTATCATACGATGAAAATATTCACATTTTTAGAAATGTTTTTGAGTTTATTAAACGATCCAAAAGATTTACAATTACGTAGATTTTCTAAGTGGACAATCATCTCATCAGCACTTTGTCTTTTTTTCTCTCTCATTCACTTTTTTCTTTCTTTTTTGTGAAATTTCATTACTTCTGTATTCTTCTATCGTTGTTTTATTATCTGCTTATAGCTCGTAAATTTGATTTCTTTTCTATTTAATTTAAAATGCACGATCTTGTACCTTATTATATATTACATTGTAATGTCTCTCATTGTATTGCGGAGAGGACTTTCTAAGTATGAATTTACTTGTGTCCAATCCATTTTGTTTTATTACAAATAAAATATGCTTAAACTAAACTAAACACACTTCATGTTAATTTTATATTTTTCAGCTTCACATTATGGCCCTCCAAGGAAGAAAAGGAGGAAGACAACCAGAAGATCAAACGTACAAGTTGAGACTGCTGCTGTCGGGGATCCTACCATAATTAACAAAAAAACAACACAGCTTAATCATATTAATGTTCAACCGGTTCAAACAAACAATTTAAATCAAAGCCATCAAGACGTTAAATCATTACCTATAACCCTATCATGTTCGAAATGACATTGACAATGACAACAGACCACAACATACTGGTTTAAATATTGACTATTCTAAATTAGCAATGGAGATTATAAAACAACAGAATGAACAACCTACAGTAGCAGCTGCACTATTGCCTTCATTATTGACAGTACCACACATTAACACAACTTCCGTTCCAGCCTTGAACACTTCACAATCCATTGACAGACAAACTCTAACATACCCACATCAATTGGAAATTCAAAATTCTCAAACTGTACATCCATGCAGTGCTGGTAGTCCATCACAAGATCCGTTTCAGACTGTGCCCGTGCCAAATATGCAACCATCTTCCAATGTACAGAATCTACATTTACCGACCAACCGACTTGCATCTCAAATTCTGCAACAACATCCTACCACTACAGCTACCACTTCGGCTTCAACTCATCCTCAGAGACAATAAACAGGCAGATGTGTACATGTAGACACTTCAAATTCTGTTGTACATAATATTGTTGACCACGCTTTCAATGAAAGAAATGTAGGGCCAGTCACAGACCCACAAGGTAGATTTCTATGTCATGGCCCAATCGTAGATCTACCAGGTGGCGTTCCTCTCGGGGCCCATGTTCCTAAAAATTACGTGAAAAATTTGTTCTAATGACTTTATTGATTTGAAAAGCCTTCCCCCATTAGATATTCCAGATGATCCGGTCACGGTCAATGTGGCCCCAAATTCCTTGACCATGACCTAAAAAAACCGGTCAAGTCTAAAGTCCCCCCTGAGTTTCTACGATTGGGTGACAGCCTTTATCATATACATTGCAATATACATTGAAAAATATCCAAATGAAGCAGCTAATTTGCTCAAATATATGTCGACAATTCAAGACATTAACTCTACAAATGGTCCACAGGCTTTTTGACCTTTTTGACCTTATGACCAATCATTTCGGTTACTACGCAAGTCTCATAACTTACTTTGGAAAACACCACTAGATGAACTTTACAACAAAGTCATGAATCAGGCTACTAAGAGTAAGCAGTTTCAAAAGATATTGCCCTTTCGTGGCAACAAGCCTAGGGATGGAACCTGCAACAGATTTAACAGTCCCTATGGCTGCACCAAAACAAACTGCACATACAAACATGCATGCCAAAGTTGCAAAGAACAAGGGCATTCCAGATTTCGTTGCCCCACCTATCCTTACAATCAACCAATTTCAACACTCAAATGCAAACCAAACAAAACCTACCAACCCCAATGAAAAGTGACGTGCTGGAACTTAAACTATTTGGTTATGATACAATGAAATTCAATTATTTGATAGATGGTTTTAGACATGGGTTTAAGCTTGGTACTATAGGCGACATCTCAAATAAAATACCAAACAACCACAGGTCAGCCTTAGACAACCCTACTCAAATTTATGAAAAACTAGCAAAAGAGTCGTTACGACATAGAATAGCTGGGCCTTTTCAGAACCCTCCCTTAGTAAACATGGTATTTTCACCTAAAGGGTGATACAGGGAAATTCCGTCTTATTCATGATTTGTCGTTTCCAAAGGGAAATTCGGTTTACTTATTAATACCACTAAAAAATTCCACAGTTCGGTATGAAGGGGTAGATCAAGTAATCAAATTAGTCAAATATTTTGGAAAGGAGGCTATGATGTCCAAAACTGATATCGAAGATGCATTTCGTATTATTTGTCTCCATCCTTCTGAGTATCACTTATTAGGTTTTTCCTGGAATAACCTTTTTTTATTATGACAAATGCTTTCCTATGGGTGCAAGCAGCGCTTGTCCGATTTTTGAGAAATTTTCTTCTGGGATTCAGTGGATTATGGAGGACAAATATCATGCATCTGGTATGTTACACATTCTGGATGACTTTCTTTTTGTAGGTCCCCCTAAATCATCAAAAAATGTTTGACTGATTTGAAAAACTTCTTACGCTAGCTAACAAACTTGGGGTTCCTATCAAACATGAAAAAAACAGTGGAACCGACTACATGTATTACAATATATGGTATAAAGGTTGACTTTAATAGAAAAGTTGGAATGTAGGTTACCACCTGAAAAATTACAAAAGTAAAAAAGGCACTCGATTCCACTTTCATTAGGAAAAAGGTTACATTGAGAGAAATTCAATCTGTCATTGGCTTGTTGAACTTTGCATGCTTAGTTGTGTCCGGGTCGAACCTTCCTTCGGCGGCTCATTGATCTTACTTTGAAAGCGAGTAACCCGTTGTATTCTATAAAGTTAACTAAGGAGACCAGACTCGATCTTAGTGCTTGAAAGCTCTTTATTAACTCCTTTAATGGGAGGTCAATATTTTTATCAGACGTATGGGTCTCTTCAGACTATCTGAGACTTTATTCAGATGCATTTGGAGTGAGTGAGTGAGTGAGTTGGTGTTTTACGCCCGTGCAACGCTATATAGGTTATTTACAGGCGATGAACATGAAAAGGATGATAAAATGAACATGAAATGATGATGATGATGATAAATGAAATATGGAGATGGGGTGGGAAACAAAGGACCGGTAAATTTTGAAGAACCACAGGAAAAAGGGGAGAGGTGGGTAGGGGCGGAAAATTTAGCCTATGTGGTGCACTACTGGGCGGTCCACAAAGGGGTCTTTTACGTGCATGAAGCGTGGCACTCTCCACACACGTTGGCCCACTATGGTCGGCGGTCAGGGTTTCCGTATTATAGACCTGACAACCCCCGCGGACGAGGGCTACCCTATTCAGCCACCTAGGGTACACACTTGGTCGCTCTGTGGGCTGAGCACTGACCCGATGTCAGAATCCCAAGACCCTTAGTCGCCTCTTACGACAAGCTAGGCTCTGCTGCGGGCCTATTCGCCACCCGGGCCCCGCACGGGACAGATGCATTTGGAAGTTTAGGGTATGCCCCTGTTTTGGTGATTTATGGTTCGCAAATGCATGGCCCTCTCATTTACAAGAACATCAAATAGCTGTCAAAGAGTTATTTCCGATAGTTCTCTCGTTAAAAATTTAGGGTGCAATAATTAGTAACAAAAAAAGTGCTATTTTTGTCAGATAATCAAGCTGTAGTTGAAGTTATTAACAAACAATCTTGTAGGAATAAGAATTTGATGAAACTTGTACACCGTTTAGTGATTGCCTCTCTTAGGTACAATATAGTCTTCAGAGCCCAACACATAAGGGGAAAATACAAAATAGTACCTGATCTTCTTTCTCGTCTTCAATTTCAGAAGACCAAATTGGTAGCTCCTTGGTTGTCAGACCATCCGGTGGAAATCCCAATGAACTTTTTGGATATTTGAATGGTTCTGCACGCCAATTTCTACAAGCTTCACTCTCAAAATCAGCTAGAAGTAGTTACAAAAGATCTTGGCAGCTTTTTCTACAATTATGCCCCAATGTGAGAGAGTAACCTTTACAAATTGCAGATATATGTAATTTTATTGGTAACCTTTTTGACCTTTCATACAGTCCGTCCACTATTACATCACATATATCAGCACTTAGCTATTTACATAAGTTGTTTAATTTACCTGACTCAACTGGGCCATTCATTGTGAGGAAATTACTGAAAGGCACTGAAAACCTAAAGCCTTCAATAGATGCTCGCTTGCCTATCACCAAAAGTATTCTTGACAAAATAATTCAAAGTTAAGGGTCATGTAATCATGACTTTGCATCACAAATTTTGCTCAAAGCAGTGTTTTTACTGGCTTTTCATGCCTTACTTCGTCTTGGAGAAATTCTAATTCGCACAATTAAAGATGAGCATAAGGTTTTACAGGTGCATGACCTGGAATTTACATTAGACTCTGCTTGTAATCCCACAGGTCTAGTTGTAGTTTTGAGACATTTTAAAAACATAAAGAATGCACAACCTATCACAATATCACTAGAGCGTAATACATCATGTCCATCATCATGCCCCATCCAGGCTTTAGGTGATTTTCGACAATTTTTAAACCATCAAACAGGCCCATTATTCCAGTTTCAAAACAAATCTCCAGTTTCATACAATTTTGTATCCAAACAATTAGCATTTATTTTGAATTTTAATGGTTCAGATTCTAAAATGGTGAAAGGGCACAGTTTTCGAATAGGCACAGCTGCTCATGCTGCTAGTTAAGGTTATTCTGAACAATACATTAGGAAACATGGTCGGTGGCATTCCAATGCTGTCCAGAATTATATAATAATAGCATTGTTTAAATTTTAGAACACTGAAGGTCAAACAAATTGAATCATTATGAACTGTTTATCCTATAATTAAGTGTCAGAGGTCAGGAGTTGCCTGCTTTGCATACTAATGACAAAATAGGTTTTAAGTATTATTTACGCTAGTGAGGTCAGGAGATGCCTGCTCACTGTTTCCTTTACATGTGGAGATCTGTAAATACTTTTATATAGACATAATTTTATGAGGTGGTCTGTGACTGGTCAGTGATTCTCATTTATATACCAAAGGTCAGTAGTTGGCTTCTTTGACTTTATATATGTATGAACAATATTTGTGTGTTTATGATGCATCTTCTAGATGTAATTCACGGTGATGTATCTAGACGGTTACTATCCGCAAAAACCGCGCGTTCTTCGTTACTATCCGCAAATGCATCGGTTTATATCTGAAAATGTCCGCATCTTCGCCAGGAGGGATGGAAAAAAATCAAAACATCTCTATCTCAATAGGTTAGTCTTTAATTTTATGCATCCACGGAATGACATATGTATTAAAGAATTCGTAGCAATGATCAAATCATTGTAAAATAGATAACAATTTTTACTTTAAACAAAACATTGCAGGCTTCAAGTGTACGTTCTATTTGTTACTGCAATCATTATAGTTTTTCGTACCTTTAATAACATTTTAAAGACTTACTTGCTTACAAATAACGATACGGTGTCTGATTAAAGTATTTTTATTTAACCAAATTCTAATATTGTGAAGAAAAGACATATCTACTAAAAATCGTTGGTTACGGTTACTATTGCTATCATCAGATAGATGACAACGGCTAGTATCGGATTATTATGGCAATGGTTACTGGCAGTTACCTGTAACTCTGTCTTTTTATTTTGATTTCAGGAAAGGAATTGTAGCTACGTCGATAATGGGGATACATTTAGATAACATGGAGAACAGATGAACATATTATAAACTAATATATTATATAATACTTAATTATTAAATTGTGGATGTTCGTTTTTACTGCTAAAATTATTATATTAATTGGGTGTTGACTGAACTTATATACATTTAACATGGATGCGCATTATTCTAAACCCATTTCAATGGTTTAACTAATAAAATTCCAGCTAACTCCTAAGATGATATTTGACAGGTATAATTGTCCTACATGAACATCTTTATCCATTATTAGTACTAGTCTATTTGTGCTATGTTATCATGTTTCATATCTCCTAAACTAATACTTTTTATTTGTAAATATGATGTGCAAGTTGGGCTTTTCAAAACATTTATTTGAAAAAAAATCATGTGATGTTTGTACCTTTTTAGCTCACCTGGACCGAAGGTCCATGTGAGCTATTACCATCACTTGGCGTCCGTCGTCGTCGTCTGTCGTCGTCTGTCGTCGTCGTCTGTCGTCCGTTAACAATTTTTCAAAAATCTTCTCCTCTGAAACCACTGAACAGAATTTAATGAAACTTGGTATGAATGATCCTTAGGGTGTCCTTCACCAAACTTGTGTTTTGATTTTTGATCTGTCAAAAAACATGGCCACCGTTACTAAAAATAGACCAGGGGGGTCAAACTACTGTTTTTGGCTTATAAATCAAAAAGTATAAGAGATAGAGGAAATCTGAGGCCACGCTACTGATTCAGCATCAAAAGCTCTACAAAAGTCTCCATTTGGTCAAAGTTGTCAGATGACCCCTTATAGGGGTTACGGCCCTTTAAAGGTGAAAAATAGCATTTTTTCATGTTTTTGGCCTACAGAATGAAAACTATTGCAGATAGAGATTAGCTGTTGCTTGCTTAAATGTCCAGCTCATTTAACTCTACAAAAGTCTCCATAGGGTCGAAGTTGTCAGATGACCCCTTATAGGGGTTACGGCCCCTTAAAGGTGAAAAATAGCCATTTTTCATGTTTTTGGCCTACAGAATGAAAACTATTGCAGATAGAGATTAGCTGTTGCTTGCTTAAATGTTCAGCTCATTTAGCTCTACGAAATTCTCCATAGGGTCGAAGTTGTCAGATGACTCCTTATAGGGGTTACGACCCCTGAAAAATAGCGATTTTTCATGTTTTTGGCCTACAGAATGAAAACTATTGCAGATAGAGATAAGTTGTTGCTTGCTTAAATGTTCAGCTCATTTAGCTTTACAAAATTCTCCATAGGGTCGAAGTTGTCAGATGACCCCTTATAGGGGTTACGGCCCCTGAAAAATAGCGATTTTTCATGTTTTTGTCCTACAGAATGAAAACTATTGCAGATAGAGATTAGCTGTTGCTTGCTTAAATGTTCAGCCCATTTAGCTCTACAAAATTCTTCATAGGGTCGAAGTTGTCAGATGACCCCTTATAGGGGTTACGGCCCCTGAAAAATAGCCATTTTTCATGTTTTTGGCCTACAGAATGAAAACTATTGCAGATAGAGATTAGCTGTTGCTTGCTTAAATGTTCAGCTCATTTAGCTCTACAAAATTCTCCACTGGGTCGAAGTTGTCAGATGACCCCTTATAGGGGTTACGGCCCCTGAAAAAAGTGATTTTTCATGTTTTTGGCCTACAGAATGAAAACTATTGCAGATAGAGATTAGCTGTTGCTTGCTTAAATGTTCAGCCCATTTAGCTCTACAAAATTCTTCATAGGGTCGAAGTTGTCAGATGACCCCTTATAGGGGTTACGGCCCCTGAAAAATAGCCATTTTTCATGTTTTTGGCCTACAGAATGAAAACTATTGCAGATAGAGATTAGCTGTTGCTTGCTTAAATGTTCAGCTCATTTAGCTCTACAAAATTCTTCACAGGGTCGAAGTTGTCAGATAACCCCTTATAGGGGTTACGGCCCCTGAAAAAAGTGATTTTTCATGTTTTTGGTCTACAGAATGAAAACTATTGCAGATAGAGATTAGCTGTTGCTTGCTTAAATGTTCAGCTCATTTAGCTCTACAAAAGTATAGGGTCAACATCAAGACCAGGTGAGCGATTCAGGCTCCTGGGAGCCTCTTGTTTTATTTCAAAATGAATTGTATTTTCTATTAGATTGATATTTTTCACTTGATGTATGTACATATTGATTTACGTAACCAATATGTATCATTTATAAAGACATAAAAAAATGAAAGAATGCATTTTTTCGACCATGTAAAGTATGTTAATATAAGAAATGGAATATGTTGTATGATTGTTCATGAGAAAGCTTTCCACTATCAACAGACAAGTTAAACTTCTAAAGGTCACAATACGGCCTTCAACGTTAGGCTCCGAAAAATTCAAATTGTGTCAATATTCAAAAATATAACAATCGACCTTGTCTATTGAAACAACGAAAAACGAATAATAATAAAAGTACAGAAATACAACCATTTGACCACAGGTTCCTTGATTGAGACTTACACTTAAAGTATGTAGCGGGGTTAAACTTGTTAGTGAGCATTTAACCCTCCCCCTAATTACAAATACCAAAAGGCGGGTATAAACGGTTAATTTGGATATGTATATATATCGATATTTCAAGGAGTAACCTCTCATCAGTAGCATTTGAATCAAAACATTGGAAGGTCTAATTCCAAAACTGTTGAAAACGAAAAGTACTCAAAACCAAAATGCTCGAGTTATTTAGTTAGTTAGTTATTGCTTTACTCCCAAGCAGCACGATTGCGGCTATATCCGGGAGATGAACATGAAAGTGATAATACAATGAACATGAAGTGGAGGACACAAGGCCAATCGGGTAGGAGAGTTTAGACTGCCACTGGATTGGAAAAAGGAGTGATGGATAGGGACGGGAAATTTCGCCTCCTGCATGGGGATCCTACGGGTCCTACTCTTACCGAGACCTGCAGCAGGGTTCTTTAACGTGCGAGGAACGTCACATTTTTCCCAACACGGTGCACCACTATGGTTTGCGGTCAGGTTTTCCGCATTATCGCCTGACGACCCCGCATCTCTCGATGTCAGGGCTGCCCCATTCAACCACCTGGGACACACCTCCCAGTCGCTTTGTGGGCAAAGCGGCCTGACCCCGATGTCAGGTTTCTGAGCGCTCTTTAGTGGACTTTTACCGACAAGCTTAGCGCTGCTGCGGGCCTATTCGCCTCCCGGCAGTCAAAACTATCCTACCCGATTGGCCTTGTGTCCCCATTTCTTCCACTTCATCATCATTTCATGTTCATTGTATCACCATTTTCATGTTCATCTCCCGGATGTAGCCGAAATCGTGCTGCTTGGGAGTAAAGCAATAACTAACTAACTAACTAAATTTAGACACATTAAGAATTTATCTTGGTATAACATAAAACAGATTTTATTCGCAGAATAAATTAATTGATGTTGTTAAGCGGTAAAGTCATTTTTATCCATATGATGTAGCCAATATAGCACCAATCATATAGGGCTTATATTTACCGTTCCTTTGTTTCCCACCCCCATATTTCATTTATCATCATCATTTCATGTTCATTTTATCATCCTTTTCATATTCATCGCCTGTAAATAACCTTTATAGCGTTTCACGGGCGTAAAACACCAACTCACTCACTCTTGCTAATTGATCACGTGATCAGATCTGAGACATGTCATGGAAATTTTCTTAAATTATTTTGGTCCCTCCTCCACCCCAAACTTTCCGCCTGGATAATGGTATTATTTGATAGTATTGCTCTTTTACATTTTGAAACATTTGTGTTCGTGTGGCCGTTTTTTATCGCCACACCTTTTTGTATTGGAATGTTATTTTTTTTTTTCTTTTAGGGAGTGGAAGCTTTCAAATTTGTTCAACACTGTATTTGTTTCCACTCCCCTTTTTATTATGTTGTATATATGTTTATTAAGTATGGGCCATTCTTATGATTTTTGTGTTTTTGGTGTTTTCATTGTTTTATACTGTCTGTTTCTTCGTGTATTCATTGGGTTTGTCTTTGCCTTTTCGAAATTATAGTATCCGGATACCCCATTGCTCAATTACTACCTCTACTTCTGACATGAACTGCTCAAAAACTTCTGATTAAGATATTCAAGACATTAGTGAGTGAGTGGGTGAGTGAGTAGGTGTTTTACGCCAGTGCAACGCTATATAGGTTATTTACAGGCGATGAACATGAAAAGGATGATAAAATGAACATGAAAAGGATGATAAAATGAACATGAAATGATGATGATAAATGAATAATGGGGTGGGGTGGGAAACAAAGGACCGGTAAATTTTGAAAAACCACAGGAAAAGGGGAGAGATGGGTAGGGGCGGAAAATTTAGCCTATGTGGTGCACTACTTGGCCGTCCACAAAGGGGTCTTTTACGTGCATGAAGCGTGGCACTCTCATCACACGTTGGCCCACTATGGTCGGCGGTCAGGGTTTCCGTATTATAGACCTGACAACCCCCGCGGACGAGGGCTACCCTATTCAGCCACCTAGGGTACACACTTGGTCGCTCTGTGGGCTGAGCACTGACCCGACGTCAGAATCCCAAGACCCTTAGTCCCCTTTTACGACAAGCTAGGCTCTGCTGCGGGCCTATTCGCCACCCGGGACTTCAAGACATTACGTTGTTGCGTGCGACTTATATGTGTCTTCGTGAACAGTATAAACATCTGTAAAAAATAAGTACCGGGCCTGAGCAAGCATTTTTTGGAAAGTTTATACTTGTTCAATACAGTTTTAAGCCGTTTTTCATTCCCAAAGGTTTGTTTTAAATTTATTTGCTTTTTAAACAACAGTATCGTAGAAATCGGGATGGGATATCCCCTTTACAATCAAAGAAGCAAAGTTGTACCAAAGGGGTAATCAGTATTATAAAACGGTAAACTTAAGACAAAGACAAAACTAAATAATAATAGATAAATTTCGGTAATAAAATTAGAAAATGTGGGATTATTTAGTGAAAGAATGTCGTCCACACATCTATATGATGTTTCAATGAGATGTTGTCCGTTTGGGGTCTTTTTGAAGTTTCGCCATAAATTGGGACTTATAACAATACAATAAAGGTCAGCATTAAGTGGAGCACAATTAATTCCCATAGGAATACCAATAACTTGGCGATAAATTAATCTCCCAAAACGAATATAAATGTTGTCCAAAAGATAATTTAGAGCAGTTATAATTTCTGCATCAGTCCAATTGACGTAACCTTTATGAGTCTCGTTGCTAAAAAACGATTTATAAAATAATTTAGAATCTTTAGAACAGATATATTCACTTTTAAATTAACCGAAACACCATTTAACCAGATATTCCATTTGTTTTTTTTTAAATAAGATAGTGAGGAAGGTTAGTGTACAAAGTAGAAAAATCGTATGGTAAGTACCTTCAAACGTACGAAGTTTGTCTAAAACATCGAGCGAATTTTTCACACTCCAAAAACGTTTTAGGTGTTACCAATTGTATTCGTTGATGCATATTTTGGTCTAGTTCACAAGCTTTCATCTGGAGATAGACATGGAAGACAATTTGGCAAGCACATATTTTCATACTTTCTTGGTTATGGAAAATGGACTACAGATAGAGATAATAAGAAGCCATTCAATAGTGTACGTTACTGTAATTTGATAATGTTTTAATATTAATTATCCTTCTCTGCATGTTTTTTGTTCACCTTTATCAAATTTCCTTATACGCAGAAATAAGATACAAGAGGCTCCCAGGAACCGACACCGACTGTTTCCTGTACCAGAGACAGACGGATTGTGTATACCAAAGTATGGTAGACTATTATCGAATGACACTGCATCTCCATTCAGCGAGGAAAACAAACAGACCACCAGGGATGAAACAAATGCAGTGGTCATAGAAATATGTATAGGGTTAAGGACTAGGAAACAACACAAAAATTTTGTGCAAAGAAGACTTCCTAGATTACAGCTGTAACTTGGGAGATGTTGCACTTTTTCTTGCATTAATACTTGAAACATCGCACCTTTCGGCAGAGAAACTAATCATGTATATTGCAAAAATCTATACACTTGGAAGAACTCAACACAGGAAAGGAAAAACACAACTGTGGAAAAGGGAAGAAGGTAAGGAAACGGCTGCTGTTGCGTAAGTGAAAGGGGAGAAGAGGGTAAAACGGCTGTTGCTGCTGCGTAACTGAAAAAGGGGGGGGGGAGAAGGGAATAAAACGGCTGCTGCTGCTGCTTATGTGGAGGGGGTAGACGGTGTTAAAACAGCTGCTGCTGCGTAAGTGAAAGGGGAGACGAGGGTTAAACGACTGCTGCTGCGTAAGTGAAAAGAGGAGGGGGAGAAGGGGGTAAAACGGCTGCTGCTGCTGGAGTGGTCAAACTAGTTAAAAGACCCCAAAAAGCAGCAAAAGAGCAAGGTGAGAAAGGCAAAAGAGCAAGATGAGCAAAGACAAACGCAAGATGAGCTGCAAAAGAGCAAGATGAGCAAGGAAAGGAGCAAGATGAGCTGCAAAAGAGCAAGATGAGCAAAGAAAGGAGCAAGATGAACAAGGAAAGGAGCAGGATGAGCAAGGAAATAAGCAAAGAAAAGAGCAAGATGAGCTGCAAAAGAGCAAGATGAGCACACAAAAGAGCAAGAAGAGCAAAGAGTAAGTCACGTGATAAAATGCTGAGAGATGATTGGACGATACAATTTTGAAAAGGCAAAATAAATGAACAATGTTGTCAGTGGGTCGAAAGTATTCGAACAAGACGCACGTAAATGTAATGGATTATCTCCCAAAACTCATAGAAAAGAAAACATTTGAAAGTGAGAACGGGGAACGTGTTTGTCGTAAATGCGGCGAGAGAAAGCCAAAAGATCAGTTTAATAAATCGAAACAAAATTTACTTGTGCCGTGTATAGACTGCCAGCAAATATTTAAAGAATGGCGTAGATTCAAAGTATTGAAGCTTGCATACAAGAGAAAGAGCTTAGCAAAATTGAGGAATACATTCTTTGCCTATATATGGAAAAGAAATAAAAACCATTTAACAAGACCTGATCAAATCCGCACCGGCAATGAGGGTTCTATTAACAACATGTTATACTATTCAGAAGGACGGAACAAAAATCATCAGATAAAACCCGGCCGTCGAGAAGGAAAGATGACCATTGCGACAAATGCGGATACACAAGCCAAAAGTTGTTCAATCTACAGAGACACAAAGAAAAGAAGCATCAAAGAAAAATGGAGGAACCGGAATGGTTGAAGGAGGACCCGGAATGGGGAAACTGAGGAAGAGGAGGATACGGATTCAGAAAAGAGTAACGACTTGTCTTAAGACGAAGAAACGTACCCCGGAGAACAGTTTGTTCCGGGGGGGGTGGCTTTATTGGACAAGTGATGATCAGCTACAAAGACGAACACGAAAAGAAAGTGGATGAATACACGGAAAAAGGTCACCACGAAAAAGAGTAAATATCAAAGGCTGACTTGGATTTGCTCCCACTCTATAGAGAAGCTCTAAAAAATCGCTACGTCAATAACATTATGTGGCAAATGGAAATGGCACGAGATCCACTCCACAAGAAGATCAAACAAACGGCAAAACGACTGAGGGACAATGAAGATTATGAGAATGAAGAGTCTTGGAAATACGCTACTGAGAAGAGAAAGTACTTGCTGGATGAGAAAATAAAACATGGAGATGCTAGACTAAGAAGCATTTGGAAGGAATCTTCAGTGTATCTCACTAAATAACCACTGTCTCATGCTTAATTAGAGAATTCAATGAAAGATCAGTTAAAAAACCATTCGAGGACTTGATCGATCTGTCTATCAAAGATAATGAAAGCAAGTTTACCCCATCTATTCCCGTGTCCGAGACATCAACCTTAACTAAAGCGTAACGGAAGGACATGGGTAAAAATATATGTCTGTTCAACATACGTGTGTATGTGTGTGTTTTTTGCCGCATCTGGGCCATTTAGGGCGGTCAGTTTTAATGGTGGAGGAAACCGGAGTACCCATAGGATACACTTGAGCAGGTGACTGACAAACCTAATCACATACAGTTGGGAAAGTCCTTTTTAGCTCACCTGGACCACAAAGGTCCATGTGAGCTATTGCAATCACTTGGCGTCCGTCGTCGTCGACTGTCCTCTGTTAACAATTTTTCAAAAATCTTCTCCTCGGAATCTACTATACAGAATTTAATAAAACTTAGTATGATTGATTTTTAGGATGTCCTGTACAAAAGCTGTGTTTCGATTTTTAATCTGTCAAAGAACATGGCCGCCGTTGCTTAAAATATATCAGGGGGTCAGACTACTGTTTTTGGCTGGTAAATCAAAAAGTATAAGATATAGACGAAATATGATGCCACCCTAATGCTTCAGTACAAAAGTTCTACGAAAGTATCCATTTGGTCGAAGTTGTCAGATGATCCCTTATAGGGGTTACAGCCCCTTTAAGGTAAAAAAAGGTGTAGCCCCATATGGTGAAAAAATAGAGTTTAATTCAAGTTTTTGGCTTATAGAATGAAAACTATTGCAGATAGAAAAAAGCTGTTGCTTGCCTAAATGTTCAGCTCATTGAGCTTTACAAAGTTCTGTATAGGGTTGAAGTTGTCAGGTGACCCCTTATAGGGGTTATAGTCTCTTACAGGGGTAAAATAGTCTTTTTGGCCTTTGAACCAATTGTAGTTTAAACTGGATTGCCGATAAAATATCCTTTCTAATCTCAAATTTAACTTTGTTGTCATTTGTATTTATATCCATATATCTCTGCAAGGGATTGTGATATAAAATTGTTTGAATTTTTCACTGAATCATTTTTATGTAAATTTATACCATTTCAGTTTAGATGCTTAAAATTTCAAAACATTATTGTATTAAGAACAAAAAAATAGTGTTTTCTACAGATGACTTATTACAAGTACAAAAAGATTTTCCTATAAATATTTAATCAAAATGTAATGCGTAATGACATGCATTACGCCAGCAAAGTAATGGTAATGTAATGCACATAGGCTAAATTTTCCGCCCCTACCCACCTCTCCCCTTTTCCTGTGGTTCTTCAAAATTTACCGGTCCTTTGTGTCCCATCCCACCCCCATATTTCATTTATCATCATCATTTCATGTTCATTGTGTCATCCTTTTCATGTTCATCGCCTGTAGATAACCTATATAGCGTTGCACGGGCGTAAAACACCAACTCTCTCACTCACTCAGTAATGTAATGCATTACAGAAGAGAAAAAAAGTAATGGTAATGTAATGTAATGACAAAATTTGTAAAGTAATGGTAATGTAATGCATTACATTGCATAATTATTGACCCCAGGCCTGTACAGAAGCAGAGGTACCAATGGGGTATCCGAAAGGACAGAGACAAAACCAGTAAACAACAACAAGGACGGGACAAAAACAGACAACATGTAAGAAGCAGAGGTACCAATGGGGTATCCGAATATCAAAAGTCCGAAAGGGCAGAGACAAAACCAGTAAACACCAACAAGAACGGGACAAAAACAGACAACATGTAAAACATGGAAACACAAAATAACTGAATATCAATCAACAACGCGAACTCCAGTCGAAACAAGAGTGAACTCAGGTGTTCCGGAAGAGAAAGCAGTTCCTGCTTGCTTTAGCACACCCGTCGCGTTGCCAATAGTCCATTCAGCGTGTCAAATCCGGTAAAGGAAGACAAAACAACACCCTATGACAAACCAACATCTGCACTCATCTGAGAGATCGAAATCCCATATTTGTCTATAAGTGCATGATGTCTTCCGTAAAATTTCTTGAGTGAAGACAGCAACCGAGGAGCAACAGAACCCTGTGTGTGCAATTTTTGCGTCAGACGTGTCGCTCTGCTAAGGAAATCGATGTAAGTCCCGCACGCTCTGGAGTAACGAATTAATTGAGATACGTAAACTCCATAAGCTGGAGCGGACGGAATGTTGCTACACAAGAAGGGAAAGTTGACGATTGGAAAGTTGAAGTCATCACGTTTGTCATAGAGCCTTGTTGAAAGTTTTCCTTGTGAGTCAATTTCTAGATGTAGATCTAAATATGAAGCAGACTTCCTAGAATCCGTTGTGTCCTTTATCTCAAGCTCCTGGGGATATAAGAGATGGAGAGTCACCAAATCGAGAATTGTTTAGTGAAAGGACATCATCAATATAACGGAACGTGAGGTTGAAAGAGAGAGCTAGTCTACGGTCTTTTTTGTCTAGAAGAGATTGTAAGAAGTCTGCTTCATATGAATGAAGAAACAAATCAGCAAGCAAAGGTGCACAATTAGTACCCATTGGAATCCCTATTGTTTGCTGAAAAACACGTCCACCAAACTGAACAAATATGTTGTCAATAAGAAAGTTGAGCATGTCGATTATTTGGTCTTCTGTAAATTTGTTCTTTTTCTTAGACTCATTGATGACAAAGTAAGTCTTGGTATAATCGACTACTAGAAATTTGTACCTGCGTTTTCCATTCTTTTTGAAAAAGCTGCGTTTAATCAGCTGTGCCAATCGCGATTTCAGTTGTTCATGTGGAATAGAAGTGTAAAGTGTGGAGAAATCGAATGTTTTGATGCTGTTACAAGATGAAACTGATTTAGAGTTAAGAATCTCCATCAGTTCTTTCGAATTCTTCAGGATCCACATTTGATTGACACCATTTCTAGAATAACAACAATCGTAATATTTCTGGAGGCCGGATTTTATTGCCGTAAGTATTGAAGTAAACAGAACTGAAAGAAGCTTAGTTGTACATTTGGATGACCCTGCAATGAAGCGCTGTTTGTATGGATTTTTATGTAATTTAGGAATCCAATACAGGGATGGAATGTCATCATTACTGCCACCAACAGGAAGGCCGAAGGAGGAAATGACAGATTTGTGATTGTCAATGATTTCCTCCTTAGACAGTGTTGTAGCCGTGTATGTGGTACTATTGCTGGTAAAACCAACCCCCAATTCAGCTGTCAAACAGTCAATATAGTGTTTCTTGCACACAAAAATGATGTTATTTTGTGCTTTGTCTGCAGGTACAACAACATATTAAAACATGGAAACACAATATAACTGAATATCAATCAAGAACGCGAACTCCAGTTGAAACAAGAGTGAACTCAGGTGCTCCGGCAGAGTATGAAGTTCCTGCTTGCTAAAGCACACGCGTCGCCAATAGTTTATTCAGCGTGTCAATTACAGCCCCTAAATTAACATGTTTTCATGTTTTTGGCTAATATAATGAAAACGATAGCAGATTGAGAAAAGTGGTTGCTTGCTGTAATGTAATATTCATTTAGCTCTTAACAAAAGTCTCTATAGAGTCAAAGTGTTCAGATGGCCTTTCAAATATTTTTACACGTTTTGGGCCTACAGAATGAAAACTATTGCTGAATGAGAAAAGCTGTTACTTGCTTAAATGTTCAGCTTATTTAGCTCTACAAAATTCTTTATATGGTTGACATAAAGACCAGGTGAGCGATTCAGGCTCCTGGGAGCCTCTTGTTTGTAAAATACAAACGGGACTCGAACTCCATCTGAGAGGTGATCGGCTAGTGATCAACAGTATGGATTTAACCAGCGCCTTAACGAAATGTGGTTTAGCTATCTTAGAAAACGATTTTACAAATTTTCGATGGTAGGAGCACAGTCCCAAAAAAGCTCCTAGTCTGTGTAACAGTAGTGGTAGGCCTATAAATCCTAGGTTGATGAAACTTGATAAGCTCCTGAAGTAACTTAGCACTGTTGCATCCCCATCTTTTTACCTTGATCTGATTTTCTGGTTAAGTGAGTTTGATTATTGTTATTGCATATATAATAATGTTCTAGTTCTGATCCCAGAAATTTCAAATCCTTATAAATTTAAAATATAGTTATAGTAGGAACAAATATTGTTTCTGAAGGTGCAGGCAGGCGAAACACACTTTAGCGTTAACTCTTGTTTCAATTTATAGTTTTAGATGTATACGACACACACGAACTATCTGTCTAAAGTATGAAAAACATGGGTCTCTTAAAGTACCTGGACGACTTTAGAAAAAGCCTGGACGGATATATTAATTTATTTTAAAAAAAAAGTCAGATATTACATATTGACATCAAGATTCAGGATGCCATTGTATAATATTCACGTCCATTAATAATGCCTCGCTATCTCATTCAATTTATTTACCTTTTAATGGGTGAAATATGTCATATGTTCGTCTTCAAGGTGGGATCCTTAAATGCGCCGAAGTCCCAGTATTTATTCTGTGATGTACCTTGTCTGTTCTCCCAAGATTATCGGCAGATTTTGCAAATACATCTTCATAATGGCGTACTTAGTCTTTTATTTTTGTTTTGGGGTTCTGCTAGTCCCGTGCGGGGCCCGGGTGGCGAATAGGCCCGCAGCAGAGCCTAGCTTGTCGTAAGAGGCGACTAAGGGTCTTGGGATTCTGACGTCGGGTCAGTGCTCAGCCCACAGAGCGACCAAGTGTGAACCCTAGGTGGCTGAATAGGGTGGCCCTCGTCCGCGGGGGTTGTCAGGTCTATAATACGGAAACCCTGACCGCCGACCATAGTGGGCCAACGTGTGTGGAGAGTGCCACGCTTCATGCACGTAAAAGACCCCTTTGTGGACCGCCCAGTAGTGCACCACATAGGCTAAATTTTCCGCCCCTACCCACTTCTCCCCTTTTCCTGTGGTTCTTCAAAATTTACCGGTCCTTTGTTTCCCATCCCACCCCCATTTTTCATTTATCATCATCGTTTCATGTTCATTTTATCACCCTTTTCATGTTCATCGCCTGTAAATAACCTATATAGCGTTGCACGGGCGTAAAACACCAACTCACTCACTCACTCACGGGGTTCTGCTAAATGTTCACAGCTTTTGGTATACAAGTCTGGTAAGTGGTCAGGCACGGTTGGACTACTTGACCCTTGTTCTTTAACATTATAACATCTGACGGTTACAGCTTTTCCATAACAAGATTCGCATATTCCTACCAATTCTTTGGCGTGGAGAGTAACTGATTCATCTTTGAAATTCACTGCCTGTACGACAGGTTTTTCTTGTTGTGGATCCAAGATTCCATTAGTGATAAAAACTCCTCCTTCTCGTGATGGCGTGTCTCTGGATTCGATATACCCATAGGAACCTATGTGTTCTAAATTTTCGATGTTTATTGGTATTATCATCTTTGATCTTCCAGGTATTGTGATTGTTTCTATAACAAGGTCTGTATTTTGCATTTGCCACTCCCCTATTCAGCAATCTATTTGTTTGTTGCTCGTTGTCAGTAGTTGTCTATTGTAATCTATTTTGTCGATGTGCTTCAGCAGAAGATCTTTGCCCAAAATAACATCTTGTTGGATATCGCATATCAAAGAAATGACTGGCTATTCGAGGGTGTGAGACAAGGATCCGTGTGTTTCAGAGGATTTCCGTCATATCGTATTATTAGTTGGTACTTCGTGGAATAAAGTTTTAAATCTAGTTTAGATTGGTAGATCAGAAAAAAAACTTTGTAGATCACGATTGTTGAAGTAGAACCATAATCTATCAAAATGTTCAAAGGAGTATTGTAAAGGTGGCCTTTAATATAAAAACCATTGTCCCATTTTTTCCTTAATCGTAAAATTGGTTATGACCGTAAAAATATCCACTAGCTCCCGGTCTAGTGAGTCAGTGGGTGTGTCAAGTTTCCATTGTTCCTATGTATGTTTGTTGTGATATGTGTCGACTCTGTGAGTTCTGATTTACTCTCTGCTTCTGCATGTCTTCTTTGCACTTCGGAAATACTTGACAGTTTCTGCATATATGGCCGGGCTCATTACACAGGAAGCATCTGATATCTCTTCTGTCCTTTCCGTTCATAAAGTTTACTAAAACCGGGTCTGTTCGTCTTTCTATAATTTGCAGTAAATGGAGGTCTATGTTCAGTCATATTGTCTTTGTATAGAATAGCAATACGTCTATTCAGAGACTGTATCATTTTCCTGAAGCCCCCTTCATTTGATGTATCCTCTCCACTCTCAGTAAACATCTCCATGCTTGTTTTCTTCTTTTATGTACTGTCTCATATGATAGCCTCGCATCTCTCGATTATCTTTACAGCTTCAACTACAGTCCTGCAATCTTGGTTGGTACACTGGTACTTCATTTCAGGTTGTGTATCCTTGTATTCAGCGCCAGGACCTCTTAGGCTCTTCCGCCATGGTCTGTATAGGCTCTCTGTTCCATCTACACAGTATGCATAAACAACATGATAATATAAAAGAATAAAATTTTAATACGCATACACAACATAATTTAATTAAAATATCTACAACGCTATTATACTTCGTTTCCAAACTGTCAAACATTTTATTATCTCTTATAGAAATGACATATCATCGTTGTTATAATAATACATTTTTACCTGCATTATACAAGGTTCTACCTTTTATCAAAAGGGAAGTTTGCACAACTGTTATCTAGTATTTACTATTGTCTCTATTCGTCAGTCTGCCTTTTATATGATTAACTCCTAAACACCCTCCATCATTTGGTTAATTTGTTGGATTTCAGATACATTTATACAAAAATGTTCCGATTCGTTTTGCTCTTTTCCGTATTCTTAGTAAATAACGGATTTTTATTGGATAATACACCATCTACAAATCAAACGGTCGGAAACACAAACCTTTATTTGACAATTGATGATAGAAACAAAATACACCAGGATATCGAAAAACAGCACAAGGCACTTGAAGCCTTCAGAGCAGAACAGACCCAGGCCTTAAATATTCTGACCGCTCAATTGAAACAGAAGTTAGGTGAACTGGACCGGAAAATTCAGTGTGCAAAATGAGAATGCGACATGTTCAAAAGTTTTGTTGGAAAATATCCAATTGACGAATAAAGTACTCGATATCCAAAACGTTAACACGAATCTTGAGAATAAAATGCGAGATTTAGAATCAAACCTTATAATGGCGGAAAACAGAACGATTGAACTTGAAAAGGAAGTTCGATTTCTTGAGCAGTCAAAAATCGACCAGAATTTACAAAACCTGAAAACAATGCAAGCGAATGTACTAACACTTACGACGAAAGTAAATTCCTTTTCTAGCCGTCAAATTGGTAAGAAATATGTTTAAATTTATGTCAAAAATAATACTTTTAAGGTCAATATTCAAAGATTTTAGATTCAAACCGCAACTATTTATAGCCCAGACAATTTGCCTAAAAATCGTTCACGTTATGTACAAGCACATTCATTCCTTTTAACAAAAAGCACATGAGCCAGAAAAGATTTTTAATAGGGCGACCATTTTTCCAAAAAGCGGTTTTCATTAGCAATTAAAGTAGCTATATAGTTGAGGTCTATATCAATCGATTTTAAAGAACAAAACTTGTGTAATATTATAAACCCATGTTGTGAAATTAATCTTAACTTATTATAATAGAGGCAAAAGGGTTGTTTTTGTTCTAGCAGCTGGTGGCCATTTTGAAATAAATATATCCATTTTAGGCATTTAATTTTACTTAACTTTAAAATCGGCATTGATTTGGGTCTTAATAAAATATAAAGTAAATGGTTTGTTTGAAAGGACAAGATCCTTATATAAAATATGTTTATCCTTCATATCAGGACACACTTATGAGACTCGGCATTGGGTTCCGGTCCCGTGCGGGGCCCGGGTGGCGAATAGGCCCGCAGCAGAGCCTAGCTTGTCGTAAGAGGCGACTAAGGGTCTTGGGATTCTGATGTCGGGTCAGTGCTCAGCCCACAGAGCGACCAAGTGTGTACCCTAGGTGGCTGAATAGGGTGGCCCTCGTCCGCGGGGGTTGTCAGGTCTATAATACGGAAACCCTGACCGCCGACCATAGTGGGCCAACGTGTGTGGAGAGTGCCACGCTTCATGCACGTAAAAGACCCCTTTGTGGACCGCCAAGTAGTTCACCACATAGGCTAAATTTTCCGCCCCTATCCACCCCTCCCCTTTTTTCTGTGGTTCTTCAAAATTTACCGGTCCTTTGTTTCCCACCCCATCCCCATATTTTATTTATCATCATCATTTCATGTTCATTTTATCATCCTTTTCATGTTCATCGCCTGTAAATAACCTATATAGCGTTGCACGGGCGTAAAACACCAACTCACTCACTCACTCACTCATTGGGTTCCGTGCCGCGGCCATTTTGTTACATGATCCTGTTTTTCCTTCCGATAACTGTTCATCACTACTATTAGGGCACTCCAGTTTAGATATTTTACCTCACTAGTAAGAGATGGACTATATTGTATTCACTTGGTCCGTCCATTACAATCATTTGTAACATATTTCTCGGTTTCCACTGTGGAGATTTATGTAAATCGGTTCACTGTAGGCATGATTGGTATCAGGCCCCTTTTCCTGGTCTATCACTCAACTCTATGAGTGAGTTGGTGTTTTACGCCCGTGCAACGCTATATAGGTTATTCATGAAAAGGATGATGAAATGAACATGAAATGATGATGATAAATGAAATATGGGGATGGGTTGGGACACAAAGGACCGGTTAATTTTGAAAAACCACAGGAAAAGGGGAGAGGTGGGTAGGGGCGGAAAATTTGGCCTATGTGGTGCACTACTGGGCGGTCCACAAAGGGGTCTTTTACGTGCATGAAGCGTGGCACTCTTCACACACGTTGGCCCACTATGGTCGGCGGTCAGGGTTTCCGTATTATAGACCTGACAACCCCCGCGGACGAGGGCTACCCTATTCAGCCACCTAGGGTACACACTTGGTCGCTCTGTGGGCTGAGCACTGACCCGACGTCAGAATCCCAAGACCCTTAGTCGCCTCTTACGATCTACTCTATGAAAAAGACCGCAAATCTATCCAAAGGACAACCCATCACTTATATAAAAAATATGAGGAATTAGTAGAATGTAAAGTTCGTCCGCCTAGAGATTTATACATCCACGTACTACCAATGAAGACCACAGTAACAAACTCGCAATCATACTTTGAAATACTTAAACGAAAATTACCATCAAGAAAAATTTGACAAAGAGCAAAGGAGAAACTTGATGACGATTTAACAGAAGTATAGAAAAACAAAAGCACCCAATTTAATGAAAACTCTTGAAAGAGAAGCAAAGGTCATCGGATGGACAGAATGGCGCCAAACAGAGGAGGTAACAGAAATAAATCAAGCATAGGCATGCCATTAAACTGCACCAATATAGATAAATCCAGAATTAAGGACTTGAGTCAAATTGATACTTGATCGTTTTGGGGAAATTCTGGCAAACACAGAACATGGAACATGGAACCTATAGAAATCTGGAATTATAGTTTACCTCGTTTTTATCGACAGTATCAGACACATATGACAAACAACCCAAAATGCACTCAAAAGACCTAATTTTAAAAAAGCAACTTGCACGAGAAAGACCTATTTGACTTTGGCAAGGAAGAAGATCCAATCAAAACAAAAGCAATTATGAAAAATAAATAGAAGAAACTGATAAAAAAAAGAGGCAACCATTCAAACGCAAAATAATAAATGAGAGGCGAGGGTTCAAGCTGGGGTCATGATACGGGGTAAACTATAGAGGTTGGAGTTGAGTTCAGATGTTAATGTAAAAAGACTTGGGTTTGGGCTGGGGTTAAAAATGAAGGTCTGGATTATTGTTAGGAGTAAGGATTATATACTGGTTTAAGACGGGGTGGATTCAGAGGGGCTAGGGGGCTTGCCCCTTTTTTATGTAAAAATTGGGTTGGATATATAGGAAATCATTGAAGTTGAAGAATGATTTAGGTGGGTCCCCGTTTTCGAAATATCTGTGTCCGCTTCTCTAAAAAAATTGGTTAAAATAAAGTTTTATACGTTAAGGTCAGAATATGTTTTTTGTTGACAATAATGAACAAATAATGGCTACCAATGGGTCAAGTCGTTGTCTATCACTTATCTCTGCAAAATAGTGTCAATTAAAATAGTATATATGAATAAGGGTTATGGATTACCTGACAACTTGTATAGTTTTAATTGAATTTGGTTAATGAAAACCTTACAATTCATTGTTTCTTTCCACCATTTTGAATATTTTGATGGGCTAATCTGCTTATAAGTAAAAGGAGGGGTTGTCCACGATTGATGTCAAATTTGATGCTTGTATCATAAAATGAACGCTTCTTCTGATATTTTGAGTTAATCGGAGGGGCTATTAGATATATGGCGTTCTACGCTTCTGTTCAGACCAAGAACTATTATATTTACATCTAATTACGCGAAGAAAAGATCATCCCTAACAAAATGTAAAATTCTACTTTAGAAGGTACATGTATAAGACATAATTATGTTAATTTTATGGAACGCATAAATAGTTGAGGCGTACAAAATAATTTCGCGCGGATTTATTTATTATAGGATAATTAATTTGGTCGAGTGATTAAAACAAAATATGATCACGAGTCGGTGAACGCATCTGAACTTGTTCCGCGCGCAAGTAAACTCCGAGTGCGTTCTGCACGAGTGATCATATTTTGGTTATTCACGAGACCTAATTTATTATCGTATTTATGACCCCAAAAAAATCCGCTATCTAATTGTTTTTTTAACAAAAAGTTTGAATGGAGTATGAATTTAGACCGCAGCAGTCATACTAACAACGCAATACAACTCACGAGGTCATAATTGAGTTTTGGTGGGAAAGGACGCAAGAGTGGAAATATTTTTTTTGTAATTTAACACTGTGAATTTACCAGAATTTATTTCACTTGGAAAAATCGGTATTCCATTTGCATCTATGTAATAAAATATAATTTATTTTCAACAAATCTGCGAACAAATCATATTTTTTTTACCAATACGGCGATCAAATAAATTCTTCTTCGTTTGATATTTTGCAAAAAAAAATTTTTTTTTTTCCTTGCAAATGGTTAATAAAACGTTTTTTGTCTCGCGCTGCAACGCGGGACCATAAAAGCGACTGTTTTTTTTTTTTTTTAAACAGACCTTGTAAGCGCTCTCAACCCTACAAATGTTGACAGATTTTCATAAAATTATTTCTTGAATAAGTTCGAAAATCAGCATTTAATGAAAAATTTTGTATGAGTTTGTAGGGAGTTTGACCATAAGAACGACTCTGTTTTTTTTTATTTTTGCAAAACAGACCTTGTAAGCGCTCTCATCCATACAGATATTGACGGATTTTCATGAAGTTTATACCAAATGTTTTTAACCAATAATTCCCTGGTCAAGTAAAACAATCAGCCGTGTTCGATAATATTTGCTTCACCGGCGGGGGACCCTGGAATTTCATTCTTGGTTTTTTTTGGTTATATTTACGCGTTTACAGGGAAATTGGAAATAAATACTGTAGTTGGTAATTTAATTTGATCGCTCTCTAGTACGCAATGCAAAAAAAGATAATTTTGTTGATTTGTCTAACAAATTTGTAAAGCTTAAGATTATTTATGTTCCGTAAAAGTAACCAATTTATCTTAAACACACCTTATAAAAAGAATTGTTCACTTTTCTAGAAAAGTTATTTTCTTCTTCTACAATTGGATCAAAATAGAATAGTAACTGTTATTTTTTGAATATACATCGTGAACAGAGATTGCAATTCCTAATCCCGTGCCTTCATTGATATTCATAAATTAGGAGGCTTTTACACTGTATTAACAGTTTTACATGACGTGCACTTAAATGACCTATCATAAAATATTACTACATGTAACTTTTTATACCCTTTGAAGAAGAGGGGTGTATACTATTTTACCCTTGTGTGTCCGTTTGTCCGTAACAAAAATTTTGTAACAGTTTTCTCAACAACTACTAGAGATAGAGATCTGATATTTTGCAAATATATCTTTATCCTACAGTCCCATATGGTGTAAAGTATGGAAGCCCATTAGTGCCAATTAGGACTAAAACGTTTTTTATTTATCAGGAGTCCGCCACTTATTATATGGCGACCGCCACTTATTAACTGGCGACCGCCACATAGATTATCTGGCGGCCGCCACTTAATGATCTAGCGGCCGCCACTTAATTATCTGGCGGCCGCCACTTATTAAATGGCGACCGCGACATAATTTATCTGGCGGCCGCCACCTAATTTATCTCGCGGCTGCCATTTAATTAAGTGGCGGCCGCCAGATAATTATGTCGCGGTCGCCTTATAATAGGTGGCGGCCGCCAGATAATTAAGTGGCGGCCGCAGGTTAATAAGTGGCGGCCGCTAGATAGTAAGTCGCGGCCGCCAAATAATTAACTGGGGGTCGCCATTTATTAAGTGGCGGTCTCCTGATAAATAAAAATGTTTCAGTCGTATTTGGCACTAATGGGCTTCCATAGTAAAGCGATTTTATGTTCCTAGGTAAACTACTGGAAACCAATTAATTTTCGCGTGCAATAAGCTTTCGCGAGATTCGCAGAAGCTTTGCATCCGCGAAAGTTTATAGCCGCAAAACAGTCTGAGTGAAAAGGTAGTAATGATGGAGAATTACGAAACCGCGAAAGATTATCTCCGGAAAATGTTCATTCTATGGAAACCGCGAAAGTTTGTAGCCGCGAAAATTAATTGGTTTACAGTTCTTCCTGTTTACCGAATACATTGATTTTTGCACAGCCACGGCTTGATATTTAGGTCTGATATTTTGCATATAGCTTTATCTTACGATCCCATATGGTGTAAAGCTATTTTATGTTCCTTGGTAAACTACTTCCTGTTTACCGAATACTTTGAATTTTTTACATAGTGAACATGAATTCAAAATTTTTGTCAGTTTTTTTTTTCAGGTACTACAAGAGATAGAAGTATGATATTTTGCATATAGCTTTATCCTTCAGTCCCATATTGTGTATAGCGATTTTATATTCCTAGATCAACTACATGTACTTCCTGTTTACCAAATACTTTGATTTTTGCACATAATCAACACGAAATTTTCGTCAAAGTTTTCTCAGCAACTACAAGACAAAGAGATCTGATATTTTTATGCCCTGTCAACAAAGTTAGGGGGGGCATATAGTTTTTCGGTCTGTTCGTCCGTCCGTCACAGTTAAGTTTTCCGCACTTTTTTTTCGACATCCTGGAATATATTCAAAATATTTGTTATGTGAGTCTACCATGATGAGTTACAGGTACAAGTCTAGTTTGAGTTTCGTTTCAGTCCACT
The DNA here is from genome assembly GCA_963971305.1 of Arcuatula senhousia. Classification (NCBI taxonomy): domain Eukaryota; kingdom Metazoa; phylum Mollusca; class Bivalvia; order Mytilida; family Mytilidae; genus Arcuatula; species Arcuatula senhousia. Next base: position 47,582,729 of record OZ020315.1, on the reverse strand, counting down.
GATTTTGACCTAAATTACGGCCCTTGGACTTAGCAAATTTTGTAAAAACAAGTTTTCCGCATTTTTTTTCGACATCCTTGCATATGTTCAAACGATTTTTAGTATGTGAGTGTACAATGATGAGTTACAGGTCATTAAAAGTAATAACAAAACTACCGAACTTGAATGATCAATCTCAAAGTCCAGAGAAAATGACAAAAACGAATCAGTCATACCGGAGAATTGGTGGATTGCAATGGTCCTGACTTGGTACAGGCATTTCAAACGAAATGGTGGGTTAAACCAGGTTTTATGGCGCCAAACCTCCCTCTTCCATTGCGATCTTAGGATCCGATAATGACCATAGAACACAACATAGTTGTGAGACACAATAGGGATATAGAGGTGATCATCTCAGTACAGCAGACCAGTCAAACACTAATTAAAACAATTAACCACCATATCTTTTAACTCAATTTTGAACTTTTCTCCCAGTGGCTGATAACGAAGAAAGATTTTTTTAGGGATCGTATGAGACGTATTTTCTTATAGCCCTGTTCCAAAAGTCGGTCACGAAGAAATCGGTGTCTGATTAAAAAAAACTGTGAAATGTGTGCAAGCTCTGGCAAGTTTGAGTTTCGTACTGATCCACTGATTTTGACCTAAATTAAGGCCCTCCAACTTAGCCAATTGGTAAAAATAACATTTCTCCGCACTTTTGTCCACATCCTTCCATATATTCATAGATTTTAGGCATGCGAATCTACCATGATGCGTTACAGGTCAAGTATGATTTTCGTTCCGGTCCACTGATGACCTAAATTACGGCTCTTGGACCTAGCAAATTTTGTAAAAAAAAAACAAAAAAACAGTTTTATTTTAATTGCCAGCGGGGCATCAGTGATCCTTGTTCATATAGCTTTATCCAATAGCACCATATGGTGTGAAGCGATTTTATGTCCCTAGGTCAACCACTTCCTGTTAACCGGGTATTTAAACTTGTATGCATGGCATAGTTTGGGGAGCGTGGTATCACTAGTGAGCATTAGCTTACAGATTTACTTGACATGTTTGATTTGCATATGATGAGTAGTTGTTAGTATATTGAATTTCGAATCTCAAATGACCCATCAAAGCTTTCAAAATAATCAGCTTATTGAATTTAAATAATGGTACAAGTTCGTGAAATTGGCCCGTCACAGTCTAGTTCGATAAAAATACCGAACATGTTTAATTTTGAAAAAGTAGTGTACCTTTTAACAAAGTGCAATCAGTCCTCTTTTTTCAGACTGCATAATTAAAACACACCGATTGTATTTTATGTATGAAAAATATTTGCTTAACCGCATAAAAACTATTTTTTTTACATCAATTATGCATATTTACAGTTGCTGTGAACGCAATAGTTGGTCCCCTCGCCACATATAAAGCCAACCAAAACGTCACGTTTGTAACCTTCCGGACATCGATTGGACTTGCTAATCAAGAAGACCTTAGGACCACTGGCAAATTCATATGCAACTATCCAGGCTTATACCTATTTTCGTATACAATGATGTCAGATTCACAGTATGCCATCTTCTCCGTCTTTAAAAACAATCTTTGGTTAAATAATCTGTATGCACATTCAAGGGAAGCTACTGGTGTCTTTGTTTTACAGCTTCAGGTAGGGGATGCAGTGTATGTGAAATGTCACCTAGAACAATTAGTCGATGGCTATTCAATGATTACTATTGTTAAATTAGACTAAAGAAATTTGATTGTAAATTGAAAAATAAAGTATAGAAACAACAGTAACTGGTTAATATGTTTGAATATGAAGAAACCAATAATGTATCATCATGTTTTTTCTTACTTTATCAAGTCAATGTGAGCAATTGGGTTTCATCTTTTTAAACTTATCTTCATAGATTACCTCTTTAGAAACGACGTAAGGGTGTTCGCTCCTATTATCAAAAATAAATAGGTTTCGAATTTGGTACCGGTCCCGTGCGAGGCCCGGGTGGCGAACAGGCCCACAGCAGAGCCTAGCTTGTCGTAAGAGGCGACTAAGGGTCTTGGGATTCTGACGTCGGGTCAGTGCTCAGCCCACAGAGCGACCAAGTGTGTACCCTAGGTGGCTGAATAGGGTGGCCCTCGTCCGCGGGGGTTGTCAGGTCTATAACACGGAAACCCTGACCGCTGACCATAGTGGACCAACGTGTGTGGAGAGTGCCACGCTTCATGCACGTAAAAGACCCCTTTGTGGACCGCCAAGTAGTGCACCACATAGGCTAAATTTTCCGCCCCTACGCACCTCTCCCCTTTTCCCGTGGTTCTTCAAAATTTACCGGTCCTTTGTATCCCACTCCACCCCCATATTTCATTTATCATCATCATTTCATGTTCATTTTATCACCCATTTCATGTTCATCGCCTGTAAATAACCTATATAGCGTTACACGGGGGCGTAAAACACCAACTCACTCACTCACTCACGAATTTGGTACCTTAAATGAAAAGATACAAGTTTAAGACATATCATAAGCAAATGATAGGTTTCAAGATAATTGACGCTGAAGAAGGTTGTCTTCGAGTTTTTCATAGGGTAATCATTTGCAGCATTTAACTGTTAAAACGCATGACAGAATAAGTAAGTAAGTAAATAAAACTTGATTTTGATTCGACATGATAAAAACAATACCAAACAAGCTCTAAAGAGATTTTACCGAATATTTAAAACCGAGAAACCGAGATTTAGTGCCTGGAGAACAATAACAAAATTCCCGTTCCGCCGAGTGGCAAAAGTTTTAAGTTAGTCCGCAGGAGGTAGATAAGCGACAGACTTGAAAACGTATCCCACCATATGGAGCCCCTACCTGAAGCTGTATACCAAATCTCAAAAGCCTACTGTCCCGTGCGGGACCCGGGTGGCGAATAGGCCCGCAGCAGAGCCTAGCTTGTCGACTAAGGGTCTTGGGATTCTGACGTCGGGTCAGTGCTAAGCCCACAGAGCGACCAAGTGTGCATCCCAGGTGACTGAATAGGGTGGCCCTCGTCCGCGGGGGTTGTCAGGTCTATAATACGGAAACCCTGACCGCCGACCATAGTGGGCCAACGTGTGTGGAGAATGCCACGCTTCATGCACGCAAGAGACCCCTTTGTGGACCGCCAAGTAGTGCACCACATAGGCTAAATTTTCCGCCCCTACCAACCTCTCCCCTTTTCCTGTGGTTCTTCAAAATTTACCAGTCCTTTGTGTCCCATTCCATCCCCATATTTCATTTATCATCATCATTTCATGTTCATTTTATCACCCTTTTCATGTTCATCGCCTGTAAATAACCTTTATAGCGTTGCACGGGCGTAAAACACCAACTCACTCAAAAGCCTACCATTTATAGTTTCTTGTTTAAAGTTTTATATTTCTAGACGTTTGGGGCAATTCTTCTAACCTCTTCCAATGTTGTGGGTTTAGAAAAAAGGCAAATAGGCACCAATGGGGCATTCGAGTGTCAAAAGTCCGAAAGAGCAACGACGAAACTGTCAAACACAAATAAGAACTGCACAAACAAACATACTCCATATCCTTTCATATATTATAAAACACAATATCAACCGAACGGAAATCAACAACGCGAACTCAAGTCGTAACAAGAGTGAACTCAGGTGTTCTGGAATTGTAAGCGGTTCCTGTCTGCTATAGCACACCTGCCATGATGCTCCTGTGTTGAGTGAATGTGTTATGGACAGTTTTCCCTATTTTGGCCTTGAATCATTTTATATTTCGGGACATCACAGGCTGTTAATGCTTGATCTAAGTGTTAGAAAAAGTCTTCCGTGTTTTGTATGTGTTTGTTTAATCTGTAGAACGTCTACATCAAATTAATCTACCTTTCTTTCGAAGCTGTCCAGAAATGCTGTCTTGAGATTTTATAATGATTTTTTAACGGTCGCATTTAATCACACGTACAGATTTCTTGGAATTCCTGGTTATATCTGAAATCCAAAAGTGGTCCATTGTCTCTCCTCCGTCATGTCTTGAAGTCGATATCAACTCATGAAGAAGGGACACCATTAAGAAGCCGATGATTTTCCTGAGTAATTTCTACCTGGATACCGATCGGCAGTGTGGCAGATGAGGTCTTAAAGCCCTTAGCTGGTACTGATATCGCTCTGACCTGGTGTGGATATCTCTTCCGTTGTTGCAGGGTTTTTGGCTATCTTAGTTCGTTACCTGAATTTTCTGGTGCTGGCATCTGTTTCTTGTCTCTGTAGGGAACCTAGATTTTTAGCTCACCTGGCCAAAGGCCATGTGAGCTATTGCCATCACTTGGCGTCCGTCGTCGTCGTCGTCCGTCGTCGTCGTTAACTTTTCTTCAAACTTCTTCTCCTCTGAAACGGCTGCACAGATTCAAACCAAATTTGGTCTGGTGGTACTTTAGGGTATCCCCCACAGAACTGATGTGGGGATTTTTGATTCGTCGAAAAACATGGCCGCCGTTGCTAAAAATAGACCAGGGGGGTCAGACTACTGTTTTTGGCTTGTAAATCAAAAAGTATAAGAGATAGATGAAATCTGATGCCACGCTACTGCTTCAGCATCAAAAGCTCTACAAAAGTCTCCATTGAGTCGAAGTTGTCAGATGACCCCTTATGGGAGTTACGGCCCCTTAAAGGTGAAAAATAGCATTTTTTCATGTTTTTGGCCTATAGAATGAAAACTATTGCAGATAGAGAAAAGCTGTTGCTTGCTTAAATGTTCAGCCTATTTAGCTCTACACATGCCTTCATAGGGTCGAAGTTGTCGGATGACCCCTTATAGGGGTTACGGCCCCTTAAAGTAAAAAAATAGTGTTTTTGGCCTATAGAATGAAAACTATTGCAGATAGAGAAAAGCTGTTGCTTGCTTAAATGTTCAGCTCCTTTAGCTCTACAAAAGTCTCCATAGGGTCAAAGTTGTCAGATGACCCGTTATAGGGGTTATGGCCCCTTAAAGGCAAAAAATTAAATTAGAAGTAATAATAAATATGAATAAATATGAGAGCCGGTGGTGTAGTGGTTAACGCGTCGGGCTACTAACACCAAGGTTCGTGGTTCGATCCTCGTCCGGGGTGAAAATTACATGAACCAATTTTCCGACTCTCTCTTGACACCATTTGCGAGGATGGTCGCAAGGAACGATGCTAGTCCTTCGGAAGGGACAAAAAAAGGTTGTCCCGTGTATGTGGAGAGCAATACCCCATGCACGTTAAAGACCCCTTTGTAGAGTTCGATAAGAGTAGGCTCAATGGGGGCCGCTGCAAAGGTCACACTCGCAAACTGCTAGCTGGAGAGGGATTTACATAAGCATTAAGCTTGTTTCCCAATCCAGGATAAATAAATATGTTTAAACTAAAGGCAAAAAATTGAGTTTTTGGCCTATAGAATGAAAACTATTGCAGATAGAGAAAAGCTGTTGCTTGCTTAAATGTTCAGCTCATTTAATTCTACACAAGTCTCCATATGGTCGAAGTTGTCAGATGACCCCCTATAGGGGTTACAGCCCCTTAAAGGCAAAAAATAGTGTATTTGGCCTATGGAAGGAAAACTATTGCAGATAGAGAAAAGTTGTTGCTTGCTCAAATGTTCAGCTCATTTAGCTCTACAAAAGTTTCCATAGGGTCAAAGTTGCCAGATGACCCCTTATAGGGGTTACGGCCCCTTAAAGACAAAAAAAAGTGTTTTTGGCCTAAAGAAAGAACTTTTGCAGATAGAGAAAAGATGTTGCTTGCTTAAATGTTCAGCTTAATTAGCTCTACAAAAGTCTTTTTAGGGTGGAAGTTGTCAGATGACCCCTTTAAGGGGTTATGGCCCTTTAAAGGTGAAAAATAGTGTTTTTTGCTTTGGAATGAAAACTATTGCAGATAGAGAAAAGCTTTTTATTGCTTAAACATTCAGCTCATTTAGCTATACAAAAGTCTTCAAAGGGTTGACATTAAGACCAGGTGAGCGATTCAGGCTCCTGGGAGCCTCTTGTTTTATTCTCCTACCAAATGTCGTAATGACTTCTCGCCCTGGCTTATTTCTTTCGGCCTTTGCCATACAAGAGAAAATTATCTTAATTAAAACGGTATTTATTAATGAACCAGCAATTTCGTAACGTATATTTTACACAAAGATAAAGCGATCTCACTTGGCATTGTTTTAGAACTAAAAATCTAATAGTTATGCAATACCAATATGAAATTTGAAAAACGTTTAATATTTATAAATACTGAGCCAAGTGCAGCTACTATACATAAAATGTTTTCCAAAAATGTGCTGCGAAAAGTGAAGAATTAATTAAATTTAAACATTGAACCGGAATATTAATTAAAGTTCTTAAAAATTATGGAAAGCCAAAATGAAACAATAGAGAAATGTTTTTTTTACATAGAAGATGAAGGCAAACGACGAACATGTCTTTTCTTGTCCTTAATCAAGCTTGTCCCTTCGGGACTCGCATGACGAATAGGCCCGCAGCAGTGCCTTACTTGTCATAAGAGGCCTTGAAATTTTGACATCGGTTTAGTGGTCATCCCACGAAGCGACCAAAGTGTGTACTCTAGGTGGCTGAAAAGGGTGGACTTCGTCCGCGGGGATTTTCGGGTCAAATACGGACCCTGACCATAGTGGGCCAACGTGTGTGGAGAGTGCTATGCTTCATGCACGTGAAAGATTTCTTTGTGGACAGCCAACTTTTGCACGAAATTGGCTAAAATTTTCGCTCCTAATGATCCTAAACAATGCTCGATTTGGTGACTTTCTCCATCTCATATATCCACAGGAGCTTGAGATAAAGGACACAACGGATTCTACGAAGTCTGCTTCATATTTAGATCTACATCTCGAAATTGACTCTCAAGGAAGACTTTCAAAAAGGCTCTATGACAAACGTGATGACCCCAACTTTCCAATCGTCACCTTTCCCTTCCTGTGTAGCAACATTCCGTCCGCTCCAGCTTATGGAGTTTACGTATCTCAATTGATTCGTTACTCCAGAGCGTGCGGGACTTACATCGATTTCCTTAGCAGAGCGACACGTCTGACGGAAAAATTGCTCACACAGGGTTATGTTGCTCCTCGGTTGCTGTCTTCACTCAAGAAATTTCACGGAAGACATCATGCACTTATAGACAAATATGGGATTTCGATCTCTCAGATGAGTGCAGATGGTGGTTTGTCATATGTTTTGTTTTGTCTTCCTTTACCGGATTTGACACGCTGAATGGACTATTGGCAACGCGACGGACATGTTATAGCAAGCAGGAACTGCTTACTCCTCCGGAGCACCTGAGTTCACTCTTGTTTCGACTGGAGTTCGCGTTGTTGATTGAAATTCAGTATTTTGTGTTTCCATGTTTTCTGTTTTTGTCCCGTTCTTGTTGGTGTTTACTGATTTTGTCTCTGCCCTTTCGGACTTTTGACATTTGGATACCCCATTGGTACCTCTACTTCTTTAACGTTAATGGTGTCCCAGGGTTTAAATCCTAAATGTCCAGATCCGATCTTTTAGCATTTATTAGACTTATACATGTTATAAGAGTAGCTGAACTTGTGCAGTTGGTGTATCGTATGATTTTGTTCTACATTTATGTAGCCAGGTGACTTCGTTTAAGTTTGTGTGGCTTTGTAGCCTGGTAGTCAGACTTGTCTGACACGATTTACCATAAAATTTCTAATAATTTGTCGCTGAAATTTCCGTTTTTTAAATTCAAAATTGTTTAAAACACCAGGTTTCTTTCCTTGTAATGCATTTGGTCGATATCCTCGGTGCTGGATTTTGCTTCCTTGTTCGAACGTTTTGGTTTTGAGTACTTTTCGTTTTCAACAGTTTTGGAATTTGACCTTCCAATGTTTTGATTTAAATCCTACTGATGAGAGGTTACTCCTTGAAATATCGATATATAGCATATCCAAATTAACCGTTCATACCCGCGTTTTGGTATTTGTAATTTTGGGCTTGTTTTGCTTAGGATATGTGCTCTAATACCTTAGCTCAAGTCCATTGCTTTTGAGAATAAAAAGCTTCGCCGAGCGCAGCATGATACGACCGCAACATGTTGAACCCTGTACATTTTAGGCCCAATATGGATAGCCTATTGCTCTGGACACATGCAGCCCATGGTGGACTGACAAAGGTTTTTGACACATGCTGCTCTGGTGGACTTTCAACCAAGGGGGTAAAAATATAAATTTTCAATTTTGTATTCTACTCTTGCAAAAAAATTGTCAAATTGGACAAGCATTAAAAAAAAATCAATTTCGGCCACTTTTGGCCCCTTATTATGTAACAGGTGAAAAAGGGGTGGGGTTGCAAAAATAATTTCTCAAATTTGGATTCACTACTTGACAAAAATAAACTTGCAAAAAAAAATTTCAAAAACAAACCAGAAATAAAAGTTTTTATTACGGCCCCTTTTGGCCCCTAATTACAAAACAAGTGAAAAAGGGGATGGTCACAAAAATTAATTCTCAAATTTGGATTCACTACCTTACAAGAATAAACTTGCAAAAAAAATTTTTTAAATCGGACCACAAATAAAAAAGTTTTGATTTTGGCCCCATTTGGCCCCTAATTACGTAATAGGGGAAAAAGGGGGGGGTCGCAAAATTTAATTCTTAATTGTGTAAATGAGCTGAACATTTAAGCAAGCAACAGCTTCTCTCTACCTACTATACTAGTTTTCATTTCATAGGCCAAAAACATGAAAAAACATTATTTTAGGGGCTGTAGCCCCTATAAGGGGTCATCTGACAACTTCGACCGTATGGAGTTTTTTGTGAGCTAATTGAGCTGAACAATTAAGCAAGCAACAGCTTTTTGCTATCTGCAATAATTTTCATACTATAGGGCAAAAACATGAAAAAATGCTATTTTTCACCTTTAAGGGGCCGTAACCCCTATAAGGGGTCTTCTGACAACTTCGACCAAATGGAGACTTTTGTAGAACTTTTGATCCTGAAGCAGTAGGGTGGCATCAGATTTCATCTATCCCTTATACTTTTTGAATTACAAGCCAAAAACAGTAGTCTGACCCCCCTGGTCTATTTTTAGCCATGGCGGCCATGTTTTTTGACGAATCAGAAATTGAAACATCACTATAGTGCAGGGTACCCTAATGATCAATCATACCAAGTTTGATTGAATTCTGTTCAGTAGTTTCAGAGGAAAAGATTTTGAAAAAGTTATTGTAAGAACAAACAAAAAAGTTACAATTTTGGCCCCTTTTGGCCCTTAATTTCCAAACGAAAAAAGGGGGGACTCCCAAAATCAATCCCATCCATCCTTTATCCTTTAATGGTAAGAAATATCATTGTCAAATTTCATTGCATTTGGATAACTAGAACTAAAGTTATCGTGTATACACTAAAGTTAACGGACGACGACGACAACGACAACGACAACGACGACGACAGCATCATACCATTATACGTCCGCAATTTTTTTTCGGTCGTATAAAAACCGCCTTTGCACAGGATTGATTTGTTTGGATTGCCGGTGCATAACATCTTAAAGCTACGAACCATCTTTGATATGATCGGTCTTCAATGAATCATCCCGTGCGGGGCCCGGGAGGCGAATAGGCCCGCAGCAGCGCTAAGCTTGTCGGTAAAAGTCAAACCATAGTGGTGCACCGTGTTGGGAAAAATGTCACGTTCCTCGCACGTTATAGAACCCTGCTGCAGGTCTCGGTAAGAGTAGGACCCGTAGGATCCCCATGCAGGAGGCAAAATTTCCCGTCCCTACCCATCACTCCTTTTTCCAGTGGCAGTCGAAACTCTCCTACCCGATTGGCCTTGTGTCCCTATTTCCTCCACTTCATCATCATTTCATGTTCATCTCCCGGATATAGCCGAAATCGCGCTGCTTGAGAGTAAAGCAATAACTAACTAACTAACTTCAATGAATCTGCATGCGATAGTTTATCAAACCGTATGCCCTCACCTGAATAAGTGGATCTTTGTCTCTTCTCTGTGGTACTTTTTTCAAACCTGGTTTGGTTTGCGATTTCCTTTGGACGCTTATCATATTAAGAGAGCTGGGGTGACCATTTTGTCTTTGACAACAGTATCACTCAAACTTGGAATTTTAGTTGATATTTCATATCTGATGTATAAGAGGCGATTTTCTATAAAGAAACCACACGGATCTGGAAAATATTGTTTAAGCATACATTAGAATAACAAATGAAAAAAAATTCTATATATGTAAGAAAAAATATTCTAAAAAGTGATAGCAAAAAAACAAGAGGCTCCCAGGAGCCTGAATCGCTCACCTGGTCTTGAGTCAACCCTAAACATGTAAACACTTTTCTAGAGCTAAATGAGCTGAACATTTAAGCAAGCAACAGCTATTCTCTATCTGCTATAGTTTTCATTCACTAAGCCAAAAACATGAAAAAACATCATTTTAGGGGCCGTTCCCCCAATAAGGGGTCATCTGACAACTTCGATCCCATGGAGACTTTTGTAGAGCTCCATGAGCTGAACATTTAAGCAAGCAACAGCTTCTCTATCTGCTATAGTTTTCATTCACTAAGCCAAAAACGTTATTTTAGGGGCTGCAACCCCTATAAGGGGTCATCTGACAACTTCGACCCTATGGAGACTTTTGAAGAGCTAAATAGGCTGAACATTTAAGCAAGCAACAACTTTTCTCTATCTGTAATAGTTTTCATTCCATAGGCCAAAAACATGAAAAAATGCTATTTTTCACCTTTAAGGGGCTGTAACTCCTATAAAGGGTCATCTGACAACTTCGACTCAATAGAGACTTTTGTAGAGCTTTTGATGCTGAAGCAGTAGTGTGGCATCAGATTTCATCTATTTCTTATACTTTTTGATTTAAAAGCCAAAAACAGTAGTCTGACCCCCCTAGTCTATTTTTAGTAACGGCGGTCATGTTGTTTGGACGGCGGTCACCATTTGTGCAATCTTGGTAGAGGACATCCCATAGATGAAGTGTGCAAAGTTTCAAAGCAATCCCTTCAGTCGTTTTGGAGAAGATTTTCAAAGAAAAGTTAACGACGACGACGGACGACGACGACGGACGCCAAGTGATGGCAATAGCTCACATGGACCGTCCAGGTGAGCTAAAAATCCGAAAACATTTGCATTTTGTTATATTAATCATATGTTATATGAACACCAACGGTACACAGTAAAGTCGACCATTGTTTGATAGTACAGCAACTTAGGGAGGAGTGTTATGTGACTTAATACTCACTCCAAGGAACACGCGAATCATAACCTTAATTTTACGTCGTATGGAAAGCCGTAGTGGATCTCCGCATTAACAATTTATTTACAATTGGTGTCGATGGGGAAATGTTTAAGTTCCATGAGTTCGACAATTCAATTATTTGACGAACGTACAATTTAAATTTCGAATAAGCGCAGCTTTAATGATTTTGAAGAAAAGTTATTTCATTCGATTTGATTCGATAAGTATAAAGTTAATGCAGTTGATTATAAGAGAAAACTTTAACGGAGTTTAGTAAAAATTACCTGGATCGATTCGCGTGTTCCTATGAATTATACTTGTCTACTTGTTTTAAATATTATTTTTGTTGGATTTGACGTATTCTAAGTATAGTTAGTTAGTTATTGCTTTACTCCCAAGCAGCACGATTTCGGCTATATCCGGGAGATGAACATGAAAGTGGTGATACAATGAACATGAAATGATGATGAAGTGGAGGAAATGGGGACACAAGGCCAATCGGGTAGGAGAGTTTTGACTGCCACTGTAAAAAGGAGTGATGCGTAGGGACGGGAAATTTAGCCTCCTGCATAGGGATCCTACGGGTCCTACTCTTACCGAAACCTGCAGCAGGGTTCTTTAACGTGGGAGGAACGTGACATTTTTCCCCAACACGGTGCACCACTATGGTTTGCGGTCAGGTTTTCCGCATTATCGCCTGACGACCCCGCATCTCTCTATTCTAAGTATAAGAAAAGCTCCAAATCAGTGATTGGTAAAGATGATAGAAAATTACACGCTGTCAGACCATGACATGGGTATTTTATAAATGTAATGGTTTTCATAATTTTTGATAAAATCCTTGTTATAAGTTATCAAAAATACGTATACACTTTTGAAAAATAATTTGGAACTAGTAAATATGAAAAAAACTGGTATATTTATGCAGAACTTCCGGAAAACATAGAAATTTGAAACAATGCACCAAGAAGAAAAAGGGGCATAATTCAAGCATTAACAGAGTTATGACCCCTGATTATTTACTCTTTTCGTTTGGTATTTGCTAAAAGTATCTTAAAACATTGAAGTCACAATCCTCTACTAAATTATAGACATAAACTTCGAAATTTGACGAAAAATCGAATGCTGACAATCTGACCTTTGACCTCTGATCACATACTTTTGCACCACTTGTAACCTTTACGACCACTCAAAATGAATTGAGTTAGAATTAAGCTATCCAAAAGTGTTTGATTCAGCCGTGTGTCAGGGTGGTTGATTAAAATTTGAAATCGACACTCTAAGTCACTGCACTATAAACAAGTATTGAATTGATTAAAAATATAAAGGGAAACAATTATCTAACAGTAGCAAGTCCACAAATTAGTGCTGTTATTTTCACAAGTGTTGGATATATAGAATTCTTGTCCGGGTAATTTTTGATTATTATTGTTTTTATCGATTTTTGTCCGGGTAAATTTTTATTGTTCAAAAGCAGACAGCTAGGTTCAAAATACTTACAAATGAACACAAATGCACATAGATTTTCCCACCAAAGCCTTTTATATTAACAAATATTCTTTTAATTCTTTTAGAAGTAAATCTTTGAGAGAGACGTGTACTCATCGAGGTTTCTTTGAAATGGGTCCATGGTTTATTTAATTTCATTTACTTGCCACGCTTCATGCACGTAAAAGACCCCTTTGTGGACCGCCAAATAGTGCACCACGAAGGCTAAATTTTACGCCCCTACCCACCTCTCCCCTTTTCCTATGATTCTTCAAAATTTACCGGTCCTTTTAGTGCAGTGACAATTTCAAAAAAAGATGCTTATTTTCGGAGTTTTATCCACCGGGTGGACACACGGCTAATTTTTGTTTTATTGTTTAGAGGATACCTTAAGGCAACTTTTTTGCCCGGTCGTAAAGATTTCCCATGGTGATGTTGTATTTTTTATGAAGAAAAAGGGGGGTCATCTGGTTTGGGGGAAATTTAAGTGTTGTCTTTGGTTTACAATTACTTTTAAGAGGACTTAACAGGGCTAAAACTTGTAATTGGTTTAGGTAGGCTAGTATTTAAGAATTCTTAAACTTCCTCAATGAAGCCTGTTTATTGTGATGTTTTAAATATTTTTCAAATTTAAAAAGGCCTGAGTGAGTGAGTGAGTTGGTGTTTAACGCCCGTGCAACACTATATAGGTTATTTACAGGCGATGAACATGAAAAGGATGATACAATGAACATGAAATGATGATGATAAATGAAATATGGGGGTGGGATGGGACACAAAGGACCGGTAAATTTTGAAGAACCACAGGAAAAGGGGAGAAGTGGGTAGGGGCGGAAAATTTAGCCTATGTGGTGCACTACTTGGCGGTCCACAAAGGGGTCTTTTACGTGCATGAAGCGTGGCACTCTCCACACACGTTGGCCCACTATGGTCGGCGGTCAGGGTTTCCGTATTATAGACCTGAACAATTAACAGAATTTTATTGTATTTCAGTTGTAATATCTCAGTCAAAATACGTTAATGTCTATATTTTTTTGTAATTTACAATTAAAATATGATCACCGTAAAACATTACGCTAATTTTTATATATTTGTGTTCTCGATTTTTAAAAATATGTTTGAAAAATAACGGGGGTTCAAATCTGTCAAAACTTGTTTCCGGATTTAAATAACTTATCATGCATGACCGGTACGATTCAAAAATTATAAATTTGTTTATTTTTTACACATTTAAATCGTCTTAAACACATTGAAAATCCATTTTGCTGGCAAGAAACCATTATATTGAGCAAAATGTAATATTGCAAAACCTCTTAAAAATAGTTTTTGAATGTACATCACCATATTTTAAAAGTTTTATAAAATATCTTAGGACCAAACTATTTAACAACAAACTGAAACGGACCGATATCATTTGTACAAACTATGGCAATATGAATGTCTTCAAAATTTTATAAGCTCGTTTTGTAATATATTGAAAACGTTTTAACCCATGTATTTGCAAGTTTTCGACTAAATAATGACACAAAGATTAATACTAATATTAGTAAGTCAGAGGTAAACAAGACCAATCAATGTCTGGCCCTGCGTCGAGAGAGAGGGAGAGGTGGGTAGGGGCGGAAAATTTAGCCTATGTGGTGCACTACTGGGCGGTCCACAAAGGGGTCTTTTACGTGCATGAAGCGTGGCACTCTCCACACACGTTGGCCCACTATGGTCGGCGGTCAGGGTTTCCGTATTATAGACCTGACAACCCCCGCGGACGAGGGCTACCCTATTCAGCCACCTAGGGTACACACTTGGTCGCTCTGTGGGCTGAGCACTGACCCGATGTCAGAATCCCAAGACCCTTAGTCGCCTCTTACGACAAGCTAGGCTCTGCTGCGGGCCTATTCGCCACCCGGGCCCCGCACGGGACCCCAATATTGTAAAAATAGACCAAAAAAAAAATAGTTTCTATGTTTCCCCCTTTTGGTCCCTTAATTGCTAAACAGAAAAGGTGGGTCAAGAAAAAATTGTATCCTCCATTTTGTATCCAATATATGACCAAAATTAACTTGTAAAAAAAAATTTCTAAATCGGACCATAAATAAAAAAAATGTCACATTTTTGCCCCTTTTGGGCCCCTCGTTCCTAAACAAAAAGAGAGGGGACACCCAAAATCATCCCCAACCTTTAAATTATGGTGAGTAACACTACTGTAAAGTTTCATAGCATTTGGTCAACCAAAACAAGTTATTGTGGAAACAAATAAAAAAGTCACTTTTTTGGTCCCTTTAGGGCCCCTAATTTCTAAACGAAAAAAGAGGGGACACCCAAAATCAGCCCAACCCTTCCTTTTATGGTAAGTAACATTACTGTAAAGTTTCATAGCATTGGGTCAACCAGAACAAAAGTTTTTGTGGAAAAAAATTCAAAAGTTGCTTTTTTGGCCCCTAATTTCTAAACGAAATTATAAAATGACCCCAAAAGGGGAGGTGCACATCTTCAATATATCTGTAATCACTGTGTAAAATTTCAGAAAGATCTAGTGTTTGGTTTTTGAGATTCAGATTACACAAGACAGGCACCCAATAGCTGGACGGACGGACAGACGGAGTGAGTGAGTGAGTGAGTGAGTTGGTGTTTTACGCCCGTGCAACGCTATATAGGTTATTTACAGGCGATGAACATGAAAAGGATGATAAAATGAACATGAAATGATGATGATAAATGAAATATGGGGATGGGGTGGGACACAAAGGACCGGTAAATTTTGAAGAACCACAGGAAAAGGGGAGAGGTGGGTAGGGGCGGAAAATTTAGCCTATGTGGTGCACTACTTGGCGGTCCACAAAGGGGTCTTTTACGTGCACGAAGCGTGGCACTCTTTGCACACGTTGGCCCACTATGGTCGGCGGTCAGGGTTTCCGTATTATAGACCTGACAACCCCCGCGGACGAGGGCTACCCTATTCAGCCACCTAGGGTACACACTTGGTCGCTCTGTGGGCTGAGCACTGACCCGACGTCAGAATCCCAAGACCCTTAGTCGCCTCTTACGACAAGCTAGGCTCTGCTGCGGGCCTATTCGCCACCCGGGCCCCGCACGGGAGACAGACGGAGTGACCCAACTACTAGACCTGCTTTCGCCTTCGGCGACGCAGGTAAAAAACGGAAACAACATTGTTTTCGAAATTATTACATTTTTACTCCCAACATAATAAAAATGTAAAACTATTCATTCTTTATCCTCCGAAAAAAGTCATGACAGGACAGCAATTCTTTGAAGTGTTCATGAAAACTGCAACTTACCTTTGTTAAATAGTCAGCAGTTCAACAAATTATCAAAGAAAAAAGAGAAAAACTTGACAAACGTGGTTTCAAATCTGACGTCTGGAACTGTGTTTTAGTTTTAATCAAATGATAGTAAAGTCATATTGTTAAAAATATTGTTTCGATTCCACTATACGTTTTCAACCTCCCGCACGGGACAGGGTAAAAATATATCATAGATGAATTTATATATTGATGATATAAATATTCATAATCAAAACAAAATTAGAAAGCGTTGTCAATTAATTGTGTTGATCGTTTCTTTTTTTAAGAAAAGAAGACCTTACCTGATTACAACTGTAACTTGGGAGATGTTGCACTTTTTCTTGCATCAAAACTACTTCTTTCGGCAGATAAACTAATCATGTATACTGTAAAAATCTATTCACTTGGAAGAACTCGCAAAAATGGAGATGCTAGATTAAGATACATTGGGATGTAATCTTCAGTGTATCTCACTAAATAACTACTGTCTCAGGCTTAGTTAGAACATTCAATTAACGTTAAGTTGAAAAGGCATTCGAGAATTATAATCGATCTGTCTATAAAAGATAGTGAATGCATGTTTACCCCTCACCTATTCCCACGTCTGAGAAATGAACCTTAACGAAAGCGTTACGGAAGGACTAGGGTAAACATATATGTCCGTTCCACATGCGTAATGGGGCCTTAAGATACATATAACCAGCCATAGATAGATTTATAAATTGATGATATAATTATACATAATCAAAACAATATTACAAAGCATTGTCAATGAATTATGTTGAACGTTTTTTTTTATGAAAAGAAGACCTTCCCTGGTCACAACTGTAACTTGGGAGATGTAGCACTTTTTCTGGCATCAAAACTAACTTGAAACATCACTTCTTTCGGCAGAGAAACTAATCATGTATACTGCAAAAATCTATACACTTGGAAGAACTCGCAAAAATGGAGATGCTGGATTAAGATACATTGGGATGTAATCTTCAGTGTATCTCACTAAATAACTACTGTCTCATGCGTAGTTAGAGAATTCAATTAACGATAAGTTGAAAAGGCATTCGACGCCAATGAGAAGCGCTGCTTGTGGTTCGAACGAACCAATGGATGTCGAGCGCTGTTGTTAGTGAGATGGTTTGAAGTTTGAATAGGAAAGTCAATTTACGGTTTGTTTTCTAAGTTTGAGGCCGTATTTGCTATTTTGCACGGTAAGTCCTAAATATTTCTTGTACATGTAAAACGTGTTAACTATATTTTTATACATGTATTGGATAACCTCGCAGATATATATGCTGAAGAACTACATGAAGAACAACATGTATTTTGTATAAGGCCCAATATTTCTAGGTAATGATTGTATAATGTAGTATAAAGCCAAATAAGTCTCGAAAACGTTTTTTTTTTTATTTAATGATAGCGTATTGAATGTATTTCGATGTGTTGAATTCAAAATGATTTTCTTAAATGCTAATTTATCGACAGAACAAAATGTGCACACCAGCTTAGACTTTTTTAACGAATTGAAAACTTTTTCCCGATGTTGTTTTTATCCAATATACAAGACCCAAATATTTTTATAAATAAATATTATTTTATTATGCAAGTCTGTTTTCAGTTATATATTAACATGTGTTTACATGCTCAAATGATACACATTTGCAAGCCATATTAAAGACCGTCCTTTCTTTTATAGATTGAAGATTAATAATACCATAATCTTTGAGATCAGGTAATTATTTTCATTCGCTGCCTAGCCGTGTATCAAGGAGCTTCAATCGGTAACGTTGAACGGGCCACCAAGGTCTTATTTCACCAGTATCTTAAACATGTCAATCTTACTGCTGTTCAGTTTAAAGGAATTTATTTGGACGAACTTCATATTCATATTTTGGAAAAACTCTTCCAACTCAATGCCGTTGTTTATTAACTTAAAGAATACGAAGAAGTCAAAGTCCACGCCCAGCTCCTACTTGAAAAAGACTAAGTCTGACATCAAAGGTTAGAGGACTTGCACATCTATTTTTAGAATTCAAGAAAATCGCTAAAAATCTGGTAGTGAAGATATTACTCAGATAATCTAAAATTGCTTACATAAAGGGCATCTAAATTAGATAAGTTGGTACCTGTTATTATTCTAATTGATTGTTGGCAGGCATTGAATTTATTATCAAGACCAGGCACAAGACAATATGCCGGGGTTAATCCAAGAAATGACTGTTTTCCAACATGCAGAACTCGTTGAATCATGTTGTAGGTTTGACACAGAAGTACAACGGCATCAAACCAGTGAATCATTCTTCCTTTAACGAGCTTTTCGAGAAAAAAAGACAGTCATAACAGAAAAAAGATAATAGAATTGGGCTATAATTATGAAGAAATTTGGGAATGCGAATTTTTCAGATTTTTTGTCATACTTCCCTTTTTGTTGATAACTCAACATTGTATCGATGTGAATGTTTTGAAAGTAGATGGATAATGTTTTTGTTAATAATTTTAGTTTTGTAATTTCTAACATGTTTTAGTGTTGTTAGTGAAAACTTTGTAAAATAATATTTTTGTTCATATAAGCGTTCCAATTGCCAGATCTTCAAACTTTATCAGAAAACGCTCTAGCCAATAATACAAAAGGTCAGCAAGTGTAAACTATGAGGAGGAGACCAGTCAGTGCTGTCAATGTTGCTTGAGATTAACAGCGAGTGGATTCCAATTTTCCAACAGAAGTTCGCACGCGAATGTTTCATTGTAGTTCTTAGTCAGACCAATTAATGTCTGGCCCTGCGGTCCCGTGCTGGACCCGTGAGGCGAAAAACGGTTTTAACCAGGATTTTTAAGGCTTTAGTCACTTTTACGGCAAGCATATATGTAGTGTATGCGCTTTCAGACGCTGTTCAGAACGAATTTTATTCTCACACCAATTTACATCCACTTATAAATAAGTGAGTGAGTTGTGAGTTGGTGTTTAACGCCCGTGCAACGCTATATAGGTTATTTACAGGCGATGAACATGAAAAGGATGATAAAATGAACATGAAATGATGATGATAAATGAAAAATGGGGATGGGGTGGGAAACAAAGGACCGGTAAATTTTGAAGAACCACAGGAAAAGGGGAGAGGTGGGTAGGGGCGGAAAATTTAGCCTATGTGGTGCACTACTGGGCGGTCCACAAAGGGGTCTTTTACGTGCATGAAGCGTGGCACTCTTCACACACGTTGGCCCACTATGGTCGGCGGTCAGGGTTTCCGTATTATAGACCTGACAACCCCCGCGGACGAGGGCTACCGTATTCAGCCACCTAGGGTACACACTTGGTCGCTCTGTGGGCTGAGCACTGACCCGACGTCAGAATCCCAAGACCCTTAGTCGCCTCTTACGACAAGCTAGGCTCTGCTGCGGGCCTATTCGCCACCCGGGCCCTGCACGGGACTATACATAAGTAGATTTTGATTTGCAGGTACACAAAAGAAAAGAAGTTCTGATTAGTATTACATGGATTTCTAATCAAGGATTTCATTGACTTTTAATAAAGTATTTACAGCCTTCTTGTTTTTGTTTTTACTTTTCAGTCTTACTTGAAATTCTTTACAAATCTAATTTCCTCATAATTATTTTGTGCCCCCTTCAGAAAATTTTTAGTAGGAAAAGGAAGACAACTCAGTTTTAAATTTTTCACGTCCTAAGGGGCATTAAAGAATTAGATTACTGGTATATAACTGTGAGTTAAACAATATTTTAGTTATCTTACTAAAAAAAAAATTTTAAGTTTTTAACCTTTAGATAAAGGTAATTGATAAAAATTATATACAATGTTTTGAATTTTCAATGTTATATGGGGGCCGATTTTTGAGAAAAATCTAGAACTTTCAAGAAGTTTGGAAGTTTGAAAGGGACCTTATCATGTTATAGTGAGTGCAAAAATATTGTCTAGGGATTTAAATTCTTTCTAAAAGGTAAATAGTTACATTCATGCTTTGGGTGAGTGAGTGAGTTGGTGTTTTACGCCCGTGCAACGCTATATAGGTTATTTACAGGCGATGAACATGAAAAGGATGATAAAATGAACATGAAATGATGACGATAAATGAAATATGGGGATGGGGTGGGAAACAAAGGACCGGTTAATTTTGAAGAACCACAGGAAAAAGGGGAGAGGTGGGTAGGGTCGGAAAATTTAGCCTATGTGGTGCACTACTGGGCGGTCCACAAAGGGGTCTTTTACGTGCATGAAGCGTGGCACTCTCCACACACGTTGGCCCACTATGGTCGGCGGTCAGGGTTTCCGTATTATAGACCTGACAACCCCCGCGGACGAGGGCTACCCTATTCAGCCACCTAGGGTACACACTTGGTCGCTCTGTGGGCTAAGCACTGACCCGACGTCAGAATCCCAAGACCCTTAGTCGCCTCTTACGACAAGCTAGGCTCTGCTGCGGGCCTATTCGCCACCCGGGCCCCGCACGGGACTTCATGCTTTGGACAATCAGTGTTTTTCTGTTTAAAACTAAAGTCTTTGTCAATGCTATACCACGTGTTTGACATAACATGAATGATAATGATTGACACCTGAAATACCTGTTCTAAATATATTCCGAAAGCTGATTGGTCATTCACAAATTATTCAGCCATAAGTGACTCAACACAAATTTATTGATTTTAATGACCCCAAGACAATTTAGGTTAATTGATTGTCAAAATATACATGTATCCGGTGATCGGCGGTCAGCTTGTGGTCATAAATGAAATGGCTTCATAAATGCATGATGAAAGTGACACTTTACTTTCGACATTTACGTGTTTTTAAAGTAATTTTCGTTTTACACGTTTGAAAAATTAAGTGAGTCGAAAACGGTTTTTATAAAATTTCGTAATCTGAAATTCTTTTCGCCAATGACGAAAATGACGAGCGCTAGCTAAATCACCGGGTCACTGCCAGAGCCTAGCTTGTCGAAAGAGCAACTAAGGGTCTAGGAAATCTGACTTCCGGTCAGTGCTCAGCACTAAAGAGCTGTGTATAATAAACGACTGAATAGGTTAGCATTCGTCCGCGGGGTTAGTCAGGTCTGTAATACGGAAACCCTGACCGCTGACCATAGTGGACAAACGTGTGTGGAGAGAGCCACGCTTCATACACGTAAAAGATCACTTTTTTTACCGCCAAGTGAACTAAAAGGCTAACATTTTCTGCCCCTACCAACCTCTCCCCTTTTCCTGTGGTTCTTCAAAATTTAAAAGAAATACATGCATCACCTGACTGTTTTGACTTTTATGTCGACTACTTAGGGATTTCTGTTTCTATCTAATATTCCATCCACAATTTCTCTAGATTTGTTTCACTATCTCGACAAACCACAATGGAATATAATGATATTGCAAGGGTTAAACTTTATATCCGATCCACATACGTGGTCGGGCAATAAAATAATAAAACCTATTGTGCAGTCCTCAAAGGAGTCCTTTACGTGTATGAAGCGTGGCATTCTCCAATTATGTTGGCCAACTATGGCTTTAGTTATCTTGAATATAGCGATACCAATCGATGTCTGGCCCTGCGGTCCCGTGCGGGTCCCGGGAGGCGAAAAGACCCGCAGCAGAGCCTAGCTTATCGAAAGAGACCATTTACGGTCTAGGAAATCTGACTTCCAGTCAATGCTCAACCCACAGAGCAATCAAGTTGTGTACCCTAGACGGTTGAAAGGGTAGCCTTCGTCCGTGGGGAGGTCTGCAATAAGGAAACCCTGATCGCTGACCATAGTGGACCAACGTGTGTGGAGAGTGCACGTAAAAGATCACTGGTTTTACCGCCAAGTAGTGCACTTCAAGGATAATATTTTCTGCCCCTACCCACATCCCCCCTTTTCCAGTGGTTCTTCAAATAAGAAATACACGTATCACCTGACTGTTTTGACTTTTATGTCGACTACCAAGGAATTTATGTTTCTGTCTACTATTTCATCCACAATTTCTCTAGATTTGTTTTACTATCTTAATGTTAAATGTTAATTTCCATGTTGGAAAATGCGCCGCTTATTGAAAAAGCACTAACTATGTCTATCTCATATTTGTCTGATATAACCGCAGACAGGACACACTAACGCCCATATTATTTAGAATAACACACTAACGACTAATTTTAAGTAGCACAATTATACAGCTGAAATGCATTTAAATACGGATAATCTATTTTAAAAGTGTTGGTCATAATTTTTAACAATCACAGGTAATTGTGTTTAAACACACACACATTGAGAAAACGAGAAAATCAATACATGTAAATTCTATGGTAAACCGCTTGCAGCTAACAAACACACTGGTACAAAACATTTGCCAAGTAGTTCAATGTGTCCGTTAATAAAATTCATCTTGTTTAACTTTACAATACTCATGTATATTCCTTCAATGATGTCAACCGACTGAGGAGTTTAACGTCGTGAGTTTACCTAGATATAAGTCTGCAGTCAACCGTCCTCGATCACCGACTAATAAGCTACATCGACCAATCAGAGTTCAAATTTGTTAGTACGTCATATGCTTATAATCTTGAACTTTGTTAATATTTGACAGTTCACTAATTTGCATATCATCAATATTTTCGATTTCTCCACACTTTACACTTCTATTCCACATGAACAACTCAAGTCACGATTGGCACAGCTGATTAAACGCAGCTTTTTCAAAAAAAATGGAAAACGCAGGTACAAATATCTGGTAGTCGATAGTCGATAATAAGAATACTTCGCCATCAATGAGTCTAAAAGTAAGAACAAATTTACAGAAGATCAAATAATCGACATGCTCAACTTTCTTATAGACAACATATTTGTTCAGTTTGGTGGACTTGTTTTTCAGCAAACAATAGGGATTCCAATGGGCACCAATTGTGCACCTTTGCTTGCTGATTTGTTTCTTCATTCATATGAAGCAGACTTCTTACAATCTCTTCTAGACAAAAAAGATCGTAGACTAGCTCTCTCTTTTAACCTCACGTTCCGTTATATTGATGATGTCCTTTCACTGAACAATTCTCGATTTGGTGACTTTCTCCATCTCATATATCCCCCGGAACTTGAGATAAAGGACACAACGGATTCTAGGAAGTCTGCTTCATATTTAGATCTACATCTCGAAATAGACTCTCAAGGAAAACTATCAACAAAGCTCTATGACAAACGTGATGACTTCAACTTCCCAATCGTCAACTTTCCCTTCGTGTGTAGCAACATTCCGTCCGCTCCAGCTTATGGAGTTTACGTATCACAATTGATTCGTTACTCCAGAGCTTGTGGGAGTTACATCGATTTCCTTGGCAGAGCGTCACGTTTGACACAGAAATTGCTAACACAGGGTTATGTTGCTCCTCGGTTGCTGTCTTCACTCAAGAAATTTTACGGTAGACACCATGTATCCTAGTATAACCAATAGTCGTTCAGTGATTCGCAGTACTGACGTCATGTCATGGTTTTCTTAAATTTAAATATTTTCACTGTGGAAAAATAATCACCATCCATATCTAAACAAAGCATCAAAACGATGTTTTGATCCGGTTCATAACAACGTTTTTATGACCTACTTTCGTTTTTCAATTTCCTGTAAATGCATCAGGGTCACGTGACTTTAAGTCGGTCATGTGACAAACTCATTTATAGAAACTTTTAAGGCCAAGCATAGTGTATTTTTTTGTTTGAAATATAAAGTAGAGTGTATTACCAACTTGTGTTTGATTTTTTATTTTTTCTGGATGACAGAAAAGCACCAAATTGGGCTTGCAACTTTTGTTGTTTGATTTTTTTTCTACCTCACCTTTTCTATTTTGTGTATCTAACTCTGATCTATTGTATTGGAGGTATTTTACTGTATTATTATGGTTTTTCTTCAAATCTCCATACTGGTTTGTTATTGAACTTCAACATAAGGGTTTAGTAATCTATTAAAACACCTGCCTCCAGAAAAAAAATTGTCCAAGGAGTATAGTAACAAGCAATTTATTAAAAATTAAAAGTTGAAACATTGCAACAGAGATCAAGCTTATTAAAAATGTAAATGAATTGGCTTGAGTATGTACATGATGTCATAAGAATGCCCCTATGAATAATTCTTAAGATTTCTTTAAACTGGACACTGCCTTGAAAGGTTAATTGCACAGACCACAAACCACCCGAAAAATTGTCACAGTACAATTAGTACATGTACAAAATGTAGCTTTCAAGACTGATATAAGATATTGAGGTGAGTTGTTGAGATCTTTTGTATCATTTGCCATAGATAAAGAGAATAAGTTCAGGAACTATGAAATTGATTGATTCTTCTTGAGGGCAGATGAGTTCAGTTATTCAGTTAACTGTTTCAGTTATTTAATAATTTTGGCCATCAATAAAAAATGATAGAGTGTTTACGTATATTATTACATAACAAATATACATGTACATTGACTTGTAAGTATAACATGAATAAATCACTGTTTATTATTACCATAAGAATTATATACATTTAAAATTCTTTTACTCCTCTTTGTTCTCTAGCTCATTAAAACTTTTACCAGCTTTAGAATGCTTTCCATTGAGTTCCTCTCTGTCACTGTTGAATACTGATACATGTAACATTCATAATTACTGTACTTAAATCACTGACTTAAATTGGGCGCACAATTGCTCTCTAAAAGTTTAACATTTTATAATATGCTCTGTTAGTCTGTTACATAAGCTTTTCACTGGCAAGCTTTATTATTTCCTTAATATAAATGAAATTGTTTCTCTCCTGGATTATATCTTTCATAAATTCAATGTCATTGACTGTAGACAACACATCATCCATGGTTGGTAAGAGATGGGAGGTATACACAATGCTGTTCTTGTTACAATGCAAGTGGTAATCAGCCTATAACAGGAAAAGATATTATTACTACATTGAACATTCACAAAATGATATAATTTTGGTTTTAATACACTTTATTTTGAGTAATTGTCACTTTTGAAATGCTAAATGTAAAAAATTTATTGATTTTCAGTGATTGTTTTTACATATATGATCATATATGATCAAAAGTTCAAGTTATCATTTTTGGTCATATATAGAAGTTGTCAGATTTTTAAAATTTGTGAAGATTAAAGCATCTTTTAATAAAATAATTCTACCATTTTTAAAAGAAATTGGTTCAATGCATTTAAAGAAAGATATGAAAAAATAAAGTAGGTGCTTTTTCATGAAAATTTAATTGGAAAAACACACGCTTTTTCCCGCAAAAATCCGCCATTTTGTAAAATGAATCAAGATTGTGTCTCACTTTTTCAAACAATCATAAAATATGTTTTGCTTGGCCTTCACTGGATGGTAACTTCACGGTCACTGACCACACATCAATATGTAAGCCATGTGCCGCCATTTTTGATGTGCAATGTTTACTTACCAATAAAAACTGTTTTAAAAAGGAAGAAAAAAGTGGCATTAGCAAATTGCAATATTTTCAACAAGCCAATGATAAAAAGGTAATATTCACCTGCATAAATCACATCACTATCGGCGGAGATGAAATAATTTTTCCACACATATAGGTCAACTTAGGAAGTCAGGGAATTGACGTCAACAACCTCGTATCTCGCGAGAATGGCCTAAAAACAAACTTGGACGACCTTAATGCACGAACGACCAGAGGTTGCCAGACGATACTCATAGATAAATATGGGATTTCTATCTCTCAGATGAGTGCAGATGTCGGTTTGTCATAGGGTTTTGTTTTGTCTTCCTTTACCGGATTTGACACACTAAATTGGAAATTGGCAGCGCGGCGGGTGTGCTATAGCAGGCAGGAACCGCTTCCTCTTCCGGAGCACCCGAGTTCACTCTTGTTACGAATTGAGTTCGCGTTGTTGATTTCTGTTTGGTTGTTTTTATGTTTTGTGTTTCCTTGTGCTGTTCTTGTTCATGTTTACCGGTTTTGTCGTTGCCTTTTCGGACTTTTGACACTAGAATGCCCCTTTGGTGCCTCTGCTTATTTCTAAGGATAATCGTATCGTTAAGTCTATCTCATATCTATCTGATATAACCGAAGACAGGACATACTAACGACCATATTATTTTGAATGACACACTAACGACTAAGTAGCACAATAAAAAATTTATTCAGCTGAAGTGCATTTAAATACGGATAATCGGATTATCTATTTTAAAATTGTTGGTTAATTTTTAACGATCACAGGTAATTGTGTATAATGATATCGTATTGAATGTATTTTGGTTCTATTTATCAAATATATTTGATATTTCTTTCAGTATAGGTGAGGAATACATAATTCTTCTGTAAACATGGTAAATGACTCAATGCAGTGTTAGATGACCTGGTTGAGATGCGAGCACGTGCAGCGATATCACACTGGTCAATTAACCAATTTTAATCGTCGGTACTGATATTGATCGATGATGTCGACCATTAAAACGCAATGTTTCTTTAAACTTTCGGTTTATAGAAAGAAGTAACCTAAGGCTTCAGAATATAAAAATTTGATTTTTAGGGAAGAAATAGGTACTTACACACCGGCAATGATCTTTCACTCGTGATAGAATTTTTTTGGTCTTTTGACTCGTTCCGCTGCGCTCCACTCGCTAAAAGACTGAAAAATTCTATTACTCGTGAAAGATCAGCCTGTCTGTTCCAAGAATTATGTAAGAACCTATAAATCTTGAATATGTAACAGGAGGGGTTTACGGGGTAGTTTTTAATGAATGTAGGCAGCAGAGGTACCAATGGGGTATCCGAATATCAAGAGTCCGAAAGGGCAGAGACAAAACCAGTAAACACCAACAAGAACGGGACTAAAACAGACAACATGTAAAACATGGAAACACAAAATAACATATCAATATCAATCAAGATCAGTCTTGTTTTATTTGTGTAGTTACTCTTAGTTTTTAAAGTCGCAAATTCAAACAAGACGACCAAACTATGATGAACCAGACAACCGTTTTGTCAACCTTGACTCGAAAATCTATGAACAGATACCAAGTTTCATGATGCATTTGCCAAGTGACTCTTTTTAGGTTACATACTAAGTTTCATTCGTATACCATGTATACCTCCTTTGAGTATTGAGTTCGTTCACAGGACCTGCGTCTCTGCCAACGTAAGTAATACAAAATAAAGTTTTGATAAAGTAATATTTACAGAAGTTTCTTATATACAAACATCGAGATTCTTTAAAATATATAAAAGTCCCAATTTAAATTTAAATTGGTATGTGGCATTTCCCAGTCACAAAACTTTTAACTTTCAAATTGAAAAGGTTACTACCTAACTTTTATGTTACAAAATATATCTTATCAACAAAGTTGAAACCTAACATTTTAGTTCTTAATTAGCTTAAAACAAATGCCTATCTTTTAGAAAAGTTTATTTTATTTCAAATATTTAAGACCAGATGGGCAGAGCAGTTTCCGTAATAATTGGAAAGAATTATCTCCCTTAAAAAATTACAAAGATGCCCCATTGTAATGGTAGACTCGCTGTATATAAATACAGGCACTTTAGCACCCTACCTTGAGTAGTCTGTGGAGACTGTGGCTCATGTAATGGAAAAGCGCTTTAATGAAGAATTCACGGGCATATATACTAAACTAGCTGTTGATTTACTGAAAATAGTAGGCTCAATCAAAAATACTTTAACAAAAATTTGGCCAATTAAAAAGTAAATAAAGCTTCTATGAAAAAGAGGATTTGAAAAGTAACGTAAGTTGCTCTCATATAATTCAAAGAAAAGTCCGAGCGATCCGATAAACTCGGTTAACAATACTAAATTTAACAGAACCTTGTAGTTACTGGTTTACGAAAACTTCTTTACTTGCGGAACCAGTAGAAATCACGGGAAAACATGGACTCAAAACTAAACTAGGAAAAACTGTTATAGCACACTAAAACTCATGTCTCCCCTTCCTTAAATAACACAAGTTCAACCTTGAGGTCAAAAGGTCAAAGTCACTATGACATACATTGTACAACAAATTGTTTAATAATTATATATATACATTCTAAAGCCCGATGTCAAAGGATAAAAAAGTTATGGCCTGGAAAGCTTTGCATGCCAAATTAGCATTTATTTGACATTGTAGTCACAGGTCAAGGTCATTAACGTTAGTGACACATTGTTCCCATGATGACACATTATCATGTCAAAAATCAAAGCTTTATATTTAAAGGATTAAAATATATATGACCCAGACATCTTTAACGTGTAAAAATAGCATTAATTTTATCTTGAAGTCAAAGGTCAAGGTCAAATGAAGGTCATTCAGGTTCACACCACATCGTCCTATGGTGATACATCCACATGCCAAATATAAAAGCCCTATGTCAAAGAACAAAAAAGTTATGGCCTGGAACACTTTGGATGTAAAATGAGCATTAATTTGATCTTGAGGTCAAGGTCATATGAAGTTCATTCTGGTACGCGACACATTGCCTCATGGTGATACATCCTCATGCCAAATATCAAAGCCCTTTGTCAAAGAACCAAAAAAGTTATGGCCCGGAACACTTTGGATGTAAAATTAGCATTAATTTGACCTTGAGGTAAAAGGTCAAGGTCATATGAAGGTCATTCTGGTATGCGACACATCGTCTCACGGTGATACATCCACATGTCAAATATCAAAGTCCTTTGTCAAAGAACAAAAAAGTTATGGTCGGAACACTTTGGATATAAAATTAGCATTAATTTGACCTTGAGGTCAAAGGTCAAGGTCATATGAAGGTCATTCTGGTACGCGACACATCGTCTTATGGTGATACATCCACATGCCAAATATCAAAGCCCTATCTCAAAGGATAAAAAAGTTATGGCCCGGACACGCTTTGTATGAGAAGAAGAAGAAGATGAATAAGAAGAAGAACTGACACAAAAACAATATGTCTCCCCTTTCTGGGAAGGGGAGACATAATTATATAAGAGAAATTATGTTTTAAAACAGGTAAAGACCCGAAAATATAAATTGAACTGAATATATAAACTGAAATCTGCCACATTCCCCCCATCCTCGGAAACCCAGGGGTTTTTCTCTCGCCTACGCTACGAAATGTTTGTTTCGAGTTTAGGATCTGATCTTGAACTTGATACTATTTGTATATAGAAACAAGTTTAAATCGCATTGGATAAATCTAAAGCGACCAATCAGAAAGCTCGATACAAAACTATCCAAAACGAAGTTTTTCTTGCGTTATGTCCCAGGGGTGATGAATGAGTAAGCGAGAGAAGAAACCCTGGGTTTCCGAGGATGCATTCCCCCACCTTAAAACCAAGTATACATAATTGGTTTTTATGGTTACTACTATTGCATTATTTTTATATGTGGTTTTCGAAATGTTTTCCCATCTCATTCTTGGTAACAATTGACACTATTCCACAACTCACTGAAAGTGCAAAAATGTTGTGCTTGTTTGATGGACTGAACACTTTGTACATGTATGAATTGAAAATGGTCATTTATTAGAATAAATGACAAACAACGTATATACATTTTACATATCTTAAAATTGTCAGAAAATAAAATTAATTGACAATCACAGTAATATGAGACATAATAATTTCAGCATATTAAAACAGAAGTCCATCAAAGATGGGGTAACTTTCCGCCATATTATTGCAAAGCAATAAACCCCCATCCACAACATATTTGCAATAAAACAAAAAGAACATTCAAACTTTATCTATATAAAATTGTATATTCTCATGAAAAACATTAATAATAACAGTTTACTCAAAATTAAGTCAAGAGTTGCACATTGGACGCCAACCTACATTTTTTGTTCATGTAAGAGTAAATAACTACATGTACATGTACAATATATTAATGTATCATTTAAAAAGATGACCATTCTAAAAATTAACAGATTGGCTCTGTCCCCCTGCTATATGTATATGTACAATGTTTGTAAATTCTTCATGAAACATTAAAATAAGCAAAAATTCATCTACAAAGTCTCTTAAATCATACCCATATTACCTAATATCAACATTGAACAACAGAGGCCCTTGTCCCCATGTTGTTGGTGTACATGTACACCAGTTGTTTGGTAATTTTAATGTCAGTGTCTTGAAAAAAAAAGGCCCTTGTCCCCATGTTGTTGGTGTACATGTACACCAGTTGTTTGGTAATTTTAATGTCAGTGTCTTGAAATGTCATATAAATACAATAAAAACTAAATGCATGTAATCTACATGTACATACACACAGGCAAATTAATAATGATTCATAAATGAAACAGAGGCCCTTGTCCCCATGTTTCATGTACAATGTACTTATAAGATGAATGTCAAGTATCAAATACATATTCCAACCTACACATGTACATGCAAGCCAACCTATAACAGAGGCCCTTGTCCCCATGTTACTGATGACCTTTTACAGATATGTTTATAATGTCTTGAGATGTTAAAAGAGTTAAATTTATGTAAAACCAAGAATGTTTAGGAGGATTAAAATGTAACAGAGGCCCTTGTCCCCATGTCGCACTAACATTTATTCAAGTAAAGGGACTGTTTATCTTTTTGCTTTTCCATAAGAATTGCAAATTTTACAATTGTAACATAGGAATGCGGATATGTTTCTTGAATGCCGGTGATTTCCACCTACCCATTTGTTGAATTGAGTCTTCAGACAAACCTTTAGACCATGCCAATGTAGCAACACCAATTCGAAAACTGTGACTTTTATATTGAGCATAATTAAGACCGACAAAATTTAATGCCGCCTGTAATTGTGTTGTAAAATAAGCTTTTGAGATGGGTTTATTATCCATAAAGGAAAACAGTGGTTGAATGGTATTGACTTGTATACCCCTAACAGACAAATATTGCCATAGGGCCGCAACAGGGCAGAGTTCAGGATTTTGTTCATCCTTTTGCAACAATAATACTGGGACATGTTTACCAGAGCTATGCTTGTAATGGGTCATGTGAATTTCTACAGCATTGGGCGATTTCATATTTTCATACAAAAAAGTAATATTATTTGTTAATAAATTATTGCCCACCGGTGGAGTATTTCCTGTTATTTCACCAATTCGCAAAAAGGCATGAAAAGATAATAAGAACATAGCTTTTAACAGTAATTTAACATACAAGGAAGGGCAAGTATGTGAGAGAGCATTTATCAATTTTTTCAATATGGTTGGAGTAATTGGCAACCTACTGTCTAATGTTCTTTTTGTTTTTGCATACCCTTCAAGCATTTTCCGAATAACAAAATGGTGAGTAAAATCTGTAACTCCCTGTATTTTGTGTATATAGCTTAATGCTGAAATGTAAGTTGTTACAGTTGAAGCTGCAAACTGTTTTTGAAAACAGAATGCAATAAACATGCAATTACCAATGTTGTAATATATTCACAGTATTTGGGAAAAAGTCTTGCAAGAAATTGCAATAAGTGGCATAGACATGTTTGTAAGATGACTTAGAAGAAGGTGCTAAAGCGTCCTCAGCAAGATTCAATGCAATCTGTTTCAAGGCTGAAATATTTCTATTGTTACCATCTCTGGAGTGCTCTCCATGTTGGGAAACTGTGTATGGAACTTTTGCAGCTGTGAACGAGAAAGTAAATCACTTGCAACATTAACAACCCCAGGGATATGGCAAACTTTAAACAAAATATTGTATTTCAAAGTCAGAATAACAAACTGTCTCACAAGTTTCATAATGAATGGTTCCTTTGATGTTTGTTTGTTCAAAATATGCATAACAGCCATGTTGTCAGTGAAAAATGTTACACATCTGTTTTGTAAACCTGGCAATAGGAAACAATTCTTTAACAGTAATGTGTTTTTGTTTCCATTCATCATCCCATTCTCCTGTAAACCACCTGGAACCAAAAATACCCCCAAAGCCTATATCACTAGCATCAGTATAAAGGTTCAACTGGTCAGAAGTTTCCCATATATCAGAGAGCAAAAGAGCTTTACCATTAAAATTGTCTGCAAATATAGACCATGCATCCAGGTCTGACCTTGTTTCATTAGTAAGCCAACGCCGATGCTGCGGGCGTTTGAGGCCCAAAGTGAGATCAATGATACGTCGAAGAAAGGTACGACCTGGAGTAACAACTGAACAGGCAAAGTTAAGGAGACCTATCAAAGACTGAAGTTCTTGTAATGTAGCTTTTTTCTTTTTCTTAAAGATATTCAACTGTATTTTCAGTTTTTTCTAGCTTATCAGCAGGTAACCTTATCTCCATTTCAATGGAATCCAATTCCAGGCCCAAAAATGTTATTGTTGTAGTAGGTGATACAGTTTTTTCAGCTTTAATAGGCATGCCAATGTCTTTCGCAAAGCATAAAAAGCTTTGTAGTGTGTGAGTACATGTATTAGTATTTGGTGGGTCTACGAACAGAAAGTCATCCAAAATATGGACACAGCCACTACTGGGTAATTTGTGATCAATAATCCAATGAACACTTGTACTAAAGCGTTCAAATAGGTTACATGAATAGCTTAGCCCATAGGTAAAGTCTTATTATAGAAAAAATTTCCATCAACTACGAAACCAAGAAGGTCATAGTCTGAGGGATGAATATGAATAATTTTGTAACTGTTTTCAATATCTGTTTTTGCCATCAAACAACCTCTTCCGTGAAATTTAATCAACTGAATAGCATCTGCAACAGTTTGATACTGAACAGTTGAAAATTCATCAGGGATACCATCATTTATTGATTCATTTTGAGGGTGAGACAAATGATGAATTTTCCTCCAAGAACCTGAGCTTTTTGGGACAATTCCTAATGGGGATATTTGCAAATTTGGTAAAGGGATCTCATCAAAAGGTCCAGCTATTCGACCTGTACTTATTTCTTTATTTATAAGGTCCTTTAAAATTTCCGAATGTTCAATAGCAGATTTCAAATTTGAACTGTAACGATATGTTCTTTTACCAAAATATGGAATTTTAAAACCTTCATTAAAGCCCTTTATCAAAAAATCAACTTTATCTTGATCATACCCACAAAGCCATTTTTCAACCTATTTGCTTTAATTGGAGTCACAACTTGATTATTTTGGTATTGATTTGGTAGGTTTGGTCCCTGACATTTGTTATGTCCAAACCGGAGTTTGATCTACCAAGGGGACACAACTTTCTACTGTGTGGGTCTCCACATTTTTCACATACATGGGGGAATCGACACAAGTTCCCCTTTGGACATCTACCATTGTTTTTGTTAAAGACATGACGGGAGAATATTGTGTTAGCAGACTTGTTGTCTGCTTTATTGACGTGAAAGGGCTGGTTTTTTTCTCTCAGACATGTATGAATTATGTGATTTTACATTGACATTGTGCTGAGTGACACTTGGACGGAATAAGCGATAGCCTCAGAATGTAGTTCAGAATGAACCACATTCCAAGGTAATATTGCCCAATCTTGTGTCCTCCATTCTCTAAAAGATCTATTGTATTGCATAGCTGCCGCAATATTTGTTTGCCGAGCAAGAGTTTGCACGATATTGGCATATTTCATTAACGCTTTGACCTCAGATGGGTATTTCTCTACATAGATGTCAACAAAAATTTGGAAGGCTGACATCCAATGTGCAATTGACTCAAACTTAAATGATGGGGGACTGTTTTTCCCAAGAAACTCTCCCATCTGTTTCAACCATAGTGTACCTAGGCTTAATAGGTTTTTGTGTTAACAAAGTCCCAAAATCAATATACTCATGTGCCCAAATTTTTGATTTAGTTTTGGGATCAATTCCTAACGACAAAGGTTTAGAAATGCTGGGCTTACTATAGCTAAATACATTTGTGTTTGAAGAACATGAATTTACATCACTACCTGGAGGTAAGAGGTTTGTTACAAGTCTATTTTGTATTTCTTGACTACTGGATGTATTGGTCATCATAGCATTTCCATCACTGAAGTCTGCACGTGTAACTTGTGTAGGTATATGTAGATCGGGATACTGTTCCCTGTCATTTCTCATTGGCGTTTGTGAAACTACGGGTACATGTGGAGATGTTGTGACTACTGAAGGCATACATGTAGCTGCTGTCGCCACTTGAGTGGTTGGTAAAGATGTGCTTGTATTCAGCTGCTGCACAATGGACTGTGCTATTTCTGGAATGGCATCCTTGATGCAGTTCTTTATATATAAAGAAAGTTCTGGGGTAATGAAAGAGTTTTCACCATTGTTGTCAGATGTCGAACTGCTTATAGGTGTATGTTCTGTATTAATGTTAGTGTCAGAAACAGAAGGGTTGTGTTGTCAAATAACAAAGAAGCTGCGTAATAGATATGGCTAAACATTTGAGATCAATGCATGCATGTAGGTGATGCTATAACAAAACACCATAAAATAATTTTCTTAAAAATTAAATAACGATCTAACATTGTAGACATTTATTTTTCTGACCCCATCGAAAATTTGTGTTGGTATAATTTTGTAACTCCCAACTTACATTAAACTTGTTATTGTAATGGTTGTCTCTGTCAAAAATTTGTGTCAGAATATAACTCCACTGAAACTTATTGAGCAACAAAATTGAAGGAAACTATATATAGGACTTGGCTTCCCTCAAAACTGGCTACCAATGCATTAAACCTGGGAGTGCTTAATTCAGTGCGGGGCCCGGGTGGCGAATAGGCCCGCAGCAGAGCCTAGCTTGTCGTTAGAGGCGACTAAGGGTCTTGGGATTCTGACGTCGGGTCAGTGCTCAGCCCACAGAGCGACCAAGTGTGTACCCTAGGTGGCTGAATAGGGTGGCCCTCGTCCGCGGGGGTTGTCAGGTCTAATACGGAAACCCTAACCGCCGACCATAGTGGGCCAACGTGTGTGGAGAGTGCCACGCTTCATGCACGTAAAGATCCCTTTGTGGACCGCCAAGTAGTGCACCACATAGGCTAAATTTTCTGTCCCTACCCACCTCTCCCTTTTCCTGTGGTTCTTCTAAATTTACCGGTCCCTTGTTTCCCCAACCCACCCCCATATTTCATTTATCATCATCATTTCATGTTCATTTTGTCATCCTTTTCATGTTCATCGCCTGTAAATAACCTATATAGCGTTGCACGGGCGTAAAACACCAACTCACTCACTCACAGTAAAATTTCATAAAGCTTTTGATATTGTTAAATGTACATCTATATCCTGTTAAGGGAAGACACCTGTTCATGTTGGACCAGGCTTAATTGGTACATGAAGGTCAAATGTCAAACTGAAAATGTCACAGACCCCAATGAAATTTGTTGTGAGGCAGCATGCAGAGCTCGAGTCATGCTCTTGATTATTTTTAAACAACACCCTTAAAATCAAATGTAATGTACTATAGATCTGTGGTTGAAATGGTGTCAGAGAGCAAATCTAAGTACTCCATAATCATTGATATTTAGTATCGAATATGATTCATTTGTAATCTTACGTTCTACTTTTATACCATGCTGTAAAAGATATAAGTTTGTTGTTTGTTAGAGATCCAGGCGTGCTGTCGTCTATTGTTGTCATGGCACAATACTCTACATCTATTCAGAAACCTGTCCTAAAACCTAGTTACCTGATTTTTCCTCATCAATGAAGAAACCTGTCGTTAAGACCAAGTTACCTGATTTTTCCTCATCAATGAAGAAACCTGTCGTTAAGACCAAGTTGTCTGATTGCTGCTCATCAATGAAGAAACCTGTCGTTAAGACCAAGTTGTCTGATTGCTGCTCATCAATGAAGAAACCTGTCGTTAAGACCAAGTTACCTGATTGCTGCTCATCAATGAAGAAACCTGTCGTTATGACCAAGTTGTCTGATTGCTGCTCATCAATGAAGAAACCTGTCGTTAAGACCAAGTTGTCTGATTGCTGCTCATCTATGAAGAAACCTGTCGTAAAGACTCCGTTACCTGATTGCTCCTCATCAATGAAGAAACCTGTCGTAAAGACTCCGTTACCTGATTGCTCCTCATCAATGAAGAAACCTGTCGTTAAGACCAAGTTGTCTGATTGCTGCTCATCTATGAAGAAACCTGTCGTAAAGACTCCGTTACCTGATTGCTCCTCATCAATGAAGAAACCTGTCGTTAAGACCAAGTTGTCTGATTGCTGCTCATCTATGAAGAAACCTGTCGTAAAGACTCCGTTACCTGATTGCTCCTCATCAATGAAGAAACCTGTCGTTAAGACCAAGTTGTCTGATTGCTGCTCATCTATGAAGAAACCTGTCGTAAAGACACAGTTGCCTGATTGTCCAACATTACTTTAGAAATTTTACATCAAATCGGTCACTTATTTCTAAAACTGTTTCCGTCCCGTGCGGGGCCCGGGTGGCGAATAGGCCCGCAGCAGAGCCTAGCTTGTCGTAAGAGGCGACCAAGGGTCTTGGGATTCTGACGTCGGGTCAGTGCTAAGCCCACAGAGCGACCAAGTGTGTACCCTAGATGGCTGAATAGGGTAGCCCTCGTCCGCGGGGGTTGTCAGGTCTATAATACGGAAACCCTGACCGCCGACCATAGTGGGCTAACGTGTGCGAAGAGTGCCACGCTTCATGCACGTAAAAGACCCCTTTGTGGACCGCCAAGTAGTGCACCAAATTTTCCGCCCCTACCCACCTCTCCCCTTTTCCTGTGGTTCTAAAAAAATTACCGGTCCTTTGTTTCCCACCCCATCCCCATATTTCATTTAACATCATCATTTCATGTTCATTATATCATCCTTTTCATGTTCATCGCCTGTAAATAACCTATATAGCGTTGCACGGGCGTAAAACACCAACTCACTCACTCACTAAAACTGTTTCCTGGTAGCCAAAATATCTTTCAATCAAAAGGGCTGAAAATAAAAATAGAAGGGTTAAGAAACATCATGCTAAATGGTTTGTGGAATGGTCTTTTTGTCACTTTATAAGATCCCTCAACATTTAATGTCATTTCAATTTTGGCTTTCTTAAAAATGCTACTATTAAATAGAAACACCTAAGAGTAAAAAATACATTGGCCCTTTACAGGTGAAAAAAGTGTGTGTTTTTTTCTCTATGGAATGAAAACTATTGCAGATAAAGAGTGAGTGAGTTGTTGTTTTACGCCCGTGCAACGCTATATAGGTTATCTACAGGCGATGAACATGAAAAGGATGATAAAATGAACATGAAATGATGATGATAAATGAAATATGGGGATGGGGTGGGACACAAAGGAACGGTAAATTTTGAAGAACCACAGGAAAAGGGGAGAGGTGGGTAGGGGCGGAAAATTTAGCCTATGTGGTGCACTACTGGGCGGTCCACAAAGGGATCTTTTACGTGCATGAAGCGTGGCACTCTCCACACACGTTGGCCCACTATGGTCGGCGGTCAGGGTTTCCGTATTATAGACCTGACAACCCCCGCGGACGAGGGCTACCCTATTCAGCCACCTATGGTACACACTTGGTCGCTTTGTGGGCTGAGCACTGACCCGACGTCAGAATCCCAAGACCCTTAGTCGCCTTTTACGACAAACTAGGCTCTGCTGCGGGCCTATTCGCCACCCGGGCCCCGCACGGGACGCAGATAAAGAAAAGCTTTGCTTAAACATGCATTTCTTTAAAAAAAGATTCACATAAGTCTGCATTGTGTCTAATTTGTCAGATGACACCTTAAAGAAAACACCCTTATAGCTAAAGGACGAGGTGGGCGATTCAGGCTCCTAGGAGCCTCTTATTCTTATCTCCTTTGTCTTCTTTCATATCTTTACTACTCTTCTGCAAAAAAATATAACATGTTCAATGTGTAAATGTTTACTCTGACAAATATAATATTAATCTAATGTATTAGAATACTTTAAGGCCACTTCAAATTTAAAACCACTTGCATTAACTTTACAAATGGCAATTTTAATGCAAATATGTAAAAAGAAATAGAAACCTTAGTTAACTTGATGTGGTCTTCTTAAATTGAGTAAAAAGTCCTCTAGTCTAATGTTAAAGATTTCATTCAAAACATTTCGCTAAAAAGGCAATTTTGCAAGTAATAAAAAATGTATTTTATCTATAATGTAGTGCATTCTAATCAAAGATGTAAACTTTCTCAGATACCTTTTTTGTTTTAGGGATTGAAATGCTGACTCCAGATCTTTAATTCTCTGTTCATGTTGCTTTACTAAGTGACAGCAGCTGTGACAACTGGAGCTTCGCCCAGGAAAAGATTGTTCTGACTGAAAGTTCTGATATGAATTGTTGTTGAAACAACTTGGAGTTCCATAGCTATAGTTATCATATAATGTTCTCTATGTCATACCTATGTATGACGATGTAGATTCATACACTTATTGGTTAATATTCTGGTTAGTTCTGAATGTTATTTAGTGGCTGAAGAATTCCCCTTTCTGGTTGGTATGGTAAGGGATGGGTAAACAATGATCCAGATTGTTGCTGAACGGAAGAAATCTTAGGTTCATTAAGCTTTGGAAGCGGCTACAATGGCTGCAGAATCGAAGGTGACAGTCTGCCTTCAGAGTCTTCAAGATCATCAAAATTAATATTAGCTTAATTATGTGGGTAAAGCTTGCAAGAAAACATATTTGATTTGCATTTCTCAAACCAATTTTACAAATTATTTTTTTTTTCCTTAAGGCTATAACCATGATAAAAATACATGTGCGAATCTACCCCGTGCGGATTCCGGGTGGCGAATAGGCCCGCTGCAGCGCTAAGCTTGTCGGTAAAAGTCCACTAAAGAGCGCTCAGAAACCTGACATCGGATCAGGCCGCTTTGCCCACAAAGCGACTGGGATGTGTGCCCTAGGTGGTTGAATGGGGGCAGCCCTGACATCGAGAGATGCGGGGTCGTCAGCTGGCGATAATGCGGAAAACCTGACCGCAAACCATAGTGGTGCACCGTGTTGGTAAAAACGTCACGTTCCTCGCACGTTAAAGAGCCCTGCTGCAGGTCTCGGTAAGAGTAGGACCCGTAAGATCCCCATGCAGGAGTCTAAATGTCCCGTCCCTACCTATCACTCCTTTTTCCAGTGGCAGTCAAAACTCCTACCCGATTGGCCTTGTGTCCCCATTTCCTCCACTTCATCATCATTTCATGTTCATTGTATCACCACTTTCATGTTCATCTCCCGGATATAGCCGAAATCGTGCTGCTTGGAAGTTAAGCAATAACTAACTAACTAACATGTACGAATCTAATGTTGTGTTTCTGTTGGCTTGAAACAAATCATTTAGTCCCCCACAACCAAAATTTATAAAATGGTCGGTGCCGTAATCATTTCTTGTAATGCACTTAATGAATTAATTTTATTTTTCTCAAACATTAACAATAAACATCATTTATTGACATGAACTTACGTCCGACTGCATGGATGTAGAATTCCCAATCGGACCCCCGGACCAGGATAAACACATCCATCGTGTTGCAAATGATCACAGCGTGTCAAATCCAGTTATTGAGAACTAAACAAAAGTCTATGACAAATCAACATCTGCACCCATCTGCGAAGCTTGCAATGAGCTGATCTTGATGATGTCTTCCATTAAGTGACGGCAGCAATCGAGGAACAATATTACACAAGATAGTTAAAGATTTAATTATAAATAGTCATATCACTTCATATTATCTAAGTCCCGTGCGGGGCCCGGGTGGCGAATAGGCCCGCAGCAGAGCCTAGCTTGTCGTAAGAGGCGACTAAGGGTCTTGGGATTCTGACGTCGGGTCAGTGCTCAGCCCACAGAGCGACCAAGTGTGTACCCTAGGTGGCTGAATAGGGTAGCCCTCGTCCGCGGGGGTTGTCAGGTCTATAATACGGAAACCCTGACCGCCGACCATAGTGGGCCAACGTGTGTGGAGAGTGCCACGCTTCATGCACGTAAAAGACCCCTTTGTGGACCGCCCAGTAGTGCACCACATAGGCTAAATTTTCCGCCCCTACCCACCTCTCCCCTTTTTCCTGTGGTTCTTCAAAATTTACCCGTCCTTTGTTTCCCACCCCATCTCCATATTTCATTTATCATCATCATTTCATGTTCATTTTATCATCCTTTTCATGTTCATCGCCTGTAGATAACCTATATAGCGTTGCACGGGCGTAAAACACCAACTCACTCACTCACTCATATTATCTAATAAATGTATAAGCAAAATCAGCGATAAATAACGATTTTTACTTCATAAATATATTTTAAATCACACAAAGCAATTGGTGTTTTGTTTTGTCTTCCTTTACCGGATTTGACACACTGAATTGGAAATGGGCAGCGCGGCGGGTGTGCTATAGCAGGCAGGAACCGCTTACTCTTCCGGAGCACCCGAGTTCACTCTTGTTACGACTTGAGTTCGCGTTGTTGATTTCTGTTCGGTTGTTTTTATGTTTTGTGTTTCCTTGTGCTGTTCTTGTTCATGTTTACCGGTTTTGTCGTTGCCTTTTCGGACTTTTGACACTCGAATGCCCCTTTGGTGCCTCTGCTTATTGCTATTCAAGGTGCTTGAAACATAGTTTTTTGGTCCCGTGCGGGGCCCGGGTGGCGAATAGGCCCGCAGCAGAGCCTAGCTTGTCGTAAGAGGCGACTAAGGGTCTTGGGATTCTGACGTCGGGTCAGTGCTCAGCCCACAGAGCGACCAAGTGTGTACCCTAGGTGGCTGAATAGGGTAGCCCTCGTCCGCGGGGGTTGTCAGGTCTATAATACGGAAACCCTGACCGCCGACCATAGTGGGCCAACGTGTGTGGAGAGTGCCACGCTTCGTGCACGTAAAAGACCCCTTTGAGGACCGCCCAGTAGTGCACCACATAGGCTAAATTTTCCGCCCCTACCCACCTCTCCCCTTTTTCCTGTGGTTCTTCAAAATTTACCGGTCCTTTGTTTCCCACCCCATCTCCATGTTTCATTTATCATCATCATTTCATGTTCATTTTATCATCCTTTTCATGTTCATCGCCTGTAAATAACCTATATAGCGTTGCACGGGCGTAAAACACCAACTCACTCACTCACTCACATAGTTTTTTGTTATTTCTTTATAAATGTTCGCCAAGGGAGTTAATTTGGAAAATGTAAAAATCTCTCAAACTATCACCAATGCAGGCTATAAAATTTATTACTGTGTTTTGCTGATGCCCTTTAGGCTAATTGTGTTTGATATATTTCAGTACTTGTCTTTTTTAGCTTAAGTTTTACCTTAGTTAGTGAGTTTGTTATTGCTTTACTCCCAAGCAGCACGATTTCGGCTATATCCGGGAGATGAACATGAAAGTGATTATACAATGAACATGAAGTGGAGGAAATGGGGACACAAGGCCAATCGGGTAGGCGAGTTTTGACTGCCACTGGAAAAAGGAGTGATGGGTAGGGGACGGGGAATTTAGCCTCCTGCATGGGGATCCTACGGGTCCTACTCTTACCGAGACCTGCAGCAGGGTCCTTTAACGTGAAAGGAACGTGACATTTTTCCCAACACGGCGCACCACTATGGTTTGCGGTCAGGTTTTCCGCATTATCGCCTGACGACCCCGCATCTCTCGATGTCAGGGCTGCCCCATTCAACCACCCTGGGGCACACATCCCAGTCGCTTTGTGGGCAAAGCGGCCTGACCCCGATGTAAGGTTTCTGAGCGCTCTTTAGTGGACTTTTACCGACAAGCTTAGCGCTGCTGAGGGCCTATTCGCCTCCCGGGCCCCGCACGGGACCTGAAATTTTACCAAAGAAATACAAAAGATATAAGGATGATCCTACAATTCCTGTGCAAATGACCACCCAATACAGACAAAAAATAATACATGTAGTACGAATAAAACATCAAGTAATGATCAGATCCATAGTTCATCACAAGATACTTCAAATTAGATGTACAAGAATGTTCAGTAGAACAAGATGAGGCAAATGAATGTGCTAGTGGAACATCAAGTAATGTTTTAATTTCAGGAAAAAGTTCACTAACTAGTATCAGTGATGCACACAAGATCAAACTTCAGATGTTCATAGATGTGATATACATACATGTATAGATGAAAACAACGTTATGATACATTCGCATTTCGATTGGTAGAAGAATTATTAAATTCGTATATACTATGACCTACTTACACAGAACTGTAGTATCGCTATAAAAAGTAACAAAATTGTCAGTTGAGGGATTAAGAGACTTGACAGTATAACATATATTGTAGAAATGAAACAATATTTGGTTACAAATATTAGATTAAAGTACACTATACAGATTTAGTTCAAAACAAAATGATACATGTACATGCGATATAGATTTAGAGGTCATCAATAGTAACATGATATGGAATGCCTGCCATCGCTGCGAGTAGGTTGATATCCTCCGCTCTCGTAACAGTGTGTAATTTATCAAATCTGTCCTTTATGAAGATCTTGCCTTTGTTTGTCCAATGCTGTTTGTAGAAGCTAGATTTAGCTAGGACTCTAACGTGTCTATACATCTTATTACGCAGTCTTGTGAGGTCCTCATTGATGTACACATTGGGAAAAGCGAAAGAGTTTTTCAAGTTCTTTCTGCACTTGAGAATTATAACCTAAATATTGGATTCTTTACTCTGACATTATTTGCCGGGGTTTATCTCGTGGTGTGACCATGTCCCTGTCACCTGCCTGTTGGGCTATCATATCTTTCCCATTTTGACCCGTCCCGTGCGGGGCCCGGTGGCGAATAGGCCCGCAGCAGAGCCTAGCTTGTCGTAAGAGGCGACTAAGGGTCTTGGGATTCTGACGTCGGGTCAGTGCTCAGCCCACAGAGCGACCAAGTGTGTACCCTAGGTGGCTGAATAGGGTAGCCCTCGTCCGCGGGGGTTGTCAGGTCTATAATACGGAAACCCTGACCGCCGACCATAGTGGGCCAACGTGTGTGGAGAGTGCCACGCTTCATGCACGTAAAAGACCCCTTTGAGGACCGCCCAGTAGTGCACCACATAGGCTAAATTTTCCGCCCCTACCCACCTCTCCCCTTTTTCCTGTGGTTCTTCAAAATTTACCGGTCCTTTGTTTCCCACCCCATCTCCATGTTTCATTTATCATCATCATTTCATGTTCATTTTATCATCCTTTTCATGTTCATCGCCTGTAAATAACCTATATAGCGTTGCACGGGCGTAAAACACCAACTCACTCACTCACTCACATAGTTTTTTGTTATTTCTTTATAAATGTTCGCCAAGGGAGTTAATTTGGAAAATGTAAAAATCTCTCAAACTATCACCAATGCAGGCTATAAAATTTATTACTGTGTTTTGCTGATGCCCTTTAGGCTAATTGTGTTTGATATATTTCAGTACTTGTCTTTTTTAGCTTAAGTTTTACCTTAGTTAGTGAGTTTGTTATTGCTTTACTCCCAAGCAGCACGATTTCGGCTATATCCGGGAGATGAACATGAAAGTGATTATACAATGAACATGAAGTGGAGGAAATGGGGACACAAGGCCAATCGGGTAGGCGAGTTTTGACTGCCACTGGAAAAAGGAGTGATGGGTAGGGGACGGGGAATTTAGCCTCCTGCATGGGGATCCTACGGGTCCTACTCTTACCGAGACCTGCAGCAGGGTCCTTTAACGTGAAAGGAACGTGACATTTTTCCCAACACGGCGCACCACTATGGTTTGCGGTCAGGTTTTCCGCATTATCGCCTGACGACCCCGCATCTCTCGATGTCAGGGCTGCCCCATTCAACCACCCTGGGGCACACATCCCAGTCGCTTTGTGGGCAAAGCGGCCTGACCCCGATGTAAGGTTTCTGAGCGCTCTTTAGTGGACTTTTACCGACAAGCTTAGCGCTGCTGAGGGCCTATTCGCCTCCCGGGCCCCGCACGGGACCTGAAATTTTACCAAAGAAATACAAAAGATATAAGGATGATCCTACAATTCCTGTGCAAATGACCACCCAATACAGACAAAAAATAATACATGTAGTACGAATAAAACATCAAGTAATGATCAGATCCATAGTTCATCACAAGATACTTCAAATTAGATGTACAAGAATGTTCAGTAGAACAAGATGAGGCAAATGAATGTGCTAGTGGAACATCAAGTAATGTTTTAATTTCAGGAAAAAGTTCACTAACTAGTATCAGTGATGCACACAAGATCAAACTTCAGATGTTCATAGATGTGATATACATACATGTATAGATGAAAACAACGTTATGATACATTCGCATTTCGATTGGTAGAAGAATTATTAAATTCGTATATACTATGACCTACTTACACAGAACTGTAGTATCGCTATAAAAAGTAACAAAATTGTCAGTTGAGGGATTAAGAGACTTGACAGTATAACATATATTGTAGAAATGAAACAATATTTGGTTACAAATATTAGATTAAAGTACACTATACAGATTTAGTTCAAAACAAAATGATACATGTACATGCGATATAGATTTAGAGGTCATCAATAGTAACATGATATGGAATGCCTGCCATCGCTGCG
Source organism: Arcuatula senhousia (assembly GCA_963971305.1). Classification (NCBI taxonomy): domain Eukaryota; kingdom Metazoa; phylum Mollusca; class Bivalvia; order Mytilida; family Mytilidae; genus Arcuatula; species Arcuatula senhousia. The sequence goes on along the minus strand of OZ020315.1, from coordinate 47,538,354 downwards.
AGTAGGTTGATATCCTCCGCTCTCGTAACAGTGTGTAATTTATCAAATCTGTCCTTTATGAAGATCTTGCCTTTGTTTGTCCAATGCTGTTTGTAGAAGCTAGATTTAGCTAGGACTCTAACGTGTCTATACATCTTATTACGCAGTCTTGTGAGGTCCTCATTGATGTACACATTGGGAAAAGCGAAAGAGTTTTTCAAGTTCTTTCTGCACTTGAGAATTATAACCTTAATATTGGATTCTTTACTCTGACATTATTTGCCGGGGTTTATCTCGTGGTGTGACCATGTCCCTGTCACCTGCCTGTTGGGCTATCATATCTTTCCCATTTTGACCCGTCCCGTGCGGGGCCCGGTGGCGAATAGGCCCGCAGCAGAGCCTAGCTTGTCGTAAGAGGCGACTAAGGGTCTTGGGATTCTGACGTCGGGTCAGTGCTCAGCCCACAGAGCGACCAAGTGTGTACCCTAGGTGGCTGAATAGGGTAGCCCTCGTCCGCGGGGGTTGTCAGGTCTATAATACGGAAACCCTGACCGCCGACCATAGTGGGCCAACGTGTGTGGAGAGTGCCACGCTTCATGCACGTAAAAGACCCCTTTGTGGACCGCCCAGTAGTGCACCACATAGGCAAAATTTTCCGACCCTACCCACCTCTCCCCTTTTTCCTGTGGTTCTTCAAAATTTACCGGTCCTTTGTTTCCCACCCCATCCCCATATTTCATTTATCATCATCATTTCATGTTCATTTTATCATCCTTTTCATGTTCATCGCCTGTAAATAACCTATATAGCGTTGCACGGGCGTAAAACACCAACTTACTCACTCACACCCATTTTGACCCTGGTTTAAGCTATCCTGAGTCAGGTCAGGTCCCACTATCCTCTCAAAACATGTCATGGTCTTATTTGATTGTTATCACCCATAAGACCATGGAACCATCTATCCTCTTATGACATGCCATGGTCTTGCGTGTATTTGGCTTTTATCAACCATAAGACCATGGACATCTCGAGCCTCTTATAACATACCATGGATCTATTTGACTGTTATCAGACTTATTACATGCAATGGTCTTATTTGGCTTTTATCAACCATAAGACCATGGACCCCTCTAGCCTCTTATTAACATGTCATGGTTATATTGTTTTTCTTTTATCATTGATAGGCCCGTCTATCCTCCTATCACATGTCATGGTTCTATTTGACTGTTATCGCCCATTAGTATAAGGCCTCTCAACCAAGATCTATCGACACAAGCCAGTTGCACCATTCGGTAGACTGCAAAGAACCCACATTTAAACATTTTCAATAATTAGGGCCCTTTAGTTTTCACTTTTTCCGTCCGTCTGTCCGTCCGTCAACAATTCTTGTGAACACTAAAACTCAAAAACTATTAGCACCACAGTTCTGAAATTTTGTACAGCTACTACGTAGCACGTCATAATTTGCATATTAAAATTTCATGGAAAAATGTGAAATATTTTTGTAAAAAAACTTCATTTTTTATCGAAAATCACAGATTTTTAGAATTGGCCTTTGTGAACACTAAAACTCAAAAACTGTTAACAATACAGTTCTGAAAATTTGTACAGCTGCTAAGTAGCATGTCATGATTTGCATAATTATTTAAATTTCGTGCAAATCGGTTAAATATTTTTGGAAAAAACTTCATTTTTTATCGAAAATCACAGATTTTGAGAATTGGACTTTGTGAACACTAAAACTCAAAAACTGTTATCAATACAGTTCTGAAACTTTGTACAGCTGCTAAGTAGCATGTCATGATTTGCATATTAAAATATCGTGCAAATCTGTTAAATATTTTGGGAAAAAACTTCATTTTTTATCAAAAATCACATATTTTGAGAATTGGACTTTGTGCATACTAAAACTCAACAATTGTTAGTAGTACAGTTCTGAAACTTTGCACAGCTGCTAAGTAGCATGTCATGATTTGCATATTAAATTTTTGTGTAAATCTGTTCAATATTATTGGAAAAATCTTCTTTTTTTATCGAAAATCACAGCTTTTGAGAATTGGCCTTTGTGAACACTAAAACTCAAAAACTGTTAACAATAAAGTTCTGAAAATTTGTACAGCTGCTAAGTAGCATGTCATGATTTGCATATTTAAATTTCGTGCAAATCGGTTAAATATTTTTGGAAAAAACTTCATTTTTTATCGAAAATCACAGATTTTGAGAATTGGACTTTGTGAACACTAAAACTCAAACACTGTTATCAATACAGTTCTGAAACTTTGTACAGCTGCTAAGTAGCATGTCATGATTTGCATATTAAAATATCGTGCAAATCTGTTAAATATTTTGGGAAAAAACTTCATTTTTTATCAAAAATCACATATTTTGAGAATTGGACTTTGTGCATACTAAAACTCAACAATTGTTAGTAGTACAGTTCTGAAACTTTGCACAGCTGCTAAGTAGCATGTCATGATTTGCATATTAAATTTTTGTGTAAATCTGTTCAATATTATTGGAAAAATCTTCTTTTTTAGCTCACCTGGCCAAAGGCCATGTGAGCTTATGCCATCACTATGCGTCCGTCGTCGTCCGTCGTCGTCTGTCGTCCGTTAACAATTTCAAAAATCTTCTCCTCTGAAACCACTGAACCAATTTAACAGAAACTTGGCAGGAATGATATATGACATGTTGGCAACAAACGATCCTCATTTTGAAATGCTTTGATAATAAACATGGCCGCCGTTGCTAAAAATAGACTAGGGGGGTCAGACTACTGTTTTTGGCTTATAAATCAAAAAGTATAAGAGATAGAGGAAATCTGAGGCCACGCTACTGATTCAGCATCAAAAGCTCTACAAAAGTCTCCATTTGGTCAAAGTTGTCAGATGATCCCTTATAGGGGTTATGGCCCCTTAAAGGTGAAAAATAGCATTTTTTCATGTTTTTGGCCTACAGAATGAAAACTATTGCAGATAGAGATTAGCTGTTGCTTGCTTAAATGTTTAGCTCATTTAGCTCTACGAAAGTCTCCATAGGGTCGAAGTTGTCAGATGACCCCTTATAGGGGTTACGGCCCCTTAAAGGTGAAAAATAGCCACTTTTCATGTTTTTGGCCTACAGAATGAAAACTATTGCAGATATAGATTAGCTGTTGCTTGCTTAAATGTTAAGCTCATTTAGCTCTACGAAAGTCTCCATAGGGTCGAAGTTGTCAGATGACCCCTTATAGGGGTTACGGCCCTTGAAAAATAGCGTTTTTTCATGTTTTTGTCCTACAGAATGGAAACTATTGCACATAGAGATTAGCTGTTGCTTGCTTAAATGTTCAGCTCATTTAGCTCTACAAAATTCTCCATAGGGTCCAAGTTGTCAGATGAACCCTTATAGGGGTTACGGTCCATGAAAAATAGCGATTTGATTTTTCATGTTTTTGGCCTACAGAATGAAAACTATTGCAGATAGAGATTAGCTGTTGCTTGCTTAAATGTTCAGCTCATTTAGCTGTACAAAATTCTCCATAGGGTCGAAGTTGTCAGATGACCCCTTATAGGGGTTACGGCCCCTGAAAAAAGAGATTTTTAATGTTTTTGGCCTACAGAATGAAATTTATTGCAGATAGAGATTAGTTGTTGCTTGCTTAAATGTTCAGCTCATATAGCTCTACAAAAGTCTCCATAGGGTCAAAGTTGTCAGATGACTCCTTATAGGGGTTATGGCCCCTTATAGGTGAAAAATGGTGTTTTTGGCCTATAGAATGAAAACTATTGCAGGTAGAGAAAAGCTGTTGCTTGCTTAAATGTTCAGCTCATTTAGCTCAGCTCATTTAGCTCTACAAAAGTATAGGGTCAACATCAAGACCAGGTGAGCGATTCAGGCTCCTGGGAGCCTCTTGTTTATCGAAAATCACAGCTTTTGAGAATTGGCCTTTGTGAACACTAAAACTCAAAAACTGTTAACAATAAAGTTCTGAAAATTTGTACAGCTGCTAAGTAGCATGTCATGATTTGCATATTTAAATTTCGTGCAAATCGGTTAAATATTTTTGGAAAAAACTTCATTTTTTATCGAAAATCACAGCTTTTGAGAATTGGCCTTTGTGAACACTAAAACTCAAAAACTGTTAACAATAAAGTTCTGAAAATTTGTACAGCTGCTAAGTAGCATGTCATGATTTGCATATTTAAATTTCGTGCAAATCGGTTAAATATTTTTGGAAAAAACTTCATTTTTTATCGAAAATCACAGATTTTGAGAATTGGACTTTGTGAACACTAAAACTCAAAAACTGTTATCAATACAGTTCTGAAACTTTGTACAGCTGCTAAGTAGCATGTCATGATTTGCATATCAAATTATCGTGCAAATCTGTTAAATATTTTGGGAAAAAACTTCATTTTTTATCAAAAATCACATATTTTGAGAATTGGACTTTGTGCATACTAAAACTCAACAATTGTTAGTAGTACAGTTCTGAAACTTTGCACAGCTGCTAAGTAGCATGTCATGATTTGCATATTAAATTTTTGTGTAAATCTGTTAAATATTCTTGGAAAAATCTTCTTTTTTTATCGAAAATCACAGCTTTTGAGAATTGGACTTTGTGCACACTAAAACTCAACAATTGTTAACAGTACAGTTCTGAAACTTTGCACAGCTGCTAAGTAGCATGTCATGATTTGCATATGAAATTTTCGTGCAAATCTGTTAAAAGTTTTTGGAAAAAATCTCAGATTTTGAGAATTGGAATTTTTGAACAATAAAACTCAAAGGCTATTAACAATACAGCTCTGAAGTTTCATACACATTCTATGGATCATGCCTTAGTGGTTATAATCATAATAAATATAATTTTGAAAACACTTAGATTTTTTTGCCGCGGGGCCCTTTGACTGTCAGTGATCTAGTTAAATACATTTTCAACTTACATGTTTATTAAACATTGTTTTATCTCTGCATTTACTGAAACTTGGTATGCCTTCTTTTGTCCCTATGCATACATTTTCAAATATCAATGTCCCGTGCGGGGCCCGGGTGGCGAATAGGCCCGCAGCAGAGCCTAGCTTGTCGTATGAGGCGACTAAGGGTCTTGGGATTCTGACATCGGGTCAGTGCTCAGCCCACAGAGCGACCAAGTGTGTACCCTAGGTGGCTGAATAGGGTGGCCCTCGTCCGCGGGGGTTGTCAGGTCTATAATACGGAAACCCTGACCGCCGACCATAGTGGGCCAACGTGTGTGGAGAGTGCCACGCTTCATTGCACGTAAAAGACCCCTTTGTGGACCGCCAAGTAGTGCACCACATAGGCTAAATTTTCCGCCCCTACCCACCTCTCCCCTTTTCCTGTGGTTCTTCAAAATTTACCGGTCCTTTGTGTCCCATCCCACCCCATATTTCATTTATCATCATCATTTCATGTTCATTTTATCACCCTTTCATGTTCATCGCCTGTAAATAACCTATATAGCGTTGCACGGGCGTAAAACACCAACTCACTCACTCACTCACTCACTCAAATATCAATACCCGTGCCAAGTGCATCTGCGGCTATTGGTATTCTTCTGGTGCTCTGTTCATTTTTTAAATCTGCAATAATCAGACCTTTGGAAGTCTCTGTAACTTCAGAGTGATACATGTTGAACAAATACTTTAAGTCTGGCAACTCTTCAACAAGAAGAGAATACAGTCTAGATGTATCTGTAATGGAATTGCAGTAGATGATGGTTTTCGGAAAATCAGCCTTCAGATGGGATAAACCATCAATGAGCCATAACATTGCATCTTCCATTTCATTTCCAACTTTAGCACAAACGATCTTAATATTGTCGCTGTTTGGAGATAACACTATTTCTCGGAATTCTGTAGAATGCAGATTTAATATTTTTAATACACGCTTTCTTATCTTGTACATGTTGCACTTAACCCTAACACACTCAATCCACCCAATTGGCTACACCATTTCCTAAATGCTGCTTTCTGTGTTCCATCTGCATCTTCTCCCCTACAATAGTGATAAAATGACAAATAATGTAGTAATTTGCAAATACAAAAAATAAATGTACAAATATTTCACTCGAATATTTAATTTAAATCAAACTATAGGTCATCCTTTGTTTTGAATTTAATTGACTCAATTTAAAGATGTGGAATAAGTTTATGTAACATAGCAGTATAAACAAGCAGCAATTTAAAATAAAAAAAACCAACGCAATTATAAAAAGCAACGTATGCAACCTGTTATTATGTATACCAACCATGATATCAATTTATGTTAAAGTATTATACAGTGTCACTGAAACAGACAGCCAAGTGTCAGTTTCTGGTTACGACGTGGAGCCTTTTTTGACAACGACATGTTAGCATAAAAGTTTTAGTTCCTGAGAATCAGCTTAAAGACAAATCTTAGGGGTGACAGTGGAGACAAACACGAATGAAAGACTAAAAAACAAATTATGCAAAGTTGGCAGGACCATATATGAGGAAGTCTTAATTTTATATATAAATATATAAATCTAGCCTGGGTGGTCTAGGGCGCTGGACACAGTGCAGGCGAAGTTGCCTTATGGGTACGATTCCAGCTCAACCCCATGCTGGATTTTCCGGTGTCAACGGCTTTTTTCATCACTGTTGGCACACGGACACCCCTTTCTAACTTTGCAGCTCACCATATCCATTCTATATTATATCAAGTCTTAATTTTGTTGTTTAGTTTGCTAAAAATGTCTCTTGTTGGTTTAGTAAGGTGTCAAACCGTGTCACTACACTATAAGGAGGTTATTTTTTATTTGTATTGTTTCTAGGGACTTTAAAAGTTTAAAACAGTTATAGCTTGAACAGACCTGATGATATTGTGTGAAATTTATCAACAACAATAAGACCTATTTTTAGTTTCTGCAAACTCTCTCTCCAAAGAGGATCCCCAACAAACATCTCTGGTGAACCATATATCAAGTCAACTTTTCCATCTTTAATGTCTGTATCAGAAGAATTGCTTGAACCTAAAAAAAATCCAATAAAATGAACATTAGAAAAACTCTTGCCCCTCTTATTTCACTACAAGATGTACATGTACAAAATTCTCATTTTTTAGCTTACAAAAGTCGAAGTCGGCTTCGAAAACAGGAACTAGCAGATCAATTGACCTGCAAAAGGAGGGGTACGGTACAACTCAGCATGCTAGAGCTGTACAATTTGAAACCAATCCCTTTTGTAGTTCTAAGCAGAAAAAAATCGGTTAGGAATGATTGAATATGACGGACAGACAGACAGACATGGTGACTACAGTATACAATGTAGTCCCCTCCCTTATGAATTGGGGTATACAACAAACAATTGCTGCCATTCAAATCTCTTGGTAGAAGTTACTTTTGCTTAATTATTGTTTGTACATGAACATATTCGAAATAATATATACAGACAGACAGGTGACAGCAGTATAGTCACCTCCCTTATGAATGTTGGTATAATACAATCACTTGTTACCATTCAATGAATCAATTCACTTCTTGCAAGTCACTGTTTTTATGTATTATTGTGTGTAAATTGAACAGGAAAATATTCTTAATAATATATATTCTCCAATATGTTTTACATACATATGCATGTACAAAGGAAATGTATGGAAAAATGAAGGTCAAAAGTTTACTTTGTACATATAGTTCTGGGGGGTTTTGGTAAATGTTGACCTTGTACCCTTCAAGTCCTGCTGGGTTTGTGGACCCCCTTTCAAAGTAATGGAGACTTTACTGGCCTGCATATTCAGTTCTGACATCTGGAATGCAAGACATTTTATGCACCTGATCCTGCATAAGGGCGATCAGCGGACAACACACAATGACTTTTTCATCTACTTTCTTTTGCATTACTGCGAACAACTGGAACGGCAACGACTTACAAATCCTGTCGGTAAGACTGCCAAACAATTATTTTTAAGACATCTAAGAATTTCTTTTTACTCTTTTTTAAGTCTCTCTACAGGAAATAGCTCAAGTAATTCTTCTTCGATCAAATTTTCGCTGGAAGTCGCCATGTTGAATGCTCAGTCGACTGTTCAATGAAAGCTGCTATTTGATTGGTCCAGCTCTTATGGAATCCAGTAATGTCATTGGTTACTTTACATAGAATAATAACTATTCATATGACTTCTGACGTGACCCTATATCGGGGGATGTCAGACCTTCAACGAGCGGACATAGCAAAAAAGGGGGAACGAAATTGAAGGTTTGATTTTAATGAGACTAACTATAGTTGTAAATTTATCATCAATGAGATTACGGTTTCGGTCTACCCAATACTCCTAACTCATATGGAATATTAGTATACAAAATTACAAATACCAAAACGCGGGTATAAACGGTTAATTTGGATATGCTATATATCGATATTTCAAGGAGTAACCTCTCATCAGTAGCATATAAACCAAAACATTGGAAGGTCAAAATCCAAAACAGTTGAAAACGAAAAGTTCTCAAAACCAAAACGTTCGAACAAGGAAGCCAAATCCAGCACCGAGGATATCGACCATGTGCATTACAAGGAAAGAAACCTAGTAACATCAAATGAAGCCGGTGTTGTATTTTCGGGTACTGTCTCTGGAATGTATTTTTAAAAAAAATCCATGTCATCCTTGACGTAGCTAGGTATTGTTGGACAAAGACGTTTTAGAATAAGGTCTAAAAAATGGCTAATGCGTTCAGTGGCTGATTCTGGACCTGCCACGGTCGGTCTTAGCTTCAGATCATCGGGACGAAGAATTTCGATACAACTTGAGTTTTGTACAGTGACAGCTTCATGTACGGTTTTGCTTAAATTTATGAATTTTTGGCAGTCCGTAGAAATTACTTTTCTTTGGGGTAAAGTCGCAGTATATATATATAGGACCGGTCTAAGGTATAAAACATTACTTTTTGCTCATATGATTGAAAAAGATTTAAGATATCCTTTTAAATAGCCCACGACCAAACCATGACCACCCTATACTAAACCATGACGTCCCTTGTACAAACCATGACAAGTAAAAAAATGTATTTTTGCAATGTATGCTTTGTTAGAGCTTAATTACACTGAAAAGAGTGTCAAAAGGTTGTACACATAATAAAAGTTTGTTTTGGGGAAAAATCTGGCCTTTACTTACGCTTGAAACATAGAATGATGTTTTTCTATCAATTGAGCAAAACTATTTTTCATGAATGATTTAGCGAATATTTTTCTTCATATACATGTGCCAGATTTTAGTATAAATACAGCCTATCCTTGAAATGCCCGAAAACACCATTTGTGTCCGGACAAATTATGATTTCATTTTTGCAGATGACATTATGCAAATTTCCCTTGTACAAATCTTGACGCCCTTGACTAATAGAACATAATGAGACGTGGAATAAGTGTACGCGACATTGCCCACAATTAAACGGCAATTTAGAAAAAAAACACAATGGACAACCGCCAGCAGCCTTCAACGAGGCCATTTGGCACTGCTCGCGGTTGTGCAATTGGCCCATGGTCTTAATAAAATGCATATAATTCAAATCCAGCCCTGAAATAGTCAGATAGACCCCCTTCTTAAACAAGGAACAGAAAACATCAAAAAGACAAGTATAAACGAAAGCTTTGTCAAAGATTCCTGGCTTAGGACAGGCATATGTTATATATGGTGGGGATAAACTAGTTTTTTGGGCCCAACCTTCACCCTATCAATATTCCTAGACAAAGCACAAAAACTAAACACACAATAAAAATCAAATCGATCAAAGTCCATTTCCACTAGAGAGAACCTAAGACTAAAAACAAGAACACACAAAAGGATGGTAAAGGAACTATCCATAGAACACTCGCTGTTACTGACAGCTAGCTGAGAATCATCAATCGACTGATGTAAAAAAATCAAATGTATCGATTTTAAATCCGACACAACACTTCAAACAATAATATTTAGTGAACTGTCATCACACAAAACCGAAACGCTTGATCGTCATAATGCTTAAAAATAACGTATATGGAAGTTTTAAAGCAAGTATCAAGTTATCAATATTTCTGCCAAAAAACACTAACTTCAAAGATTCCACCAAAATATTCAATTCATATCCTTTCCATAATAAATTTTGACAAAAATCCATGAAAAAAACTAGCCAAGGGGTCCTAGGTGACCGTATATTCAGTGGTCTTGCTCAACGTGCAACAGTCTGACGGACCTCAAGGTGGCTCGACATGGGTGTAGGATAGCTTAAAATGTATCTAAGGGAATAAAAAAAGTAACCAGACCACCTAGTAATAACCAAGGACACTCGTATAGTAACAAAATGCGAAAAACCTAGCCTGGGGTCCTAGATGGTTGTTTTTTAGTGCATCTGTGCGGGTTCCGGGTGGCGAATACATGTAGGCCCGCAGCAGCGCTGAGCTTGTCGGTAAAAGTCCACTAAAGACAACTCATAAACCTGACATCGGGTCAGGCCGCCTTGCCCACAAAGCGACTGGGATGAGTGCCCCAGGTGGTTGAATGGGGCATCCCTGACATCGAGAGATGTGGGGTCGTCAGGCGATAATGCGGAAAACCTGATCGCAAACCAAAATGGTGCATCGTGTTGGGAAAAATGTCACGTTCTTTGCACGTTAAAGAACTTTGCTGCAGGTCTCGGTAAGAGTAGGACCTGTATGAGCCCCATGCAGAAGGCTTATTTTCCCGTACCTACCCATCACTCCTTTTTCCAGTGGCAGTCAAAACTCTCCTACCCGATTGGCCTTGTGTCCCCATTTCCTCCGATTCATCATCATTTCATGTTGATTGTTTCACCACTTTCATGTTCATCTCCCGGATATAGCCAAAATCATGCTGCTTGGGAGTAAAGCAATAACTAGCTAACTAACTGTTTTTCAGTGCTCAAGCTCATGGTGCAACAGTTTGACGGACCTCAGGATGACACGGGTGGAGGATAGCTTAAAATGTATCTATTGGTATAAAGAAAGTAACCAGACCACCTAGTAATGAAAAGGGACAGACGTAAAGTCACAGAATGCAAAACAGCCTAGCGTGGGGCGGTCCTAGGCTCAACAGTTCGACGTACCTCAGGACGGCTCGACAAGGATGTAGGATAGCTCAAAGTAGGGCTAAGGGAATATAGTAAGAAACCCGACCACCTAGTAATAAGAAAAGAAACTCGTGTAGTCAAACGATGGGAAAAACGTAGCCTTGGAGATATTAGGTGGCCGTTTTTGAGTGGTCCAATTTATCAGGGCAGATTGACGAACCTCAGGGTGCCTCGACACGGTTCTAGGATAGCTAAACATGTAGCTAAGGGAATATAGAAAGTAACCAGACCTCTAAGTAATGAATAAGGCCGGGGCACACTTTTAGTCACAAAATGCAAAAAGCCTAGTCGGGAGTTCCTAGGTGGCCGTGTTTCAGCGGTCTTGCTCATAGGGCAACAGTCTGATGGACGTCAGGATGGCTGGACACGGATGTAGGATAGCTCAACATAGAGCTAAGTAAATTCCTAATGTAACCAAACCACCTAGTAATAACTTAGAATAAATGCATGGTAAACAAATGCGAAAAACCTAGCCTGGTGGTCCTTAGTGTCCGTTTTTCACTCGTCAAGTTCATCGGGGAACAGTCTGACGAAACCCATATTGGCTCGACACGGGTCTAGGATAGCTCAATAGAGCTAAAGGTATGAGGAAAGTAACAAAACCACCTAATCATGAATAAGGGCACACATTAAGTCAAAAATCCAAACATCCTAGCCTCGAGGGTACTTGGTGGCCGTTTTTCAGTGGCCCAGCTCAACTGTTTGACGGACCCCGGGGTGGCTCGACACGGGTGTAGGATAGCTCAAAATGTAGCAAAGGGTATAAAAAAGATAACCAGACCACCTAGTAACGAATAAGGTCACACATTCAGTCACAAAATGCAAAAAACGTAGCCCCGGGGGTCCTTTGGGGCCGTTTTTCATTAATATTCAAAGTAACCAGACCACCTAGTTACATGTATAACTTAGGACACTCCTATAGTCTAATGGTTTTCCAAGTAAAACCCCTATTTATGAACTATATATACTTACCTGCATAAAACTTTGTGCACATTTACCCGGGTTGTCTACAGTCTTGCTCGAATTTTTGAATTTCCCGCCAGAATTACCTCCCTTGATTACTTCCTGTCAAGCATGCTCAGTCAGTTTTAAGAGGGCAAAACAGAAAGAGCCGAAGGGGAGGAGGGACGGGTTATGCAGGTAAGTATATATAGTTCATAAACAGGGGTTTTACTTGGAAAACCATCAGTTTATTTCACTATATATACTTACCTGCATAAAACTTTGTGCACACGAATTTGTAGTACAAAGTCGTGGGCAGGCTGCAATTAAAAAAATAACCTGCTACAGATAATGTCAACTCAAATAAAATTTGATAACAAATAACCAATTATCATCAATTCAAATAAAAACGAATTCAATAAGGATTTATCACTAACCTTATTTCTTCCGAGCTGTGTCTAGAATAGCAGCTTTGGCAAATCGGCTGTCATGCCTGGGCGCATCTTTCATATAAAATGAAGTAAAAGTTGACTCTAACTTCCAATGAGCAGTTGTTAAAATGTCTACTAAACTAGCTCCATTAAATAAAGCCCAAGAAGTCGAAAGTTTCCTAGTATCATGGGCACGTACATAAAACAAGTTCAAATTTAATTGTTCATATACATATTTGATCAAAGACACAATCCATCTGGCAATAGTGTTCTTTGAAGCAGCTTTACACACATTTTTCTGGTATGTCAAAAACAAAGTCTCAATATTATTAACACTTCTCTTCAGTTGAGTTCTTTTGATATACATTTTCAAAGCTCTACATGGACAAAGTTTTAAATCTTTTTCCTCAGTTGCATAATCTCGAAAAGAAGGTATAAATATTGGATTCCATGGGTTTTTCAAACGTTGAGTTTTACCCAGAAATTGTAAATCTGGCAACAAGCGAATTCCATGTCTTTCATATCTTAAATTTCTATCCTTGACTGACAAAGCATGGATCTCTCTTACTCTAGAAGCAGATGCCAAGGCCAACAAAAAGACTGTTTTCCAAGTTAAAAATTTCAATTCACAAGAATCTAAAGGTTCAAAAGGGGGGTCACACAACCTTCAAAGTACAGAAGGTAAATCCCAATTAGGCATTAAAGGTTTTATATATCTGGCTTAGCGTTAAACATTCCTTTAATTAGATCAGAAATATCTGAATTAGTACCTACTTTAGAATCAGACCATCCTTTATGAAATGAGGAAATAGCTGATCTATATCCAATAATTGTCAGAATCTTAAATTTTTTAACATTGACAAGAAAAACAAGAAAATCTGCTACTTCTTCTACAGAAACCTTAGTGGGATGGATATTTCTTTCAGAATACCAATTTGAGTAAATCTGAATTCTGGCATTATACAATCTTTTTGTGGATTCCCTTTTTGATTGATCCAAAAATTCTTTAGCTTGTTTAGAAAATTTTCTTGAAGACTTGGAATGTTTGACAATTTCCTAGCGGCAAGATTTAGGGCTCTTGGGTTTTTGATGTAGAGTCTGGCCTTCGTTCTGGGTCAAGAGATTGTCTAGTATTGGCAGTTTTACTGGAATTTCGACCAGGAGCTCTATTAATTGAGGAAACCATGGTTGATGAGGAGCTATTGGTGCTATTAAGATCACCACACATTCCTCCTGTTGAATTTTCTTTAGCACCTATAGAATTAGAATTGGAGGGGGAAATGCATATGCAAACATAATTTTCCATTCTACAGCTAATGCATCGCAAGCCATTGCAAGAGGATCTGGATAAGGACTGCAGAAGACTTGAATTTTCCTGTTCTGACGTGTTGCAAATAAATCTATATTTGGGTTCCCAAACCAATGAAAAATTTGAAGAACTACAGACTGGCTCAGTGTCCACTCTGTTATTTTTATCAACTTTTTCCCCCTCGAAAACTTGTCTGCAACACAATTTTTCTTGCCTGGAATATGGGCTGCAATTAATTTGATGTTGTGTTGAATGCACCATTGCATCATGTTCCAAAGCAGAACACACAACTGAACTGACTTGGTACCCCATAGTTTGTTGATGTAGGACACAACAGTTGCATTGTCGCATCTGACCAGAACTGTTTTGTCTTGTAAAATTGTTTGGAATCGAATCAATGCATTCCATACTGCCTGCATTTCTAGAAAATTGATATGTTTCAGTTTGAATTCCCCTATCCACTCTCCTGCTACTTGAAATTCCATTTGATTTAAATGAGCCCCCCATTCCATCTGACTTGCATCTGTCCATAAAACATGAGTCTGAGATATCGGTTGAAGAGGCATCCCTTTGAAAAGATTGCTTCTGTCCTGCCACCACTTGAGATGACCTAACAAAGGAGGAAGGACTGGCACTAAGCACTGAAGATTCTGTTTGTGGGGTCGCCAAAAACATAGGAGATATAGCTGGATAGGTCTCATGTAAAGACGTGCGAATGGAACTATGTCTATGCATGATGCCATTAACCTAAGCAGCCGAAGAAACATTACTGCTGGAGCACTTTTCTTGTAATTCAGACAATTTATCGCTTCCTAAATTGCGAAAACCCGTTCCTCTGAAGGGACTACTAATCCGTCCCGAAGATTGAAAACCACTCCCACGTATGGAATGATCTGAGATGGGATTAAATTGGATTTTTGAAGATTGATTTAAAGACCCAAGTCCATAAGAAGGTGTAACGTTTTTTATTAAATGGTTTAAAAGAACTGACCTTGCCTGATTCTTTATTAACCAGTCGTCCAGATACATGAAGATGTGTATGTTCTGAACCCGAAGGTGTCCCCCCCACAGCTGCCATTATTTTTGTAAATACTCTTTGCAAACTGGAAGTGTATTTTCTGGACACAAAATCTTAGATATTTTCTGTGGGGAAGAAAAATGGGTATGTGCAGGTATGCATCTTTGAGGTCTATTGAGACTGCCCAATCCCCCGGATTTAGAGCTTGAATCACAGATCTTAGAGTTTCCATTTTGAAATGTTCTTTTTTCAAATAAACATTTAGAGGTTTTAAATTCAATATTGGACGTATTCCCCCGTCTTTCTTTGGTACTGTAAAGAAAGTGCTGTAAAACCCTTGGCCTTCTTGACCCATTGGTACACTTTCTATAGCACCTTTTTCTAAAAGTTTGTTTACCTCTTCTAATAAACTTGACATATGAGTGGTATTTACAATAGTTTCTCTTACCCCTGACCTTGGAGGTTTTGTGACAAATTGAAGAAAAAGACCCTCTGAAACAATCCTTTGAATCCAAGGATCTGGAGCTAACTGCTCCCAATTTTGACAAAACTTTTGAACATGACACCCTACCTGGGCATTTGATTGATTTGACTGTACAAGAGTTACTGCCTGGCATACTACTTTGGGGGACGAAACCCCAACTGACCCTTTTTTGACATCTGGTCCTTTGGTTTATAATATCTTCTTGACATGTTTGATGCAGATGGACTCTGAGCAAATCTAGACTTGTTTTTGTTCATGTTATTGTCATACTTTGTCTTTTTGGGATTAGAAGGTGTTGAATATTTTGACCCAGTTGACTGGTCATGATCATTAGACAACTTTCTTTTGTTACCATTTCTCAACTCATTTACTTCCTGAGGTTTATAATTCTTTCTTAAATGCTGAGTCTCTTAAGCGTCTCTGATGTTTTCAGCGCTATCATGTAACAGTTCAAAATATTTTCCACCAAAAATATTAGAACCCAATGTCGAAATGGTACGCAATTTTTGCTCAGTGCTTGGATTTTTAAAACCCATTTCCTGCAAATGCAAATTTCTTCTAGAACTTACTGCATTTATAACAAGTCTACTAGACACATCAGTCATTGCACTAAAGACCTGGAAAAGGCCTTGTAACCCTTCCATGGCTTCCTCATCATTCACAAGTCTACTTAAATATGAGGTAATTAAAGTTCCATATGAACTTGCTCTTAGCAACAATCTAGCCTGGACATCTACCCGTTTTATTTCGTTGTTGTATTCTTAAATTTAAAACCAGACTTTTTGAACTTCTTATTATGTTGAGTAGGGGTCTGACTGAAATTAGTTAAACCATCTTCTACATAAGGATCTAATTTTGGAACTGAACAATAGTTTTCATAATGATCAGATTGAATTTGAAACTTCTCATTGGGTCATTGGTTTTGAAAAGAATCAATTCTTTGAAAGGCTCAATGAGCACTAAGGCAACATCCATTTTCAGCAACGCTGATGTTGCCAAAACATTGTCCACCTTACATGACAAATATGTTGTTGTACCTGCAGACAAAGCACCAAATAACATCATTTTTGTGTGCAAGAAACACTATATTGACTGTTTGACAGCTGAATTGGGCGTTGGTTGTACTAGCAACAGCACCACATACAAGGCTACAACACTGCCTAAGGAAGAAATCATTGACAATCACAAATCTGTCATTTCCTCCTTCGGCCTTTCTGTTGCTGGCAGTAATGATGACATTCCATCCCTGTATTGGATTCCCAAATTACATAAAAATCCATACAAACAGCGCTTCATTGCAGGGTCATCCAAATGTACAACTAAACCTCTTTCAGTTTTGTTGACTTCAATACTTACGGCAGTAAAATCCGGCCTCCAGAAATATTACGATTGTTGTTATTCTAGAAATGGTGTCAATCAAATGTGGATTCTGAAGAAATCGAAAGAACTGATGGAGATTCTTAACTCTAAATCAGTTTCATCTTGTAACAGCATCAAAACATTCGATTTCTCCACACTTTACACTTCTATTCCACATGAACAACTGAAATCGCGATCGGCACAGCTGATTAAACGCAGCTTTTTCGAAAAGAATGGAAAACGCAGGTACAAATTTCTTGTAGTCGATTATACCAAGACTTACTTTGTCATCAATGAGTCTAAGAAAAAGAACAAATTTACAGAAGACCAAATAATCGACATGCTCAACTTTCTTATTGACAACATATTTGTTCAGTTTGGTGGACGTGTTTTTCAGCAAACAATAGGGATTCCAATGGGCACTAATTGTGCACCTTTGCTTGCTGATTTGTTACTTCTTTCATATGAAGCAGACTTCTTGCAATCTCTGCTAGACAAAAGAGACCGTAGACTAGCTCTCTCTTTCAACTTCACGTTCCGTTATATTGATGATCTCATTTCACTAAACAATTCTCGATTTGGTGACTTTCTCCATCTCATATATCCACAGGAGCTTGAGATAAAGGACACAACGGATTCTAGGAAGTCTGCTTCATATTTAGATCTACATCTCGAAATTGACTCTCAAGGAAGACTTTCAACAAGGCTCTATGACAAACGTGATGACTTCAACTTTCCAATCATCAACTTCCCCTTCTTGTGTAGCAACATTTCGTCCGCTCCAGCTTATAGAGTTTACGTATCTCAATTGATTCGTTACTCCAGAGCGTGCGGGACTTACATCGATTTCCTTAGCAGAGCGACACGTCTGACACAAAAATTGCTCACACAGGGTTATGTTGCTCCTCGATTGCTGTCTTCACTCAAGAAATTTTACGGAAGACATCATGCACTTATAGACAAATATGGGATTTCGATCTCTCAGATGAGGGCAGATGTTGGTTTGTCATATGGTGTTGATTTGTCTTCCTTTACCGGATTTGACACGCTATTTGAATGGACTATTGGCAACGCGACGGGTGTGCTATAGCAAGCAGGAACTGCTTACTCTTCCGGAGCACCTGAGTTCATTCTTGTTTCGACTGGAGTTCGCGTTGTTGATTGATATTCAGTTGTTTTGTGTTTCCATGTTTTACATGTTGTCTGTTTTTGTCCTGTTCTTGGTGTTTGCTGGTTTTGTCTCTGCCCTTTCGGACTTTTGACATTCGGATACCCCATTGGTACCTCTGCTTCTTTCTCGGCATCTCTAGCTTTAAATGCGCTGACAGATCCATGAGTTTTTAACTCTTTGTCCAAAGAATGGAGTGAGTCTAATATGACTCCATCTAAAGGCAGCCTCACCTTTTAATTTTGAGACTGTAGTTTTAGCAACATTGTCTGGCACATCAGATTTATGTTTAGGCTTGTCTTTTTCGAATCATCAACGCAGTCAATTTCAAGCTTATCTGCTACCTTTTTTATAAACAATGACCATGCCAAATTATTATTAGGGTCTTGTTCACAGAAAGAAGCTCCTTGCTCGGAAGTAGCAGTTTTTTTTCTGAAACGTGAGATAAACACTCCTCATTTTCATTCCTACCAACATCTGAAATATTGTTATCATAAGAGTTAAGAATTGAAACTCTTTCTGACTCATCATCTGAAATATCTTCAAATTGAGAAGAAGGTAGCAGTCTACTATAATGTCGACCAGTTACACCAGAAGTGCTAGGCACATTATTGTCTGAAGGTACATTAAAGGTGCAAGTTGGAGCATTGTTAATACTTGGTGTGTTTTGAGAAGGAGTAACTGTAACTGTGTCTACTGACGATGGCAAAGTGATACCAGAGAGAGCAGAATTTATAGACTCTTTAACTGTTTGTTTAACAATGGTTTGTATGTTAGCTTGTATCAATGGAGTTAACATATTCAACATAAATAAATTTATTAAAGGTGAGCAGACACGTGTTTCTGTTTAGGTTGAGGTAATTAAAGGCATATTGTCTACGGCAAACTCATTTTTTTTACCCCTCAATTTTTTGGTGTCAATTAGACCGAAATGCAATAAAATGAATATTGAAAAACAAATTTGCTACAAATTTTGCCTCAAAAGTAGTTTATTTTGATCAAAATTGCTCGACAATATTGATTGATATTTTATTTACCTGCACTACGGCACATTGACACAGATTTAGACTGAGTAGTTTTAACACGGACACTAAGCGGAATCTCGAGTTTTGTCCCCGAATACATTGATATGTTGAAAAAATACCGATATTTTTCGTGTTTACCTTTTAAATAACATTCAAAAATTAATACAGGCAATAATTGTCAGTTTTATTCATTAAGTAGCTCTAATATTCGGTTGCCGTTTACATTTTCTTCCGAGCTAAAACTTCGAGAAACAGAGTATGCACCACGTGCAAGAACTATTGAAGTTTTCAATCAAAGAAAGTATAGTGCGCATGCTTACAGCTAATCTACATCTCATGAATATGAATTTTTGTAAAGCTTTACAAATATTATTTATTTTTCAATTTTTGAAGTAATAAAGAACCCTAGTGGTATTTTGAAAGTTTGTATCTTTCTAAATAAACAAAACGAATAGTCTGACGACAATATTTTGGTTTTACAAAAAAATATTTTTTCGTAGACAATATGCCTTTAATATGTACATGTATTATAGGTTATAAGTGAACTGCCGTTTGGATTGGTTGGTTTTTAAATGGTATGTTGTTAGAATATGAATATGTTAATAGCACGGGTACTTGGAAAGCGGGAATAAGTTTCTTGTTAAAGTATAATAGAGTAATATGTTATTCGAAGCTCGTACTTTGTGCGGTTCAGTTCGATATGTCCGACTTAGAGTTGAATGAAGACGCCTTACTTCAAGATACGTCAAATCGTAATCAGGGCACGGTTCCAAGTAATCCTCAGGTTTCTGTTCATCCAAATCCACAGGTCAGTCGCGCTAATCAACCAGATTTCATTGATGGATTTGAGTTTTTTAGAACTTACTTTGACAATAAACTTGCTACGTTAAAATCAGATCTATTATCAGAGCAAGATGTTCTTTTGAAGAGGTTTAGGGACGAAGCCTCCATTAAGTTCAAGTCTGAAGGCAACCGTATACAATTTAGGTTCAATGACGAGATTTACGATGGCCTTAGCAAAATTTATAGTCATTTGGATTCGAAAAGGTCTTCTTTTGCTCCTTTGGCACATGACCTTCTTCTTAAGATTAAAGAACGTAATAAGCATATTAGGATCGCTGATAGTTCAGCCGCTGGATGGGCGACCGTTAAGGAATATGAAACCAATGATATCGCCGATAATTAGGAGGATGAAAAGCGCATCCGTCAAGCAGAATCTCGAGCTCTCCGTTCTTTCAAGGATAAGAAAGTACGTCCTCAACCTTATCCCGCTAGATCTTCTACTGCTACTGTATTCGGGGATTTAACCCGATTGATGACTCGTTACTGTTATATGTGTATTGAACAAAGATTAAGTTGGGATCAGGTATTGACAGTTGTGTACCCTGATAAAGTTAAAAAAGAACTACTTTTTTGGAAAAATAATACTGTTAGTTTAAATTCAAAAAATTTAGTTCCTTATTGTCCTAGTGAAGTTTTAGTTTATTCTGATGCTAGCAATATTGCTTGTGGTACTTATACTGTAGAATTAGGCTGTAAAGTTTTTCATAAAATGTGGAATTTAACTGAAAAGAATAAAAATGAAAGCAATAGAATTAAGTCTTTTTTCATTTAGTTCCTCTTTAACAGGGAAAAGTTTAAAATGGTTCACGGATAATCAAAATTGTATTCGGATTATTCGAGCAGGGAGCATGAAAGAAGAATTACAAAAGTTAGCCTTTTCCATTTTTAGCTCACCTGGACCGAAGGTCCATGTGAGCTATTACCATCACTTGGCGTCCGTCGTCGTCGTCGTCGTCGTCGTCTGTTAACAATTTTTCAAAAATCTTCTCCTCTGAAACTACCAAACAGAATTTAATGAAACTTGGTATGAATGATCCTTAGGGTGTCCTGCACCAAACTTGTGTTTTGATTTTTGATCCGTTAAAAAACATGGCCGCCGTTACTAAAAATAGACTAGGGGGGTCAGACTACTGTTTTTGGCTTATAAATCAAAAAGTATAAGAGATAGAGGAAATCTGAGGCCACGCTACTGATTCAGCATCAAAAGCTCTACAAAAGTTTCCATTTGGTCAAAGTTGTCAGATGACCCCTTATAGGGGTTACGGCCCCTTGAAGGTGAAAAATTGCATTTTGTCATGTTTTTGGCCTACAGAATGAAAACTATTGCAGATAGAGATTAGCTGTTGCTTGCTTAAATGTTCAGCTCATTTAACTCTACAAAAGTCTCCATAGGGTCGAAGTTGTCAGATGACCCCTTATAGGGGTTACGGCCCCTTAAAGGTGAAAAATAGCCATTTTTCATGTTTTTGGCCTACAGAATGAAAACTATCGCAGATAGAGATTAGCTGTTGCTTGCTTAAATGTTCAGCTCTTTTAGCTCTACAAAATTTTCCATAGGGTCGAAGTTGTCAGATGACCCCTTATAGGCGTTACGGCCCTTGAAAAATAGCGATTTTTCATGTTTTTGTCCTACAGAATGAAAACTATTGCAGATAGAGATTAGCTGTTGCTTGCTTAAATGTTCAGCTCTTTTAGCTCTACAAAATTTTCCATAGGGTCGAAGTTGTCAGATGACCCCTTATAGGGGTTACGGCCCCTGAAAAATAGCGATTTTTCATGTTTTTGGCCTACAGAATGAAAACTATCGCAGATAGAGATTAGCTGTTGCTTGCTTAAATGTTCAGCTCATTTAGCTTTACAAAATTCTCTATAGGGTCGAAGTTGTCAGATGACCCCTTATAGGGATTACGGCCCCTGAAAAATAGCTATTTTTCATGTTTTTGTCCTACAAAATGAAAACTATTGCAGATAGAGATTAGCTGTTGCTTGCTTAAATGTTCAGCTCATTTAGCTCTACAAAAGTCTCCATAGGGTCGAAGTTGTCAGATGACCCCTTATAGGGGTTACGGCCCCTGAAAAATAGCGATTTTTCATGTTTTTGGCCTACAGAATGAAAACTGTTGCACATAGAGATTAGGTGTTGCTTGCTTAAATGTTCAGCTCATTTAGCTCTACAAAAGTCTCCATAGGGTCGAAGTTGTCAGATGATCCCTTATAGGGGTTACAGCCCCTGAAAAATAGCGATTTTTCATGAATTTGGCCTAAAGAATGAAAACTATTGCAGAAAGAGATTAGCTGTTGCTTGCTTAAATGTTCAGCTCATTTAGCTCTACAAAATTCTCCATAGTGTCCAAGTTGTCAGGTGACCCCTTATAGGGGTTACGGCCTCTGAAAAAAGCGATTTTTCATGTTTTTGGCCTACAGAATGAAAACTATTGCAGATAGAGATTAGCTGTTGCTTGCTTAAATGTTCAGCTAATTTAGCTCTACAAAAGTCTCCATAGGGTCGAAGTTGTCAGATGACTCCTTATAGGGGTTATGGCCCCTTATAGGTGAAAAATGGTGTTTTTGGCCTATAGAATGAAAACTATTGCAAGTAGAGAAAAGCTGTTGCTTGCTTAAATGTTCAGCTCATTTAGCTCTACAAAAGTATAGGGTCAACATCAAGACCAGGTGAGCGATTCAGGCTCCTGGGAGCCTCTTGTTTCCATATGCAAAGAAAATTGCATTAATATTGACGTACAATGGATACCACGACTTGAAAATTCTAGGGCAGATTATATTAGTAAAATGATTGATCATGAAGACTGGCAAATTTCAATTGAATTTTTTGAATTTATCAATGATATGTGGGGTCCATTTACTTGTGATAGGTTCGCGAGTGATTTAAATGCTAAGGTTGGAAAGTTTAATTCTCTATTTCGGAATCCATTCTCTCATGCTGTAGATGCATTTACTCAAGATTGGTCTATTGATAATAATTGGCTTGTCCCCCCCTATTTATTTAGTGATCAAAGTTATAAAACATTTAATTTCATGCAAAGCGAAGGGTACTTTGATAGTACCTAGGTGGGTCTCGGCACCATATTGGTCCTTTATTTTCAATGAAGATTTAAGTTACAAAGAGTATGTTAAAGATGTTTTGGAATTTAAAGACAGTGATAGAATTTACGTTAAAGGCAGTAGCCCAAAATGTATTTTCGGTACAGAAAAGTTCGTTTCGACTGTTTTAGCAGTACAACTTGATGCTGCTTTGTTTTGACACATGGTCCTGATATCGTTGATATTGCAGAGACGTGGTGTAAATAGATATTATTTGTTTTGATGTTGTGACATGGTCCTAGTATCGCACAAGACAGGTGTGATATTGTAGTTGACACGGTCATTATTTTATTATGTTATTGGTTTTTATAGAACCGAAGTTTATGAATGTTTTATTTTTATACATTTTTCAGCTGTCTTCAATACTGGGAGATGGTTGACGGTTGGGCAGCAATGTGGGCAGCTTCAGCATTATGTGGATCAGATGCCAGCTTTTTGTTTAGCCTCAAGGGAGAGTAGTACACATCGTAATTACAGGTATGCATTTAATGCTTTTTCAAGATGGTGTTTAAGACACAATGTTTATAATACTTTACCAGCCTCAGATACATCAGTTTCTGCTTATTTAATTTACTTAAATAATTCGGGAAAGAGTTTTAGTAGTATAAATGAGGCTTTTTATGCTATAAGTTGGGCTCATAAACTAGCAGGAGTAGAAAATCCGTGTCAGTCGGATTTGGTTTTAATGATCAAAGAATGATCTTTGAGATCAGTTGATCACGCTGTAGTTAAAAAAGAGCCTATAACACCTGATATTTTATGTCAAATCGTTTTGAAATTTGGAAATGAAACTTGTAATCTTAAGAACGTTCGCGTTGCATGCTTATGTTTATTAGGTTATGCAGGGTTTTTGAGATATTCTGAGTTAGCTAACATTAAGAGAAATCAGATTTCTTTCTCTGATGCTCATGTTAAAATCTTTTTGGAACGTAGCAAAACGGACACATACAGAGAGGGAAGAGAAGTACTAATTTCTAAGACTGGTAAGAGTACATGTCCTGTTTCAATGTTGCAACGGTATCTTGCGTTGGCAAATATAAAGTCCGACAGTAGCGACTTCATATTTCGGCCTCTTTGCTTTTGTAAGTCGAAAAATGAGTACAAATTAAGAAATGGGTCCCTTTCTTACACTACCGCTAGAGAAATTTTGTTATATGCGTTAGAGTCTATTGGTTTAGACAAACAACTTTTTGGTTTGCACAGTTAACGATCCGGTGGTGCTATTGCCGCCGCTACTTCTTCGGTTGAAGATCGACTTTTCAAAAAGCACGGTCGTTGGAAGACGGACAAAGCTAAAGATGGTTATGTCAAAGAAAGTATTAATAATAGATTGTCAGTTTCGAAAAATCTAGGAATTTAGACATTACGTTTTTCGCCTTTCTTTGTTAGTCGAAAGCTCACCAGTAGCCGAGCTGTTCCTAGAAACATGTGTTTGTTTTTATTTGATAAATATTTTATGTTCGGTTGAGATTGTCGAATTAGAACATAAATATATTTATTAAAGGTGAGCAGACACGTGTTTCTGTTTAGGTTGAGGTAATTAATATGTACATGTATTATAGGTTATAAGTGAACTGCCGTTTGGATTGGTTGGTTTTTAAATGGTATGTTGTTAGAATATGAATATGTTAATAGCACGGGTACTTGGAAAGCGGGAATAAGTTTCTTGTTAAAGTATAATAGAGTAATATGTTATTCGAAGCTCGTACTTTGTGCGGTTCAGTTTGAACCCCCACCCACCCACCCAAAGGTTTGAATGGGTTTAATGTTTACTGTACTTATATTCATATTATGATTTTTATTTTGTAGACTGGCGAGTACAACGACACTAATGCTGATGCTGACGATTATGAACTCTTTCTTTTATATTTATTAAATAAATTAATTGAGCTGCACACCAGTAGCCGAGCTGTTCCTAGAAACATGTGTTTGTTTTTATTTGATAAATATTTTATGTTCGGTTGAGATTGTCGAATTAGAACATAACAGAGTTTATCTCTGAATTCTGTACCTGTGAATGAGAGGTGGCTGCTTGGATCCCCATAGAAGAACTTGCAGATGTTTGACTCTGACTTTGTTCCGCCAAAGACGGACTCATGGTCATGGAACGTCCTTTTCTCACACTCTTATCTATCATTCTACTGATTTGCAAATGCTTCTCTTGTGTCCATTCCTTGCAGACACAACAAGGAAAAGCTTGGTTACAAACTCTATGCTTATAACATTCCTCATGTTCATCTAGGCTATTCATTTGACCATCACAAGTCTTGCACTTTTTAAAGTCTGACATTTTGAAAAATCTGTAATGTCAGTGAAAACAATAGCTATAGAGTAATAAAGAATCACTATCTGTTCAAAAATAATCCAAAGAACACATTGATGGCCATAAAATCACTAATTAAATCCAGATTAAAAAGGTAAACAATAACACAACTGTAGACTCAACCATGCCCGAATAAAAACTGACTGAGCATGCTTGACAGGAAGTAATCAAGGGAGGTAATTCTGGCGGGAAATTTTAAATTCGAGCAAGACTGTAGACAACACGGGTAAATGTGCACAAAGTTTTATGCAGGTATTAAGTATATATAGTGAAATAAACAAACTATGAGAAAATCCTATCCTGGGGGGTCCTAGGTGGCCGTTTTTTTTCAGTGGACTTGCTCATCATGCAACAGTCTGATGTACCTCAGGGCGGGTTGACTAGGGTGTTGGATAGCTCAAAATGTAGCAAAGGGTATGAAAAATAACCAGATCACCTAGTAACGAATAAGGTCACACATTCAGTCACGAAATGAAAAACCTAGTTTCGGGGGTCCTTGGGGTCGTTTTTCATTAACATTCAAAGTAACCAGACCACCTTGTTACATGTATATCTTAGGACACTCGTTTAGGCAAACTATGGGAAAACCCTAACCTGGGTGGGGGGTCCTAGGTGGCCGGGTTTATTTTTCAGTGGACTTGCTCATCATGCAACTGTCTGACGGACCTCAGAGTGGCCAGACACGGGTGTAATATAACTCGAAATGGAGCTAAGGGAATTAAGAAATTAACCAGACCAACTAGTAATGAAGAGGGGCATACGTATAGTCAAAAATTGCGAAAAACCTAGCCTGGAGGTCCTAGATGGCTGTTTTTTCAGTGCTCCAGCTCATCGGGCAACGGTCTGACGGACCTCAGGGCGGGTTGACTTGGGTGTTGGATAGCTCAAAATGTAGCTAAAGGAATATATATACCAGACCCCCTAGTAATAACTAAAGAACTACGTATTGTCACAAAATTCAAACTAGAGGCTCCCAGGAGCCTGAATCGCTCACCTTGTATTCGATGATACTTATATGCTGGATATTTTAACAAAGGACTGCTACTCTGTGGAATTATCAATTTTAATGTTCTAAGGGAAACAACTCCTATCAAGATAGGTCTTACAACTTTGACCCCATTACATAATTTTTAGATCTTTATGTGCTTAACCATATGCAATTTAAATTTTTCAAATATCTTGTATTGTTTTCAAGATATAAGTCTTAAAAGAGCAAAATTTGAAAAAAAACAAGAAAAAGGGTAATAACTCCTACAACCATTGTAAGATCTTCTTCAAAACTTCAGGGCAGGTAGATCTTTATGTGCTGATCATTATTATCCAAATAGAATTCTAATATATGTTTACATTTTTGAGTAATTTGCAAAAAACTGCAACTTGCCCTTATGTTCTATTTTTAGCCATGGCGGCCACGTTTTTTGTCGAATCGAAATTTCGAACGATAATTTTGTAGACCACTTACTACTGAACAACCCTACCAAGTTTCATTTCATTTGACTAAGAAGTTTCAGAGAAGAAGATTTTTGAAAAGTTGAACAAAAAACTGTGAAAAAGTTCAATTTTTACAATCCAAGGGGTATAACTCCTAAAGGAACGATCCTACAACTTTGACTCTGTTACGACTTTTGTAGATCTTGATGTGCTTAGTCATATGCAATTTAAATTTTTGAAATATCTTGTATATTTTTCAAGATATAGGGCTAAATAAGTATTTTTTTTGAAAAAAATCCAGAAAAAGGGCAATAACTCCTACATCGGTTGTTGGATCTTCTTGAAAATTTCTTGGCAGGTAGATCTTGAGGTGCTGATCACTTTTACCCTATGCCAGAATTTTTTATATCTGTTACGGTTTTTGAGTAATTTGCAAAAACCTGCAATTTACCCCTATGTTCTATTTTTAGCCATGGCGGCCATGTTTTTTGTCAAATCAAAATTTCGAACGATAGTTTTGTAGAGGACATACTACAGAACAACCCTACTAAGTTTCATTACATTTGGCCAAGCGGTTTCAGAGAAGAAGATTTTTGAAAAGTTGAACGACGGACGACAGACGACGGACGACGGACGCCAAGTGATGGCAAAAGCTCACATTGCCTTTGGCAAAGTGAGCTAAAAACCTAGCCCGAGGAGTCCTAAATGGCCTTTTTAGGGGTCAAAATCATTGGGCAACAGTCTGACGGACCTCAGGGTGGCTCGAAAAGGGTGATGGATAGCTCAAAATATAGCTAAGGGAATATAAAAAGTAACCACACCACCTAGTAAAAACTAAGGACACGCGTATAGTAAAAAAAATACCAAAAACCTAGTCTGGGGCTTCTAGATGGCCATTTTTCAGTGGTCAAGCTATATCGGGCAAATGTCTGACGGACCCCAGGGCGGCTTGACGCGGGTTTAGGTTACCTCAAAATGTAGCTAAGGGTACAAAAAACTTAACTATACAACCTATTAATGAATAAGGGCACACCTTTAGTCACAAATTGCAAAAACCTAGCCGGAGGGGCCTAGGTGCCCGTTTTTAGCTCACCTGACGCGAAGGCGTCCGTCGTTAACTTTTCTTTAAAGATCTTCTTCTCTGAAACCACTGATGAGATTGCTTTGAAACTTTGCACACTTGATCTTTGGGATGTCTTCTACCAAGTTTGTGAAATTTGTGAACGTCGACCAACCAACATGGCTGCTGTTTCTTAAAATAGAACGGGGGGTAAGACCATAGTTTTTAGCTGATAGCTCAAAAAGTATAAGAGATAGAGAAAATCCGAAGCAACCTGCCTTCTTCAGCATCAAAAGCTCTACAAAACTCTTCATTGAGTCAAAGTGGTGGGATGACTCCTTATAGGAGTTTTTTTCCCTTATTCGTCAAAATTGACCATTTTCACAGTTTTTTTACTTGATCTTGAAAACTGTAAGTGCTAGAAGAAAATTTACCAATGCAAAATTGTTCAGCTTATTGAGATCTACAAAAATGATTTCAGGGTCAAAATTGTCAGATCAATCGTTTAAGAGTTATTCCCCTTTAACTGATTTTACTATCTATTTTAACTGATTTTTAAAAATCAAAAATCATCTTCTCTTAAACCACTAATGGGATTGCTTTGAAACTTTGTACACTTGATCTTTAGGATGTCCTCTACCAAGTTTGTGAAATTTGTGAACGTCAACCAACCAACATGGCTGCCGTGACTAAAAATAGAACAGGCAGGTCAGACCATAGTTTTTAGCTCACCTGACCCGAAGGGTCATGTGAGCTATTGTCATCGTTAAGCGTCCGTCGTCCGTCCGTCGTCCGTCGTCCGTCCGTCCGTTAACTTTTCTTCAAAGATCTTCTTCTCTGAAACCACTGAAGGGATTGCATTGATACTTGGTATACATGATCTTTAGGATGTCCTCTACCAAGTTTGTGAATTATATACATGTCGACCAACCAACATGGCCGCCGTTGCTAAAAATAGAACAGGGGGGTCAGACCATTGTTTTTAGCTTATAACTCAAAAAGTATAAGATAGAGAAAATCCGAAGCAACCCTCCTTGTTCAGCATCAAAAGCTCTACGAATCTCTTCATTGAGTCGAAGTTGTGAAACGACTCCCTATAGGAGTTATTGCCCTTTAATCATCAAAATTGACCATTTTTGCAGTTTTTTTACTATATCTTGAAAACCGTTAGAGCTAGAGGAAAAGTTAGAATTGCAGAATTGTTTAGCACATAAAGATCTACAAAAATTATTTCAGGGTCTAAATGGTCAGATCAGCTGTTTAAGAGTTATTCCCCTTTAACTGTTTTTTTTCCATTAATTTACACTGATTTTCAAAAATCTTCTTCTCTAAAACCACTGAAGGGATTGCATTGATACTTGGTATACATGATCTTTAGGATGTCCTCTACCAAGTTTGTGAATTATATACATGTCGACCCACCAACATGGCCGCCGTTGCTAAAAATAGAACAGGGGGGTCAGACCATTGTTTTTGGCTTATAACTCAAAAAGTATAAGAGATAGAGAAAATCTGAAGCAACCTTCCTTGTTCAGCATCAAAAGCTCTACAAATCTCTCTATTGAGTCGAAGTTGTGAAACGACTCCTTATAGGAGTTAATGCCCTTTAATCATCAAAATTGACCATTTTTGCAGTTTTTGGACTATATCTTGAAAACCGTTAGAGCTAGAGGAAAAGTTAGCATTTCAGAATTGTTAAGCTCATTGAGTTATACATAAATGAAATCAGGGTCTTAATTGTTAGATCAGCCGTTTAAGAGTTATTCCCCTTTAACTGTTTTTTTCTATTAATTTACACTGATTTTCAAAAATCTTCTTCTCTAAAACCACTGAAGGGATTGCATTGATACTTGGTATACATGGTCTTTAGGATGTCCTCTACCAAGTTTGTGATTTATATACATGTCGACCAACCAACATGGCCGCCGTTGCTAAAAATAGAACAGGGGGGTCAGACCATTGTTTTTGGCTTATAACTCAAAAAGTATAAGAGATAGAGAAAATCGGAAGCAACCTTTCATGTTCAGCATCAAAAGGTCATTACAGGAGTTATTGCCCTTTAACTGTTTTTTTATTAATTTAAACTGATTTCCAACATCTTCTCTGAAACCACTGAAAGGATTGTTTTGCAACTTTGTATACTTGAAAGTTTGTGAAATTTATTCAAACTTTGGCATAAGAGATCAGGTGAGCGATTCAGGCTCCTGGGAGCCTCTAGTTAGATCTGACACCCTTGGTCTATTTTAAGCAACGGTGGCCATGTCTTTTTAAAGATCAAAAATCAAAACACAAATTGGGTGAAGGACACCCTAAAGATCAACCATTCCAAGTTTCATCAAACTCTGTTTAGTAGTTTCAGAGAAGAAGATTTTTTGAAGAAAATGTTCGAAAAAACACTATTTTTCATCTTTAAGGAGCCATAACCCCTATAAGGGGCCATCTGACAACCTAGCCCCTTGGAGACATTTGTAAATCTTAATGAGCTGAACATTTAAGTTAGCCCCGCAGCAGAGCCTAGCTTGTCGTAAGAGGCGACTAAGGGTCTTGGGATTCTGACGTCGGGTCAGTGCTCAGCCCACAGAGCGACCAAGTGTGTACCCTAGGTGGCTGAATAGGGTAGCCCTCGTCCGCGGGGGTTGTCAGGTCTATAATACGGAAACCCTGACCGCCGACCATAGTGGGCCAACGTGTGTGGAGAGTGCCACGCTCCATGCACGTAAAAGACCCCTTTGTGGACCGCCAAGTAGTGCGCCACATAGGCTAAATTTCCCGTCCCTACCCACCTCTCCCTTTTTCCTGTGGTTCTTCAAAATTTACCGGTCCTTTGTTTCCCACCCCATCCCCATATTTCATTTATCATCATCATCATTTCATGTTCATTTTATCATCATTTCATGTTCATCGCCTGTAAATAACCTATATAGCGTTGCACGGGCGTAAAACACCAACTCACTCACTCACAACATTTAAGTTAGCAACAGCTTTTCTTTATCTGCAATAGTTTTCATTATATAGGCCAACAAGAGGATCCCATGAGCCTGAATCGCTAACCTGATCTCTTATGCTAATAAAAGCAACTTACTTGGTGGGCAACATGGCCTACATGTACTTGGTAAGTAACATAAAAGAAACTGGTTAGGATAGAAAACACTCTTAAGATCAAGAATACAAAGATACAAAGCTTTTCATTTGAAAAACCAGAGGCTCCCAGGAGCCTGAAGCGCTCAACTGATCTCTTATGCTAAAGCCTCTTACCTAGTGTGCAACATGGTTTACATGTAATTGGTAAGTAACATTAAAGAAACTAGTTAGGATAGAAAACACTTTTAAAATCAAGAATACAAAGTAGCAAAGTTTTCCAATTGAAAAAAAAAACCAAGTTAAAATTGATTGAAAACACTTAAAGGGGGATACTCTTAAAAGGATGATATGACAATTTTGACCCTGAAATTATTTTTGTAGATCTTAACGAGTTTAACAATTTTGCATTTCTAGGATAGAGTCCAAAAACTGTGAAAATGGTCAATTTTGACGATTAAGGGGAAATAACTCCTATAAAGAGTCGTCCCACGACTTTGACACAAGGAAGAGTTTTGTAGAGCTTTTGATGCTGAAGAAGACGGGTTGTTTCCGATTTTCTCTATCTCTTATACTTTTAGAGCTATAAGCTAAAAACTATGGTCTGACCCCATGTTCTATTTTAGTAACGGCAGCCATTTTGGTTGGTCATCGTTCATAAATTTCACAAACTTGGTAAAGTACATCCTAAAGATCAAGTGTACAAAGTTTCAAAGCAATCCGATTAGTGGTTTCAGAGAAGAAGACTTTTAAAAATCAGTTAAAATTGATAGGAAAATCAGTTAAAGGGGGATAACTCTTAACAGTTGATCTGAATATTTTGACCCTGAAATCATTTTTGTAGATCTCCATTAGCTGAACAATTTTGCAATGCTAACTTTTCCTCTAGCTCTAATCGTTTTTTAAGATATAGTTCAAAAACTGTAAAAATTGTAAATTTTGACGATTAAGGGAAAATAACTCCAATAAGGAGTCGTCCCACAATTTCGACTCAACAGAGAGTTTTGTAGAGCTGTTGATGCTGAAGAAGGCAGATTGTTTAGATTTTCTCTATCTCTTATAGCTATAAGCCAAAAACTATGGTTTGACCCTCATGTTCTATTTTTAGTAACAGCGGCCATTTTGGTTAGTCAGCATGCATCAATTTCATAAACTTGATAGAGGACATCCTAAAGATCATGTATACAAAGTTTCGAAGCAATCCCTTCAGTGGTTACTGCAGAGAAG
Organism: Arcuatula senhousia; assembly: GCA_963971305.1. NCBI lineage: Eukaryota > Metazoa > Mollusca > Bivalvia > Mytilida > Mytilidae > Arcuatula > Arcuatula senhousia. The sequence continues at coordinate 47,506,492 of OZ020315.1, read as the reverse complement.
AATATTTCTAAAAATCAGTAAAAATTGATAGAAAAACAGTTAAAGGGGAATAACTCTTAAACGATTGATCTGACAATTTTGACCCTGAAATCTTTTTTGTAGATCTCAATAAGCTTAACAATTAACAATGCTAACTTTTCTTCTGGCACTTACGGTTTTCAAGATAAAGTCCAAAAAATGTGAAAATTGTCTATTTTGACGATTAAGGGGGAATAACTCCTATAAGGAGTCGTCCCACAAGTTTGACTCGAAGGTGAATTTCCTAGAGCTTTTGATGCTAAATAAGGAAGGTTGCTTCTGATTTTTATATCTCTTATACTTTTTATACGACCGCAAAATTTTTGCGATCGTATAATGTTATGGCGATGTCGTCGTCGTCGTCGTCGTCGTTGTCGTTGTCGGCGGCGGCGTCGTCGTCGTCGTCTGTGGACATTTGGTTTCCGTGCGATAACTTTAGTAAATATTGACCGATTGATATGAAATTTGGAAATGAAGTTTGTTACCACTAAAGGAAGGTTGGTTTTGTATTTGGGGTTTGTGGCCCCTACTGTTTTAGCAAAAGGGGCTAAATCGGATGTATTGACAAAACTGTTGTAGAATGTTTATTATTCATTCAATTTTAAAAATTCTTTTTTTATTGAATTCATCATTAAATTCTGTCGACTAAATGTGTCAATGGTTTCAATATATATTGCACCGTTATATTGCTATAGGGGGTCAAAAAGGGGCCACACCCAAAAAAATGACTTTTTTATTTGTGGTCCGATTTTCAAAATCTTTTTTTCATTAGAATCCTTATAAAAATCCCTGCCTGCGTTTTTCAATCAGATTTGAAATATCTCTTACCGTTTTTGAGAAATTAGGGGTTGAAGGGGTCAAAAACGCCATTTTTCAAAGTCTGTTTAGGCATATAGTTATATACTAAAAATAAAGTTGTAGCGGGCCAGCCAATTGTTATGAAGTATTAATATGATCATTATATCCAGTAAAGGAATGTTGGTATTGAATTTGGGGTTTGTAGCCCCTGCTGTTTTAGAAAAAAAGGGTCAAAAGGGGCTAAAATGGGTGTATTGACAAAACTGTTATAGAATGTTTATTATTCATTCAATTTTGAAAATTCTTTTTTTATTGAGTTCATCATTAAATTCTGTCAACTAAATGTGTCACTGGTTTTGATAAAAATTGCACTGTTTAGGCATATAGTTATATACTAAAAATAAAGTTGTAGCGGGCCAGCCAATTGTTATGAAGTATTAATATGATCATTATATCCAGTAAAGGAATGTTGGTATTGAATTTGGGGTTTGTAGCCCCTGCTGTTTTAGAAAAAAAGGGTCAAAAGGGGCTAAAATGGGTGTATTGACAAAACTGTTATAGAATGTTTATTATTCATTCAATTTTGAAAATTCTTTTTTTATTGAGTTCATCATTAAATTCTGTCAACTAAATGTGTCACTGGTTTTGATAAAAATTGCACCGTTACATTGCTATAAGGGGTCAAAAAAGGGGCCACACCCAAAATATCGACTTTTTAGCTCACCTGGCCAAAGGCCATGTGAGCTATTGCCATCACTTGGCGTCCGTCGTCGTCGTCCGTCGTCGTCGTCGTCCGTCGTCGTCGTCGTCGTTAACTTTTCTTCAAACTTCTTCTCCTCTCAAACGGCTGCACAGATTCAAACCAAATTTGGTCTGGTGGTACTTTAGGGTATCCCCCACAGAACTGATGTGGGGATTTTCGATTCGTCGAAAAACATGGCCGCCGTTGCTAAAAATAGACCAGGGGGGTCAGACTTCTGTTTTTGGCTTGTAAATCAAAAAGTATAAGAGATAGATGAAATCTAATGCCACGCTACTGCTTCAGCATCAAAAGCTCTACAAAAGTCTCCATTGAGTCGAAGTTGTCAGATGACCCCTTATGGGAGTTACGGCCCCTTAAAGGTGAAAAATAGCATTTTTGCATGTTTTTGGCCTATAGAATGAAAACTATTGCAGATAGAGAGAAGCTGTTGCTTGCTTAAATGTTCAGCTCATTTAGCTCTACAAAAGTCTCCTTAAGGTCAAAGTTGTCAGATGACCCCTTATAGGGGTTATGGCCCCTTAAAGGCAAAACATAGAGTTTTTGGCCTATAGAATGAAAGCTATTGCAGATAGAGAAAAGCTGTTGCTTGCTTAAATGTTCAGCTCGTTTAGCTCTACACAAGTCTCCATAGGGTCGAAGTTGTCAGATGACCCCTTATAGGGGTTACGGCCCCTTAAAGGCAAAAAATAGTGTTTTTGGCCTATAGAATGAAAACTATTGCAGATAGAGAAAAGCTGTTGCTTGCCTAAATGTTCAGCTCAATTAGCTCTACAAAAGTCTACATAGGGTCAAAGTTGTCAGATGACCCCTTATAGGGGTTATGGCCCCTTAAAGGCAAAAAAAAGAGTTTTTGGCCTATAGAATGAAAACTATTGCAGATAGAGAAAAGCTGTTGCTTATTTAAATGTTCAGCTCATTTAGCTCTACACAAGTCTCCGTATGGTCGAAGTTGTCAGATGACCCCTTATAGGGGTTACAGCCCCATAAAGGCAAAAAAATAGTGTTCTTGGCCTATGGAATGAAAACTATTGCAGATAGAGAAAAGTTGTTGCTTGCTTAAATGTCCAGCTCATTTAGCTCTACAAAAGTTTCCATAGGGTCAAAGTTGCCAGAAGATGACCCCTTATAGTGTGTTTTTAGCCTAAAGAAAAAAAAACTTTTGCAGATAGAGAAAAGATGCTGCTTGCTTAAATGTTCAGCTTAATTAGCTCTACAAAAGTCTTTTAAGGGTGGAAGTTGTCAGATGACCCCTTTAAGGGGTTATGGCCCTTTAAAGGTGAAAAATAGTGTTTTTTGCTTTGGAATGAAAACTATTGCAGATAGAGAAAAGCTTTTTATTGCTTAAACATTCAGCTCATTTAGCTATACAAAAGTCTTCAAAGGGTTGACATTAAGACCAGGTGAGCGATTCAGGCTCCTGGGAGCCTCTTGTTTATTTGTGGTCCGATTTTCAAAATCTTTTTTTCTTTTGAATCCTTGCAAAAACCCCTGCCTATGTTTTTCAATCAGATTTGCAATATCTTTAACCATTTATGAGAAATTAGGGGTCAAAGGGGCAAAAAACACCATTTTTTAAAGTTTGTCAAGACAGGATGCATGTGTCAAAAAATTTTGTAAGTCCACCATGGGCTTCATGTGACAAAAGCAATAGACCATCCATATTGGGCCTCCAACGAACAGGGTTCAACTTGTTGCGGTCGTATCATGCTGCGCTCGGCGTAGCTTTTTATTGAGATATAAGCTATAAACTATGGTCTGACCCCCTGTTCTATTTTTAGCAACGGTGGCCATGTTGGTTGGTCGGCATGCACAAATTTCACAAACTTGGTAGAACACACCCTAAAGATCAAATGTACAAAGTTTGAAAGCAATCCCTACAAAGAAAGGTATATAGCTGGATCTTCATCATGTTCAACTACAGGGCAGTCCGTTCATTTAACTAAAATCTTGTCTGCTGTCAAAGAAGGTCAACAAGCATACTGCGACACTATTTATAATCGTAGTGGAATTAACCATATGTGGATTTTCAAGAACTCAAAAGATTTGTTAGATCATTTTAAATCTAGATCATTTTCTGAGGTTCACTCTTTGAAAACTTTCGAATTTTCAACTTTATACACTACCTTGCCACACGAAATAGAAAATAAAGAGATGTGGAATAAGTGTACGCGACACAGCCCACAATTAAACGGCAATTTAGAAAAACCACAATGGACAACCGCCAGCAGCCTTCAACGAGGCCATTTGGCACTGCTCGCGGTTATGCAATTGGCCCATGGTCTAAATAAGATGCATATAATTCAAATCCAGCCCTGAAATAGTCTTAGATAGACCCCCTTCTTAAACAAGGAACAGAAAACATCAAAAAGACAAGTACAAACGAAAGCTTTGTCAAGGATTCCTGGCTTAGGACAGGCACATGTAATATGTGGCGGGGTTAAACTAGTTTTTTGGGCCCAACCTTCCCCCTATCAATATTCCTAGACAAAGCACAAAAACTAAACACACAATAAAAATCAAATCGATCAAAGTCCAATTCTACTAGAGAGAACCTAAGACAAAAAACAAGAACAAACAAAAGGACGGTAAAGGAACTCTCTATAGAACACTCGCTGTTACTGACAGCTAGCTGAGAATCATCAATCGACTGATGTAAAAAAATCAAACGTATCGATTTTAAATCCGACACAACACTTCAAGCAATAATGATTTAGTGAAGTGTCATCACACAAAACCGACACGCTTGATCGCTATAATGCTTAAAAATGACAATAGTAAAAACGTTTATGGAAGTTTTAAAGCGAGTATTAAGTTTTCAATATTTCTGCCAAAAAACACTAAATTCAAAGATTTAATCAAGATATTCATTTCATATCCTTTCCGTAATAAATTTTGAAGCCAATTTTTCATTTCTATTGGATTGCTTTTAAATTTGTGAGCTTTATAAAAAACATTACCATAAAATACAGGATGTGATATTCCTTTCACTATAAGAAAGTGACGTGTACAATTAAATTTTTCAATAAGAGATCGATACTTGTGGAAGAATTTAGAAAAAGATTTTACTAATTTGTGGTATCGATAACCTTGTTTTAATAATTTTTCAGTAATAAAACGGTTTTTATTATTAAAATCAGAAACACAACTGCAGATCCGAGCATATCTTACTAACTGTGAAATGTAAACCCCGTATGACGGCGCTAGTGGAACATCTCCTTCAAGAAAAGGAAAATTTATAATAGGGAAGGTAAAGTCGTCACGTTTATCATATACTTTGGTATGTAATTTTCCGTCAACTAGAATACTGACAGAGTCAGAAAGGGCCCCGCGGCAAAATATCTAAGTGTTTTCAAAATCATACGAACTTAAATATAACCACTAAGGCATGTTCCATGGAATGCATATGGAACTACAGATCTGTATTGTTAATAGCCTTTGAGTTTTATTGTTCACAAAGTCCAATTCTCAAAATCTGTGATTGTCGATAAAAAATGAAGTTTTTTCCAAAAATATTAATCAGATTTGCACGAAATTTTAATATGCAAATCAGGACATGCTACTTAGCAGCTGAACAAAGTTTCAGAACTGTTTTAATAACAGTTTTTGAGTTTTAGTGTTCACAAAGTCCAATTCTCAAAATCAATGATTTTCGATAAAAAATGAAGTTTTTTCCAAAAATATTAAACAGATTTGCACGAAATTTTAATATGCACATCATGACATGCTACTTAGCAGCTGTGCAAAGTTTCAGAACTGTATTGTTAACAGTTTTTGAGTTTTAGTGTTCACAAAGTCCAATTCTCAAAATCTGTGATTTTCGATAAAAAATGAAGTTTTTTCCAAAAATATTAATCAGATTTGCACGAAATTTTAATATGCACATCATGACATGCTACTTAGCAGCTGTGCAAAGTTTCAGAACTGTGATGTTAATAGTTTTTGAGTTTTAGTGTTCACAAGAATTGTTGACGGACGGACAGACGGACAGACGGACGGACGGACAGACGGACAAAGTGAAAACTATAGGGCGTCCGCATCTTCGATGCGGGGCCCTAATAATACTTAAATCTAAATCTAAAAAAGGACATCTATCACCGGTGACGTTAGATTTGTTCAAGGTTAATTCAGAAGGATAGATATCTGTAATAAAATTAGAAAATGAAGGATTGTTGAGTGCAAGAATGTCATCTAAATATCTAAAAGTATAATTGAAAGTTTCAATTAGGTTCTGTTTGTTCGGGTCTTTTTGTAATTTAGCCATAAATTGTGATTCATAACAGTATAGGAAAAGGTCGGCTATAAGTGGCGCACAATTAGTACCCATAGGAATACCAATAATTTGGCGATAAATTTGTTTACCAAAACGTATGTAAATATTATCTAACAAATAATTTAGAGCAGTAATAGTTTCTGCATCAGTCCAGTTGATGTAACCCTTTTGAGTCTCGTTACTAAAAAATGATTTACTAAATGATTTTGAAACTCTAGAACAGATATAATCACTTTTAGATTTGTCAAAACACCATTTAACCAAATATTCAAATTTCTTTTTAATCAGATTATGTGGAAGGTTAGTATATAAAGTAGAAAAATCGTAACTATCAACGGTATGAAAAGTATTTTCAAAAGCACGAAGCTTGTCCAAAACATCAAGAGAATTTTTTACACTCCAAAAATAATTAATTCCACTGTTTTCGAATACCCTTTCACAGTATTGAATAATAAATTCCTTCATAGTAGTTAAAGTAAGTGATAGAACTTTGGAAATATGGGTTAAAGAACACTTACTTGAAGCAGAGATAAAACGAGATTTATATGGATTTTTGTGCAATTTAGGTATCCAGTACATAGTAGGTAATTTATAGTATGTCGGGGCAACTCGAAGTGCTGTGGTCGCTATGATATGATCGTCAATGATACCTGATTCTGTCGAATGCACGGGAACGAAAGTGTTCGAATTTTTTATTTCGTGCATTAAAACCTCAAGGTAATACTTTCTTCATACCACAACGACATTGTTAGCTGCTTTGTCGGCGGGAACAAACACGTATCGCAAACCAAGTAAACGGATTTTTGACTTTATTCTATTAAGGTAAGTATTAGGCCTAAAATCTACAAAAGAATTTTGAAATTGGCTAATTCTGAGTTGAACAATTGCCATAAATTTATTAATAAAACGGTCTAGAGATTTTGAGTCGGCCCCTTCTCTCCTGATCCAAGATTTGCAATAAGAGAGAAGGGAAGTTTTGATACAATTTAGGCAGGAATTCCAATTAATTTTAGTAGGTGGTCTAAACTTTGGTCCTTTTTCAAGAAATTGATAACCTCTGGGTCATTGACGATTGAAAGGTCTCCGGTAACAACATGATCACAAGGAGCATATCTGAAATCAGATTTAGTACAGTCACATGTTAAAGGAATATTCGTGTCTAGTTCTTCATCAGTTGTAGTTGTTGTATAGTTAAAAATAATGTTACGTGTAGGTTTCTTATATTTATAAGATACAATAGGTGGTTCGGTATTAGAAAAATAAGGTGGAATGAGATCTTGAATATTAGGATCCATAAATATACTAGATATATTTATGAAGTCAAGTCCTCTATTAATGTAGGTTAATTTTATAAAATGTCGAATGTGGTCTTCTGGGTTTTCAATTTTGGGAAACAGTTTATAATAACAAAAAGAAGAGATGATGAGTGCACCTTCATATAATGGACTTGCATGAGATATAGTACTACATTCCAAACGGATACTGTTTAATTTAGAAATGGGTATTGAACATAATTTACAAAACAGATGATGACGTCCATTATTTTTAAAGATTTTAATAAGATCAGTAATACTTGAGTCAGAGCGGTGTTGTTTTCTGACATTACGATTTATTCGTTTACCATGCGACCGTTTGTTCCGTTTACGAGGAATCACTAAATTCATGACATTTATGTTTGGTGATCTTGATATGCTACCCTGTCCCATGATGTTATCGTTAAGACCCAGAGGGTATGCGGTTTGTAATTTTTTGATCCAATCATGTTCAGCAAGTCGTCTTTCTCTACGAAACTGTCTTTTACTTAAATTTAAATCTCTATTAATAATTTCAAGTGGCTGAACTTTAATATACTTAATGTTGTAGTTGTGTTTATGTAAGTGTTGATAAAGATAGCATTTATACTTTTTAAAGCGGCGAAAGCGATACAGATGTTCAGAAGTTCTTTTCGACAAATACCTACCAGTCTCCCCGACATACTGAATATTACAATTAGGTTCGGATCAAGATATTAAATAAATTAAATTTGTTGTGCGTCAGTTAACATCTTGGGTCAATTTAGTAGAGAAAGTTCGTCCATTTATACTAGATGTAACAGTGGTGTTTCTGATTAACCTGTTTCACGTTTGTCATTTCGAAGCACTACAGGGTAAGACTTTAGGATATCCACGAAAAGAGCTATTAAACGTATTGCATGTGTTATTAAGATTCTTTTGTTGTTTTGTATTTGATGATTGGACTGATGGTTTAAAAGAATTTACGGTATAGGAAGAGTGGCTGGTTATATTAGATTGAAGGTTATTGTTGGATGTGGATATCCTAGCTTGTGGTTTTGAGTTGTTGTATTTTTTACCATTTCGTAAAATCATGATTAAGGTTGTAAGGAGAGAAAGGGATGTTCCATGACAAAACAGGACGGGACCGAAAAAGATATGCATTCAGCATTATATAATAAAAAAAGTACCACAGTTAAAATAGTCTTGCTAAAACTACTAGTGATTCCCGACAAGGTTCATAATACACGCGACAACAGGGAAACAAATACAGGGATTAGTAGAATAAAGCAAGACAATTTAGTTAATTGTAGAAGTGGGCAAAAAATAGAGATGTAATATAAGTACAGGGTGGTTGAAAATATTGAAAGCTATCTCGCACACAAAAATTACCATCATTAAAATATATAAGAGCATACACCTCAAGCACGGGGATACGTTTTACAGCATCCACACGGCACAGGAGACAAACTCTGCAAAAAATAGAAAATAAAGAGATGTGGAATAAGTGTACGCGACACAGCCCACAATTAAACGGCAATTTAGAAAAACCACAATGGACAACCGCCAGCAGCCTTCAACGAGGCCATTTGGCACTGCTCGCGGTTATGCAATTGGCCCATGGTCTAAATAAGATGCATATAATTCAAATCCAGCCCTGAAATAGTCTTAGATAGACCCCCTTCTTAAACAAGGAACAGAAAACATCAAAAAGACAAGTACAAACGAAAGCTTTGTCAAGGATTCCTGGCTTAGGACAGGCACATGTAATATGTGGCGGGGTTAAACTAGTTTTTTGGGCCCAACCTTCCCCCTATCAATATTCCTAGACAAAGCACAAAAACTAAACACACAATAAAAATCAAATCGATCAAAGTCCAATTCTACTAGAGAGAACCTAAGACAAAAAACAAGAACAAACAAAAGGACGGTAAAGGAACTCTCTATAGAACACTCGCTGTTACTGACAGCTAGCTGAGAATCATCAATCGACTGATGTAAAAAAATCAAACGTATCGATTTTAAATCCGACACAACACTTCAAGCAATAATGATTTAGTGAAGTGTCATCACACAAAACCGACACGCTTGATCGCTATAATGCTTAAAAATGACAATAGTAAAAACGTTTATGGAAGTTTTAAAGCGAGTATTAAGTTTTCAATATTTCTGCCAAAAAACACTAAATTCAAAGATTTAACCAAGATATTCATTTCATATCCTTTCCGTAATAAATTTTGAAGCCAATTTTTCATTTCTATTGGATTGCTTTTAAATTTGTGAGCTTTATAAAAAACATTACCATAAAATACAGGATGTGATATTCCTTTCACTATAAGAAAGTGACGTGTACAATTAAATTTTTCAATAAGAGATCGATACTTGTGGAAGAATTTAGAAAAAGATTTTACTAATTTGTGGTATCGATAACCTTGTTTTAATAATTTTTCAGTAATAAAACGGTTTTTATTATTAAAATCAGAAACACAACTGCAGATCCGAGCATATCTTACTAACTGTGAAATGTAAACCCCGTATGACGGCGCTAGTGGAACATCTCCTTCAAGAAAAGGAAAATTTATAATAGGGAAGGTAAAGTCGTCACGTTTATCATATACTTTGGTATGTAATTTTCCGTCAATAATACTTAAATCTAAATCTAAAAAAGGACATCTATCACCGGTGACGTTAGATTTGTTCAAGGTTAATTCAGAAGGATAGATATCTGTAATAAAATTAGAAAATGAAGGATTGTTGAGTGCAAGAATGTCATCTAAATATCTAAAAGTATAATTGAAAGTTTCGATTAGGTTCTGTTTGTTCGGGTCTTTTTGTAATTTAGCCATAAATTGTGATTCATAACAGTATAGGAAAAGGTCGGCTATAAGTGGCGCACAATTAGTACCCATAGGAATACCAATAATTTGGCGATAAATTTGTTTACCAAAACGTATGTAAATATTATCTAACAAATAATTTAGAGCAGTAATAGTTTCTGCATCAGTCCAGTTGATGTAACCCTTTTGAGTCTCGTTACTAAAAAATGATTTACTAAATGATTTTGAAACTCTAGAACAGATATAATCACTTTTAGATTTGTCAAAACACCATTTAACCAAATATTCAAATTTCTTTTTAATCAGATTATGTGGAAGGTTAGTATATAAAGTAGAAAAATCGTAACTATCAACGGTATGAAAAGTATTTTCAAAAGCACGAAGCTTGTCCAAAACACCAAGAGAATTTTTTACACTCCAAAAATAATTAATTCCACTGTTTTCGAATACCCTTTCACAGTATTGAATAATAAATTCCTTCATAGTAGTTAAAGTAAGTGATAGAACTTTGGAAATATGGGTTAAAGAACACTTACTTGAAGCAGAGATAAAACGAGATTTATATGGATTTTTGTGCAATTTAGGTATCCAGTACATAGTAGGTAATTTATAGTATGTCGGGGCAACTCGAAGTGCTGTGGTCGCTATGATATGATCGTCAATGATACCTGATTCTGTCGAATGCACGGGAACGAAAGTGTTCGAATTTTTTATTTCGTGCATTAAAACCTCAAGGTAATACTTTCTTCATACCACAACGACATTGTTAGCTGCTTTGTCGGCGGGAACAAACACGTATCGCAAACCAAGTAAACGGATTTTTGACTTTATTCTATTAAGGTAAGTATTAGGCCTAAAATCTACAAAAGAATTTTGAAATTGGCTAATTCTGAGTTGAACAATTGCCATAAATTTATTAATAAAACGGTCTAGAGATTTTGAGTCGGCCCCTTCTATCCTGATCCAAGATTTGCAATAAGAGAGAAGGGAAGTTTTGATACAATTTAGGCAGGAATTCCAATTAATTTTAGTAGGTGGTCTAAACTTTGGTCCTTTTTTCAAGAAATTGATAACCTCTGGGTCATTGACGATTGAAAGGTCTCCGGTAACAACATGATCACAAGGAGCATATCTGAAATCAGATTTAGTACAGTCACATGTTAAAGGAATATTCGTGTCTAGTTCTTCATCAGTTGTAGTTGTTGTATAGTTAAAAATAATGTTACGTGTAGGTTTCTTATATTTATAAGATACAATAGGTGGTTCGGTATTAGAAAAATAAGGTGGAATGAGATCTTGAATATTAGGATCCATAAATATACTAGATATATTTATGAAGTCAAGTCCTCTATTAATGTAGGTTAATTTTATAAAATGTCGAATGTGGTCTTCTGGGTTTTCAATTTTGGGAAACAGTTTATAATAACAAAAAGAAGAGATGATGAGTGCACCTTCATATAATGGACTTGCATGAGATATAGTACTACATTCCAAACGGATACTGTTTAATTTAGAAATGGGTATTGAACATAATTTACAAAACAGATGATGACGTCCATTATTTTTAAAGATTTTAATAAGATCAGTAATACTTGAGTCAGAGCGGTGTTGTTTTCTGACATTACGATTTATTCGTTTACCATGCGACCGTTTGTTCCGTTTACGAGGAATCACTAAATTCATGACATTTATGTTTGGTGATCTTGATATGCTACCCTGTCCCATGATGTCATCGTTAAGACCCAGAGGGTATGCGGTTTGTAATTTTTTGATCCAATCAAGTTCAGCAAGTCGTCTTTCTCTACGAAACTGTCTTTTACTTAAATTTAAATCTCTATTAATAATTTCAAGTGGCTGAACTTTAATATACTTAATGTTGTAGTTGTGTTTATGTAAGTGTTGATAAAGATAGCATTTATACTTTTTAAAGCGGCGAAAGCGATACAGATGTTCAGAAGTTCTTTTCGACAAATACCTACCAGTCTCCCCGACATACTGAATATTACAATTAGGTTCGGATCAAGATATTAAATAAATTAAATTTGTTGTGCGTCAGTTAACATCTTGGGTCAATTTAGTAGAGAAAGTTCGTCCATTTATACTAGATGTAACAGTGGTGTTTCTGATTAACCTGTTTCACGTTTGTCATTTCGAAGCACTACAGGGTAAGACTTTAGGATATCCACGAAAAGAGCTATTAAACGTATTGCATGTGTTATTAAGATTCTTTTGTTGTTTTGTATTTGATGATTGGACTGATGGTTTAAAAGAATTTACGGTATAGGAAGAGTGGCTGGTTATATTAGATTGAAGGTTATTGTTGGATGTGGATATCCTAGCTTGTGGTTTTGAGTTGTTGTATTTTTTACCATTTCGTAAAATCATGATTAAGGTTGTAAGGAGAGAAAGGGATGTTCCATGACAAAACAGGACGGGACCGAAAAAGATATGCATTCAGCATTATATAATAAAAAAAGTACCACAGTTAAAATAGTCTTGCTAAAACTACTAGTGATTCCCGACAAGGTTCATAATACACGCGACAACAGGGAAACAAATACAGGGATTAGTAGAATAAAGCAAGACAATTTAGTTAATTGTAGAAGTGGGCAAAAAATAGAGATGTAATATAAGTACAGGGTGGTTGAAAATATTGAAAGCTATCTCGCACACAAAAATTACCATCATTAAAATATATAAGAGCATACACCTCAAGCACGGGGATACGTTTTACAGCATCCACACGGCACAGGAGACAAACTCTGCAAAAAATAGAAAATAAAGAGATGTGGAATAAGTGTACGCGACACAGCCCACAATTAAACGGCAATTTAGAAAAACCACAATTAATGGACAACCGCCAGCAGCCTTCAACGAGGCCATTTGGCACTGCTCGCGGTTATGCAATTGGCCCATGGTCTAAATAAGATGCATATAATTCAAATCCAGCCCTGAAATAGTCTTAGATAGACCCCCTTCTTAAACAAGGAACAGAAAACATCAAAAAGACAAGTACAAACGAAAGCTTTGTCAAGGATTCCTGGCTTAGGACAGGCACATGTAATATGTGGCGGGGTTAAACTAGTTTTTTGGGCCCAACCTTCCCCCTATCAATATTCCTAGACAAAGCACAAAAACTAAACACACAATAAAAATCAAATCGATCAAAGTCCAATTCTACTAGAGAGAACCTAAGACAAAAAACAAGAACAAACAAAAGGACGGTAAAGGAACTCTCTATAGAACACTCGCTGTTACTGACAGCTAGCTGAGAATCATCAATCGACTGATGTAAAAAAATCAAACGTATCGATTTTAAATCCGACACAACACTTCAAGCAATAATGATTTAGTGAAGTGTCATCACACAAAACCGACACGCTTGATCGCTATAATGCTTAAAAATGACAATAGTAAAAACGTTTATGGAAGTTTTAAAGCGAGTATTAAGTTTTCAATATTTCTGCCAAAAAACAAAGATTTAACCAAGATATTCATTTCATATCCTTTCCGTAATAAATTTTGAAGCCAATTTTTCATTTCTATTGGATTGCTTTTAAATTTGTGAGCTTTATAAAAAACATTACCATAAAATACAGGATGTGATATTCCTTTCACTATAAGAAAGTGACGTGTACAATTAAATTTTTCAATAAGAGATCGATACTTGTGGAAGAATTTAGAAAAAGATTTTACTAATTTGTGGTATCGATAACCTTGTTTTAATAATTTTTCAGTAATAAAACGGTTTTTATTATTAAAATCAGAAACACAACTGCAGATCCGAGCATATCTTACTAACTGTGAAATGTAAACCCCGTATGACGGCGCTAGTGGAACATCTCCTTCAAGAAAAGGAAAATTTATAAAACTAAAATGTCGCCTGAAAAAACTTCTCGAAAAAGCCTTTTCAAACTCTAGGAATTTTGTTGTTTTGGGTTATAATTCTACCTTCTTTTCCAAAACATCTTTCAAAGATAAAATTTGTTACACACTGGAACAAGTTTGCAGTATGCTTGATTTCCTCATTGACAACATATTTGTCACCTTCGGAGGAGAGATTTTTCAACAACAAATCGGCATTCCAATGGGCACAAAATGTGCTCCTCTCCTCGCCGATTTGTTTTTATACTCTTACGAGACCGAATTTCTTCAAGGATTCGTAAAGAACAAGAAGATGAAAGAGGCAAGGTCATTTAATCTTACATCCAAGGTTTTCAACTACAAACAAGTGTTGCGGGATTTCCAAATCAATGACCTCAAAGCAAAACCTCCAGACTGTTCTTGTGAAAAGTCCCCATTCAATTATAGTCCCTCTGGCCACGTTATAACTGGTGACCTAAACATCGTGGAAAATGATTTACTTCGCGATGTTTTGGCTAAAGGACCAAAATACCGTGAGCCTAGACGTATCAACTGGAACCATAATTTTAAAACAATTATGGATTCAGTTGAAGACTATGCCAGAAAATGGGCCAAGATAGAACAGGAGAAAGAAACGGACGTTTTGTCAGAGTGGGTTAAAGCTGTGAGGTCATTGATTTTGAAACGAATTAATTCTTTGAAGAGCTCAATGAGCACTAAAGCAACATCCATATTTAACAACGCTGATGTTGCAAAAACACTGTCCACCTTACACGACAAATATGTTGTTGTACCTGCAGACAAAGCACCAAATAACATCATGTGTGCAAGAAACACTATATTGAGTGCTTGACAGTTGAATTAGGGGTTAGTTGTACCAACAATAGCAGCACGTACACAGCTACAACATTGTCTAAGGAGGAAATTATTGACAATCATAAATCTGTCATTTCCTCCTTCGGGCTCTCTGTTGGTGCTGACAATGATGACATTCCATCCCTGTATTGGATTCCTAAATTACATAAAAATCCATACAAACAGCGCTTCATTGCAGGGTCATCGAAATGTACCACTAAACCTCTTTCAGTCCTGTTGACCTCAATACTGACGGCAATAAAATCCGGCCTCCAGAAATATTACGATTGTTGTTATTCTAGAAATGGTGTCGATCAAATGTGGATCCTGAAGAATTCGAAAGAACTGATGGAGATTCTTAACTCTAAATCAGTTTCATCTTGCAACAGCATCAAGACTTTCGATTTCTCCACACTTTACACTTCTATTCCACATGAACAACTCAAGTCACGATTGGCACAGCTGATTAACGCAGCTTTTTCAAAAAGAATGGAAAACGCAGGTACAAATATCTGGTAGTCGGTTATAATAAGACTTACTTCGCCATCAATGAGTCTAAAAGTAAGAACAAATTTACAGAAGATCAAATAATCGACATGCTCAACTTTCTTATAGACAACATATTTGTTCAGTTTGGTGGACGTGTTTTTCAGCAAACAATAGGGATTCCAATGGGCACCAATTGTGCACCTTTGCTTGCTGATTTGTTTCTTCATTCATATGAAGCAGACTTCTTACAATCTCTTCTAGACAAAAAAGATCGTAGACTAGCTCTCTCTTTTAACCTCACGTTCCGTTATATTGATGATGTCCTTTCACTGAACAATTCTCGATTTGGTGACTTTCTCCATCTCATATATCCCTCGGAACTTGAGATAAAGGACACAACGGATTCTAGGAAGTCTGCTTCATATTTAGATCTACATCTCGAAATAGACTCTCAAGGAAAACTATCAACAAAGCTCTATGACAAACGTGATGACTTCAACTTCCCAATCGTCAACTTTCCCTTCGTGTGTAGCAACATTCCGTCCGCTCCAGCTTATGGAGTTTACGTATCACAATTGATTCGTTACTCCAGAGCTTGTGGGAGTTACATCGATTTCCTTGGCAGAGCGTCACGTTTGACACAGAAATTGCTAACACAGGGTTATGTTGCTCCTCGGTTGCTGTCTTCACTCAAGAAATTTTACGGTAGACACCATGTACTCATAGATAAATATGGGATTTCTATCTCTCAGATGAGTGCAGATGTCGGTTTATCATAGGGTTTTGTTGTCTTCCTTTACCGGATTTGACACACTGAATTGGAAATTGGCAGCACGGCGGGTGTGCTATAGCAGGCAGGAACCGCTTACTCTTCCGGAGCACCCGAGTTCACTCTTGTTACGACTTGAGTTCGCGTTGTTGATTTCTGTTCGGTTGTTTTTATGTTTTGTGTTTCCTTGTGCTATTCTTGTTCATGTTTACCGGTTTTGTCGTTGCCTTTTCGGACTTTTGACACTCGAATGCCCCTTTGGTGCCTCTGCTTATTTCAGATATATTGATGATGTCCTTTCTGTCAATAACACTTCATTTGGTAGATGGATTCCTTCAATATACTAGTATCCTCCGGAATTGGAGATTAAAGAGACCACCGAATCAAATTGCTTCACGTCTTTCTTGGATTTGCACCTCAAATTTGACCCAGGTGGTCATCTCAGTACAAAAATTTACGATAAACGAGACGATTTTAATTTTCAAATTATTGATTTTCCTAATCTACAGAGCAATATACCTACTTCTCCTGCATACGGTGTTTATATTTCACAACTTATTCGATATGCCAGAGCTTGCACACATTTCACAGATTTTTTTTATCAGACACCGATTTCTTCGTGACCGACTTTTGGAGCAGGGCTATAAGAAAATACGTCTCATACGATCACTAAAAAAGTTCTTTCTTCGTTATCAGCCACTAGTAGAAAAGTTCAAAATTGAGATAAAAGATATGATAGTTAATTGTTTTAATTAGTGTTTGACTGGTCTTCTGTACTGAGATGATCACCTCAATATCCCTATTGTGTCTCACAACTATGTTGTGTTCTATGGTCATTACCGGATCCTAAGATTGCAATGGAAGAGGGAGGTTTGGCGCCATAAAACCTGGTTTAACCCACCATTTCGTTTGAAATGCCTGTACCAAGTCAGGACCATTGCGATCCACCAATTTTCCGGTATGACTGATTCGTTTTTGTCATTTTCTCTGGACTATGAGATTGATCATTCAAGTTCGGTAGTTTTGTTATTACCTTTATTCAGTGGTAACTGAGAAGAAGATGTTTGAAGAAAAGTTAACGGACGACGGACGCCTAATGATAGTGGAGCGGATATAAGGTAAAATATTTCACTTTGTGATAAAAGCATGAAATTTGGTATGATAGTGCCTTAAGTACTCAACATTAAGATAAGATCGTTGGCCATTTCAATTTCGGCCGTTTTCAAGATTGCCGCCGTGAAATTCAAAATGGCGTCATTTCTAATCATTCTTTTGTAAACAATTCATGGTTATAACTGTATTTAAACTATCCATTCATGTTTTGAAGTTTATATAAGGTTAACATGGTTAACAGATAGAAATGTTAAGTAATTTTTAATATTTACAGCTGCGCATCCGCTAAATTTTGCCACAATGCGGAATAATAATACAAATATTACATTTTGAGTTACAAACTGCTTATTAGTTTTTGTGTTTACAGATTTTGTGTACACAAAAATGTGAAGGAGTTGAAAAGTAATATATTTGCAGCATTTGTATTAATTTTACTAAAATAATACAGTTAAAGATATCAATAACAGCCATTTTCAAGATGGCTGTCGTAAAATTTTAAATAATGGCATTTATATTCTTTTTGTACAGTATGCCAGATTATTTGACATATGAACTTTTCATTAGTGCTACAGGAGCTGGAACAAGACTCAAACATGAAAGAAACATATTTTGGGGCTTTTTTGAAGAGATTGATGTTATATATTGTACACAGCTTACGCATGATGAGTTGTATCGTTCCACACATTTTAAGGCCAGTATCATATCTGCTACCTGTTTTCCGAGCCGGCTTAGACATTTCAAGGAAAAAAGTTACATTTTTTTCGTTAGATTTCGTGGCTTCTACTAAGGGCATTGATTCTGAATTTGGTATAGAGCTTTAGAATGATGAGTTGCCACGTGCTTCCTCTTTCCTGTAAGTCAGTCAGGCGTCCACTTTCTCTTTTCCGAATGGTCGAGTGTGGTATCCCAAGCACGACTTAGTGCAACCCCTTCAGGTTTTAATTATGCGCATGATATTGATATTAAATCGTAAGCCAATGTATAAATATGAATTTTCATCTGTTTTATTAGTGTGAAAAATGCAAAATATTGTAAAAAGTAATTGTGATATTACCGACATACAAGTGATTTCATTACAATAAGTCTAAAGACTGACCTTTTGGGTTTTGTGATGTTTAATGTAGGACTGATACATGGTATTATTAGAAAAATGTCACCTGTAAACTCAATACTTGAATATCTTCATTTACAGAGTAACTAGTTACATATTAACAAAAAGTGTTGTGTAGGGTAAAGAACTTAAGTTCAGGTTTTTTCTTATAGTACAAAACTTTAATGCATGCCTCTATTATAAAGAAAATGCAGTCTTGTTAAAGAGGCATTATCAATAATACATATTCAAAATTCTCAGCTTCCCGTTTGCCAAGTCAAACCAGGAAATCCTTAGTTCTTAAAACAATATGTTGGTTAGAACGCAATTTCATGAACAAAAGATGCATTCGTCAATTAACATATCGAGTTTGTTTTATAGTTACACTAAACTTCAGTGGGACAACTGGTTTGTGTAATTTTTCTGAGTTCACTTTCTTTTTTGAGTGTTTTGCATGGTATGTATTCTGGGCTTCGTGAACACAACACAACTTTTGACATTTCTGTAAATCATTGTATTTACAAAATACCCCAATTATTTGTTTAAGGATGTTTGCTGGTCAGTTTGAAAATAACAAGTTAACTAAATTTATGTATTTGATGGATAGACCATAGGTGAAGGTATAAGATAAGCTTGAAAAATTAATAGGTTGCTGAACTCGTTTTCGAGATAATAAGCCTTAAAAAATTGGGGGGGAAGGCTTTCTCTGACTTTTTTTTATAGTTTTAACATTAGACTTGTTTTAGTGTAAAAACCTATGAAGAAATTACAAGAAATTTTTCAAACTTTGTATATTAACTCCTAATGACTTAATAAATAGTAATATAAAAAGAAAATAGGGGGTTACTGGGCAAAAATATTATCTGTATTTTGATGGTAAAATCCAGAGGATTCCAAAAATCTGACAGAAATCTCAAAAATTTACCAGCAATCATCCTTAAGGGTATAAAATTAAAAGCTGTTATTGAATTGCGAGTTTTAATAGGTTTTTTTGTGAGCATAGGCCAAAGTAGTCAATCACTTCCACCATATAAACATAATGTAAAAAGGACATCAATCTTTTTTTGGGGGGGGGTCTTACATGTAAATTAGCATCGTTCATCATTATATTGTCTCTGATAGTAGTATTACGATAAGGAAGCCTTATATAGGATGTAATAGGAGATTTTTAATGTCAGAAATGAATTGCGCATTCACACTTACAAATAAATTGATAAACCTTTCATTAATCGTTTGTTTCCTGATAAAATTGTCAAATGTCCAATAAAAACAAGAAATTTACACAGAAGGAGTAGTTTTGCAAAACAACATAAAAAAAATGGCGTCATTTGATTTCTCGGCAGTAATATTGAAAATGGCCGAAATCAAGACGGTCAACTATGAATTCTGAACCATTATATATTGAGGATTGTTTGCACAATATTTTATGCTTACACGTCCTGTCCTTGTTTGTGTTTACTGGTTTTGATTCTGCCCTTTCGGACTTTGACATTTGAATGCCCAATTGGTACATGTACTTCTGCTTCTTTTACCACGATGTGAAATATCTTTTGGTAAAAACCAAGTTTAATGGCAACTTCCAGCTTGGAAAACAGGAATATTCATACTCTTGACAGTATATTGCGCGCGGACACTAACAAATAATTTAATAAACCTTATAGACTATTGGCAACGCGACGGGTGTGCTTTAGCAAGCAGGAACTGCTTAGTCTTCCGGAGCACCTGAGTTAACTCTAGTTTCGACTGGAGTTCGCGTTGTTGGTTGATATTGTTATTTTGTGTTTCCATGTTTTACATGTTGTCTGTTTTTGTCCCGTTCTTGTTGGTGTTTACTGGTTTTGTCTCTGCCCTTTCGGACTTTTGACATTCGGATACCCCATTGATACCTCTGCTTCTTACATTTATCATTTTTATGTCCAATAAAAACAAGAAATCAAAAAAACAAAAGGAAATATGCATACAAGATTATAAAATAATGGCGATATTTTAATTTCACGATGGCCATCTTGGAAATGGCCAAAATCAAAATGCACACTTTGAATTCTTAACCATTGTATATTTAGTAATATTTGTACAAAATGTCATGCTTTTATCACGATGTGAATTATTTTGCTGAAAAGTCAAGTTAAAAGGCAACTTACTGCTTGGAAAAAAGGGATATTTATATTTTTGACAGTTTATTGCGTATGCGCACTAACAAATAAATTTATTAACCTCACAATTATGATTAGTTTCCTATTATAAGTGTCACCTGACCAATAAAAACAACAAATTTTTAAACAAAGAGGTAGTTAAGCATAAAAGATAATAAAGAACTGGTGCCATTTTAATTTCGTGGCGGCCATCTTGAAAAAGGCCGACATCAAGATGGCAAACTTTGAATTTTGATCCATTATATATTGACAAATGTTTGTACAAAATTTCATGCTTTTATCGATACGATGTGAAATATTTTAGTGAAAAATCAAGTTAAAGGCAACTCACTGCATCGAAAACTGGGATATTTATACTTTTGACAGTTTATTCCGCATGCGAACTAACAAATAAATTAGTTAGCCTTACATTTATCATTTATGTCCGAATATAGATGTCAATTGTCCAATAAAAACAAGAAATTTAAAAACAAAAAGAAGTTTTGTAAAAAAAAATTGTAGAGAAATGGCGCCATCTTAATTTCGCGGCGGTCATCTTGAAAATGGCGGAAATTAAGATGGCTAACTATGAATTCTGAAACACTACATATTGAAGAATCTTTGTACAAAATTTCATGCTTTTATCACGATGTGAAATATTTGGTGAAAAATCAAGTTTATCCGCTCCACTATGATGATATTAGCTCACATGACCCTTCGGGTCAGGTGAGCTAAAAACCAAACAAGTTAAAATTGATTGAAAACTGTTAAAGGGGGGTAACTCTTAAAAGGTTGATTTTGACCCTGAGATCATTTTTGTAGATCTCAAGACAAAGTCCAAAAACGGTGAAAATGGTCAATTTTGATGATTAAGGGGTAATAACTCCATTAAAGATTCGTCACACAACTTCAACTCAATGGAGAGTTTTGTAGAGCTGTTGGTGCTGAAGATGGGTGGTTGCTTCAGATTTTCTCTATCTAAAGTCTTATACTTTTTGAGCTATAAGCAAAAAACTATGGTCTGATCCCTCAATTCTATTTTTTGTTACAGCGGCCATGTTGGTTGGTTGGCATGCACAAATTTCACAAAATTGGTAGAAGATATTTTAAAGATCAAGTGTACAAAGTGTGAAAGCAGTCCCTTTAGTGTTTTCAGAGAAGATTTTTAATAAAAAGCGTCGCCGAGCGCAGCATGATACGACCGCAACATGTCGAACACTGTACGTTTTAGGCCCAATATGGAAAGTCAATTGATCTGGACAAATGCAGCCCATGGTGGACTGACAAAGGTTTTTGACACATGCAGCCTTTGGTGGACTATCCATCAACATTCAGAAGAAATTCAATTCTTTTTTTTCAAAAGCAAAAATAAATTACAGTTACGACTAGAGGCTCCCAGGAGCCTCTTATGCTAGAGCCTCTTACCTAGTGTGCAACATGGTCTACATGTACTAGGTAACATTAAGGAAACTAGGTAGGATAGAAAACACTTTTAAGATCAAGAAAACAAAGTTACAAAGCTTTCAATTTGAAAAAATAAACAAGTTAAAATTGATTGAAAACACTTAAAGGGGAATAACTCTTAAAGGATAATCTGACAATTTTGACCCTGCGATCATTTTTTTTGGGGGAAATAACTCCTATAAAGAGTCGTCCCACAACTTTGACACAATGAAGAGTTTTTAAAAGCTTTTGATGCTGAAGAAGGTAGGTTGCTTTGGATTTTTTCTATCTCTTATACTTTTTGAGCTATAAGCTAAAACCTAAGGTCTGACCCCCATGTTCTATTTCTAGTTACAACGGCCATGTTGGTTGGTTGATATTCACAAATTTCACAAACTTGGTAAAGGACATCATAAAGATCAAGTGTACAAAGTTTCAAAGAAATCCCTTTAGTGGTTTCAGAGAAGAAGATTTTTAAAAATCAGTTAAAATTGATAGAAAAACCAGTTAAAGTGGGATAAGCCTTAAACGGCTGATCTGACAATTTTGACCGGGCCTGATATCATTTTGTAGATCTCAATTAGCTGAACAATTTTGCAATGCTAACTTTTCCTCTAGCACTTACAGTTTTCAAGTTAAGTCCAAAAACTGTGAAAATGGTCAATTTTGATGATTAAGGGGAAATAACTCCTATAAGGAGTCAACCCACAACTTTGACTCAATGGAGAGTTTTGTAGAGCTTTTGATGCTGAAGAAGGAAGGTTGCTTCGGATTTTCTCTATCCCTTATACTTTTTGAGCTATAAGCTAAAAACTATGGTCTGACCCCGCTGTTCAATTTTTAGTAACAGCTGCCATGTTGGTTGGTCGACTTTCACAAATTTCACAAACTTGGTAGAGGAAATCCTAAAAATCAAGTGTACAAAGTTTCAAAGCAATCCCATCTGCGGTTTCAGAGAAGAAGATTTTTACAATTCAGTGAAAATTGATAGAAAAATCAGTTAAAGGGGGATAACTCTTAAACGGTTGATCTGACAATTTTGACCCTGAAATCATTTTTGTAGATCTTAATAAGCTGAACAATTTTGCAATGCTAACTTTTCCTCTAGCACTTACAGTTTTCAAGATAAAATCCAAAAACTGTGAAATTGGTCAATTTTGACGATTAAGGGATAAGGAGTCATCTTACAACTTTGACTCAATGGAGAGTTTTGTCAAGCTTTTGATGCTGAACCATAATGTTGCTTCGGATTTTCTCTATCTTTTATACTTTTTGAGCTATAAGCTAAAAGCTATAGTCTGACCCCCCCTGTTTTATTTTTAGTAACAGCAGCAAAGTTGGTTGTTCAACGTTCACAAATTTCACAAACTTGGTAGAGGACATCCTAAAGATCAAATGTACAAAGTTTCAAAGCAATCCCATCAGTGGTTTCAGAGAAGATGTTTGAAGAAAGTTAACGGACGACAGACGGACGGGCGCTTAACGATGACAATAGCTCACCTGTCAAAGTAGCATTTTTGGTCCGTTTTCCGCCCCTAATTTATAAACGAAACTAGAGGCTCCCAGGAGCCTGAATCGCTCACCTGATCTCTTATGCTAAAGCCTCTTACCTAGTGTGCAACATGGTCTACATGTACTTGGTAGGTAACATTAAAGAGACTAGTTAGAATAGAAAACACATTTAAGACCAAAAATACAAAGTTACAAAACTTTCCATTTGAAAAAAACAAAAAACAAACATATTAAGTTACTACAGGCTCACAGGAGCCTGAATCGCTCACCTGAACTCTTAATTATGCCAAACATTGAATAAATTTCACAAACTTTCAAGTATACAAAGTTGCAAAACAATCCTTTCAGTGGTTTCAGAGAAGATTTTTGGAAATCAGTTTAAATTAATAGAAAAAAAACAGTTAAAGGGCAATAACTCCTTTAGGGACCTTTTGATGATGAACAAGAAAAGTTGCTTCGGATTTTCTCTATCTCTTATACTTTTCGAGTTATAAGCCAAAAACAATGGTGTGACCCCCCTGTTCTATTTTTAGCAATGGCGGCCATGTTGGTTGGTCGACATGTATATAGTTCACAAACTTGGTAGAGGACATCCTAAAGATCCCCAAGTATACCAGTATGAATGCAATCCCTTCAGTGGTTTCAGAGAAGAAGATTTTTTTAAAATCAGTGTAAATTTATGGAAAAAAACAGTTAAAGGGGAAAAACTCTTAAACGGCTGATCTGACAATTTTGACCCTGAAATCATTTTTGTAGATCTCAATGAGCTTAACAATTCTGCAATGCTAACTTTTCCTCTAGCTCTAACGGTTTTCAAGATATTGTCCAAAAACTGCAAAAAATAGTTATTTTTTACGATAAAAGGGCAAAAACTCCTATAAGGATTTGTTTCACAATTTTGACTCAATGGAGAGATTTTTAGAGCTATTGGTGCTGAACATGAACGGTTGCTCTGGATTTTCTCTATCTCTTATACTTTTTGAGTTATAAGCCAAAAACAATGGTCTGATCCGCCTGTTCTATTTTTAGCAACGGCGGCCATTTTGGTTGGTCGACATGTATATAATTCACAAACTTGGTAGAGGACATCCTAAAGATCAAGTATACCAGTATGAATGCAATCCCTTCAGTGGTTTCAGAGAAGAAGATTTTTTAAAATCAGTGTAAATTTATGGAAACAAGAGGCTCCCAGGAGCCTGAATCGCTCACCTGGTCTCGATGTCAACCCTATGGAGACTTTTGTAGAGCTAAATGAGCTGAACATTTAAGCAAGCAACAGCTTTTCTCTATCTGCAATAGTTTTCATTCTATAGGCCAAAAACATTATTTTTCGCCTTTAAGGGGCTGTAATCCCTACAAGGGGTCATCTGACAACTTCAACCCTATGGAGACTTTTGTAGAGCTAAATGAGCTGAACATTTAAGCAAGCAACAGCTTTCCTCTATCTGCAATAATTTTCATTCTATAAGCCAAAAACACTATTTTTCGCCTTTAAGGGGCTGAAACCCCTATAAGGGGTCATCTGACAACTTCAACCCTATGGAGACTTTTGTAGAGCTAAATGAGCTGAACATTTAAGCAAGCAACAGCTTTCCTCTATCTGCAATAGTTTTCATTCTATAAGCCAAAAACACTATTTTTCGCCTTTAAGGGGCTGAAACCCCTATAAGGGGTCATCTGACAACTTCGACCCTATGGAGACTTTTGTAGAGCTAAATGAACTGAACATTTAAACAAGCAACAGCTTTTCTCTATCTGCAATAGTTTTCATTCTATAGGCCAAAAACGTTATTTTTTTTGGCATTTAGGGGCTGTAACCCTAAAAGGGGTCATCTGACATCTTCGACACTATGGAGACTTTTGTAGGGCTAAATGAGCTAAACATTTTAGCAAGCAACAGCTTTTCTCTATCTGCAATAGTTTTCATTCTATAGGCCAAAAACACTATTTTTCGCCTTTAAGGGGCTGTAACCCCTATAAGGAGTCATCTGACAACTTCGATCCTATGGAGACTTTTGTAGAGCTATATAAGCTGAACATTTAAGCAAGCAACAGCTTTCCTCTATCTGCAATAGATTTCATTCTATAGGCAAAAAACACTATTTTTCGCCTTTAAGGGGCTGAAACCCCTATCAGGGGTCATCTGACAATTTCGACCCTATGGAGAATTTTGTAGGGCTAAATGAGCTGAACATTTAAGCAAGCAACAGCTTTTCTCTATCTGTCATAGTTTTCATTCTATAAGCCAAAAACATGAAAAAATGCTATTTTTCACCTTTAAGGGGCCGTAACTCCTATAAGGGGTCATCTGACAACTTCGACTCTATGAGGACTTTTGTAGAGCTTTTGATGCTGAAGCAGTAGCGTGGCATCAGATTTCATCTATCTCTTATACTTTTTGATTTACAAGCCAAAAACAGTAGTCTGACCCCCCCCTGGTCTATTTTTAGTAACGGCGGCCATGTTGTTTATACGGCGGTCACCATTTGTGCAATCTTGGTAGAGGACATCCTATAGATAAAGTGTGCAAAGTTTCAAAGCAATCCCTTCAGTGGTTTCGGAGGAGAAGATTTTCAAAGAAAAGTTAACGACGACGACGGACGACGACGACGGACGACAACGACGGACGCCAAGTGATGGCAATAGCTCACATGGACCTTCGGTCCAGGTGAGCTAAAAAACAGTTAAAGGGGAAAAACTCTTAAACGGCTGATCTGACAATTTTGACCCTGAAATCATTTTTGTAGATCTCAATGAGCTTAACAATTCTGCAATGCTAACTTTTCCTCTAGCTCTAACAAACCGTTTTAGTCCAAAAACTGCAAAAATGGTCAATTTTGATGATTAAAGGGCAATAACTCCCATAAGGAGTCGGTTCACAACTTTGACTCAATGAAGAGATTTGTAGAGCTTTTGATGCTGAACAAGGAAGGTTGCTTCGGATTTTCTCTATCTCTTATACTTTTCGAGTTATAAGCCAAAACTTGGTAGAGGACATCGTAAAGATCAAGTATACCAAGTTTCAATGCAATCCCTTCAGTGGTTTCAGAGATCTTTGAAGAAAAGTTAACGGACGGACGACGGACGCTTAATGATGACAATAGCTCACATGACCCTTCGGGTCAGGTGAGCTAAAAATTGATTGAAAACACTTAAAAGGATGATCTGACAATTTTGACCCTGAAATCATTTTTGTAGATCTTAATGAGCTGAACAATTTTGCAATGCTAACTTTTCCTCTAGCACTTACAGTTTTCAAGATAAAGTCCAAAAACTGTGAAAATGGTCAATTTAGACGATAAAGGGGAAATAACTCCTATAAGGAGTCGTCCCACAACTTTGACACAATGGACAGTTTTGTAGAGCTTTTGATGCTGAAGAAGGTATGTTGCTTCGGATTTTCTCTGTCTCTTATACTTTTTGAGCTATAAGCTAAAAACTATGGTCTGACCCCCCTGTTCTATTTTTAGTAACGGCGGCCATGTTGGTTGGTCGACATTCACAAATTTCACAAAAGTGTTAGAGGACATCCTAAAGATCAAGTGTACAAAGTTTCAAAGCAATCCCACCAGTGGTTTCAGAGAAGATTTTTAAAAATCAGTTAAAATTGATAGAAAAAATCAGTTAAAGTGGGATAACTCTTAAACGGTTGATCTTACAATTTTGACCCTGAAATCATTTTAGTATATCTCAATGTGCTGAACAAATTTACAATGCTAACTTTTCCTCGAGCACTTACAGTTTTCAAGATAAAGTAAAAAAACTGTGAAAATGGTCAATTTAGACGATTAAGGGGAAATAACTCCTATAAGGATTCGTCCCAAAACTTTTCTTAATGAAGAATTTCGTAGCGCTTTTGATGCTGAACATGGAGGGTTGCTTTAGATTTTCTCTATCTTTTATACGTTTTGAGCTATAAGCTAAAAGCTATGGTCTGACCCTCCTGTTCTATTTTAGTAACGGCGGCCATGTTGGTTGGTCAGCGTGCACAGATTTCACAAACTTGGTAGAGGACATACTAAATATCAAGTTTCTAAGCAATCCCTTCAGTGGTTTCAGAGAAGATCCTTGAAGAAAAGTTAACGACGGACGGACGCCTAACGATGACAATAGTACATGACCCTTCTGATCAGGAGCTAAAAAATAAAAAAAACCACAATGTTTCACCTTTGAGGGGCCGTAACCCCTGTAAGGGGTCATCTGACAATCTCTACCCTATGGAGACATTTGTCGAGCTTAATGAGCTGAACATAAAAGGAAGCAACAGCTTTTCACTATCTGCAATAGTTTTCATTCTTAATGCCAAAATATGAAAAAACACTATTTTTTCACCTTTAATGGGCCGTTACCGCTATCAGGGGCCATCTGACAACCTTGACCTTATTGAAACTTTTGAAGAGAAAAAAGAGCTGAACAATTTAGCATGCAACAACTTTTCTCTTTATGCAATAGTTCTCATTCTATAGGCCAAAAACATGAAAAAACACCATTTTTCAACTTTAAGGGACCATAACCCGATAAGGTGTCATCTGACAACATCGACCATATGGAGACATTTTTGGAGCTAAATGAGGTGAACATTTCAGCAAGCAACAGCTTTTCTCTGCCTGCAATAGTTTTCATTCTATAGGCCAAAAAACATGATAAAATGCTATTTTTCACGTTAAATAGGCCAAAGCCCCTATAAGGGGTCATCAGGCAACTTCGCCTCAGTGAATTTTGTAGAGCTTTTAATGCTGAAGCAGCAGCGTCATCAGATTTCATCTATCTTTTATACTTTTTTATTTACCAGCCAAAAACAGTGGTCTAACCCCCAGGTCTATTTTTAGCAACAGCGGCCATGCTTTTTGACGGATCAAAATCGAAACACAAATTTTGCTGCAAAACACCCTAAGAATCAACCATACCAAGTTTCATTAAATTCTTTCCAGTTGTTTCAGAGAAGATTTTTGAAAAATTGTTTACTGACGACGGACGACGAGGACAGACGCCAAGTGATTGTTATAGCTCATATGGACCTTCGGTCCAGGTGAGCTAAAAATTCGATTGGGTGATTCATTATGAGTGTTCAACACAAACTTTTTGATTTGAAGGCTAACAGTAGCTGTAAATTATAATGGTTGTAGAGACCTGGGTGCCTGCAGAAAACCACTTTGGGCAGGCAATGACAAACCTTATCAAATGCAACTCTAGCACAACCCATTATTGTAAAGGTACAAAGCTGGATTCTTACACACACCTGCAGTTAGTGAGTAATTAGGGTAGGGTCTGAAAATTTTGTTTGCTGAAGTGGAGCCCGAGACTCCTACTCCTAATGAACCTAAAGCAGGATCAGATTCCTACTCCAACATGCATTGGACCTGACGTTTTTCCATACACAGTGCACCACTATGGTTTGCCTACTCAGCCACCTTTACTAGGCCCCTTAAAGCAAAGATATGAGGTTGATTAAAAGGGATTGGCCATTGGGGATGGAGAAAATGGTTGCTAAGATATATTCTAGAATTCAAATAAATATTTTCTAAATAAAATTCGTTTGATAATGCAATGATAAACAATTAGCATTTTAGAAAAAACAAGCAATCTGTGAGCTACTGCTCACTCAGTATACCCCACTACCCCCAAAATGAACTATGTTGATAAACAGGAAGAAGTTATTATACAGGCCTAATTTCGATACTCGCAATAGAGGACCTTGTACTGAACTGATATACCAAATTTCAAGTCACTGTGATATGTAGTTGCTGAGAAAAATGTTACAAAAACAATTGACCAATAAGTCAGTAAACAGGAAGTAGATATTAGACAGACCTAATTTCGGTACTCGCGATAAAGGACCTCGCACTGAACTCATTTGCCAAATTTCAAGTCATGGTGATATGTAGTAGCTGAGAAAAATGTTACGAAATTTTTCAATAATTGACTAGTAATGTTGAAAATTTACTAAGTCGGTAAACAGGAAGTAGATATCCAACAAACCTAATTTTAGTACTCGCCATAAAAGACCTCACACTAAAATCATATATCAAATTTCAAGTCACTGTAATATGTAGTTGATGAGAAAACTGTTACGAAAGTTATGTTGCAGACGGACAGACAGATGGACAGAGGTAAACCAGTATATCCCCTCTTCTTTGAAGCGGGGGTATAAAAATTGCCCTAAGTATGTAGCCTGCAAATATATCATATTAATCTATATCTACATGTATAAACATTTGTACAAGTCTTCTTTAAAGGACAATATCATTTTACTGCACTTGTTGGCTTGTACTCAATATGTATACAAGTATGATGAGTAGTTGGTCAAATACAGACATAAATGAAAAAGTCTTATCTCATAATCAAACTTTTCATAACAAAAATCATAATGTAACAAACAAACAGTAAGTATACAAAAGATCATTAATAAATATGAGATTACAGTAATTAGTATCCATAATAATCATAAATTAGACATACATGTAGCACTTGATATATACATATTCTGTAAAAATATTACTATCTAAAAACTGAATCAATTAGTTAATTTTCGTCTTGATATATAATTCATCAATTAAAGGGGGGACTCGAGTATTTTACCCATACATATTCTTGTCCCTGGCAAATTTTTTTACCCATTAAAATACCAATTTTTGAAGATGGACCCCAAAAAAATACCATCTAAAATTTACTACCCCCCAAAAATATCTGAAATATTTTGAACCCCCCAAAACACTACAAATTAAAGTTTGTTTTTGCCTACAAAAACGATGTCTCCCCCCGTTTCCCCAAAAAGTTCCAAGTTCAAAAGGCCCTTACTCCCAAAAAAAATTGATGATCAAATTTTCATGGTAATATGCACAACTACATATGGTGTCCTTCCTATATACCAAGTTTCATTGAATTCGGTTCAGTAGTTTCAGAGGAGTTGCACTGACAAGATGATAAAAGAAGCAGAGGTACCAATGGGGTATCCGAATATCAAAAGTCCGAAAGGGCAGAGACAAAACCAGTAAACACCAACAGGAACGGGACAAAAACAGACAACATGTAAAACATGGAAACACAAAATAACTGAATATCATCAATCAACAACGCGAACTCCAGTCGAAACAAGAGTGAACTCAGGTGCTCTGGAAGAGTAAGCAGTTCCTGCTTGCTAAAGCACACCCATAAATGAGGATTTTCAGCAAATTTCTAAGTTCAAAGGGCCAGAACTCCCACAAAAATTAGAGGATCAAAATTTCCTGGTAATATGCACAACTACATATGGTGTCCTTCCTACATACCAAGTTTCATTGAATTCGGTTCAGTAGTTTCAGAGGAGTTGCGCTGACAAGACAATAAATGAGGATTTTCAGCAAATTTTTAAGTTCAAAGGGCCATAACTTCCACAAAAATTTGAGGATCAAAATTTCCTGGTAATATGCACAAGTACATATGGTGTCCTTCCTATATACCAAGTGTCGTTGAATTCGGTTCAGTAGTTTCAGAGGAGTTGCGCTGACAAGACGATAAATGAGGATTTACAGCAAATTTTTAAGTTCAAAGGGCCATAACTTCCACAAAAATTTGAGGATCAAAATTTCCTGGTAACATGCACAAGTACATATGGTGTCCTTCCTATATACCAAGTGTCGTTGAATTCGGTTCTGTAGTTTTAGAGGAGTTGCGCTGACAAGACGATAAATGAGGATTTTCGGCAAATTTCTAAGTTCAAAGGGCCATAACTTCAACAAAAATTTGAGGATCAAAATTTCCTGGTAATATGCACAACTAAATATGGTGTCCTTCCTATATACCAAGTTTCGTTGAATTCGGTTCAGTAGTTTCAGAGGAGTTGCGCTGACAAGATGATAAATGAGGATTTTCAGCAAATTTTTAAGTTCAAAAAGACACAACTCCCACAAAAATTTGAGGATCAAAATTTCCTGGTAATATGCACAACTACATATAATGTCCTTCCTATATACCAAGTTTCGTTGAATTCGGTTCAGTAGTTGCGCTGACAAACTTTGTGACGGACAGACAGACGGACGGACGGACGGACAGACAAAAACAATATGTCTCCCCACAAAAGTGAGGGGAGACATAAATATCCATGTAAATATTGAAAAAAACAGAAACAAGAGGCTCCCAGAGCCTGAAATACTCATCTGGTCTTGATGTTGAACATATAAAAACTTTCCTAGAGCTAAATGAGCTGAACATTTAAGCAGGTAATAGCTTTTCTCTATCTACTATAGTTTTCATTCTGTAGCCATAGGCCCAAATCATGAAAAAAAACGCTATTTTGGGGGTCATAACCCCTATAAGGAGTCATCTGACAAATTCGACCCCATGAAAACTTTTGTAGAGCTAAATGAGCTGAATGTTTAAGCTAGCAACAGCTTTTCTCTATCTGCAATAGTTTTCATCCTATAAGCCAATAACACTATTTTTCACCTTTAAAGGGCTGTAACTCCTATAAGGGGTCATCTGACTATTTGGATTCTATGGAGACTTTTGTAGATCTTAATGAACTGAACATTCAAAAGCAACAGCTTTTCTCTATCTGCTATAGTTTTCATTTCATAGGCAAAAAAAAAGTTATTTTAGGGGCTGTAAGGGACGGACCATTTAACATGAAAGGGGGGGGCTTGGTTTTTTGTTTTAGCCAGAAAATTTATTTCTGCGCAGAATGCGAATAAAAAAATTATTTTCAAAGGTGTCGCGACAGAATATTTTTTTTTCATTCTTATCATTATTTTATATAGCAGAAATCCTTCTTCAGAAATTTTTTTTGTTCTTACCCTCTGCTGGCAAAATATTTTTTTCATCAAAAATAATTTTCAGAATATTTTTTTGGGAAAAAACCAAGGCTCCCCCCTTCAAGTTAAATGGTGGGTCCCTAACCACTATAAAGGGTTTTCTAACAATTTCGACCCTCTGGAGACTTTTGTAGAGCTAAATGGACTGAACATTAAAGCAACAACAGCTTTTCTCTATCTGCTATAGTTTTCATTCAATAAGCCAAAAACATGAAAAAAACATTATTTTAGGGGCCATAACCCCTATAAGAGGTCATCTGAAAACTTTGATTCTATAGACACTTTTGTAGATCTTTATGAGCTGAACATTTAGGCAAGCAACAGCTTCTCTCTATCTGCTATAGTCTCATTCTGTAGGCCAAAAAACATGAAAAATGTTAATTTAGGGGCCGTAACCCCTATAAGGGGTTATCTGACAACTTTAACCCTGTGTTGATTTTTGTAGAGCTAAATAAGCTGAACATTTTAGCAAGCAACAGCTTCTCTCTATCTGCTATAGTTTTCATTCCATATTAGCCAAAACATGAAAATACGTTATTTTAAGGGCCCTAACCCCTAGAAGGGTCATCTGACAACTTCGACCCCATGGAGACTTTATGACATTATTTTGATCCTGATTTATAAACATTATTTAAAATAAAGGTGTTTATCATTTTTTTCTGATTTCGCTAAAATCTTTTAAAACTTTGTAAATTTTAGATAAAGTTATTCAATAATAATACCTGGAAATCCTACAGATTCATTAAGGGTTTTATTTGGTCTAAACACTTTACTCAATTTAACAGTTTTTTCAATAGTATGAAACTCCTCATCTGTAATATATTTCTTGAGACCAAATGTCTGAGCAGTTTTTTCTAATTGATTCTGAGTCAATTTCAGCTGAAAAGATAAGTGATTGATGATCATCCAAAGATATACGATTGCTGTGGGATTTAGATATGAAGGGTTATTAACAGGCAACCACAAAGGAAGAGGGGGCGTATTGTTTTTAAGAAATACATCATATTCAGTATCATACATATATATATCAAACCGATCTTCACAGATAGCAATATATGGTATTAATGTTGTCAGTCTATCATAACCTAAACTTTTTTGGTACTTTCTTTGATAAAATGAAAATGTGATTGCTTGTCTTGCTATTGTCTTGAAGTTTTCTTCCTCTTGTAGAAGGGTTTTGTTCTGTTCCACCTCAAGAGCATCCACATCATCGTCTATATCATAAATTGTCCTTTCATTGTTGAGAGAAACATCCATAGTAACTAAGCCTTTACCTTTAGGAAAAACCATTACATCTGACTCTCCAAACCATAATTCTGTGCTGCCTATCAAAATTAAACAAAGCTATTTGATATTTGCATAGTTTTCCTTTTTTATATATGTTTCTTCACATCTATCACTGAGGGCACTACTAAAAGCTGATAAGCTCAAATGGAATGTAATAATTAGGAAAAGAAGAGGCTCCCAGGAGCCTAAATCGCTCATCTGGTCTTGATGTCAACCCTACATTTTGTAGAGCTAAATGAGCTGAACTTTTAAGCAAGCAACAGTTTTCTTTATCTACTACTGTTTTCCTTCTATAGGCCAAAAACACTAAAAACCGTTATTTTAGGGGCCGTAACCCCTATAAGGAGTCATCTGACAACTTCGACCTTATGGAGACTTTTGTAGAGCTTTATACACTGAACATTTAAGCAAGCAACAGCTTTTCTTTATCTGCTATAGTTTTCATTCTTAAGGCCAAAAACATGAAAAAGGTTATTTTAGGTGCCGTAACCCCTATTAAGGGTCATCTGACAACTTCGTTCCTATTGAGACTTCGGTAGAGCTAAATAAACTGAACATTTAAGCAAGCAACAGCTTTTTCTCTATCTGCTATAGTTTTCATTCTATAGGCCAAAAACATGAAAAAGGTTATTTTAGGGGCCGTAACCCCTATTAATTAAATAAAGGGTCATCTGACAACTTCGATCTTTTTGAAACTTTTGTAAAGCTAAATGAACTGAACATTTAAGCAAGCAACAGCTTTTCTCTATCTACTATAGTTTTCTTTCTATAGGCTAAAAACATGAAAAAACATTATTTTAGGGGTCGTAACCCCTATAAGGGGTTTTCTGACAACTTCGACCCTATGGAGACTTTTCTACAGCTAAATTAGCTGAACATTTTAGCAAGCAACAGCTTCTCTCTAACTGCAATAGTTTTCATTCCTTAGGCCAATTACATGAAAAAACTTTATTTCAGGGGCTGTAACTGCTATAAGGGGTCATCTGACAACTTTGACCCTATGGAGACTTTTGTAGAGCTAAATGAGCTGAACATTTAAACAAGCAACAGCTTTTCTCTATCTGCAATAGTTTTCATACTATAGGGCAAAAACATGAAAAAACGCTATTTTCACCTTTAAGGAGCTGTAACCCCTATAAGCATGATAAGGGGTCATCTGACAACTTGGACCAAATGGAGACTTTTGTAGAACTTTTGATGCTGAAGCAGTAGTATGCATCAGATTTCATCTATCTCTCATACTTTTTGATTTACAAGCCAAAAACAGTAGTCTGACCCCCCTGGTCTATTTTTAGCAACGGCGTTCATGTTTTTCGACCAATCAAAAATCCCCACATCAGTTCTGTGGAAGATACCCTGAAGTACCAACAGACCAAATTTGGTTTGAATCTGTGCAGTGGTTTCAGAGGAGAAGAAGTTTGAAGAAAAGTTAACGACGACAACGACAGATGACGACGAGGACGACGGACGCCAAGTGATGGCATTAGCTCACATGGCCTTTGGCCAGGTGAGCTAAAAACAAGAATCGCTTACCTGGCATTATGTATGAGTGTTTAGCAAATTTTTACAGGACTGAGGCGGATCTAAACATGCTTTTCTTTTTTGCTACAAATCAAGCTTAGTCATTAAGAAAAATATACAAAAATTGTCATTTCAGGGGCCATAACTTCCACGTTGGTAAATGAATTTTCATGAAAATTTGCACAGGTAGATCTCATCATGCTGATCATTTTTGTTCCCATTGATATCTTGCTATGTTCTTGAGTTATTTACGAAAATATGCAAAAATCATCATTTCAGGGGCTGCAACTCCCACATCGGTAAATGAATTTTCACGAACATTTGCACATACGTAGATCTCACCATGCTGATCATTTTTGTTCCCATTAATATTTTGCTTGTTCTTGAGCAGTTAAGGGCGTAACTTATTTAAGTTATTACAGAAAAATAACAGTCATGTAATATTAGAGGTGGTTTTTTTAGTTGTCTTCTCTTGATTATGTATAATTTTCTGAATCTGTAATAACATATTGTTGAAGCAATCAGATGGATGGACAATGCACACCAAGTGATGGCAATAGCTAACATTACCCTTCGGGTCAGGTGAGCTAAAAACCTGACATTAAGTAAAACACACATTTACTCAAAGTCAATCAAACTCCTCATGGGCAGTGAAATTTTGCTTTTGTACATTTATCAAAATCATTTCAATATGTGGATCGTGTCTTTCTGGCACATATTCCATAATCTTTCGTTTTTAATCCTACATAGTGTTGGTAGGATCACTCACTCTTTAGTGCTACTGCAAAGATATATATTTTTTTGAAAATTGTGGATCTATACTGAATTTCCAACTTTGACATGTTTGATTTAGAAAGATTTATTTATAACAATAACTGCGCAGTAATTGTTCTGATGATAGATTATATGTATAATACAAAATCAATCAGTTATGCCACTGTTTTGATAAATCCATTAAAAAAATTTCAAATTGATTAATTGGATATGATATTTGATTCCTGTAAATTTCAAGTTAAAGGGGACATTTTATCGGGTAAAAACTATCAGATAATCCTATTACCCTTATAATACTTACTATATCATAAATGCATTTCTTTTAATATTTTGGCTTGCTAATACATGTAATAACATGAATAATTTTCATTCAAAATTTCAGAAAGAAAAAGGTTGAAATTTGATTCTGATTATTAATCGATGCTTAGTTGATTAAGCCACACTAATGATTGATCATGTTGATTATGATATTCCATCTGATTCACATCACTAGATAGAACATGTGTAGAAATAGAACTAGCGTATGCTTTATAACTATAACATGTTAACAAGAGGCTGTCAGGGGCTGACCTTAATATGAAAGGCTTACAAGGCATAATGAATTTTGAATTTGGTCGATGTATATAAAAATAATTTTCATCTGTTAAAAGTTGCAGTACTTTTGGAATAGTTGCAGATAAGATATGGAAGTGTTAACGTGACGGAACCCAAATTGCAACAACTTTGACGGTTTTTGTCTCATGTCTTTATCTGGACACGATTGCTTAAAGTTTTGATCGGCTGTGTTTTAAGAGTAAGGTTTACTGTATTTATCCATACAGTAAGAATTTAAATATGTGATACACAAATGTCATAAAACAGATTTACAGACACCTGGGAATGACCCTTATTTTTCACATCAGGGGTACCCAAATTGCACATGGGGGTAAAAAATTTACTCCTTTAGATTTCTCTTAAAAATCTTGCTTCATTATTGAAAGTAATTACTTTAATTTATGTTTTAGGGTTAGGGTTAGGGTTAGGGTTAACCCTAACCCTTATTTTTATTAAAAAATCCAATCAAGAAAAGGTATGTCAAAAAAATTTAAAGGCATTTTATGACTCTTGGTAGAATTTTTAGACAATTGCACAGTATTTCCCCCAAAAAGGCTGTATAATTGTGTATTTTCTTGTTTGCAGCTAAGACAACGGTATAGACATGCAAAGTCTGTTGAAAATGTAACATTTACATCTTTTAAATATCCAAAAACACTAAATACACTCCAGGCCAAACAATTTTTAATTTCTCCACTCTATAGAGTGGAGAGTCTCTTTCTCCTCCACTCTAATATTTGGGTGGAGTGCTGGTGGAGGAGAGTGGAGTTATGGTGGAGGATAGTGGAGGTTTAATAATATGAACTTTTCAACTCAAACAATATTTAACATGCTTAGGTAATCCTGGTAAAATTAAATCTGTCACTTTAGAAAATCTCATAATCACCATGATCATCCATTGAAATTCAGTACAATCTGTTTAGTTAATTTTATATAATTTGTTTAACAATTATGTAAGATTTTAATTATTTATTTCCAGTATATTCACATTCATAACATTTTCATAAATAACATGTCTAGTTGTACAAATTAATTTGATGGGATGCATCTTATATTCACTATTTTGTTTATTCCACCTAATTAACCTACATGTATATGATCTTAAATTGCAACACACCTGGCAGGTAAATGTATCCCACTGAGATACACTGTAGTAACTTGTGAACCTGTTGACAATTAACAGCTCCCTGCTGTGATGACATGGTTGATAATTCAACAAAAAACATGAAAGCTTGATTTACCTTCCAATGTATCATAAAAAATTAATTACTCCATATCATGTATAGTTTGATAAATTTGATAATTTAAATTAAAATTATTGTAAAGTTTTTATCATAAAATACTATGTACAATATTTAGTATTAGTTTTCTTTTAATAAAACCAAACTTGCAAGTATTACATAATTAAAAGAATAAAATTCATTTGACAGAACAGTTAAGTTTTGATTTTCAAAAAAAAAAAACTTTCTCTCCACTCCACTCCACTATAATATTAGAGTGTCTCCACCCTATAGAGTGGAGTCTCCACTCATCTCCTCTCAACTCCAACCAACTCCATCTCCAGGGTGTAGAGTGGAGAAATTAATAAT
Organism: Arcuatula senhousia; assembly: GCA_963971305.1. NCBI lineage: Eukaryota > Metazoa > Mollusca > Bivalvia > Mytilida > Mytilidae > Arcuatula > Arcuatula senhousia. The sequence continues at coordinate 47,468,714 of OZ020315.1, read as the reverse complement.
TGTTTGGCCTGGAGTGTACAAACATAACTGACCTGAAAACAAAGTTAATTTGAAGTCTAAATTTAGGTCTCCGTTACGTCATCTAGTGCGGACGTGATAGAAAGCACTTTTATTTTAGTTCCGTGTTTAGATCTTGGAATATTCTCATGAATTTTGTTGTCTGAATAATTTTGCAACGAATGATATTTAGCAAAATGAAAAATATACAACAATTATCAAGATTTCCAACATCAACCAGAAGTCTTGTCTGTCGCACGGCAATTTTCAATGTGGAGACATATTGTGTAAGGTATGTTACTATCAATACAATTGTATTTTTTCTATCAAAAATGACTTTTTAATTCATATTTTCGTTGAATACTTTAGAAAAATAATCAAATATTAATAATATGAAATAAAATATGGTCTTACTAAACAATCCTATTATTTTAAAACATTTTATGCAGGGTGTTGCAATTTGGGTACCTGATGCAATTTGGGTAGCATTACGTTATATATAGAATATAGGACTTTTGAATCTTGAGATCAAGTTTATCACTGGTTTATGGTGAACTCGATCTTAAGATTTAAAAATTCCTATATTCTCTTTATTGGTAATCCCCGAGCAACAAAATGTGATTTTTTTGGTTAAAAATTTGTCTTTTAATGCTTTTTTATAGGGAACTTTTTTGTGTGCACTGATAAAACATATTCTATGTCACCTACTGACGAGATAATTTCGGTGATAAACAACTGTTCATGATACAGGGTTTATCAGCCGCAAACATCAAAGGAAAAATGTTATGGTCACGGTACCGGTAAATATGGAAGAAAACCTATACCACTAGTACTTAAAGAAATGTTATTTTTACTTACCAAATCCTGTGCTTCCATAAATAATTTCATTGTCACATATTCGACAGGGACATACTTTTGGTTTATCATTGTAATCATTGGACACAACGTAAGGCCTTTCCCCTGGAAACACAAGTCTGGACAAAAGGTGAACAGCTAATACAGTACAAACTTCTGATTCATCTAAGGGAACAGGTCTATTTATGGCATTTAAAATACTTCTTTCATGTAACTCTGAAAAGTAAAATTTAAGTAACAATTCAAATTGAAATCCATTGAAATGTTATTTCCAATATTATCCTTGTACATGAATCAACACTAGACTACATGTACCTCTTTGGCTTTTAAAGTTTTCGGCTGATACCTAAAGCAATTTACATTGTATATCATGTATATGGAAAAGACATGCAATTAGGTACATGTAGTATAAATACAAATGGCAACATGGGGGTGTTGCTAAAAGGCGGAACGGAAAACGGAACGGAAAAAGGGAATAAAAATTAATATATATAATTAAAATTTATAGATTTACTTCGCAATTTTCGCAATTCTTGATGCTATAAATGGGTTTTCATTAGTTAACACAAATTGAATTCTTGATGTTTATTCAATTAGCTCAGCCAAAATTTAATTTCTAAACGAAAAAAGGGGGGACTCCCAAAATCAATCCCATCCATCCTTTAATGGTAAGAAATATCATTGTCAAATTTCATTGGATTTAGATAACTAGAACTAAAGTTATCGTGTATACACTAAAGTTAACAGACAACAACGTAGACAACAACAACGACAACGACGACAGCATCATACCATTATACGTCCGCAAATTTCTTTTTTTTTAGTTTTTTTTTAATATTCAGAAGATAAAGGTTCCATGTCATTATTTAGATATCATATAAAAAAAAATTTACAACTTTCTTTTTTTACCGCTTTATTCTATGTTAAAAAATAAACTTAAAGGTATGCTCAGCGCTGGTCTTTTTTTTTATTGCCGATGATTCATGTACATTTGTTTTAATACACCTATTTGACAATAGTGAAAAAATCAACAAAATTGGCCAAGAGATTGTTTCAGAATAATTTTTTGAAATTTGTGATTTAACATAGAAAGTAATGGAGAAAATGAAAAAAGTGAATACTTTTGGCATGAGACTGTACATCACGTCATTTTTAATATATTGTTCTTGTGATGATGTTTCAAGTATACACATGAATCCAGGACTGGGGTTGTAGTGGTAAAAACGTCGTACCACTAACAACAAGGTCCGTGGTAGGCTCCTCGTGAGAGGACAGATTTTTCGACTCTCTCTAGACACTATTTGCAAGGATAGTCAAAAGAAACAATAAAAGTCCCTCAGAGAGGCTAAATTGTGGACAGCCACATGTACACTGGCCATATGTACTCACTGCAAAGTCGAGGGTGAATCATAAAGGTACCAATTTGGACATTCGAATGTCTCGATCAAAAGTCCACCAATGCAAAGACAAAATAAGTTGATACAAAAAGAAACAGACAACATAAAAAAAAACTCATATACACATACATACATCAAAGAAAGCTGCAATTAGCAACACTACCGACGTCAACGAGACTGAACAGAAGGATACAGTACTAGTATAATGTAAGTCCTGCCTATTGCAGCACACCAATCGCTTTGCCATTGGGAAACTGAGAGCACATGAAATCCGGTAAAGGACGAAAATACAAAAGTTGTATGACAAACCCATATCTGAGGGATGGAAATCGCGTTAGTACATGTAAATAATTACATGAGAGTTCCATTGGTACTTTGTCTGAAATTGCGTTCTCTTTCCCTATCGATTTTAATTAAAATCTTCTTAAAAACTCTTATTTTGATATTTAGAATTCCCCCAAAAAAGGAACCAGAGGTTTAGGAACATAATTCACCAAAATGAAGTACATACGTTTTAAGATACCGCCATGCATTGACTTAAATTTCCATACCCCTTCACTATTTGTCAGTTTTATTGGCCAAATTTCACAGGATGAAAAAATCCAGGTTATAAAATGGTGAATGTCGGGCGGGCGGTCAGGGAAGAAATTTTCGTAACAGTTTTCTCAGCACCTACTTACAATGACTTATCACAGCCACTTGATATTTGGTATACAGCATCAGATTAAATATAACACAATGTTTTATTAGCAACGAAAGATGTTCATCCTTTTCTTTATATAGTTTAAACATGTATATGCTTGAAGATAGTAAATTTTACATTTAAATTAAAATTTTCATATCTAAATGTTAGACAGTTAATGTGTAAAGTAGCGAAAAATCATTATCGGCTTTAGAAAATAACAACATTGCGAGGAAAAACAAAAAATTTCAGTATTTTAACTAATTTTTAATTCCATTTTTCCATTCTGTTTTCTGTTCCGCCTTTTAGCAACACTTGCAACATGGTGCCTGAGTCGCTCATCTGGTACCTGATGGCCAATATTGAATTACAAAAAAAAATGAAAATTTGCCAAAAACAATTGACATTTCCAAGGACAATAACTCTAATAAAGGTTGTTTGTCACCTTCGGAGGAGAGATTTTTCAACAACAAATCAGCATTCCAATGGGGACAAACTGTGCTCCTCTCCTTGCCGATTTGTTTTTATACTCTTACGAGACTGAATTTATTCAAGGACTCGTAAAGAACAAGAAGATGAAAGAGGCAAGGTCATTTAATCTTACATTCAGATATATTGATGATGTCCTTTCTGTCAATAACACTTTATTTGGTAGTTGGATTCCTTCAATATATCCTCCGGAATTGGAGATTAAAGAGACCACTGATTCTAATTGCTTCCCGTCTTTCTTGGATTTGCACCTCGAATTTGATCCAGGTGGTCATCTCAGTACAAAAATTTACGATAAACGAGACGATTTTAATTTTCAAATTATTAATTTTCCTAATCTACAGAGCAATATACCTACTTCTCCTGCATACGGTGTTTATATTTAACAACTTATTCGATATGCAAGAGCTTGCACACATTTCACAGATTTTTTTATCAGATCTTTGTGACCGACTTTTGGAGCAGGGCTATAAGAAAATATGTCTCATATGATCACTAAAAAAATTCTTTCTTCGTTATCAGCCACTAGTAGAAAAGTTCAAAATTGAGTTAAATAAAAGATATGATAGTTAATTGTTTTAATTAGTGTTTGACTGGTCTGCTGTACTGACTACTGAGATGATCACCTCAATATCCCTATTGTGTCTCACAACTGTGTTGTGTTCTGTGGTCATTACCGGATCCTAAGTTGCAATGGAAGAGGGAGGTTTGGCGCCATAAAACCTGGTTTAACCCACCATTTCATTTGAAATGCCTGTACCAAGTCAGGACCATTGCGATCCACGAATTCTCTGGTATGACTGATTCGTTTTTTTCATTTTCTCTGGACTATAGGATTGATCATTCAAGTTCGGTAGTTTTGTTATAACCTTTATTGTCTGATTGATCATTGATTATTTATCTCCTTTCATTTTCAAATATAAGTCGAAAAGTGAAAGTTTGTCAAAAATCAATATTTCAAAGAGGAATAACTTTTAGATAGGTTGTCTGATTGGCCTGACATTTTGCATGGTGATAGATCTTAATTAACAAACAAACTTAGTCACATTAGTAGTGTTAATGTATTGTTCTAAGTTTATACAGAATGTGGACGTACATACATTTTTGTACCTTGTTGTGTTTGTTTAAGTTTCATTAAGCATGTTTTTTATTCTGACGGCTATTGCAGAAACGGGAGCAGTGACCTTATGTCTATGTTGAAGGCTGCTGGCTGTTCTCGGCTGCAGTTTTAAATTACTGCTAGTTTATATGGTGGTTGTGTCATGCACATGTATGTACCCTTATATAAATTCAAAATTCTTCTTTTTTCTATTACAATTTCTAATTTTATTGTTGTAGCCTTGAGCTTGCAGGCTTGTTTTTAGTGTCAAACATTGATAATTTACTGAAAGAAATATAATTGTAATCAACAAATGGCTGTGTAAACCTAAGAAATTTTGATGTTTACCCAGGTAAAGGTAAGAATTTGTTATGTTTACCCGGAAAACTAAAATTGGAATATGGAATCGGTGACAGACCCAAAACAGATTTCAGGTGGATCTTTCCCGTGATGTCATGAATTGTTTGTACAAAAAAGGGACCTTTTTCACAACACGTCGCCAGGTAAACTAAATTTGCAACAGTAAAATCTACGTTTTACGCGGCCAAAGCTTGAAATACAATACAGTTATTCCCTAATTTGAGTTGCTTTACATGTATTCACGTTCCCTCTGATTCCTTCTTTATTGCATATCCGTAGTCAAGGGGGTATGGGTTTCGGACAAAACACCCCCCCACCCCCCTTGGACAAAAAAAATATATCAAAATAGGGGAAAATCAGCTGAAAAATCAATTAAGCACTCTTTAAATCAGAAAAAAAAATGAAAATCGAACCCCTCCTTAATAGAAAATAAAGAGATGTGGAATAAGTGTACGCGACACAGCCCACAATTAAACGGCAATTTAGAAAAACCACAATGGACAACCGCCAGCAGCCTTCAACGAGGCCATTTGGCACTGTCGCGATTCTGCAATTGGCCCATGGTCTAAATAAGATGCATATAATTCAAATCCAGCCCTGAAATAGTCACAGATAGACCCCCTTCTTAAACAAGGAACAGAAAACATCAAAAAGACAAGTACAAACGAGAGCTTTGTCAAAGATTCCTGGCTTAGGACAGGCACATGTAATATGTGGCGGGGTTAAACTAGTTTTTTGGGCCCAACCTTCCCCCTATCAATATTCCTAGACAAAGCACAAAAACTAAACACACAATAAAAATCAAATCGATCAAAGTCCAATTCTACTAGAGATAACCTACGACAAAAAACAAGAACAAACAGAAGGACGGTAAAGGAACTCTCTATAGAACACTCGCTGTTACTGACAGCTAGCTGAGAATCATCAATCGACTGATGTAAAAAAATCAAACGTATCGATTTAAATCCGACACAACACTTCAAACAATAATGATTTAGTGAAGTGTCATCACACAAAACCGACACGCTTGATCGCTATAATGCTTAAAAATGACAATAGTAAAAACGTTTATGGAAGTTTTAAAGCAAGTATCAAGTTTTCAATATTTCTGCCAATAAACACTAAATTCAAAGATTTAACCAAGATATTCATTTCATATCCTTTCCGTAATAAATTTTGAAGCCAATTTTTCATTTCTATAGGATTGCTTTTAAATTTGTGAGCTTTATAAAAAACATTACCATAAAATTCAGGATGTGATATTCCTTTCACTATAAGAAAGTGACGTGTACAATTAAATTTTTCAATAAGAGATCGATACTTGTAGAAGAATTTTGAAAAAGATTTTACTAATTTGTGGTATCGATAACCTTGTTTTAATAATTTTTCAGTAATAAAACGGTTTTTATTATTAAAATCAGAAACACAACTGCAGATCCGAGCATATCTTACTAACTGTTAAATGTAAACCTTGTATGACGGCGCTAGTGGAACATCTCCTTCAAGAAAAGGGAAATTTATAATAGGGAAGGTAAAGTCGTCACGTTTATCATATACTTTGGTATGTAATTTTCTGTCAATAATACTTAAATCTAAATCTAAAAAAGGGCATCTATCACCGGTGACGTTAGATTTGTTCAAGGTTAATTCAGAAGGATAGATATCTGTAATAAAATTAGAAAATGAAGGATTGTTGAGTGCAAGAATGTCATCTATGTATGCCCCTGACTGAACATACATGACATAACAAATTCTTAGGTTTACACAGCTGGGTAAACATAGCAAGTGCCTAAATACACACAGTACCTTTCTCAATAAAAAATTCCCTCAAAGCAATGAGAGGCTTGAAAAATTCTTCATCAACATCTCCTGTTTGAACAAATTTCTGCAAAGTGTTTAAACCATCTTTAAATACAGTTTTGAATTCAAAAATTAAAGTTCTGTGACCATCATAATTGGAATTTGTTATGTCTATTTTTGAGGTGTCGATGAATTTTCCGTGTTTATCTGTAACGAGTAGCTGAAGGTCGATATGGCCTGCTGAAAAGCTTTGTCGAAGAGAGCACCCACCAGGCCCAATTTTGTAAGGAACAAATGGAATGTTCAAATCTTGCTCAATAATTTTTGCAATAAGACGCCGAGATGAGTCTTCCAAGGAAAATACACTGCTAAACATACGACTTCCATGCATAAATCTATTTAGTGGAGTCAGAAATCGAAGTGAAGCCATATTAACTAGGGGATATATAGTAAGGGGGAAGGAAACGATTCAGCACGCTATTACAGTTTTTGTGTCCTACTTATAAACGTCCGGCTGCGTCCGGCAAGGTAAAATGCGTCCGGCAGTACATAAAAAGCGTCCGGCAGAACCAGGTATTAAGGTCACATGATACCAAATGACGTTACGTCAAGAGTTATAGTTCTCTTACTTTTTATTGTCTATTTTTGACAATATACATACTTCTTGACAATTTATTTTACTATTCTAAATCTTTGTATAAAATAAATTTCAATCTGTCCTATAAGCATTATATAGTGTTATATTAACTTCAGCATACTTTTCAGCATCACATATGCCCCTCCCTTTCAAGACTTTTGTTTCCAAAAGTCAATATTTAACAAATTTTAAGAGAACAAAATACTTCATACATGTTAAAAAATATAATATAATATAATAACATATAGAGAAAAAAAAACATTTATACATATTCCATAAAAATATGGAAAAATTCAAAAATACAATCAATGCCCAAAGTCAGATACAACCACATTATGTGAAAACTTTTGCTTCATTGGCGGCCATAATTTTAATCATTTGTTTAAGCCATGCTTTAGCAAGGTGTTCTGAAGGATGAACTCCATCTACTAATTTAGAGTAATAATATCTAATTCTATTGGAAGAAATTATTCTATGAACATGCGTATGTAAATATGGAGTGACTACATGACTCTCTAAGTTAAGTTTGATAATATAATGATTTATTTTGGTAATTGTTTCATTTAATTTTAATTGCATGATGTCATATTCCAATTTGTGTTTTAAAACTGAAGTTTTGCCAATGCTTAAACGATGTTCATTCCAATTGACAATGCTCATGGTTGTTACAGGGACAAAAACTATGGAACAGTTTATCTCAGATAATTTTGCTTTGATTTTGTCAAGTTTATCTGTAACCGAAATCAGTTTTTCATCAGGATTGGTAAAATAGCTTTCTTCATAATTTGAATAATGTTTTTCTATTGATCTATCAGAAATATCTGGAATACCAGCCATTATGTATACAATCTTTTTTTCTGGGATATTCTTTAAATCTGTAAATGCCAAATTTCCTAATTTCATCAGTTTTGCCCCTGGAACAACTTTAATCTTTTTACAGTTGATTTTATTCTCGAAACACCGACCTCGGCTTGATGAATAGAAATATGTGTGGTTGTACATCTGACAAATATAAAAACGAAGAATAATATATTCATACGACAAATTGCACAATATATATACAATAATTAATAGAGAGAAAAAAAATACTTTCATATAATTAAACATTACATAGTAAATATTTTCATGCAAAAACACAAACAAATCTGAAATAAATGATGCAAACAAGAAAAATAGTTTACTTATGGAGAAAATTTTGAAACGCAGGCTGCAGATTGCCTCACCACATTAACAAAAAGATCTACTAGGGAGAAAACTTCAAAATGTCATTTGCATCATCTATTGAAATTATATGGTAAACAGATATTTTTACAATAAAAATACATATATATAACTATTTTGAATGACTTTCACATTTCACATTTTCCATCATAAAATTTCGCATCACATTTCCTCTGAATATCCATTTCCAGAAATGAAGTTTATAAATTTGTAGACAGTTCCATTCGAATCCATCCTTGTTTGAATTGATTTATTTTTCAGTCACCACTTCGCTTATTATATTGTTAATTGTCCTCACACAATATTAAACCTTGATTTATCTAGTTGAATATAATGCTATGTGTTAAAAGTATAAGGTAGAACTTCATAATATTGACCCCAGGAAAGAAAGAAAAATGCTTAAACATTATTGGTTTAGAAGTGTATACATGTTTTGATGGGACACCATTAGGTACATGCAATAAGGTGGTTCTTTTAGAACCTTGCGCAATTTATAGCCTTGTAACATGGAAACATTAAATTGAGTTTTAACATTAATAACTTTATTCGAAACTTTATTTTTGATTTCAAAAGATTCCCATTCTACATGAATTTGAGGTCTAAATGTTTCTTTTATTGAGACATATTCAATTGATTGCGGCATTTTAAATTCCCAGTAGGAAGGACATAGTGGCAGTTTTGACAAAGGAATTGTAAAACAAGAAGAACCATTTGTTATTTCTAAAACTAAATAAGTATAATTTGATTGCTTTCTGAATTTTGGAATTAGTAACATGGTTATGATGATGCATAGAATCGCAATAATTGCCATCAAGAAATGATTTAAGTCTAGTTCTTTAAACAGATAAGATACTACTGGCATTTCTGTAGTAGTTGTTTTTGCATCATAAAAGAATGTTTGTACAGTCATGGCTTTACTTGATGTTGTGCGCTCTAGAATTAACAAGGTAGTGGTCAGTGATCTAATTTTGAAAAATGACCAAAGGCAATAAATCATAGTTAAGGAAGCTAAGCATGTTCCAACAAGTCCTAAAATACCATTTAAATCTGGCCAAATACTTTTAATATTAATAAGTCCTTCCAATAAAGGTTCAGCTAGATTTTGAAAAATCACTTCATCTTGCTTAGCAGTTTTAATCATCCTTGATAGATTTAAACTTATTTTATGATCACTGGCTAAAAATGATGAAAAAGAATGATTATAGATTTTAAATTCTGGAAGATTATTGATTTTAATTTCATTCGAAAATGTAGAATAAGCATTTATGTACTCTATTTTAGCTTCATCGAAAAAATGTTGCATCATTATAAGGTTTACAGGATATAATGTGGTAATATTATCTAAATTTTTGCAATTTGAAAGCGATGGCGATAATGCTATTTCATTAGTAGTTAGGGAACAAGCACACGGAATCGTGATAATGCAAAAATGACAACCTTTTTGAATTGTTTGTTTACCAGCACAATTCAGAACTATTTTGTCAGTTTGATAAATTAATACTGATGAAGCTGACAGAGAAAAAACTTAAGGTTGAATGGCATGTTGAACAAATCTAAAATCACATAAGCGCTTAACATCTTTTCTAGCATGTGAATATATTGACATAAGGCAAGAATTATCTGAAGATTTTATAGGAAGCAAAAATGGGCAATGAAGACCATTATTATCTTTACATTGTGCAAGATCTATTTTTGAAAGCTCTACAAAACTCTTGGAATTTTCTGAAATTGCAATGTAATCAGGTACATTTAACAACTGAGTTGCATGAGATGAAGAATTTATTGGAACAGGAAGGGAGATAACTTTAAAGAGTTTTAATGGGGAATATTGTGAAAATGCTAAAGGTAGCTTTATCATAACAAAAATATCAGATTTATGTTTTCTGAATTTGAAATCATTTGAGGAATAATAATAAGATGGATCAGTTTTGGTGATGTAAAAGCCTGGATATCTTTTATGAATTAATTTGTGAATATGTTGAATGGAACTCTTTAAAACTTCTGGTTTTATAAGCTCAGGTGATAATTTGCCTTCTACTAAACTATACAATCCACTTTTTAAATTATTCAACTTATTATTTATGTCATATGTTCTTTCCATAGTTTTAAGCAAGGTTGTAGATATATTCAATAACAAAGTTTCAACAAATTCAATATCATTTTCCAAGGTAGCGTGAAGTAAATTTAGTTCATTATGATTATCATTTAGCTGTTTGACAATGTTAGTTATTCTTTGGTTTACTGATTTCATAAATGAAGACTGATGATCCTCATGCTGTGCTATTGCTGCTGTCAATTTAATCGTTCTAGATGTCAGGTCATTAATGTGTCTTGCCAAAATTTCAACATCATCAATGGTGGCCGTTCCAAACAGTGTTTTGGACAATTGGCCAACAAAGGATAAAATTGCTCTCTTTGACCTAGTCTTTTTGTGGGTGACTGGAAGAGAGTCTGATGGAAATATTTCTTTAATTTGGTCAACTGTCGAATTAAGTCTCATTTCCAGATGTAGCTGGATGTCATTTATTTCATTAACAAAGTTATTATATCTTTTGCAGTTTTGAATGTCAACACATTTGTTTATTTTCACTAAACTTTTCTTGGTCGGTAGTTTTATCTGAAAGGTATGGTACCACACATCTTTTCCAAAATGAATGAGGCCTTTAGGTTCAAATACAAGTCCATAATTTACCATGATGGTGGGCTGGGTAGCTGTGCATGTCGACAATTGCAACAGTAGAAGCATCTTGATAAAGAAAATCCATAATATTTTCGCTTGTGGAAGCCTTAAAGAGGACGCCTGATTCCGAGTCTACAATGAGATATTTTGATTTTGTTTAGTATCAAGGTAAATGTGTCGCGAACACATTGAAGCACTAGATCAAGCAACTAATCAAACTGATAGTAGTTTGAACTCTTATGATAAAACAAAATTTAAATAACAAATCGCAACTCAAGGTTAAATACATATCTACCAGTCACCTTTTGTTTTTGAGAAATTTTATATTTTTGTTCAAGATTTTAGAAAGACTTTTAGATGGTATAAATTAAAAAAAAAATTGACTTCAAAATGACTGCAGTCTAAAAGTGTACTGGCGACATTTATTTCCTATTTAGAAGCTATTATGGTACTTAGATGCAAACAGCCCTTAATGATGTTTGGACTTATAAGACAACTTATTTTCATGAATTTCATTCTTATATCACAAATAAATGTATTATCATTTATATCATATCTTTCTTCGTTATCAGCCACTAGTAGAAAGTTCAAAATTGAGTTAAAAGATATGATAGTTAATTGTTTTAATTAGTGTTTGACTGGTCTGCTGTACTGAGATGATCACCTCAATTTCCCTATTGTGTCTCACAACTTTGTTGTGTTCTGTGGTCATTACCGGATCCTAAGATCGCAATGGAAGAGGGAGGTTTGGCGCCATAAAACCTGGTTTAACCCACCACTTCTTTGGAAGTGCCTGTACCAAGTCAGGACCATTGCGATCTTTAATTCTTCTGGTTTTGTGTTTTTCTCAAGTAAAACTTATAACAATATTATGAGAGCCGGTGGTGTAGTGGTTAACGCGTCGGGCTACTAACACCGAGGTTCGTGGTTCGATCCTCGTCTGGGGTGAAAATTTCATAAACCAATTTTCCGACTCTCTCTTGACACCATATGCGAGGATGGTCTCAAGGAACGATGCTAGTCCTTCGGAAGGGACGAAAAAAGGTTGTCCCGTGTATGTGGAGAGCAATACCCCATGCACGTTAAAGACCCCTTTGTAGATTTCGATAAGAGTAGGCTCAATGGGGGCCGCTACAAAGGCCACACTCGCAATCTGCTAGCTGGAGAGGGATTTATATAAGCATCAAGCTTGTTTCCAAATCCAGGATAAATAAATATGTTTAAACTAACAAAGTTCTAGACAAAAGCTTTTTTGTTTTGTTCATGATAATTTTCATATCCTACATGTCATATTATGTTCGACTTGTAAAACCAAATTCCAAGAAAAGTTTACAGTGTCACACTATTTTACGTAACTATATATTATGGGTTAAGCTAATTTTACAGTGTCACACTATTCTATGTAACTTTATATATTATGGACTTGAAGATCGCAATGGAAGAGGGAGGTTTGGCGCCATAAAACCTGGTTTAACCCACCATTTCGTTTGAAATGCCTGTACCAAGTCAGGACCATTGCGATCCACCAGTTTTCCGGTATGACTGATTCGTTTTTGTCATTTTCTCTGGACTCTGAGATTGATCATTCAAGTTCGGTAGTTTTGTTATTACCTTTATTTATAACATTTATAATTCTAAATGTTTATATCTGAAATATAAAAAAAATCACATTCTTATGTTTTAAAGAAACTAGTTCTTTTCTTTTTCCTAGTTTTACCATCTTTTCGATGGGTAGTATAAAATTCAGTCAATAAACCTTCCCCAATGTCTTCCTCAGGGACCCAAGTGGTTTGTCTATAACCCGTCCATTTTACCCTGTAATAATTTTTGCCGTCACGTCTACGTTTAGCAAGCAATTTTTCTGCCTCAAATTGATCATCAGTCTCATTTTCAGTTGTAGCTATTTCTGGTTCTTGACTATGGTCTAAAACCTCAATATTTTCATTGTCTTGTTCAACATCTATTTGTTCTAACTGATCGACATTTTCCCTATTTTGTTCTGGGATTGGAGGTCTAAAATCTCTAGGATCAATGTATGGTTTTAAGCGATTGGCGTGTATTCTCGATTTCACAATTTTGTGATCAAGACAACGTCTCAACTGAAATGTATTATTTTGACCAACATTTGTAATGTAAAATGGACCTTTCCATTTGGCATGTAACTTTGGCGAAAATCCTTTTGGGATTTTCATGCATTGAAGCATAACTTGTTGACCAACTGCAAATTTGGGTTCCTTTGATTTCTTGTTATATGATGTTTTTGTTTTGCTTTGAGCTTTTTCAACATTGTTTTTGGCTAAAGATTTTACCACTTTAAGATGTTCAATAAGTTGTTCTAAATGTTCTTTTGCCGAATGGCCTAAGTTTTCTTTTGGTTGGAGAGAAATATCAAAAGGAATATTCATCTCTTTGCCAAACAACATATGAAAAGGTGAAAACCCTGTTGATTCAGTATTTGGTGACATGCGAAGTGCCATCATAACACTGGGTAACAAATCTGGCCAATTCATCTGGTCTTTATCACAATATGTTCTTAACGTTTGAGAAATTGTACTATTCATTCTTTCACATGTTGTGTTGGATTGGGGATGATATGAACTGGTATAATGACGTGTCACATGGAATAGTTCACACAATGCTTCTATTAATTTAGACAGAAAATTTTGACCACGGTCCGAAACAATGCATGATGGTGCCCCATATCTACAAAAAACTTCTTTATATAAAACACTGGCTACTTCTGTAGCTTCTTGTGATCTTAAAGGAAAAGCTTCAGCCCACCTTGAAAAACTATCAACAACTAAAAGAATATGTTGGTACCCCTCTTTTGTTTTTGGTAAGCATGTGAGAATATCCATGTGCCACCTATCAAAAGTTTCAACTACTGGCAATGGCATTAATGGAGCTGGATGTTTATTTGCTGGTCTCTTAGCTCGTTGACATTTATCACAGGACATGACATAGTCATATACATATTAGTACATGCCATGAAAATAATATTTGAGCTGAAGAGCTGCATATGTGCGTTTAAAGCCTTTATGACCGCCCCCACTAAGACAGTCATGATAAGACAGTAAGGCATATTCCCTTAATATTTTTGGTAGAACTAATTGTTCTATCATGGTTTCTTCCCTTGGGACCCCCTTTGTTCTGGGCCAATATTGGTGAATTAATTCCCCTTGTTTTCCAAATCTATAGTGGTCTTTCTCAAATAAGAGTGATCTTGCCTTTTTTGAGTCTTTAGGCAGTTCATTATTTTCTAAATAATTTATGATGTCTTTTAAATCTAAACATTTTCTTTGCAATTTTGCAACACTAGAAATATCATCAAGCTTTGAGTGTTGTTTTATCTCAACTGCAGCAACATTATGCTGAATTTCAGTGTATTCAAAACGTACTTCAGTTAAGAAACTTTCTTTGTCCCCATCTTGTTTCAATTCAATTAAATTGACCAAATTGTCTTTGTCATTTTGCTTATTAATTTTTTCTTCATTTGGCTGAGCATAGACTAATCGTGAAAGTGCATCAACATTTTGGTTATTTTTACCCTCTTTATAACAAACATCAAATGAATAATTTTGTGGCTGTAAGGCCCATCTACCCAATTTGGCATTGGTATCTTTTACTTTATGAAGCCAAACTAAAGCTTTGTGGTCAGTGAAGACTTTAAATTTTTGATGAGAAAGATAACATGTATTTTGTTTTATTCCTTCTTATACTGCCAAGCATTCTTTTTCACTGATTGTCCAATTTTTCTCTTCAGCTTTTAGTGCTCTACCCCCATAGGCAATTACCTTTTCCCTGTTTTGATCATCTTTTTGACCCAGAATCCACCCAATAGAATAACCAGAAGCATCTGTGCTTAGGATAAATTCTTTTGACATGTCAGCATATGCTAGAATTGGTGCAGAAGTTAATGCTGTTTTTAGCTTTTCAAATGCTGCTTGACAATCATTTGTCCAATTAAATTCTATGTTTTTCTGAAGCAGTGCATTAATTGGCACTGTGATTTTTGAGTAATTCTTTACAAATTTTCTGTAATAATTACATAATCCCAAAAATTGTCTTACTTCATGCTGATTTTTGGGTGCAGGATAGTTTTTGACAATTTCAATTTTGGATTCATCTACCTGCACACCATCTTTTGAAAGAACATGGCCTTAATAGTTAACTTTAGCTACACCAAATTTGCATTTGCTGGGTTTCAATGTCAAATTTGCTCTTTTTAGTCTTGAAAACACTTGTTCTAAATAAGATAAATGATCTTCAAATGATTTACTAAAGATGAGAATATCATCTACATAGACCAATACATTTTTCCATTGGAGTCCTTGTAGGACCTTGTTGATCATAAGTTGAAAAGATGAAGTACTATTTGACAGACCAAAAGGCATCCTTTCCCATTCATACACCCCAGAATGAGTAACAAAAGCAGCCTTTTTCATTGATTCTTCTTTTAAAGGGATTTGCCAGAACCCATTTGCACAATCCAATGAACTAAAATACTTAGCTTTTGCTTCCCCAATTGCATCAAAAATATCATTTAAATGGGGCAATGGATAGGACATTGGCTTTGTAATCAAATTGAGCTTCCTGTAATCCACGCAAAATCTAAAAGAGGAATCAGATTTTTTTTAACCAAGACTACAGGGCTATTCCAAGGAGAAGTGCTATTCCTTATTATATTGTTTTTCTTCATTTTATCTACTTGTCTCTCTATTTCTTTCTTTATGTGGGGAGCTGCCCTATAAGGAGGAATTCTGATAGGAGCGTTATCTCCTGTGTCAATTTCATGATAATAAACATCAGTTCTACCTAATTCTGAGAGATTTGCTGCAAATACATCTCTATGTTTATGCAAAAATTGTTCTAACTTTTTCTTCTCAATATTAGAAAGATCTGAATTTGATAAGTCAAATGAAAGTTTTGATCTTTTCTTTTTGTCAATTCTTTCTGTATTTATTGCTCCTATCAGGGGACAATTTTCTTTGGCTTCAATATCTGTCAAAGTTTGAATAGAATCTTCAAAAATAGTTTTTATTCCGGCAACTATTTTATGTCTAGGAATGACAACTGCCTTTTCAGTAGGGTTGATAATTTGCAAATTTGCATAACCATCATTTGAGTGAACTAAACATCTGGCCCCTAAAAGATGACTTTTTATCAGAAAATCATCTGGCTCTAGCATAACAGGCCTATTTTGAAAAGGTTTGGGAACTTTAACAGGAATTTCTGTGACATGCTGAGCAGGAATGCAAACTCTTTTTAGAGATTTGGCTTTTCCTATATTTTTGTTCAAATTTATAAGTGCTACTTGATGTTTCTTACACAAATAGAGTGTGCGAGTAGGGTAGTCTATGTTTGCCTGAAATTCACCAAGGAATTCATCACCCAAAATTAAAGGATATTGCAGGTCTTTTATTACTAAAAATGTAAAATCAATGACCAGCCCACTAAAATTTAAGGGTAATTTAACCTTTCCTAGAATTTTATGACCTTCACCTCCTACTCCATAGATATTTTGATAATAAACTCTTTTAATTTTAATTTTGTTTCCTAGACTTTTAACTAATTCTTCAGAAACACATGAAACTGAAGCGCCAGTATCTACTAAAGCTGACGTCATTTGGTCAATTACTTTAATTGCAACTCTATTGCTTTTCATCAAGGTTATAAAATTTACATTTAAATTTAAATTCCTGCCACTATGCCCATTCCCAGACTGTTGTCTAAAAATGGGCGCGCAACCCTAGCGCCTTATTGGTTCCCCATCAGCGGTGTATACACTTCTACATTTAGAAGAGAAATGACCTAACCTTTTACAAGTGTTACATGTTTTGTCTTTTGCAAAACATTCTTCTTTCTTTCTAGAACATTTCCTACTCCCACAGGCCCCACATTGTTGTGAATTTTTGTATCTGTTAAAATTTTGGCCCTCCCTATGTTCAAATTTATTATTTCCAGAATTTCTCGCCAATTTATCTCTTTTAGCATATTCAATATCAAGAGATTCTACCTTTTTAGTCAACCTATCAACTGAATTTTGTAATGTTCTAATTTCGTTATTAGCAACTGCATTTACATGTACATATTGTGGTGACTGAGTGAGAGTTGCTTCTACACATTTTTCGGAAATTACAGCTGCACTTTTGAGTTCCTGAATGGATTTGGGGTCTTTAGAAATTATTGTTTGTTTAAGGCTGTTGTGAAAGCCTTTCTTGGCTATTTTGATCACCAGATTGTCGGGTATGTTTTGCTCTCTTGCTTTTAGAATCACCCTATCCAAAAATTCCAAAGCACTTTCGGAGCCTAATTGTGCTACTAGTAGGTCATCATCAGTGTTGTCTTGAAATCTAGCTTCTAGAAGTCGAAGCACTGCATCTAGATTTGACTGTGTCTCATTCGGGAGACCTTCATAGAATATTTTTGCTGCCTCTTGCAAATAGAATGGTAAGGCATTGCATGCTTGAGTGTCACTCACTCCTTGAATGTTTTTCCATCTCATAAATTGTCGGACCCATTGTGATGGTTTTGAATCCCCTTTGCAAAACGAAAGTTGTATAAGTGAGTGTGGAATGATATGTCTTAAGTTTTGTACCTGTTCATTTCTCTGTTGTGTTCCATCATTTTGGTTGTCGGCCATTTGGATTTCTTGATGTGCTGGAACTGCAAGTTCGTCTGAAATTGTGTTGTCAGCCTCAAGTTCAGCAGTTTCAGCTACAGTTTCGGCACTCACTGGTGTTAGGTTTGCTGACTGGCTTCTAGTCTCCGGCATCTAGCCTCTTGTCTCCACCAAAATCTGTTGTGCTGGTTAGTGTGATGGTGGTCTTGGTTGTCACTTTTGTTTTGTTCTTTTTGGTACAGTGTATTTTTTTCTGGCCACTTTGAATCTAAAAATTACAAGTCAAGGTTACAAGTTTATTCTTTAGAAACTGGAGCGCAAGTCATTATCGTAAAACTTTGATTTACCACGAAAACTTTTAATTCCATCACGTGCGAACCCTCCAGCCATGTAACCTGACCAATCAGAATAATTGAAACCCTAATTACAAAACATCCCCCTTTTTCTTATTGGTTAAACATTTATTAATCTTTAATTATCAAAACTCAATACTATTTTCTCAACAAAGAGGAACATGAATTTTTAATGTACTAATCCGGAACGGATTAGCCCTTAACAAAAGACCGTCTGTTTGACACGCTAAACCTCTTGTTTGTTCTTTACTTAAGAGACACTTTATCAATTTTACGTAATAAAACATAATTCTTTATTTACAAGTATTTACAAAAATAGTTCTCTTACTTTTTATTGTCTATTTTTGACAATATACATACTTCTTGACAATTTATTTTACTATTCTAAATCTTTGTATAAAATAAATTTCAATCTGTCCTATAAGCATTATATAGTGTTATATTAACTTCAGCATACTTTTCAGCATCACAAATAAGTATTTTTCTTATTGTTACTTTGCGTTATTGTTACCTGATGATATGAATTTGAATAGTATTGTTGTATTTAAGAATATTATTAACAATATGTTGTTTCTTTATAGATAATGTTTTTGTAATTGAAAACTTTAATATTAATTATATTAAACACTCTACTAGTAAACACATGAGTGATCTATACAATAATTTGTGGTACAAACATAGAGATAAGCTTATTTCTGAAGAAGGAAAGCTTAGAACCTATCTTAAAATTAAGTGTAATTTTGGCTATGAAAAATATTTGGACATCATCCAAGATTTCAATAAAAGAAAGTGTTTTGCTAGATTTAGAGTAAGCAACCATCAACTAAAAGTAGAATTAGGAAGACATTCTAATCCTTCCATTCCACTTAATCTTAGAATTTGTGATAAATGTAACTTGAATAAAGTGGAAGATGAGATTCATTATTTTTCTGAATGTCCTAAATTTGTCAATGATAGAAAATTACTTTTTGATATTGTTAAAAAGTCCAATGACAATTTTGTTAATCTATCTGCTTTTGATAAACTTTTCTGGTGTTTCACTTGTGAAAATGTTGAAATTATTCATCATTTGAGTGTCTTTCTACAGGAATAAAAAATAACTTGATAATTATATATGTAATTATTGAACTTCAAGGAACGTCCTGCTATATTATTTGTTGTTCTTGAATAACTCTGATATATTGTATAATCATATATGTTGTAATGTCTTTGCCCCTTGAGGGCCCTTAATTGGCCAATAAACTTATTTGTATTTATATTTGTATTTTTTGAAAACTTGGAATAAAAACTAATTTATTTAACCTTTATTTTAACTAATAAAACCACTCGGGTGACTTGAATTGTGATCATGAAAATACATATATATTGAAACACCGTCTTTTCTATAAGACCACCCCAAGTTAATACATTTGGTCTGTTTTGTCTTCGGCCATAGGTAACAAAATGGCTTCCGAGATGCCGGTGGTGAATATTTATTTCATCCAAAGTTATTGCTACCTAGCAACCGGTTCATTGTGTCCAACACCCGCGTTTTTCGTGTTCTTCATCTAAAATCAACAGCTGTCTCTTGTGTCCAAAATTCGCTACCTTGGTTAGGATATTGAATAATACTGTGCTTAATACGTCAAATAAGAAGTTGAACTCTTATAGATAAACAAGTATACATTGGGGTATCTATATTGACCAAAAAAGGTTTTCAACTTGCATTTCGGGATTAGTTGCAATCATATAAGTTGAAAGTTTACATTTTGGGGAGTAATTTTGTTATTCAATACGTTCCTATGGATTTAATTTTCAGTAAAAACAGACAAAACTTAGAAAACAAAAGGCGTAGTAGTAGATAAGGGACATACAAAAGCTGTATAAACTTATTTTTGTCTGTTATCTCTTTTCGATACGTTCATAAAGAAAATACCACAACTACATGAACACTGTTTTTTATTCGGCTCACCCAGTCGGTCTCTGTGTTCCACCCGGTTCTATGTGTCCGAATACCCGGCGTGTTATAATAGCCTTATGAAAAATAAAAACAAAATTCGTTGTTAGTTATTACTCTATTTTATTGACCGGGTTGGTCACGGGTCAATTATTTCGGGATTCTTCGTTTAAATCTTGCCTAAAACACTGAGAAATTTAAGCTCCGCCCAACCTTGTGAATAAAATAGAGTAATAACACATTTTAAGGTAACAATAACGAGCGGTAACAATAAGAAAAAAATCTTATTGTTACTTTCATAAAAACAGGTCCGCATCCGTGGGCCGGTTAATATTTTACTTTAGCTTCCGGCGTCAGGTTACAATAATTTTTATCTTATTGTTACTTTTCCAGGTAAATCCAGGTAATCGTAGCCAGTTTGAAAAAAAAATACCACAAAACTAACAAAAAATTAGCACATGAAATTTTCTTCCGTTAATGATATGATTTTTTTTCGTAGTACTAGTTGACATTGGCCAAATAAGCATACAAACTTAAGATTTTTAAATAAAGTTCATATATAAATACGTTTTTCTTTACATGAACGAAAAAAATAAGCTGCCATGATAAAAGAATGTGCCAGAATTCTAGCATTATATCAATGTAACATAATTTTAGAAAAATTCTTAGTAATAGTGTAATAATAATGCTCAGAGGGCGGACTTCTAATAAATTAAGAAATGATGTAAATCTACACGGAACTTTTCAATTTTCTTTCAATTTTGGCCCTGCACACATATTTTTTTTACTGTTTGAAGTAACAGTTTTTAGCCGAATTTATCTTAGTGAAAAATGTAAAATATAAAATCATGAATGTCAGGCGAGCGGCGGGCAAACGAAAGTCGTAAGAGTTTTTTCAGCAACTACTTATTACAGCCATTTGATATTTGGTCATGTTGGTATAGAGCTCATATTATACATACATCACTCCAATATGAAGCCAGTCACCAGATAATTGATAATGGAAAACTTATCAAAATTAAGGTTTTTTATATGACAGCAAAAAAATTGAGGACATATAATTATGATGCTGTCGTCGTCGTCCGTCATCCTCCGCGTCTGCATTGTCTGTTAACTTTAGTGTTACCATGATAACTTTAGTTCTAGTTATCTGATTAGGGGCCAAAAAGGGCCAAAATAAAAACTTTTATTTAATGTAATTTACAAAATTGAGTATCTAATTTGTGACATCCCCTCCCCGTATTTGCTGTAAGGGACCAAAAGTGGCTAAAATGAAACGTAGCACAAACCCTTAATTAAGGACCAACTGGGTAGTATTTTTAAAAAGAAGCAGAGGTACCAATGGGGTATCCGAATGTCAAAGGTCCGAAAGGGCAGAGACAAAACCAGTAAACACGAACAAGAACGGGAAAAAACAGACAACATGTAAAACATGGAAACACAAAATAACTGAATATCAATCAACAACGCGAACTCCAGTCGAAACAAGAGTGAACTCGGGTGCTCCGGAAGACAGCTTCTGATTTAGAAAAAAAAATGAGTTCCTTGCGGAATGTGGTTTGAAAGATCAACACAGGCTGCATATGTCAAAAAACATGGGCTGCATGTGTCCAAAGCAAATGACTATCCATATTGGGCCTCAAACGTTGAAGGATTCGAGATGTTGCCGTCGTATCATGCTGCGCTCAGTGAAGTTTTTTATTTGGTGTAGGCTTTCCACCCATGAATCGCTCTTTGCATGATTCTTATATAAAGTGGTACTCATTCATTTAATTTGGTAGTGTAAAATAGAAAAAACTTTCGGTCCTGGAAAAATATGTTTTTAGCTATTTTTGTTCCTACATGTTCTTTTTCCTCACTCAAGAAGTTTTATGCATTCATCATGATCTATGTCTATAGAGATTTGCTTCTCCTAGATTGTTTTCATCACTCGAGAAGGGTTTTTTTTTGGGGGGGGGGTGTTAATACACTGTAAAAATGGTGTTTAGATTCTAAACACAATCCTAAACACAAAATTTGTATTGAATTTTAAACACGTTTAGCATCTAAAACATGTTTAGGATTGTGTTTAGATTAATGAAAATAGTAAAGGAAAATTTCTAAGATTGATATTTTTAAGAAGTGAAACATTCTTTTTTATGTTTAATTTGAAAAGTGTTTAGGATTTAAACCCAATCTAAACATGTTTAGGGCTAAAAGTGTTCTAAAAGTGTTTAGATTCTAAACACCATTTTTACAGTGTAGACAAATACTCATTTCTATCTCAGATAAGTACCGATGTTGGTTTGTCTTGGTGTTCGTACTGTGGGTTAAGCACTGACCCGACGTCAGAATCCCAAGACCCTTATAGTCGCCTCTTACGACAAGCTAGGCTCTGCTGCGGGCCTGTTCGCCACCCGGACCCCTCAGTTATATCTGGTTAATACCGAATTAAGACCTGTCGATCAACTACTGTCGATCCTGCTTAACCAATGCTAAAGCCGCATTGCCAAATACCAATAGGTTGTGTTTAACAGGTAAACATGTATGTATTTACTGGGAAAAGTGTAACAAAGATATTTTCCCAATCACCTCCCTAGTCACAAGTCACATCACCAACTTTCACGAACTAAAATTGTAAATTTTTATCCGCAATTTTGTAAAATCTAGCATATACATGTCTATAATCGAAATTGGTATACTAGT
Organism: Arcuatula senhousia; assembly: GCA_963971305.1. NCBI lineage: Eukaryota > Metazoa > Mollusca > Bivalvia > Mytilida > Mytilidae > Arcuatula > Arcuatula senhousia. The sequence continues at coordinate 47,445,901 of OZ020315.1, read as the reverse complement.
AAAATGTTCAAATGAGCAATCATATTTTAATTTTTTTTTATTATAAACAACAAACTTTAAAACTTCTTACCGATGCAATTGTTCGATGCTATCCTTGTTTATGAAGATAAATGATATCTTTTACTTGACATTGCGACGTGACGTCGTTTTTTGTCAAATTCGATCCAATACCAAAACTTTTGATCCTTATATCTTAGAAACAAGCATGGTGACCTATGGTTTATTTGGTATCAACAAATTGGAATTTTAAATGGCTATTTTCTGTTAGTTTTTGGTGTAAATTCGTACATATTTGACATATAATCTGGTCAAGGTTCTGATTTTTAACTCCAAAAAAGTTCAAATTTTCTATTATATTTATATAAAAAATACCCAAAATGTTGAATTTTCAACTCAAAATTTCGAAAAAACAAGGATGGTGACCCCCATTTTTTATTTGATTTTTCGATGTAGCTTAATGAAAAGAACAAACATGCAAAAAATCATTGAAATTAAAATCGGTCCCATTTGGTATCCTGTGACCTTAAATAAAACTTTTGGACATCCCTGGGCAGAACATAAAAAGCGTCCGGAAGAAAAAAAAATCGTAAGATAACAATCTTATTGCTTCTAAAATTTATACAATTTATATTATTGTATGAATATTTATTTGTAATCATTATAATTATACATTTGAAACTAAAATTACAGATAACACTTTTACATGATAAAAAGCTTGAGAATAATAATAAATACATAGTAAACATCTTTTAATTCTAAATTAAATATTTCATGAGTGAAAAATTAAAATTCACTATGACAACACTTGATGGAGAATCAAGAGAATTTTACAAAGCCCCAGATATACTTACGAACATTTCATTGAGGCTCTTTTACTGGTGTTTATTCGCTCTTCATTTCATAAATAGTGTTTGCAATTTTTAATCTTTTGGGCAGTGCACCTCTGTTGAGTAATGAAAATGCTCATAACCGTTCTATGCCGCAAATTAGCATACCAAGTTAAGTCACCAATACCATCAATAAACATAAATTCAAATTCTAACAAATCAACATGGAATGTTCAAATCTTGCCCAAGAATTTTTGCAATAAGACGTCGAGAGGAGTCTTCCAAGGACAATACACTGCTAAACATACGACTTCCATGCTTAAATCTATTTAGTGGAGTCAGAAATCGAAGAGAAGCCGTGTGGAGGTCGTAGAAAGCTTCCCCGTGCTTCAGTTGTATGCTCTTATATATTTTCGAGTACTGGAATATGTGTTGGAAAGACACAGTTTACATATTTCCAAAATTTGACAACGTTTTGCTATTTCTTTAAAATTTGATAAATATATCTCATTGGTCATTATTGTAATATTTTTTGGCTTCTGTGTTTTTTTATTCAAATCTAATAGTATACCGGTTTTCCAAGTTTTCCTACTACTAGCGTGTCTGATGAAGGTTAATCCAGAAAAGCGCTTCACAAGAAGTGAAATTTTGCTTTGTACATTTATCAAAATCATATTATAATGTGGATAGTGTCTTTCTGGCACATATTCCATATTTTTTTCGTTTTTAATATCTAGATTTTTCATTCATCGGATATACCAACCAGAAAGACAAGATCAATGCCAAAAGATTGGGATTAAATGTTTTTGGAATAATCATACCAAGTTTCAGCAGCCTAAGACAAAAATCACAGCACAATACTGGAAACCTGATTTTTTTTTGGTTGTCACTTTGTTTGTTTGTTAGTTTGGGTTTTTTTTTGGCTGTTTATTTTTCTTGGCAAACACCACAAAGTCTTCAGAAAACGAACAGACATATTTTTTCAATTTATATAATTAGGCACCAACACAGATATGTTCACATTTTTAAATAATGCTTTCGGTCGAATGCAATTTAGCACTTCCGGACATCTTATATTTTCCTCCGGAAGCTTTTTATGTTCTGCCGGGCACTTTTTATATACTGCCGGACGCATTTTACCTTGCCGGACGCACCCGGACGTTTATTAGTAGGACCACAGTGAAAGAAAAAAAGATGATGATGGTGTACACATGACTATGATGAACTTAGTTGGCACCGTTTAAAACCCTGACGTATCACATGCAAAGCCGCATTGATTTTCTGTTGATGTTTGTCCGACTAGTACTGTCCGGTAACATGAATGATGCAGATGTTATTTGGGTTACACGTCTGCAGGGCCGTAAATTACATGGAGACAGAGGAGGCACCTGCCTCCTCGGTTTTCAAAAAACAAAACAAACAAAAAAACTTGAAAAAAGGCAAAAGGGAAGATTGCTTCATATCTTCACTTTATGTTTAAGTGTGTCTTCAAACGGCTAGTACATGAGTACATCATTTTGATTGTTCTATTCAAATATTAATAAAAAAAGCTTAAAAAGTGGTCATACTAAAAATATTTTAGTTATTATAACTTAGGTCCCGTTAATCAGGGGGTCCAATGTAATTGGTAAGTGCGCAGCATAATTTGGTAAGTGACTACAAAGATGGCGCAAAAACCTCGCGTCGATCGACAACGGTCAGTTTTCTCTTCGTGTTTACAAAAGTTATACACATCTTATGAATAAAACCATGTTGCCTTTCGGCAATTATGAGTTATGAAAAATAGTACATAACAAAAATTTAATGCTTGATTTGCTTATCAAAAAGCTATTGAAGAAAAACCGGCCACTTGACAGCAATTTTTTTGTCATGCCGAAAAAAACAGGCTTTGTTTCAGGTACTCTGATCACAAACGTTAGGTTTTATGGTGTTTTGTGGTTCGTCAACAAGCATGGATATTCCCAAATATTTGTTTCTGTAAAAGAAACATACATTTGTTGACATATTTACAATTATTTTATTGTTTGGTAAGTGCAAGTCGGTGTACTAAACAAAATTGGTAATGAATATTATCACAGTGCAAACATCTTTATTCATTGCGTTAACGTTTTAATGAGATAAATGTTTTTTTGATTTCCGATTCATTTCTATTCTACTACATGAATCTGTTTAGCAGGCTGAATCAAATAACTTTGATTTTTACGACAAAGTACGTGAACATGTACATATTTTCCGGTTATGTTAATTTCACATTGCCAATTCGGTTACCTTGCTATGATGAGTATGGTCTTGTGTTAAATTAACACTCTAAGTTTAATTTTAAAAGGCATACTAATACAAATAAGTTTATGGTCAATGTGAAAACCTATACGAATTAAATGTAACTAATGTTTCGAGCTTTTTGTATTTAAAAAGAGTTTGAAAGTATCAGTTACGAAATATGTTTGAAGCAAAGAAGGTGCTCTTTTAATAATATAGTTCAGCTTTGACCACCGAAACCAAGGAAAATGGCATTAGCCCAGATGGCTGGTTTTCCAACCGATGCCAGTACATAAACATTTGGACTATAATGTCACAAAACAATGGGAATCTCCCTAGTTTTGATAGAACTGCTAAATTTGTAGTCTGTTTAGAGACCCCTGACAGAAACTTACAAAATTTCATGTTAAGCTTTTCTTGTTCCCAATCTTTGTATATTTCATACAAATTCAATTGCTTTCTTTTTGGTGTTACGTTTGTAATCCCCCGTTTTCGCACCCATGTAAACAAATGGGTTTTATAGTATGATCAAAAATGTGAAGGAGAATTGATGGAGATACCACCTTCATGTCTCTATATAGTTTAAAACTGGCTTTTAATGCCTTTTCATATAACTTAGACTTAGCTTCTGTAAAACGGCAAGTTTTGTCAACACTAATTAGAAATTTCATTTAATAATTTACCAGAGTTATTAAATACGACAACTTTGGTTTTGTTAATATCTATATCTAGACACCATGTTTTACAATACTCCTGAAAAATATCGAGTTTATTTTGTAGACAGTCACATCTTTTAGAATCGGCCATCAAGACTAAGTCGTCTGCATACAACAAGCAAGGAATTTTCCTGTTATCTAAAGTAACTGATTCTGACTGATCTAACAGTTTTGTGTGATAAATCATTTATGAAAAATTTGAACAAGTTAGGGCTAGGTACGTCGCCCTGTCGTACACCAATCCTTGGCACTGAAAAAAATTGTCATTTTGTTGCCCACTTTGATGCATAAAGTATCATTTAAGAACATATTTTTTAGTTTTCTATAAAAAATAACCACTAACATTTCTTTCAAGAAGTTTGAACATAATTCCAACATGGATAACTTTATCAAATGCCTTGCAAAAATCCACGAAGCAAGCATATAATCTTTTATTCCCTTGTTTTAGATATTTATCAATTATACATTTCAACAAATATGTGATCTGTGGTACCAGATTTAAAAAAAAAGCCAATTTGACTTTCGTATATTACTTTATTATCTAACAAAAATTTGTCAAAGCGATTACAAAGTATTATATTAAAGAGTTTCCCAATACTATTATTAATAGCTATACCTCTATAGTTTTCTGGCTTTAGTGGATTTTCACTTTTATAAATTGGACATATATAACTTTTGGACCATTGTTCCGGGTACTGACCTAACCAGATTGTACAGCTTCAACAGACTTGGGTTAATATAGGATTGTGATGCCCTGAGCATTTCATTACTAATATTATCAAGGCCAGGACTCTTATTATTCTTAATAAGAAAGCAATCGAACACATCAAGATTAGAAACCCCCCCTCCGCCCCCCCAAAAAATCGATTACAAAAGAAATATTATGCAAAGTATTTGCAAAGAAGTGCTTTCAAAAGTTTTTGCACTGTAATAATATACATTACCAATTTTTTTAGTACACTAACTTGCACTTACCAAACAATAAACTAATTGTAAATATGTCAACAAATACATGTTTCTTTTACAGAAACAAATATTTGGGAATATCCATGCTTGTTGACGAACCACAAAACACCATAAAACCTAACGTTTGTGATCAGAGTACCTGAAACAAAGCCTGTTTTTTCGGCATGACAAAAAAATTGCTATCAAGTGGCCAGTTTTTCTTCAATAGCTTTTTGATAAGCAAATCAAGCATTAAATTTTTGTTATGTACTATTTCTCATTACTCATTATTGCCGAAAGGCAACATGGTTTTATTCATAAGATGTGTATAACTTTTGTAAACACGAAGAAAAAACTGACCGTTGTCGATCGAAGCGAGGTTTTTTCCGCCATCTTTATAGTCACTTACCAAATTATGCTGCGCACTTACCAATTACATTGGACCCCTGTTAATATCAGTAGCACATATTATATTAAGGGAGTACGAGCCTCAGAAATTGAAGATTTTCGGGATTCTCGGCTTTTATCCATTCAAATGCAACATGGTTTCCTAAATTTTGTTCATTACTAATTAGAGAAGGTCCTAATAAACTCCTTTTGAACTTTTCTACCAATTCTAATTATTATTTCTATGTTAAAACAGAAAAAGAATTTTCAATGTATTTCCTATGAAAAACCCAGAGAAGATTTTTTCCCGCAATATTTTTCGGTGCTTATATCTTAAAAACGGCTCCATGGTTTTGAAAACTTTTTTCATAAAGTCTAGCTATTTTGAGCTATTCTTTCCAAATTTTCTATTTTAAATAACTTTTAATTACAAAAAATCTCAGGCTCGTACTCCCTTATATAAATTTAATAGCATGCAAATGACTGTTGTTGAGAATGTTCGTTTAAGCATTAAGAAGGGTTTTACCCACAGGCGTTTGGATCTATAATTGTCTCGCCTGCGAAGCAGAGCGGGACATAGGTGTTACTTTACCGGCGGCGGCGGCGTTTACTTTTTGGAAAAGTTTTATGATCACCTCCATATCTCAAGAACTATAGGTCCTGGGTTGATGAAACTTGATATGCATATGCCCCAGTAGTAGCTTAGCACAGTTGCATCCCCATCTTTTGACCTTGACCTTGATTTTTCGGTTGAGTGACTTTGACAATTTTCAAAACATATAATAGCAATGAAAAAGTTTTACGAGCACCTCCATATCTCAAGAACTATAGGTCCTAGGTTGATGAAACTTGGTATGCATATGCCCCAGTAGTAGCTAAGCTCAGTTGCATCCCAATCTTTTGATCTTGACCTTGATTTTCCGGTTGATTGACTTTGACAATTTTCAACACATATAATAGCTATGGAAAAGTTTTGCGAGCACCTCCATATCTCAAGAACTATAGGTCCTAGGTTGATGAAACTTGGTATGCATATGCCCCAGTAGTAGCTTACCAAGTTGCATCCCCATCTTTTGACCTTGACCTTGATTTTTCGGTTGAGTGACTTTGACAATATTCAATACATATAATAGCAATGGAAAAGTTTTGCGAGCACCTCCAAGAACTATAGGTCCTAGGTTGATGAAACTTGGTATACATATGCCCAAGTAGTAGCCTAGCACAGTTGCATCCCCATCTTTTGACCTTGACCTTGATTTTCCGGTTGAGTGACTTTGATTATTTTTATTGCATATATTTGCAATGTTTAAGTTCTATAAACATCTTTTGATCTCAGAAACTGAAAATCCATGTAAATTCAAAATATAGTGGAAGTAAGAAAGAATAATTGTTTCTGGTGGTGCCGGCAGGCGAGACATACTTTAGTGTTAACTCTTGTTTTATTTTTATCTATTGCTTGTATATGAATAAAAAGCTACGCCGAGCGCAGCATGATACGACCGCAACAAGTTAAACCCTGTACATTGGAGGCCCAATATGGATAGTCTATTGCTTTGGTCACATGCAGCCCATGGTGGACTTACAAAGCTTTTTTACACATGCAACCTATGGCAGACTTTAAAATGCATATTTGACACATATATATTTACAATAACATTTAATAGAAAAACAATTATTTCTATATTCATTGACGTTTTAGACACGTTTAAGCCCCTTTTGGCCCTTTTTTAAAAAAAAGGTTAAGACCACAAAATGCAAAAAAAGCTTCCTTCAGTGTATATAATCATCATATTTAAACTTCACAACAACTGGCTGGCCCACTACAGCTAAATTTCTTGTGTAAAACCATTTGCCTTGACCAACTTTTAAAAATGGCATTTTTTGCCCCTTCGACCCCTTATATCTCAAAAACAGTAAGAGATATTTCAAATCTGATTGAAAAATACAGGCAGGGATTTTCACAAGGATTCCAATGAAAAAAAGATTTTGAAAATCGGACCACAAATAAAAAAGTTGATTTTTTGGGTGTGGCCCGTCTTTGGCCCCCTGTAGCAATGTAACGGTTCAATATACATCAAAACCATTGACACATTTTGTTGACAGAATTTAATAAGGAATTCAATAAAAAAAAAATTTTCAAAATCAAATGAATAATAAACATTCTACAACAGTTTTGTCAATACACCCGTTTTAGCCCCTTTTGGCCCTTTTTTCCAAAACGGTAAGGGCCACCAACCCCAAATACAATAGGAACCTTCCTCTAGTGGTTACAAACATCATATAAAAATTTCATAACAATTGGTCAATATTTACTCAAGTTATCGCACGGAAACCAAATGTCCCCAGACGACGACGACGACAACGACGACAGCATCATACCATTATACGTCCGCAAATTTTTTGCGGTCGTATAAAAAAATTCTGACACTCGTTTTATTCATAAAATCAAGATGGTACAATAAGTGGAAGACATTCAGATGTCTTTAATGTACAAGAATATCTACATTATATATCATCAAATAAGTGTTCTTAAGACAAAATTATTTTACAAAATTTAGCAACCTTGAACAAAGTATCTAAATTCGAATTAAACAATTCATTTTTTTTTCAGTATTCACTATTACAATTTACACAATAATAAGAGGGAATATATTCCTTTCTCTCTATTAAAAAAAAAACACGACGTTTCTCTGTCAATTTTTGCCATGTTGCTATCGGTCTTCCATGTCTTCTTTAACTTAATAGATAGATTTGAAATCATAACTGGGCTTCTTGCATGTCAGTCAGTCTGTACATTTCATGTGTTAAAACAAGCAATGAGAACAAGTCAATATGTCCAATTTGTATCCTTATCTGACTAAGAAGTTTGACATATACATCATGGGGTGCATCATACAAACAAAAACACTATCCTTTTTCATGTTTTTGCTCCCTCAGTTTTCAGCGTTCTTAGCTAGGGATATTAGTGGCCTCAGAACCCTCCGATGGCGGGTCTAGTTAAAAAACTTTTGAACATCTTAGTTCTTAACTTGCTTGTATATGTTTAAACTTTAAAGTCATAAAAGTTCGATGTTAAAGACTTTTGAAATTAAAACTTAGGAAAAGTATATAATAATTGCATTAAGCACCATTTCGTTAGTCTTTTTATTATAACCAATATCTTAAATAAATAATAAAATAGATATCAGGATTCGTAAAAAGGCTGGATTTGTTTTACAAAAACAACTATAGCCTCTGGGGGGGCCCCCAGACCCCCGCCTTCAAGTACTGCCTCCTCTTTCATCGGAGGCAATTTACGGCCTTGCGTCTGTAGTCCGACAGCCCAATATAGTCCGACAACCCAATATTCCGACAGCCCAATAGTCCGATAACCCAATGGTCCAACAGCCCAATAGTCCGACAACCCATTGGTCCGACAACCCAATAGTCCGACAACATACAAGAATCCAGTTGATCGGACCGATATCGAATATAAAAAAATTAAATAAAAATTGTGAGCAGCTGTTCACAAATGAATACCCCCACCCCGCCCACAATTAATCAGAAGAAATTTTTAAATAAGTGTTGCAGATCTACATTATATAACGAAAATTGTGTGAAAGTTTATAAAAATCCATTGAAGGGTTTAGGACAAGTAGCGTTTAAGAGATGGGTACCCCTTGGCGTCAAATGACGGAGTTCGTGTATAGCTGCGGGAAACCCTAAAAATTGTTTTGATCAAATTTTAGAATAGATGCACATCATTCATGTCTTTATTATACTTCAAACATCATTGTATGAAAGTTTCATGAAAATTCATTGAGGAGTTTAGGAGCAGTTGCGGATAAGGGATTGTTACCTCTGGTAGTCGAATGGTTCAGGCCATATATTGCTAGGGAAACCCAAAAATCATTTTGATCAAATTTTTAAATAAAAGGTGCACATCTACATAATGTAATAAAGATTGTGTGAAAGTTTTATGAAAATCCATCAAGGGGTTAAAGAGGGTTTGGGATAAGAGATGGGTATCCTTAGGTGCAACGGAAGGAAGGACCGACGGACACCCCTACCTCTATATCCCACCACTTTTCAAGCGGGGGTATAATTATGCCTCGTCTTCTAATGTGAATATAGCATATGTAACTGGGACTGTACGCCCGTGCGTAGGTACGTTTGTTCGTCCTACATAAGATCAACTTTAAGGTTTAAGTGACTTTTCAATTAAGGGTAACAATATATGTTACATACGGGCGAAGAACATGACATGGTTGATGAAATGATCATGAAATAAAGAGAAATATGAGTCAGATGGGAAATAATGAAACAGTAAATTTTGAAAGTCACTAGAAAATTGAGAAGTAATAAATGGGGTGGAAAATTGTGCAAATGTGCACTCGAAACGGGCATAATACCATAGCTCTCGATCACAGGCTTTCAGTGTTATGACCTTACAACCCCTGAACACATGAGCCAACCTTTTCAGCCACCAAGGTACAAAACCTGATCGCTCTGTGGGAAGAGCACTGACCCATCGTCACAGAATACCAATAATTCGACTAGCTGGGCTCTGTTGAGTACACCAGGACCCGCATAATTAGTGAATGACATTGTTCATGAAACTTTACAGAAAAAGGCATAATGTATACTTATAAGAAATAACAAAACAAAACACCATAAAATTGTATATATATCCGTCCTTTTAACTACACGACGATGGCAAACGGTGGTGAAGTTGTAAATGTGCAGTGCTACGAACACCATGGGTCGTGGTTCGTACTAACACCAAACAACAAACAAACAAACAAACAAAATATGTTATTGTCAATCAAAGACGCCCGTTAAGGCAGAATAATTAACATTAATTTAATACATTGATTACATTGATTGAAATTGGTCAGGATTGAAAATTTCACAAACCAAGTTTTCCGACTCTTTCTTCATAACATTTGCGAAGATGATGTAGAATAAATGCTGGTCATTTGGAAGCGACGAAAAATTTGATACACATTAGGCTCAATGGGGAACGCTAAAAAGAAGAGTGTTTGTTTCCCAATCATGATAAAAATCGAGTTAAAATTAATTACATGATAGGAAAAAGCAGCTTATTGAGTCCATCTCTTACAATCACAATTACAGTCAGTGTGTAACCAATATAAAATTGCTTTAAATCATGCAGCCTCCTGACATACGGTATTTCATTGTCAGGCTGTAATTTACTCAGACTTGGGAGTTGAATGAAGCTAAATGCCAGGTATGATATTGCATGTACTTGCCAGGAAAAACTGTCGCGAAAATGCAATCAAGTTAATTATTATCATTAAATTAAAGTTTGTTTTTGCATGCAAAAACGATGTCCCCCCGTCCCCCTAAAGTTATAAGTTTAAAGGTCAATAACTCCCACAAAAAATTGAGGATAAAAATTTCCTTAATTAATGAAAATTTGCATAATATGCACGACTACATATGGTGTCCTTCCTAAATATACCAAATTTCATTTAATTCGGTTCAGTAGTTTCAGAGTTGCGCTAGTTGACAAGATGATAAATGAGGATTTTAGCAAATTTCTAAGTTCAAAGGGCCATAACTTCCACAAAATTTGAGGATCAAAATTTTTCCGGTTATATGCACAACTACATAAGGTGTTCTTCTTATATACAACTTTTTGCTGATATTCGGTTCAGTAGTTTCAGAGGAGTTGCGCTGACAATTGTGACGGGCGGGCGGACAGGACAAAACCAATATGTCTCCACACAAAAGTGAGGGGAGACATAATAAAGGTAACACAAAGTTACCAAAGCATCATGTCAAATATAAGGCGTGTAGTCTGTATATATGTTACAGGGCAAATTGGAATCCAGTGCGATCCGGAATCCTCCTAAGGCAAATTGGAATTCTGTTTTCTCCTAGGACAAATTGGAATTCTGTTTTCTCCTAGGAAAAATTGGAATTCTGATTTGCCCTGGATTAAAACCAGTGCAAGAAGCAGAGGTACCAATGGGGTATCCGAATGTCAAAAGTCCGAAAGGGCAGAGACAAAACCAGTAAACATCAACAAGAACGGGACAAAAACAGACAACATGTAAAACATGGAAACACAAAATAACTGAATATTAATCAACAACGCGAACTCCAATCGAAACAAGAGTGAACTCAGGTGCTCCAGAAGAGTAAGCAGTTCCTGCTTGCTATAGCAAACCCATCGCGTTGCCAATAGTCCATTCACCGCGTGTCAAATCCGGTAAAGGAAGACAAAACAACATCCTATGACAAACCAACATCTGCACTCATCTGAGAGATCAAAATCCCATATTTGTCTTTAAGTGCATGATGTCTTCCGTAAAATTTCTTGAGTGATGACAGCACCGAGGAGCAACATAACCCTGTGTAAGCAAATTTTGCGTCAGACGAGTCGCTCTGCTAAGGAAATCGATGTAAGTCCCGTACGCTCTGGAGTAACGAATCAATTGAGATACGTAAACTCCATAAGCTGGAGCGGACGGAATGTTGCTACAAAAGAAGGGGAAGTTGACGATTGGAAAGTTGAAGTCATCACGTTTGTCATAGAGCCTTGTTGAAAGTCTTCCTTGAGAGTCAATTTCGAGATGTAGATCTAAATATGAAGCAGACTTCCTAGAATCCGTTGTGTCCTTTATCTCAAGCTCCTGGGGATATATGAGATGGAGAAAGTCACCAAATCGAGAATTGTTTAGTGAAAGGACATCATCAATATAACGGAACGTGAGGTTGAAAGAGAGAGCTAGTCTACGGTCTTTTTTGCCTAGAAGAGTTTGCAAGAAGTCTGCTTCATATGAATGAAAAAACAAATCAGCAAGCAAACGTGCACAATTAATGCCCTTTGGAATCCCTATTGTTTGCTGAAAAACACGTCCACCAAACTGAACAAATATGTTGTCAATAAGAAAGTTGAGCATGTCGATTATTTGGTCTTCTGTAAATTTATTCTTTTTCTTAGACTCATTGATGACAAAGTAAGTCTTGGTATAATCGACTGCAAGAAATTTGTACCTGCGTTTTCCATTCTTTTTGAAAAAGCTGCGTTTAATCAGCTGTGCCAATCGCGATTTCAGTTGTTCATGTGGAATAGAAGTGTAAAGTGCAAATCAGAATTACAATTTGTCCTAGGTGAAATTGGGATATCCTGATTTGTCCTTGGAGGATTCCGGATCCCCCTGAAATTCTGGTAAGATCTGGAAGAAGCAGAGGTACCAATGGGGTATCCGAATATCAAAAGTCCGTAAGGGCAGAGACAAAACCAGTAAACACCAACAGGAACGGGACAAAAACAGACAACATGAAAAACATGGAAACACAAAATAACTGAATATCAATCAACAACGCGAACTCCAGTCGAAACAAGAGTGAACTCAGGTGCTCCGGAAGAGTAAGCAGTTCCTGCTTGCTATAGCAAACTAGAAACTTAAGTCAGGATGATTCTTGATTATACTAAAATATTTGTTATAGAAAAACAATTTAATGATTTTATTTGACAAATAGCAACATAAATACAAATAATACACAGAAAAAAACCACAACAAATATATGTAGTATTTAAAAAAATGAAAAAGTAGCGATTTCATGAATTCTAAACACCAATTATAATTTCTCTGGTATTATTTGATTCAACATTGTTTATGGAACCTGAACATTACAGCACAAACATCTGCGTTTGTTGCATTTCCCATTACAGTCTTCATTAATTGAGTGATTTTTTTAGCGACTCATGACGAACGCGACGGCGTTTTGCTTCGTGCATATAGTTAACCGTTGGATTATCTGGAATAACATTATGTCTCAACTGTTTTCATAGCATCTTGTAGTGCCCAAGCAACAAATTGTTCAGAACATAGAAATTTATTAAACTAAATTCAGGAATAAGCATTGTTTGGTTAAAAAGTGAAAAGATTTAAGATCAATACATGTAATATAAATTGATTATTTTTTTGTTATTTATTATATTTTTTATTTTATTTTTTTTGTTAGTAGTAAAGAATGTATCTTTTCAAAATTTATTTAATATTATAAGTCCTTAGATTTATTTATTTTTAAAATTAGTTTTTGATTTTGAATTTAAGACAATGTACTTTAAAAAAATCAAACAATTCTTTTAACTTCAAAATATAACTTTTCAATGTTCAGTCAGTGGGATCCGGAATCCTCCTAGGGGTATCTCAATTTCTCTGAGAACACATTTGAATTCTGATTAGCACTGGTGTAAATCCAGAGCAAATCAGAATTCCAATTTGTCCTAGGAGAAATCGGAATTCAAATTTGTCCTAGGAGGATTCCGGATCGCCCTTGAGATCAATTTACCCTGTTACATACAATTATTTTTTGCTTTTTATTTCTCTTTTAGCTCACCTGGACCAAACAATTCTTTTCTTCAAGTTGTCAGATGACTCCTAATAAGGGTTTCGCCTCCTTAAAGGTGAAAAATAATGTTTTTGGTCATTACCTTTAGTGTATGTGTTGAAAACTAAACGACGAGGACTTTTAAATGTATCCACAGTCAATTGTCTTAAAAGTGTATTAAGACAAAAGTTTTCCTTTTAAGTTAGAATGAAAACTTGTGCAGATAGAGAAAAGCTGTTGCTTGCTGAAACATTAAGTTCATTAAGCTCTACAAAAGTCTTTTTAGGGTCGAAATTGGCAGATGATCCCTTAAAGGAGTTATGACCCTTTAAAGATAAAAAAATAGTGTTTTTGCTTATAGAATGAAACCTATTGCAGATAGAGAAAAGCCTTTTCTTGCTTAAACATTCAGCTCATTTAGCTATACAAAAGTCTTCATAGGGTTGATATCAACACCAGGTGAGCGATTAAGGCTCCTAGGAGCCTCTTTTTTTAAATAGAGAACGATTCATAAGATAAGTACGTTAAATATTGATTGAAGGCATGGTTTCTTCAGTTTATATCTTAATTAAAGTTAGCTATAAGTAAATGAAATCATTGCCAATATTCATATAATTTAATTTCTATAAAGCATGCATTTGAAGTCAGGATTGTATGCTAAGAGTTTTTTTATTTGGTTGTGTTTAAAGTTTTATTAAACATTAAATACATGTAAATTAGAAATGTCGTACTATCGGGTTGTCGGACCAATGCGCTGTCCGATCAATTGGTTGTCGGACTATTGGGTTGTCGGACTATTGATTGTCGGACTACCGGGATGTCATCGTTATTTGTGCTGCCATTTCCTTTAAAGGGAAAGTTCACAAAAAATGAAAATTTGTCATATGATTTGTAATGCATTATCTAATTATGCTATATCATTTAAACTTTTATATTCAATTTGATAAGCTGACAAAAATGGAATTTTATTTTTTATCTTTTGGTTCCTGTCATTTTAAATTACACAAAACATCTGAATACCACAAAGTCTCCTTTTGACAGTGACCCACCATTTACCTAATTATTGAATTGCCAATATATGTAATATTTTTGTGTGCATCTATGTTATGGCATTTTAAATAAGTGATAGAAAATCCTTATTAAAATTAACAAAATTGAGTTATAATTAGTAATAATGATTTTTTGGTATAAAAATCAATTTAAATAAGTCATTTTTAATTTATCTAAGTCATGTTGTGATAACCTTGCATATAAATTACATTATTGTTTTAAATGCTAGAATGAAAATAAAATCATCTAGTACATAAAACTTTGTTTCTGAATGTTAGTATATTAGGTTTTGACACCTGTAGGTATTGATAATTAGAATTTCCTGTTTATTTCACCCAAGTCAGCTGTGACTAATTACAATTATGTTTACCTAACCATTACACAGGTACCTGCTGAGAGACAATGACAATTAATTCACATTAATCAACGCTTTCAGCAAACCCAGTGGGGGGATTAGAAAAAGGATGACCTGTAATTTACATGATTATATCACAATTATTTTTAATGAAATTTATGGCTTACATTTAAATACATAACTTCTTTCTTAATAGTAAAAAAATAATATTTTTTTGTATTATAGAATTTTAATTTTAATTAATTGATTATAAAGTTCAATTTAAAAGAAAAAAGATAATAGATTAATGAAATGTTTTTTAAACAGTTTTTGATATAGAAAGTAATTTGAAAATATTAAATGATCTTGTTGACTTTTGATTATTTTAATTATTTTGTTGGTTATTGGATGTACCACATGATCACTTAAACGTTTGAACTAATATGATTTTTTGCTACTCAGTAGAAATTCTGATTAACTGAAGTAGTCCCCTAATGTAGAGTAGGGGTCTATTTCAAATAAATAATCCCCAATATCTTTGTTATAAGTTAAGATATGAGAGAAAAAAATTGCACACTGTTATAAAACATTGTTCTGAACAATTTAAGACCATATGTCAAAAATCGTGAACTTACCCTTTAACACTATAAAAATGTCTTTTTCCTGGAGGTGGTCTTGTATTAGTGGTTCTAATTTGCAGTTCCAAGTATTCTTTATTCTTGCCTGTTAATAAGACTCTAATAATAATAATAATAATAATATATAATGATATATAATAAATAATTGTGATGTTAGTATATAAAACTTTTCGTTACTAATCTCATGCGCTTGATGTATGGCATTCGTTTCATTTGACCATGGCACTTATTCGTAGACCCCGTCTGTTCATTTTCTTCTTTTTTTTTCAGGATTACCTTCATGTTCAGAAAAAATGATCTATAAAGGTTTTTTGTTGCTGTTGTTATATTGTTAATTGTTATATTGTTATTTGTTATATTGTAAATTGTTATATTGTTATTGTTATATTGTTATTTGTTATATTGTTATTGCAATCATTGCTTTTTTTTGCCGTCAATGCTGGGTAAAGTGACATGCAACTGGCACTTTAGCTGAAGCCTAGCAATTATTGAGTTATACCTATGACTGGAGATCTGGGTGTATTGTTACGATTTGGTATTCGTAACTCTTTCATGTTTTATTTATTCGTAATTGATATTTGTTTACATTGGCGCCGTGAAACTCTATGATTGTAATTTTACACTTCAAGCAGTATTTCGTGTTTGTTGACTTCATGGTTGATTGTATTTGAAGAAATGTTGTTACTTTTTTTTTATTTAATGATTAATAAGCTATTTATTTGCCGGTAACCACCATATTCCTGTTTATTCTGCGGTTGAAACATTTGAGCAGTCATTGTTTATTTACTGTTTGCTGTGCACTCGAAATTATCGGGAATCTGCACACTTGTCCATTGTTCTATGAATAGAATAGAATAGAATAGTTTATTAAACCAATAATGGGCACATTACTGGGCATGTATTTACATACATGAATATAATTGAAAACATCATACATAGCTAAAACAAAAGATATAGACATATTTAACCAAAAAAAAAATGATCAATGAAAATAAACACATTAATTAATATCTAATTTAGTTTTTATGACAGACGCGTTCTGATTGGCTAGATGGTTTAACAAAACTGCGCGATTGTCAACCTTTGGGAGATGAAAATCTCATTCCTGCAAGTGCAGACACGTTCCAGAGAGTTACTAGTATATTAAAATATAAGTTCCAGTCAACCTAACACTAATGTCCGATCGAGTTCCCAATTCTGAGGTTCAGTCTTTGGTACGATAATTGTATTGTTATTCTAATTGGTCATGTGCTAGGTTGAGTCAACCTTCTGTCATAGCCTCGGAAGTAAACCTTTCAAAATCAACCTTCTAAACAAAGTAGTCTTTCTAGACAATTGGTTGAATGTTTGCGATATATCAATATAGAATAGAGTAGAAAAGTGCTCATTATGTTTAGGTTGAGTCGCAAACTCTTGTTCCAGATAAATAAATAAATAAATAATTCCGTTCCAGTTCCGTAGGTTGAGAAGTCAACCGTTGACAGTTATAGTTCCAGTTCTTTGAGGGTTACGGTCAACCTTATTCCTGACTTGATATAGCTGTTCAATCTATGGTGGTTTCAGTTATCTTATAACTATTGTTTCATTTAAGTTGTTCTGTAGAATATAAATATTGTAATGCTATTCTGATTTACAATACATAAAGTATTTATTTTGAATCCTGGCTTTGTTATGAATTTCAACCACTACACCGAATCAAAGGCCCATGTCAAATTCAATGTTTCGGTTGAGCCTCTTAGCCTCATAAAAAAACCACCCGATATTTCTCCACTCGGCTTAAGGGTCGAAACCGTTACACTGGCGTCAGAAGTGGGATAGATTAATTGAATTTTGTTTTCCTGATATTTACTTTGTATTCGGTGATTGAAATTACAAGTTCCAGTCTTTATTCGTATTCAGTTTAAAATTTTGAAATTCAAAAGTCAAAATGAATGATTCCGGAGAAGTTATTTTGAACCTGAATGATACGTTTGTTGCCGAACCTGATGAAAATGAAACACTTCCTATGGAAGACCCTATTGGACCCCAGAAAGTTGACTCAAGCGAGCCCTTGGCCAGCAAAAGTCAATTTAATTTAAGAGATTTTGATAATCAAGAAAGTAACTGCATGCTTTGCACTTACAAATAAGAGATATTTCCAGAGATTTTATAAGCTGCCAAAAAGATTTGATGGTGTCTCTTACACAAATAAAAGAAAATTTCGAAACAGAAGTATCAGTAATCAAAAATCATATGAGAACAATTGAAGAAGACTTACATGGAAAAAAAAACTGCACTATTAACAGACTTAAACATAATTTATGTCTCAGAATAAAAGTGCAGAAACTTTTCCAGTAAAAAAGGTTCAAAATGCGAATGTCGGAAAATGTACGAGGAAGCAGTTCCCGTATTATGGCAAAATGAAACCATTGAAAAAGTAACGCAGGTTGCAGGAAAATATACGTTTCCAGAAAAAGACAGCATTCAAAATACAAACCAAAACTATGCTACTCTAGAGAGAGACTGTTTTCAAAGAAAATCGGAAAATCATCCCAAACCTTCGATTTCCATGAAACCTCAGTTGTTTAATGGGTCCGAAGATTAAGAAGAGTACCTGGCCCAATTCGAAAAAAGGTTTATGGAAATTCAAGAGAATGCCAAAGGGCTTATGTTATAGTGCTCAAGTTTTTGAAAGGATCATGGAAACAGTGTTAGCAGGTTTAACCTGGAAGGTCTGTCTAGTTTATTTAGATGACATAATCATTTTTTTCAAAATCATTTGACGAGCATTTAAACAATCTGAGAGATGTGATCCAGAGATTGAGAGAAGCTAATTTGAGTGAGTGAGTGAGTGAGTGAGTTGGTGTTTTACGCCCGTGCAACGCTATATAGGTTATCTACAGGCGATGAACATGAAAAGGATGATACAATGAACATGAAATGATGATGATATATGAAATATGGGATGGGGTGGGAAAAACAGAGACGGTAAAATTTGAAGAACCACAGGAAAAGGGGAGAAGTGGGTAGGGGCGGAAAATTTAGCCTATGTGGTGCACTACTTGGCGGTCCACAAAGGGGTCTTTTACGTGCATGAAGCGTGGCACTCTCCACACACGTTGGCCCACTATGGTCGGCGGTCAGGGTTTCCGTATTATAGACCTGACAACCCCCGCGGACGAGGGCCACCCTATTCAGCCACCTAGGGTACACACTTGGTTGCTCTGTGGACTGAGCACTGACCCGACGTCAGAATCCCAAGACCCTTAGTCGCCTCTTACGACAAGCTAGGCTCTGCTGCGGGCCTATTCGCCACCCGGGCCCCGCACGGGATATTTGAAACTTAGTTCGAAGAAGTGTAATGTTCTGAGAAAGGAGGTAAAGTTCTTGGGTCATACTGTTAGCTAGAAGGGAGTAGCTACAGACCAAGGTAAGATTAAGGCAGTAAAAGACTGGCCTGTACCCAGAAATGTAAAAGATGTTAGAAGTTTCTTGGGGTTGACATCCTATTATAGGAAGTTTATTTTCAATTATGCTGAAAAAGCTAAACTTTTATATAAGGTTACAGAGAAAAACCAGAGGTTTTCCTGGTCAGATGAGTGTAGTAAATCCTTTGAAGAATTAAAAGCAGCTTTAATAAGTGTTCCCATTCTAGCATATCCTACAAGTGGAGATTTGTTCATTCTAGATACGGATGCTAGCAATTTTAGTATGGGTGCAGTTCTAAGTTAAGTTCAAGGGGTGTGGAGAGAGTAATCTGCTATTTCAGTTAAACGTTTAGTCGGGCGGAGAGGGAATATTGTGTAACTAGGAGAGAGTTATTGGCTGTAGTAGCTTCTATTAAGCATTTCCACCATTATCTTTATGGTAGAAATTTCAGGGATAGGAGTGATCATGTCGCACTAAGCTGGCTATTTCACTTTAAAAATCCGGAAGGGCAGATGACTCAGTGGTTTGAGGTTTTAGCATCCTATGATTTTAAGATTTAACATAGGGCTGGTAGGTCATATAATGATGTAGATGCACTTAGTAGAAGACCTTGTTACGAGAAAGAGTGTCCACATTGCATAAGAGCAGAGAGTAACTATGAACTTTGTCCAGATTTAAGTGAAGAACATGGTACTAGATTGAAACATGTATTTGATAGTGAAACTACAAGTGAATCTTGCAGAACTGTTCAAGATGGTTGTACAAGTCAAGAGTTTCTCAAACCTAAAAGTAACCAGTTGGAACCAGTGAAAAATGTGAAGGTAGATAACAGTGGGGTAGATAAAGATACAATATCAGAAAAGGGAAATGTTGAAAAAAACTAGATAATGTGTCTATGAGCCACAGGATGGCCCTCCCGTTCTTGAAATATCATTGACCCTCAATGTGTATTACCTGGGATATGGACCTTTACCAAGAAATTGATCAAAAGTGTTCGTGTGTAAAATATAGGTCGCTGTGACCTTATTTCTGGTGGGTGGTGCCATGTTACCAAGACTCATCGAGTAGTAAAATATTATTGACCCCTAACATGTAGTATTCAAGATATGGACCTTAACCAAGAACTTAACCAAAATCATTCATGCGTAAAATATAGGTCACAGTGACCTCATTTCTAGTGGATGGTGTCACCTTACCCAAGACACATCTAGTGGTGAAATATCATTGACCCCACACATCTAGTATCCAAGTTAAGGGCCTTAACCAAGAACTTAACCGAAGTCGTTCATGCATAAAATATAGATCACAGTGACCTAATTTTTATTGGGTGGTGTCACCTTACCTAAGACACATCTAGTAGTGAAATATCATTGACCCCCAACATCAAGTATCCAAATTATGGACCTTGCCAAGAACTTAACCGAAGTCGTTCATGCAAAAAATATAGGTCACAGTGACCTAATTTCTAGTGGGTGGTGTAGCCCTACTCAAGACCCATCTGGTGGTGAAATATCATTGACCCCCAACATCTAGTATCAGAGTAATGGACCTTAACCAAGAACTTAACCAAAGTGTTACGGACGTACGTACGTACGTACGGACGGACGGATAAGGGGACAAGGGACGGACGAATCTGCACACTTGTCCATTGTTCTATGAATAGAATAGAATAGAATAGTTTATTAAACCAATAATGGGCACATTACTGGGCATGTATTTACATACATGAATATAATTGAAAACATCATACATAGCTAAAACAAAAGATATAGACATATTTAACCAAAAAAAAAAAATGATCAATGAAAATAAACACATTAATTAATATCTAATTTAGTTTTTATGACAGACGCGTTCTGATTGGCTAGATGGTTTAACAAAACTGCGCGATTGTCAACCTTTGGGAGATGAAAATCTCATTCCTGCAAGTGCAGACACGTTCCAGAGAGTTACTAGTATATTAAAATATAAGTTCCAGTCAACCTAACACTAATGTCCGATCGAGTTCCCAATTCTGAGGTTCAGTCTTTGGTACGATAATTGTATTGTTATTCTAATTGGTCATGTGCTAGGTTGAGTCAACCTTCTGTCATAGCCTCGGAAGTAAACCTTTCAAAATCAACCTTCTAAACAAAGTAGTCTTTCTAGACAATTGGTTGAATGTTTGCGATATATCAATATAGAATAGAGTAGAAAAGTGCTCATTATGTTTAGGTTGAGTCGCAAACTCTTGTTCCAGATAAATAAATAAATAAATAATTCCGTTCCAGTTCCGTAGGTTGAGAAGTCAACCGTTGACAGTTATAGTTCCAGTTCTTTGAGGGTTACGGTCAACCTTATTCCTGACTTGATATAGCTGTTCAATCTATGGTGGTTTCAGTTATCTTATAACTATTGTTTCATTTAAGTTGTTCTGTAGAATATAAATATTGTAATGCTATTCTGATTTACAATACATAAAGTATTTATTTTGAATCCTGGCTTTGTTATGAATTTCAACCACTACACCGAATCAAAGGCCCATGTCAAATTCAATGTTTCGGTTGAGCCTCTTAGCCTCATAAAAAAACCACCCGATATTTCTCCACTCGGCTTAAGGGTCGAAACCGTTACACTGGCGTCAGAAGTGGGATAGATTAATTGAATTGGTAATTTTGTTTTCCTGATATTTACTTTGTATTCGGTGATTGAAATTACAAGTTCCAGTCTTTATTCGTATTCAGTTTAAAATTTTGAAATTCAAAAGTCAAAATGAATGATTCCGGAGAAGTTATTTTGAACCTGAATGATACGTTTGTTGCCGAACCTGATGAAAATGAAACACTTCCTATGGAAGACCCTATTGGACCCCAGAAAGTTGACTCAAGCGAGCCCTTGGCCAGCAAAAGTCAATTTAATTTAAGAGATTTTGATAATCAAGAAAGTAACTGCATGCTTTGCACTTACAAATAAGAGATATTTCCAGAGATTTTATAAGCTGCCAAAAAGATTTGATGGTGTCTCTTACACAAATAAAAGAAAATTTCGAAACAGAAGTATCAGTAATCAAAAATCATATGAGAACAATTGAAGAAGACTTACATGGAAAAAAAAACTGCACTATTAACAGACTTAAACATAATTTATGTCTCAGAATAAAAGTGCAGAAACTTTTCCAGTAAAAAAGGTTCAAAATGCGAATGTCGGAAAATGTACGAGGAAGCAGTTCCCGTATTATGGCAAAATGAAACCATTGAAAAAGTAACGCAGGTTGCAGGAAAATATACGTTTCCAGAAAAAGACAGCATTCAAAATACAAACCAAAACTATGCTACTCTAGAGAGAGACTGTTTTCAAAGAAAATCGGAAAATCATCCCAAACCTTCGATTTCCATGAAACCTCAGTTGTTTAATGGGTCCGAAGATTAAGAAGAGTACCTGGCCCAATTCGAAAAAAGGTTTATGGAAATTCAAGAGAATGCCAAAGGGCTTATGTTATAGTGCTCAAGTTTTTGAAAGGATCATGGAAACAGTGTTAGCAGGTTTAACCTGGAAGGTCTGTCTAGTTTATTTAGATGACATAATCATTTTTTTCAAAATCATTTGACGAGCATTTAAACAATCTGAGAGATGTGATCCAGAGATTGAGAGAAGCTAATTTGAGTGAGTGAGTGAGTGAGTGAGTGAGTTGGTGTTTTACGCCCGTGCAACGCTATATAGGTTATCTACAGGCGATGAACATGAAAAGGATGATACAATGAACATGAAATGATGATGATATATGAAATATGGGATGGGGTGGGAAAAACAGAGACGGTAAAATTTGAAGAACCACAGGAAAAGGGGAGAAGTGGGTAGGGGCGGAAAATTTAGCCTATGTGGTGCACTACTTGGCGGTCCACAAAGGGGTCTTTTACGTGCATGAAGCGTGGCACTCTCCACACACGTTGGCCCACTATGGTCGGCGGTCAGGGTTTCCGTATTATAGACCTGACAACCCCCGCGGACGAGGGCCACCCTATTCAGCCACCTAGGGTACACACTTGGTTGCTCTGTGGACTGAGCACTGACCCGACGGCAGAATCCCAAGACCCTTAGTCGCCTCTTACGACAAGCTAGGCTCTGCTGCGGGCCTATTCGCCACCCGGGCCCCGCACGGGATATTTGAAACTTAGTTCGAAGAAGTGTAATGTTCTGAGAAAGGAGGTAAAGTTCTTGGGTCATACTGTTAGCTAGAAGGGAGTAGCTACAGACCAAGGTAAGATTAAGGCAGTAAAAGACTGGCCTGTACCCAGAAATGTAAAAGATGTTAGAAGTTTCTTGGGGTTGACATCCTATTATAGGAAGTTTATTTTCAATTATGCTGAAAAAGCTAAACTTTTATATAAGGTTACAGAGAAAAACCAGAGGTTTTCCTGGTCAGATGAGTGTAGTAAATCCTTTGAAGAATTAAAAGCAGCTTTAATAAGTGTTCCCATTCTAGCATATCCTACAAGTGGAGATTTGTTCATTCTAGATACGGATGCTAGCAATTTTAGTATGGGTGCAGTTCTAAGTTAAGTTCAAGGGGTGTGGAGAGAGTAATCTGCTATTTCAGTTAAACGTTTAGTCGGGCGGAGAGGGAATATTGTGTAACTAGGAGAGAGTTATTGGCTGTAGTAGCTTCTATTAAGCATTTCCACCATTATCTTTATGGTAGAAATTTCAGGGATAGGAGTGATCATGTCGCACTAAGCTGGCTATTTCACTTTAAAAATCCGGAAGGGCAGATGACTCAGTGGTTTGAGGTTTTAGCATCCTATGATTTTAAGATTTAACATAGGGCTGGTAGGTCATATAATGATGTAGATGCACTTAGTAGAAGACCTTGTTACGAGAAAGAGTGTCCACATTGCATAAGAGCAGAGAGTAACTATGAACTTTGTCCAGATTTAAGTGAAGAACATGGTACTAGATTGAAACATGTATTTGATAGTGAAACTACAAGTGAATCTTGCAGAACTGTTCAAGATGGTTGTACAAGTCAAGAGTTTCTCAAACCTAAAAGTAACCAGTTGGAACCAGTGAAAAATGTGAAGGTAGATAACAGTGGGGTAGATAAAGATACAATATCAGAAAAGGGAAATGTTGAAAAAAACTAGATAATGTGTCTATGAGCCACAGGATGGCCCTCCCGTTCTTGAAATATCATTGACCCTCAATGTGTATTACCTGGGATATGGACCTTTACCAAGAAATTGATCAAAAGTGTTCGTGTGTAAAATATAGGTCGCTGTGACCTTATTTCTGGTGGGTGGTGCCATGTTACCAAGACTCATCGAGTAGTAAAATATTATTGACCCCTAACATGTAGTATTCAAGATATGGACCTTAACCAAGAACTTAACCAAAATCATTCATGCGTAAAATATAGGTCACAGTGACCTCATTTCTAGTGGATGGTGTCACCTTACCCAAGACACATCTAGTGGTGAAATATCATTGACCCCACACATCTAGTATCCAAGTTAAGGGCCTTAACCAAGAACTTAACCGAAGTCGTTCATGCATAAAATATAGATCACAGTGACCTAATTTTTATTGGGTGGTGTCACCTTACCTAAGACACATCTAGTAGTGAAATATCATTGACCCCCAACATCAAGTATCCAAATTATGGACCTTGCCAAGAACTTAACCGAAGTCGTTCATGCAAAAAATATAGGTCACAGTGACCTAATTTCTAGTGGGTGGTGTAGCCCTACTCAAGACCCATCTGGTGGTGAAATATCATTGACCCCCAACATCTAGTATCAGAGTAATGGACCTTAACCAAGAACTTAACCAAAGTGTTACGGACGTACGTACGTACGTACGGACGGACGGACAAGGGTAAAACTATATGTCCAATCCACATACGTGGTCGGGCCATAAAACAGTTATAGAGAGAATGGTAAAATGGGTTACCTTGATGCACACTTTTGTCAGTTGGAAAGGGTTCGAGTTTGCACTAGGTCTAAAAGTTATGGGTCTTCTGATGAGGTCAGAAATTTTGATAAAGATGATCCTGGAGTTGAAATGTTACCAGAGAAATTACATGAGTTGCAAAAATCAGATGCGATATTGAAAATTTTGATTGATTGGAAAAGTAGAAGCTCCAAACCCAAATGGGAGGATGTTTCAAATTTAAGCCCTGACCTTATCATAGAGAGAGACATTCTTTGCAGAAAATGGGATAATAATAATAGTGGAAAGAAGTTCGAGTTGTTTGCTGTGATTCCCGAGAGGTTAAAGAAATGGGTACTCAACCAAGTACACAATACAGTGACAGAGGGTCACCTAGGGTTTAGAAAAACTTTTTCAAAGATAAAGAGATACTTTTGGTTTAAGATGAGACAGGATGTGAAAAATTGGTGTGTGTCATGTGATACTTGTGCTTCAAAGAAAGCACCTCATAAGGAACCTAAGGCTCCACTACAACAATATATTGTTGGTGCCCCTTGGGAAAGGATAGCTGTAGATATCTTAGGCCCTCTGCCTTGCAGCAGGCATGATAATAGATATTTGTTGGTTATACAGGATTATTTCTCAAAATGGGCAGAGGCAGTACCCATAAGAGACATCGAAGCAGTTACAGTCTCGGAGAAATTGATTGAAAGGGTAGTATTCATATTCGGAGTACCTCTTTCATTACATTCCGACCAAGGGTCAAATTATGAGTCTAATGTTTTTCAGATGTGCAAAATATTAGGTATATATAAAACTCGCACCACTCCTTTCAGACCACAGTCAGATGGTATGGTTGGAAGAGCTAACTCAACCATTGAAACTATGCTTTCTGCTTTTGTAAGCGCCCACCAGCGAGATTGGGACGAGTATATCGATCTACTTATGCTATGATATTTGGCAGTAGAACTCCAAAATATGACCTCTGAACTTTGGTCAATTCACAACCTATATTTATAATATCAAAGTACCATTGCCTGTTAAGGAACCCGAGAGAGGAGTGGATGCAAGACGGGATACTGATAGAGTGGTGGTTAGTGAGAAGCAGAAGGAAGGAACAGAGACACTAGCGGAGGATACTGTTACGGTTGAGGAGGAAAAGATGGATGAGTCAGAATATAATATCATTAGTTTTGACTGAATCTCAACTGATTCTAAGCTTGACTCTTAGATATTTACTAAAAAAGCCATAACATTTTCAACAAATGTAACTATAATACACGTTCATAATATACACCTATATTTTTATTAGGAACTATATTCGTTGGGGTCTGCAGCCTGTAGATTAATGTGTCATATATTTAATGTTCTGATATTTTAAAATTTTAACTTATATATGTGTAAAGCTAAGCCGTTTTATGTATACATATGTGTTTATGTGGTGATGAAGTCAACCTAGATTTTTGCATTTGGGGACAAATGCTTTTACAAGGAGTGGGCCAATGTAACGATTTAGTATTCGTAACTTTTTCAGGTTTTATTTATTCGTAATTGATATTTGTTCACATTGACGCCGTGAAACTCTATGATTGTAATGTTACACTGGTAGCAGTATTTCGTGTTTGTTGACTTCATGGTTGATTGTATTTGAATAAAATGTTGTTGTTACTTTTTTTTATCTAATGATAATAACCTGTTTATTTGCCGGTTACCACCATATTCCTGTTTATTCTGCGGTTGAAACATTTGAGCAGCCATCGTTTATTTACTGTTTATTGTGCACTTGAAATTACCGGGAATCTGCACACTTGTCCATTGTTCTATGAGAGACGCGTTTTGATTTGCTAGATGGTTTAACAAAACTGCGCGAATGTCAACCTTCGGGAGATGAAAATCTCATTTCTGCAAGACACATTCCAGAGAGTTCCTAGTATATTAAAATATTAGTTTCAGTCAACCTAACACTAAGGCTATAGTAATGTCCGATCGAGTTCCCAAATCTTAGGTCAGTCTTTGGTACGATAATTGTATTGTTATTCAAATAAGTCATGCGCTAGGTTGAGTCAACCTTCTGTCAAAGACAGTCAACCTTATCCCCGGAGGTCAACCTTTCAAAGTCAACCTTCTAAACAAAGTAGTCTCTCTAGATAATTGGTTTAATGTTTGCGATATATCAATATAGAATAAAGTAGAAAAGTGCTCATAACGTTTAGGTTGAGTCGCAAACTCTTGTTCCAGATAAATAAATAAATAAATAATCCCGTTCCAGTTCCGTAGGTTGAGAAGTCACGGTCATCCCTAGTCCTGACTTGATATAGCTGTTCAATCTATGGTGGTTTTCGTTACTTTATAACTATTGTTTCATTTAAGTTGTTCTGTAGAATATAACTACTGTAATGCTATTCTGATTTACAATACAATTATACAATTATACAAGGTATTTAATTTGAATCCTGGCTTTGTTATGAATTTCAACCACTACACCGAATCAAAGGCCCATGCCAAATTCAATGTCTCAGTTGAGCTCTTAGCCTCGTAAAAAAACACCCCATATTTCTCCACTCGGCTTAAGGGGCGAAACCGTTACAGTATGTATTAAACACTGGAGACGTGATTATTATGAGTGAAAGTTAACAAAAGACAGATAACTTTAACTTCAGGGATCCTATGGAAATATTAAATTGGTAAAACAGATAAAACGTGATGTGACGTTTACTACTTCAAACATTCATACACACAATGACAGATATGAAAGACTATGCATTGAATCTAAAACAATTATCTGCTGAATTAAAACCCAAATGTAAACAATTCACAGAAAATAAGGAGAAGGAGCACGCGTTGAAATTTTAAAGCTTAAGGCAAATGATTACAATTAACGCATAAATTGAAGGATCTAGAACCTGAAAGAAATATTTATTCCTTTGACGATTCTTCGATCTGCGCCGTCATCACGATCACAACCATCCCCCCTAAAGGCTACCAAATACAGGGATGGAAGTCTTGGAAATATTAAATTGGTGCAACAACCAAAACGGGACGATGACTACCTGAAGAATATTCTTTAGGTATAAGAGACTATGAATTGGATCTAAAACAATTTTCTGCTGAATTAAAACCAAAATATAAACAAGTCACAGAAAATAAGGAAAAAGAGCACGTATTGAAATTCAAAGCCTCCCAGGAGCTAGGGCTTGCTGATTGAGCGACTGATATGTCATTAGAAGGGTCACAATTTTCTACCCAGAAGAAACTGTGAAAAGATAAAGATGATAAATTGATGGTATGCTTCTGATCAAAAGAGAAAAAATACTGAAAATACTATAAATATAGAATCATATAAACTTTTGTAACTCAAATGCTACCTGTTTAACATTTGTATGCTTTGTTGTATTTTCGGATTTACATTTTATACTTAATGTACACATTATGTATTAAAATATTTTGCTTTACAAGGTCATAATTTAAGCACATCAGAACCTTTTGATATAAAACTTACGAGAAAGATTAAAACTGAAAGCACTTGTATATAAAAAAATATCTTTATTCCTTTGATAAAGTTATATAAACCTGGCATTTGTTTTTTTATGATTTGTATGTTCAACCTATCAGCAAATTACGATAAACCCTTACATTACAGGGAAAAAAATGGAACAATTGGAAAAGTATTTGAATAAAGGCTACCAACTCCAAAGATTTGACTGCGATATTAAAGTCTTTTAAAGAAATAGCCAAGGTCAAATCTAAAGAAAAAGACAGTAGATATGAGTTCCACCTCTTCACAGATTTCAGTGAGTAAATTGTGGCATTACACGTACATTAACTATTTTATATAATATTCTGTTACTATTGATCTCTTTGATTGTTCTTGACTATCACGTCTGAAGATTTATAGCTTGAACTATAGAATTACTATAATAAATGTGACAGACGACTTGTTGCGAACTCAAATACTTTTTAACCAAGGTGTTTCTGTTTTCTTTTCCGGAGCACCTATACAGTCATATCACTTTAGCAAACTCAGTTGGGAACATGAACACTGAAATATCTAACGAAGTTGTTGATGTAGAATATTTTACACTAGCTCAAATTCACCTGAGGACTTATAAGTTTAATCAGAATGGTGTTTATCCTAAAGATTTGATTCCAAATGATGCCCTTCTGTAGGCCAAAAACATGAAAAAACGCTATTTTTCAGGGGTCATAACCCCTATAAGGGGTTATCTGACAACTTCCACCCTATGGAGACTTTCGTAGAGCTAAATGAGCTGAACATTTAAGCAAGCAACAGCTAATCTTCTATCTGCAATAGTTTTCATTCTGTAGGCCAAAAACATGAAAAATCTTTATTTTTCAGGGGCCTTAACCCCTATAAGAGGTCATCTGACAACTTCGACCCTATGGAGAATTTTGTAGAGCTAAATGAGCTGAACATTTAAGCAAGCAACAGCTAATCTCTATCTACAACAGTTTTCATTCTGTAGGCCAAAAACATGAAAAAACGCTATTTTTCAGGGGCCATAACCGTTATCTGACAACTTCGACCCTATGGAGACTTTCGTAGAGCTAAATGAGCTGAACATTTAAGCAAGCAACAGCTAATCTTCTATCTGCAATAGTTTTCATTCTGTAGGCCAAAAACATGAAAAATCTTTATTTTTCAGGGGCCGTAACCCCTATAAGGGGTCATCTGACAACTTCGACCCTATGGAGAATTTTGTAGAGCTAAATGAGCTGAACATTTAAGCAAGCAACAGCTAATCTCTATGTGCAACAGTTTTCATTCTGTAGGCCAAAAACATGAAAAAACGCTATTTTTCAGGGGCCATAACCCCTATAAGGGGTTATCTGACAACTTCCACCCTATGGAGACTTTCGTAGAGCTAAATCACGGTCGTTATACTTGTCCTGCGACAACATGTTTTCTACCGATTTTTCTGCACGTTTTCTACCGATGATCCTTGTTTTCTACCGATTGTTTTTTTAGAAATATGAAAAATTACGTTTATTTTTAACATTTAAATACATCCTATTTGAGAATATGCAATAAATGATCGTTTATTTGTAAAAGAGCCATTTGATTTTTCATATAACTAACAGGTTTAAAAAAAATTGATATGTCCTGGTTTTCTACCGATTAGGTATGTTCTTTACTGTGTTTTCTACCGATGAGTCCTTGTTTTCTACCGATGATTTAAATCCATATAACTGCACATTTTGGTTGTTTTTAATGGCATTCATACACCATAAATGCTTGTGTTTTACAGTGAAGCTTCATCATACTGTCTCAGCCTCAACATTTCTAGATATAACAGTGAAATATGGTATATGGAGGATTATATCCCATTATATTAAGCACTTCACAAATCTAATATAAGTGGAAGAATTGTTGATACTATCATTTTCTGAAAAGCCAGCTTTAAAAAAAATTCACAATAAATTTTGTAAAAGTGTTCTGGGTGTGCGCAAAACAGCATGTTTTGCTGCAAAATCTGAACTTGGTATTACCATTAGACTCTTTTATTAACATACAAGTAATTTGCTACATGTATTTTGCTAGAATAAACTCTTTAGACATATATAAACCCTCTTGTAAAAGAGGCTTTCATTTTAAATAAAAATCTCCACATAGAGGGTGTGTATAATTGGCATAGTTTTGCTATTTCTGTAACAAAGAAATTTGAAATAGATGATGAAAATTTTGAGAATGTTAATAAATCTTTTAATGAAATTAAATCAAGCTAAAAAAGAGAAAACAAAAAGACTATCAAAGAAAAATATTATGAACTTAAAATAAATGAAATATCCGGCTTTGATGACTCTTCAAAATTATACTTTAAGTCTGATGTTAATATTTCAGAGTATTTAAATCTTGAAAAATTTTAATACTAAAAAAAATACTTACTAAACTATGATTATAGTGATCATAACCTAAAGATTAAACTTGGAAGATATAAAAAATATCCCAAGAGATCAAGGACTGTGTAAATCCTGTAAAATTATTGATGATGAAGCTCATTTCTTTTTATTGTAAAATTAATAATAACATAAGAAAAACATTTATTGACTTTATACAATCAAAATATTCAAATTTTAACCAGCCTGACACTATTGAAAAATAATTTTTTGTACTTAATCCAAATATGTGGATGTTTTGCCCTTTTGTAAAGCAATCATTTGAGTTGCGACAATTGTCAAATACATGTACACACATATTTGTAAATGCTACTGTTTCATTCTTTGGCTGTATTTGTACTATGTGTCTATAATTATATGTTCAATTCATTGTTCTTGTTTGTTCGTGTTTGTAGACCTTTGGGGTTTGTATGCAATAAAGTATATTTATATTTAAACTAATGGCTGTTTAGAAAGGAATGGCAGCCATAAGCAAACAGAATGAACTGTCTTTCTTTCATATGACCATTGTTCATGTCACATAAGAAATTGTGTTTATGCTGTATGATAATTTTATTAACGATACGAGCCCTTAATGTTTTCGAGTTTGTTTAAGATTTTAATGACCTATTTTAAGCATTTGCCGCGCGCAATTGCTCATGAACCGCCATATTCTTTTTATCATCAATATTATGTGCAATAAGATATACAGTTTTAATTTGTAATGAACATGATGATATGTCATTTAATATATCACATCGGTAGAATACCAGGACCATCGGTAGAAAACCAGGACACATCTTTAGAAAACCAGGACCATAATGTATTGAAAAATGATCGAAAAATCAAAATTATACCATTTGTAATGAAAAGGGAAATGTCTTTAAAAAGGTACGATAATGTAGAACATGGAGAATAATTTTCAGTCCAGTGAATGGTAATTTAAAACAGATATTCATGATTATCTGAAAAAAGGGAAATTGTCTCTTGCTGGACAAAATAAACAATACCTTACTGTTTTTTTATGTTCAGACTTAAAAAAAAATAATGTAAATTAAACTAACTTGTTTATAAGTGCCATAATTGCCGGGCATCATTGTTTGGAAAAAATCGTCTGCCAAGTTTGTTTTTTTATCATCACATCGGTAGAAATCTAGGACATCGGTAGAAAACGAGCAGAAACATCGGTAGAAAACATGTTGTCGCAGGACAAGTATAACGACCGTGTAAATGAGCTGAACATTTAAGCAAGCAACAGCTAATCTTCTATCTGCAATAGTTTTCATTCTGTAGGCCAAAAACATGAAAAATCTTTATTTTTTAGGGGCCGTAACCACTATAAGGGGTCATCTGACAACTTCGACCCTATGGAGAATTTTGTAGAGCTAAATGAGCTGAACATTTATGCAAGCAACAGCTAATCTCTATGTGCAACAGTTTTCATTCTGTAGGCCAAAAACATGAAAAAACGCTATTTTTCAGGGGCCATAACCCCTATAAGGGGTTATCTGACAACTTCGACCCTATGGAGACTTTCGTAGAGCTAAATGAGCTGAACATTTAAGCAAGCAACAGCTAATCTTCTATCTGCAATAGTTTTCATTCTGTAGGCCAAAAACATGAAAAATCTTTATTTTTCAGGGGCCGTAACCCCTATATGGGGTCATCTGACAACTTCGACCCTATGGAGAATTTTGTAGAGCTAAATGAGCTGAACATTTAAGCAAGCAACAGCTAATCTCTATCTGCAATAGTTTTCATTTTGTAGGACAAAAACATGAAAAACCGCTATTTTTCAGGGGCCGTAATCCATATAAGGGGTCATCTGACAACTTTGACCCTATGGAGAATTTTGTAAAGCTAAATGAGCTGAACATTTAAGCAGGCAACAGCTAATCTCTATCTGCAATAGTTTTCATTCTGTAGGCCAAAAACATGAAAAATCGCTATTTTTCAGGGGCCGTAACCCCTATAAGGGATCATCTGACAACTTCAACCCTATGGAGACTTTTGTAGAGCTAAATGAGCTAAACATTTAAGCAAGCAACAGCTAATCTCTATCTGCAATAGTTTTCATTCTGTAGGCCAAAAACATGAAAAATGGCTATTTTTCACCTTTAAGGGGCCGTAACCCCTATAAGGGGTCATCTGACAACTTCGACCCTATGGAGACTTTTGTAGAGTTAAATGAGCTGAACATTTAAGCAAGCAACAGCTAATCTCTATCTGCAATAGTTTTCATTCTTTAGGCCAAAAACATGAAAAATTCTATTTTTCACCTTCAAGGGGCCGTAACCCCTATAAGGGGTCATCTGACAACTTTGACCAAATGGAAACTTTTGTAGAGCTTTTGATTCTGAATCAGTAGCGTGGCCTCAGATTTCCTCTATCTCTTATACTTTTTGATTTATAAGCCAAAAACAGTAGTCTGACCCCCCTAGTCTATTTTTAGTAACGGCGGCCATGTTTTTTAACTGATCAAAAATCAAAACACAAGTTTGGTGCAGGACACCCTAAGAATCATTCATACCAAGTTTCATTAAATTCTGTTTGGTAGTTTCAGAGGAGAAGATTTTTGAAAAATTGTTAACAGACGACGACGACGACAGACGACGACGACGACGACGACGGACGCCAAGTGATGGTAATAGCTCACCTGGACCTTCGGTCCAGGTGAGCTAAAAAAGGGGGGCTTGGTATTTTCATCTGGTCAGAAATCAGTTTTATATTTTTTTTAAGGTGGCATCATAGAATTTTATTTTAATTACATGTATTAATTACATTATCTATACATGGCAGAAATCCTTCTTTGGATTTTTTCTCTGAACCTCTGTTGCCAGATTTTTTTTCATCAAGACTCAGATTCAAAATAAGTTTTTTTAGGAAAAGTTAAAATGATCGGTCCCTTGTGTGTACATGCTGCTCTTTGCCTTACATACTTTTTTGTATTTTATGGTCCGCCAACGAAAGTTGCAGAACATAGAGTTTTCCGATGTACCCGTTCCATGGTACTACACCCTAACCCGAATAATTCAGCCGTTATATTTCACTCCCTATGGTCATTACATTAACATTGTCCACCGTATTATACGAAGACGGAAATGGCTTGAATTATTCGAGTTAGTTACACCCCGCTTTCCTTAAAATGTTAAAGCTGATTGTTTAGAAAAACAGTAAGTCGTAGGAAAGGAGAACCACTATATGATCACGCTTTCAACAATTTTGCGTGTGTGGTTTCAGACCCAGTTATATACTGCAATCTTACACGTTTTTTTTATGATTTCGTATAGTTTCTAGTGGTCTGTGGTTTAAGTGGCGGATGCAGAAGGGGTCCGGGAGTTGAAAATCCCTTTTTTCGGAAAATTGTTCAAATATTTCGTTTAGAATTTCGAAAAAATGGGCCAGCAACGGAGTCCCGTTCACATAATACTTCTGTAACTAGACAGAGGTCCTTTCAGTTTCTATAAATTATCTGCATAAAGGTGGTAGACATCAAATCATCACAAAAACAAACCATACAACAAACAAACAAGAGTTAACACTAAAGTATGTCTCGCCTGCCGGCACCATCAGAAACAATTATTCTTTCTTACTTCTACTATATTTTGAATTTACATGGATTTTCAGTTCCTGAGATCAAAAGATGTTTATAGAACTTAAACATTGCAAATATACGCAATAAAAATAATCAAAGTCACTCAACCGGAAAATCAAGGTCAAGGTCAAAAGATGGGGATGCAACTGTGCTAAGCTACTACTGGGGCATATGTATACCAAGTTTTATCAACCTAGGACCTATAGTTCTTGAGATATGGATGTGCTCGCAAAACTTTTCAATTGCTATTATATGTATTGAAAATTGTCAAAGTCACTCAACCAAAAAATCAAGGTCAAGGTCAAAAGATGGGGATGCAACTGTGGTAAGCTACTACTGGGGCATATGCATACCAAGTTTCATCAACCTAGGATCTATAGTTCTTGAGATATGGAGGTGCTCGCAAAACTTTTCCATTGCTATTATATGTATTGAAAATTGTCAAAGTCACTCAACCGGAAAATCAAGGTCAATGTCAAAAGATGGGGATGCAACTGAGCTAAGCTACTACTGGGGCATATGCATACCAAGTTTCATCAACCTAGGACCTATAGTTCTTGAGATATGGAGGTGCTCGCAAAACTTTTTCATTGCTATTATATGTATTGAAAATTGTCAAAGTCATTCAACCGGAAAATCAAGGTCAAGGTCAAAAGATGGGGATGCAACTGTGCTAAGCTACTACTGGGGCATATGCATACCAAGTTTCATCAACCCAGGACCTATAGTTCTTGAGATATGGAGGTGCTCATAAAACTTTTCCAAAAAGTTAACGCCGCCGTCGCCGCCGCCGGTAAAGTAACACCTATGTCCCGCTCTGCTTCGCAGGCGAGACAACAAAAGCACATATTAATTGCCACCGATCAGCAATCAGCAACGTGATCTTAAGTCGAAACGATAGTGGACTTAGGTGCTCCGATTCATCTCATAAAAATTGCATAGAATACAGCTTTCATCCAACAAACGAGCATCAACTACTGACTAGTTAAAGAAACAGTTTTTTTTATAATTTTTTTGTTTTTTTCTCTTTGATATATATTTTTTTGAACTTCCATGATGATCGAAATTATGTTGGCGTTTGAGCAAATCAAAGGCGACATTAAAATCATTTGCATCGGCAAAAACTCTATTTAGTTTCCAAAAATGATTTAAAGGCATATTGTCTACGGCAAATTCTTTTTTTTACCCCCCAATTTTTTTTATGTCAATTAGACCGAAATGCAATAAAATGAATATTGAATAACAAATTTGCCACCAATTTTGCCTCAAAAGTACTTTATTTCGATCAAAATAGCTCGACAATATTGATTGATATTTTATTTACCTGCATTGCGTCACATTGACACAGATTTAAACTGAGTAGTTTTAACACGGACACTAATCGGAATCTCGGGTTTTGTCCTCGAATACACTGATATGTTGAAAAAATACCAATATTTTTCGTGTTTACCTTTTCAATCACATTCAAAACTTAATACATGCAATAATTGTCAGTTTTATTCATTAAGTAGCTCTAATATTCGGTTGTCGTTATAATTTTCTTCGGAGCTAAAGCTTCGAGAAACAGATTATGTACCACGTACAAAAACTAGGAAAGTTTTCAATCAAAGAAAGTATAGTGCGCATGCTTACAGCTCATCTACATCTCATGAATATGAATTTTTGTAAAGCTTTACAAATATTATATATTTTTCAATTTTTAATGTAATAAGGTAACCTAGTCGTATTTTGAACGTTTGTATCTTTCTAAATAAACAAAACAAATAATCTGACGACAGTTTTTTGGTTTTACAAAAAAATAATTTTTCGTAGACAATATGCCTTTAACGGGGATTAACATGGAATTTAAATGCACACCAGGACATGCTGTATAATTACTATTAACAATTTAAGAACTGAACTATCAATAGTTTGTGTGTTTTTGTGTTTACAAAGTCCAAATTTTTTATAAAAAAACAACAACAAACGAACAGACCCGAACATCATATGCCCCCTACTTTCGAAGATGGAAATAACAATAAGATTTTTCCCAAAAAACATCACACAAAAGGGCATGAAATATTAATATGCACATTATGACATGCTGCACATTTCAGAATAGTACCGTCAACAGTTTTTATTTTTTTTTATTTCACAAGACTCTGTTGACGAACGAATGTACGGACAAACACAGACGGACGGAACAAATGAAAACTAAAAGGCGTCTGCGTCTTCAGTTTAGGGCCCTAATAATGCTTTGTTGTATGTTCAATAATGTATTGGTTTGTTTGTTTTTTTTTTGTTTGTTTTTTTTTTTAGTTTTTTTTTTGTGGGAGTGTGGGGGTGGGGGTGTTAGTGAGTGTTTTAATTTAATTTGTTGTAGAACAATATATTCACTGTAGTATATGTCAACACACTAGTACTATGAGACTGATACTTTTAAAGTCTTAATATACTGTCGTCTCAGGCACAACTATAAGACCCGACTGAATAGGTAAAACTTGAACTAAATGTTTCGGAAATTCATTCTAGTTGCACAAAATGCTTGTACACAAGACTATTTTCTGTATCTCTTGACCATTTGTTCTAGAGAAATGTAGATGAACCCGCCCCCCCCCCACTTCATATAAAAACTGAAACGGACGTGCAGCTGGGGTTTTAGAAACCCTATCCATTCATATACCTGATTGACTGAATTTGTATACCCATTCATATACAATTAATATGAAAATTAAAACCATTCATATGCCTATTTTCACCAAATTTTAAGATAATAAAGATATTCAGTTAGCTCGGTATTCCTTGCATAATCATATCCTCACAGTATCAATTTTGCAGAAATGCACTTTTATATACTTTCTTGTTAAATGTACTACCCCAAATTTAATGAATCTAAAAAATCGTATACCTTTCAGTAGAACCGAAAAAGTAGACCCATTACAGCCGCACATCCGAATATACAAAATTAGTACTTACCACCCCTTCCCCTCCCGTAATATGACCCTAAACTATGACCTTGTTTTTCTAATCGTTGGACTTGTTATACAATTGACATATTCAAAATGTGCGTCGAAGTTCCTCTTAATTTTTTAAGACACGTCGTTCTTTGTTTCACGGGAATAGTTTTTGATTGTTTATACCCGTTCTTTACTACAAAAGTAACAAATACAAGATAATAATAACAGAAACAGAAAAAAAAAATTATAGAATAATTTACTTCGTTATGCTGATGAAAATCTGTTAAATGTCAAAAAAGACCGGATTTCGTTTGACAGGAAATAGGTGAGCAACAGAACTGAAATATAATTTCATGTTATAAGACCCTATGGTGAGGCTGCATAAAAAATATCAAGTGGCTGTGATTAGTAGTTGCTAAGAAAACTGTTATAAAAAATTCTTCCCCGCCCGCCCTACATTCACTATTTTATAACCCGGATTTTTCACTCCGTGAAATCCTGCCAAACAGTAAGCAAAAGTGTATTCAGATTTATATATTACCATAGTGTTACTCCATCTATTAATTTACTATCAGAGATATGAAGGTTAAAAAGTTATTTAAAACACCCCTAAAAAGTACGGGGTTACCGACAAGTTACATACAAATCTGTGAAAGAAAAATATAACAAATACTATCATACATTGCCCAACAATCACATACTCAATACATTTCAACACTACAAACAGGAAAACATTTAAGTTATTTGTTTGATGAATTACTTGTAAAAAGCAGAGAGGTACCAAAAGGGACATCCACATGTCAAAAGTCCGAAAGGGCAAAGACGAAACCAATAAACACGGACGATAACAGTACGAAGAAACATACCCTTCTATATGACACTGGCTAAAAAGAAAAAAAAATGATGCATTATTATATGAGAATCTATCTTAGTTGAATTGTACAGTCATGTGACAGTGAAAAATGCCGGAAAATTTTCCAACCATTTTTTTTTCGAAGGCGAGACTTAGGTATGCTGATTCCAGCGACACCCGCGTGGGTTCCGGGTGGCGAATAGACCCGCAGCAGCGCTAAGCTTGTCGGTAAATGTCCACTAAAGAGCGCTCAGAAACCCTTCATCAGGTCAGGCCGCTTTGCGCACAAAGCGACTGGGATGTGTGCTCCAAGTGGTTGAATGGGGCAGCCCTGTCATATTGAATGCCGGGGTCGTCAGGCTATAATGCGGAAAACCTGACCGCAAACTAAAGGTGTGCACCGTGTTAGGAAAAGTGTCACGTTCCTCGAGCTCGCACGTTAAAAAACCCTGCTGCAGGTCTCGGTAAGGGTAGGACAAGGATCCCCATGCAGGAGGCTAAATTTCCCGTCCCTACCAATTACTCCTTTTTCCAGTGGCAGTCTCCTAGCCGATTGGCCTTGTGTCCCCATTTCCTCCACCTCATTATCATTTCATGTTCATTGTATCACCACTTTCATGTTCATCTCCAGGATATAGCCGAAATCGTACTGCTTAAGCAACAACCAACTAACTAACTCTATTCCGGCGACGGCGACGACGGCGTCTCACAATTGTTAACCTTTTTGGTTAAGTATGTTTAATGTAAAATAGTTATAGTACATCATTTATATTTGGTACGCAAATGCATTAGCATCCATCCTCGGAAACCCAGGGTTTCTTCTCTCGCTTACTCATTCATCACATCGGAAACCCAGGGTTTCTTCTCTCGCTTACTCATTCATCACCCCTGGAACATTTGGAATGAAATTCTTCGTTTTGAGTTCAGGATCTGATCTTGAACTTAATATTATTTGTATATAGAATCATGTTTAAATCGCATTAGATAAATCTAAAGCGACCAATCAGAAAGATTGATACAAAACTATCGAAAACGAAGTATTTTGTGCGTTGTGTCCCAGGGGTGATGAACGAGTAGGGGAGAGAAGAACCACTGGGTTTCCGAGGATGATTAGCATCAGTTCATATCGATTTCTAGTGGATTTTATCTATATGCTACCCCGGGAGGCGAATATGCCCGCAGCAGAGCCTAGCTTGTCGTAAGAGGCGACTAAGGGTCCTGGGGTTCTGACGTCGGGTCAGCGCTCAGCCCACAGAGCGACCGAGGTGTGTACCCTAGGTGGCTGAATAGGGTGGCCCTCGTCCGCTGGGGTTGTCAGGTCTATAATACGGAAACCCTGACCGCTGACCAAAGTGGGCCTACGTGTGTTGAGAGTGCCACGCTTCATGAACGTAAAAGATCCCTTCGTGGACCGCCAAGTAGTGCACCACATAGGCTAAATTTTCCGCCCCTACCCACCTCTCCCCTTTTCCTATGGTTCTTCAAAATTTGCTGTTCCTTTTTTCCCATCCTTTCCCCATATTTCCTTTCTCATCATCATTTCATGTTCATTTTATCATTCTTTTCATGTTCATCGCCTTTAAATAACCTATGTAGCGTTGAAAGGGCGTAAAACACCAACTCACTCACACTCATTATCTATATCCTCCTGCAATCACGGTCCACTGCCTTTGAAATTTTTTACTGATTTGGCCAATGTTAACGTTTTTGGTTAAGTTTGGTTTATGTAAACAAGTGATATTTGGTATGCAGTTGCATTAGCATCAGTACAGATCAATGCCGAGAGAATTTTATCTGTATGCTCCTCCAGTCACGGTCTAGTGACTTTGAGATTTTATACTGATTTAGCTAAATGTTAACGTTTTTTTCTTACGTCATACATCATTGATATGTTGTATGCAGTTGCATAAGCATCAGTGCAGATCAATTTCAAGTGGATTTTATCTATATGCTCCCGCAGTCACGGTCCACTGACTTTGAAATTTCTAACTGATTTGGCCAATGTTACATGTAACGTTTTTGGTTAACTCTGTTTTATGTGAACAAGTAATGGTAACACCATTGATATTTGGTGTACGGTTGCATTTGCATCAACACAGATCAATTTCTTGGGTAATTGCCAGTACTGTAGTTTCTTATAACATTTGCATTTTTATTTAACTTCCTTTTTACTGTGCCAAGCTGCAACAGGCGAGGCATATCTCTGTGTTAACAGTTTATTCCCCTATATAACCAGTCAAAAATTATCTAGGCAATCGACACTTTTTCGAATGTAGAATCTTGACAGAATTTGTTTTAATATCAAAACGAATACTTCTAAGCCAAAACAGCTAAATTCCATTTTTTTTCATGTGCCGTCCACTGCCTGGCCCTTACCTAGAGTACTACTAAAACAGATTGTTATATTTCTGTCTTTAGCTTTCAAATGACAAAACAGCTATATCTGTAGAAGTATGATATATTGATATTCTACTAAAATGGCTTTAATAAGGTTTATATTTAATAAGAGAACCCAGAATCCAGTAATTTATAAAGGAAAAACTTTTAGCTTCTTTTTTTGGAGTGGGGGGAGGTGCTTGCATCCAGTTCAAAAATACATTCACGGATAAATTGTTGCTGGTTGGACATTTGGAAATCATAAATATATCTTGTCAATTCAAATAAAATTGTGTCCGTAGCATGCACATTGATCCTCTTACATCTTTATATATAAGTTAAGAACCAACGATTTTTAATATTTTCAACTGGGTTTTTCGTACATGTCGTATTGAAGCAAATAGATTTATTCAAAACCCTTCATGGTGATCAAAGACTTTGAAAAAATGTTGATTTTCAAGTGGTCCCTAACTTTTGTCCAAGTGTATAGATTAATTATTGCGACTTTAAGTTATTACTGGGTCCAGTTTTCACAAGTGTTTAATCTGTCTTTGATTATATAACAGCCAGATAGTGTTAATTGTACAGTGATCTATTTATCCTTATCGCACCACGGTGTTAATTTAAAACAGAAATTCCTAATCAAGTCATCGTTAATAAACGTCTTCATTGTATAATTATGTTGATACGCTACTATGGTAGAATAAATTTATATTATTTTGTGATGAATACTTTTTTTAATTCGTTGAAAAAAGGTTACACTTTATTTATTACAAAAAAGATGTACCGCTATCTTAAGTAACTTTTATTAATTATAATAAACATTTTACCCATGAAGATTTAAAAATTAGTACGTGTGAAACTATTTACAAAATATCTTTGGCTTATATATAAATGCATTGTTTATAAAATTCGTATGAGTATTCTATAAGCATCGACATTAAGTAATGGCATATGGATATGCCGATTCTAAATATCTTCTTATTTGCTGCATGGTCTGTGATAAAAGTCAAAAGCTCAGAGAAACAAAGTGTGAAAAACGTCACATTTTTTTTTCAATTGCTTATTCAAGATGTTAACATTCTTATAATACCAGATTAAACTTATACAGATTTGATTTATAAATTATTAAAACAAGGGTTGGATGCAAATTTTTGTGAAGAAATTAAACAGTATTGTAGGTTTTCAAGGAACTACTTGAATCATTTTTCATTCAAGAACCAATAGCAAACGGAACCACATAATGTACATTGTAATGCAAAAAAGGCTTAAAAACGCTGGAAACAGCCCACGTATATTAATTTCTTCTTGCAGATACGTTTATTATGCCCGGCGTATTATTGCTTTTTCTTTTTACAAATGAAAACAAGAGAAAACAAAAAATATGTAAGCGTATTTATTTTTATAAATGTGCAAAACAAACGCACCCGCATTCTGGTGTTTTCGAGGTTATCACGAATAATAAAGAAACTATGGAGCGTATTCAAAGTATTCTGTAATTTGAGTATCCGTTACGTATACAGAAAATAAATGTGCGTATTCTTGATTTTTATAATACGCAATAATACTTTTCGGCATATTTTCTGCGTATTCATAATGTTTGTATACGCTGAAATACGTTCACTGTGTATACTGCGTATTTCAAAGTGTTACGTTTACGTAGCGAATCCGCAGATGTGTGTCAGATGGATACAAGCACTTTCGCCCTGTGTCTGGAATAGCGAATCAATTGTGATACGTAAACTCCATATGCTGGAGCGGACGGAATGTTGCTACACAGAAAGGGAAAGTTAACTATTGGAAAGTTTAAGTCATCACGTTTGTCATAGAGCTTTGTACAAAGCCTTCCTTGTGTGTCAATTTCGAGAAATAGATCCAGATATGAAGCGGACCTCCTAGTCTGTAGTGTCCTTTATCTCAAGTTCCTTCGGATATATGAGATGTAATTTAGCAAAATTAGCAGATTAATCAAAAGTTAATAGATTTTGACCCAAAATTGGTATACTGGGTATTTGTGGGATGAAGATCAAGATGGCGATGATCATTTTTTGAAAATCCAAGATGGCCGCCATAATTAACCAAGTTCTCAATGTTCACAGATTTTGATGAAAATTAATAGTTTAGGTTACCAGGGTATTTATGGGATTCCGAACAAGATTATGATGTTCATTTGTCAAAAGTGTCTGACAAAATTACCTTACACTGTTGTATTCTTCATTACAAACTGAACCAAACTGGTACATATTTCATGTATATCGCTGATACAAGGTTTAATCTTCTAAAATTAATGCAAAACCAATAACATCATTGATTGTGACTCTATTCTTCCCAATTATGGTAATTTTGGTAAATGCATAATTTGGATGGCACCCGGATTGTTGAATCGTATATTCACTGGTGTGCCTGTGGATAAAAATAAGCATCTATAGTCGGTTATATTTTCGTACACAACATAGTTCTTCAAACAAGAGGCTCCCAGGAGCCTGAATCGCTCACCTGGTCTTAAGCCAACCCTAAACATGTATACACTTTTCTAGA
Organism: Arcuatula senhousia; assembly: GCA_963971305.1. Lineage (NCBI taxonomy): Eukaryota > Metazoa > Mollusca > Bivalvia > Mytilida > Mytilidae > Arcuatula > Arcuatula senhousia. The sequence goes on along the minus strand of OZ020315.1, from coordinate 47,402,891 downwards.
GCTAAATGAGCTGAACATTTAAGCAAGCAACAGCTTTTCTCTATCTACTATAGTTTCATTCTATAGGCCAAATACATGAAAAAATGTTATTTTAGGGGCTGTAACCCCTATAAGGGGTCATCTGACAACTTCGACCCTATGGAGACTTTTGTAGAGCTAAATGAGCTGAACATTTAAGCAAGCAACAGCTTTTCTCTATCTGCAATAGTTTTCATTCTATAGGCCAAAAACACTATTTTTCGCCTATAAAGGGCTTTAACCCCTATAAAGGGTCATCTGACAACTTTGACCCCATGGAGACTTTTGTAGAGCTAAATGAGCTGAACATTTTAGGAAGCAACAGCTTTTCTCTATCTGCAATAGTTTTCATTTTATAGGCCAAAAACAATATTTTTCGCCTTTCAGGGGCTGTAACCCCTATAAGGGGTCATCTGACAACTTTGACCCTATGGAGACTTTTGTAGAACTAAATGAGCTGAACATTTAAGCAAGCAACAGCTTTTCTCTATCTACAATAGTTTTCATTATATAGGCCAAAAAAACTATTTTTCGCCTATAAAGGGCTTTAACCCCTATAAAGGGTCATCTGACAACTTTGACCCCATGGAGACTTTTGTAGAGCTAAATGAGCTGAACATTTTAGCAAGCAACAGCTTTTCTCAATCTGCAATAGTTTTCATTTAATAGGCCAAAAACAATATTTTTCGCCTTTAAGGGGCTGTAACCCCTGTAAGGGGTCATCTGAAAACTTTGACCCAATGAGAACTTTTGAAGAGCTAAATGAACTGAACTATTAAGCAAGCAACAGCTTTTCTCTATCTGGTATAGTTTTCATTCACTAAGCCAAAAACATGAAAAAACATCATTTTAGGGGCTGTTACCCCTATAAGGGGTCATCTGACAACTTCGATCCTATGGAGACTTTTGTAGAGCTTTATGAGCTTAACATTTAAGCAAGCAACAGCTTCTCTCTATCTGCTATAGTTTTCATTCACTAAGCCAAAAACATGAATAAACGTTATTTTAGGGGCCGTAACCCCTATAAGGGTTCATCTGACAACTTTGACCCTATGAAGACTTTTGTGTAGCCAAATGAACTAAACATTTAAGCAAGCAACAGCTTCTCTCTATCTGCTATAGTTTTCATTCCATAGGCCAAAAATATGAAAAAACGTTATTTAAGGGGCTGTAACCCCCATAAGGGTTCATCTGACACTTGGACCCTATGGAGACTTTTGTAGAGCTTGATGAGCTGAACATTTAAGCAAGCAACAGCTTCTCTCTATCTGCTATAGTTTTCATTCCATAGGCCAAAAATATGAAAAAACGTTATTTTAGGGGCTGTAACTCCTATAAGGGTTCATCTGACAACTTTGACCCTATGGAGACTTTTGTAGAGCTAAATGAGCTGAACATTTAAGCAAGCAACAACTTTTCTCTGTCTGTAATAGTTTTCATTCTATAGGTCAAAAACATGAAAAAATGCTATTTTTCACCTTTAAGGGGCCATAACTCCTATAAGGGGTAATCTGACAACTTTGACTTAATGAGGACTTTAGTAGAGCTTTTGATGCTGAAGCAGTAGCGTGGCATCAGATTTCATCTATCTCTTATACTTTTTGATTTACAAGCCAAAAACAGTAGTCTGACCCCCCTAGTCTATTTTTAGTAACGGCGGCCATGTTGTTTGGACGGCGGTCACCATTTGTGCAATCTTGGTAGAGGACATCCCATAGATAAAGTGTGCAAAGTTTCAAAGCAATCCCTTCAGTCGTTTCGGAGGAGAAGATTTTCAAAGAAAAGTTAACGACGACGACGACGGACGCCAAGTGATGGCAATAGCTCACATGGACCTTTGGTCCAGGTGAGCTAAAAAACGGCCAGTCTTTGATTAATTGTGTTCAATTGAAATAAGTTAAATTCAATTATGCTTCAATTATCATTAAAATGATTTGACCCACTCAGTTGTGAATAAGTTTTATGGTGAATTCACTTGGGACCAATAATGCCCAATAATTGGACATAAGAAAAAAATATTTGAAAGTGTTATTATACATATGGACATGATGAATCAAAGAACATGCAAAACTTTAATGTATAAGGTTCCAAAGTTAAAAGTTGATGTTTTTATACCCTGCCAACTTTGTTCCGGGGTATATAGTTTTTTGGTCTGTTCATTCGTCTTCCCGTCTGTTTGTCTGTCACACTTTACATTTTTCTCAAATTTCTCGGGAACTACATTTTGTACAAGTCGGATATTCATGAAATTCTGTACACTACTTCATTATATAAAGGACTACGCATTGTAACCAATAATATGCTGTCCGTCTGAGAGACCCAGGTTTACCTTTCATGTTCACCTTTTAGGTTTACCTTTTTCGAACAAAGCTGCAAGCGGGATATTCGTGTCATTCTGACACATCCTTGTTTGTTTCAGAAAAAATCAAGAATGGATTACACCCCTGAACAGTTGGAAGTATTAGAGACAGCCTAGGAGGAAGGGATGAAAGTGGCAGGGAAGAAGTGTCATAAAGAGATTGAAGAGGTTGCAACTGCTCTGGGTATTGCAACAGATCGTGTTCAGGCAAATTTTGTATAAGATACAAGCTGTATTCGCCTTATCTGTCCCCATTATCATATTAATAGAGTTACAACTTTGTTTTTGGCACCCTTTAGTAATCAATCTGTCTGTCTGTGCATAGTAAAATCTTTTTTCCGGACTCTTTTACAACTCGCCATAGGTATTAATTTGAAATTGTGTATGTGTGTCCCACAAATGTGTATGAAGCGATAAAAGTCGGGTTTACTTTATGATAATTTTAGAATTAGAAATGTTCATTTTGCAAGGTTAATTCTTTGTTTGGGATGCAGTACAAGTCTGGTTTTTACATGTATCTACTGTATCTATATAACTGTGCTATTAACGTTTTGTTTCATTAACATCCAAAAAAATCAAAGGAGTATGATCCCTTCAAACAAAACATTTGAAAAAATGAATTCATTTTTTAGCCAAATAAATATATGATAACACCCAGACAGATTATATGGTTAGTTACTTAGTTAGTTATTGCTTTACTCCCAAGCAGCACGATTTCGGCTATATCCGGGAGATGAACATAAAAGTGGTGATACAATGAACATGAAATGATGATGAAGTGGAGGAAATGGGGACACAAGGCCAATCGAGTAGGAGAGTTTTGACTGCCACTGGAAAAAGGAGTGGAGGGTAGGGACGGGAAATTTAGCCTCCTGCATGGGGATCCTACGGGTCCTACTCTTAACGAGACCTGCAGCAGGGTTCTTTAACGTGCGAGGAACGTGACATTTTTCCCAACACGGTGCACCACTATGGTTTGCGGTCAGGTTTTCCGCATTATCGACTGACGACCCCGCATCTCTCGATGTCAGGGCTGCCCCATTCAACCACCTGGGGCACACATCCCAGTCGCTTTGTGGGCAAAGCGGCCTGACCCGATGTCAGGTTTCTGAGCGCTCTTTAGTGGACTTTTACCGACAAGCTTAGCGCTGCTGCGGGCCTATTCGCCGCCCGGAACCCGCACGGGTCAGATTATATGGAGAGAGTTTTCACATTGTTTAAGCTATTGTAGTACATGTATAATACACACTTTTGCAATTGGTGATTATATTATAGGAGTGGATTGGGAATAGGAATGCCAAGGTCAGGGCTGACGGGGGCAGTAGACCAGCCCAGAGAAACGCAGTGGCTATACATACCTACAGGAACAAATGGGTATTCCCAATTTGCAAAAACTGTTCCAAGGGGTATGTAAAATCCAATCACAAAAACCAAACTTTAGAAATGAAGACCCTAATATTTGCTAACAATGTATACAAAAGTAGTAATTTCCTATTTTCAGAATAGTTTTACAAAAAAAATGTTCGAGTAGGCTAGCGGGAAAAAGTGAAACATTTTGCTAGAAGTATTTTAATTTTTCTATTGATAAAAAATTAAAAAAAATTGTTCAGATAATTATATCCATCAATGAGCTAAACTTAAATTATAGTAATATTTCAAGGTAGGGACTCATAGATTATAATTTTTTGGGGTTCTTTTGGACATCTACTTCCTTTTTAGCTACATATATTTTTTTTAAACGAGAGGGAGCATAGAATTTCATTATTCATCTTTAATTATAGGTAACATGAATGGTAAGGAATACTTCGGCCATGTGAACCACCTGTGGAATGATACATTGGAACCATACGAAATAGCCGCATACTGTGCAGCTGGGAAAGATATCCGGGATGACCCATACAAGGGTCAGCCTCGTGATCGAGTGATCTCGTCACAATTGAAAATAATAAATCAAACTGTAAGAAAAAAAAATTATCCACTCCTCACAGATAATTTTCCCCAACTACTTTTGGATAATGTGATATATTTTGTCTCTTGATTTTCTTTCAAAAAGTGTTAAATAAATCTATATGTATCCAATTAGCAGACATCTATTTTCAGTGAGTTGTTGTCTTCAAGTATTAAGAATTGCTATTGATTCAAATTCTTTGGTTAATTCTTCATATTCTCCATTTTTTCATTACTTTCTAAAATCAAATGTAGTGGAAAAAATGCCTCAGTCCATTTTGAATTTTTATATTTAAATACCAAATTAGAATTTCTTTCTGCTATTTAATTACAGTGTAAGGTGTTGCAATCCATCGGATACAAATTGTGTGTGGGTTGGGGTTGGACAAGGAACACCAAAGTGCCCCTTCTCTATTTTGGACCAGTGATGGTCTACGTTTCATTGACATTGACCTTCAGGATAGATTTCGTCTCTTTCTGAATGGTATATGAGACCTGAGTATAATTTTGGGACTTGTAGTTGATATTGCCATGATGTTCTATCATTTCCACCCGAGCTACAATGAAGTTGAACTGGGTGATGATGCCGGGAAAACGTCAAGAATTGGTTTTCGGTCCATGAATTAATAAACTTTCAGATATTTTAATATACCATGAGATAAAGAAATTTCATTAATTTTTAAAGCAATTTTGTCATAGGATAAGGTCACAGTGACAAAACAAAATGTGGTTTTCGGACATTATAGATAAACTCCAAAAGTTTTCTACTGATTTTATCAAACTTAAGGATATTGTTTCATGTGGATGATGGAAAGGGAGGAAACCTACCCATAATCGCCTAAGCCTGCACCTAGACCTATCAATAACCTGGTTAAGACCCCAACAAACAAGAGAACTTTGACTATAACCAAACCTAATGAAGAAAGACCATCTACTCCAAAGTTAAAGATGTGTCACACCCATTTCGCCACTTTCGGAAATATCAGGTTGCAGCATATCCTTAGGAATTGAGGACCATGGTCCAGTGAGCCCTATAAGAAAAATACCTAGAGGGACTTTTTCAGGCTAGACCTATTACTTCAGAGGAAACTGTATCACTAGGCAGTGAAGTAGATGAGACGACTAGCATGACTAATGAGACTATGGATACAACTGAGACAGCAACTGACCTGATAGGAGACATATCGGTACATGAAACGGTAGAAGACCGAAGGGTAGTGAAAGACAGTAGACATCTTTCACTCCCTGACCTAGGCCTATTGAACCCTCCTACTGAGGATAAGTTTTTGGTACCACCATCAAAATACTTGTGCTCGAGAAAAGCTGACAGGATTTTGGCCGTTGATGAGAGAGCATAAAGAGCAAGCACCTACCACGGATCTGTGATACCGTATGGTTTCGAAGCAGTCAGGAAGGATGAAAGGGTTGTATTTCCTGATGGCACTGTTTACACCTTAGCAGCAGTATGGATGCCAGACCCCAAAGTTAGTCAGTTAAAGAATGAGGGAACACAGACAAATTTATTTACACATAGTTCCGTAGACATTCAAACAGAGGTAAATGTAAGCGTGGAGGACGAGACCCAAACAGAGGACAGAAGAGTAGAAATTCTCAACTCATCTACACAAACCCAAGGCATCATCATAACAGATTCAGACACTCAGATGACGCAGGACAAAGACCAACTACTAAAAGAAACAGACACAGATGACGACTCCTTGGATTTGGAGGATGAGTATATGGACCTGGACTTTTACCAATAGACAATTAGTAATACAATGGACTTTTCAATGTTCAAATGATGTATATATGTAAATAGCATAAGTATTATATCTTTATATGATTTTTTTACTATTTTTATGTGTTAGGTAGGTAAATTAAGATCTAACAAAACTACCATAAATACTGATATTGATTTCTGAAATTGTGTTTAGTTAATTCTTTGTTCCTGAAGATTTCCGAACTAGAACTACTTATTTTTCAAGGTTCATAGACTATTCTTTTACACATGTTAGAATAATTTGAAGCTCAATTATAAACGGGCACACGAAAGTCGATTGACGTTTTATATTGCCGTATTTTAATTCCAAGAAACATTAGGCTGGACAACATAGCGTTCAGTGTTAAAAGATTATTATAACTCAAAGGTTATAGTTCTCAATTCAGAATATTAAAAATATACGCTTTTGAGAATATGACGCTATTTTAATAAAGTCTACACTCGTTGATTTATTCTTACATAGTAAACATAGAGAATATTCAGCACTTGACCTGGGTTACCTATGCTTGCATTATTTATGTTAATGTGATCGTATGACTGATTGCTGGATATATGTAACTTATTGAATGTGTTATATGCAAAACTATTTATGTGTACATGTGGTATGAATGGTAAATAAATCATTAACTTGCATACGAGTAAATTATTGAAACCAGGGCTGACTCGAAAACTGAAGATCGCTTGGTTGTGCTTAATCCTTTGGGGCTGAGCATTTTCAAAGGAGTACTTTACATTGGAATCCACCCTATCTGTAATTATCAGACGAACCCGTCACAATATTATAAATACCTGTATGAAGTAGATCTAAAATGTAAGTTATTTTTTTATCTCTAACTTGTCTTAAAGTCCATAAAGGGGCAAAGGTGAATGAGGTTAAGGAGAATATATCAGAAACCCTGAAACATGCACCAGCTCAAAAAGATGGCCCAAAATATAAACAGGTAGGTATACATATAGACTATAATTATGTATTCATGCATAAAGCAGCTAGTGAAAAAAAAATCAATAAGTGGCCAAACAACCAATTATAAACACCTCATAATTCCAAAGGTAATTATTTATATTAGTTGAGATTTAAAATCACAGACTCAACAATCTTTTCCTGTTAATTTTATAGAGTGTAAAGATAATACACACTTTTGCAATTGGTGATTATATTATAGGAGTGGATTGGGAATAGGAATGCCAAGGTCAGGGCTGACGGGGGCAGTAGACCAGCCCAGAGAAACGCAGTGGCTATACATACCTACAGGAACAAATGGATATTCCCAATTTGCAAAAACTGTTCCAAGTGGTATGTAAAATCCAATCACAAAAACCAAACTTTAGAAATAATGACCCTAATATTTGCTTACAATGTATACACAAGTAGTAATTTCATATTTTCAGAATAGTTTTACATTAAAATTGTTCGAGTAGGCTAGCGGGAAAAAGTGAAACTTTCCATTTAGCTAGAAGTATTTCAATTTTTCTATTGATAAAAAATTAAAGAAAATTGTTCAGAAAATTATATCCATCAATGAGCTAAACTTAAATTATAGTAACATTTCAAGGTAGGGACTCATATAGATTATAATTTTTGGGGGTTCTATTGGACATCTACTTCCTTTTTAGCTACATATATTTTTTTTAAACGAGAGGGAGCATAGAATTTCATTATTCATCTTTAATTACAGGTAACATGAATGGTAAGGAATACTTCGGCCATGTGAAACACCTGTGAAATGATACATTGGAACCAAACGAAATAGCCGCGTACTGTGCAGCAGCGAAAGATAACCGGGATGACTCATACAAGGGTCAGCCTCGTGATCGAGTGATCTCGTAACAATTGAAAATAATAAATCAAGCTGTAATTATCCACTCCTCACAGATAATTTTTCCTCAACTATTTTTTGATGATGTGATATATTTTGTCTCTTGATTTTCTTTCAAAAAGTGTTAAATAAATCTATATATATCCAATTAGCAGACATCTATTTTCAGTGCGTTGTTGTCTTCAAGTATTAAGAATTGCTATTGATTCAAATTCTTTGGTTAACTCTTCATATTCTCATTTTTTCATTACTTTCTAAAATCCAATGTAGTGGAAAAATGCCTCATGTCAATTTTGAATTTTTATATTTAAATACCCAATTAGAATTTCTTTCTGCTATTTAATTACAGTGTAAGGTGTTGCAATCCATCGGATACAATGTGTGTGGGTTGGGGTTGGACAAGGAACACCAAAGTGCCCCTTCTCTATTTTGGGACCAGCGATGGTCTACGTTTCATTGACATTGACCTTCAGGATAGATTTCGTCTCTTTCTGAATGGTATATGAGACCTGAGTATAATTTTGGGACTTGAAGTTGATATTGCAATGATGTTCTATCATTTCCACCCGAGCTACAGAAAAGTTGAACTGGGTGATGATGCCGGGAAAACGTCCAGAATTGGTTTTCGGTCCATGAATTAATAAACTTTCGGATATTTTAATATACCATGAGATGAAGAAATTTCATTCATTTTTTAAAGAAATTTTGTCATAGGATAAGGTCACAGTGACAAAAAAATGTGGTTTTCGGACATTATAAATAAACTCCAAAAGTTTTCTACTGATTTCATCAAACACCCCCCATCAAGCTTTAGGATATTGTTTCATGTGGATGATTAAGGGTTATTTCAGTGCACCACGATTTAATCTTTTTATTTTTCATTCTTAAATTTCTCTACTTCTTATTTCTTGTTTATATGCATATACATATATAAATAAATTTGACATTTTGATTCTTATAGGTGACGCTACATTTCAACCTGTTCAACCTCTAAAAAAGATGAGCAGAAAGTATTCCGACAAAGTGTCAGAATTAAGGCACTTTAATTTATCCTGGTGTAAGTTACTGATTCAAATTTTACCGGGGTATATAGTTTTTATGTCTGTTCGTCAGTTTGTCCATGATTTTGCTGTTTATTCTAGTTAATTTATATTTTGATTGTTTCCCTGTCCTACAATGGAAACAAATATTTACTAGTTGTAACAGATTATTTTACTAAATGGGTTGAGGGATATCTCATACCTGATATGGAAACTACAACTATAGTGGAAAAGTTTGTTGATAATTTTGTCTGCAGATTTGGGGTTCCCCAACAAATTCACACTGATCAGGGGAGACAATTTCAATCAAATTTGTTGAAAGAACTTTGTACAAAGTTTCAAATTGATAAAACCAGAACAACGACATTCAGACCCCAATGTAATGGTCTTGTCGAACGATTTTAACAGGACTTTAGAAAGTACTTTAAGCAAATACATTAACAAAACCCAAAAAGATTGGGATGAAAAAGTACCATGGGCTTTACTGACTTATAACTCATCAGAACATGAGACTACAAAAATGACTCCAAGTATGTTAATGTCTGGACATGAAATAAAGTTACCAATTGATTTAGTATATGGCCCTCATCCTCAACAGGACGAGTATTCGGATCAAATTGATCCTACTAGTACAAATTTGGCGAATTTGCAAAAATGTATTTACAAAGTGCATGAAAAAGCATGGAAAACAAGGTATAATTGAAACTGGATGCAGTTTCGAATGTCTCCCAAACGAAGTCCCTTTCAACTCATGTGAAAAATTTGGACAGGGTGTTCCTAAAATACAAGTTTTACAAAAATCCCAGGGGTAAGCAAAATCATGGAAATGCCTTTAAATGCATTTTCAGAACTTCATGGAAAAAAATTGGACAGGGATTTTATTAACACAAGTTATTTAACTCTTTAATATTAAATGATTTGCCTTATCATATTTACATGGTTATAGGGTGGGGATGTCAAAAGTTTTCAGAATATATAGTATTTAATCATTTGAGGGGGTGGGGCATGACCCCCCTACGATACCATATGATTGGTCTTATCATAAGGAGTAATAATATATATGGTTATAGGGTGGGGATCTCAATGGTTTTCAGAATATTTAGTATTTTATCATTTGAAGGGTGGGGCGTGACCCTCCTCAGACCCCCTGCGATTGGTCTTATCATAAGGAGTAATAATTTATATGGTTATAGGGTGGGGATCTCAATGATTTTCAGAATATTTATTATTTTATCATTTGAGGGGGTGGGGCATGACCCCCCTCAGACCCCCCTACGATACCATATGATTGGTCTTTTCATCAGGAGTAATAATATATATGGTTATAGGGTGGGGATCTCAATGGTTTTCAGAATATTTAGTATTTTATCATTTGAGGGGGTGGGGCATGACCCCCCTCAGACCCCCTTATGATACCATATGATTGGTCTTATCGTAAGGAGTAATAATATATATGGTTATAGGGTGGGGATCTCAATGGTTTTCAGAATATTTAGTATGTTATCATCTGAGGGGGTGGGTCATGACCCCCCCCCTTGTAGACCCAAATGGTTTGTTTTATCATAAGGAGTAATAATATATATGGTTTTAGGGTGGGGATCTTAATGGTTTTTAAAATATTAAGTGTTTTGTAATTTGAAGGGGTGGGGCATGACCCCCCCCCCCCCATTTAAAACAACGAAACGGAGGGTTTACCATAATACATTGCCACTACGTTTACTTAGATATCATAGTTAAGTGAGTATTTCAAAGTTAAGATCGCATATTATCAAGTTATATCACTTTTCCCATAGACTTCTATAGTAAATTTTTGCAAAACCCCACCCCCTTTTGAGACCCCCAAAATCCATGTTCCCTTCAACATATTGAATTTTTTTTTCGGGAGGCGCATCTACGAATATGGGCCTTTCAAGTCATATGATATCAAACAATTCCGTCCAACGGTTTCTGAGAAACGGTGCACACAAGTGTTAAAAAAATCGCGCCCGGAAAGAAGAAAAATAATAATTAAAAAGTCATTTATTCAGAGAACAAATGTGAGGTCTTTCCCATGTTTTTGTTAGTTTTATGATAACGGTTATGCTTGGTTAGGCTATTTGAGTCTGTTTTTGACAATAGTATTTAACTATTAGTTGCGAAAAATGTTCCAGACTAAAGAGCAGTGAGCCTGAAGTCAGAAAAGGTATGGTTGCTAAGGACTTTTATGACGGTTGCTATGGACTAAGGGTTACTTCCGGTTGCAAAATTTTAACTCTAAACCCGGAAAGTAGTCTTGGTTAAGAATATATATGGTTGCTATGGACTTTTCATAAATGTTACCTTGTTGCTAGGGAATGACCTTGACCCATGACCTTTGACCTTGGACTCAAATTGTAGGTCTTGGCATTCTGATTCATTTAAGTATACATGTTTACTATACTATCTGTTATGGTGTTCAAGTTATGGGCAAAAAACATGTTTCGCGAAACTTGTTTTGGCCGCCATTTTGGAACCAGTCAACCGAATCATACACTGTTTGGACTCAAATTGTAGGTCTTTTAATTCTCTATCAAATGAACTCTACATTTTATTCACAATCTGTAACCGTTTAAAAGTTATAATTGAAAAACCATTTTCAAATTACGAATCAAGGGCCGTAACTCAAAAACGACAAGTTTTACGCTTTCGCACCTGAAACATTTTTTGTAGCTTTCGATGTGGCGAACATTTTTTCCATGTATTGTCCGCTTAATTTTTTAACAGTTTTTGTGTTATACTCAAAAAACAATTTCTGATGGCGGCCATTTTGAAAATGGCTGTCCGTAGCCATGCGACTTTGGTTTTATATTGGAGGGCATAAGTTTACGGTCTCAAATAACCCATATGTTTACTATGTTATCTCAAACCGTTTTCAAGTTATAAGCCAAAAACGGTTTAGCCGAAAGGCATTAAGGGCCATAACTTGAAAACGGTTTGTCGCACAGTGTTCGACCCTTTATATCAAATAAAGGTCTAAATGAGACGAGTATTTTTCCCATTACATGTCTGCTTCAATTTTGTATGGTTTTTTAGCTATACTGCAAACAAGGTGTGCCATGACCTCTGACCTTGAGATTTGACCTTTGACCTTGACATTTTTAGATGTAACATATGTCACCTAGGATGATTGGTGAAGGTCCCAGGTCTCTAGGACTAACCGTTTTGAAGAAAAACAAGAGGCTCCCAGGAGCCTGAATCGCTCACCTGGTCTTGATATCAACCCTATGATGAACTTTGTAGTGCTTAATAAGCTGAATATTTAAGCAAGCAACAGCTTTTCTCTTTCAGCAATAGTTTTCATTCTGTAGGCCAAAAACGTGCAAAATGTTATTTTAAGGGACATCTTAACACTTTGACTCTATAGAGACTTTTGTTAAGAGCTTAATGAACTGTACATTTAAGCAAGCAACCATTTTTCTTTATCTGCTATAGTTTTCATTATATAAGCCAAAAACATGAAAACATGTTAATTTAGGGGCTATAATCCCCATACGGGGTCATCTGACAACTTTGACCCTATGGAGACTTTTGTAAAGCTAAATGAGCTTAACATTTAAGCAAGCAACAGCTTTTCTCTATCTGCAAAAGTTTTCATTCTATAGGCCAAAAACACTATTTTTTGCCTTTAAGGGGCTGTAACCCCTAAAAGTGGTCATCTGACAGCTTCGACACTAGGGAGACTTTTGTAGAGCTAAGTTAGCTGAACATTTAAGCAAGCAACAGCTTTTCTGTATCTGCAATAGTTTTCATTCTATCGACAAAAAACCACTATTTTTCGCCTTTAAAGGACTGTAACTCTTATAAGGGGTCATCTGACAACTTTGACCCTATGGACACTTTGGTAGAGCTAAATGAGCTGAACATTTAAGCAAGCAACAGCTTTTCTCTATCTGCAATAGTTTTCATTCTATAAGCCAAAAACATGAAAAAATGCTATTTTTCACCTTTAAGGGACTGTAACCCCTACAAGGGATCATCTGACAACTTCGACCAAATGGAGACTTTTGTAGAACTTTTGATGCTGAAGCAGTAGGGTGGCATCGGATTTCATCTTTCTCTTATACCTTTTTAGTTACAAGCCAAAAACAGTACTCTGACCCCCCTGGTCTATTTTTAGTAACGGTGGCCATGTTTTTTGAAGGATCAAAAATCGAAACACAAGTTTGGTGCAGGACACCCAAAGGATCATTCATACCAAGTTTCATTAAATTCTGTTCAGTTGTTTCAGAGAAGAAGATTTTTGAAAAATTGTTAACGGACGACAGACGACGACGACGACGATGGACTCCAAGTGATGGTAATAGCTCACCTGGACCTTCGGTCCAGGTGAGCTGAAAAATTTGACGAGTCGCGACACTTTTCGAGTCAAAAACGCGTAACCAGGAAGTTGATCGAAAAAAATTTTTTCGCGTGACGAATCATGACCATGAGTCTAGCAACATTTTCCCTGCTTCAGATTTTTGATAACGGTTACGGTTTTTGATTTAATCTGCAAACAAGGTTTTTGGGTTACGGGCAGATAACTCCGTTACTAAAAATAGATTGGTTTCGCATGGTTACTCAAGTCATGCCCTTATAGTGTCGGTTAATGGTATGAAGTTTCGTAATGTTACGTTAAGTATTTCTTCTTCTTTTTTTTGTGGCGGAAAAAAAAATAATAATAATAATCATAAGAAATACAGTAAGGTCTTTCCTTCTGTGGAAGGGAAAGACCTTAATAATATTAAGAATAATAAGAACTGAGCAAAAACATAATGTCTCCAAACTTCGTTTGGGAGACATAAATATTACTCGAAATAGTGATAGGCAAAAACGTCAGTATGACATAAAAGCCCACGAAAACTCTTTCAAAGTAGGAGATGCGGTTTGGCTTTACACATTTAATCGTGTCCAACAAATAAGCCCAAAGTTACAAAGGAATTGGGATGGACCCTATTTTGTTGTGGAGATAATTTCTGATATGATTTATAAAATAAAGAAATCTCGAAATTCTAGAGTTCAGATTGTACACCATGACAGACTAAAGCCTTTCTATGGCAATACTAGACTAGTATCAATTGGGTTGTTGAAGAATCTTCATAATCTGTGCAATGATGAAAAAAAAAAAATGTATATACTGTTGTCAGTGCTTTACCTGAAATAAATAAAAGGTTTTCTATTAGTACATTTGTAGGATAAAACTTTGAAAGGAGATATTTTGTTATATACATGTACCGTATACTGAGACTAAAGTATAAAGAATGCATGTATATATATACAATTTTACACATTTTATAATCTATATCTGCACAAATCGATTGTGCAACTAAATTAATATGCAAGCATGGGAAATCACTGGTTTAAGTGCTATTTTGAAAATATTGTATACTCAAAATGGCACTTCTTTATTATTCAGATGTGTGTCTGTTACACCTGTGGAAGGGAATACCCCCATCAGAAGGCAGTTGACTAGACATGTGAGGGATGCTCATCACAAGAAGGTCATAAGATGCAGGTTCTTTGTAGCTATATGACGTCAGCTCTAGATTCAGGATGGTGCAACATGAGAAGGCCAAACACTCTCATGCATTGACAGATGCAGATATGAAGGAAAGGGAGGAAACCTACCCAGAATCGCATAAGCCTGCACCTAGACCTATCAACAACCTGGTTAAGACCCAAATAAACAAGAAAACTTGGACTTCAGCCAAACCTAATGAAGAAAGACCATCTACTCCAAGGTAAACAAGATGTGTCGCACCCATTTCGCCACTTTCGGAGATATCAGGTTGCAGTATATCCTTAGGAATTGATGACCATGGTCCAGTGAGCCCTATAAGAAAAAACCTGGAGGGATATTTTCAGGCTAGACCTATTACTTCAGAGGAGACTGTATCACTAGGCAGTGAAGTAAATGAGACGACTAGCAAGACTAATGAGACAATGGATATAACTGAGACAGCAACTGACCTGATAGGAGACATATCGGTACATGAAACGGTAGAAGACCGAAGGGTAGTGAAAGACAGTAGACATCTTTCACTCCATCACCTAGGCCTATTGAACACTCCACTCCTACTGAGGATCAAGTTTTGGCACCACCATCAAGATACTTGTGCTCGAGAGAAGTTGCCAGGGCTTTGGCTGTTAATGAGAGAGCCAAAAGAGCAAGCAACTACCACGGATCTGTGATACCGTATAGCAGTCAGGAAGGATGAAAGGGTTGTATTCCCTGATGGCACTGTTTACACCTTAGCAGCAGTATGGATGCCAGACCCCAAAGTTAGTCAGTTAAACATGAGGGAACACAGACAAATTTATGTACCCATGTTTATGTAGACATTCAAACAGAGGTAAATGTAAGCGTGGAGGACGAGACCCAAACAGAGGACAGAAGGGTAGTAATTCTCAACTCATCTACACAGACCCGACGCATCATCATATGAGATTCAGACACTCAGACGACGGAGGACGAAGACCACCTACTAAAAGAAAAAGACACAGATGACGACTTCTTGGATTATGAGGATGAGTATATGGATCTGGACTTTTACAATAGACAATTAGTAATACAATGGACTTTTCAATGTTCAAATGATGTATATAGAAAATATACGATTTTGAGAATATGACGCTATTTTAAAATGTCTACACTCGTTGACATTTGAATCCACCCTATCAGACGAACCCGTCACAATATTATAAATACCTTTATGAAATAGATCTAAAATGTAAGTTATTTTTTTTCTCTAACTTGCAGAAGCTTGTCTTTAAGTCCATAAAGGGGCAAAGGTGAATGAGGTTAAGGAGAATATATCAGAAACCCTGAAACATGCACCAGCTCAAAAAGACGGACCAAAATATAAACAGGTAGGTATACATATAGACTATAATTATGTATTCATGCATAAAGCAGCTAGTGAAAAAAAAATCAATAAGAGGCCAAACAACCAATTATAAACACCTCCTAATTCCAAAGGTAATTATTTATATTAGTTGAGATTCAAAATAACAGACTGAACAATGTTTTCCTGTTAATTTAATAGAGTGTAAAGATCTGTAGTTACCTGGATAGGTTTAAAACTTTATTACATGTATTCATGTACATTATTTAGATTAATAGTTAAGACAAAATTCTCACAAACAGAATAAAAATGTATTTGTCATCTTAATGGCAACAAGTGAATTATACTCATCGTATTAGAATGACTGCCATTGTAAATATCCATCAAATACTAGCTCTCACTACACAGGAGTTTGATATTCTGCTTTCTTTTACCATACATGACATGTACTTTAACTTGAAATATTTCATTTTTTTTTAGAGATCTGTACAAGAGGAACAGCAACCTCAAGTTCTAGTGGGACAGCAGAGACCAGCAGAAGATGATGAGTCAGAATCTGGCTCTGATTGACAATAATAACCTTGAAATAAATTGTAGATTAGGTATTAAATGAAAATGACCTAGTTTTTGAATCCACCCTTGAAAATGACCTATTATGGGTATTAAAGGAAAATGACCTAGTATAGGTATTAAATGATAATATTCTGAAACATTTAGTTAGTTAGTTAGTTATTGCTTTACTGCCAAGCAGCGCGATTTCGGCTATATCCGGGAGATGAACATGAAAGTGGTGATACAATGAACATGAAACGATGATGAAGTGGATGAAATGGGGACACAAGGCCAATCGGGTAGGAGAGTTTTGACTGCCACTGGAGTGAGTGAGTGAGTGAGTTGGTGTTTTACGCCCGTGCAACACTATATAGGTTATTTACAGGCGATGAACATGAAAAGGATGATAAAATGAACATGAAATGATGATGATAAATGAAATATGGGGATGGGGTGGGACACAAAGGACAAAGGAGTGATGGGTAGGGACGGGAAATTTTGCCTCCTGCATGGGGATCCTACGGGTCCTACTCTTACCGAGACCTGCAGCAGGGTTCTTTAACGTGCGAGGAACGTGACATTTTTCCCAACACGGTGCACCACTATGGTTTGCGGTCAGGTTTTCCGCATTATCGCCTGACGACCCCGCATCTCTCGATGTCAGGGCTGCCCCATTCAACCACCTGGGGCACACATCCCAGTCGCTTTGTGGGCAAAGCGGCCTGACCCGATGTCAGGTTTCTGAGCGCTCTTTAGTGGACTTTTACCGACAAGCTTAGTGCTGCTGCGGGCCTATTCGCCTCTCGGGCCCCGCACGGGATTATTCTGAAACAGGTATTAAACGAAAATGTTCTAGAACAAGAATAAAATGTATTTTTTTAGTATCAGTATTAAATGAAAATGTTTTAGTATGAGAATGTTCAATGATTATGTTCTAGTATGTCCTTTGATTTGTTGGCCCTTCTGACTGAAATCTACTTTTCATTCAGGTATAATTTATTTCATAATGTGCATGGTTAATATTTTTTTATGATAGGTCATAGAGTTTTGTAATGTCATCCTTTCCGGATTTGACCAACACTTAATCGATCTTTGGCAACGTGACGGGTGTGCTATGGCAAGCAGGAACTGCCTACTCTTCCGGAGCACCTAAGTTCACTCTCGTTTCGACTTGAGTTCGCGTTGCTGAATGCGGTTTTGTTGTTATGTGTGTGGGTGTTTTATGTTGTTATGTGGTTTGTTTTGTTGTGATGATTTTTTGTCTGTCTTTACGGTTTTATGATACTGATTACCCCTTTGGTACACCTTTGCTTCTTTTGGGCATCATGTCTTTTGCACACAATCTTGGTTTTTTTTGTTCTGCAAAATTGTCAATAAGATTTTAAAATAAAATTGTAACTGATATTATAATTGTTTGGTTGCTTAGTTAAATTGTGAAAAATAGTGCTTTCTGTAAAAAATATAATCTGGTCTCAACTCTAAGTAACAGATTGGTTTAGAAATTAGTTTGTGCCGGTTTTTTTATTAATGTGATGTGTATTGTGATCCTCTATTCTTGTTCTAACACATTTAATTATCTATTGAAACTTTATTGTTATATAAAAGCATATATAGCAAACAATACTCTTCAAGATATGCATATTGGACATTCTGTGCACTAATTGGAAATCATTAATGATATTTAATAAAGGTTATGAATTTTAAACCTTGTTGCTCTTAAATGACTATTTTTTGAAAAACAGCTTCTGATCATTTGTGATATATCAGCACATGCAATACCATATTTTATTAGATATTACATTGATCTTACTCTTTCTTCTATTTATACTAATGACTACTACAGTCATCATTTCCAAATAATTTTTCAACATTAGACTAAGCTACTTATTGCTCCACAAAGTTGGCTTATAATATGTCACTGTGTTTTTATTATTTTCATGCAAATGCTACTGTTTAGAGGTTACTCCAAAAATGAATGTAAAGCAAACAATTTCTCTTGACATCCACCTTGGTACTTTGTATTCTGTAATGCTTGAAAGCTGTCTTGTAACATTTTTATACCCCGCCACACGAAGTGGCAGGGTATTATGTTATACCCTCAGTTTTATTCGGTGTCTGTCCGTCCGTCCGTCTGTCCGTCCATCCCCCGAAGGTTTCCGACCAATAACTTGAAAACGCGTCGATATTTGGCACAGCTGTTTAGTACAATAAAATACAGGTCAAGTTCGATTTCCAGCATGATCCAAAAAATAGTTTTCGAGATAGGCCACTTTGAAAAATCAAATTTCATGAAATTTTGAGTTTCCGACCAATAACTTGACAACTCGTCAAAGGATTTGAATGATATTTTGCACAGCTGTTGAGTACAATAAGATACAGGTCAAGTTCAATTTCCAGCATGATCCGAAAAACAGTTTTCGAGATAGGCCACTTTGAAATCAAATTTTAAGAACTTTTGATATTATAACGTGGCGGGTATCATTAAATGTCCCATTACATGCCCTATTTTTTTCTTATAAAAAGACTAAGAGTGAGTGAGCGAGTTGGTGTTTTATGCCCGTGCAACGCTATATAGGTTATTTACAGGCGATGAACATGAAAAGGATGATAGAATGAACATGAAATGTTGATAAATGAAATATGGGGTGGGTGGGAAACAAAGCACCGGTAAATGTTGAAGAACCACAGGAAAAAGGGAGAAGTGGGTAGGGGTTGAAAATTTAGCTAATGTGGTGCACTACTTGGCGGTCAACAAAGAGGTCTTTTACGTGCATGAAACGTGGCACTTTCCACACACGTTGGCCTACTATGTTCGGCGGTCAGGGTTTCCGTATTATTAACCTGACAGGGCCACCCTATTCAGCCACCTAGGGTACACACTTGGTCGCTCTGTGGGCTGAGCACTGACCCGACGTCAGAATCCCAAGACCCTAAGTCGCCTCTTACGACAAGCTAAGCTCTGCTGCGGGCCTATTCGCCACCCGGGCCCCGCACGGGACAAGACTAAGAACTGCCTCAGCTACCAGTAAAACAACAACAAAAAGAAATTTGAAGCAATGTCAGCAATGGTAAAACAACAACAAAAAGAAATTTGAAGCAATGTCAGCAATGCTTGACATATAAAATATAAATAGATTTATGATAGATAAATGAATTTTTGTCTGAAAGTGATAAACAACTAATTTAATTTACAGAAATTTTATTCTTCTATTTTCTGTAGATAAGGTT
Organism: Arcuatula senhousia; assembly: GCA_963971305.1. Classification (NCBI taxonomy): domain Eukaryota; kingdom Metazoa; phylum Mollusca; class Bivalvia; order Mytilida; family Mytilidae; genus Arcuatula; species Arcuatula senhousia. The sequence goes on along the minus strand of OZ020315.1, from coordinate 47,383,308 downwards.
CACCTTAGGGTCAAGTAAATTTCCACTGTCTCCCGCTCCCTTGTATTATACATTTGACCTATTTGTTAGCTAGTAAGGTTATCTACACGAACATATGCACGGCCGCTTTCAAGCCTGAAAGTTTGAAATTTTATTTTGTTTTCTGGAAAAGTTTATATCTTGTTTTCTGGAACATTTTAAAGGATTAGAATTAATTCATAGAAGGTAAAGGCGAACCATACACTATTTTGTTTTATTGTATAATATTCACAATATTTATCTATAAGTATTATTATTTAATTTAATTTTTATTTACAATTATTTGTCATGGCAAGACGAGTCATTATTTTTTTGTCATTCCAGAAACTTTCACACATGAAAATAGGGACTGGTATAATTTAGCACTGGATGGTACAGACATCCAAGTCGAGTTTTATGGTGTGGGTGGGGGTACTTTTCTCCCCGGAAAAAATGCATACAACAAAGGCACCATATGTCGGTTTTTAACTCGTATAAACCATCTTCGACCTTCCTTCAAATTGCCGGTAACGATCTGCATAATGTGCAGGATCCTGACAAATTAGCTCATGATGTTGTAAGTTTTGCCAATTTCATTATATTATCATATGATGTTAAACATATGGTAATCGGACAGTTATTGCCTAGATATTCTTTAAATACTGATGCAAATTACAATGAGAAAGTGGTGCAAATGAATAAAAGACTTAGTGAACTGGTCTGCACCAATGAAAAAAATACATTTAAGCAACACCGTGGGCTATGGTCAGACACCAAATCGTTTTTACTTCCCGATTTAGTGCATCTTAACGATAAAGGCATGGTTACTTATGAAAAAAGTGTACGGACTGCAATTACAAGCCCAAAACGCTCTTGACACATACAACATGATACATTTTATACACTTCTTGAGGTATATTGTTTATTTGTTGTTGGCTAAGTTTAATTTTTTTAAATGAATCTCAACAGATTACTAGTAATAAATTGAAATCTTGATACGGTTTATGTTTCACGCGTGTAACGGTACGCACACGTGTTACATTTTATTTATCCTATTTTACTTAAGAGTAATGGTTAGTTAGTTAGTTAGTTAGTTAGTGCTTTACTCCCAAGCAGCGCGATTTCGGCTATATCCGGGAGATGAACATGAATGAAAGTGGTGATACAATGAACATGAAATGATGATGAAGTGGAGGAAATAGGGACACAAGGCCAATCGGGTAGGAGAGTTTTGACTGCCACTGGAAAAAGGAGTGATGGGTAAGGACGGGAAATTTTGCCTCCTGCATGGGGATCCTACGGTCTACTCTTACCGAGACCTGCAGCAGGATTCTTTAACGTGCGAGGAACGTGACATTTTTCCCAACACGGTGCACCACTATGGTTTGCGGTCAGGTTTTCCGCATTATCGCCTGACGACCCCGCATCTCTCGATGTCAGGGCTGCCCCATTCAACCACCTGGGGCAAAGCGGCCTGACCCCGATGTCAAGTTTCTGAGCGCTCTTTAGTGGACTATTCGCCTCACGGGCCCCGCACGGGACAAGAGTAATGGTACGCTCTTATGTAATCTGGTTTATTTCATAAGAGCAATGGTACGTTCTTATGTTATATGGTTAATTCATATGAGTAAACGATACGCTCTGATGATATTACGTTTTGCATACGAGTAATGGTACGCTCGTATGCTACATAAAAATTTCTCGGTTTATTACTAGTATTCATTGGGTTCTATTTATTAAATAAACCGTAAGTAATTAACTTGAATTAGACATTGTTTTTGAACGTGCTTCATCTTTGTTTTAGGTGAATTGTCACCATGCCGGGGAAACGTTCCGCAAACAGGCATTATGGTCAGTCTCACTAAAACTGTGCAATCGTTGCAACAGAACGTAACTTTATAAACCAATAAAGTCAATAGCCTTTCAAATAATGCTTCACCTTCAGCACCCCTCTCATCGAGTTCTAAGTCTACTGACACATCAGTGGTATCCTCCGTAGGGGGAAGTATGCCTTCTTACAACCTAGACTCTGGCTACTCTGCTTTAAGTTCAGTTGGTGCTAGACCATCAGCGGCAGCCGGGAGTGAGGAGCAGGCTAAACGTAACTTTATTAGAACATCTAGAGCTTATTCGGCAGAATCACGGCCATTTGTGGAATCCAATTCTCCGCAGTTAAGGAAGAACATTTTTGCAGGTAGGGATATAAACTTAGCCACCTTACTCTTACCCTACTATACGGAATCAGGCGTCATCGAGAGCGTTGAGTGGACGGGCTTAAAGGGTAAGTTCACGATTTTTGACATATGGTCTTAAATTGTTCAGAACAATGTTTTATAACAGTGAGCAATTTTTTTCTCTCATATCTTAACTCATAAAAAAGATATTGGAGATTATTTATTTGAAATAGTCCCCTACTCTACATTAGGGGACTACTTCAGTTAATCAGAATTTCTACTGAGTAGCAAAAAATCATATTAGTTCAAACGTTTAAGTGATCATGTGATACGTAATAACCAACAAAATAATTAAAATAATCAAAAGTCAACAAGATCATTTGATATTTTCAAATCACTTTCTATATAAAAATCTTTTTAATAACATTTTATTAATAAATCATCTTTTTCTTTTAAATTGAACTTTATAATCAATTAATTAAAATTAAAATTCTATGATTCAAAAAAATATTATTTTCATTTACTATTAAGAAAGAAGTTGTGTATTTAAATGTTAGCCATCATATTTCATTGAAAATAATTGTGATTTAATTATGTAAATTACAGGTCATTCTTTTTCTAATTCCCCACTGGGTTTGCTATAAGTGTTAAGTAATAAGAATTTATTGTCATTGTCTCTCAGCATGTACCTGTGTAACGGTTAGGTAAACATAAATGTAATTAGTCACAGCTGACTTGGGGTGAAATAAACAGGAAATTCTAATTATCAATACTTACAGGTGTCAAAACCTGATATACAAACATTCAGAAACAAAGTTTTATGTACTAGATCATTTTATTTTCACTCTAGCATTTAAAACAATAATGTGATTTATATGCAAGATTATCACAACGCAACATGACTTAGATAATTAAAAATGACTTATTTAAATTGATTTTTATACCAAAAAATCATTATTTCTAATTAAAGAAGAACTCAATTTTGTTAATTTAAATAAGGATTTTTCTATCACTAATTTAAAATGCCATAGCATAGATGCACATAAAAATATTATATATTGGCAATTCAATAATTAGGTAAATGGTGGGTCACTGTCAAAAGGAGACTTTGTGGTATTCAGATGTTTGTGTAATTTAAAATGACAGAAACCAAAAGATAAAAAATAAAATTCCATTTTTGTCAGCTTATTAAATTGAATATAAAAGTTTAAATGATATAGCATAATTAGATAATGTATTAGAAATCATATGACAAATTTTCATTTTTTTGTGAACTTTCCCTTTAAGTCAGCTAGGCCAGACACCCGTGTAAACAGGTCTCTTTCCCTAGGGCGATTTATTCAAGCATTCGGCATATATAAGAACATTATGTGCGCAGCGTATCCCCGTAGGCGCCAAGAACTGGACCTCTATGAACGAGATATTGTCGAAATGGCCACAAGATACCCCAGGAAGGGCTTTTACGAGTATAACAACAAATTCTCCCTTGATGCCGCAGCACATTTGAGGTTTAATAATTTAATTATCGACTTGCCTATCAGAAACAATACTCTGTTTTGTAACATATTTGCTAATGCACGACCGAATAGTTGCAACTTTTGCGGTAGTTCTTTTCCTTCGTCGGGCGTTCGCATTCAATTACTTATTCAGAGAAATTCCAGTAGATCCCTTAATAGAGTTGATGACGTTGCAGATGTGTATGGCCGAGAGCGGGTTACTTATCTGGACAGAGATTTGTAATAACTTTAATGGCGTAAGGGTTTGTGCTTCACTGCGATGTCGAAACCAACATATTTGTCTTAGTTGCAAAGGAGAGCATCCAAAACTAAATTGTTCAATTTCAAAAAAACGAGATGTTTGGGTCTCAGAAAAGTGGGACCCAGGTAATGAAGAAATGAAAGATTTCAGTGTTACACCAGTTCAATCTCCTATTATTATAGATCGTCTGGAACACGAACTTTTATTACACCCTGGTCGTAGCTTAACCGACTATCTGATTTCTGGATTAAAGTTCGGCTTCCACACAGGTTTAAATCATCTGCCTCAAAACTCTATTGTATACAAAAGTTTACATTTAGCCTTAAACGATAAACAATCTGTAACTGAGTTAATTGATATGGAGCTTCGAAAAGGTTATTTGTCCGGTCTGATTACGAATATTCCGTTTGATTCCTATCGTGTTAAACCTATAGGTTTAGCAATAAGCAAATACAGTCTAAAGAACAGGTTAATTGTTGACTTGCCTGCACCTCATGACGACAATAACAACCCCAGTCAAAACGAGTTGATTTGTAAAGAAGAATTTTCCTTGAATTATGTCACCATCGATGACAATATTAGACTTATAAAGTCTATAGGTGTTGGTACCTTGTTAATTAAAACAGACATCACGGATGGGTTTAAAATTATGCCTATTTCTCCAGGTTTATGGCCCTATCATTGTATCAAGTGGGATGGGAAGTATTATTATTTTAATCGTTTAGTATTCGGGAGTCGTTCGAGTCCCAAGATTTTCGACCAGCTTTCGTCGGCTTTATGCTGGATTGCACAACATAATTATAGTATTGATAATATTTTACATTTTTTGGATGACTTTTCGTGATTGTACCTCCTGTAAGTTAGCCTTTTTTTTGGCTTTCTTCGTTGCAGAGAGTTTACTTTTGATGGTGTTAATAATTCAAATTTCCTTTCCTTAGAAGATGCGTGTGTAGAATCGTCTGGAGCCTTTTTCACTTTACGTTTAATGTCTTCTAAATGTGATCCTTTAAAGATCACAGGAAGCGATTTTTGAGTTGCGGTTTTTTGCAATTTATCCATGAATTATTTAATTAGAATGACAAAAATCGTTTAGAAAATGTTAAAATCTCATCGGGGTGTGTTTACCAGTCGATTAAAAATCGATAAATAAATAATCGATTCATCGATTACTTCCCCTGAAATACATCTTTTCACTACGTCACACGTGTCCAAGCGCAAATCAGCTGATTGTAAACAATGGCTAGTGAAAGCGAGAGCGACCAAGAATGCATTCCCGATTTAAACATCGAATCGCAGACTGTTAAACCATATATGTTTGAGCCAATGTCACAAGCATCGGGAACGAATCGGGATAACTCAGAAAGTAGCAGTTCTTCCAGTTCTGACGAAAATGATTCTCAGAATGATCTTGACGATGTTTCGTTATGATAAGTCAGATCGTGAGTTTTTATGTAACTGTTCGTTGTATTTTTATTTGTTCTGTCACATAGATACGGTGAACTTTATAAATTTGGTGTCAATATTTTTACAGACGTTTATATTCTTTTTTCAGAGCGTTTTTACACTACACAAATTACAGCTAATGCGTGCATGTCCTGGACAACGTGCATGGCCAAATTATCAATATAATTTGCTAGTCTGTCATAAACTGAAGCATTGATATTATGGAAAGAATGAATAATTTTGTGAAACATTTTTTTTTAATTTCATAATTTTCTTGTAGGTGTACCTGTCAAATGTGCATGAATATGCCAACTGCACATGAACAAAAATGTTGCAGGGACACAAACATAGTAGATGGGAAAATTGAGGCGGCAGGGATAGACTGCATAACCTTACATGATGGGTTTGAGGTGAACTGCCTAAATGAGCATGTATTAGAACATTCTTATTGGGAGTACTTGGAGGAAAATGGACCCTTAGAAGAACATGAAAGAATTCATGAGTAAGCTCACAAAGTTGTGTATATGTTTTATGCTTTTTTTGTGTGTGTGTTAGGATAGCAAACATTTCTCAGACTCTGGGAGGATATCCAGGATTTTAGTTAAGGGGCCTGAATTTTTAGTGTTTTATGCAAAAAACATTTTTTTACCAGTTTAAGATGAGGGGGGCATACACCCTTCATGCGCATGCACTGTCCAAATCCCTGTCTGTTTCAAATGAGTTGTTGAATGCTACTCGATCTCAGATAAAAGGTTACCCCTGAAGTGCTAGTTAAGGTACACATAAGATCATAGAAGTCTTTACTCATATCATCAATTAAATGCAACATGTGATTTTTTTGTTCATATTCTATAAACATACATTTTTTTTTTATTTGCAGAGTGTATCGTCATCTTGCATACAGAAGATTTGTCCGTTGGGTTTACCACAAGTTGGGAAAGAAAAACAGGAAAGTGCTGCCCTCTTGTGTGGTGAAAGCTATCAGAGACAGGTTTCTTTCCCAACAGTACTGTGGGTTTAAATATCCAGAATAAAAGATCTTGTTTTCAGTTCTGTAGACTATTTTTTAACATGTGAAAATTACATACCAACATCTTTTTAATCAGAAATTTATGTTGCAGTAGTAAAAGCTAAATGATTTGATATTTTATATAAATAAAATATCTGCCATATTTGATTGCCCCTTTGGTACATTTTTGCTTCTTTTCAACTAAATAAATTCAACAGATTAATCAGAGGTGTCCCAAAAGTAAACAAAATATTGTTTTACAGAGCAAACACAACAACAATATTATAGATTTAATTTCTGTTAAATCGAGAGACATGTTCTTGAACAATTTCTTCCTTCGGTCTTCTGGGTGTAGTTCGTGAAAGAGTAGGAGGTCTCTGCTTATCAACACCTTTCACATTTTCTAGAGCCTCTCTAAAAGTTGGGTATTGATCCCTCCGAATAAGCAATTGTTCATAAAGGCTTTCTACATATCCTGAAAGAAAAATATAAATTTCAACTTGTTGATTATCAATTCCATCATCATCCACCAATTCACATTCAGGGAGCCAGTCAGGATCATCTGACTCTTTCTGAGGACTTTCATTATCATCTATATCTACTGATGGTTGCATAAGATTTATAGCTGGTAATGAGGACTTGAATGAACTGGTCTGTGTTGCAACACTAGCTTGACTTGAATAGGTCTGTGTTCCTTGGGTTCTTGTGACCTTAGAAAAAATATTTACATATCATTACTATGTGTCATGAAGTAGATATAATAAATACATATTTTATACGTTATCGACTGAGAATCAGGGTTAGTTATTAAATAAAAGTTGCAAATATTTAGGACATATAATAAAACTGTTTTTTTGCAGCAGTAAGTTAGATTTATATAATCCCGGGCCAGGGTTCATATTTTTGTTTTATGTACTATATATGTAGAAACTTTTTAGCAGTAAGTTAAAATTTTACTGATCACAATGGTGACATATATTTATTAAGTGAAACAATGTTTTTCTCAAATATCTGACAGTTTTATTTCAAACTTACAACAGATGAGGTCTGAATATATGCGTTGTATGTGATAGGCCCTGAACTCTGGTCTTCGGGGACATCCACAACTTGACTCTCTGTCTCACTTTGGTCTGATGAAGTCTCAATTGGGTGGTTACCAGATTCATCATTCTCACTAGTGCATGTTGCATCATGAGTCATTTCCTTTTCTTTTAATATCTGTGACATTGTCTAAGTACAAAAATATGCCATATTAAAAAAAATTCTCAGACCTAATTTGTATATTCATACCTGTACATTCATTATAACAATAATCATGATAACATATACATGTATGTAAGGAAAAGGAATTGTGCTTAAAATCTATATACAAATAAACTATGGAAATATATAATATGGCAATGCATTATTGAGCTTTTACCTCTAATCGTCTACGTTTATCCACGGCTGATGAAGTTCGGGTTCCTTTTCTCTTCACAACTTGATCCCCCTTTTTTGCAGGCACAGAATAATCAAATATTGTTGGTACGGCATCTGGTTTAAGCTGAAGCTTCTTTATTTTGTATCCTATTGATGCTGCAAATACTGGATTTACAACAAACTGTTCATTGTCAAAGTGCTTTGCACAAAGTCTTGCTGTAGGTGACGGACTGAAATTTTCCCTTCGTACACGCACAAGCCATGCTTTCTTTCTCTTCTCGTCTTTCGGAAATTCAAACAAACTTATTCCCTGACCTGACCTACTTTTACAATTATACGCCACACAATAAACCATACTATATTTGGACAAATACACGCTTCGATAAATATTTCTCAGGTAACAATTGTAAGTACACGTGGTTATCGATCGAGTTTTGTTTACATGTAACAAGGACACAAATGACGTAGTATAAAATGGGAAGTAACTGTGGTACCAAAAAATCGCGGGAAATTCAATTAGGTATAAAATCATTATTTTACAGGTAAAATGGTAGAAAAAAATGAAATAATAAATTGTTTTAGGTTTTATACATAATTGTGAACAGTTTTTTAAAGAAAAATAAAAACACACAAAAAATCACTTCCTGTGATCTTTAAATAAAGGAGTGAAGGTTAAGATTTTTGAGAATTGAATGTACACTCCTGTGAGAGAGATGGCAGAGTGTCAGCGTAGAAGATTTGCTAGCGGAGCACTTTCTTGCGCCCCTTTGTTTATTAATGATGAGTTTGTTCCTTTATCGTGTAATTCTTTTATTCGTTATTTAAATGAGATCATAGGTCGATTTAGTTTAAATGCTTAAATTTCTTATTAAGAGTTAGGTCACTCTTTTAGGATAGGAGCTGCAAGTTCCGCTGCAGCAGCTGGTTTAGAAACCCACAGTATTAAAACATTAGGTAGGTGGTCTTCAGACTGTTACATGCGATACATTAGGGTGGACCCAAAGGTTATTGAAAGGGCACAAAATGATATGTGTCTTTAGCTGTGTATTTGAACTGTCTTATGTCAAATTATTTAATCTATTACATGATCTAATACACATAATATGTTATTATGATTAATGTTGTATTTTTCTTGGGGCTTCACTCACACATTACATTTATTCGTTCATTTGGTAGCATAATTTCAGGAAATTATTTTCCCCCAATTCATTGATACATCATTTTCGTAGTTTAAAGTAAATATTTACTTTCCACAATTAAGCTTAATTAATTGTAATAAGACATGTTCGCAGGTATATGTTGTTTACTTTAACTTTAAGCGAAGAAACAAATTTCGACAATGCTTGAACAAGAAACCATTCAACCTAACAGCTCACCATGGACAGCACCGATTGTCTTAGTTCGGAAGCGTGATTCGTCGTGGCGTTTTTGCGTTATTGTAAGATAAACGCCGTGTCTAAGAAGGATGCTTATCCTCTTCCGCACATCGACGAGACATTGGACAGTCTTTCTGGCGCAAAGTTCTTTTGCACTGCTGATATGGCCAGTAGCTTTTGACCAGTTTCCGTAGCGGAAAAACATCCTGCTAAAACACAAAAGGTCTTTTCGAGTATTGTCAGATACCGTTTGGGTTTGCGAATAGTCCGAGAACTTTCGAACACCTCTATAACATCCATAAGATAACAGAAGCAGAGAGACTTGAGATGTGGACCAATTTCTGTAAGACTACAGTTTGACAATCCAAACTTATTGATCCATCTCCACTTTCATATCGGTTTAGATCTATCACCTCTTCTACAGCCATTCCGTCCGTAAAATCAACAGTTTTCATTGCTCCGTCCACATCCACCACGACCGCTATTTCGAACACTTCCGTCGTCTCCTCTCAACAGCCTACTTCCATGACTTCAGCCGCCTACTCTCTACTGTCCACTTCAAAGACTTCCGCCGTCTGCTGTGTACCATTACTTCTGCCGTTTCCGTTCCAGTTGTTCCAGTCCATGACACACCACTTCCTGATCCTTCCACAGTGATTGCTTCAGCCCATTCCGAAGATGGTCTCACCTAAGACATCGACTTTGCCATTGTCGTTCCTCAGGCCGTGCCTGTTGGTCTTTCCGCCTCTTCGGAACAGAAGATATCCCTACAGGATTATCTTCTGTGCTCATGTAACCAGCCCTCAGATGTCCGTCAGGTGTCAGATTGCTCATCTTTGTTTGGCATTAAAGCCACGTCCGATGAAACCACCCAAACTTTATGTTTGGACTATCCCCCGTTTGTACTTCCGCCCATTCCAGAAACCAAGGACGAGTGCGAAAGATACATACGGTTGTTGGCTAATTTCATGGATCTCTTCGCCCGCCAAAGAGAGATAGTCATACAGAAACTTCCATCTTTAAATAGTGATCAACAAAAAGATATTCGTGCCCTGAAAGCAGAGAACCAAAGGTTGCAGAAAGAGCTGGCCGAAGTCATAACCAAGGAAAAGTACATTCTTTCGGAACTGTGATGTTTATTTTTAATTTTAAGTTGTAACTGATAAGTGATCTAAATATCTCTATTTTTATTGAGTGATTGATTTATTGAAAAATGTATATAACCATATGTTGCTAATCTTTTTGGAAGAAGTAGGTATTTTTAGTACAAAGTATTTTATATTATATACTAATACTTGTGTTAAAGGTGAAAAGTGATACTTGTTTTCTTGTTATTAATATGTAGTAGGTGCTATTATTGAAATTATAGATTATATGCACTGTTGAATTATGGTTTTACATCATATGGAATACTCATTGTTATTGTTAATGTTTTAACTTATTTTAATATTGTTAAGACTATTGTGTATTTTTTTTCTCATAATCATAAGGTCTTTAAGGGGAGGGGAGTGTGATGGTGATACCTTGTTAAGACTATATATTGCTGTGATACTATGTTATATTTATTGTTTAACTTTCACTTTGTGTATATGTCAGCCAGTATTATTATTTTTGCTGTAGTAGCCCCCCTATTTATTTTTCTCATTTGTTTACATTTGAAGCTTACTTTGATGGGCGCCGCCAGAGAAACTATAATGCAGTAAAATATATGTAGTAAATATATGTCATCTATGAGCTAGTAACTTCGAATTAACTTAAGTTTACGGCTTTTTTTAAGATGGTCCGGGGCATCCTTTAAATGGAAAGAGCCATTGACAAGAAAATGGAACAGAAAATGTTCCAAATATGAATAAAAGAATGAATTAAAGAGGAGCGCGCTTTAATACTCCCTTTTACAATGCTGCTTGTACTTTATATGTGGAACCCTTAATGTTTTTTTTTATAAATCTACGTTGAATTATACTTAAAGTAATATATTTTTATTGGTCTTTGTTAAGCAGTAAGTATAATTATTAAACGAAGTGATTTTTGCTTTATTTGGTTGACTTTAATGGTTGCATATGATTTAATATTTAGTGAGTGAGTTGGTGTTTTACGCCCGTGCAACGCTATATAGGTTATTTACAGGCGATGAACATGAAAAGGATGATAAAATGAACATGAAATGATGATGATAAATGAAATATGGGGATGGGGTGGGAAACAAAGGACCGGTAAATTTTGAGCGAGTGAGTGAGTGAGTGAGTTGGTGTTTTACGCCCGTGCAACGCTATATAGGTTATTTACAGGCGATGAACATGAAAAGGATGATAAAATGAACATGAAATGATGATGATAAATGAAATATGGAGATGGGGCGGGAAACAAAGGACCGGTAAATTTTGAAGAACCACAGGAAAAGGGGAGAGGTGGGTAGGGGCGGAAAATTTAGCCTATGTGGTGCACTACTTGGCGGTCCACAAAGGGGTCTTTTACGTGCATGAAGCGTGGCACTCTCCACACACGTTGGCCCACTATGGTCGGCGGTCAGGGTTTCCGTATTATAGACCTGACAACCCCCGCGGACGAGGGCCACCCTATTCAGCCACCTAGGGTACACACTTGGTCGCTCTGTGGGCTGAGCACTGACCCGACGTCAGAATCCCAAGACCCTTAGTCGCCTCTTACGACAAGCTAGGCTCTGCTGCGGGCCTATTCGCCACCCGGGCCCCGCACGGGACTATATATAAAGGAACAAATATTTATAATGAAAAAATACATTTTAGAGTGAATAGAAAACTCTAATAATTCAGTATTTGAAATAAATATATATAAAGGAACAAATGAAAGTGAAAAGAAAACTTTCAAACAAAAATATTTATAATGAAAAAAGTACATCTTAGAGTGAATATAAAACTCTAATAATTCATCTTTCACTGTAAATCTAATTGAAAGTATAAAAAAAACTTTCAAATTAAAAAAATCTTTAAAAAATATACAAATGCAAACAACTGGTGTATGGTCCGACAATTATAATTCTTAGTAACGCTGACCACTGACGAGACCTGGCGTTTAAAAAATAGAGGTCGAAACACCAAATAATAAAGATGAAAAATAAAATTAAATGGTATTTTTACAAACACATATACTATAAATTATTTCGAGTGTTTGTGCTGATATCGGCTTGGGTGAGATTTGGCGATTTAATTTATAATTTCCAACATTAAATATTAACAACCGTCTCAGAACTTTCATCAATTAGAAAAATAATAAAAAAAATTCTGGACGAATCATTTTGCCGAGGCTTGCTTTTTCCTAATGGATAGAGACCATGTTCAGAGCTGCCAATATGTTAGTCAGTTAGTTATTGCTTTACTCCCAAGCAGCACATTTTCGGCTAGCTTGCACCTGAGATTTTGATTACGAACTGCAGATTTATTCTTGTTGTCAAAAGTTAAACCGGGTCGGAAAAGTTGCAAGTTTGTTTTACAGAATATAATTCAAACAGTATGTATGTTAAATCGTCTAAAAACTTTCATTAGCTGGACAAACAAATGCGTAAAAATTGGTCGCTTAAATATATATACGTGTTTTTGTATTTATGATTTCAGAAGTCTCATTTAAAAGAACGGAATGCATGTTGAACATTAACAACTGTCTTAGAACTTTCATTAATTGGACAAACATTTCAACATTCTAGACGAAACATTTTCCTGAGGCTGGATTTTTCAGAAAGAATGAAGACGTTCAATGCTGTCAATGTGACATGAGATTAACAGCAAGTGGCTTCCAAATTTTCCCAACAGAAGTTCACAAGCGAATGTCTCCTTATTGTTATTTTGTTATATGTAATAATAACTTGGGCCTGTACCATCTTGTCTTAATCTCTGTTTCTGAGACATAGTGGATGCATATACTAAAATTACGTCCCGTGCGGGGCCCGGGAGGCGAATAGGCCCGCAGCAGCGCTAAGCTTGTGGTAAAAGTCCACTAAAGAGCGCTCAGACACTTGACGTTGGGGTCCCGTGCGGGTTCCGGGTGGCGAATAGGCCCGCAGCAGCGCTAAGCTTGTCGGTAAAAGTCCACTAAAGAGCGCTCAGAAACCTGACATCGGGTCAGGCCGCTTTGCCCACAAAGCGACTGGGATGTGTGCCCCAGGTGGTTGAATGGGGCAGCCCTGACATCGAGAGATGCGGGGTCGTCAGGCGATAATGCGGAAAACCTGACCGCAAACGATAGTGGTGCACCGTGTTGGGAAAAATGTCACGTTCCTCGCACGTTAAAGAACCCTGCTGCAGGTCTCGGTAAGAGTAGGACCCGTAGGATCCCTATGCAGGAGACAAAATTTCCCGTCCCTACCCATCACTCCTTTTTCCAGTGGCAGTCAAAACTCTCCTACCCGATTGGCCTTGTGTCCCCATTTCCTCCACTTCATCATCATTTCATGTTCATTGTATCACCACTTTCATGTCCATCTCCCGGATATAGCCGAAATCGCGCTGCTTGGGAGTAAAGCAATAACTAACTAACTAACTATACTAAAATTACTTGGCAAACTGTATTGGCAACAAAGACTACAAAGATAAAGAATTCTCTAGGCAATATCAGACTAGCCTGATAACCTGTACAAGATAGTTTGGCTACTCTCTTCAGATCTAGTCTTATAACACAAGACGTCTAGGGTGCCCTCTTCATATGTTTTGTGTGAGATGTCTGAGAATAAATAAATTATTAAATGTATTACTGCAGTTCTTAAGCACCGTCCCCTGGTGACCTCAGCATTCAAAGAACACCAATTTTCTTTGGGTGCTTTGATCACGGGGAGAACTGGACAGTACATATAGAATTCAAAAAATATATATAAACATATATCAATGCTATATGTTATTCGTAAGTTTTGCAGTAAAACATCGCCCCCTGGTGACCATAGCATGCATATGATAATAAAATATATCTTGTATGTGTGATCTGGTCACGGGGAGGACTGTAACTATTTTTTTTTTCTTTCTTTTTTTTTTACTTAGGCACGGACCATTTGATTTTCTGGGGGGGGGGGCTGGGATTTTTTTGAAAAAAATTTCATGGCCTTACAATTTATCATTGTGACACATGGTTTCTTTATATCCAGACTTTTATTTGACCATACATATAGAATCTGTAATTGTCATGTATTCCATTACTGTAAACTAAATGTTATTATTCATGTATATAATCTATGTAATGACACTGCCCTCTGAGGTACCTTCATTGGGGGAAAAAATAATGTCTAATGTTAATATTTGGACATTGATAATTGCGGCACGACGTCTTATGTTTGAAGCAAATTTCTGACGAACCTGTTGAATTAGAATAGATGAAGTTAAGTATGAAGGATGTACATATCATACAGAACTTGTATATATGTGTGTTGTGAGCATATAATGGGGCTTTATTGCAAAATTTTAGTATTTTCAAGCTTCCTGAAGTTCAGGATCAACTGAATAATCACCTTTAAGACCCATTATCATTATTTTTTTTTATTATTGAGCATTAAATGTTAAAGTAATAAACATGTCTACCGTCCTACTGATCTATCAACTCAATTGTAATTTTACCCTGGAGCAAGAATACTTGAAGAACAGCTTCCGACATAAGACGTCGTGGCGCAACTTGTTTTCTTTCTTTAAAATGTTAATTGTTTACTTTTCATGGTGGAATTTGTGCTGCTTATGGGAAGAGCAATCACAGGCTCATATGCGACCGTAGCTGCAAGAATGTAGCACCTTTGACATCTTTTTGATTAGGTGGAGCTACAAAGGGGTCCCATTATCAGTGATTATGCTGTGATTCGAAATTAGGTTTAGCCTTCACAAGACTTAAAATGGATTGAGACAGTCAGGAAAACTTTGAAACGCTCTATCTTCAGTTAATTTTTCTAGAAAGGTCCCGTAAATATAAGTTTTCACGAAAATATTGTCACTTTTTCTATATTGATCCTGAACTTTACTATTGAAGTTCAAGATCAAAATTATAAAAAAAAAGTCGGATTTTGTGGTAAAAGCTTAATATTCTTAGGCAATATCACAATTCACCAAGAAAATATTAATGAAATCTCTACAGATACTATACACCGCATTCAAACACTCAAACTTTGAGCGTAACTTTCAGACGGCTGCTCCCTTAATAATATAACTAATGCGACCGCTCTGCCATCGACCATATTATTTAAGATAACATACTACCGACTAAATAAATCAATACTGATATGGGTGGACAGTGGGGTCTTCTTTTCCAGCTCCCCGCCCTTCTACCACCGCTTCACGTACCCTCAACTCCCGTATCCCCGTTCCCCCTGTCCGCCCCCTCATGTTATCTTGGTGAACCTCTTCTTAATATATAATTTATTTCATTACTTTTTCATGGAATGCGAATCGATCACTGACTAATCTTAGGAAGAGATGAGCTATATTAACCAATCAGAGTCATACGGTGTTGATCTTGAACTTTGTTATTACTGAAACTAATTTGCATCTCATAAATATTCAAAAGTGACAATACGTCATGAGGATAAGCGATCCGTGCCGCTAAAGTAGAGAAACTGAGACTCCACACCGTACAATTAACATTTACAGCCAACTACATTCTCTTTTAGGTAATCTTTCAACAGCAAGAGATGAGTTATTAAATAACATGAAAAAATAATGTATTATTATTATTGTTATTATTTCTAATTATTACTATTCTTACTAATTATACTCTTATCACTATATATATTAACACTATCATGATCATAGTAAGTGCTCTGCTCTGGTAATCATATTATAATTAACTAAGGATCACTGTACTTATTTAAAACTAGAAATATTTTATTTTTATTTTATTTAAAATCATTGTAATCAACTCTAATTAAATGTATATTGTGATTATCAATGTGATTGTTCAGCTCATTCGTGGGCGTCTTGATTGACAATAAAGAATTTGTTTGTTAAAAAAAAAAAAAAATAAACATATTCATATAGTGTTTGGCATTTTCAATATTTTTGGTAGAGCGCGTCTGAGGAGTCTTGAATAGACGAAACGCGCGTCAGGCGTAGCAAAATTTATTGTCTAGAACTTTGTTGTCATTTGTATTTGCCCACAGAATTGAGGTTCGGGGAAAAAAATGAATTATTCCCGAATTCTTGAACTGATTATGATGGAAGATTACTTAATTCCACAGCTGACCATCATGTATTATATGATAATAAATTTCCATAATTGCCTTTAACTACATAAATGACAGCTGTATTAGTTTTACCATCACTTTCGATAACGGCTTCACAATTGCCCAATAATTTCAAATTTTAATCGTCCCGTGCGGGGCCCGGGTGCCGAAAAGGCCGGCAGCAGAGCCTAGCTTGTCGTAAGAGGCGACTAAGGGTCTTAGGATTCTGACGTCGGGTCAGTACTCAGCCCACATCGACCAAGTGTGTATCCTAGATGGCTTAATAGGGTGGCCCCCGTCCACGGGGGTTGTCGGAAACCCTGACCGCCGCCTATGGTGGGCCAACGTGTGTGGATAGTGCCACGTTTCATGCACGTAAAAGACCCATTCTATGACCACCAAGTAGTGCACCACATAGGCTAAATTTTCCGCCGCTACCCACCTCTCCCCTTTTCCTATGGTTCAAAATTTACAGTTCCCATGTTTCCCACCCCACCCAATATTTCATTTATCATCATCATTTCATGTTCATTTTATCATCCTTTTTTGTTCATCGCGTGTAAATAATCTATATAGCGTTGCACGGGCGGAAAACATCAACTCGCTCAACTTACACTTAGATTAATTTTCTTTCCAAAAGTAAGGTGAAAAAGAGGAAATTCTGATGTTGCTCACTAACTCACTCAAACGTTTATCACTTCCATATGCAAACACTTTTGTATTTGATTTTGACAATTTCGGCTTTATATGCACTTTCATCCATCACATTACCGCTACTTCCAGTATCGATCAAAACATGAATTGGTGTATCATTGATTTCAACTTGCATATTTGGTCGCGATTTTACAGTTCACGAATTAATTTCTTCCTATAATCCAAAAGTATAATTCTTATCTGAAGTTGAACTTGTTTCATTTCCTTTGACATCGATTTGATTCACTCTCTTGTACCGTCGCGGTCTTCTGTTGTGTTGTTTCGTGAAGCTTATTGTTGCGAAATGGTCGGGTCTGTCGTATTTTGAACACTTCCCCATAGCTGGACAATTTCCTCCATGCATTCCACCACATCTTCCACATTCGGTTTTTGACGATGTTTTAGTCTCTTTTGTCTTTCGTCTTTCCATAAAGCGTGGATTGTTTCGTCGTTTCTGCTTTCTCAGCGCGATTGTAGACTCTCCTTCGGTTTTCTCAATATCCGCCCCGTGCGGGTTCCGGAGGGCGAATAGGTCCGCAGCATCGCTAAGCTTGTGGTAAAAGTCCACTAAAGAGCGCTCAGACACTTGACGTTGGGGTCCCGTGCGGGTTCCGGGTGGCGAATAGGCCCGCAGCAGCGCTAAGCTTGTCGGTAAAAGTCCACTAAAGAGCGCTCAGAAACCTGACATCGGGTCAGGCCGCTTTGCCCACAAAGCGACTGGGATGTGTGCCCCAGGTGGTTGAATGGGGCAGCCCTGACATCGAGAGATGCGGGGTCGTCAGGCGATAATGCGGAAAACCTGACCGCAAACCATAGTGGTGCACCGTGTTGGGAAAAATGTCACGTTCCTCGCACGTTAAAGAACCCTGCTGCAGGTCTCGGTAAGAGTAGGACCCGTAGGATCCCCATGCAGGAGGCTAAATTTCCCGTCCCTACCCATCAGTCATTTTTCCAGTGGCAGTCAAAACTCTCCTACCCGATTGGCCTTGTGTCCCCATTTCCTCCACTTCATCATCATTTCCTGTTCATTGTATCACCACTTTCATGTTCATCTCCCGGATATAGCCGAAATCGTGCTGCTTGGGAGTAAAGCAATAACTAACTAACTAACTTGACGTTGGGTCAGGCCGCTTTGCCCACAAAGCGACTGGGATGTGTGCCCCAGGTGGTTGAATGGGGCAGCCGTGACATCGAGAGATGCGGGGTCGTCAGGCTATAATGCGGAAAACCTGACCGCAAACCATAGTGGTGCACCGTGTTTGGGAAATGTCACGTCCCTCGCACGTTTAAGAACCCTGCTGTAGGTCTCGGTAAGAGTAGTTTCGCTTGTCGAAATTTGAACACTTCATACTCTGTGTTTTTCTTCGGTGCTGTGGATATTATATTGTGATAAGCTAAATGAAACACATCTTTACTCTATAACTTAAATACTCAGACAATTAAATGTTAAACCACATTACAGACATTACAGGCTAAATATCAATCAACAGTGCATTTGTGAGCAATTAAACAAACTATCCATCTCTGAAGAACACATTAATTTTTTTCTGAACTCTTAACCTTAGAAAGTTGTCAAACTGGTAAATTCACCCGTGCGGGTTCCGGTTGGCGAATATGCCCGCAGCAGCGCTCAGCTTGTCGGTAAAAGTCCACTAAAGAGCGCTCAGAAACCTGACATCGGGTCAGACCGCTTTGCCTGTAAAGCGACTGGGATGTGTGAGCCAGGTGGTTGAATGGGGCAGCCCTAACATCGAGAGATGCGGGGTCGTCAGGCGATAATGCGGAAAACCTGACCGCAAACCATAGTGGTGCACTGTGTTCGGAAAAATGTCACGTTCCTCGCACGATTGGTCTTGTGTCCCAATTTCTTCCACTTCATCATCATTTTATGTTCATTGTATCACCACTTTCATGTTCATCTCCCGGATATAGCCGAAATCGTGCTACTTGGGAGTAAAGCAATAACTAACTTACTTACTAATCAAACTGTTAAATTGATATATTACATTTCAGGACTTATTATTTGCGTAACGTTAAGTAAAATGACACAAGTTATCACCTGCTGAATTAAAACATGGATCCTGGACAAGGATCAAATATAAACAATGTCAGGGTTCTTTAAACATAGAAGATAATGAGATGTGGAATAAGTGTACGCGACACACCCTACACTATAAATGATAAATTAAAAAAAAACAGCCAGCAACCTTAAATGTGACCAATGGTCGCTGCTCGCTGTTTTTCAATTGATCCTGGATTGAAAATAAAATACATATGATTCAAATCCAATCCTTAAGTCCAATAAAAGACCCTCTTCTTGACAAAAAAAAAACAATTAAAATAAATTCGACGAAATACATTTAAAATAGTTTAATAAGAACATAAACATGATAAGAGTAATGAAATGTTTTTTGTATAAAAGATGATCAGTCAATCTAGAAATACATGTAGGTACGTTTGTACCTAAAATACGATTTGGGATAGTTGGTTATGTGGGCATGTTTTTAGCTCACCTGGACCGAAGGTCCATGTGAGCTTATGCCATCACTATGCGTCCGTCGTCGTCTGTCGTCGTCCGTCGTCGTCTGTCGTCGTCTGTCGTCCGTTAACAATTTCAAAAATCTTCTCCTCTGAAACCACTGAACCAATTTAACAGAAACTTGGCAGGAATGATATATGACATGTTGGCAACAAACGATCCTCATTTTGAAATGCTTTGATAAAAAACATGGCCGCCGTTACTAAAAATAGACTAGGGGGGTCAGACTACTGTTTTTGGCTTATAAATCAAAAAGTATAAGAGATAGAGGAAATCTGAGGCCACGCTACTGATTCAGCATCAAAAGCTCTACAAAAGTCTCCATTTGGTCAAAGTTGTCAGATGACCCCTTATAGAGGTTACGGCCCTTTAAAGGTGAAAAATAGCATTTTTTCATGTTTTTGGCCTACAGATTGAAAACTATTGCAGATAGAGATTAGCTGTTGCTTGCTTAAATGTTCAGCTCATTTAACTCTACAAAAGTCTCCATAGGGTCGAAGTTGTCAGATGACCCCTTATAGGGGTTACGGCCCCTTAAAGGTGAAAAATAGCCATTTTTCATGTTTTTGGCCTACAGAATGAAAACTATTGCAGATAGAGATTAGCTGTTGCTTGCTTAAATGTTCAGCTCATTTAGCTCTACGAAATTCTCCATAGGGTCGAAGTTGTCAGATGACCCCTTACAGGGGTTACGGCCCCTGAAAAATAGCCATTTTTCATGTTTTTGGCCTACAGAATGAAAACTATTGCAGATAGAGATTAGCTGTTGCTTGCTTAAATGTTCAGCCCATTTAGCTCTACAAAATTCTTCATAGGGTCGAAGTTGTCAGATGACCCCTTATATGGGTTACGGTCCCTGAAAAATAGCCATTTTTCATGTTTTTGGCCTACAGAATGAAAACTATTGCAGATAGAGATTAGCTGTTGCTTGCTTAAATGTTCAGCTCATTTAGCTCTACAAAATTCTCCACAGGGTCGAAGTTGTTAGATGACCCCTTATAGGGGTTACGGCCCCTGAAAAAAGTGATTTTTCATGTTTTTGGCCTACAGAATGAAAACTATTGCAGATAGAGATTAGCTGTTGCTTGCTTAAATGTTCAGCTCATTTAGCTCTACAAAAGTATAGGGTCAACATCAAGACCAGGTGAGCAATTCAGGCTCCTGGGAGCCTCTTGTTTAGATATTTACCTTAGTCCTCAGTTACCAAAAAAAAAAAATACATAATATAAATTTAACTTTCCTATTTTGAATTGTTGTTGTTCTACATGTTTAAACTCTTTCTTTGGCGGGTTTGTTGGCAACTCTTGACACGAATGGTATTTTCAGGTCCCATCAGTGGAGACGAAGAAATCGCTACACTTACTCTTGAAATTTATTAATTGACGTTGTCGCTGTGGTACTGTGTTAAGTTGTGTCCATGTCTCATGTAACACTTTCAGAATGAAAGCCTGAGGGGGAAAAATGAATTTTCCCGTGCCACGAAGAGCACCCGTTATGTCAAGAACCTGATTTTGCTCTTAGTCTAATATATTTTTTTTTCGTCCCGTGCGGGGCCCGGAGGGCGAATAGGCCCACAGCAGCTCTAAGCTTGTCGGTAAAGAGCGCTCAGAAACATGACATCGGGGTCAGGCCGCTTTGCCCACAAAGCGACTGGGATGTGTGCCCCAGGTGGTTGAATGGGGCAGCCCTGACATCGAGAGATGCGGGGTCGTCAGGCGATAATGCGGAAAACCTGACCGCAAACCATAGTGGTGCACCGTGTTGGGAAAAATGTCACGTTCCTCGCACGTTAAAGAACCCTGCTGCAGGTCTCGGTAAGAGTAGGACCCGTAGGATCCCCATGCAGGAGGCAAAATTTTCCGTCCCTACCCATCACTCCTTTTTCCAGTGGCAGTCAAAACTTTCCTACCCGATTGGCCTTGTGTCCCTATTTCCTCCACTTTATCATCATTTCATGTTCATTGTATCACCATTTTCATGTTCATCTCCCGGATATGGTGGAAATTGTGCTGCTTGGGAGTAAAGCAATAACTAATAACTAACTAATATTTTTTTCTGAGATCAGGCATCTTCTGGACAACCCATTCTTCAGTTAGTATTTCTCTTGATCACATTTATATACGATTCATTACAATTATTATACGAAAGTCATGGTAACCAGGGATGTTGAAAACGGGGTCTAAAGGCATACTTTTCTAAATTGAAAGGAGATGGCCTTTTAGATATGGTATACAATAGTCTTCTATGAAGTTGCTATCGCCATACATATTTAGAATAGTTAACTCTCTTCTTATAGGTCGAACAACGTACTGAAGTTGAGTATTTGCGGTAAGCAACAATGATGGTGCTACTATCAGGCTGTGGTTCGAAGGGAACAAAACCCTTTTTCACTCGCTTACCATATAAATCTCTCCCACATAAACCTCCCCATACTCATCGTCACTGAACATTGTGAAGAGAATTATTTGAGGACCTGTTACAATAGACGGGCTTTGTGGAGTTTTTACCTTGTTGCCAAGCCCCACAGTCATCGGGACATTCACTATATTTTTTGTAACTAGCGACGCTTTTGATTGTTGGCATCATCAAACAAAATAAACAATTCGTTTGATCACTTGCGGTATTAGAGCACTTATCCAGACGATTCATTAGGCAATGTCAAAGCCCATTCATACTTAATGCATATATTTATTTAAAGAATAAATGTTAAGAGATTTTATTGGGTAATGGGAAAATTAAATCTAGGAAAATACCTACTTTAAAGTATCAATTATTTGCAGCTCTTCCAAAAAGGGTTGATTGAAGAAGAAATATTTAATTGTGATATTAATAAGTTTGATAATTTGAAATTCACTTCTTCAAAAAGACGGCGTGCGGGCGGGGAAATTTTTTTCGTAACAATTTTCTCAGCAACTACTAATCACAGCCACTTGATATTTGGTATACAGCATCAGGGTGGGGTCCCATAACGTGGGAACCGATTTTAGGTCTGTCGCTCACCTACTTCCTGTTTAACGAAATCCGGCCATTTTTGACTTTGACAGATTTTTAAATCTTTGATCTGTTTTTGTCATAGATGAAGGTAAAAGTTTATCGTGATGTGTCAGCCAATGCAAAATCAATGTTTTTCTTAATCAAAATGTTCATTTACCTTGCTAGTTTTTGTCTCGCCTACATTCGTCGCGGAAGGCGAGACTTATGTACGATGATTCCGACGGCGGCGTCCACAATTGTTAAAGTTTTTGCTTAAGTCTGTTTTATGTGAACAAATTATGGTACAACATTGATATTTGGTATGCAGTTGGTAGTACAAATCAGTTTTAAAAGCATTTTATCTGTATGCTCCTGCAGTCACCATCTACAGACTTTGATATTTTATACTGATTTAGCTTAATGTTAACGTTTATTTCACGTCTGCTTAACATGAAGCAGTTGTGGTTCACCGTTGCACTCGCATCAGTACATATCAATTTTAAAGCATTTTATCTGTCTGCTCCTGTAGTCATGGTCTTCCAACTGCAATTTTATACTAATTGGGCGATGTTAACCTTTTTTCTTAAGTCTGTTTAACATGAAGCTGTTATGGTACATTATTGATATTTGGTCTGCAGTTGCATTAGCATCAGAACAGATCAATATCAAAGACATTTTATATTATGGTATAATATTGTGTAATTTTTCCTCAGTAGAGTTAATATTTGTAGCTACTTCATATTTGAACATTTTTAACAGTGTCGAGGCTTGATTAAGAATATAACAGTTGTCATGTTGAATATCATAAAGTTCAAAATCCGTGTACTGCACTTTGTGAGGTAGCGACATTTCAAAAGTGTGGAACCTATTCCACTGCCGATAATTATATTTGATTCCTTTACGAAAGTCACACCATAGTTGATGCAGTGCATCCGGTTTCCATCTGCATTCACGACATTAAGGCCCACCAAGAACTGTGGCAAACTTCAAAGTAGTTTGTGTTGTGAAGACAGGGTTTGAGATCGCGATTCCCAATTAGAACTATAAACAATGAGAAGCTGCATATGTTTTTGTCCCAATTCACAGAAAACACAGGTTAAAGAAATATTAGCGAAGGTTTGTCTAAAGAATGTCACACTATGGTTGGAAACTTTGGAGGGACTTGAGGGAAACCGTTTGATATGATATAAGAATAGAATAAAGGTGAAGCTTTCATCTTTATGTGCATGCTTGAAAATATTTGACGAAAAAATGAGAATAAATTGAAAATGATTAACGAAAGTCACCTGGTCGTACCACCAGCATACTAAGAATAGTATTATAAACATATCAATTGAATACAAAATCACTTGTACACCTGGCCTTAACTACCAGCCTTTTATACAATCATGTAAACATTTGTTTTTTGGTTTCTTTTTGTTCATGCTCCCATGTCTTTTCTATAAAACCATCCCATTTTATAAGCGTCTCGTAACCATCCTTACACTTTGTACGTTGTAGAAGTTTTTAAATGCGTAATATTGTTTGGAAGTGTCAACAGGTTCCTCACTTTCAGGTTCATTAATTGGGAAAACAGCTGGGTCTGGATCGTCTGGTTCGGAATTCTAAAAGTTTGGTGGAGTGTCCTTTCTGGGGTCAACTCTTGGTACATCAGGGGATGGAGCATTTAGCTACAATAATGTAGCTCCTATGATATCTTTGATTGGGCGGATTCGCCCAAATCAAAGATGTCATAGGAGCTACATTATTGTAGCTATGGAGCATCATGATCAATGCGGTGATCAGGGGGTTTGAATCTCTGTAATCTATTGGCATTTACGAAGCTTTTCATTATTCTTCACAGAGTCTGAGTTGATATGTATGGGTTCGACTTTTTGCCACCATGGAGTATGGGACTGTGTTTTTCCTGTGTAGTTTTGATGACAAACCAGAAGGAACTTCAGTATGAAGTAGTATCAAATCTTGAATTTCAAAATCTGATTCAGTTGTGTTTTGTCATATTAATACTTTTATTTGCTTTGTGCAGATTGCCTGTTGCACATCGCTTTTCAATTGTATGACAGTTGGACTGGTTCTCGTCAACAATGGTCCGTAAACACTATAATGGTTTTGTTTGTTCTCTCTGTGATTCAATTGGTTTGCGGGTGATAAGAACTGGTGAAAAAGTGTTTGACACCAAAACTACACAGGAAAAACACAGTCCCATACTCATTAGTGGCAAAAAGTCGAAACCATACATATCAACTCAGACTCTGTGAAGAATAATGAAAAACTCTTGACGTTGTAAAATGCTTTCTGTGTGGTTCTTCAGGTTTTTGTTTAGATCTACCTTAGGAATGAGATAGTTCCCGGGTTGCGAAAGGGCCTAGCTTTTCGTAAGACGCGACTAAGGGTCTTGGGATTCTGACGTCGGGTTAGTGCTCAGCCCACAGAGCGATCAAGTGCACCACATAGGCTAAATTTTCTGCCCCTACCCACCTCTCCCCTTTTCCTGTGGTTCTTCAAAATTCACCGGTCCTTTGTGTCCCATTGTATTTTGTGATTCTTGTGTGGTGTCACTTATAAAACCTAATGTTGTTAAACCACTATGTTCCGGTGAAGACAGCTCGCTTTCTTTGGCCTTGTTTATGGTCTAAAATGGCCTGATTTATTTTTCGTTCTTAGGCACAGGAAATGACTTTACAGCATCATCTTTGGAAAGTTCAACTTCAACCCCTCTATTAGAAATGGAATTACCAGCTAACCAACCTTTGGTCGAGCAAATATGCATTTACTAGGTTTGAGTGTAAGGTTTGCACCAATAAGTCTGTCAAAAAAACAATTTGCAAGTGTTTTAAAAGTTCCTAAAAGGATCCACTAAAGACAAGGATGTCATCGACATAGACTAAAGCCATTTTGTAGTTGAGCCCCCTTAGAACCTGAGTAAGATGTTGGAGTGAAGATGATGCTGCTGCAAGACCAAAAGGTAAACGTTTCTATTGATATTACATGTATTCATGTGGGAGTTACAAATGCATCTTTGTGAGCAGTTTCAAGGTCAAGCCCACATTGCCAATAACCTGACAAGAGATCAAGAGTTCTTTAAATATTAGCTTCTGCTTTGCCTAGTGCATTAAATACGTCTTCCAATCACAGAAGCGGCCCGGGTAACGAATAGGCCCGCAGCAGAGCCTAGCTTGTCGTAAGAGGCGACTAAGGGTCTTGGGATTCTGACGTCGGGTCAGTGCTCAGCCCACAGAGCGACCAAGTGTGTACCCTAGGTGGCTGAATAGGGTAGCCCTCGTTGGCGGGGGTTGTCAGGTCTATAATACGGAAACCCCGACCGCCGACCATAGTGGGCCAACGTGTGCGAAGAGTGCCACGCTTCGTGCACGTTATAGACCCCTTTGTGGACCGCCAAGTAGTGCACCACATAGGCTAAATTTTCCGCCCCTACCCACCTCTCCCCCTTTTCCTGTGGTTCTTCAAAATTTACCGGTCCCGTGCGGGGCCCGGGTGGCGAATAGGCCCGCAGCAGAGCCTAGCTTGTCGTAAGAGGCGACTAAGGGTCTTGGGATTCTGACGTCGGGTCAGTGCTCAGCCCACAGAGCGACCAATTGTGTACCCTAGGTGGCTGAATATGGTAGCCCTCGTCCGCGAGGGTTGTCAGGTCTATAATACGGAAACCCTGACCGCCGACCATAGTGGGCCAACGTGTGCGGAGAGTGCCACGCTTCGTGCACGTAAAAGACCCCTTTGTGGACCGCCAAGTAGTGCACCACATAGACTAAATTTTCCGCCCCTACCCACCTCTCCCCTTTTTCCTGTGGTTCTTCAAAATTTACCGGTCCTTTGTGTCCCACCCCATCCCATATTTCATTTATCATCATCATTTCATGTTCATTTTATCATCCTTTTCATGTCCATCGCCTGTAAATAACCTATATAGCGTTGCACGGGCGTAAAACACAAACTCACTCACTCACTCACGGAAGCGGAAAGAATTTTGATTTAGTGACCTTATTTACGGTTCTATAATCCACACAAAAACGAAGTTTTCCCGACATCTTTTTACACATTACTACGGAGCTTTGCCACTCACTGCTAGACTCTTCAATGATTCATGTTTTAGCATTTCTGAGATGATTTGCTCTGTCTTTTCTGTTATGTCACGATTTTGCCGATATGAACGTTTCCTTATTGAGCGTGTATCGGTGGTGTGCTTGTAAAGATGGGTGTGACCAAGTTCACCTAAGTCTTTTGCAAAACCTTCCTATTTTTGTTTTTGTTGAGAAATCATCTTAGAATGTCTTTTACTAGTATTTCATTTGTTAGGTCAGCATCACGAAAGTCACACTCAATGTAATCATCATTTTCTTTGTCACTATTTGTCATTTGTATTTCAACGTGTGTGGAGAGTGCCACGCTTCATGCATGTAAAAGACCCCTTAGTAGACCGCCAAGTAGTGCACCACACAGGCTAAATGTTCCGCCCCTACCCACCCCTCCATTTTTCCTGTGGTTCTTCAAAATTAACCGGTCCTATGTTTCCCACCCCATCCCCATATTTCATTTACCATCATCATTTCATGTTCATTTTATCATCCTTTTCATGTTCATCGCCTGTTAACCTATATAGCATTGCATGGGCGTAAAACACCAACTCTCTCACTCACTCTTTGTCCCTCCTTGTTTTCATGAGATTGCCTATCCAGGTATTGGATAGGCGCGAGTCCCTAAAACCTACGCTGCTGAATGTTTCTTGAGTGTTGGTTGTGATTTGGTGGTGGCATGTTGTATTGCTGTTGCTGCTGCTGCTGCCAATTGTTGTAGCCATTCTGATTGTGATAGTGATTGATATTCAATTGACAACAAAGCTCCAGACATTAAATTTTGCTTCGCCTGACGCGCGTTTTGTCTATTTAAGACTCATCAGAGGCGCTCTACCAAAAATCTTTCTTTTTGCGGTACCATCATTATCATTCCGATAAGTCCTCATTTAGTGGTTAACATCAGGCTCAACACGAGGTGTGAAATTTTCCTGTACGCGGCATGGCGGTTGAAAGAGTTTTGAACAAGAGAATTTTCCTTTGATTTTTATTCAAGAGAAAAAAATCAGCAACAAAACATTGTTATGAAAAAATACCCTTTTTTACAAAGACATTTCCTGCAAAACATTCCAACAAACGACAAACAGTATGAGAAGAAAGGTTCAGAGATTTAAAAAAGAATGGGAGGAGTGTATTGCATCAAAAGTCAAATGGGTACATGAGAAGCCTTACCAATAGCATAATAAACGTAAATGAAAACAACATTTCTTTAGATTTTTAAAGACCTTCTGAAAATTCTTATAAAATCTTCTGATTAAAGTGAATCTGCGCATGCGCCAACGCCTTATTGTGCAAATCGGTCACCAGTGGAAGAAACGCTCACACTTGTGGGTGTTTAAAATCAGACATGGAAATCTTGCATGCAACTTTCTTTTGAATCTGGGGTTAACAATTTGAGTACTTTCTTGCAAGCAAACCGATAAATTAAATATTTTCTTTAAATCAAAGGACGTTTGCATTTTTTAGTAAGAAATACATTAACTTTCTCAAATTTCTGAGGTATATGACATATTGGGTGTTTCATAATATTTTTATCCTCTTTCCGTTAAAACCTTGGTATAAGTACATTGTGCAAGACATGTTTAAAATTGAGCGATTGGTAGGATTCAGTTTCTTTCAATACAATATAAGATTTAAAGGGATCGATAGGATCACTACCAATTGCTCAATTTTTTAAATGTCTTACACAATGTACTTATCCCAAGGTTTTAACGGAAAGAGGATAAAAGCTGATACGTGTACAAGTGGAGACATTCCTTTTCTAGCATAATTTCCTTGACCAAACATAGCATTCATAACTTCTCTAGCAGTTTTAATTTCTTATTCATGTAAAACCTGTTCTTATTTTCTCCTTTTTTCAATATTGTCCATCTTTTCTAGTATGGCACATTGGCTCTAACAAGATATTGATAGAGAGGAACAAGTCCTTGTGACAGATGTAACTATCTGTACTTCATAGTCACCAAGGTCGACTTTCATTTCAGAGTTTGTTTTAGTTAGTGCAACAACATTGGGCCAAATAGGCAATTGTCCAACCAGCGAACAAATTCATATTAAATACCTTGTAGGTGTGAATTCCTAACACAAAATTTCTGAACAATATAAAAGAATGGGCTTACCTCTATTCGTGTATGAAAAAGAGTTTATCTGATGCAAGATAGGGCTTTACTTGTTTTTTTTTTTATAATTGGTTTTTAACCAGATGAAAATATACAAATAGGTTGAAAGAGGCACCAATGGGGCATTCGAGTGTCAAAAAGTCCGAAAGGGCAACGACGAAACCGGTAAACACGAACAAAAACAGCACGAAGAAACACATAACACAAAATCAACCGAACGGAAATCAACAACGCGTTCTTATAATTTATATTAGGTCGTAACAAGAGTGAAGTCAGGTGCTCCGGAAGAGTAATCGGTTCTTGCCTGCTATAGCACACCCGTTGTGTTGATAATTTCCAATTTAGTGTGTCAAATCCGGTAAAGGAAGAAAATTATTCCTAGCTAATGTGACCTTAGACATGTTAGACCGCTAAACATTACAGAGGATCGAACCAATCTATCGTTGATTTATGTAAAAGAATAATTGTACAACTATAATACTATAAATTCTGGGACTGGCTTATAGGATAACTCCATATACAAGAATGTCACTGCAAAAGGAATTGATAACTTTTTAGCGATCAAAGGTATTTAGGTACGGTTACGGTCATCCTCGGAAACCCAGGGTTTCTTCTCTCGCTTACTCATTCATCACCACTGGGACATAACGCAAGAAAAACTTCGTTTTTGAAAGTTTTGTATCGAGCTTTCTGATTGGTCGCTTTAGATTTATCCAATGCGACTTAAACTTGTTTTTATATACAAATAATATCAAGTTCTAGATCAGATACTGAACTCGAAACGAACAAATTCATACCAAATGTCCCAGGGGTGATGAATGAGTAAGCGAGAGAAGAAACCCTGGGTTTCCGAGGATGGGTTACGGTATGCTACACACAATTTAGCGGTCCTACTAAAAGGCGCCCGGGAGTATATTTTTTTTTATAAAAATTATACTAAAGTACATGTACAAACAAACAAAACATTAGAAAATACAAAGAAAGTGAATGTTGGGACAATGTTCAATCAAATCGTTCAAGTCTTGTATTTTGTAAGATATTTAAACAATAACACCCAATCACTGAAGGATTTTGTATGGATACCAAGTAAATAGGACATTTCAACTGAAAGCCCTCCCTAAGAAACTTCTTTTGGCAAAATATTTTTTTCGGGAAATTCAAGATGGCTGACCTACAGATCTCAATCAGTATACCTGCATTTCTTGGCAAAATCAGCTGAACTAAACACAAAATTATGGCTACTTTGAAGTTTATTTTGTCCAATTTACCTTCCTTGGTCAACATATCTTTAAAGGGTCCCGCCTTGGCTTTCAATTGCAACAAACTTTTTAATAATCACAATTTCCATTATCCAGCACCACAAGAGAGCACATTGGCAGCCGGTGAGAGACAAACATGTCAAAAATCAACTGGAGGAAAAAGAATTATAACATCACTACAGGTTGATCAAAATGCCCCGGTCTCAGTTTTTGGTAGAAAAATGCATTCTGTACCTATTTTCAACCAAAAAAAAGCATGCTTCTGTTCGATTTCCAATGAATTGCATTTATAACAAGTTACATACATGTACTAGTTTATTACAATTATAAAATATGCAGGTTTACTGGTTAATGCCTGTAGGTCAGCCATCTTGAATTTCCCCCAAAAAAATATTTTGTCAAAAGAAGTCAATTAGGAAGGTATTTTCAGTTGCACCATCCCTTTTACAGATTTGAAAACCTTGCTTCTGGAAGAAATTGCATGGTTTTATCTGAGACAAGCACTTAATAATGACTTTCCCGGCAGTCAATGTTTAACATGATTTTATGTTCTTACGGTGTTCTGTCATGTTTGCAACAGTTAGTTATTTAGTGATTGTGTACGCTGTTTTACCCTTTTGAAGTTTCTCTGTGCCAAATCGATTGTAATGCTGAAGTTTGAAATTTAAATTAATTTGGTGTACATGTAAACATGCTTTATATATAACTTTTAAGAATGAATAAAATAAAATAATTTCACCGTAAATTGGTTTATTCCTAAAAAAAGAGACATCATGTATAAATATTTCCCCGGGCCCCTTTTATTTTCCCCTTGCGCCTTTTATTTTTCCCCGTGCGCCTTCTATTTCTCCCCGTGCGCCTTTTATTTTCCCAGGGCGCCTTTTCTTTCCCCGGGCGCCCTTTAGTAGGACCCCAATTTAGAGATTCTCCAAAGTTACGTCCCTTTGTTGCAATTTCCGGTTCAAAGAAAAAAAAATTGACACAAAATCTGTATCACTGTCTTGTTTACTTTGATAAATAATGTTATCTTTGGGTCAGCTAATGTAAATTTGTAAACAAACCGGTACACAAAAAAACGTACGTGAAGGGCACGTGCACCACGATTTTTGACAAAAACCAAGTAAGAACTCCACATATGGTCTGGTATTTCTCCTTTTCCCAAGCACCTGTTGCTGAAGAAAATCGATATACATGTAAATTGTAAAGGTACATGTTAATGTAGCAAAATATTCAGTAATAACTCAAGTTCTACGTTTCACATTACATAAAATGATGTGGGACAGAAATGGACAAGTGCCGAACGAGCTAGGTATTTAACAATTATATAATATATCAATTTTGGCTTCTGACAGTAGTAAAGATTGATTGAGCATTAAATTAATATGGGGCATGTTTTAACTTGTGACATCACGAAGTTACACTGTACTTTTAGATATTTTTACAATTGAAAAAAAAAAAAAAAAACACATTGAACATGTTGAATTAATTTTATTATGCGGCAGGTTTAACCTGTCACGCTCCCCAGGGATGTTCAAAATCAGTTTTATTTAATCCCTGCGCTCCCGAAGTTAAAACAAATCTAGCTTGTTCGGCACTTTTATGACATTAAATTAAAATATAAAAGCATTAAGACACAAAAAATTAGGGAAACTAAGAGCCCTAATCCAGACTTTGAAGGAAAATTCAGCTCATAGTACTACAAAAAATATCGACCTTTCTACCTTCATCACACTCTTTGGGAACATAAATTCATAATACATGTATCTCACTTTGTGGTTTATGAGAAAACATTTCTTTTTTTTTTTAATCTTACCTGTGCACTATAAAATAAAAGATTAAAGATAGTTGGCCCCAAATAAAGGCTAGGAAAATTCCTGATTCAGCAGTGGATGGTTATGCAGATAAGATTTTTATTTTATATTTGTCATTTTTCCTCTAGATCTACAGTGAGAATTAGCTAGTTCTGTAAGCGCTTGTGCCCCAAATATGGAATGAAAAATTAACGATCCACTTGTTCAAACAAAATGATAAACGCCTTGCCACTACACTTGACTTCTATGATTTTTTCTATATGATGGGGCTACCTAGCAGAACATACATGTAGAAAATTCACTGCATGTCCTGTAACAGAAACAGAGAATTTGTTTTGTCTCATTTGAAAAGTATTTTTGATTTTGAAATAATTTTTTCTGTACATGAAGTTACTTCAAGAGAGTAAAAGAAAATTTCTATAAACATGATAAAGAATTGTTTCTTTCAGTTCTTTGCTCATTGTACTGATTTCCTTCTTAAACAAGAAAAACTCACTTGTTGCAGTCAAAGAACTTAGGAAGTGGGGTCTGCTGGACGGACCGAAAGCCTATTTTCATAGAATTTGCTAATTTTTTCCTATATGTTTAATATAAATTACCGGTAATGACAAATTTAACTAAACCGAACCAATATATTAACT
Organism: Arcuatula senhousia; assembly: GCA_963971305.1. Classification (NCBI taxonomy): domain Eukaryota; kingdom Metazoa; phylum Mollusca; class Bivalvia; order Mytilida; family Mytilidae; genus Arcuatula; species Arcuatula senhousia. The sequence continues at coordinate 47,350,846 of OZ020315.1, read as the reverse complement.
GGATATTTCTGGTAGGTCCAGCCTAATTTTGATGTCAAAATGACCCTGAAATTTGGAACTTCATCATGGTCATGTTGGTAAATTCGGAATTTTGAGCATATTTCACATATGTGGCTCCCGCAGGGTTAAAAACGACTTGCGACCTGAGAGCTTTTTAAGGGCGACTTCCGACCTACACTTCATAAAATCGACCTATGCCAAAAAACGACCTGCGACCTCCGCCAAAATATGCCTTTTAAAAGCGACCTTGCGACCTCAGGCCCCTTTTAAAAGCGACCTTGCGACCTGAGGGGGGTACCCTGCGGGAGCCCCACATATGGAATGGGGCCCATATTTGGCCTCAAATAAAGGGTAGGAAAATCCCTGGTATAAAACCATGAAAATTACATGAAGCAAAAACAGGCATCTCTGTTATGAATGTAAATGCAAAATTTTCTACATGCCAAAAAAACTCTTACATGTATAATAATGTATTAATTTATATTGTTAATTTGTTTTGAAAATTAGTCTTTAATAGTGTGACTTTAACTTTGGAACAAAGGTCTTGAAAACATGATAAAATAATATTTTTATTTAAAATTGAAATTTTTAGCGACAATATCAAATTTATTTCCAATTATCATGATTGTGTGAGCATAAGGCCATAATAAAATATTTCCTAGATTCTTATCCGAATATTTTGAAAATTCGGAGCGGGCGGGCAATTTTTTTCATCCATTTTGCATGTCATGATGAAAAATACTGTCATTTTAAAGAAAAAGTGCAAAACACAGACATAATTTGCCAAAAATTCAAAATAAAATTTTTTTTAGGCGGCTGAGAAAAATAGGGTGGGATGGGATAAGAATCTAGTATCATGAGTATAGTTTTGATATTTGCCTAACATAGAAAGTGGAATGATGAAAATCTGTATAAGTTGCACATGAATGATAAATAAAACTTGATATTTATACTAGGAAGAAGCAGAGGTACCAATGGGTTATCCGAATGTCAAAAGTCTGAAAGGGCAGAGACAAAACCAGTAAACACTAACAAGAACGGGACAAAAACAGACAACATGTAAACCATTGAAACACAAAAATACAAAATGTAACTGAATATCAATCAACAATGCGAACCCCAGTCGAAACAAGAGTGAACTCAGATGCTCCTACATTAATATAATAAACTCCTGAAAGGAAGGATAATGGTAGAAATGTCAATATTTTAGTGGTACAATGTACTTTGAGCTGAAATTTCTTTCAACTTCTGGTTAAGCACTGAACTTCCATTGTGAAGGTTTTTGTCTCGCCTGCGACGAATGTCGCAAAAAGCGAGACTTAGGTATGGTGATTCCGGCGGCGACGGCGGCGGCGGCGTCCACAATTGGTTAAAGTTTTTGCTTAAGTCTGTTTTATGTGAACTAGTTATGTTACACCATTGATATTTGGTATGCAGTTGCATCAGCATCAGTACAGATCAGTTTTAAAAGGATTTCACCTGTATGCTCCTGCAGTCACGGTCTACTGACTTTGAAATTTTACACTGATTTGGCCGAGGTTAACCTTATTTCTTAAGTCTGTTTAACATGAAGCAGTTATGTTACACCATTGATATTTGGTATGCAGTTGCATCAGCATCAGTACAGATCAGTTTTAAAAGGATTTCACCTGTATGCTCCAGCAGTCACGGTCTACTGACTTTGAAATTGTACATCGATTTGGCCGAGGTTAACCTTTTTTCTTAAGTCTGTTTAACATGAAGCAGTTATGTTACACCATTGATATTTGGTATGCAGTTGCATCAGCATCAGTACAGATCAGTTTTCAAAGGATTTCACCTGTATGCTCCTGCAGTCACGGTCTACTGACTTTGAAATTTTACACTGATTTGGCCGAGGTTAACCTTTTTTCTTAAGTCTGTTTAACATGAAGCAGTTATGGTACATCATTGATATTGGGTATGCAATTGCATTAGCATCAGTACAGATCAATTTCAAAAGTATTTTGTCTGTATGATCCTGCAGTCACAGTCTACTGACTTTGAGATTTTACACTTTTTAACTTTTTACTTATGTCACGAGTGTTTTTTATAAAGCAGTTATGGTTCACCATTTATATTTGGTATGCAGCTGCTTAAGCATTAGTTAAGATCAGTTTAAGGAGGATTATTACTTCATTTTATACTGTGTCCAGTTGCGACAGGCGAGACATGTCTCTGTGTTAACAGTTTATTTAAAATAATTTTGGAAAATTTTGTACATAATTAAGTGCTCATGATCTACAAGAACAGCTAGTTTGATTTTATTTTCGAATATAAATTGTTTCTTTTCATCGCATCTAGTCATTTTAAAATTTATAGATACACAACATGTGGTTTTTAAAATATTTAAAAATACATTATAGCTTTGGGGGTGTCACATGTTATACCTGCCTCATATTATTCATGGTATTAAGCTTTGCTACAAGCAAAATTGATTTTATGAATGTCAATTGATAAAATATGTTTGACATTTACAGTACATACATGTATAGATAACATGTGGTAACTCTATTGGTTAATTGGTCCATGGAAATCGTCTTACTAGAGGAAATGTCACTTGTGGCTGTTACTGGGTTACAAATAGCATTATGGATATATTTTTGCACAAATATACAGTCATCATGGTCATGACAGAATAAGAAAATACACAAACACACACCTTAAAAAAAAACAAACAAAAAAAACAAACAAAAAAACAAACAAACATTGAAAGTGATAATTGATAAGAATTGAATGTTTGTATTTTGATGTTGTATCGGCATGTAAAAATGTTGACTGGTCAACCTAGTGCACCTATTCAAAATTTGCTATGGTCAATGTTAACCGAATCTCATTGCTTGAACAGACCTACATTGTACAAAAAAATGAACTTGTGCCTTAATGCTGTCACAGTTATATTAATTTAAGTACCATTATCATATGAATTTCTTTTTTAGGATGATTTTGGAAATGAATACCAATCCAATCATATTTCATGAAAAAGATATTCTACAGAGGACAGTGATACAAAACTACTGAATATTTAACTATCATCATACACATCATAAAAGTCTAAAACCATGGCAGCCAACTCTTCAATTTCTCTTGACGTTTTAACACCTAGAAACTCATCAAACCATAATGTTCACCCAACAGTTTCCATTGACAACCTGTATCCAGCAATCGTCCAATCGTTTGCCATAATTCTTTTTGGCTACATGGCCGGGAGGATGAATATCATTTCTTCTACACAAGCGAAAGGAATAGGAGCCTTTGTATCAACATTTTGTCTTCCTGCTTTACTGTTTAAAAACATGTGTATTTTAGATTTTTCTGTTGTTAACTGGATGTTTTTGCTGAGTGTTTTAATCTCAAAAAGTGTGATATTTGTTTTTGTTTTGATTGTTACCATGGTTGCTAGGAGACCGATAAACTATGGATATGCCGGATTGTTTGCCATATTTTGCACTCAGAGTAACGACTTTGCCTTAGGTTATCCTATCTGTAAGTATAGGTCAATAAACAAATTTACCTCCCCCTTCCTTGTACAATTTGTTTTTGTTGTGGGAGGGGATTGAATTTATATGCATCTTTTCCCAAAAGCAAGGATATTTAACAAAGATTTCATTTACACTTCAGTGTGCACTTTGAAAACAGGAAGCAGAAAATGCTTAAAATGTAAAAGGTTTTAAATCTAGTCCTTCAAAGCTGAAATTTTGAAGAAAACCCAACTAAAATGCAACTGCATTTACCTTTTATTGTGTACTAGTATATGGATTTAGAATTGGCCTGTCAAGCACATTCTCTAAATACACAAAACAAATTAGTTAGGAACTGTTAAAAAAGAGGTCCCAGATGTTTTTTTTTTGTATATTTAAAAATTTCTGGATTCGCCACAGTGTCCATGTAAAAAATGTATCTTTTTAGTGCAATGCATGCTAGAAAGCAGTTAAACTGAATATCTGTAGTACATCTTTCTGATGTTGTTAGATATGAAACATTGGTCATGTTGGTGTGCAGTGATGACTGGTCACATTGAAGGCAGCTAGCTGTTTTTGAATGACCACAGATGTACGTTGACTTATTTCACTTTTATTAAACAATTGTACATGTATCATTTCAGTGCAAGCCCTTTATGAGAAGAGTAACCCAGAATATTTGAAATATATCTACCTGATAGCTCCTGTGTCTGTCGTCATCCTGAACCCTATTGGATTCTTCCTGCTAGAGGTACAAAAAAGACGAGAGATTGGAGTTCCAGATGGTCACCAGGGGTCAAAATCTGGGACAATAGTGCTAGCATTACATGTAATTAAGGGTGTGATAACAAACCCAATAGTTTGTATGACAGTGATTGGCATCATAGGAAACTTTGTACTGCATCGAGAGATTCCGCTGGTAGTCAGGGAAATACTGGATGTATTAGGTAAGATATGCATAACGCTCAGTAGTCCAAAAAATTAGAAATAAGTACTGTCCAGTTAAAATAAGATTGGAGAGATCATGTATTTAGATACTACAACAAACTAAAAATTAAAGATTCAAGCAATTGAATTTTAAATCCTAATTTCCAAGGCCATGTACAGAACACCTAATACATGTAATAGAAAAAAATGTAAGGGAAAGTCTCAAGACAGTGATTTGTTTTTCAGGCGATGCTTTCTCTGGCTCTGCTCTATTTTACCAAGAATTGATTTTGGTAGGGAAAGTCTCAAGACAGTGCTTTGTTTTTCAGGTGATGCTTTCTCTGGATCTGCATTATTTTACCTAGGATTGAGTTTAGTAGGGAAAGTCTCAAGACAGTGATTTGTTTTTCATGTGATGCTTTCTTTGGCTCTGCACTTTTTTACCTAGGATTGGATTTAGTAGGGAAAGTCTCAAGACAGTGATTTGTTTTTCAGGTGATGCTTTCTCTGGCTCTGCACTATTTTACCTAGGATTGAGTTTAGTAGGGAAAGTCTCAAGACAGTGATTTGTTTTTCAGGTGATGCTTTCTCTGGATCTGCACTATTTTACCTAGGATTGAATTTAGTAGGGAAAGTCTCAGGACAGATGGGCCCCCAGTTAATTGTACCAATTCTACTCATTGTGGCCAAGGCGTAAGTCATTTATACATTTTGAGTTAGAAGTAAGTTTGATTTTTGAAAGAAGCTAAGGAGTACCATTGAGGCATTCAAATCTTTAGTTTGAAAAGGTTAAATCAGCAGACATAAAAAACAAAACAAAAATAAAGTGCATAAGACACTCACACACATAAAATAACATACATGTATACAACAACTAAACCACATAAACTTCAACCAGCAACATGAACTCAAGCCAAGCAAGAGTGTATTCAGGTGTGTTGGAAGGGTAAATAGTCCCTGTTTGTAATAACACTCCTGTCATGTTGCCAATGATTAATCTATATGGGTCAAATCCAGTTACACAATACAAACATTTTATGTCAAACCAACATCTGTACTTATCTGAGAGATACAAATCCTGTAAAAGCTCATGATGTTCTAAGTCATTTCGGTAAAAGTTGGTATTAAGTATAAACAATAACTTCGTGGCAACATATATAACAGAAGAGTTAAATTTCAAAGAAACAGAGGTACCAATGGGTTATCCAAATGACAAAAGTCTGAAAGAGCATCTAGACAAAGCCAGTAAAAGCCAACAAGAACGGGACAAAAACAAACAACATGTAAACACGGAAACACAAAAATAACTGAATATAAATCAACAACGTGAACCTTAGTCGTGAACACAAAACAAATTTATGTAAAGGTACTTGTGTTATCATTTAATAGATTGATCATGCCACTTGTGACCTGGGAAGTTGTCGGTGCTTTGGAGAAGTCTTCTGCAGACAGCAACACGACAGAGTCTCTCAGCATGTTTGGTTTCCTGTATGGGACATTTCCTACAGCGCCCTCTGTGTTCCTGTATGCCAGTCACTACTCCATTGGACAGGATGTTGTAAGTTTTAATACCATGCCACATTAATATATCATATAATTATATACTACTGTACTAAAACTGTTTTATTTTCTCAAATATTTTATTTTACATTTTCACAGCCTAATGTTTTTTTTGCAATTTTTCATTAAAAACGATTTTATAGCTATAAATGGACATTGATGAAAATGATTCTATTCGCAACAAATTATTTTTGTGAATTTCTGTACCTATCGAAATATTAGAAAATTTGTTTGTTTTTAGTATATTATAAGTGAATAAGATATTAGTTCATAAGTTATTTTGTGTTTCCATGTTTTGCATGTTGTCTGTTTTTGTCCTGTTCTTGTTGGTGTTTGCTGGTTTTGTCTCTGCCCTTTCAGACTTTTGACATTCAGATACCCCATTGGTACCTCTGCTTCTTTCATAAAGTTATGGAATGATTTGATGGTTTTATTTCTATTTTTTCAAACATACGGTAATTTTGTTCTACATTGTTAATCAGAATTCATGATTTCTACACATTGAAAAAGATATCACTCCTGTAGCACCTTTAAAAATGACCCACCAATGTTCAACGAGATGATAAACGGATTAAAGTACATCTTGACTTCGATTATACTTCTACTTTGAAGTAAAATTGGGTTAACTATTTGACCCTCATCTGTTTATTTATTCATCCATAACCAAAAAAATTTGTTGCACTTTTTCAACTACACAATGAAAAACCTTATATTTTGCAATTTCTTAATCCTTTAGTACTGTATAGTGTACAACAATTTTGTGCTCCTAGGTCATCTACTTCTTTTTACCATGGGTATCACTAGTGAGCATTAGGCCACAGATTAACTTTCATTTATTTTGTTTTTCAGGTAGCGACAGGGATGGTTGCTGGTACATTCCTCTCGGCTCCCATCATGTTCGTCTCTGCTAAGATGTTAACAGTCGTCGTCAACAGTGAGATGGATTACAAATCTCTGATGATGGAAACTTCATTTGACACCAGTATAATAAGCCTTGTCTGTAGCGTAAGTTTATATACAAGTCTGTTTCATTTGTGTCAAAGCAGATCCACGGAATATGAAAGGCCTGTAATCAGAGAGAGGCAAGGGGTGCATTTTCATCCCCCTTTTGGAGAAAATACTTAAAATGCTAAGGCCACGCCGAATTAATTACTTGTTCGTCGGACCGCCCGCATGTGAAATTGTTTGCTTAAGAAAAAAATATAAATTTCTTCCGCCTGCATTTACCGGAAACCCGCCCGCGTCCGGAGCCGAAAGTTGTGTACAAAATTTTTTTTTATCTCCGCGTTTGAAAAATATTTGTCTTTTGCAAAAGTAAACAACAAAAAAATTGCCGATTTTCAACCATGTACTCTTATAAATTGTCTAATCGCTTGTTAGTTAAGTTTAGTGCTCCAATATTGGAGATACATTCAGGATAAAACGTTAAACGTAAACGGTTGAAACTACGTTTCATTCCCCTTAAACAAAACACTCCGATGAAAACAATGAAATCTGTTGCCACCAAGTAAAAGTATTGTTACAAAATACGGCAATGGCATGTCAAATGGAAGACTCTTACATTGATTTATTTAAAAAACATTCATAACATTTAAAGAATGCCATATACGATGTATAGTCGACCCCTTTTATTGATAGATTCAAATTTCAAGTTCCTGTGGTATTTTTCCTCGGATGACCTCAGTTATATTGAGGTTATACATGTAAAAACAACATGGTTCAAATTGAAAACATTAAGGAAAATCCCTAACTTATCTGTAAGGACAATAATGGGATATTAATGACACCATCTATGAACATCCAATTCACCATTGACCAAGGATTGTTTTGTAATAATTTTTTTGGATAAATATTTACAAATTGTTATTGTTGTTTTATGGTTTTTTTGTGAATAAAGATAGGAAGTTGTTTTTCTTTTTAATATTTTATCTTAAAATTATGCCTTGCCAGCAAGATTTTGGGACATAGTCATACTTGTTTGGTGTAATTGACTTTCTCTTGGTCTGCTTGTGGCTATTGATAGTAAGCCAAGACAGCAACTCTTCAGAGAAAAAAACAACTAAAGACAACTATTTCCTGCTTAAATAATATATTAATCAATTGGAAAAGTCATAAACCACTGAGAACAAGCATTTGTTATACTTTAAATAGAAGTTTTTTAATATTTCACTTATTTTCTTCAAAAATAAAAATAATCGCTCGCTCGCCCCACTTTTACATTAAAAACCAGAAAAAAAACTTTTTAAAAATTCAAAAACAAGTCGCTCGCCTAAAAAAAAATCAGTCGCTCCTAAAAATCAGATTTTCAGAAAAAAAATTAATAAAAATAATTTCGCTCGCTCGCTCCTTTTTTTAAAAGTCAAAATCCAAAGAACAAGAAATTAATTCTGTGTGGCCTAAGGCAATCTTTGTAAAATCTTTTGCTGTACACTCATTCGTACCACTTAATTGTCATGTTCTATGTAATCACACCCCTTTCCAGAAAAAAATCTGCTTAAAGGCTTCTCTCTTTGCAAGACATATGTATGATCTGCAAACACTAATCAGAATCCCAAGAGGAGATAACTCACACAATATTATTTATTAATGTAAACATGTCCCAATTAGGGGTAACAGGATACATTTACAATACAAACATAAATACAGAGTTGAAACATACAATGTACAACAACAGAAAATACAGTAAATTGTCTATAGAGTATCCTCTCTCCCCAGTTCTTATGACTGTATGATAAAAGAATAATATCAAAATACAAGTTTTTTAAAAATGCATTTGCTGTAAAGAGCTTCAACGATGTTACTTAATTTGGCACCTAAACTAAGACGATAATTAGATGTGGAATAAGTGTATGTGACACAACCAACATAATAATTATATACATGTATATATTTTGTGTCATGTGATGTAGCTCTCTGACAAATAATTTTCCTGGTTATTTACAAATATTATAATTTTGTTTCTTTTTTTGGCTATATAAAAGGTAGGTAGACTATTTAATTTATGTAATTATAAGGGTTTTATATTTTTGTTGTTGTTGTTTTTTTTTTTCAAAACGGTAATATGATTGTATGTGATAAATCAAATATTGGTATTGCTTCAAATGAGGTTGATAATAATGCCAAATTTTCCTTTTGTGGGTCAATTTCCATTGTAAGGTCAAATCATAGTTTGCTTTATAACAGTAATTCTTTGGAATAATATTATTTTGTTGTATCAGATTAAGTGTCATTTATATCTAGATAGAAAATTGTGAATATTTAATTATAATTTTTAGCTCACCTGGACCGAAGGTCCAGGTGAGCTATTGCCATCACTTGGCGTCCGTCGTCGTCGTCGTCCGTCGTCGTCGTTAACTTTTCTTTGAAAATCTTCTCCTCCGAAACTACTGAAGGGATTGCTTTGAAACTTTGCACACTTCATCTATGGGATGTCCTCTACCAAGATTGCACAAATGGTGACCGCCGTCTAAACAACATGGCCGCCATTACTAAAAATAGACTAGGGGGGTCAGACTACTGTTTTTGGCTTGTAAATCAAAAAGTATAAGAGATAGATGAAATCTGATGCCACGCTACTTCTTCAGCATCAAAAGCTCTATAAAAGTCTTCAATGAGTCAAAGTTGTCAGATGACCCCTTATAGGAGTTATGGCCCCTTTAAGGTGAAAAATAGAATTTTTTCATGTTTTTGGCCTATAGAATGAAAACTATTACAGATAGAGAAAAAGTTGTTGCTTGCTTAAATGTTCAGCTCATTTAGCTCTACAAAAGTCTCCATAGGGTCGAAGATGTCAGATGACCCTTTGTAGGGGTTACGGCCCCTAAAATAACGTTTTTTCATGTTTATGGCTTAGTGAATGAAAACTATAGCAGATAGAGAGAAGCTGTTGCTTGCTTAAATGTTCAGTTCATAAAGCTCTACAAAAGTCTCCATAGGATCGAAGTTGTCAAATGACCCCTTATAGGGGTAACGGCCCCTAAAATGACATTTTTTCATGTTTTTGGCTTAGTGAATGAAAACTATCGCAGATAGAGAAAAGCTGTTGCTTGCTTAAATGTTTAGTTCATTTAGCTCTGCAAAAGTTTTCATTGGGTCAAAGTTGTCAGATGACCCCTTACAGGGTTTACGGCCCCTAAAATAACGTTTTTTCATGTTTTTGGCCTATAGAATGAAACTATTTGTAGAAAGAGAAAAGCTGTTGCTTGCTTAAATGTTCAGTTCATTTAGCTCTAGAAAAGTGTTTTTATGTTTAGGGTTGACTCAAGACCAGGTGAGCGATTCAGGCTCCTGGGAGCCTCTTGTTTTTACAAAAAGGGTTATTTATGCTCTAATAACATAAACACACAATTTTCTTATGATTGATACATGCATAAGTCATGATTCAATCTTATTCCTCAAGTTCAATCATGACATATTATAATAAAACCTAAAGGACATTTGAGCTAGATTTGATGAAGTTAAGATCCAGGTTATAAAATGCTGAATGTCAGCAGCAGGCCATGGCCAAGCAGTTTTCTCAGTAACTACTTAACACAGCCCCGTGATATTTGGTATGCAGCACTAACATTTGGTCCCATATTAGGGATTTTATTTCAGTTTGAACGCTCACCTACTTTCTTTTTAACTTATTCTGCTATTTTTATAAGACCGCAAAATTTTTGGGATCATATAATGTAATTGTAGATGTTTGCTGGTCAGTTTGAAAGGTGTCTAAATTTATATATTTATATGATGCTAAACTTGTTTTCAAGATAATAAGAGTTCAATATTTGGCAGGAAAGGGATTTCTCGGACTTTTTCATAGGTTATGCATTATACTTGTTTTACTGTAAAAACCTATGTAAGACCATCCTTAAAAAAATATTTGTTTGCTGTTTACCTACTCACATTTTTCAATGTGAGTAGGTAGGTAGGTGAATTGTTTTTTTTTTCTGAAAAAAACAAAAAAGTGCCTTATTTTTAAAGAAAGTATGCTAAAAATAGAATATAAAAAAATATTCCCAGAGAGGGTGATAAAATTTTTTGAGTCGGTAGGTTTCACAGTGAGTCGGTCAAAAACAGCAAACCAACAATTTTTTAAGGACGGCCTAAAAACAAAAAGAAATTTATAAAACTTTGTTAATTCGCTCAAATTACCCAATAAGCTATATTATAAAGTTACCATGCAAAAAAAAATTATCCTATTACAGAGGATTCCAAAAATCAAACAAAAATCTCAAAAATTGACCAACTATCATTCTTAACTGACAGATTTGATCTTTTTTCCTTTTCAGATATGGGTAATTGTGCTGATGTTTCTCAGTGGAAGATTTAGGAAAGTCCCTCATCAATTCCTTATATGCTTCTGTGCTATGCATGTAAGTTGAGTGAACCTACACACGGCGAAGCCAAATAAAAGATGTGTGTTTCTGGTTTCCCTGCCTACCTAATAGTTTTTCATGAAAACCCTTAACTTTTCATAGCTTTTTATACCCCAACACACGAAGTGGCAGGGTATTATGTAATACCCTCAGTTTCATTCAATGTCTGTCTGTCTGTCCGTCTGTCCCTCCCTCCCCGAAGGTTTCTGGATGATATCTTGAAAACATGTCAAGGGATTTGAATGATATTTTGCACCACTGTTGAGTACAATAAAATAAAGTAAAGATTGAGTTCAATTTTCAGGATGTTCTGGAAAATTTTTTTTGAGATATATGAGGCTAACTTTGAAAAATTAAATAATTTCATTGCATGTTGAAATTTTCTTATCTAAGAAAGATAACTCAATCTTTAATTATAAGATAACTCAACATTAAATTTCATGTGGTCAAAAATAGTTAAATTCTTACCCGTATACCATATATTATAATACTCTTTATGTTAAGACGAATCATTTGGTAGGCACCATGGGGGGGGGTCTTTCCCCACCCCTCAAATGATGAAATACTGAATATTCTGAAAACCAGTGAGATCCCAAACCAATAACCATATACATGATATAAAGTATTACCTATTACGATAGAATGAATCATTTGGTACCATATGGGGGTCTGAAGGGGGGAGGGGTTATGCCCCACCCCATCAAATGACAAAATACTTTATTGTGTCGAGATAACATTTAATATCCCATTAGATGCCCTATTTCTTGCTTGAGCACCATGGGGACCTGGGTGGCCAAGTTGTCTAAAGCACTGGTTTAAATACCACACAATTGATCACTAGCTGATCACCTCTTAGATGGTGTTCTTGGCCCGTTTTTAATTTAAAAAAGGGATTTCCCCATTTACATGATAATAGGTTTGTCAGTTGTTTGATCCTCCAGGTACTCCCGTTTCCTCCACTTTTAAAATGGATCGCCCTTTATGACCCAGGCAGTGTTCTCCTTTTTTCAAAAAGGTAAGGTGGGTGTTTTGAAAAACCACTTACCAACCGGGTTTTTCTACTGCTTAACCCTTATCAACCGGGTTTTTTACAGAGGCCAATCTAGAGGGAAGTTCAGGGGTCTGGGTTCCTTTTTGTTGCAAAAATTTATGATTTCATGCAAACTGTTTGCAAAGTTTGTCAAAATAGATTTGGACCCCCCTCTTGTTCTGAGGACCCCCCCCCTTTTTAAAAAAAGTTGTGGATCTGCCCCTGAAACCTTCTATCAGAGAGACTGATTGTTTTAATAAAACCATAAAATGCACAGTATACAAACAAAGATACAGTAATAATAGCCTTAAATAAATCTAGGCTATTTTAAGAATTTTCTTTTATTTTGTTTGGGCTAGAGTTATCTTTCTTTTCCTAATAGTTAGCCAATATGTTAATTTTTCCGCCAAAAAGTCACATGATCACAGCTCAAATGTAAACAAACACTTGATCCTTCATTAGCATTGCAGAAGTTCTGTCATCAAATATTCAAACTTTATTGTATGTTTTATGTTCTTTTTGTGGATTAAACTATTTCTAAGTTAAAGGTAAATATCAATATTCTTTTTCTTTCAATAAAACCTTTGAATAAACCACATGGATGCATGTCATTCTGGACACGTGCCAGCAATTTTTTATTTACATTTTCTCCCTTTTTGATTGGATGATAAGAAATTTACACCGATAAATTATTCTTAGCACCTCCTGTTTTACCTTGTCGGCAAATTTCTTATATGTATGCTGGTCACCTATCGATCTATGGTTTTAATTGGCTTGGGTTATAAAAGTGTCATTCAATGTCTTCATTTAATTAGTAACAAAAGACCTAATTAAACATGGAATTTTTTTGAAAATTGCCGACCACCTTACCAAAATGAAAGGTGGTCGGCTCTGGAAAAAAGGTGGTCGGCACACCCGGCTTAAATGGCGAATGGAGAACACTGCCAGGTGTGTTAAAAAAGGGCATTTAGCCTTACAAAATCAAACAAAGCTTTAGCACCATTTCATGCATTTAACTTGAAATTTACTTCACATTAACTCAAGGTAGAAAATTTTAAAAAAGTAATGCCTACCTACCTCCCCATTTTTCAAGAATGAAACCAGAAACATGCATACTTTTTTGGGGCCTTATCATTCATAAACTTAAAATAAAAAGTTCATAGTATTGTGGATACCAAATACTAGATTTGGAAATTTTTTGTATGCAACAAAACCTATGTTAATAAGCTTCAAATGAATAATTCGAAATGAAAAACAGCCAGTAACCTTTAATACACAGGGTTCCCACGCCATCCTTGAATTCAAGGAAACCAGGAAAAGTCCTTTAATTTCATTTCAATGCTCAAAAACCTGGAAAAATCCTTGAATTTTATCAAATATCCTTGAAAAACCCTAGAATTTTGTAACATGCAGATTTGTTGACTGTTTGATAAAAAAAGGTCGAAAAATATTGAATTTTACAAATTTTTGCGGACTATTTTGATCCTTGAATATGACCTCAATACCCTTGAAAAACCCTTGAATTTTGTGTCCAAAAAATAGTGGGAACCCTGAGATTCAGTATGTACATTAAAAACATAATGGAAAAAAATTAAAAACCAATTTTGATATTGCCAAAATGACCCATTTCCGGACATAGAAAATTTAACATAAAGACAGACACAAATGCATATATTTAAAGATGAAGAAACTTATTGTGCCATTTGAAAAAATACATGTTAATAGAGTCATATTTAAGTTCATATCAACAATATGATGGAAATATGTAATGCTGTTAAATTACTGTAGTTTCATTATTATTCACAGTGTACCAATTTTCATGGTTTCCCTTGGTACCTGTCAAACATGAAAAAAAAAGAACTCAACAAATGCATAAATGTAACAATGATTCCTTGTAGCAACTTTTGCAAACCATAAAATCAAAAATCCTACGAAATACATTTTTAAGGGAAACCACAACAAAATTGATACCTACCAAAATAAATGAATCCATAGTATATAACCTATAAGGGATGTTCCATTTAAATTGATGTGGGGGGGGGAACACTTTGTTCAAGACCCACCCTACCAAAAACAAAAATCATTACACATCCACCAAAAAATGCATTTTAACCCCCCATCAACAGAAAAATTAAAAAAATGCATCCCCCTGTCCCATGTTAATTTAAATGGAACAGCCCTAACCAGAAATCATAATAAATGAGAATGAAAATAAATGAGCAGATTTGAGGAAATGTATTTATTTTAAGCTTAACTCATGCCACCATCTAATTTTAGCTACACATGACTTGAACTCATTCAAGTTAAGCTTTTAAGCTGTCAAAGCATGAGTCATGTGACTCTTTTTAGGCATGAGTTAAAAGACTGTCACTCATTCTATTTTTAGCTTTTAAGCTGTTTAGGCATGATATTGTACGAAGGGTCACATGACATCAAACAGACCTGGCTCCACTACCTACAGTTTACGTTAATCTTGATTGGAGTTCTGTCGACCAGATGTTGGACAGCAGTGATCTCCCTTTGTTTGTATCTGTTAAGCTGTAGAAGCCTGTGTTTTGTATTGAGAATCAGATGGTGGCTTTACCTGTTTGCGTTTGGGTAAGTTTATTAAAGTTCTCTTATGACCCGGTAGAATGTAATCCTGCAAGGTACTTGTTTTTGCATACTTAAGAAGATAATTGCCAAAATTTTGATGATAATTGGCTAAAATTAAAATAGCTTTTATTTATATTTTCAAAAACTTTGTATTCATTTATTTTTGTGGGTACAATTTTTTGTGAAAGAGGACCGTTGTTGGAATCTTAAAATCGTGGTTAGAATTCTGCAGCATACAGATCAATATTAAAACTCTTTTTGTTGGGTATCAAATATTGTGGGTCAAGGCCACCCATGAAAACCAAAAAAAATTGATACCCCATGAATGATAATTGAACCACAGTAATTCTTAGAGAAATCTCAAAATTTCCACCTGCTAAAATAACATGCTGTCAAATTCAGTATGGTGCCATCCATCATCTTCCTTTGAATTGTTATTGTGTGCCCATTAGGATGATGATCTATTTCATATTATTTCAGATGGTTCATTTGTCCCAGATAGTTATTGTTTCCAAACCAGTTTGCCTGTATGTCCCCACAGTCACTGTGTATTGTTGACCTTTGGAATTGCAAGACTGTACCATATGTCTGTATTTTCAGTTATTATGGCCCGGCCATGTATGTGGATCGGCCATATAGTTTTACCCTTGTCCGTCCGTTACGTCTGTCCGTAACACTTTGGTTAAGTTCTTGGTTAAGGTCCATAACTTGGATACTAGATGTTGGGGGTCAATGATATTTCACTACTAGATGTGTCTTAGGTAAGGTGACACCACCCACTAGAAATTAGGTCACTGTGACCTATATTTTTCGCATGAATGACATTGGTTAAGTTCTTGGTTAAGGTCCATATCTCAGATACTACATGTTGATGGTCAATGGTATTTCACCACTAGATGTGTCTTGGGTAACATGACAACACCCAATAAAAATTAGGTCACTGTGATCTACATTTTATTCATGAAGGCTTTGGTTAAGTTCTTGGTTAAGGTCCCTAACTTGGATACTAGATGTTGGGGGTCAATAATATTTCACCACTAGATGATGTGTCTTGAGTAAGGTGACACAATCCACTAGAAATGAGGTCACTGTGACCTATTTTTTACACATGAATGACTTTGGTTAAGTTGTTGGTTAAGGTCCATATCTTGAATACTACATCTTAGGGTCAATAATATTTCACTACTCGATGAGTCTTGGTAACATGGCACCACCTACTAGAAATAAGGTCACAGCGTTCTATATTTTACACATTAACACTTTTGATCAATTTCTTGGTAAAGGTCCATATCCCAGGTAATACACATTGAGGATCAATGATATTTCAAGAACTGGAGGGCCATCCTTTGGCTCATAGACACATTTTTTAGTTTATTCTATTTTCAGGTTTCCAATCTTCTGTACAGGGTTGTTGATAATGTTTGGTAGCCACCACATACATGATGAAATAGATCCGTCCTTTCATTATGGTTCTGATCAGGTATGTATAGAACTGTATATACAAGGAAATTCTCAGTCATATACTTGTAATACATTGTAGAATATAATGAGATATGGAATCAGGGGTTCAAATTACCACTGGTCCAAGGTCCGGGTCCCTCAATTTTTTATGTAGGACCTTCAAATTTTCATTGACAAATGTCCTGGACCTGTCAGTATTTACGACAACTCCTATTGAGGACCTTTCAATTCCTTTTGGAGGACCATCCATTCTGGACTCCCAATAGTCCTGGACCTTTTGCCCTCAAATGTTAATTCAAACCCCTGGGCATGATATTGGACACAACCTACAAAAATGGGTAACAGTTTAAAGACTAAAAATGGAAAACTGCTACAGCCCTCAATGTGACCAGCGTTATCTGTTCACCAATTCTTCACCTTGTCACTGCCAATAGATCAGATAAAATGCCTATGATCATGATGATCCAAAACCAACAAAAACTTATAAAACAAAGTCAAATTCTGGACATAGTACGATTATCTTGTTCAAGTAAAAGCTTGGGTGTTTGGTAGGGGGATGGTCACCATATCAAGATGTCAAATTATAAACCTTGGTAGGGGTGTTTTCACAGTGTTCAGGCTTAAGCATTACATCATGTACATTGCAATAAATGAAATAAAATATATTATATAGGTTTACAAAAATGTATAGTTTTGACTTTTCTACATGTAAAATGGAATATACCTTATATGGGGATGTAGACATGTAGTCATAAAACATATTAATTCAAGTAGAAATAATTTTATTTCTCTAACTGTTGTACAATATTATCTAGTTCTCGCAAGATGAGAAAAATTTTACGTATCACACTCCACACCATGTAATATTCAATTTCATCCAATTTGATTTGCTGTCTGCGCGAGACAGCGCAGTTAGATATGCATCGCGTGGAAAGCATGCTTACTTTTGTTTGAACACCTGTTGATCTCGCTTGAACAAAAAGACAAACAAAATATACCCAAAAAGCACAAAAAAGTTTTTTATGTTATAAAGTTTACATAAAAAGGTGGTAATTTTTGTCTCGCCTGCAAAGCAGAGAGGGACATAGGTGTTACTATACCGGCGGCGGCGACGGCGGCGTTAACTTTTTGGAAAAGTTTTATGAGCACCTCCATATCTCAAGAACTATAGGTCCTGGGTTGATGAAACTTGGTATGCATATGCCCCAGTAGTAGCTTAGCACAGTTGCATCCCCATCTTTTGACCTTGACCTTGATTTTCCGGTTGAGTGACTTTGACAATTTTCAATACATATAATAGCAATGGAAAAGTTTTGCGAGCACCTCCATATCTCAAGAGCTATAAGTCCTAGGTTGATGAAACTTGGTATGCATATGCCCCAGTAGTAGCTTAACACAGTTGCATCCCCATCTTTTGACCTTGACCTTGATTTTTCGGTTGAGTGACTTTGACAATTTTCAATACATATAATAGCAATGGAAAAGTTTTGCCAGCACCTCCATATCTCAAGAACTATAAGTCCTAGGTTGATGAAACTTGGTATGCATATGTCCCAGTAGTAGCTTAGCACAGTTACATCCTCATCTTTTGACCTTGACCTTGATTTTCCGGTTGAGTGACTTTGATTATTTTTATTGCATATATTTGCAATGTTTAGGTTCTATAAACATCTTTTGATCTCAGAAACTGAAAATCCATGTAAATTCAAAATATAGTGGAAGTAAGAAAGAATAATTGTTTCTGATGGTGCCGGCAGGCGAGACATACTTTAGTGTTAACTCTTGTTTTATTTGACTACTTTTTTTTACATGTTTGCTGAACAAATTACATATAGGATTATTTTCCTATGAGTTATGATTAAATAAGTAATTTCGGGGGCCTTTACTTTCAAGTTAGACAGTAAGAGAAAAAGGTTTCACACAACAATTGATGAGATACGGATTTTCATCAAACTCATAAGATATTTGTCAAAGGAAACTCACAAATGTTCGTTTCCTAATTTGACAAATATCTAACTTGATGTGATAAAAATCGGTATCGCATTACTTATAGTCGTGAATCCTGTATTAGCATCAGCAATCACACTATTATTACTAGTGAAATTACCACCTCTTAATAAAAAATATTTAATTGACTTATTGATAAATTCTTAGAGATTCATTAAGGTCCCTCAAGGGGCAGGACCATGTAAGCTAAATAAAGCATTATATAAAATGGTTATATAAATCTTTTATTTTATTTGTTCTATGGCAGTCCTGCAGGCATCTCACTTCTCCCTACTTGGCTCAAATGGAGAAGTCACTTTTCCCTGTCATCCTGAAGTGTGGTGACCCCTGGAAATTTAAATGGACCTTATCTGTCCAATAATTTACTGATCAAATAGTTAGGTTGGATCAATGTAGATTTTAACCTGTATTGATATGCTCTATGACTAAGTAATGATATTTTCTTCATGGCTCACAAACTCCTATGTCTTAATATAAAGCTCTTCTGACATGGGATACGGGGGACCGAGGTGGAAGGGGCAGGGAGCGGTGGTGGAGATGTAGGGGAGAGGGGTGAAGAGAACCCCCTGTCCACACCCCCTCTTTTCCTATTAAAACCTCCAATTGCTAAACAATTGTAAACCTGCTGTTCCATTGAATTCAATTAATATTGGAAAGACAACAACTGATCTGTGAAGGACCATACTAATCTTGAATTTTTGGCCAGATTTCATGGAAAAATGGTGAATGTCGGGCAGCGGGTGGCGTGCGGGCGGGGAAAATTTTTCGTAACAGTTTTCTCAGCAACAACTAATCACAGCCACTTGATATTTGGTATACAGCATCGGGGTGGGGTCCCATAACGTGGGATATGATTTCAGTTCTGTCGCTCACCTACTTCCTGTTTAACGAAATCCAGCCATTTTTGACTTTGACAGATTTTTCTTTTTTTTTCAGACCATTCTTTCTCTTGTCACTCTTATAATGTGTAGTGGTGTGAATATAGTTTGCTTAGTTCTTAAACAGAGAAACTCATCACATTACGACAGATTACGTGCGGAACGTACCGATAAAGGTCTCAATAAAACATGTAAAAAACAACGCAATGGAAAACAGACTGAAGATAGATGTCGCCTGTTGTCTGATGACCTTGACCCCATAGAAGACGGGGATTATAAATCTATAAATAGCTGTGATAATTGTAGTACTTCTTGTAGTGGTAAGTCTGTTCGTTCTGGGATATATATCGATAATTTATATGATTGAAGAAATAAACCTCCAAAACTAGGATGATATGATGTATATATGCCCATCTTCTAATGTAGGGGGCATATAGTGTTGGGGTATGCTTGTCCATCAGTCCTAAACATTGCGAGATTGGGCATTATGCATGTTATGTCTTTTGGGTAATACAAGTTATTGCCTGCCCTGTCTGTTAAAAATAAGGGATGTCACAATAATTGTGTTGTTTCACTGTCTAATATTCTCATTATAAAATTATTTTGATAAGGGTGAAGAAACTTCATGATAAAAAAAGGTCTAATTATTTTGTATTAATTATTTATATTTTTTTCGAAAAGCTTTTATTTGGGGTGGAAGTTTATTTGAATGAGAGATAAAAAAGTTTCTTATTATTTTATAATTTGATAATTCACATTTTTGTTGAAAAGTCACAATTTTGGAACCATTGAAAAACTTGCAATATATATTTTGATTCCTTTAAAAAATAATTTCGAACAGATTTCTTTCTGCACATTTTAGTTTTGTGAAAGCACCAACCAAAATAACAGTGCTAATATTTAACCTTTAATTTAACAACCTATTATTGATATATTATAGTGTGGACTGGTAAGCATGACATGCCCACCTTAACCTGACAAAAAATGTTCTTCTAGCATCCTTTTGAATCTCTGCCCTTCTTTGAAGACTTGCACAGTTTATATTCTTTTTCTTACACATACACACTCACACACATTCACCTGGATAATACAGAATTGCCACTTTCATGAAATAGTAAAAAAAAAGAAGTGTTTAATTGGACATTTATTAAAGTTAAACTTCATGCTTTGTGCTGAAATATAAGCATGTACTGTGATTTCATTATTATTCATGGTGTATGAATTTTCGCGGTTTTGGTGGGTAGGCTCAATCCATGAAATTTAATACCTGAAGAAAAGAAAATTTAACATTGGTCTTTATCATGAGAACTTTAGAACCATGAATTAAAGAATCCAGGAACTGAGATCTTCTCATCAATCCACAAATAATGATGAATCCACACTATTTAACATAAGTAGGTGTGAATGCAGGGTATGTTGTTATTGAGAGCAAAATTGCCATAAATGCTCATTTTCCATAAAATTTTAGGTAGGATGGCCAAAAAATTGATCATACTTAAAATGCTAAACTTCTCAGTTTTGGGGGCCAAGTCCCAATCTTCATTCCTGGTAATCCGTTGAGAGATTACGATATGAACCATTTTAATTTAATAGTCAGTTAGTTCCCTTGTTTCTAGGTTTACATGTTGCTTGTTTTGATTTAAACATTATCTGTATCTGTTGTTGCCCTATACAACTACCAAACTAGATTACACTTTACTTTTGTAATATTTCCAGCTGGAGTAAAAACAAGTACATGTATAGAAGACATAGTGCCTTTTCCTTCCTCGCGAGAGACTGACAATCTCATCTCCGATTCATCAAGTAATAGTAGCGATGAATTTACAGAGACGATAGAACAACAGACCTGCGTGTATGGTTCATGTGGTGTGGAGCAAAGGAGGCGCTGTGCAGGGTTACTGAGGAAATACAACACGTCAATCGTGGCCATTCCCGAGGAGGGGCTCCTGAGGGATAACAGGTCACGCCAGGTCAAGGACGATTATCAGACAAATAGGTTTCTGTTGTTACTGGTGCTGTGTCAAGTCTCCATGTTCATGGTAAATAAATATCATTAAATATATGGTAAATAAATATCATTATATGGTAAATAAATACATTAAATATATGGTAAATAAATTAATATTAATTATATGGTAAATAAATATCATAAAATATATGGTAAATAAATATCATAAAATATATGGTAAATAAATACATTAAATATATGGTAAATAAATATCATTAAATATATGGTAAATAAATTAATATCATTAAATATATGGTAAATAAACATCATAAAATATATGGTAAATAAACATCATAAAATATATGGTAAATAAATATCATTAAATATATGGTAAATAAACATCATAAAATATATGGTAAATAAATATAATAAAATATATGGTAAATAAATATCATTAAATATATGATAAAAAACATGTTATTTGAATCTGACATTATTTTGGACTTTGGAAGATTAATTTCAAGACTTATGAGCAGACAAACCTGGCAAAAGGGGTTTATTCATGCAAGCGTGGCTAAGGGGGTTAGTTAGGTCACATGTTAACTGTTTCAATACTACCCAAACCATTAGCATGGCTAACCCCCTTAGTAAGGGTTAGTCTAACTTAGAATATTTTTATTTATTTTCAAAGCTCTAAAATATTTCCAGATTTAAATAATACTTGTTTAAAGAATCACAAATTCAAAATGATCTAAAATAGTCCTTTAACATTTGTTCAAGACCCATTTATACCGAATATGTTTAGATGCAATATAAAGACCAACAGTCAACATTAAGACAAAGTGCCTTCACTGCCTTGTAGTCAATTCAGACTTGTTAAGATAATTGTGTCTGGGCAAGTCTTAACTGCTCAACTTTATGTTCAGATATTTCTAGCATATATCAACAATTAATTGAGGAAATTTTAGCTAAGGCAAAAAAAATATATATACATGCCTTTGAAATATAATTGTTACCAGTGTTTGCAGCATTAGATGGGGTCCCATGTCATTGGATTCAGAAACTAATTTTGTGACAGTTTTTATAAGCTACAACTTATCATCTTCATATTTAGTACTCATTATGGGATGACATATTTCAAGTCTGTATTTCACCTACTTCCTCTTCAAGAAAATCTTACCATGTTTATACTTTGACAGATTTAAATTATGGTCTTTTTTTCTGCTTTGTTTTATTGTACATGCATGGAAACTGTTACATGAAAAAGACATCTGGGACATTTTCTTGCTCTTGGTTTAAATTCTGGTCTTAGTTTTAGTAAAGAGACCTTAAAGATATTTCCTTGACTATGACCCAAGGTTTGATTTTGGTCATTTTTCATTTTTCAGTGCTTTAATTTGGAGACCTTAAAGATATTTCCTGGACTATGACCCCCAGGTTTAGTTTTGGTCTTGTTTTTTATTTTTCAGTACTTTTGAGGCCTTTGAGATATTTCTGGACTATGAACCTAGGTTTGTTGTCATAGGTGTTACTTTACCGGCGGCGGCGGCGGCGGCGTTAACTTTTTGGAAAAGTTTTATGAGCACCTCCATATCTCAAGAACTATAGGTCCTGGGTTGATGAAACTTGGTATGCCTATGCCCCAGTAGTAGCTTAGCACAGTTGCATCCCCATCTTTAGACCTTGGCCTTGATTTTCCGGTTGAGTGACTTTGACAATTTTCAATACATATAATAGCAATGGAAAAGTTTTGCGAGCACCTCCATATCTCAAGAACTATAAGTCCTAGGTTGATGAAACTTGGTATGCATATGCCCCAGTAGTAGTTTAGCACAGTTGCATCCCCATCTGTAGACCTTGACCTTGATTTTCCGGTTGAGTGACTTTGACAATTTTCAATACATATAATAGCAATGGAAAAGTTTTGCGAGCACCTCCATATCTCAAGAACTATAAGTCCTAGGTTGATGAAACTTGGTATGCATATGCCCCAGTAGTAGCTTAGCACAGTTGCATCCCCATCTTTTGACCTTGACCTTGATTTTTTGGTTGAGTGACTTTGACAATTTTCAATACATATAATAGCAATGGAAAAGTTTTGCAAGCAACTCCATATCTCAAGAACTATAGGTCCTAGGTTGATGAAACTTGGTATGGGTATGCCCCAGTAGTAGCTCAGAACAGTTGCATCCCCATCTTTTGACCTTGACCTTGATTTTTTGGTTGAGTGACCTTGACAATTTTCAATACATATAATAGCAATGGAAAAGTTTTGCGAGCACCTCCATATCTCAAGAACTATAAGTCCTAGGTTGATGAAACTTGGTATGCATATGTCCCAGTAGTAGCTTAGCACAGTTACATCCTCATCTTTTGACCTTGACCTTGATTTTCCGGTTGAGTGACTTTGATTATTTTTATTGCATATATTTGCAATGTTTAGGTTCTATAAACATCTTTTGATCTCAGAAACTGAAAATCCATGTAAATCAAAATATAGTGGAAGTAAGAAAGAATAATTGTTTCTGATGGTGCCGGCAGGCGAGACATACTTTAGTGTTAACTCTTGTTATTTGTCTTGTTTTCCAGGGTCTTTTTCTATGTACG
Source organism: Arcuatula senhousia (assembly GCA_963971305.1). Lineage (NCBI taxonomy): Eukaryota > Metazoa > Mollusca > Bivalvia > Mytilida > Mytilidae > Arcuatula > Arcuatula senhousia. The sequence continues at coordinate 47,326,994 of OZ020315.1, read as the reverse complement.
TGGAGACTGTTTAATAAGGACACTTCAGGCACATATGTAGAGGTGGAGTTCCTGGACGGGGTGTTAAACTATGGACAGGTAAAGATTTCTATTTATTAAAAGGTGAAATATTTTGTTTTAGGTAAAAAAATGTGTTTATTGGAACTGTAATCTTTATTAAGAAGACACATGAGGAAAAAAAATTGATATTTAATGTTCCTAAAAATGATCTTGCATGATCATGATGATAGACTACCGGTAACTGATTAAAAATTGAATTTACTATGTTAAAGTTCATAAGTACATGATTTAGATTGAAAGATAAGCATTTAAAAAATTGGTCTGTTAATAAGATTCCTCAGGATTTTTTACTATAAAAATGTATATAGCATGGAAATTATATTTTATATCTACAAAAATAGGGGGCAAACATGAATAGTGTGTAGGTCTGTCCATCTCTACGTCCCAAATGTTGTGAGATGGGTCATTATATCTTTTGGACATTTTTTTTTGTAGATATAAAATATAATTTCCATGCTATATACATTTTTATAGTAAAAAATCCTGAGGAATCAAAATCACAGGTTCATATTTCTTTTAAAATGAAAAAAAAACAGAAAGCATTCAAAGCAATTCACTCAATTTGGAATAAAAAAATACATAAAACATGGTAATCTGAAACAATAGCATTTCTGAAGAGCCCTTACCTTATGCCCCTGTGACAACATGTGGGGGGGACTAAGTTTTCCTCGTGTCCATCCTTACATACACACTTCTGTATAAATTTCTGTCAAGCTTTTCTCAGAAACTGAACATCGGATTTATTTGAAACTTGGTAAGTTTAAATTCAGTATGACAAATTGTACATTCTTAGCTACTTTCAGATTGTCGGTCTTCTATTTCTTGTTTGGGACTCAGTAAAAATGAAATTTACATGAACATTTTCATCAAGCTTTACTCAGCTCAGAAACAGTACAAGATAATGATTTGAAGCTTATTCGGGTGGTTCAGTAGGACAAACTGTACATCCTAAGTTACATTCAAACCTATTTAACTTCTACTTCCTGTTAAAGGCTAGTGCGTTCCTTCTTTATTGTTGTTAATCTTATTTGGAATTAATTTAAATTGTCTTTTCAGGGTTTTATTGTCTTTGCTATTTTTGGATTTGATACCAGATTGATATTCTTACCATGTTTTAAACGGTAAGTTAATTATAAACATAGATTTTGGTGAATAATTGGAGGTTTCATATTAAAATTTTATGTAAATCTGCCAGAAATTTTTTGAAAAAACTTAAATTGTTTGGCAATAACATGTAGGACTTTCCTGACCTCTTCAGTATTCTACTTTCTATGAATCTTGGTAAACTCTTGTAATAAAACTGTTAATAAATACCTCATTAGGACTCCTTCATGGCCAGTAAAACATAATTCTAACCCCCAGGATGGCAAAATAAAGGACTTCTAGGCAAGAATAAATATTTGCCAGGATTTATAAGTGAACCACTTTATAATGTATTAAAGTTACAATTTTAAAATTAACTCTGTGAGTGGTTCATACCTGTATTTAAAACATGTGCCTTGCTTTGATATACAGGTAGTTCATGCCAAAATGAAATAGCCCTTAAGAAATCTTAGAATTTTATTAAGAACATAGTGAAAGACTTATCATGATGATTCCATCTGACTTACATATATATTAGCTGACAACTGCTTTTCTATTCCATTCTCTTCTGCAAGGAATCTAGGAAAAATAATTTAGTTTAACTTTCCCTTACTAACTTATCTCCTTGCTTTATATTAATGCTTGTTTCTGAACTTTTTTAGCATCCTTAGTATTTACAGTAAACTCTCTAAAAGGTAACCACCGCAACCATGTTGTAGCTTCTATTCCAATGCTTAAACAGTGGCAGATCCAAGATATTCCTGGGGCTGTAACACCTCCTCTTTTCAGGCCTGTACACGGATTTTTCTGAAAAGGGTGCTTTTTCTAATCTGTTTTAATCCTAAATTCATCTCAGTTGCTTAATACCTTGAATTAAAGAGGCCCCTGTGTGGGGAAGAAAAAAATCAGAAATGAAAATTAAGAGGTTGCAGAAATGATTTGACCAAAAAATTCCTAGGTATTTTCTAAAAAAAGAAAATACCTAGGAATTTTTCTTTCTTTAAAGAAAGATGCATCTTCAGAAATTTCAGAATTTTTTTTTTGCAGATGATCAACAAATTAACCCCCTTTTCTTTTTAACATATCTTGGATCTGCCTCTGTTATATATGTATCAATTTTCACAAATCAGTTTTAATGCTGAATTCCTAAATTAGCATTTGGCACCCTCTTGAAATGGCTTTATGCCTTTACATGTTTAATTATAGTTTATTATCAAAATTATCAAATTGATACATAGAACATACATGTACAAGTATAATTTTTTTTGTACTGCATGATGGCGAAATCTGTTCCAAATGTATTTGATGGGTAGATCAAATGGTTTAGCTAAAGGAGCTCAATTTATTCCCCCCACTTCACCAAACCAATGGGGCACATTGTATATATATTCACCCTGTCTGTCTGTTGGTCTGTCCACATGTCTCATAATAACAACTTGATGGATTTTGATGAAACTTAACATGAAATAGGTACATGGCTGCCAACGTTCCCAATTTTCATTGTTTTTCCAGATATTTATGTCTCCCCTTCCCAGAAGGGGGAGACATATTGTTTTTGTGTCAGTTCTTCTTCTTCTTCTTCTTCTTCTTCTTCTTCTTCTCATACAAAGCGTGTCCGGGCCATAACTTTTTAATCCTTTGAGATAGGGCTTTGATATTTGGCATGAGGATGTATCACCATAAGACGATGTGTCGCGTACCAGAATGACCTTCGTATGACCTTGACTTTTGACCTCAAGGTCAAATTAATGCTAATTTTACATCCAAAGTGTTCCGGGCCATAACTTTTTTATACGACCGCAAAATTTTGCGATCGTATAATGTTATGGCGATGTCGTCGTCGTCGTCGTCGTCGTCGTCGTCGTCGTTGTCGTCGTTGTCGTCTGGGAACATTTGGTTTCCGTGCGATAACTTGAGTAATTGTTGACCAATTGTTTTAAAATTTTGATATGATGTTTGTAACCACTAAAGGAAGGTTGGTAATGTATTTGGGGTTTGTAGCCCCTACCGTTTTAGAAAAAAGGGCCAAAAGGGGCTAAAACGGGTGCATTGACAAAACTGTTGTAAAATGTTTGTTATTCTTACAATTTTGAAAATTCTTTTTTTAATGAATTCCTCATTAAATTCTGTCAACTAAATGTGTCAATGATTTTGATATTTATTGCACCGTTACATTGCTACAGGGGGTCAAAAAGGGGCCACACCCCAAAAATCGACTTTTTTATTTGTGGTCCGATTTTCAAAATCTTTTTTTCATTGGAATCCTTGTGAAAATCCCTGCCTGCGTTTTTCAATCAGATTTGCAATATCTCTTACCGTTTTTGAGAAATTAGGGGTCAAAGGGGCCAAAAACGCCATTTTTAAAAGTTTGTCAATGCAAATAGTTTTATACCAAAAATCAAGTTGTAGTGGGCCTGCCAATTGATATGAAGTTTATATATGATGATTATATCCACTAAAGGAATCTTGGTTTTGTATTTGGGGTTTGTTGCCCTCTACTGTTTTAGAAAAAAGGGCCAAAAAGGGCTAAAACGGGTGTATTGACAAAACTGTTGTAGAATGTTTATTATTCATTAGATTTTGAAAATTCTTTCTTTGTTGAATTCATCATTAAATTCTGTCAACAAAATGTGTCAATGATTTTGATATGTTTTTCACCATTACATTGTTACAGGGGGCTAAAGACAGGCCACGCCCATAAAATCAACTTTTTTATTTGTGGTCCGATTTTCAAAATCTTTTTTTCATCGGATTCCATGTACACAATTTCCTATTATTTTTTATCGGATTAGCAATATTTTTTACCATTTTTGAGGAATTAGGGGTCAAAGGGCCAAAATTGTAAATTAATACATGTATAGAAATAAGGCGTTGATGTAAATATATTTGTCAAAAATGCATTTCTATAAGTCCACCACAGGATGCATGTGTCAAAAAGCTTTGTAAGTCCACCATGGGCTTCATGTGACCAAAGCAATGGACTATCCATATTGGGCCTCCAACGTACAGGGTTCAACTTGTTGCGGTCGTATCATGCTGCGCTCGGCGTAGCTTTTTATTGTTCTTTGACAAAGGACTTTGATATTTGACATGTGGATGTATCACCATGAGACGAGGTGTCGCATACTAGAATGACCTTCATATGACCTTGACATTTTACCTCATGGTCAAATTAATGCTAATTTTACATCCAAGTGTTCCGGGCCATAACTTTTTTGTTCTTTGACAAAGGACTTTGATATTTGGCATGTGGATGTATCACCATGAAACAATGTGTTGTGTACCAGAATGAACTTCATATGACCTTGACCTTTGACCTCAAGATCAAATTAATGCTAATTTTACATCCAAAGTGTTTCGGGCCATAACTGTTTTGTTCTTTGACATAGGGCTTTGATATTTGGCATGTGGATGTATCACAATAAGACTATGTGTCGTGTACCATAATGACCTTCGTATGACCTTGACCTTTGACCTAAAGGTTAAATTAATGCTAATTTTACATGGAAAGTGTGTCTTTGCCATAGGGCTATAATATTTGACATGTGAATTTATCACCATGAGACGATGTGTTGCATACCAAAATGACCTTTATATGACCTTGACCTTTTACCTCAAGGTTTAATTAATGCTAATTTTACTTCCAAAGTGTTCCGGGCCATAACTTTTTTTGGTTCTTTGACAAAGGACTTTGATATTTGGCATGTGGATGTATCACCATGAGACAATGTGTCGTGTACCAGAATGAACTTCATATGACCTTGACCTCAAGATCAAATTAATGCTCATTTTACATCCAAAGTGTTCCGGGCCATAACTTTTTTGTTCTTTGACATAGGGCTTTTATATTTGGCATGTGGATGTATCACCATAGGATGATGTGGTGTGAACCTGAATGACCTTCACATGACCTTGACCTAAAGGTTGAATTAATGCTAATTTTACATGGAAAGTGTGTCTGTGTCTGAACTTTTTTGTTTTTTGACATAGGTCTATAATATTTGACATGTGCATGTATCACCATGAGATGATGGGTCGCCTACCAGAATGACCTTATGACCTTGACCTTTGACTTCAAGATAAAATTAATGCTATTTTTTACAGGTTAAACATGTCTGGGCCATATATATTTCAATCCTTTAAACAAAAAGCTTTGATTTTTGACATAATAATGTGTCATCATGGGAACAATGTGTCACGTTAATGACCTTGACCTGTGACTACAATGTTAAATAAATGCTAATTTGGCATGCAAAGCTTTCCAGGCCATAACTTTTTTATTCTTTGACATCGGGCTTTAGAATGTAGATGTATAATTATTAAACAATTTGTTGTAAAATGTATGTCATTGTGACTTTGACCTTTTGACCTCAAGGTTGAACTTGTGTTATTTAAGGAAGGGGAGACATCAGTTTTAGTGCGCTAAAACAGTTTTTCCTAGTTTTGTCTTTATTTTATAATGAATATTATAGGAAACATTGCAGAAAATTAAAAAAGAACAAATTTCAAATTTAAAACTTGGCAGCCTTGTAGGTACATTACTTGAAGATGTTATTCTGAAGAAATAAAGTTGGCCTCTTTTTTCCAATAAAGAGTTCAAACCTAAAACTCAGGTATTCTTTTGTGAGCTTGGAACAGTATTCCATGTTAAGTTTTATTTTAAACTACTTCAAACAATTGATTCTTTTAAGACAGACTATCAGAACAAATTTTGAGAGTTCAAATACAACTATACTGCTCTATCTCCTTCCGTGTTGTCAAAAACATCAACAGATACACAAACTAAATTTTCTTTCATTGTCTTTTCCATATCAGCCTTGGTGACATTTTTCCAAGTTACACTATGCTTCACTGCATAAAGCTTTTTTCTCCCTCATTTATTGTAAGATAACATAATAAACTATTGTTATATTTATTTTAGTATTCCCTTAAGATACATATACTTAATAAGGGGTTATTTTGGCAGTGATTTTTAAAACTGTCACTTTATTTGCAGCAAGCAATGAGACCCTGAACATTGCTAAATATTAGTGAATTTATTGAGAATAAACTTGAATATGAATCTGCTAAAATTATATTATGCGAAAACGGGGAAGAAAGGTCAAAATATAAGACATTCAATATCTCAGTTACCCAAGTGCACAGGATTCTGAAATTTTGAAGCAATATTTACAGTTTTCGCATTATTTACGAATTTCTGGTAAAAAAAATGGGATTTTGTCCAAAAAATTTTATGTTCATTGGTTTCCTTCCTTGTTTTGACTGAATGATTTCGTCTCCGAAACAACCAATTTCTTTTTTTTTAGTGAATTTATTGAGAATAAAACCTTGGATATGAATCTGCTAAAATTATATTACGCAAAAATAAAAGCACTCCTTATCGAGAAAAACGACAATTTCAACAACAAAAAAACCCACTACCACTGTATTTGTGCCAAGGGGAAGTGGCATTCTCAATATCCAATTATGTGTTAAAATTTGCTCCAAGGCGTGGATGGGATATAAGGTATAGAAATAATTGGTCAAAAAATCAAAAGTAAGAAACTGAGAATAATGACCCTTAAAGTATAAGGTTAAATGGGAATAATGACTAGTTAAGGAAAGATGCAAAACATTGGTGAATACAGAATTGAGGACACCTCATCTACAAATGGGTTGCACATTTGCGGGATGGGTCACTTATTTAGCAAAGTGAGGAGGAACTGGTAAAAAAAATGGTTCCAACATGCTAATGGACGAAGAAAATAATTTCTCTACTTCCATTCAACAATGATTTTTTGGGGTTGGAAATGTTGTCTGTTGATTTATTTGTCATTTCCCAATGATTTTTACCCTATATGTTGAATAAATTACAGAAATATCGTTGATAGAAAATGCCGTTCCCTTTGTCCAATGTTGAATGATGTCATTTTTCCTTCCTGTGACCCCTGATGACCTCGTCTAAATGACGAGTCAAATCCGGAACGGAAACATATTTGGCTATATTTGGATCAAGTGTACAATGTACAAAATACAAAAGATTATGCAAAATTTATTTATCGAGACTCTGCTATGCCTTATAGAGCAATTACAAAATCATACCCCTTATCTTTTCCTTTTTAGCTCACCTGGACCAAAGGTCCATGTGAGCTATTGCCATCACTTGGCGTCCGTCATCATCGTCTGTCGTTGTCGTCGTCTGTAAACAATTTTTCAAAAATCTTCTCCTCTGAAACTACTGAACAGAATTCAATGAAACTTGGTATGATTGATCCTTAGGGTGTTCTGCATAAAAGTTGTGTTTCGATTTCCAATTGGTCAAAAAACATGGCCGCCCTGGCTAAAAATAGAAGAGGGGGGTCAGACTACTGTTTCTGGCTTGTAATTCAAAAAGTATAAAAGATAGATGAAATCCGGTGCCACGCTTCTGCTTCAGGATGAAAAGTTCTACGAAAGTCTCCATTTGGTCGAAGTTGTCAGATGACCCCTTATAGGGGTTATGGCCCCTTAAAGGTGAAAAACAGCATTTTTCATGTTTCGCCTTCTAGTATGAAAACTATTGCAGATAGAAAAAAACTGTTGCTTGCTTAAATGTTCAGCTCATTAAGCTCTACAAAAGTCTCCATAGAGCTGAAGTTGTCAGATGACCCCTTATAAGGGTTACAGCCCTTTAAAGGCAAAAAATAGTGTTTTTGGCCTATAAAATGAAAACTATTGCAGATAGAGAAAAGCTGTTGCTTGCTTAAATGTTCAGCTCATTTAGCTCTACAAAAGTCTCCATAGGGTGGAAGTTGTCAGATGACCCCTTATAGGGGTTACAGCCCCTTACAGGCGAAAAATAGTGTTTTTGGCCTATAGAAGGAAAACTATTGCAGATAGAGAAAAGCTTTTGCTTGCTTTAATGTTCATCTCATTTAGTTCTACAAAAGCATCCATAGGGTCAAAGATGTCAAATGACCCCTTATAGGGGTTACAGCCCGTTAAAGGCGAAAAATAGTGTTTTTGGCCTATAGAATGAAAACTATTGCAGATAGAAAAAAACTGTTGCTTGCTTATATATTCAGCTCATTTAGCTCTACAAAAGACCCCTTAGGGTGGAAGTTGACAGATGACCCCTTACAGCCCCGTAAAGGCAAAAAATAGTGTTTTTGACCTATAAAATGAAAACTATTGCAGATAGAGAAAAGCTGTTGCTTGCTTAAAGGTTAAGCTCATTTAGCTCTACAAAAGTCTCCATAGGGTGGAAGTTGTCAGATGACCCCTTATAGGGGTTACAGCTCCTTACAGGCGAAAAATAGTGTTTTTGGCTATTGCATATTGCAGATAGAGAAAAGCTGTTGCTTGCTTTAATATTCATCTCATTTAGTTCTACAAAAGCATCCATAGGGTCAAAGATGTCAGATGACCCCTTAAAGGCGAAAAATAGTGTTTTTGGCCTATAAAATGAAAACTATTGCAGATAGAGAAAAGCTGTTGCTTGCTTAAATGTTAAGCTCATTTAGCTCTACAAAAGTCTCCATAGGGTGGAAGTTGTCAGATGACCCCTAATAGGGGTTACAGCCCCTTTAATACAGGCGAAAAATAGTGTTTTTGGCCTATAGAAGGATAACTATTGCAGATAGAGAAAAGCTGTTGCTTGCTTTAATGTTCATCTCATTTAGATCTACAAAAGCATCCATAGGGTCAAAGATGTCAGATGACCCCTTATAGGGGTTACAGCCCCTTAAAGGCGAAAAATAGTGTTTTTGGCCTATAAAATGAAAACTATTGCAGATAGAGAAAAGCTGTTGCTTGCTTAAATGTTAAGCTCATTTAGCTCTACAAAAGTCTCCATAGGGTGGAAGTTGTCAGATGACCCCTAATAGGGGTTACAGCCCCTTACAGGCGAAAAATAGTGTTTTTGGCCTATAGAAGGAAAACTATTGCAGATAGAGAAAAGCTGTTGCTTGCTTAAATGTTAAGCTCATTTAGTTCTACAAAAGCATCCATAGGGTCACAGTTGTCAGATGACCCCTTATAGGGGTTACAGCCCCTTGAAGGTGAAAAATAGTGTTTTTGGCCTATAGAATGAAAACTATTGCAGATAGAAAAAACTGTTGCTTGCTTAAATGTTCAGCTCATTTAGCTCTACAAAAGACCCCATAGGGTGGAAGTTGACAGATGACCCCTTATAGGGGTTACAATCAAAGGTGAAAAATAGTGTTTTTGGCCTATAGAATTAAAAACTATTGAAGATAGAAAAAAGCTTTTTCTTGCTTTAACATTCAGCTCATTAAGCTATACAATTGACATCAATACCAGGTGAGTGATTCAGGCTCCTGGGAGCCTCTTGCTTCTGAGTACTCTGGATTCATTTATTTTTGTGGGTACCAATTTCCGTGGAAAAATGAAAAAGGATCAGTTCGTTAAAGACCAACCAAAATTGATACCCCTTGCATAGTAATGAAACCATAGTAATCTATTCAATATTTAATAATGAAAGGTTTTAAGCTTTAGACTAATTCTTTTTGTTTTATGCTTGGGTTATAGTTGTTGGGTTTTTTAGCTCACCTGACCCGAAGGGTCAGGTGGGCTATTGTCATCGTTAAGCGTCCGTCGTCCGTTAACTTTTCTTCAAAGATCTTCTTCTCTGAAACCACCTAAGGGATTGCATTGAAACTTAAAAAACTTGATCTTTAGGATGTCCCATACCAATTTTGTGAATTATATACACGTCAACCAACCAACATGGCTGCCGTTGCTAAAAGTAGAACAGGTGGTTCAGATTATTGTTTTTGGCTTATAATTCGAAAAGTATAAGAGAAAGAGAAAATCTGAAGCAACCTACCCTGTTCAGCATCAAAAGCTCTACAAATCTCTCCATTGAGTCGAAGTTGTGAAACATCTCCTTATTGGAGTTATTGCCCTTTAATCATCAAAATTGACCATTTTTGCAGTTTTTGGACTCTATATCTTGAAAACCGTTAGAGCTAGAGGATAAGTTAGCATTGCAGTATTGTTAAGCTCATTAAGATCTACAAAAATGATTTCAGGGTCAAAATTTTCAGATCAGCCGTTTAAGAGTTATTCCCCTTTAACTGTTTTTTTTTCCATTAATTTTAACTGATTTTCAAAAATCTTCTTCTCTGAAACCACTGAAGGGATTGCATTGATACTTGGTATGCTTGATCTTTAGGATGTCCTCTACCAAGTTTGTGAGTTATATACACGTCGACCAACCAGCATGGCCGCCATTGCTAAAAATAGAATGGGGGGTCAGACCTTTGTTTTTGGCTTATAACTCGAAAAGTAATAGAGATAGAGAAAATCCGAAGCAACTTTTCTTGTTCAGCATCTAAAGGTCCTTACAGGAGTTATTGCCCTTTAACTGTTTTTTCTATCAATTTAAACTGATTTCTAAAAATCTTCTCTGAAACCACTGAAGGGATTGTTTTACAACTTTGTACAGTTGAAAGTTTGAGAAATTTATTCAAACTTTGGCATAAGAGATCAGGTGAGTGATTCAGGCTCCTGGGAGCCTCTAGTTTAATAGCGAGCATCGCAGATGCGAGCCCTACGGCATTATGCATGTTTTGAGATGTTCCAGAAATATACTGACAAGAAAACCGGAACAGGTTTACTTTTACGGAATGAATAAAATAATAGGCACGGAGCAAGTAAAACAATCAACCCTCTGGGCTTATAAAAAATACATCATAATCTGTTATGCAAAAATATAAAAATTGAAATTCAAAAACAGTGATAAAACCCTCATTCATCCACTTGTTAATTTTTACAGATTTTTATTTAAACACCATTCGGTCTTTTCCGCTGAAAAACGATTTTCCGGAAATTACCGAGCTAGCTTTTGGCAACATCGTCCCATTGACTAGTCATACCAAATGCATGTTACTGACCAAGCTTTGTTAAATTCTAAGTAAGATAAAATAAGATAAAGAAAAACATAAATTTACTGAATAAAACCTACTCATAATAATAAATAAAAGGTTCTTACCTGAAAATGAAAGAAGAGTCCCATCCTGTGGGGTTTCATTCACTTTCCTCAATCACCCGCATGATATTTTTACTTTACCGTTTTTTCCGCCAGGTTTCTTAATGTACCCTCTGTTGCCAATGCTTCAAATAAAACACTGATACTCAGAAAATCTCACAAAACCTGACAGAATCTCATGTCTGAATGTTGTTTTGGTCTGCTGAAGAAGCGCGAAATACTCTGACAAGGAAGTGACGTCACGTAATCCATAAAATGGATAATTTCGTCCCCGCTTAATGTCGTCCCAGAATGTTACAGGATTTATTATTTGCACAAATATATGAATCTTTAATAAGTAGTTATTGATCCCAGATATTTTAACAACAACTTTCTCAAGTGCATATGATGTCAGACTTTGCTTCTATTTAATTCCTTTTTTTAAAAGTTCCCTGAGGCCTCTTTACGTTAAACTTAGCCGGTCGAGCGCATGGATTTATTTTTAAAAGGTATATAGATTTTCGATGCTCGCTAAAAGGCAGGGCCTTAATCATATTATATATTATACATGTTAGAAATTTTTTAAATTGCATGATTTAAAAGCTAATGGTGAAAGGTATGACTCTTAGGGTTTGTTATTAGTAATGTAAATGAAGAGCTTTGGCAGGGCATTTTTAGTGGTGATTTTTCTAAGTTGTTTAACTGATTTTAGTTTATATGTACTTGTCATGAAATTTTTATATCAAAAGTTAAAAGACACCTTGCAATCTCCAAGAATCTGCCATTTTCGCACACCTTCCCAAACCTCCTATTGCAGTTATTTTCAGATATTTTTCAGGGATTTTTCTAGCAGTGTAAAATCATCCCTGATTCTTAATGACTCTGTGACAACTTGATGGGGACATTAAGTTTTATTTTTGTACATCAATCAGTCAATGTTAAAAGAGATATTTTGCCTGATAAAATTATACATTTTCTGTTTGAAGTGCTTTCATTGGTTTTAATAAATCCCGAAACACTTGATTATTATTTGAATTTAACAATTGAAGATCAATGTCAGCATATTATTATTTTTTTGGCCTGAAATTTGTTGCAAATTGACATACGAGGCTCAGACTCTCTGCTGGCTTGAAGGGTCCCAAGTCTGTTGTCCTGTGGTGTCACAAAAGTTAATGTCATAGTTTTCTGGGCAGCCTCTTGATATTTGGCCTGTAGCTTCCTACAGTAATATATGGTGTAAAGAGATTTTATGTCTATAATCATCTTCCTGTTCCGGATTATTTTAAGACGCAGGAAGACCACCATTCTAGATGGCAGTAAACATGGCATGTTTTTAACGCAGATATGTTGCTCAGGCAAAATTCACAAGAACAGTGTGAATTTCATGAGAGTTTAATAATTTTCCCTTTTTGAGTTTCTCTACTTTTTTGTTTGCCTTTTGCAGGTGGAGAAAGCTGGTGTATGGAGTAGAAATAGTGACGATACCCGATACGGAAGACATTGATGATGAAACTAAACATCTTTGTGAACAATTCCAAAAATATCATAAAAATAGCTGTTCCAAGGCCATTGTCAAAGATCTCAAGTAAGTGTAATATATATCATAATGAATCAGTTGATACTAAAGACACTAAACTGCTACTAAATATGATTTGATGGAATTTGATGATGAACTTATCATAAAAAAAGTATGTACAAAAAGAAATGTTATGCTCACCAAATATTAAATAATTGGCTGGATTTCACGGAGTGAAAAATCCCGGTTATAAAATGGTGAATGTCGGGCGGGCGGGCGGGGAAGAATTTTTCGTAACAGTTTTCTCAGCAACTACTTATCACAGCCACTTGATTTTTGGTATACAGCATCAGGGTGGGGTCCCATAACGTGGGATGCGATTTCATGTCTGTCGTTCACCTACTTCCTGTTTACCGACTTAGTTAATTTTTGACAATAATGTCCAATAGTAGAAAATTTTCGTAACAGTTTTCTCAGCAACTATAAATCACAGCCACTTGATATTTGGTATACAGCATCATGGTGGGGTCCCATAACGTGGGATGTGATTTCATGTCTGTCGCTTACCTACTTCCTGTTTACCGACTTAGTTAATTTTTGACAATAATGTCCAATAGTAGAAAATTTTCTTAACAGTTTTCTCAGCAACTATAAATCACAGCCACTTGATATTTGGTATACAGTATCAGGCTGAGGTCCCCATAAAGTGGGATGCGATTTCAGGTCTGTCCCTCATCTACTTCCTGTTTACCGACTTAGTTAATTTTTGACAATAGCGTCCAATAGTAGAAAATTTTCGTAACAGTTTTCTTAGCAACTACTAATCACAGCCTCTTGATATTTGGTATGCAGCATCAACATGGGCTCCCATAACGTGGGATGTCATTTCAGGTCTGTCGCTCACCTACTTCTTGTCAAACGAAATCTGGCCATTTCTGTCTTTGACCCATTTTTACACTTTAGGCCGATGAATTATAATTTACATGGGAATGGTTTGTTCAAGGCATCCCATCTTAAATATATAAAAAAAAATCATCGGACAACAATATGTCACACCCACAACAAAATGTATTTTAACACACACACACACCCAACGAAAAAAAAATACAGAAAAATCTTTAAACACCTCTCTTCCCATTAGTTGATCTAAATGGAACAGCCCTAAGCTGTTCAAAATAAACACACATAGTTAGACATTTCATTATTTTCTTTGTTCTTATAGATACAGACTTAGAGAATACAAGCAAGTCTTCACAGGTACAGATATGTGTGACTGGCTGACGGAGGTTGGTCTCTCCCACGACAGAACAGAAGCCATGGAGTACGGCAGGAAACTTCTCTCTGGTCACATGATCACCCATGTGACAAAAGAACACCATTTTCATGATCTCCCGTACTTTTATCGCTTTGTTAAAAATGATTCTGACAGTGACGATGAAATTTAATGTGTTTGTATGACTCTGTATACACTGATAAGTTAAGTTCATCTCCAGTTGTATGCTGACGGGCGTGGTTCACCTAGCAGGAACTGCTTAATACCCTTCCAGAGCATTTAAGGTCAATTTTGTTCTGATGTGAGTTTGAGTTTTTTGTTATATATAATGTTATTTTACTTGTACCTTGTTTAAAGTCAACATATATTGGTCACTAAGTTTTCAAGTTTTGTGTCCTGCCCCCCAAGTCAGCACTAAAAAACTTTAAACGTGGAAATTTTGGCAGAGTGATATTTTTATGTTTAAGTAAATGAATCATTTGCGTGGGGGATAGATTCGTGATTCTTCTTATTATGTTTACTCTTATTTAAAGCACATAGCTACTGTATAGCAAGAAATTGGAATGAGGTCCAATTTTCGCTTTTGTCACGAGGCTCAAGGAATCACCAAAATTAAAGAACAATTAATTTTAATCATTGACAAGATCTTTCACAGTTATTGAAAGTATTCTGAAAATTCAAAATAAAAATAAAACGGCTAGAAATAAACTGCCCCTTTTGGAGATAAATCCTGAAATTTGCAGCTCACTAAAATTACCCTTTCTACGGCATATCTTATAGTACTTAGATAAGTGATTTAACTCATAACCATTCTTTTCCTTTTAACTTTTTAACATTTTGTACTGTAAAAGTGGGGACATATGTCTTCCTATGGAAATTGCACCTCTGGTATTATTCATATTTGTTTATGGTTCATCATACATGTGGGTGCTTCTCATTTTTGTGGGACATTTGCAATAATTTGTTATTTAACCTTCATTGTTAAGTGAAACCTGTCCTGTTGAACATATAGAGTGCATTCAAGAGTTGTTCTACAGAGTGCCAACACAGGAACCATAAACACTAGGGGGCCTGGGTGGTTGAGTGGTCTAAGGCGCTGGTTTAAATACCACACTTTTGATCACTAGCCGATCACCTCTCAGCTGGTGTCCAAGTCCGGTTTGAAATTAACAGAAAAGGGACTTTCCCAATTGCATGTGATTAGGTTTGACAGTTTCCTACCCAAGGTCGGTGGTTTCCTCAGGGTACCTTGGTTTCGTCCACCATTAAAAATGACAGCAATACATGGCCCAGGTGCGCCGATAGAGGGCATTTAACACCAACACACACACGATTACTAGAGGTGCGAACAACACTCTCGAACATACAGAGCAGATGAAAAATGGCGGACTTGATCAAATTTGCCCCAACTTAGATTATATCATAATTTTTCACAAAATTTTGTACAATCCTTATGATTTAATATTTTTCATACATAACAAGAAAAATAAAACCTTATTCTTTTCATGTCGCCTGCAACGTGGAAGCGACATATAGGGGTTAGTAGTGTTTCTCCCAGCCTTCAAAAAGGGCATGGTAAATTATTTCAAAAAGGGCACATGAAACGTGCCACAGTCACCGTTACTTTGGCACTATCTGTCGTCTTGCGTCGTCGTCCTGCGCCCTGCGGCGTCACAAAAATTTCCGTCGCAGTTTTCCAGGCAACTACATGTCACAGCCTCTTGATATTTGGTATGTAGCTTCATCACATAGTACTTTAAGGTTTAAAGCGATTTTATGCCCGAAAAATAACTACTTCCTGTTTGACAAATACTTAATGTTTTATATATAATGGACATAGATGTCAAAATTTCGTCACAGTTTTCCAGGCAACTACATGCCACAGCCTCTTGATATTTGGTATGTGGCTTCATCGCATAGTACTATAAGGTGTAAGGCGATTTTATAGCTGAAAATTAACTACTTCCTGTTTGGTGAACAAACATAGATACGCAGGCGACATATGCCTTCAGGGGAAGGCTCCATCTAGTTTAGAATTTCATTGGCTATTTTGAATGGTTGTTTGGCAGATGCAGTACTCAAACATAAAATCATTCCAGGTGTTGCCTTCTAGGCGTTTGATACATAAATTGTTCTGAGAACATGCATTCATATTGAGAACAACCTAGTTGAATCCACTCATAGTTTAACCCTCGTCTATTCATACGGTATGCTCTTAATGCTTTGGTTATGTTCTTGGTTAAAGTTTATATCATGTTTACATGTTGGGGTTCAATGGAAATTTCATGACAGGTGGGCGGGCCATTTGTGGCTCAAAGGCCCATTATATAGCTCACTTGTTTAATCCAAAATGAAGGATTTCTTCAGTCCTTAAATGGTTTGGTTTAGACCGGTTTCATTGTGGTTTTGACATTCCATTTTTTGTTGTACATGTATTGTTTGAATTGTTTATTATGTTGCTTTGTTTATATTTTTATTAAGAAACTATAGGGTTGTGGACAGTTAAATTATTTATTAATGTCACAAAATATTTTATCTCAAAGTCCAGATTACTTTATTTGTGAACTGGAATAATGCACACTGAAACATATTTATATATTATTGATAAAAGCCAGAGTGATATTATTTTTATAACATGGCTAACTTGGTGCTATGTCATTTTTAGGCAGAGCCTTATAGCGTCATAAAGCTATCTGATTTTTGCATTTTTTTTTCGTCTAGACAGGGTAAATCGGTCAGTCAATATTGCTACCAGAGGATCTATTACAGATCATTATTCGTGTATTGTATTTTAAATGTTATACGTATTGTCTAAAATAGGAGGTACATATTTATACCCGAAACATAAATGCGATATAAATGTGCACTACATATCGTGTATCAATACTCGTCGACATTTACTTAAGCATTTTTGACCTTTGATCAAGTGGGCGAAGCTTAATTACAGATTTCTTAACAAATGTGTAAGTGTGCGGAGGAAACAAACAAAACTGATGTGCTATGTTTCAAGTTTATGAAACACACAGATCGTTCTTTATTTTTAGTGCTTAGATTTAGCTCCGCCTTTAAACGCTTTAGTGCTTTGATTTTATCACTGTTATTGTAGTATATTCAAACACAGTAATATGAATACTGTACTAAAAATGACATGTTTATAATATGCATTTATATCCAATATCCACATTTAATTTATTATCTGGTATATTTTATTGCTTTGAAGTATATCTTGTATAATTTCTCTCTCACTGTTAGGACCTTACTTTTAAAACACTACTTTATTACATTGTTTGCCCTTTTAACCATGAATAAGTTTTCCTAATGTCTGTCCATTCCAATAGAAAATTGTGGTCAAGCTTTTTTCCCAATGTATAAAATATTATGACATTTGATTTTCTGGGGGGGGGCCTGGGATTTTTTGTAAAAAAATTTCCTTGCCCTGATTTTTGTAAAAAAAATAATCTGGCCAGCATCTAGGTTGAAAAAAATAATCTGGCTTCAATCTTGCCAATTGAAAAAAAAAATCTTGCCAAAAAAATTTCCTTGCTTAATATGTGTGTGAAAAAAATAATCTGGCCCGCAAAGCGGGCGAAAAAAAATTCCCGGCTCAAGGTAAAATCCCAGCCCCCCCCCAGAAAATCAAATGGTCCGTGCCTTAATTTAAGTTGACTTAGAATTAGCTGTATAATGCTGCAGGACCTTTACTTCCCTTGTGGTAGTTGAGTGAAGGTTCTGAAGTGTATTTTAAGAGCTGATGTTTTGCTGACTACAGATTTTTCATTTTTTTTCCATATTTTTATGACTTTTATGTGATTAAGATTTGCTCTGTTCCTTTAATTTTGATGGAGGCCTCAGATGAGAGATGTTATAAGGGAGCTGGAACAAGTTTCCTTTAAACAGAAAATTTTATTTTTGTGCAGAGTTTTTGGCATTTTTTTTTCTTCTCTCTGGATGTAACATCTTTGGAAAATTTCTAGATCTTCAGCTCAATTTATATGTTACATATTGCTAGTCATGGTATTTTTTGTCTCAAACTACATCATATGAGGATATATTTGATATTTAAATGCATTTCTTGTCATTATATTTTGTTATTGTGAAAAAGTTATATATTTTATTGTGAGTTTATTCAGTGTGAATGAGCCCCTTTATTTACACATCAATAAATTCTTTACAATTGACCTTTATTACTATGATAAGTTGTAAACCTGTTTTTAACTGTTTAAGCTGACTTTGTCTCAAGGGTTTTATGAGCTGTACCCATCACTTGGCATCTGTTTTCCTTTAATCAACTGTTTCGATTGTTTAGTACTTGGATATTACAAGTCCAATTGCTATCAAACTTGGTAGAATAGTTGACAACTTGCCTAAGACTAATTGAAATCAGGTTAGCAATCCATCCTTCACACTGAGCCTCTTGCTTCATGTTTTTAATAAACTTGTGGGAAAATCTATAAAAATGATTATTAAGGATGTTTGCTGGTCAGTTTGAAAATAACAAGGTATCTAAATTTATGTATTTGATGGATAGACCATAGGTAAAGGTATAAAATAAGCTTTAAAAATTAATAGGTTGCTGAACTTGTTTTCAAGATAATAAGCGTTAAAAATTTGGCCGAAAAAGGCTTTCTCCGACTTTTTCATAGGTTTAACATTAGACTTGTTTTAGTGTAAAAACCTATGAAGAAATAACAAGAAATCTTTTAAACTTTGTATATTAACTCCTAATGACTCAATGAATAGTAATATAAAAAGAAAATAGTGGGTTACTGGGCAAAAATATTATCTGTATTTTGATGGTAAAATCCAGAGGATTCCGAAAATCTGGCAGAAATCTCAAAAATTGACCAGCAATCATCCTTAATAGGTTTTATCAATCTGCTGAGATATCACCATTTGTATGTTGCCATAGGATTCTCCACAAAAAATATATTGTAATAATTCACAATAAAAAGATTATTAAATTATCATTTGTTTTCTTGTAAAAAGAAAGATTAATCAATGGATTGCTAAACAACATCCTCCTGGAAATCTCATTCCTCCTAACTGATGAAATTTATTTTGAGTCATAAATAGTGCCTGACATTGGTGTTGTCGCCACATAACCACCACCAAGTATAGGCGCCTGAAATCTTGACACATAATCACCACCAAGTAAAGGTAACAGGAAAGCTTGACACATAACCATTACTAAGTAAAGGCGCCTGATATCTTGACTCTTAACAACTACACAGTATAGGTGCCAGGAAATCTTAACACATAACCATCATAAAGTATAGGTGTCTGAAAATCTTGTCTGAAAACCACCACCCAAGTATAAGCGCCAGCTGGAAATCTTGACACATATTCATCATCAAGTAAAGGTAACAGGAAATCTTGATACATAACCTCCACCAAGTATAAGCGCCTGGAAATCTTTACACATAACCACCTCCTTATATAGGCGCATGGAAATCATGACCTACCGGTATAACCATCACCAAATTTAGACGCCAGGAAATTTTGACACATAACCATTACTAAGTAAAGGCGCCTGAAATCTTGACACTTAACAACCACCAAGTAAAGGCGCCTGGAAACCTTGACACATAACCACCACCTAGTATAGGCGTCAGGAAAAATTGACACATAAACATCACCAAGTATAGACACCAGGAAATCTTGACACATATTCATCATCAAGTAAAGGTAACAGGAAATCTTGACACATACCCTCCACCAAGTATAGGCGCCTGGAAATCTTTACACATAACCACCTCCTCATATAGGCGCCTGGAAATCATGACCTACCGGTATAACCATCACCAAATTTAGACGCCAGGAAATTTTGACACATAACCATTACTAAGTAAAGGCGCCTGAAATCTTGACACTTAACAACCACCAAGTAAAGGCGCCTGGAAATCTTTACACATGACCACCACCAAGTAAAGGCGCCAGGAAATATTGACACGTAACCACCACCAAGTAAAGGCGCCTGGAAATCTTTACACATGACCACCACCAAGTAAAGGCGCCAGGAAATCTTGACACATGACCACCACCAAGTAAAGGCGCCTGGAAATCTTGACACATAACCACCACCAAGTATAGGCGTCAGGAAATCTTGACACATGACCACCACCAAGTATAGGCGCCAGGATATTTGACCCATAACTACCACCAAATATAGGCACCAGGAAATCTTGACACGTAACCACCACCAAGTAAAGGCGCCTGGAAATCTTGACACATGACCACCACCAAGTAGAGGCGCCAGGAAATCTTGACACGTAACCACCACCAAGTAAAGGCGCCTGGAAATCTTTACACATGACCACCACCAAGTATAGGCGCCAGGATATTTGACCCATAACTACCACCAAATATAGGCACCAGGAAATCTTGACACGTAACCACCACCAAGTAAAGGCGCCTGGAAATCTTGACACATGACCACCACCAAGTAGAGGCGCCAGGAAATCTTGACACGTAACCACCACCAAGTAAAGGCGCCTGGAAATCTTTACACATGACCACCACCAAGTAGAGGCGCCAGGAAATCTTGACACGTAACCACCATCAAGTATCACAAATAGAGCGAACAGTATACTTGGCTTCATTAAAAGAAATCTGAAACATAGTTTACCACCCTTTAAAGAAACAGCATACATATCTCTTGTCCGCTCAATTTTGGACTATTCCAGCACCGTTTGGGACCCATATCACCAAAAAGACATACAAACTCGAAAGTGTCCAACGCCGGGCCGCCAGATTTGTCAAAAATGATTATAGACGTACCAGCAGTGTAAGCGAAATGATGTCAAGCTTAAAATGGAAGCCTTTAGAACATCGCAGAAAAGAACAACGACTGGTGCTCCTGTATAAGATCTTGAACGACCTGGTGGCGCTACCCACTGAAGACCTGAACTTGTGTCATAACCTTCGACCACAACGAACATCCAACTCCAAATCATTGAAAATCATCACTTGTAACACTGACATTTACAAAAACTCTTTTGTTCCAAGAACTGTAAAAGACTGGAATTCATTACCTGACTCTTGTGTGTGTGCCAAAAATATTATAGACTTCAAAAGTGCACTAACTGCTCATCGCGACTAAAACATCTGCTCTCTCTCCCCTGGAAGATTTAATGCTCATCAGTGAGACAACATTCCAGTATTAAACAGAAACAGAAAGTATAGGCGCCTGGAAATCTTGACACATAACCACCATCAAGTATAGGCGCCAGGAAATCTTGACACGTAACCACCACCAAGTATAGGCGCCTGGAAATCTTGACACATAACCACCACCAAGTATAGGCGTCAAGAAATCTTGACACATAACCACCACCAAGTATAGGCGCCAGGATATTTGACCCATAACTACCACCAAATATAGGCGCCAGGAAATCTTGACACGTAACCACCACCAAGTAAAGGCGCCTGGAAATCTTTACACATGACCACCACCAAGTAAAGGCGCCAGGAAATCTTGACACATGACCACCACCAAGTAAAGGCGCCTGGAAATCTTGACACATAACCACCACCAAGTATAGGCGTCAGGAAATCTTGACACATAACCACCACCAAGTATAGGCGTCAGGAAATCTTGACACATAACGACCACCAAGTATAGGCGCCAGGATATTTGACCCATAACTACCACCAGATATAGGCACCAGGAAATCTTGACACACACAAGATGTAAACACTCACTTTGCCATCTAACTCTCTGACTCCGAAAAAAGCTGTGAAAAATACCAAACATGTAAACTGAAATCGCTTCTGAAGTTATTAAATATGTAGTAGCATGTAAGATTCACTTATACTGAGATCGCTATGATATATGTTTTTATCTGTGGTTTCAAACAGGGACTTGCCTCCTCTATCTAAATTTTGTTAGAGTCAATGTGTCATACTAAAATATTGACTCTAACAAAATATTGATAGAGAGGAGCATGTCCTTGTACCTGTGGTATTAACAGACAGTAAAGCAAAAATTTTAAAAGCATACCGCGTTACTGAGCTCGAGAATAAGATAAAGTGGTGGTATAAATCTGGTCAGTCTACAGGTGATGGTCTAATCTGGCTTACGAAAAACATTGAGCGGAAGCTGTTTTTCCTGGGAGATATACATCTATATCTATGGTTAGGTACATGTGATCTGACGGAATATGACAGAGAGCAAAAAACTGTAACTCTATCCAAACATTCAAATAGAATTACCCAATTTAAAGACCATATGCAACAATTTATTACATTACAAGCAATCTGATGCCACCCTACTGCTTCAGGATCAAAAGTTCTACAAAAGTCTTCATTTGGTCGAAATTGTCAGATGACCCCTTATAGGGGTTACGGCCCCTCAAAGGTGAAAAATAGCATTTTTTCATGTTTTGGGCTTATAGAATGAAAATTTTTGCAGATAGAGAGAAGCTGTTGCTTGCTTAAATGTTCAGCTCATTTAGCTCTACAAAAGTGTCCATAGGGTCCAAGTTGTCAGATAACCCCTTATAGGGGTTACAGCCCATTAACGGCGAAAAATAGTGTTTTTGGCCTATAAAATGAAAACTATTGCAGATAGAGAAAAGCTGTTGCTTGCTTAAATGTTCAGCTCATTTAGCTCTACAAAAGTCTCCATAGGGTCAAAGTTGTCAGATAACTCCTTATAGGGGTTACATCCCCTTAAAGGCTAAAAATAGTGTTTTTGGCCTATAGAATGAAAACTATTGCAGAGAGAGAAAAGCTGTTGCTTGCTTAAATGTTCAGCTCATTTAGCTCTACAAAAGTCTCCATAGGGTCCAAGTTGTCAGATGACCCCTTATAGGGGTTACAGCCCCTTAAAGACAAAAAAAGTGTTTTTGGCCTATAGAATGAAAATTATTGCAGATAGAGAAAAGCTGTTGCTTGCTTAAATGTTCAGCTCATTTAGCTCTACAAAAGTCTCCATAGGGTCCAAGTTGTCAGATGACCCCTTATAGGTGTTACAGCCCCATAAAGGCAAAAAAAAGGTTTTTTTGGCTTACAGAATGAAAACTATTGCAGATAGAAAAAAGCTGTTGCTTGCTTAAATGTTCAGCTTATTCAGCTCTACAAATTCTTCATAGGGTTGACATCAAGACCGGGTGAGCGATTCAGGCTCCTGGGAGCCTCTTGTTTATTTATAGTGTGCATATTCTGAGCCTTGCTAAATTACTATTTCCACGTGGAAATAATAAAATCTATATATGTAATGAAGGTCATATTTTTATATACACACAATAAATAAAATAATTAAATCTTAGACCTAACGCCTGTCCATGTATGCCCTTATTAGTCCCCTACCGGCGAAAGCCGAAGGGGACTATAGGTTTGCGCTCTGTCCGTCCGTCTGTCCGTCTCTCCGTCCGTCTGTCTGTCCGTCTGTCTGTCCGTCTGTCTGTCACGCCTCAGTTTTCCGCACTTTTTTTCTAAACGCTTATAGATAATGAACTGATTTTTGGTATGTGAGTTTACCTTGATAAGTTACAGATCAAGTTTGAGTTTCGTGCTGGTCCAAACATTTTTATGGGAGTTATGGCCCTTTGAACTTTGAAAATTCACTAAAATTTCAGTTTTCCGCACTTTTTTTCTAAACGCTTATAGATAATGAACTGATTTTTGGTATGTGAGTTTACCTTGATGAGTTGCAGATCAAGTTTGAGTTTCGTGCCAGTCCACACATTTTTATAGGAGTTATGACCCTTTGAACTTTGAAAATTCACTATAATTTCAGTTTTCCGCACTTTTTTTCTAAACGCTTATAGATAATGAACTGATTTTTGGTATGTGAGTTTACCTTGACGAGTTACAGATCAAGTTTGAGTTTCGTGCCGGTCCACACATTTTTATGGAAGTTATGGCCCTTTGAACTTTGAAAATTCACTAAATTTCAGTTTTCCACACTTTTTTTCTTAATGCTTATAGATTATGAACTGATTTTTGGTATGAGAGTTTACCTTGATGAGTTACAGATCAAGTTTGAGTTTCGTGCAGGTCCATACATTTTTATGGGAGTTATGGCCCTTTGAACTTTGAAAATTCACTAAAATTTCAGTTTTCCGCACTTTTTTCTAAACGCTTATAGATAATTAACTGATTTTTTGTATGTGAGTTTACCTTGATGAGTTACAGATAAAGTTAAAGTTTCCTGCCGGTCCACAAATGGTTATGGGAGTTATGGCACTTTGAAGTTAGAAAATCCATTGCAATTTTATTTTCTTCACTTTTTTATTGTTCCTTGTAGATAATAAACTGATCAAGTTTAGGTATTCATTTGTTTGACAAATTGTTACCAGTGACTGAAATATGAGGCCGGTAGGGGACTATGTATTGTTTTGCAATACTCTCAGAATGCTTGTTCAACATCAAAGTCAAAACTCATGGATGTGGTTTTCAAAATATATGTATTCTTAAAATGTTTGTTATGTTTAAACTTGTGGTTTCTAAAATCTATAGGGAGGCATTTGCTGTTGCAAATGGCTATAAGGCTAGGCCATTTGATACTTTTTTTGCATTTGATTTTGTCAGTGCGAGAGACAATTGTTACATGTAAAACGTAGAAAGATCTTGGTAGGATCGTACTATGAACGCCAAGGGCGTGGTAGCGTCGTAGTGTTGTCGTGGTATGATCCTATAGGTCGTAACATCATCGCGGTACGATCGTATAGGTCGCACTATTAACGTGGTATGATCGTGACGAAAGCGCAGCGCTAGCGTAGTGGCATTGGCTGTAAATTAAGGTACGTCCTTACCACGATTGTCCCACGACATTACTACGACAGAAGCCGACTGCTCTACGATCTTCTTACGATCTCAGTACGTTGCTAGTACGCTCTATTTTCACCACGACTGCACTACAAATGTTTTGAACATGTTCAAAATTTACGTAGTGCAGTCGTAGTCACCCACGACCTAGTACGATCACAACACGATCTCCACTACCCCAGGACGACAACACTAAGATGTTCCACGATTTAGGAAAAATCTAGATCGTACGTAGTAAGGTCGTGGTTCAGTGTGACAGGGGCTTAAAGTACTATAAATCCTAGATAGATGAAACTTGTTTTCTATATACCCTAGTAGTACCTTAGCATAGGTGCATCCCCATTTTTTTTACATTGACCTTGATTTTCCAGTTGACTTTAACAATTTCCAATACATAAAGTTTTATGAGTACTTCCATATCTCAAGAACTATAGGTCCTAGGAAGATGAAACTTGGTATGCAAATGCCCCAGTAGTAGCTTTGCACATTTGCATCCGCATCTTTTGACCTTGACCTTGATTTTCCGATTGGCTTGACAATTTTGGCCAGATTTCACGGAACGAAAAATCTGGGTTATAAAATGGTGAATGGCGGGCGGGCTGGGATGAAATTTTCGTAACAATTTTCTCAGCAACTACTTATCACAGCCACTTGATATTTGGTATAAAGTATCAGTGTGGGGACCCATAACGTGGGATTCAATTTCAGGGCTGTCGCTCACCTTCTTTCTTTTAAACGAAATCCGTCCATTCTTGACTTTTACAGATTTTCAATACATATAAAAGCAGTGTTAAGGTTTTATGAGCACCTCCATGTCTTGAGTACAAAATGTCCTCGGTTGATACAACATGATATGCATAGCTTAGCATCTTTTGACTTTGACCTTGATTTCTGGTTGAGTGAATTTGATAATTTTATTGCATATATTGACAATTTTTAAGAGCTATAAACACCTTTTAATCTCAGAAATTGAAAATCCTTATAAATTTATAAAAATAAAGTGGAATTAAGAAAGAATTGTTGTTTCTGGTGGTGCCGGCCTGCGAGACATACTTGTTTTCGTTTTAAGAGTTTTGTCTCAGAAGTGATACTTCTTTAATCTTTTTCAAGTAAGCAGTGCACGTTGATACTCCTAGAGATTGACTTCCTTCATGTACAGTTTCATCAAAATCCGTCAAGCGGTAGGAGGAGTTGATCTTACAAGGTTTCTTATTGAATATTAAATTTAAAAAGTCTAAATCCATGCATTTACCCCCCCCCCCCCTGAAAGATTTCTAAGGGTGATGAGAATTCTACATGTGATGTTCTTTTTTATGTAAAGGTTTTTGAAAATCGATTGAGTGGATATCTAAGAGTGATGAGATTTCTCCTGAATGATATCTAAGAGCATACACATCTACATGTGATGTTCTTTTGTCATGTAAAGGTTTATGAAAATCTATTGAGCGTTTTACGAGGAGAAATGC
Source organism: Arcuatula senhousia (assembly GCA_963971305.1). Classification (NCBI taxonomy): domain Eukaryota; kingdom Metazoa; phylum Mollusca; class Bivalvia; order Mytilida; family Mytilidae; genus Arcuatula; species Arcuatula senhousia. Next base: position 47,300,877 of record OZ020315.1, on the reverse strand, counting down.
TTACAAGATATGTGGACAGAGGTTTTCCAAGGTACACAGGAATTCGATCCTGAGTTATGCAGTAGCCTTAGAACCGGTACCCGATATTACTTCTATGGGCGCTGCTGGCTGAAGTAACTCTAACTATTACTTCTATGGGCGCTGCTGGCTGAAGTAACTCTAATTATTACTTCTATGGGCGCAGCTGGCTGAAGTAACTCTAATTTTTACTTCTATGGGCGCTGCTGGCTGAAGTAACTCTAATTATTACTTCTATGGGCGCAGCTGGCTGAAGTAACTCTAATGAGTCTTAAATCTAGACGACAACAACACTGCTTGTGACTTGTGGTTTTTTTTTTTTGTAATTATGCCCCACCTTACAGTCCATCAGTTTTAAGACGTCTCTATAAAATTTTTATCTTTTTTCTTCTTCTTACGACTCTGCTCCTTGAGGGACCTCATATAACCATTGAAACGATTCTCCTTCTTGATTGGCCTCAATTGTAATATCATATACTATGTATTTTCAACAAGAGAAATGAAGAGAGACAGTATGTCATTCTACTTGTTGTAACGTTTTAAAGTTTTCACGGATGTATGCACTTTTATATTCAATATGTCGGTTAAAACGATTAAATAGGAAATGATTTTAAGTCAGATTTAACCAATGGTCTTTAGGTATTAAGACACGTTAAAACAAAGGGGAATCTTCTGTAGTGTATTATTTTTTCTGTTTTTTTTTTAAATCTGCTCTGATCCTGATTTCTGTATCAGATAAAGTCTGAAAGAGATGAGGTCCTTAGCTGTTGCTAATATTAATTTTGAATATTTTTGTATCTTAATAGTATTTTTTATTGGACTATTTTTAAATGAAAAAAAAATATTTTAGTGTAGGTTTGATCAAGAGTATAATTTGCCCTTCCGGAGCACTTCACTTCAATACATCAAACGTTTTGATAGAGTACGCGTTGCAGTTTTTTGTTAACTTGGAAGGGGGGGTCAGCAGGCAGGTGTTTCTAGGATCTGTACCTCTTTTCTTCTATTTCTGCTGTAAGGTTCCGTCGCCAGGTGTTTCAATTCTCTGTACCTCTTTGCTTCTATTCCTTCGGTAAGGTTCCGTCGCCAGGTGTTTCAATGATCTGTACCTCTTTTCTTCTATTTCTGCTGTAAGGTTCCGTCGCCAGGTGTTTCTAGGATCTGTACCCCTTTGCTTCTTTTCCTTCGGTTAGGTTCCGTCGCCATGTGTTTCTAGGATCTGTACCCCTTTTCTTCTATTCCTTCGGTTAGGTTCCGTCGCCAGGTGTTTCTAGGATCTGTACCCCTTTGCTTCTTTTCCTTCGGTTAGGTTCCGTCGCCAGGTGTTTCTAGGATCTGTACCCCTTTTCTTCTATTCCTTCGGTTAGGTTCCGTCGCCAGGTGTTTCTAGGATCTGTACCCCTTTGCTTCTTTTCCTTCGGTTAGGTTCCGTCGCCAGGTGTTTCAAGGCTATGTTCCCCTTTACTTCTTTTTCTGCTGTAAGGTTCCGTCGCCTGGTGTTTCTAGGATCTGTATCTCTTTGCTTCTATTTCTGCTGTAAGGTTCCGTCGCCAGGTGTTTCTAGGATCTGTATCTCTTTGCTTCTATTACTGCTGTAAGGTTCCGTCGCAAGGTGCAGGGCGTCATACTTTCCTTTTTCTTTTTGGATTCAATTGTTATACCTGTATGGTGATGTAGTATTCAGGTTTTCTTAGAGTGTGTCAAATCAAACTCCATTTCCTTCAGTGATTTGGCTGCTGTTTTTGTGTCGTTTGATTGAGTTTCATGGTGTATTTTTGTTTTTTCTTTGTTTCCTCTTACATGACTGTGTGTATATTTTGAAGCGCAACTGTTTGGTTGGTTTATTGATTGATTGCTGTTTGTTTAATGTCGACAGCTGTTTGGTTGGTTTATTGATTGATTGCTGTTTGTTTAATGTCGACAGTAATTCAATCATAATCAGGACAACAACAAATGGACACAGCAATACTTACACAGATCCATGACAAAGGCGTTTAGGTCACGTAATATAGCGAATGTCAGAATCTTATATATACATGTACGCACAATAATTGAACAAATAAAATTCAAGACTCAAACGCCTGTGATCCATGTATGGCACATAAATATATACGACAATAAACCAGAAAATAAAAATTTCCAACTGACAGCATCCACACACTGGCAAAACCTCTCGGACTGACAATTGAGAATTCTTACCTAAAATGTCGCCCTTGTTTGACAAGATATAAATGCATTCCCGTTTCCTCATGAGTTTTGGTTACACTTTGGTTGCTTTTTGCATTACTTTGTGTTGTTCTTGTATAAGATAAAAATGGTCCATTTAGTTATCCCAAAAAATCATAAACATAAAATGACCCATAAAGTTACCCCAACAAAACATAAACATAAAATGATCCATATAGTTACCCCAACAAATCATAATCATAAAATGATCCATTAAGTTACCCCAACACATCATAAACATAAAATGGTCCATTTAATTACCCCAACAAATCATAAACATAAAATGGTCCATTTAGTTAGCCCTACAAATCATAAACATAAAATGGTCCATTTAGTTACCCCTACAAATCATAAACATAAATGGTCCATTTAGTTACCCCTAAAAATGGTCCATTTAGTTACCCCAATAAATAATAAACATATTAAAAAATATTTGGCTTCTTTTTTACACAATCATTAGAACTGAGGGCAGAGGTCTCAAATCTTGCTATATGTTTTTTTGTCTAAATTAATATCATCTTCATGTGCACCTTTAAAATATGATATAATGTTCTGTCACAAACTTTTTTTGTATGTTTCAATGACAATAGAATTATTATTTATTTATTGTAGGGTCGTCTCGGCCTCGAAATTGAAAGTTCTGGCTTCTAACCATTTATATAATAGATGGTGTTGCGTACAGCTCTGTAAAGTAATTTCTAACCATTTAGATCTTCCTATATTCGAAAGTGTCATTCCTGGATTAACACTCTAACGTATGAAACACATCGTCGACTTGACTGATCGGGATTTGAGATGTTGGTGCAACACACTATTGGTGAGATCCTCGGAAACCCAATGCGGTTCTTCTCTCGCTTACTCATTCATCACCCTTGGGACATTACACATGACTTAACTCGTTACCGGATATGACACGCTGAATTGACTATTGGCAACGCGACGCGTGTGCTATAGCAAGCAGGAACTGCTTACTCTTCCGGAGCACCTGAGTTCACTCTTGTTTCGACTGGAGTTTGCGTGGTTGATTGATATTCAGTTATTTTGTGTTTCCATGTTTTACATGTTGTCTGTTTTTGTCCCGTTCTTGTTGGTGTTTACTGGTTTTGTCTCTGCCCTTTCGGACTTTTGACATTCGGATACCCAATTAGTACCCCTGCTTCTTTCGTTTTGGTCAGTTGTGTATCGAGCCTTCTGGTTGGTTGCAGTACATTTTATAATGCAATTTAAACTTGTTTCTTTATTCAAACTTAATGACGTTCAAAATTAGATCCTAAACGCGAAACGAACAAAATCATACCAAATGTCTAAGGGGTGATGGATGATTAAGCAAGAGAAGAAACCTTGGGTTTTTGAGATGTATTAGTAATAGATGCTGTCATTTTAATCAAAAATTAATATAAAGAAAAATAATATGTACATTTTACCATGTTTATTATCCACAAAATATAAGGAAATGTACCCAATAGAATTCATGTACTTTCATTTTCAATTTACTTCTCCAAAATAAACTAATATGATACAGGTTTAACCTTATGAGCCCCGCAGATAAAGTAACTTTCTTACCTCATACTTAAATTAAGGCAAACACTCATTATCTTTAATTGAATTGTAAGCTTTTGAATAATTTTGAAAAAAGGAACGCACCTGCCAACAGAACAAGGAAGCGATTCTATGGTAGAAATAGACGATTGTTTCGGACATCGCAGAAACACCTTTAAATTTTACTTTCATTTTGGAATGCAAAGCCGGCTAGAGAGAAAATGATAATTTTTTTTTTACTGAGGACAATGTAAATGTAATGACTGCATGGAATAAAAGATGTCTGCTGAATTTTTCAAGTTATTTGTTTGATTGACAATGCATCGCTCCTCAGTCAATTTAGGCCTTATAACCTTATTACCTAATCTTATAACCTTTAACTATACCGAATCATATACCTATAGAACCAAAAGCTCTCAGAAGACCCATTCCAGTCGCACGTCACAAGTAATCATCCGCCCAACACACCTAGGAAGTTTGTGAGAGACCCTTTGCAGTCCCTCTGTTAAATGATTTGCTTTCGTTCGAAAAGTCAAAAGTCCGAAAGAAAAAAAAAGAAACCAAAACGCATTGAAACGAAACAAATAAATGACAATTTCTGTTAATTGCAAATAAGCTACGGGAGGAAAATAAAGGCGGATTTAAAACCAGCGTTCCGGGCGCACGACCTCCCGTTTGACAGAAACTTTGATTAAGAACTGGTATGAAACAAGAGGTCCAGGAAGATTTTTGTCATTTGCACGTCCTCCCGTTTGAAAATTTTTAGATACGCCACAGGAAGCTCCCAGATATTATACACTTTCAGCATGATTTTTAAATTAATGCCACCCACTAGTATAACCTTGTAAAAAATATTAATCAAATAGCTACTCGAGGATGCAAAAAGGTATTAACCACACAAATCACAAATAATGCGATTAATATGCTGGATTTGAAAATTAAATTTAACTGAAAATGCGTCATTAAATTACTGACCAATAAAACTAATTTAACTTAACATTTCAACGGGCGTAAAACCTGTATAAATTTGCCATGTAGCGTTCCATAGGGCATCAAATAAATCGAATATTTACTGATAGTAAAAGAAGAGGCAGATATTGTTAAGTTTTAAGTCCAGAGGTATGTTTTTTTTTATTTTTTTTTTCTTGTGATGTTTTTTTTTTCTATTTCTTTTTTTCCTTTTTTTTTAAAGAATTCAACATTTTAAACATATAATATTAAGATTTTATTCATCAATATTTTATTAAACTATATTCCCTACCTTTTTGTTTCAAATTTGATTTGTCAAAATATTTTTTAAGCATAAAGGGAGCGACCATTTAATTTGTTTTTTCCTAAAAAAATATTCTGAAAATGATTTATGATGAAAAAAATATTTTGGCAGCAGAGGTTAAGAAAAAAAATATTCTGAAGGAAAAATTTCTGTCATGTAAAATAATGATAATAATGGGAAAAAAAATATTCTGTTGCGACGCCTTCGAAAAATAAATATTTTTTTCCGCGCTTTGCAAGTTAAATGGTCCGTCCCTAATACCTCAATATATTCTTACAAGAAATTCTGTGTACATTTTGTATTTCTTTTAAATATAATTCCTCGAGATTCATTAAATATAATTCCCCAATTTTGTCAATGTTATTGCACCATTTAAAATAATAATTTTAATTATATTATTTATGTATACTATTTAGAAGTTAAGTTTTTAATCTTGTTAAATATTCATATTATTCCGATTTATCAAGGACTAGCTAAAGTTTTCTTTAAAATATTTTATTTGAATAAGTACGTTCGCTTATTTTCATAACTTTTCCGCCTGTGATTATTTTTCCCATTTTTTTTAGCTTATTAAAATTTGTCTATAAGTCGAATTTTATTTTTATTTCTATTTGTTGCGAGGAAAGCGTAATATTAACGTATCATATCACGTAAGAATTGGGCAAAATGTTGTGGCATACGAAGGAAAAAACGAAAAAGGAGTAGTGCCACGAAGGCCCTAAATCGGCCCGGTATTTTCACTATTTTTTCAACTACCATTACTTGTAAAAAAATAAGCAAAATATGTTAAGGTATGGACAAACTTTTCATATCTGTAAGATTTAGTAAAATATTTTCACCACAGGTTTAGCCTTGAGACTTTAAACAGACCATAAATTTGAAAATTCCTCATTTTCACACATTTTCACTGGTTTCTCTGCATATTTCGTCAAAATTGGTATTGGCCACATTCCTCGACCATCGTAATTTTTTGATAGTTTATTTAAAGTATCATAATACACATTTCTATCACAAAATAATTTTGGTCGACAGGTGTGGCCCATTTCATATTCATCGATTAATACATGAAAATTAAGGAAAACTGTCATACTTTGTATTTTTTCACAAAATAGTCTATTTTTCACCTCTCTGTTCTCCTTGTTGATAAATTATTGAAGAAAAAAGTATTACAATTCATGAAATAATAAGACTAATGAACATTTATGCAGCAGCTACAAGCAGATTTATCAAAGTTGAATTTTTGGGCCATTTTGTGGCCTTCGTGGCTCTACTCCTTTGTTCATGGAATTTTATCAAACTATTAAAGTTAACATAGTTTTGATTTATTGAAGTGTTAAATAATTTTGTCTTTTCATAAAATGTACAGTTTCTCCCAAATAATGCTCTATCATTTATCATCAAGAAATTAAAAAAAAAATTAAAAAGAAAAATCTAATTGGAATTTGTTTTAATATCAGAATGAGTGCATCTGAGCCAAAAAAGCTAAAATCAAATCTTTGAATTTCCCGCCCATTGCCTGACCGTTATTCAGAATACTACATGTACTTATATACCAATGAATGGCCTCTTCTTTCTATTTCTGAATGTATGCGTGAAGGAAAAAAGCAAAGATGTACCAAAGGGGTAATCAAACATCATTATACCGAAAAGACAGACAAAATCGATAGACATAAAAAAAATCATCACAACGTTTATACACAATGTGTATCATATATTCATTTGTAATAAACTTCTTTTCAAAATACAATGCCAAAAACCGGTGACACAGGTTATTCGTTTATGCTGCATGTATCGATATTTCAAGGAGTAACCTCTCATCAGCAGCATTTGAAGCAAAACATTGGAAGATAAAAAACCAAAAAGTATTTGAACGAAAAGAACTCAAAGCAAAAAAAGTTCGAACAGCCAAATCCAGCACCGAGGATATTGACCATGTGCAGTACAAGGAAGAAACCTGGTGCTTTGAATAATTTTGAAAGAAGCAAAGAGGCACCAATGGGACATTTAAATGTCAAAAGTTCAAAAGGGCAATGACGAAAACGGCAAACACGAAGAAACACAAAACGCAAAATTCAACAATCAGAAATTTCAATGACAAAATCTATTCGAAATTTATTGGTTTATCGTCAGACAAGTTTAAAAACATGATGCAAACGATGTTCCAGTATATTTCTTGAGAGTTTAGAAGACTAGTCTAAGAAGACTTTTAAGAAGACTAAATAAAATATTTCATTCATTTTTTTTCTCTTCAGCTGTTATGAACATCATGAACGTTTTGACCTTGATGTGTATGGCATTACTTGTGAATGTCCTACATTGCGATCCGATAAAGCAGATCATTTGTGAGAACCAAAAGATGAATCTTAAATGTTATGATGGCTTCATGATAAAAATTAACTCTGCAAACTATGGGAGAAGTGATTCTTCAACATGTCCAAATCCTCTGAGTAGACGAAACAACAAGTACTGCTCTTCCGGTTCGTCACTTCCGCTTGTAAAGCAGTCATGTGAAGGGAAACAAACGTGCGCGGTCATGGCAAGTGATTCGGTGTTTGGAGATCCATGTTTTGGCACCTTTAAATACCTTAATGTTACTTACGAATGTGTAGAAACTTATGGTAAGGTTCTTTATGAAAATCAATACACCAAATACGCGATCGATGCAGATCTTGAATTATCTGGTTTCTTGCATGTTTTTAAGAAAAAAAAAACACTTTATACTTGATCTGGTACATGTTCACAAACTGTCATCTGATATACCAAAATCATTAAGATTACACAGGAAGAGCCAAGAAATGCGTTCCGGGCGAACGTCCCCCTTACATGACAAAAGTAATGTTTTGTTTTTTTTTGCACAAACTCCACGTCGTTTAACCTCGTAAAATACCCTATAAAAATCCCTGATCCGCCCGCGATACAAAAGACAAACGATTTTGGTCATAACAATAAAAAGTAATGTTTCGTAGACAAAATTGACCTGATTTCGTAAGACAGGAAGTATGTGATCAACATAATTACCTGAAATCGAATCCACGGTATGGGACACAAAGCTGATGCTGCATACCATAAGTATAAACGATATAATTTAAAAGTCGTGGTAGGACTTATGAAATATTTTTCTCGCCACGACATTTATCATTCAATAACACATGTTTTCAATGTGTGCTACCCGATTAAAATTAAAAAAAATGAAATCATTAATAATAATTACTATTTTCAGAACAAACCATCTGTGAGAGTCATCATATCAACACATTAAGTTGTAAAAACGGGCGAGTCATAAAGATCGTTAAGGCCAATTATGGAAGATCAGATTTTAAGACGTGCCTTCACCCTCGAATTCAAACGGACAAATGCAACTTAACGACAGCAATGGCTACTGTTCAAAAACACTGTGACGGGAAGGACACGTGTAGTTTTCCGGTGTCCAATTCTTTCTTCCGTAGTGATCCTTGCCGATGGACGAAAAAGTACCTATCTTTGTCATACCGATGTGAAGCAAGTAAGTTAGTTCAACTAGTTGATTTAACGTGTATCAAGCAAGAAAGTTGATTTTACATATAAACGCAAGAAAGTTGATTTTACCTATAAACGCTAGAACAAGGTTGCGCACGTTCATTAGCTCTAGGTAATCATCAAATTAAATATTTTTGGTTTAATTGTATTACATGCTCTTCATATTCATATAGTGTTTGGCATTTTCAAGATTTTTGGTAGAGCGCCTCTGATGAGTCTTGAATAGATGAAACGCGCGTCAGGCGTAGCAAAATTTATTGCCTGGAACTTTGTTGTCATTTTATTAATTAAGAAGAAACAAATCTATACTAGTATTTAAGATTCACTAGATTATTATAGATAATTATTGACTTACATAATGGTATACAACGTAGAATGCTTCATTCCATGGACTTATGTACTAATTGACGTACGGCAATGTGTAAAATAAAAATTATGTTGTGTGAAAAGAAATGGAATTATTAATATTCATTTTGTTTTCAGAGCCTACAACATGTCAGAATCAATTATTGAAATTAGAATGTGGCAACAATCATAGAATTCGTATAACTTCGGCTAACTATGGCAGAAGCGACAAGCACACCTGCGTTCCTCAAAATGCACGACCGCATCCCGACAAATGCACGGCCGAAGGTGCTCTGGCGATTGTTCAAAAGATATGCAATAACAGAGAAAAGTGTGTTGTTAAAGCCGACAGAATGAATTTTGGAGACCCCTGCCCTGGATTTTATAGCTACCTAGATGTGTCCCATACGTGTGAACCAAGTAAGTTTGTGTATTTATATAGCTACCTAGATGTGTTCCATACGTGTGAACCAAGTAAGTTTGTGTATTTATATAGCTACCGAGATGTGTCCCATGCGTGTGAACCAAGTGAGTTTGTGTATTTATATAGCTACCTAGATGTGTCCCATACGTGTGAACCGAAGTACGTTTGTGTATTTATATGGCTACCTAGATGTGTCTCATACGTGTGAACCAAGTAAGTTTGTGTATATATATAGCTACCTAGATTTGTCCCATACATGTGAACCAAGTAAGTTTGTGTATTTATATAGCTACTTAGATGTGTCCCATACGTGTGAACCGAAGTAAGTTTGTGTATTTATATAGCTACCTAGATGTGTCCCATAAGCGTGAACCAAGTAAGTTTGTGTATTTATATAGCTACCTAGATGTGTCCCATACGTGAGTACCAAGTAAGTTTGTGTATTTATATAGCTACCTAGATGTGTCCCATACGTGTGAACCAAGTAAGTTTGTGTATTTATATAGCTACCTAGATGTGTCCCATACGTGTGAACCAAGTAAGTTTGTGTATTTATATAGCTACCTAGATGTGTCCCATACGTGTGAACCAAGTAAGTTTGTGTATTTAAGCGCATGAACCATGAAGCAAAGAGACACCAGTTGGGCATTCGAGTGTCAAAAGTCCAATAGGACAAAACCAGTAATAAAATTATGAAACTCGAAAATCGATCATAGATTGACCATCCTAAAGGATGTTGGAGCGTCAGCTTTGCGTCATTTACGTCTTGTTGTTCTCGTATAGTACTCTTGTCTCAGGTTCTTTCTTGGTAAATTGAACTTTTATCGATTTGATTTTTTAAGTGTGTTATTTTGTTTTTGCTTTGTACTAGATTAGCAATAAGAGGAAGGTTGGGCCGGAAAAAACTACTGTGAATTCATTTATTTTCGTGGGTACCAATTTTCGTGGTTTGATGAAAATTGATTAGTTCATGGATTCTTAAATTCATGGCTCTGGATTCTGCAGCATAAAGATCAAGGTTAAATTTCCTTTTTTTTTGGGGGGGGGGTACAAATTACGTTGCTAAAAGTTTCTCACGAAAACCACGAAAATTGATACCCCACAATAATAATGAATCCACCGTAGTTTAACCCCGCCACATTTTATATGTGCTTGTCCTTAACCAGAAATCTTTGTCAAAGCTATTGTTTCTCCCTATCAACTGTCTGGTTTTTGTTCGGTGTTCAGAAATGGGTATTTCGTTGGAAATTAAGGGATATGTTTTAATCTTATGTATTGTATTTTTAGTTGCGGCCAATGCAAGACAGCGAGCAGTGACCTCTTGTCATATTGAAGACTGCTGGGTCATTTCCATTGTGATTTTTTTTAAATTGCCATTTTTTTTATGTCGGTTGTGTCGCATACACTTATTCCACATCTTATTATCGCCTATTTAAGCTTTTTGACATTTTTCGGAATCCTCAGGTTTTTTTCATCAAAATAAGGCAAAATTTTTTAACGGAAACCCAATGTTTCGTTTGTTTAATATGTCTTCATTGCAGCAAAAATATATGTTTTACGTTTTTTTTTATAATTCAAAACACCTTTTCACAGATCTGAACAGCTAAACTATGCTAATGTTAAAGCTATGAAAAAAAAAAATAAAAAACAGAGAAAATATTTTCCTGCCAAATTTTAACTCTTATTAGCTTTAAAAACGAGTACGGTAACCTATCAAAACTTTAAGCACATTTTGTATTTTTAATTATTCTCTTATTCTCTTATGATTTAGGGCATCATTTTTATCACTTTCAAAGTCACGGTCGAACATCATTAAGGCTCTTATTAATGAAAAATGGCTGCCATGCATTGTCAATACAAAACTTTTAAAAAAAGACACAAATTGAGCAAATGATGTATTGTGTTCAAAACCTGCCTATTACCGTATAGCGGGTTATTTTAGCAAGTTTTGGCATATTTTAGTGGTTGGACTGAAATCGCCAAAATAAAAACTGCTAAAATTTTACAATTTAAGAAGGCTCCGATCAAATGTTATGTGAATGGCAGCCATTTTTCATTTAGAAGAACATTAAGCTAGCAGTTGATATATGAAACGAAAGTCAAGTGTTAAAAAATAATCAATGCAGAAAATTCCAAAACCTTTTTATAAGATAAATGTGTGTTAAACGAATCCGATGACCGAGCTTGTAATTTCCCTCAGAGACCCTGGTCCGCTAGCAAATATTATGGACCAGCTCAAAGTACTAAATTCAAAAGCGGGTCTGTTAAGGAAGTATGAACCCCGGGTAAAACGTTCGTGTAAAAGAAACTGTAATCAAGTTATAAAAGCATTACTGAAAGTGTCACGTTATATAAGTTCATAAGAAATTGCCTTAGTTAATTAGCAAAATATTAAATGAATAGTAAGAATTTGAGAACATGAAGACATGATGACAATCACACCTATGAGCGTTTGGGTCTAGAATTTTACTTTTTATAAATTGTGTTTGTATTAATAAATCTGACCCTCGCTATATTAACATGACAAAATCGTAAGATTTTAAAAACTATGTTATACACAATAAATCAAACATAAAATCCAAGACCCAAACACATATATGATTTTGACAACATTTTTGCTTCCATTGCATTTTTCTTCATTTGAAGATGAGTTAGAAGTTTCCAAGTGTGAGGGAGGTACCCTGAACATTAACTGTAACGATGGTCATGTCATCGCAGTGAGATCAGCAGACTATGGTAGGACGGACCTGACCACATGTCCACATCAAAACATAACGTCAACAACGTGCACGGACGAACGGACCGTATCCAGGGTTTCTCGAGTTTGCGGTGGTAAACAGAAATGTGCACTCAGAGTCAGCGACAATTTGCTTGGTAACCCGTGCCCGGGTACTCATAAATATTTAAACATGGTGTATCAGTGTTTAAGAGAAAAAGGTAAGCTACTAGTATGTAAGAAGCAAGGGGGCTCCGAATAGAAAAGTCTACCATGTCTTAAGCACGAATAAAACGCCATTAAACAAACATATTGAGAAAATTAGACACAAACACACAAAATCAATAAAATGGAACAAAAAGTGATCAAACCGACGCGATAAAACAACACAAAAATGTTTATACCAGATGTTATTCTAGGAAACTGCAAATGGTACGTTTTAAGCGAATTTCAGGCTTGTTGGACCACTACTTACTGGATTTGTAACAAAAATTGCGTCCAGTTTTCTCAATGACTGGACATGAAAACGATTTGCAATTAAGCAGGGCATTACAGTATGACAAATTGAACGTCCCAAAAGCGTTTTTTGGACATTTAGATTATCTCTTAAGGTGTTAAGCTGAATCCCCCCTTGCTTTTCTCAGAGACCGTACATGGGAATGATTTAAAATTTCACAATGTTAAGTAAGATGACCAGTATGTCATAAGTTGTGTTTTACTTTTTGTCTGAGGCCCTACGTAGGGGGGGGGCATCATCTGTGTCCCTTTGACACTCTGTTTTCCTTTATAATGATATTGAAAATAAAGATGTGTGCTTTTGTATATATATGAACTATTGTATATGATCGCCCTTTTAATGTTGTTCATAATATTTTAATATATAGATCTGGAAGAGGACACCAAATGTGATGGCCAAACCTTTAACATAAAATGTAACGAAGGATATGTTATAGATATAGCACATGCTGCCTATGGTTATGGAAACATCAAAGGTTGTACAAAATCAACGAGCTACTATTCTCCGTGTGTACATGCAGCATCCCTGCCGAGAGTTACACAGCTGTGTGAAGGGAGACAATCCTGCTCTCTTCCTGTCAATCATGCTACGTTTTCTAGAACATATCATCATGACCCGTACTGTTATATAGGAGGAAACTATCTTACCATTAAACACCGCTGCGTTCCGAAGATAGGAATGATAGGTGGGTATTGTTACTTGTTACTTTGCATCTTACAAGAAAATGATGTTCTCCCTTAAAAAGACTTTAACTCCCTAAAAAGGATGTGACCCTTTGTTCAAAAGTTAATAAAAATGTATCAAATTGCATTTATTTGAAAAAAAAATATGTTCACATGATCAAAATAAGCAAGAAAAAAAATGTAGGTCCATGTGCTCGTTTTCATGATATAAGCCTTTATAATTTTGGCGGGAAAAGGTTGTATCTAGTGTTGTCGTTGCTTTTGCATTGCTGCTAATTGACAACTTTAAACTTAACTGTATGACGGAGTAAATAAAATCTTATAATAAAAATTTGTCAACTGCATATTCAATGCACATAATATTTGATTAGGAAATGAAATATAAAAAAGAGGGTTCATAGCCAAAATATTAAAGCATTATGGATGGACAAAACCCGAGGATCTCGAAAATCTTACACTGATTCCAAAATATGAGGAGCAAACCACCTTAACCTCTATGTCTGAAGATTGGTTAGAGCTGCATACCCTTTAAAAAGTGAGTGAGAGAGTGTGTTTAAAAGTTCATTGTGGGCGATGAACACAAAGAGGATGATAAAATAGACATGGAATGATAGTGAGGAATATAAGGTTGTTCATTGGAACACCTTAATCGAATACAATAATTTTAATAACCTCATAAAAAGAATTTTTCTTATATATCTTTATTTTTCTAACGCAGTCAGCCCAATTGGTTTCCCGGAAGGGTAGACAGTCACGTCGCAAAGGATCAATAAATCAATGTCATATCCGGTAAAGACCCTAAAGCAAACCAACATCTGTACTCAGCAGTAAGATAGAAAACCTGTAAATGTCTACGAGCTCCTTATATCTACAAATGACGACAACATAACCATATTGTTTTCATGTCATAGTTTTTTGAGTTTTTTTGTCTTTTATTTCCCATAGTTACCTTATCCACTTTATTTTCCAGAGAATACGGTGATTATCAACTGATTTGTAGATGGTTGGACAGATACAGAGGAATTGTAAACATTAAATATAAAATAAAAACGCATCTCAATCTTATTTGTTACTCTTAGTTCTGGTATTGTGAAAACTTCACATGAGTCTGAAATCCCGTCAATGTAGAAGTTCAATTCAATGAAATGTCAAGAAACACCAAATTAGTTTTTCTAATGGTGTTTCTCGACATTTTACTGAAGTTGAATGCTATATTGATAAGATTTCAGACCCCTGCGAAAACGAAATATCAATTGCTGAACAATTACAATATGTGTTAGCCGAGTTGCAACGAAGTTGAACTTGGCTATTGTTATGATGATGGCGGGCGGGTGGGCGTCAACAATTGATTTCTGGACCATAACTCAGAATGTTGTGAACCGATTTTAATGAAACTTTGGGATATCGTTACATACCACATAGATGTATACCATTAGAGGAGGAACCCTATTGATTTTGGGATAAATCCGTTCAATGTCAAGGTCACAGCGACCGAAAAACGTTAGAAAATAAAATAAGCAGAGGCACCAAAGGGGCATTCGAGTGTCAAAAGTCCGAAAAGGCAACGACAAAACCGGTAAACATGGACAAGAACAGCACAAGGAAACACAAAACATAAAAACAACCGAACAGAAATCAACAACGCGAACTCAAGTCGTAACAAGAGTGAACTCGGGTGCTCCGGAAGAGTAAGCGGTTCCTGCCTGCTATAGCACACCCGCCGCGCTGCCAATTTCCAATTCAGTGTGTCAAATCCGGTAAAGGAAGACAAAACAAAACCCTATGACAAACCGACATCTGCACTCATCTGAGAGATAGAAATCCCATATTTATCTATGAGTACATGGTGTCTACCGTAAAATTTCTTGAGTGAAGACAGCAACCGAGGAGCAACATAACCCTGTGTTAGCAATTTCTGTGTCAAACGTGACGCTCTGCCAAGGAAATCAATGTAACTCCCACAAGCTCTGGATTAGCTTGAATTAGTGGTTTCCGGACCATAACTCAAAAATTTTGGAACCAATTATATTGAAACTTTGGGATATTGTTACACACCATATGAGTATGAACTTTATCGATTTGAGGCTACATCTGTTTAAGGTCAAGGTCAAGGCGACAAAAAAAACCAGAAAAATTCTTGAATTAGTGGTTTCAAGACCATAACTCAAAAAGTTCTCACCATATTTTAATGGAACTTTGGTATATTGTTACTAATCATAAGAGGAGGAATCTTATTGATTTTTGGGTAATTTCATTGATGGTCAAGGTCACAGCAGCAGAAAAAAAAACTATTGACATTTTCTTTGTCTGCTGAAACCTTTCCTCACTTTGTCTCCAGATTACATGTAATGCCTGTAATAACCAATTATGTAAAATCTTAAATTTCATTTATTAAAATTTTAAAATGAAGACAAGGTTTTGGTTAATAGAATACGGCAACTCGGCTTTTGCACCCATGTGCATATTGATTTTTTATAACTGTTACATCCCAGCTTACGGATGTTTTGTCATGCTAGATAAAAATTACAGCTTCATCGTCACTGTGTCATCACTTCTCATGTTTATCTCCATGTAACAGCCAAATTCACTTTGCTATGGAAATAAGGAATAAATAACTGACATGTGGGTTAATACAACATTGTTTAAAAGCCCAGAAATATGCACTATTATTATGCTTTCCATGAACTTTAAGTCGCATTTTTATTTTAGCAGTTTTTCGGTCAATTTAAAGGGGAGACATCATTTTGTACAACATCTTTTTTTTTCCAAGAATTTTTCCATGATGGTTCCTTTAATTCATTACCGAAGAATATCGAATCAGAACATATTGTTATGAAACTATTACCCCCTCCCTTAAGAAGTTACCTTCAAAATGTTGGATTTGTATTGACGCAATTGGACAAGCCGCAAATCGTGGCATTCGTCGTCAATACTTACGCTTGTTCTTGATAAAATTACTGTAACAACAGGTTAACCGAACTGTTATGATCAGTTTCGTGCTGTTTGTGTTTTCTGGCTATTCCTTTGCCATTTCAGACTTTTGACACTCGAATACCCCATGAGTACCTCACTCTGTTTCTTACAAATGCCGAAAAGAGTAGTCTGAACAAAACAAGGACATACAGAAAAACTGAACAAAGTAAGGGAGTAACTAAACATAATTTTTCCGAAAAAAAAACAAAGACAGAGCCGGTAGAAAAAAAATCGCCACAACGAAACAAACCACACAATAGTAAAAAACACAAATAAACAACTAATCCACAATTAGCTTCGTTAACTCAAGTCGAAACGAGAGTGAACCTAGGTGATCGGGAAGAGTTAGATAACAATAGTCAATAAACATGTAGGTTAATTGTTCTTTGTTCAGAATTGTGTTCTATAGTTTGTTATGAATCTATTATATTTCGACTGTAACCTGCTGAAATCATTCGTCATAACTCGGCCGATTCCGTAACCTCCATCTAACGGGTACCGGAATCTGCCGAGGTTTTCCGATTGCCGCTGAAATGGCTAATACATTACAAGAGCATTTTTTCTAGTTATATGAGCTCCTTCATAAGTGGTTTAAGTACTTTTACTTTCCGGTTTGTGATCTTTTTTGCATGACATACATGGGTCTGTGTTATGAGTGCTGTCTACACAATTTGAACAATTTGTTTTATTCAATTTGTGCTTGTCATGGCAATGTCAATGTCTGAAATAGTGTTAACCAGACATTAAACAAACAATTAAAGAAGAAATGTGTCCATGTGACACTGGTGCCCACGCTGGCCCTAAAACAGAAACTAGAAGTCTGACAGGTCTGAATGTCGCTAAGGACGTACAGTTTGTCATATTTTCACATCAGCCTAATTCCCAAACAGGAAGAAGATGCATGACAGGTCTAAAAGTCGCTTAGGACGTACAGTTTGTCATACTGAAAACTTTGACCCTATAAAGACTTTTGTATAACTAAATGAGCTGAACCTTTAAGCATGCAACAGCTTTTCTCATCTGCAAAAGCTTTCATTCTATAGTCCCAAAACACTATTTTGTTGCCTTTAAGGGGCTGTAACCCCTATAAGGGGTCATCTGACAACTTCAACTCTATGAAGACTTTTGTAGAGCTAAATAAGCTGAACCTTTGAGCATGACACAGCTTTTCTCTATCTGAAATAGTTTTCATTCTATAGGGCAAAATCATAAAAAAACCGCTATTTTTGACCTTAAAAGGGCCATAACCCCTATAAAGGGTCATCTGACAACACGACCCAATGGAGACTTTTGTAGAGCTTTTGATTCTAAATGTCCGAAGATTCTTTGTATTTTTTCTATCCGTTATGGTTGCTGAGTTATAAGCCATTTTAAGTGATTTTTCCTATGTTCTATTTTTAGTAACAGTGGCCATGTTTTTTTATTGAATCATTTTAAAATGAGAATTTTTGTTGCCAACATGTCATATATCATTCCTGTAATGTTTCAGTTAAATTGGTTCAGTGGTTTCAGAGAAGAATATTTTTGAAATTGTTAACGGACGACAGACGACGGACGACGGCGGACGCATATTGATGGCATTAGCTCACATGGCTTTGGCCAGGTGAGCTAAAAAATCTAAGTCGGCTCATTAAACAGGAAGTAGGTAAACGACAGACCAGGAAACGTCTACCACCATATGGGACCCCTACATAAAGAAGCAGCTAAATATCAAAGGCCTACAAATAGTATTAGCTGAAAAATCTGTTACGAACAAATTTCCATTTATAACTGTTAAAAATTCTAAGTCGGCTCATTTAACAGAAAGTAGGTCAGCGACAGACCCGGAAACGCATCCAGCCATATGGGACCTTTACATGAAGAAGCATACCAAATATCAAAAGCCAATAAATAGTATTAGCTGAGAAACTTGTGACGATTTTTTTTCCATTTTTGACCCTTAAAAACTCTTTGTCGGCTCGTTAAACAGGAAGCAGGTAGGCAACAGATCTGGAACTGCATCCCACCATATGGGACTTCTGCCTTAATCTGCATACCAAATATCAAAAGCCTATGATCAATAGTTTCTGAGAAATCTGTTACGAAAAATAGTGTGACTGACGGACGAATGGACGTACGCACGGACGGACACCGGCATTTCTATGTCCCCGCTCCCTTTTTAAGCAGGGGACAAACAACAACAAAAACAGTAACTGTTACAAGAAAATAAACAAACGGGGTAAAACAAACAACAACTAAACAAGCATAAATAGCCACAAAGATATGAATAGAACTAAACATAACTAGCAAGTCATGCATTGCAACATTAAGTTCATTATTATAGGAATATGCATAGTGTAAAATATAGAACTGAAAATATTAACCGGAATAATTTTATTCTAATATAAACAATGGCATATACTTAATAAATAAGAAAATGAAAATATTTACGTATAAATAATACAACAAAACATATAATGAAAAACAATAAATCATGTGTATTAAATGACAAAAAATGCTTATATTTGACGGATAAACATTTTAAACCATAGACAATGAAGAAAAACATATGTCGCCTGCAAAGTAATGTGTTATACCGGCATAGAGGATATTTCAACTTGCATCTCTCGAAACGATAGAAAATTTTAACGCTGGTGAAGTCACTAAAAAGAATTCTACATCCGGACTAAAATTTCTGAATTTCCAGCACGGCGATATTTGAATTTAAGTTTAACCTTTAATTCTATTACTCCGCATTGAATTGTAACATAAAGCTTTTTTTTTTAAAAAATGACTAACTGTAACATAGTTGCCCGGGAAAATTCCAAACAGACTATATTGTGTGACGCAGCAGGACCACGCAAGCGCTGGGCGACGGAAAGTAAATATGGATCCTAGTCAATGTCTTAAGCGGCCTTGGCTTCGGCCTCGGAATCAAGCTATCACCAGAGGTTGCCTCTATCAAAACTGACCTCTATACTATCGCACTTAGTATTGTGGGAAATGTACGTCCACAGAATTTGGCAGGGATTGAATATTGTTGACATATTTCCCATGATCCTTGGCCCGGTAGTATAGAGATCAGTTTTGATAGAGGCTTCCTACTGTAAAAGATTGGTCAAGAAATAATGAAAATGATTTATAAGAAAATCCAAGATAAGATAGAAAGTGACCTCTTTATATGTCATTCTGTCGTCTAGAATCTGTATCAATTTACATGTAATAAACGTTATTCCTTTCTCTTTTAATCAACCGATGAGTATAAAAAAGGCTACATTGATGAAATGGCAACAACAATAAAAAAGAATAAAACTGACAATTAATCCACATTTTATCATTTCACAGAAATAAAAGAAAAAAGAAAGACAAAAAAGGTTTGACTGACTAAAAAAAAGTAACAATTATAGCAAATATAAGGTTTGGATGCAAAATTGCAAATGTCATGCAAGAACAATACCAAATAAATGCCAAAATTCAATGTTGAAAATAATTGAAACTTTGCACCTACATGTAATTATAATGCAATCCTTATCCTAACCCTTACCATGAGAAAGCCAAGGGTGTAGTGGTTATCGCGTTAGGCTACAAACACCTAGGTAAGGGGTCAAGGGGATACTAGTCCTTATCGGAAAGGACTACATATGGTCGTTCCGGGTATGGGAAGAACAAAAATCCATGCTTGTTAAATGCCCCTTTAAAGTGTTCAATATAAGTATAGGCTCAGTGCGGCGCTACAAAGGTCGCATTTGGAAAATGCAAACTGGTGACGGATGGCGTAAGCATTTAGCTCACTGGTTTCCAAATCTAGGTTTAAGAAATAAGTTTAAATATTAGTCCTGTAAGCATGTAAATCTACTTATTACCAGTGGGGTAACGGTGACCCGACATCTATAGAATGTCTACCGTCTTGTAAGTAAGACGGAATATGTCTTTTCGAGGTAAATGGTTTGTGTAGAATGGACCGACTTGAAAGACTGCCGCTATCGTCAATTTCTAAATCGATCATATTCCCAGAAAATGACTTTGATGTCGTTTTCGCTGGGTCCTTGCTGTTTCCTACATACCGTGCGACAATTTGGCCCTTTTCCTCGGCAACTCTTAGCTGTTTTTCCATAAGTTTCTCGGCAATGAACTCCTTATCTTTGGTAATTGGGAACAGCGCCGCCTGGAGGGTGTGTTTTTCCCTCTTTTCCTGTTCCAATGCTCTCTCTAGCTCCTCACATCTGTCTTGGACATCGTTTGTAAAGTACATGATATTTGGCCTGACTTCCTTTTCAATGTCAATGTCATTTAAAGCTATATTTTGCTGGAACTCTACGGCCGCGATTTGTCTCTCCAAGGCGTACCTTTGAATTTTGTTTCGTTCATACATTGTCATTAGGTTATCGTGTTTTGTTTTATTACGCGCCTTTTTCGCTTCGTCAATGTCTTTTACCAGAGTTATCTTCTCTTCGTTCAATTTCCGCATGTCATCCTGGTATTTTTCAACTTTTGTTTTAAAGTCGTGCATTTTTAGTTCCAGCTCGTTAGGTCTGTCTTCACGCTTCAGTAAGTTTTGTAACTCACGAGTTCCCTGTTCGAGTTGCTTTTCATGTTCCTGGATATTTTTAGAAAGTGACGAAAGTCTCTTTGAAAATTGTTCCTCAAGCATTGCTAACTTGTGCAATCTTTCATTTAAATCTTTCGTTTTCTTATCATCTAGTTCCAACCAGCGTTTTGCAAGCCATGCGGCTTTCTGGAATTTTACTAAAATATCTGGAATCAAACGCATGAGACTGTATGTGCGAGAGTTCTTTACCTTCAAATGACAAACAGCTTTTTCGCTGTCTTGGCTAAACATTTCTAAACTGAACTGCGACTCGTTGTCTATTAAGAAATCAAGCTGTTCTTTCAAGAACGACAATCTCTGTGCAATTTGTTCTACTTCAGTTGAGTCGTAGAGATTTTTGACATCTCTAAATTCCCTACCAAGTAATAACAAAGCAGCTCTAGCCAACATTTTCTTCCGTGTCGTGTGGATGTCGTCATCAGAATCTTGACTTCCGGTGTCGGACAACCCTACCTGACTCCATCCCGATATTGAAGACATACCAGTCAGGTGACTTCCGAAAGTATGTCCTGAGTTGACACTCGTATTTGAGAACGACATTGCGGAATCGAGCGAATCACGATCTGGACCGACACTCCCAACCTCATAAAAATACTTGAACAACGGGTTAAATATTCTATCGACAAAATTAGCACGGATAGTCCGTAGATATCGAAGATTATCAAAGAACCAGATAAAATATTTCAGAACACCGTCCATTTCAATCGGAACCTTTTCCTTGACTTCAGATGCTTTCCGGTTCCGTTGGCGCATGTGAAATTTACGAATTTCTCCTTGCAATGCCTGACGTAATCCCGCCAAAGTATAAATGTCACGTGTTCCTTTGCACCGTCGCGCCATCTCTCGGAACATTTGCAGGAGAGTATCGACATTGAATTGGTCGTAGCACAGATACACTCTTTCTTCGAAAGCTTTAATTTGCTGATAGAGAAGATAACTTCGGTATTTCTCTTCTAAAGTGAGGAGTCGGACCTACAAAATAAAGAAAATAGCAATAAAAGTATTATAATGCATCAGAGTATGTTTGTGATTTAAATAAAGTTGTTAATTAATAAAGTAAATTAACAAACTTGGATGTTTGATTCTAGTTTGGTAATATTGTTTTATGAGACTTAGAGCTTTTTGACCGAGGACTGAAAATCTCCGCCTTTTTTGTCCAATCCCCAGCTTTGTCATGAAGAATCCGCCATATTTATGGATAATCAATCACAACGACGAACCAAGAAGAACACATGAAATTAAAGATCACAATGTTCCTGACATGGTACCGTAATTTTTAAAAGAAACAGTGGTTTTACCAGATTTAATGGCACCAAACCATTTGTGACCTCGGGAACCGATAGTAACATAAAATACAACACGGCTCAGTCTTCGACACAATATATATAGTGAGATATATATCGACAAATAGAACAATGAAAAGAAATGATGTAAAGTAAACGAAGAAATTACAATCGACTGACAGAAACAGTTTTAAACTTCAATCTGCATGCATGTGGTAAAATGTTATGATTGGTTTTAAAAAGCGGTGTAAAATAGCATAAATTGCTCACTAGGCAATGACCATCCCAATGAAAAAATTCAGATGGTCATTGCATGCCTTAGGCGAGCAATATTTGACTAAATATGTAGACAAGCGCCTGTTGCTGGACATCAGATATTCGACGTTTTTACATCTTAAAACATTTAATATAGATCTATGAGACAAATTTATTTTTCATTTGTTTGCCTGGGGCCAGTAACAAGAAGCCTTCTTAAGGCTTACGATGGGGTTAAGAGCATCGTAATTTTTACGACCGTAACAAGAAGCATTCTTAAGCCACCGTCGAATGATTGACAACTCTTAACATTCCAAAATAACGAATATTTTAAGAACTTCCCTTAGGATAATCTTAAACCAATCTTAATAATTCCGGTAACTTGAAGGCGTTCTTAAAATTTGACCAATTATTACGAACTCTTATATCCATCTTAGCGATTTTAAGGTGTAACAAGACACGTTCGTAGAAGCCACGTAGAACAATTTTGTAAATATGTTTTATTTTTCAGTTTTATGTAACTCGACTAAAACCCCTATAGAAATGAAACGACAATGTATCATTCATTACAGACCTTGAACAAAATGTACAATTTAAATTTGTGCTTCTTAAAACGCTCATTTGATTTATGTGAGGACATTCTAATTTATCTGAATGAAATGTCATACGGAAACGCCGGAATATTATTAAGTATTCGTAAATTAAAAATGGCTAAGAAGCCGTTTACGAACGACTTACTATTGATACTTTATTTTATCTGAATTTGTTTAATGATGGCCATGATAGAACCAGAAAATTAATTATTTATAATCTTAATTTAATTCAATACAAGCTATTAGTTTTAATATAAAATGTTCTATACTTTTTAAAAAATGATTCTGAATTTTTTATTGCACGTTTTTATGTATCTATTCATTGGAGTTTCTTATTTATAAAAAAGTCTCAAACTAAATAAAATCTAGCAGTCACCTTGACTAACCAGAGTAGGATTATTTCAATCGATGAATACTTAATAAATCTGTACCCTTGTTCAAAGTCAATTGGTTTAAGTGATAGCCACTTACATAAATCTATGATGTATTCAAATGGTATATCATGTTGTTTGAACAGTCTACTATGATAAGATACATATATATGATCATATGTGGTAACCTCTTCAAAAGCTTTCAATTTCAAATATTTAAACATTGTGACCAGATTGATAACATATTATATACAATATAGCCGTTTTCTCATAAAGAGGTTGTAAGGTCTCGCAAAAAAAAAAAAAAAAAAAAAAAAAAAAAAAAAAAAAAAAAAAAAAAAACCGTTTTGCTCGAGTTTGTTCATCATTAATTAATATGCATGAATCTTGCTTCAGTTGTATGCTCTTATATATTTTCGAGTATTGGAATATGTGTTGGAAAGACACAGTTTACATATTTCCAAAATTTGAAAACGTTTGGCTGTTTTTTTTTTTTTTTAAATTGATAAATTTATCTGCTTGGTCATTGTTGTAATATTTTTTGGCATTTTGTTAATCAAATCTAATATTCTACCGGTTTTCCAAGTTTTCTACTCCTAGTGTGTCTGATGAAGGTTAATCCAGAAAAGCGCTTCACACGCAGTGAAATTTTGCTTTAAATTTGTACATTTATTAAAATCATTTCAACATGTGGATTGTGTCTTTTTGGCACATATTCCATATTCTTTCGTTTTTAATATTATTTCAGAGTTTGGCTTTAGTGCCGTGTGGAGGTCGTAGAAAGCTTCCCCGTGCTTCAGATGTATGCTCGTATATATTTTCGAGTATTGGAATATGTGTTGGAAAAACACAGTTTACATATTTCCAAAATTTGACAACGTTTGGCTGTTTTTCTTTTTTCTTTTAAATTGATAAATTTATCTGTTTGGTCATTGTTGTAATATTTTTTGGCATTTTTTTAATCAAATATAATATTCTACCGGTTTTCCAAGTTTTCTACTCCTAGCGTGTCTAATGAAGGTTAATCCAGAAAAAGCGCTTCACATGCAGTGAAATTTTGCTTTTGTACATTTATTAAAATCATTTCAACATGTGGAATGTGTCTTTTTGGCACATATTCCATATTCTTTCGTTTTTGTCTCGCCTGCGAAGCAGAGCGGGACATAGGTGTTACTTTACCGGCGGCGGCGGCGACGGCGGCGTTAACTTTTTGGAAAAGTTTTATGAGCACCTCCATATCTCAAGAACTATAGGTCCTGGGTTGATGAAACTTGGTATGCATATGCCCCAGTAGTAGCTTAGCACAGTTGCATCCCCATCTTTTGACCTTGACCTTGATTTTCCGGTTGAATGACTTTGACAATTTTCAATACATATAATAGCAATGAAAAAGTTTTGCGAGCACCTCCATATCTCAAGAACTATAGGTCCTAGGTTGATGAAACTTGGTATGCATATGCCCCAGTAGTAGCTTACCACAGTTGCATCCCCATCTTTTGACCTTGACCTTGATTTTCCGGTTGAGTGACTTTGACAATTTTCAATACATATAATAGTAATGGAAAAGTTTTGCGAGCACCTCCATATCTCAAGAACTATAGGTCCTAGGTTGATGAAACTTGGTATGCATATGCCCCAGTAGTAGCTTACCACAGTTGCATCCCCATCTTTTGAACTTGACCTTGATTTTTTGGTTGAGTGACTTTGACAATTTTCAATACATATAATAGCAATGGAAAAGTTTTGCGAGCACCTCCATATCTCAAGAACTATAGGTCCTAGGTTGATGAAACTTGGTATACATATGCCCCAGTAGTAGCTTAGCACAGTTGCATCCCCATCTTATGACCTTGACCTTGATTTTCCGGTTGAGTGACTTTGATTATTTTTATTGCATATATTTGCAATGTTTAAGTTCTATAAACATCTTTTGATCTCAGAAACTGAAAATCCATGTAAATTCAAAATATAGTGGAAGTAAGAAAGAATAAATGTTTCTGATGGTGCCGGCAGGCGAGACATACTTTAGTGTTAACTCTTGTTAATCTTACCTACATGTTTGTGCATACTATTTTTATCAATCTTTCATGCATGTATAAAGCGTGCAGAACAGGATTCAAAGTAAGATAGAAAATGCCCTTTTATGCTGTGTGTATGGCATATAAAGAATACAGTACATAGGTGGATCCATAGGGAAGGGGGGGGTGTGGGGCCGCCACCCCCCTTCTGGTGGAAATGGTTGAATATATAGGAAATCATTGAAGCGTGACCAAAGCGGGCCCCCTCTTAGGCCAGTCAGTGGGTCCCTTCTTTTCAGAATTTCTGGATCCGCCCCTGCAGTAGCATGGCAAGAAATTAAACGATAAAGGATTATTTGGCTTCATAAAAATAAGGATAAGTAAGCAGTTAAGCCCTGTACCAATAAAATGTAAAGAATATAAAGATAAGACAAAATAACAAAAAATTAAAAAGCAAAGTGGCAAAAAAAAGATTTGAGAATACTCCTTGAACAATCTTCGACCAAATCCACATACATGTATAAACTTTATTTATACATGCACATTAGGGAACGACCATTTGATTCTGAGGGGGGATGGGGGTGGCAGTTTTAAATAAATAATCAGACCTTCGCCTCCAAGAAAATGAATAATCTGTTCGAATTCCCAGGTTCTTTAGTATGGTATATAGGAAATACTTATTGTCGCCGCGTAGTGGCGGAAAATATTTTCTGACCCGAAAAAATAAGAAAATAAATAATTTGACTCGACCCAAACTGTAAGCCCCTCCCTTCAGAATCAAATGGTCACCCCCTTAAGGCATGTTCTCAATAAAGAACGTTAATATGAGAAAAAAATACAATTTTGCCAAATGAAATATAGATAATATAGAGATAAGACCAAATAACAGAAGTGTAAAAAGAAAACGGAGAAAAAAATTAGGGTAATCAAGCATACAGAAATGTTTACCTTTCCCCCACCCCGGCAAGCAATCCGTACCCTTTGTTTAATACCTTTAATTAAGGCATGCTTTTATGAGGACGTTACTATGAATATTAAGGGACCGACCATTTAACTTGAAGGGGGGGCCTTGGTTTTTTCCTAAAAAAATATTTTGAAAATGATTTTTGATGAAAAAAATATTTTGAAAATGAGTTTTGGTAAAAAAAATATTTTTGCAGCAGAGGGTAAGAAAAAAAAATATTCTGAAGAAGAATTTCTGCCATATAAAATAATGCTAATAATAAAAAAAATATTCTGTCGCGATGCTTTCAAAAAATAAAAATTCTGTCATGACGCATTCACAAAATAAATTTTTGGGCCAAAACAAAAAACCAAGCCCCCCCCCTTCAAGTTAAATGGTCCGTCCCTAATGAACCTATTGGAAAAAGAACAAACACACAACATACCTGTTGTATCAAATATTTAAAGCTCATGTCCATCTTGAAACGTTGAATTTCTAATTCACTTTCCACATATTTGATTTTAAACCATAAAATTCAGATTTAGCATATTTAAAAACAGATCTTGAATTCAACGTATTGATTGTAAGTCATTAAAACCCTACGATGAAATAGATTTTTGTACCATTTGACAGATCTCTAACGGAAACGGATATTTTATCAACACTTTACCGAGATATCGATCAGTGAATACCAAACGACAGGGCGGGAAATTGTAGTCTGCTAGTTCGTGCCAAATCGTAGTGACTATGTAAACGTTTAAGATATATTGTTCAAAGATCAATTGAATAAACTAACATATATTTCAATTTGAAATTTATTTATTATCTTGAATCGATAAGCAACTTTCGTCAGAGAGAGGATATATACTTAACGTTGTTACATTTATCTATATATAAGGATTTTACATTATCAAAAACATATATAAAATTATCATTTTAATGGAAAATAGATTTTCATGTATTCCATAAAAGAATAATATTTGATTTTTTATCTTCCGTTTTTCAATACCAGCAATATATCTTACTACCCGGGAAGCATGACCTAGACCTATCACTACCGCATCAAAGGGGATTAAACCCTGCACGATTTCCCATGTAACTATGCCTTAATGGGCTTAGTATTCAATTCTTCATCCGGGTCGATTTCATTTGAGCTGGCTTTTGCCCAAGATCATGTCCAAATTTTCTTGTATATAGATTTATTTGTGTAATTTGTTTTAGTGCTATCTTCTCCATTTTATTTTACTGAAATACCGCTACAGAAATTATGTGTTTCACCCAACTTTAGTTTGCGTTATTGGTTGTTATTCATCTGGGGTTTTTGTGTTGTTCTTGCGTGCGTTAAATGGTTTTGTGTTTGACCTTAAGGACTTTTAACATTCGAATGTCCCATTGGTACCTATCTGCAAATTACGTATTTCCTCTCTATAAATTACCTGTATTTTTTCTGCTGTTTTGTGACTTTTTGATGTTTCTTCATCAGGAGAGCTGTAAAAAAAAGAAATAAGTTACGCCACTAACAATGGAGAACATATAAATTTAGATCATAAGACGAGTTATCTATCAATCTATCACCAGAAGGATCGAGATTCTACAAACACTGACACTTCCAGAAGAGCGTCTATAAACACTGACACTACTAGAGGGAGCGTCTATAAACACCGACACTACCAGAGGGAGCGTCTATAAACACTGCCACTTCCAGAGGGAGCGTCTATAAACACTGCCACCTCCAGAGGGAGCGTCTATAAACACTGCCACTTCCAGAGGGAACGTCTATAAACACTGCCACTTCCAGAGGGAACGTCTATAAACACTGACACTACCAGAGGGAGCGTCTACAAACACCGACACTACCAGAGGGAGCGTCTATAAACACTGCCACTTCCAGAGGGAGCGTCTATAAACACTGCCACTTCCAGAGGGAACGTCTTTAAACACTGACACTACCAGAGGGAGCGTCTATAAACACTGACACTACCAGAGGGAGCGGCTATAAACACTGACACTTCCAGAGGGAGCATCTATCAACATTGACACTACCAGAGGGGTGTCTATCAAAACTGAAACACACTCCCAGCAATACATAAAACGGGAGACGTCATTTATTAACGAGTGGCCTAAATAAATTAGTTCAATTTCACCAGGCAAGATACTAAGTCAGAAACTTGGTCAAAGTCCGTTCTTGGTTTCCCTGTGTTAAAATAGAATGGAAGAAGCAGAGGCATCGATGAGGCATCCGAAATCTTGTTATCAACCATCAATGATGTAGAATTGTTCGATTTTTGGTGTGTTTTCAACTTGACGGGGCACTATAACTTTGGTTACTAAAACAGTATATTGTGGCTTTCAGAAAACTTCGAAAGTATTACATATTTTGTACATTGTGTAAGGTCCTATCCTATATGCAAAGGCAAAACTTATGCTTATACATAGATTACAGGCCCGTACTAGGGGGGAGCAAATTTAATCGGCGAAGTGTCTATTAACATGATTAAGGTTAGTGAAGACACCTGTCATGTGACCAAAAACAGCTAAAAATGCAAAAAAAACAAGTGCAAATGTCACAAATACCTTGAAACTTATGTTAAATAGTTGATGGATCGATCACAAATTGGAAGCTTATTCCATTGAAGTACTTTAACATTTTCGGAAATGATTGGTTTGTCTTTGACACC
This sequence comes from Arcuatula senhousia, assembly GCA_963971305.1. Lineage (NCBI taxonomy): Eukaryota > Metazoa > Mollusca > Bivalvia > Mytilida > Mytilidae > Arcuatula > Arcuatula senhousia. The sequence continues at coordinate 47,271,921 of OZ020315.1, read as the reverse complement.
AGCAACGCGGATACGAAACGCAACCGATTCTTGAAAAATCTACCGGAATTTTATAAAGAAGTTTTTAAATCGTGGAAAAAAGCAGGAGGGGGTAAAGTTAAAAACCCGGAAACATATATAGATATTAGAAAGCAAATTATATGGAACAACGAATTTATTACTTTTAACAATGAAACACTTGTATTCCAAAATTGGATAAAAAGTGATCTCATTCATATCAACGATATCGTCCATGAAAATGGACTGATATCCGAGAGAAATATTTTTAATAAATTATTATATAGGTCCAACTGGATGATAGAACTAAATATAGTTAAAAACGCTATACCGAAGCATTGGATGGATGCTCTAAGAGCCGAAACGTCAAAAAAGACAACAGTTAATATAGTGCGTAAACAATTTCATTGGAATAATATTGTAATTAAAGACTTATTATCGCTCTCAAATAAAACATTATATAAGTATCTTATAGATACTAAGACAGAGGTATCAATAGGGTTAAAAAAGTGGGAAAGGGTCCTAAATTATCAATTTGATTTAGTGACGGGTAGAATATCATTAAATATATTCATGTTTAAATATCTCAAGGAAAACAAACTAAAAGTTTTCAGGTGGAAACTTCTACAAAACATATTACCAAATAAACAATTACTGTGTAAATGGAAAATTACTCCTAACAGTTTATGTAATTTTTGTAATACTGAAGAAGATTACATGCATTTTTTTATATTATGTCCTTACTTGACAGATTTTTGGATTAAAATACATGAAATCATGGCACTGTGTGGCATGTCATTTATAGTTAATCTCAAACATTTAGTCTTTGGCTATAAAATTTTTGATAAAGACTATTATGAAGTAAATTTCTTTTTGACAATACTTAGTTTTTCAATTTATAAGTCATATTATATATCAGAGCAAAAAACAAAGAAAGTAAAAGTTTTCAACATTTTTAGATCAGAATTTTGTTCAAGAATTGATGATAATAATAAAAAAGTTTTGTTAGAGAAGCTTAAAAAGACAGTATTGAATAAGTAATTCTTGTTTATTTAATGAGGTGAAATATTTGTATGAATGTAGTATATTGTGATAATTTTCAGCCATTTGTTATCCTGGACAAATGGCGGAATGTTACAGGAAACATCAAGAGTTGCTTGGGCTCCTGATGTGAAATGTCACAAGCACTATTAGAAATAAAATATATTATGTTGTTAAAAAAAAAAAAAATAGTTTCATTTAATAAAACTTAATCAAAATAAATTAATTTAAATACAAATCAAACAACTAATCCTTCATAAATAAAGTTTTCAAATAAAACAAGGGAGATAATCCATTTGAAAAATGGCAAAAAAATTACAAAGATTTGTATTGTAGAAAGAACAGTAAGCTAGTGACCCCAAGTTTTTATTGTTTTATTTCAAAATATATTGTATTTCATTGATTTTTATCAAATAAAAATAAAATTTAAATTCGTGGATTTTTTTCTGCGACAAGATTTTATGCTAATTATTTGGCCTTTTCTATATAATCTATAGTTATTTGGGAAAACTTTGAGCCTTTATTTTGGGAAAACAAGCCTGGAAAGGGGGTCCAATATTTTTACACAAGATAAAGTATATACCTAATATTAATATATTAAAAAATTGGACATTTTAAATTCGGCATTATTTTTGGGGTTAGGTATCCTCACTAACCTTAAGCGTCATTAATAGTGCTTGTTGGTTATCAAAGGGGGTGTTATTTAATCGGGATCCCATTTAGCCCTACCTCTGTGTATCAATGATATCGTTGCAACCTTCCTCTACACAAACACTATAAAATCTTAACAGGTTCTAACGGCGAATAGGATCATCCCAAATATTTAACCTCAAATTATATACAAGAACACAACAAAATTATTATCTATAATTTATAAAATTGTCATAAATCATATCATCCTTTCTTTCATCACAAAGACCTCAATATAGGTGTCAAAACATGATAAATGTTTATCATAAATAAATAATTTTTAACAAAATTAATCCCGATAAAAAAATATAGTTATCATATATTAAATCAAATCGTTAAACAATTTAAGGTGAATCTGTTTTTAGATTCACTCATTCTTATAATTATAATTTCCTTTAATATTTTTATAAAGACTTTACTATTTTTTTCCACAAATCTTTCAATCACTTTAATTCAATTATGATAATGTGTAACGGTGTGACGTTCAATAGATTGGTCGTATAGCCAATGCTTTTGTCAAAGGCCACACCGCGATAATACGTCAAACGATCATGAATGTATGATAGAATCTTAATCTGGAACTTCTGATTTATCAAAGGTTAAAAAATGTAAACAACACGTGTAAGATAAGATAATCACTTCTGAAAAATTAAAACTTGTTTTTGAAATCTGTTGACGCACGTTACAAATTTTCGTGGTGCAGAAACTATTACTGCACTAAATTATTTGTTAGATAATATTTACATCCGTTTTGGTAAACAAATTTATCGCCAAATTATTGGTGTTCCTATGTGAACTAATTGTGCGCCACTTTTAGCTGACCTTTTCCTATACTGTAATGACTTTTATGAATCACAACTTATGGCTAACTTGTAAAAAGACCTCAACAACCAGAACTTCATCGAGACTTTTAGTAATACTTTTAGATATTTAGACGACATTCTTGCACTAAACAATCTTCTTTTCTAATTGTATTACAGATATACATTCTTCCGAATAAACCTTGAACAAGTGTAACGTCACCGATGTCCATTTTTGGATTTCAATTTAGATATTAGAAACGGAAAATTAAAAAACCAAAGTATATGATTTATGTGACGACTTTACCTTCCTTTTTATAAATTTCCCTTTTCTTGAAGGTGATGTTCCACTTGCGCCGTCTTATGGAGCTAACATTACACAGTTAGTAAGATATGCTGGGGTCTGCAGTGGTTTTTCTGATTTTAATTATAAAATCCATTTTGTTACTGAAAAAATTATCAAAACAAGGTTATCTATACAACATGATGTCCTAATATACTTCTGGAAGAATTTCGAAAAAAGATTTCACTAACTTTTTGTATCGATAACCTTGTTTTTTTATCTTCAAATATACTGTTGTACCTTAAAGTTTCATAGTATGGACGAATTTTATTTAATATTGTCTTTTTGAATGTTGATTTACTTGTTTTATTACTTGGTAATGACAACTGGAAAAAAATCTATAATACTTTTTGTAAAGCCAATCCACGAGATTTTACCCAGCTAATGAAGTTCGGATGATTCTTTGTATGTGTTTGAAAGTAGTATATCCTCAGTTCTACTTATTTTATTGCTAAACTTGATAACATTGAAAATATTTCAATAATTAAAAGAAAATTTTCCTAATTCTCCTTTAGTAGCTAGGTTTGATGCTTTTTTGTTTATATTTAAGATATATTTACACATTTTTACATGTAACTTTTCACATTTAAGGTTATTGGAAAGATGTAGGAAATAGTTAATTTTATTTTCATTAGTATGTAAAAACTCCATATTTCACTACCAAACTTTTATGCCACGACCTTTTTTGCAAATAATTGAATAAACAAGTAAGAACGATAACTCTGTGTAGGTCTAAAACATCGTGCACTTAGATTGTACTTTACGAAGGTCGAGAATCATATATAATCATATTTATAAATTATTGTGACAAAAACGTGAACGGTAAAATGATGTCTTTTAGTGAGATTTCCTTTGTATCGCTACCTTTTCAATATTTCTATAATAAAATATACATAGCAATACCCCTAATTCGTTTACAATGAATAGGTCGTTAAAATATGATTACATTTACTGATTTGGTTTTAATTCCTAAATAGGATATTTAAGATTAAAGAACCCATTTTAAGAATCGTTGTTATTATGTATTTTAATGAAAACTCTCAAATATTTCTCCGATAATAATTCCCGTTTTATATAAACTATAAAAGACGTTTTCCCTAATTTCTTTCATTATCAATACTCTTTCAATAATTCAACATTAAAGATCAGATAATTAAAATATTTTGAAGATAAATAAGTGTTTATTCAACTTTGAAATAACTTAACACAGGTGGAAGTTAATAAACCCTATTTTAATATGTATTATAATAAAAGTAATAACAAAATTACCGAACTTGGAGAAGCAATCTCAAATGTCCATAAGACATAACAAAACAAGGAAGACATACCGGAAAAATCGAAGATCGCAATGGTCCTGACTTGGTACAGGCATTTCAAAAGAAATGGTGGGTTAAAACAGGTTTTAAGGCGCGCCAAACCGCCCTCTTCCATTGCGATCTTTGGGTCCGGTAGTTACACAAAACACAACAGGTTTGTAAAGACATATTAGGGATGCTGAGGTGATCATCTCAGTACATCAACCAGCCAAACACTAATCAAAGCAAGAAGTAACCATTTCGTCTAACATGATATTGAATTTTTCTACCAGTGACTGACAACGAAGAAAAATCAAAGTACTGAAAGTACTGGTAGCCGGGGTATTCTACAAATTTTAAATTGTTCATGTGTAGCAAAAAATAAAAATAAAAGGCTACTTTTTTGTAAAAGGAATTTTCACAAGGATTTCAATGAAAGAAAATATTTTGAAAATCGAACCAAAATTTTAAAAAGTTGATTTTATAGGCGTGGACTGTCTTTGGTCTCCTGTAGCAATGTAACGGTGCAACATGTATGAAAACTATTGACATTTTAAGTTGACAGAATATAATGAGGAATTCAATAAAAAAGAATTTTCAAAATTGAATGAATGATAAAAGTTCTATATCCGTTTTGTCAATACGCCAATTTGAGCCCCTTTTGGCCACAAACCTCAAATACAAAACTGTTCGGCTTCCTCCAGTGGATATAATCATCATATTAAAGCTTTATAACAATTGGCTGGCCCACTACAACTTAATTTCTTGTGTAAAACTATTTGCCTCAACAAACTATAAAACATTGCGGTTTTTTTTTTTTGGCTCTACAATTTTCCGAAAAAGATCGTTTGTGTTTTGCATCTTGAAAATAAAAATATATTCAGTGGTTCTAAAAATAGAAAATTTGGTTGATAAACAATTTTCAATGAAAAATTACTTGGTCCAGAAACAATTTTACAGAAAATAAATTCATATTTTTCATATTTAGGCCTTTTTTCAAAATAAATTATGGTAAATATGGATAAATTCTTATTCAAAGAACAGTTTACAGAACCATTTTATCTGATCAAATAAAAAAGTTATGAGGATTTGAACTTTAGGTAAATTATCCTGTTTATTGCACTGTGTATTGCCATCCAGTTTGACACTTAATGAGATGCAAATTAGTGAATATGACATCACTAATGAGATCGACGAACACTCCTATAAACAAAATATCAATCCGCTTTTGTATTCTTTATTAATCATTTAATACTTTCGCATCAGATAGGCGTCTTACATGCTTGTACAAAATTTGAAAACTGAATAAATAAGTTTTATAATATAGACCAATATAATTGAGAGTAAAGCGACGAAAACAACAGATCTGGAAAAGAGCTATATTGTAAGCGTGTATTGATATTTAAATTGATAGGTTTTTGGTGAACCGCCGGAAAAACCATTTGACAGCTTACCGAAAGGCTATCGTAGCTATAGCCGTGGCTAATCTCTAGCGATTACCCCGGCTAAAAATTAGAGATCGTATGAGACGTATTTTCTTATAACCATGGTCTAAAAGTCGGTTACGGAGAAAGCGGTGTCGGATCAAAAAATCTAAAAAAAAAGTGTATATAAAATAGAGATATTATAAATTTTCATTTAAATTTCCAAATAATTTTCCATCGGCGAATCCAAAGACTTTTCTGAAAAACAATGATTTAACAAGCGAGTTTCACTTTTGATACCCCTGCTCAAATAAAAAGTATGTCTCGTGTAAAAACCTAAGTATTCCTTAAACAGGAACTATATGATCTAGGAGAATCAAAATCGCTACACACAATAAGATACTGTACTTGGATAAACCAAATACCAGGCCTCCGTCATGTCTGTATCATGTAGTTGCTAAGAACACTGTGACGGAAATTGTGCATGCACGTACACCTTATACTAGTACATAACACTATATGCATAATGCCAGACCCTTGTGTAAAAAATGTTGCTTTGGAAACTGCTATGGACGGAAATACGATCAGGCAGACAGACAGGCGAACATATGGACAACGCTAAAACAGTCTCCATTTTGATGATTTAATGGATCTGTCTGTATATGTTTTGTCCTTTGTGTACAACGTTTTACATTATAGCACTGATATATAAAAGTTAGGTACAAACGAACCTGAAACCCTAAGTTTAAAAAGACGTTTCAATTATTAATTTTTCTATATTTACATTACTACTATTATATGATTTTAATCAACTTTAAAAAATATATAAAAAGTTATTAGCCTCAGATGAATAACATAATGGATAAAGTAGGACAATTTTTATGTAAGCAAAGCATATATTTTAACCCCCTCTGCTTTTGTGTTGACAAAATGTTATCTTATTTAAATTTTAAAGCTTTTGATCAAACGTCACACAGATAAATCACACCTGGTAAGCCTCATCTGGGGGAGTTCACGAGAGAAGAACAAAACTTACCAAGATTCATGTAGATTTGGTTTTGGTAAGGCATTTAAATGGGATATGCTTTGTCCAGTGAAGAAAAAAATAAACAAGTTGGGATTCTGATTTGTATCGGTTTTCAATTTTTGTGATTTAAATTATCGTATCGAAACACAAATAGTTACCAAAAGCATTTTGACGTGAACTCACCTTACTAGGGGTGTTAATTGAGGATAGAGATATAGTGATGAACAACAAACAAACAAACTCTCTGTTTGCGCCAATAAATGTGAAATAAGTGTACGTGACTGTCATATGTCAACAGCAATTAAAAAACCTTGGATGAAAAACAGACTGCTTTTCTTTGATTTTCTTTTGACCATCCCCCCATCAATACCAAACCTGTATTTGCATGAATCCATTTGTGACACTAGCCATTTGAATTGACATAGACGATCAAATGTTAAATGAACGATAAACGGTGCAAGTTTCATATTTTCTAAATTAAATGTTCTTTTAACATTTTCGGTTTTGTTTTTGGTATGACAGAAAAAAAGAACAATTCATGTATTTTTATAATTTAGTCGTCTTTTTAAAGACTTTTTCCCAAATCATCTATCTTGTTATAGATTTCTTCAAATGTTTGAAAACAATTTCAATTCAATTACATGTAATATGTAATAATGTCATTCTGTAACTGTTGATAGATCAAACCCTAATTAATAATATTATTATAATAGGAAATTTAACGTATGGAATATTAAGATAATATAAAAATCACTGATTTAATCAAAACTTCATTTCTTTTACCACCTATGCATTGGTAGCCCGGGATAAACCACAAACTGTGAAAACACAAAGCAGACATTTGACGATAATAGAAATGAACTTCAAAAACTATTTGTAGCTACACAAAAGGAAGATTTTAGTCATTTGATTTGAAGTGGATTGCCAAATGTATAAGAAACCTTGAAACTGGTTTTTGTCGTCCGTCAAAAGTACTTTCTTATATTTTCTTTTTCGTTCTTTTTGTTTTGGATATAACAAACGAATAATATAAAAAAAATACGTAAAAATAAAAATCTTTTGCTGAATCATCTATCTCTTTGGAGTCTCCTACAAATATTGCATAACCGGTTCCTTTGGAATCATTATTGTCATTGTTGTTATTACAGGTGATTTTAATTAATATGTACAGACATTTGATAGTTAGCCTTGGAATTAAAAAATCATTATCTAAGTGTTGTATTGAATTTAATAAATAGTAGTACTTTATCGTCATTAGAGTCATTGTCCCAGTGCATAATGGGACATGAAGCAATAACATTATAGGAAAAGTTATCCTTTGTATGTTTTGTGTGTTCCACTTTTTTTTCTCGGTCAAAAATTAACTCATTCTTTAAAATTTCTTATATTTATATAAATCTGTAGAGAGTTTTCCACAAGTGTAAAACCGCTCCAGAAAGAAAAGTTTTGTTCTGGAGACAAATTAAACATTTTAATTTTCATTTCCCAATCAATGACAGGGTATTATAACCAATTGACCAATCAAGTTTTTCCATTTATCCACCAAATCACCTGTTTCAATGTCTTATTTACGCTCTTAAGTCTTCTAAATGGTATTTTAATTAACTAAAGCAGTTATTGAGTATACCACTCATGACCATGCAGATCTTTTCAAAACATAATTTGAAAACTCTTCTTTGTGAAATTGTTATACTGGTAACAAAATCATCAAATAGTTATCCAATCAATCTGTTCATTTAAACCGACAAAGATATAAAATTGCAACACCTGTAACCATTTTTTTTTCTCTACCAAACTGTATCACTTTAGCAGCAAACGTCTTTGAGTATACCACTCATGACTATGCAGATCTTTTCAAATAAATCATTTGTAACATTAAGTACTCGAGCATGTTTTACGAGTCTTTTTTTTTCACTCCCAGCAGCAGTGTATTATTGTGCGTCAAATTAAAATAAAGTATGAGAATAAAATGCAACTATCATAACTATAATTATCCAACGCTAAGGGGACGACCAATTAGATTCTGAGGGGGACATGGAGGTTTAGGTCGAGATAGATTATTTATTTTCAAAATTTTGCGGGCCAGAATATTTATTTTCCGATGCTACGCGGCAATAATATTTATTTTCTGCATACAATAGCTAAATTGAGCAAGGATCTTGGGACAGATTATTTATTTTTTGCAAACAGAGGCCAGACTAATTATTTCCAACTTTTCCAGGCCAGAAAAAAAACTGCCAGCCCCCCCCCCTCAAAATCACATGGTTGTCCCCTAACATGACATGATGATTGAGTTTAATAACCATTTTGGGTTTAATGAAGGGAATTAAATTAAAAATTAATTTGATCGTATATGAAAATAGCATTGCATCCTTACAGTAACCCCAAATACACTACTATAACACAGACTTGCACTTGGTTGCAATTTGTTTTGTATTTAAGCTCGACAGAGTCATTTAAACGGATTAATTAAATATTTAACTACTATCATTTTCGTTTCAAACAGCACGGATTGAACTCAAGGAAAATATACGGTCTTTTCAAAAGATAAGAGATTTGCTTTGACTTTTGTTTATTTTCTGACACTGTGACTGGCACTGGAGAGAGTGGCCTTGGTAGCTCCTTACAATTGTTTATTACCTAATTAGAGTGAAACAGAAACACCAAATGATACTGCTATGGCATGCTATGATTTGACAATAATAATATACCTCATAAATACTTGACACAATTTGTATTCTTCCCTTATATCGTCTTTTATGTTTTTGGGATTAAAGGATTGAGTGCATGCAATTAAAAAAGAATATGACATTTTAGACATTATCATTTTTTTTTTTTTCATCGCAAGAAGGCAACTCTTTGTGCTACGGTCAAGTTCTTTAATTGTTTTAGTAGATCACAAACATGCAGAAAAGACAAACGTTTAAAATATCTATCATTTTTTCTGAAGATTGAAATAAAAAAAAACCTACGTATTAGGATTGAACAGGTGAGGTCGATATATATATCTAACGTGCATGAAGATTTATTTTGTAATTCCCTATTTATTTTGTTTTTGTCTCTACACTGATCTTGTTATAAAATAAAAAAATAATTATGTATGTAATTAATGTAATTAATGTTTTAATTCCAATTCAGGTAAACCAAAACTACTATTGACCCCACGTTTGGCTAGCGATTCACCCCTTTTATACTGATTTAAGTGTTGGTATGTATTTACCACGCTTTGGCTTAAAAACTATCAATTAAAGGTACCAATTGGGCACCCGAATGTCAAAGTCCGAAAGGGCAGAGACAAAACCAGCAAACACAAACAATGACAGGACGAAAAGAAGAGGACTAAAATTAACCGTAGAAATACCTCTGGAAGATACATGTATATGGTGTTTTAAAGGAACTACATGTGTATTGAAAAAAGGAGCAAAACAAAATGTAATTGTGGTCTCGTATCTATAGCTATTTAACTTGTTATACACTAATACGGTCTGATGGTATATGGACTTTTAGGTATATTGGCACCATGGGAATAAAATATTTAAAGCACTTTTTATATCAGCGTCAAGATCGAACTAAACACACCCAGAAGAACAAATTCACACAGTCGGTATACCCCCAATGTGTTCTTAATGATTGTGCAAATATTTGTTTAGTGTATAAAATGCACTTTTCTTTTATTATGTAAATTTGATATTAAATATGAGCCTAGTAATTACTTTTCATCAACATATTCAATTCCATCTGTCAAACAATTGGACAACAATCACCTGATTGTCGTAAGAGATTTACCGTTCCGATTTATGACAATGTTTTCTTCTAGATAAAAGCCGGAGTTAATGAAAACACCTTGCAATTGCGTAGGGCCCTTTCATCAGTATGGGAAATGCACTCTATTTTCTTCACATGCATATGCTACCAATATATTGCCAAAGAAAATAATCAAATAAATCAAAAATCGAACGCGCTAAACATTTAAACTTGTTTCAAGAACTTGTAAATACTGGAAATAAACAGGTGTTTATAACCTATTACCAACTTTGAAAGTTAATCGTCATGACTATGTGACCCATGAATTCAGTGTTTAGTACTTGATAGAAGGTTGAAATTAAATAATATATTAATACGTTGAAAAAAGCATAATGTAAAAATGAGGCATGAAGCGCTCAAAAATCCGACATGACACATGTGACAAGAAAAATCGAAAGAAAAGGATATGAAGAACAAGACAGCATAATACACACAATAGAATCAAACGCAGTGAGCAACGCAAACTCTAGTGTGTCTGAAATAAGAAGCAGAGGTACCAATGGGGTATCCGAATGTCAAAAGTCCGAAAAGGCAGAGACAAAACCAGTAAACACCAACAAGAACGGGACAAAAACAGATAACAAGTAAAACATGGAAACACAAAATAACTGAATATCAATCAACAACGCAAACTCCAGTCGAAACAAGAGTGAACTCAGGTGCTCCGGAAGAACTTAAGTTTCCAAAGTTTAAACATGCAATCTGTCCTCTTTGTGTAAATTTTATCCCAAGTCTAGCAATCGGTATTCCTGTGATTTTTTTAGGATTGGTATTGAATGTATTGTATTTTTAGTCTTGGGCCAATGCGCGACGGCGAGCAGCGACCTCTGGTCATGTTGAAGACTGCTGGCCGTCTTTCATTGTGGATCTTATAAAATTGCCCCTTGTTTACAAGTTTGTAGATTGTGTCGCGTACACTTATTTTCTATCTTGGGACGGACCATTTAACTTGAATGGGGTGGCCTTAGTTTTTTGTTTTGGTCAGAAATTAAAAAAAAATAAATGTATTTATCTTTCGAAGGCATATATGTTTTTCATTATTAGCATTATTTAATATTGCAAAAATACTTCAGAAAACATTTTTTCTTACCCTGAGCTGCCAAAATATTTTTTTTCATCAAAAATTATTTTCAGATATTTTTGAGAAAAAAACCAAGCACCCCTTTCAAATTAAATAGTCGGTCCCCATTGAGTGTCGGATTGTTCAACATTGATGTATCTATGACATGGAAAGCGGATAAAATATTTACCTAATTCAATTTGCATTGTAAAATTTAACTTTTAGAGAAGCAATATAGTAGGTAAGATATAAGTAAAATTCAACAAAACTTCCAATTTAATATCACTAGCAATTAGAAAAATATGAAAGGCGAAAAAAAATGTTTAATAGCCCTAGTGAAATTTCGGCTATATTGTATTTATTTAACGCTCGTCTCACAAGTTCAAAGGAGACGAAAAATGATTAAATTGCTAAATATTGTATAGGTTTGTACGAAGAACTTTGTAATGCTATCAAACAGGGTTCATTAATCCTCTACTCGCTTTTCATTGAAATAAAACAAGGTCGATGTTATTTTCTCTTTTTGCAGGATACATATATCATAAAAAAAATATTAAATTCTTGGCATCTTAAAAAGTTATCGATATGTATTAAGCACAATTTATTTAACTTCATTTAATAAACTTATAAGATAAAGTCTTGAATTTAACCGAAAAAAAATTCGAACGAATCGACGTACTATATATGTAAGAATGTCCTTATTATCTATTAAACTACATTTTTTTCTTTTACAAAATTTTACATAATACAAAGTAATGTCCGACTTAAACATTGATACAGAATGTATAAAACTTGTTAGAGTAAGAAATGAAAACCTTCAAAAGGAATCGAACCTGCGTCAAACCCTCAAAACTTTTACAAAAGCGTCACAGCATCAAAAGGCTGGTAATTCAATTATACCACCACGTTCAACACCAATAAGCACATTAAAAAGAAACATTCAAATTTTGTTACATATTCACTTGTATGGCAAACATACTAATTTGTTAATTTCAATATTATCATAAGGCACACCCGATGTAAATTCTTCTAAACTAATTATTTTGAAAGCAGAGGTTAAGGATTAAAGTACGGATATTAGTGTTGTAATCGAGTGTACCAGATCATGTGGTTAAATATAGTAACAAGATTAAAATTTTAGAAAATCAGCTCGGTAGGTAAGATTCTAATAAACAGTCATATTGAATACTGAGCTTTTTGTATAGCGAATGTGCAGGAGGCAAAACCGACCGACTATGGTAAGTCTGAAAAGGTCAAAATAAAATCAGCAGACTTTATAATACACATTATAGACAATACACATCGAAACAAGTGAAATACATATGACAAAATTTTATAGTTCCGAACATGGAAGTACTATAGTCTAATCTTACTTCCATGTTCCGAAGGACAAGATGTATTGTCTCCAAATATATCTTTTTCAGCTCAACCTTACAGGTATTACTGACTTAGTAATCACAACCCTGATAGTCAGACTTGTCTGGCACGATTTACCATAAAATTTCTAATATTTTTGTCGCTGAAATTTCCGTTTTTAAATTCAAAATTGTTTAAAACACCAGGTTTCTTTCCTTCTAATGCACATGGTCGATATCCTCGGTGCTGGATTTGGCTTCCTTGTTCGAACGTTTTGGTTTTGAGTACTTTTCGTTTTCAAGAGTTTCGGAATTTGATCTTCCAATGTTTTGATTTAAATGCAATTGATGAGAGGTTACTCCTTGAAATATCCAAATTAACCGTTCAAACCCGCGTTTTGGTATTTGTAATTTTAGAACGGACAGAGCAACACACCCGTACTCTTTATACCTCACTACTTTCTTTGGAGGCGCAACCTTAACTGTAATCAGTATTTTCATCAGCTATTATTACAAAATTGTCTAATTGGAAAAATAATTATCCTACTATAAGGACCTCATTTCAGTTTATTAGGCATCAATGCTATTTCCTTTGGTCTTTTTATTAAGAAAAGGATTTTCAGACTGCAATGTGAATTAAATCATTCACAAGTTTTACGCTTTTATGTCTACTTTTCTGCAAAGTTGTAGAAACTTTTATTTGTCTTTAAATGGTTCCCTAGTTTGGTATTTTTGGTTATACTGTTCTATGCTCTTCATAATCATATAGTGTTTGGCATATTTTTCAATATTCTTGGTAGAGCGCCTCTGATGAGTCTTGAATAGACGAAACGTACGTCAGGCGTAGCTAAATTTATTTTCTGGAACTTTGTTGTCATTTTTATTTTGACATTTTTTATGCAGGGGTTGGTCACATCAAAGGCTGCTGGTTGTTGTCCATTGCGAGTTTTTGTTTTAAATCGCCGTTAATAAATGTAGATACATAAACTTAACCTAAATTCTATTCAATTTATCTTTTCGAGATTGTATCTTTTAGACAGGTTTATTATTCCAAGGCTACCCGTCTCATAACTGCTTTATTCCAAGGCTACCCGTCTCATAGCTGCTTCATTCCAAGGTTACCCGTCTCATAGCTGCTTCATTCCAAGGCTACCCGTCTCATAGCTGCTTCATTCCAAGGCTACCCGTCTCATAGCTGCTTCATTCCAAGGCTACCCGTCTCATAGCTGCTTCATTCCAAGGCTACCCGTCTCATAGCTGCTTCATTCCAAGGCTACCCGTCTCATAGCTGCTTCATTCCAAGGCTACCCGTCTCATAGCTGCTTCATTCCAAGGCTACCCGTCTCATAGCTGCTTTACCATTTTTTAGTTAAAAATGCGGATTTAGAGAAATTAAAATAGTTGCACAACTCGAGATTGTTGCTTCATTGTATGGTCTCTAGGCGGTCACCCAAATAGAAAAAGTAGTTTACAGCAAGCACCCGAAACATGCTTGAAGATGCAATTACCATAGCAATATTGTTCATGTAGCACTTACCAATAAAAGAAACTGGTTTCTTTTAAATGTCATTCATACAGAATATGTTGGTCACAGCCAAGGCATGTACTGTGCTAAGCAACCCTTGAATCGTGTTTTTCCGTAAAAGGATAAACTAAAACTATGTATGCAATGCCGATTCAATCAAAGACTTTAACGAAAAAAGCAGCACACATTTAAGTGCGATCATGATTTAGGGCGAAACCATCCAATCAAGTAGCAGATAGTCATTTACATCGTAGAATTTTCATCGTTTGATTATCCCAATTCAAAGGCTTTATCGAAAAAAAGCAGAACACATTTTAGTGCGCTCTTGACTAAGGGCGACTCTATTAAAAAGAGCAGCACATATTTAAGTAATATCCTGCTTTAAGGAAAACCATCCAATAATTTACTCCATTGACTGTTCATCGCGTTTGATTATGTATGCATGCCGCCTGGAAAATGACTAAAAACAGTAACCCTATAATAAATATTTTTTTTATAAATTCGTTCAAAGAAAAGTATCTTTTATACTTCCAATTCCTTAATTTAGTTAAATAGTATACTGTGTACCGTCGAAGATACATGTAGAAAACCGACTCATATTCTATAATAACTAAATAATATTAATTTCTAAAGGAAGCGGAGCTAATTTTAAGTACCAAAACTCCTTGTTTAAAAATAATTGCAAAATGCAAAATCTGTCCATATCTTAAAAGAATAGAGTTTTATTTTTTTCATAATTTCCAATACATAATTAATCGTGTTTAACAAATATAATAAATACGTGATATTTCCCTTACCCTGATACTGTGATGATTGGTACGCTTTTCATTGTGTTAGTTCCCGCCATTTTATCCTGCATACCCATGGTCATATTAGTCTTGTAGACTTCTCAGATTGTAGTAGGCAAGACACACATGCAAGTTATTGTATAAGTATAATCATGTGTCATCTATAGTTCTTTTCATTTAAAATGTAGACCGGAATCCTATTGGCGACTGGCTAAAAGTTTCACAAAAATAAAATATAATTTTTTAAAACTCGTTGTTTTTCGAATTTCACAAGATTTGCACGTCACTGCAAGATTGTGAAACAAAACTTCAGTTTTCACCTCGTTTCAATGTTTACATAAGCTCGTTTGATTTTTTTCCTTGTAATTAATATACTTTAATCTCCATTTCAATAGCATCGCTGTAACTTAATGAAATGAACTTAAAAGTTGTTTTCCAAAGTCAGAAATGGCTTAAAGCGTGATAGAAAAATTAACGTTAACCAAATGAAGAAGTACCTAATTGCATGATATTCCGTCCAGTGATTTACACTTCTAAATCATAACTTTATAAATTTCATTTTTATTACAAGGAAATCTAACCAAAATACCATGTGATCACGATTATATCAAAAGAAATCAATTGATTAGGTCTCAATCAAATGAAAAATCCACTGTGCTGAAAAGTCGTGATTCAGAATCGTAAATGAAACGTACAATACGAACTTAAAGGGATTTCAAAGTCATTCGAGCTTTAAAAGGCTCATCATATAATAGCCTTTTGTCAACTTCCACTAATATTTATTTATTTAAATCAGATCCTATTGAAATTACCCTAAATCCCCACAAAAATTGGTTATTTTTCTGTTTGTTCGGGAAACTTCCTTAAGAAATTATGTCGTATTTATCTGTTAATATGTTTTTTATTTTGACAGTTATATACGTAGTTCATATCTTTGTGAAAATAAAAACTAAAAATCCGTTCATTAAAAGTACGTCTTATTTAAATTTTTATATTGATAGTTTGTCGGTAGCCATGTGGACGTATAGAACCTTCAACGGTGGCTTCAGAATGCCAATGTTCTTTTCATATGGCATTTAAGAATGGATTCACGAACATGGCTAAAAATAATTTTATTGGTTTATCAAGTTTACAAGGGTCAACGTTATATTGGGTAATGAAATGGATTAGAATAAGAAATTAACTTCAATTGACGCGATTTTTATTAGAAAAAAAAGTTTTCTACAATATTGAAAAAAAAAATAGAATGGCGGTCTTCTATGGAAGACGTATGTCACCTGCGCGTATATTTTGTAAATAGAAAAAGGATCAGTTAAGGGCTAAAATCGCTTTACACCATGTAGTACTATAGGAAAAAGCAACATACCAAATATCAAGAGGTTGTGACATGTAGTTGCCTGGAAACTGTGACGGATTATTTTGTCACGACGCAGGACGATCCAAGACGACGGATGGTGCCAAAGTAACCCCTATAAGTCGCTTCTGTAACATGTTGCAGATATTGGCGGATTCAGAGGGGCGGAGAGGGTGAATGCCCCCCTTTAGTTGAGAAATTATTTTTTTTCTGCATAAAATTGGCCAAGGAACTTCAAATTTTCGTCCCCTGGGCATGTATAAAATGTAAATTCATTTTTGTTTTATTTTGGGGTTTAGTTGTAAACAAGGGTTATCATGTAAAATTGTAATTGAAAATGATGATTATTTGATAAATTATATACTTCCAACTGAAAAATCATCTACATAAACCTGTGACTTTATTTTTAAACATTAAAGGAAAATTCAATCTATAGATTCCATTAAAATGTGGCAAAAACTCTAAAAACCAAGCAATTAAAACTTCTAAATTTACATGTACATAGAATGCTAAATTTAGCACAGTTACCATTCATTCGACTAATGAGGTTTAACTTTTCCTCCTTTCCATTCATAGCTTTTATGAAGATTGAAATAACAGTTTTTTCTTCCTCTTTTAGATATATGGACCGACACCTATATTTTATTGATATTATAAAACTCAAATTATAATATTGAGGTTAAAACCATATTCTTTCACAAGCTGTTTGACGCGTGGTGTCGAATTCTATTCAAGAAACCCTTATTGGATCGAACTTCTGTATAAACCAACTTTCTTTTGATTAAAATTGTTCTGTAAATATTTTACATAATATACAAATAGAAAAAATGTATATTAATTTTTCGTATAACACATAATTTATTGCACATTATAAAATTTTATTACCGGAAAAACATAATGTTTTGATATCTCAATTAGAATCTACCACACATTTAAATTCTCTTTGGAACATCCAATCCTTTGAAGGACGCTGTGGTTTTTCTTCGCATTTAATTCGAAATCTTTGATCCATTCTCTTTTTATGATGACGCTCATCGTTGTACTGACAAGATGCATTTATATCAATCATTTTCGTATGATTTTGTTTTTCAATTGGCCCCTTGATTGAAACTAAACTACATATGATTCAAGCCCAATCCTAAAGTGCAATGAAAGACCCTCCTCTTCTTGGCAAAAAACAATGAACACAAGTTCGACTAAATACAAACATAAGCTTTGAAGAAGATTTCTGGCTTAGGACAGGCACATTAAAACTGTGGCGGGGTTTTACCAAAGTAGACCAAATTCAAAGATTTTACAAAAATGTCCGTTTTCATAACCTTTCAATAAAGTTTAAAGCCAATTTTTCATTACCAAGGGATTGTTTTTGAATTTGAAACAAATTCAAATACTTTTTTATTCTTTCCTGTATCCTTTTAATCTTTTTTTTTCGCACAACTGTGTTGCGTTTTGTGTTATTACCGGACCCTTCGCAATGAAAGGGATAGGGAGTTTGGCACCATGAAACCTGGGTTCACCCAGCATTGTTTTGAAATGCTTGCTCCAGGACCATTTTCATCGTTATGTCTTCCGTGTCTTTTCTCTCGGACATTTTGGCTATTACTTTTACTTTTCACCTGATAAGATAAAACGACTTTGAGGAGGAAGAAATTTCCTTATGATAAACTCCTTTTGAAAGAAGTAGAAGTACCAATGGGGCATCCGAATGTCAGAAGTCCGAAAGAACAGAGACAAAACCAGTAAACGCAAACAGGACAAAAATACCAGACAACATTAAACACAGAAAAAAATGAATCTTTAAAGATATTTGTTGTTGTTGCTTTTTTCTAGATCTGACGTTTCTTTCTTTTTTGGTTGCTATGAATAATATAATGAGAATGTATAACCTTGTTGGATGAATGTTAAAATTGTGAATGTACTTTACAATTTAAGATGATTATTCAAAATTTCAAAGTATACAAAAGAAGAAAATTACATAATCATAAACGAACAGGATCCCTTTTTTGAGTAAAATGATTTTTATATGTTTGAACAATGTAGCTTATAGAATGAGCAAATTTATGACCGATTATGTTAATTATTACGCCAATAAATATTACTTGTCTACTATGTAAATTTCTGTATTTTTGAAATTAACATAAGTGATGTCTCATTTCAACAAAAATCATACGAGAGTAAATATACTTTTGCCTATTGAGATGGCGATTATAAGATATCTTATTTCACTTATTACTTGAAAAAATCCCTTCAACTAAAACCGTATAACACCAATAGCCATTTTCTAATTGGACATTATAAGAAAGGACCAACTTGGTGAAATTGAAATGAAAAGATCATTCAACAAAAAGATGAAAATAACACAAAAATTAACTCAAACTTCTTTTGAATGACCAAAAAACCGTTGAATAACGTTCTCATTTTTGAAATACTTTAGAATTAATGATCAGACTCGATTACGTCTCGATTGTTTGCAAAGAATAAACTTGTGCACAATAGGACAACGTAACCTTAAAATCAATCAAATGTGATAGGGGAATAAGTAAATAGACCAAACCTTTGATGTATTGAAAATATAAGCCTAAATTGAGCAGAACTAGCTATTACACGTGTCACGTTAAATACTCTTGGACCAAGAGAAGGCACTGTCAAGTGTCAAATAAAAGACTTATTAAACATCTTGATAAATTGACAAAAAATTGAGACACCCTCTATAGTTTTAAGAGATTGGTTTAACGTGATTTCAACCATTTCAATCTTTATTTTACTATATTTCTTAATCTTTTATCAATATACGATATTGAGATGTGGAATAAGTGTACGCGACACAACAAACATAAACCAACAGCAATTCAAAAAATCACAACGGAAAACAGCAAGCAGTCTTCAACATGACCATAGGTCACTGCTTACCGTCTTGCATTGGCCCAAGACTTATAATACAATACAAAAGTATCAAAACCAATCCCTAAATCATCAACGAAAGACTCAATTCTTGACATAAAACAGTTAACATAGAATGACAAGGACAAACAAAGGCTTTGGCAAAGTTTCCTGGCTTAGGACAGGCACATATAAAATGTGGCGGGGTTAAACTAGTTTTTTGGATCCAACCTTCCCCCTATTGATATGCTTGCACAAAGCTACATATAAAACACACTATAAAACTCAATCGACAAAAGTTCAATTCAACAAGAGAGAACCTAAGACAAAATACTGTACGAAAACAAGCCTCCTTTGTTATTTTTGTCCCCTGCAAACAAGGCTTTTGGGCATATATTGTCTCGAAGTCGCAACTCCTCAACAACAGCTTGGTTGATTTTTTTATGAAACTTTAAATAAACGACGTTCATAATTTGGAAATAAATATGAAGCGCTTTCATATCCTTCGGATGTCGTGTACAGATTATTAGCCATTCTATTAGCTTCTAGTGTTTAACATCCCCACCGCAATTTATAAAAAGCACCCTGTCTCTCTTTCAGTCCGTACATCTGTCCACATTCATGAGTTTATCTCATAATAAGCGTAACTTCTCCTAAACCCCGAGAATAATTTTGATGAAACTATACGAGAAGGACGTTCATCATTTTGAAAGGAGAGGAAATTTATAGGCTTAGTCCTGCTTTCCAATCCTTTTCATGTTTATTTTCATGAATAAAATATGTTCAAATCAAATCATTTTGAAATATTAACAAAGAAAATTATTTTATCTCAATATGAGAAACAATTTGTGAGTTAGTTAGATCGTTATTGCTTTACTACCACATAGCGCATCCATGAGATGAACATAAACTGGATGATATGCGAGGACGGTATCTAGAAACGATGCTAGTCCTTCTGAAGGGACGAAAAAACGTTGCCCCGTGCGCCCTTTGCATGTTAAAGACCCTTTTGTAGAGTTCGATAAGAGTAGGCTCAATGGGGGCCTTTTACAAAGGCCACGCTCGCAAACTGATAGCTGGAGAGGGATTCATTGAAGCATTTAGCTTGTTTCCCAATCCAGGATAAATAGATATGTTTAAACTTAACTAAAATGGATGACATAATGGACATGAATTGATGATTATTTGAGAGACGGGAGACAAGGCAAATCATCACGTAGAAGTGAGAGTTTTTAAGGCACTGGGAAAAGGAATGATGGGTAGGGATAGGCAGTTAAGTCTTCTGCTTTGGGATCCTACGGGAGGAACTTTCTTTGTTTACAGTATAAATTTCAAGAGGAAGATGGTCTTCAGATTCTAACATCAAGTAAGTGCTCTGCCCACGATTAAGGTGTGCACTCTCTTTGGTGGCTAGATAGGGTGGTCTTTTCTGGACGGGTGGACATGAATCTCAGTACACGTCACAATTTTAAAAATTAAAGTCTGTTGTGAAGTTAATGTTGCGATTAAAGTTTGCAGATATCAAAATCATTGCATAAGGATGTTGTGCAATATTCATATTCCCTCTTCATAATGTTCACGTTAACGCGTAATTTATAATAAGAAAAACCAATTGGTAGCGATTTTGATATTGTTCGTCGTAATTATGCCGTTATGTTGTTTTTCATTGTTAAATATATTAACTGATTTTTTTTAAATGAGCACACAAAGTCGGGGCCACTGCTATTTTGATAATTGGTGTATGTCAATGTATATGTACTACGAACTTTTGTTATTTATTATAATTTTAATGAAGCAAAAACAAACAAAAAAATCAGTGGGACATTCCAAAGTTGGAAGTCAGAATTTGCAAAGCCAAAAGCAGATGCCAAATTGCAAAGACAACAACACAAGAAAACACATTTGAATAAAGTCAATAGTTAGTTATGAATTAGTTATTACTTTAATCCCAAGCAGTACGATTACAGCTATATCCGGGAGATAAACAGGAAATTAAAGGGGTGATACAATGAACATAAAATGATGGTGAGGTGGGGGAAGTGGGGCACAGGGCCAATCGAGAGGATAGTTTTTATTGCCATTTGAAAAAGGAGTGATGGGTAGCGGCGTGCAATTTAGTCCCTGTGTTGGGTCCTACGGGTCTTATTCTTATCGAGACCTGCAGCAAGATTCCCTAAAGAACCAAGCTGTAACTAACAATGCGTAGTCATGTCGGAGTATGAACAAAGGTGGTCCGGAAGGGTAAGTTGTTCCTGCTTGTTATAGCATACCCATGGGGTTCTCATTTTTACCCTCTAATATAAGTACATGATGCGTTCTGGCTCGTTTAAGCAACATAGTTTAACTTATTGATATATGAATCCGGATTTTGTACTTTAATATAGCGACGTATCGAGTATTTTCTTGATAGTTTGCATAATTAGCTTAATCATGGAGTAAATGCATGATATATTTGAAAAGATGTTCATAAAGAAGTTATATAATGCACCATCAATGAACATTTAAAAGTTTAATTTAATGTTTTGTACCGACATTTAAGAAAGGTTTGTGATGTGGTTATGTAATCCAAGAGCGTTTAGATTACAAATTAACGCACATTCGTTAGTCAAAGAAACTCTTTAATTTATCCTTCAGATGTAGTTATTTATTAAAAAGCTGACTTTGTTTGATTGGCAATGTTCATCGACTGATATCTAGGATCGTATGATAATTATTGGCTGGGCATCAATATTCGACAATAGGAAAAGCAACAACCCCACTCACAGACAAGCATTGTAAATGATTTCCCAGCTTACACGGTATATGCCACCGTATTAAATTTGCCAATGTTTCTAATATTTAGCAAAAAAGTATTGTTAACTAGCTAGTTTTTCAACAGTTTTACTAATACTTATACGTAATCGAAGATCATTTCACGTCGGAGAAAGCAAAAAAAGAAAGATATTTCAAACCTATGCAGTGAAGTCAAATGGTCGTGATGTTTTGAATTCTTAGTTTATACAAGTTTACATATTTAAAAGGGCTGAGTACCTTCAAATGTTGAAGTCCAATATTTCGCATGAAAGACCATCATAAAATGTATGACACGAACTATGCATAAGCTTTCTAAACAAGGTTCACAATTTAACGGAAAAAAATACACTTACATAATATTGATCAATTTTCGAAAGAAACTAGCCATTATATGTGTCAATGGTAGTAAAATAACCATTATATGTGTTATAGGTCAGTTTGAGCCGGCAATGATATGGACCGTTGGTTCCTAAATAGGGCCTTCCTCGCGCATGGGGTTGTCAGATCCTTCCTCGTGCACGTGAAAGACCCCGTTGAGCACCTCAATTAGTGTACCCCTCAGGCCAAATTCACCTCTTTTACTCATCTTTCCGTTTTGCAGTGACCATAAAAATGTGCCGCTCCTTTGTTTTTCACTTCATCCCCATATTATTCATAATGACCATTTCATGTTCATTTTATCATACCTTTTCCTGTTCATCACCTACATGTATATAGTGATGCTGGTTCGTAAAACACTAAATCATTCACTAACTTCCTTACAAAAGATGACATGCTATATGAAATTATATAAAATCAAACCTATGATATTGTACATTTGAAATAATTTTATGTTATCTAATTGATATACAACATAAAGAAATGCGGTTGCTTTTTTAATTTTTTTTAAACGCGCTCTATATATTAACATTGACAAATAATGCAAAAGATGTTGTATTTATCCATTGAAAGAATCTTTTATTAAAAGTTATTACATGATTTTTTTCCCTGTGTCATGCTCAGTTAGACTTATTACTTGTAGAATATTGGTGCTATTTATCTCTATCATTTACAACGATTGAGATGCCATGCCAATTTCAGTGCTTTCAAACTCCAATGAAATACTAACGTATAATGTATAAAACAAACTATTCAAACAGGTTCTTAATATGGATTATTTATGAAAAAGCAAGCAATTTGCACTTACTTAATAGTGATTTGTATTGGAAAGTAGTAATTATATATTTTATATGTTATGCAAATTTTTCTATACTTTCTTATTATACATGACCTGCTTTTCAAAATTACAAACCTTTGTCTACAGCGTTTTGTTCTTATATATAGAATATATTTCATGCAGCCCTTTATGAAAGCGGGTTTGTACGAAACGCCCTCTTTGAGATTTCACATTTAAAGAGATACATTATGGATATTCGATATGACCTGCCAATTGAAAGATTTATCTTAATATCAATTGCCTCACATAAATATCTATTGAGCGTTGAAGCTTTCAAAATTCCAAAAATGAAACAAGCCCTCGTAATGCCTTGATCTTTGAAAAAAATGATAGCTTTCTCCAAAACCTGTAACGAAGTAATTTACTGAATATGTTGGATAAGGAAAATAAAAGAAACAAGAGGTACTAATGGGGCATCTGTATCTCAAAAGTCCGAAAGGGCAAAGACAAAACTAGGAAAAAACAAACCGTACGAAGAAACAGACAACACAAAAATAACCGAATACAAATTTAAAACGCGAACTCAAGTCTGAACGAGAGTGAACTCAGGTGCTCATGACAGGTAGATTTCTTTAAAGCAAGCAAAAATGGAGAAACCAACGATATGGGCTTCATACTGATCTGAAAACAAATTATCAAGATGCCGTGATAAGAAGTCACTGAACAAACTGCTAACAACAGAAATGGTATTTTTGCACATCGGTAAAACGATGCATCAAACAAGTTTGATGGCGTTAAGTCTCTCGTTCGATTCAAAATTCAGGTATTATATACTGCAAGACACAAAATGGAAGATAAAAACGACACTGCTTTATCAATTGGAAAAAGTAACCAACACTTTTACGATCCATAATATATCATCTTTTTATGAGGTTGCATAGTAAAGCAATCCATTTTATCGAAAAAATGTATTGCATAACAAATAATTTCATTTTAATGGATATGTAAAACTGAAATCGTATGAAATATTTTGTTCCTGCAATAAAATGGTATTTATTAATACATAAAATATTTGCACCATGCGTTAACAGTCAACACCTCCGCTTAAAGTACATAATAGACATTTATATGTAATTTAAGCTGTACCGATAAACACGAACAAGAACTGCACATAGAAAGATGGACACATTTTAAGCCCCGAAGACGAAGACAATGGCAGAAAATTCATTTAAAAAAACGTAAAAAAGGTCCTACTTGTTAAAATGTATACGTTTCTAAAAAAATGAAACAAAGGATGAAACCCATAATACAACCCTCTTTTGTTTCCATTGAATAAAGGTAGTAACAAAATTACCAAACTTGGAGGATCAATCTCACTTTCAAGAGAAAAGACAAAACATGGAAGACACATAGTAACTGTTATAGATCGCAATGATCCTGACTTGGTACAGGCATTTCAAATGAAATGGTGGGTTAAACCAGGTTTTATGGCGCGCCAATCCTCCCTCTTCCATTGCGATCTTATGAACGGGTAGCAACACACACCGCAACACGGTTGTGAAGACATAATAGGGATAATAAGGTGATCTAACAGTACAACAATCAGCAAAACACTAAATAAAACAATCACTAACCAAAACGTTCAATTGAATTTATATTTTTTTCCACCAGTGTCTGGTAACGAAGGAAGAATATTTTTAGGGATCGTAGTATGAGCCGCATTTTCTTGTAACCTTGGTCTAAGAGTCGGTCACAGAGACAACAGTGTCGTATAAAAAATTATAAAAACTTGTACTAGCCCTGGCATATCGAATAAGTTTTGAATTTTAAATACCGTAAACAGCCGCAGAGTTGGGGTAATAAGCCATTTTCATATTTCAGGAACTGCTGAATAATTTAGTATTTTTTGGACTGAACCTGACCCGACATGGACTGGTTTACCATTTTTTGTATAATTGAGCAAAGGAAAAATAGTAAAGTTTTAACACATTATTTTAGGAAATCTAGATTAAAATTATTGAAATTATTGGTTTTAGCAAATAATATGTCTAAAGAGGATTCGTTACTGTCTTTCTAAATGCAAATATGTCATAGAGCAAAAAGTTCAGGTAGAATGACCAAATGCCCTTTTACACTTATTTTAAGCTAAAAATAGTTCCAAATCAACATCTTATTGATGTATCCTTATTTTTTAGTTCAAATCCATCCAAGATTTCAATGAAACATTTGTAAGAAAACATTACAAAATCAAGTTTATTCTGACCTTATTGATCCATATTTTTTGTTTGTCCTACTCAGGAAAAGATAACTCTCTAAAAAGTGTTGAGAAGGACTAAAAAAATCGGTCATCCCAGAAATATGAAAATAGTCTATTGTAATTTGTTATTGTAATTGAGTGTAATTTATTACAAATGTTGATGTAGTTGAAAGTAACTTGTAATTGACATTTTTTTCAATTACATGTAATTGTAACTTAATTAAATACTTTCAGAAAAGCATTTCAGATATGCTCCTTGTGATCATGTTGTTACCGGAGACCTTTCAATCGTCAATGACCCAGAGGTTATCAATTTCTTGAAAAAAGGACCAAAGTTTAGACCACCTACTAAAATTAATTGGAATTCCTGCCTAAATTGTATCAAAACTTCCCTTCTCTCTTATTGCAAATCTTGGATCAGGAGAGAAGGGGCCGACTCAAAATCTCTAGACCGTTTTATTAATAAATTTATGGCAATTGTTCAACTCAGAATTAGCCAATTTCAAAATTCATTTGTAGATTTTAGGCCTAATACTTACCTTAATAGAATAAAGTCAAAAATCCGTTTACTTGGTTTGCGATACGTGTTTGTTCCGATAAAGCAGCTAACAATGTCGTTGTGGTATGAAGAAAGTATTACCTTGAGGTTTTAATGCACGAAATAAAAAATTCGAACACTTTCGTTCCCGTGCATTCGACAGAATCAGGTATCATTGACGATCATATCATAGCGACCACAGCACTTCGAGTTGCCCCGACATACTTTAAGTTACCTACTATGTACTGGATACCTAAATTGCACAAAAATCCATATAAATCTCGTTTTATCTCTGCTTCAAGTAAATGTTCTTAAACCCATATTTCCAAAGTTCTATCACTTACTTTAACTACTATGAAGGAATTTATTATTCAATACTGTGAAAGGGTATTCGAAAACAGTGGAATTAATTATTTTTGGAGTGTAAAAAATTCTCTTGATGTTTTGGACACGCTTCGTGCTTTTGAAAATACTTTTCATACCGTTGATAGTTACGATTTTTCTACTTTATATACTAACCTTCCACATAATCTGATTAAAAAGAAATTTGAATATTTGGTTAAATGGTGTTTTGACAAATCTAAAAGTGATTATATCTGTTCTAGAGTTTCAAAATCATTTAGTAAATCATTTTTTAGTAACGAGACTCAAAAGGGTTACATTAACTGGACTGATGCAGAAACTATTACTGCTCTAAATTATTTGTTAGATAATATTTACATACGTTTTGGTAAACAAATTTATCGCCAAATTATTGGTATTCCTATGGGTACTAATTGTGCACCACTTATAGCCGACCTTTTCCTATACTGTTATGAATCACAATTTATGGCTAAATTACAAAAAGACCCTAACAAACAGAACCTAATCGAAACTTTCAATTATACTTTTAGATATTTAGATGACATTCTTGCACTCAACAATCCTTCATTTTCTAATTTTATTACAGATATCTATCCTTCTGAATTAACCTTGAACAAATCTAACGTCACCGGTGATAGATGTCCTTTTTTAGATTTAGATTTAAGTATTATTGACGGAAAATTACATACCAAAGTATATGATAAACGTGACGACTTTACCTTCCCTATTATAAATTTTCCTTTTCTTGAAGGAGATGTTCCACTAGCGCCGTCATACGGGGTTTACATTTCACAGTTAGTAAGATATGCTCGGATCTGCAGTTGTGTTTCTGATTTTAATAATAAAAACCGTTTTATTACTGAAAAATTATTGAAACAAGGTTATCGATACCACAAATTAGTAAAATCTTTTTTTAAATTCTTCCACAGGTATCGATCTCTTATTGAAAAATTTAATTGTACACGTCACTTTCTTATAGTGAAAGGAATATCACACCCTGTATTTTATGGAAATGTTTTTTATAAAGCTCACAAATTTAAAAGCAATCCAATAGAAATGAAAAATTGGCTTCAAAATTTATTACGGAAAGGATATGAAATGAATATCTTGGTTAAATCTTTGAATTTAGTGTTTTTTGGCAGAAATATTGAAAACTTGATACTCGCTTTAAAACTTCCATAAACGTTTTTACTATTGTCATTTTTAAGCATTATAGCGATCAAGCGTGTCGGTTTTGTGTGATGACACTTCACTAAATCATTATTGCTTGAAGTGTTGTGTTGGATTTAAAATCGATACGTTTGATTTTTTTACATCAGTCGATTGATGATTCTCAGCTAGCTGTCAGTAACAGCGAGTGTTCTATGGTGAGTTCCTTTACCGTCCTTTTGTTTGTTCTTGTTTTTTGTCTTAGGTTCTCTCTAGTAGAATTGGACTTTGATCGATTTGATTTTTATTGTGTGTTTAGTTTTTGTGCTTTGTCTAGGATTATTGATAGGGGGAAGGTGGGGCCCAAAAAACTAGTTTAACCCCGCCACATATTACATGTGCCTGTCCTAAGCCAGGAATCTTTGACAAAGCTTTCGTTTGTACTTGTCTTTTTGATGTTTTTTGTTCCTTGTTTAAGAAGGGGGTCTATCTGTGACTATTTCAGGGCTGGATTTGAATTATATGCATCTTATTTAGACCATGGGCCAATTGCATAACCGCGAGCAGTGGCAAATGGCCTCGTTGAAGACTGCTGGCGGTTGTCCATTGTGGTTTTTCTAAATTGCCGTTCAATTGTGGGCTGTGTCGCGTACACTTATTCCACATCTCTTTATTTTCTATGTAATTGTCAATTACTTTTCAATTACATTACAATTACTTTCATCTATTTTCTGCCCAAAGAAATTGAAGGAAGATGGTACAATGACATGTAGTAAACTTTTTAAAAGTTTTTACTTTCCTTTGACATTATAATGGCATATTTTCTATTTTTTAATTAACTACATGTAAATAAAATGTTCCTAATTGCACAAATATGACACATATTTACACACCCCCTAATTAAAGATATAAATTACTCAGGATTTGTTTCTTTTTCAAAACAATAGAAAATGAATTCTATGACAATCAATTTACTGTTCATTTCAAAAAATCTATAAGCTTGATCAAAGACCTGTAGCTATAAAGATATATGGCTTCTAATCCTTTGTTTTGACAATAAAGAGATGACACATTGACAACATGAACCCTTCACTTCATAAGTAGTTCTTAATCAATATACCCCACGCAATGTTCATTGTTTGAACCAAATATCAGGATCTACGAAATCAACTTCTAATTTTGTAACCAATATGAAAGTATGAACATTTACAACTTTTTCAATGAATTATAAAATATTTTTTTTACTATTAAAGTAGTAATTGTAAAAAACTACCAAAATCTCCATATATCAAATTTTATTTTTCATTAAATGTCCAGCTCATCAATTGACAAAATCTTGTTTTCAATATTATAAAAATGATAATATATAACACATTGCATAAGGAACAAAATATTGAAGTAAAAAAAAAGAAACTTAAATAAATGGGATATGAAAAATAAAATAAGCTTATTTATAAAATAAATTTAGTAGACCCTCCAATTTTCCCATGATTATTAAGTTCCCTCTCAAATTTCAGAAAAAAAACATATAGAGAATTACCTGCTTGACTCAAACGAAAGAATAAATGAACATCCCAAAATGTTTGAATTAGTTACAAATAAAAAAGGGAAAATATGCCAATTCTGATCCACGTCAAACAAAAATTACAGATGCACTATTGAAGTTCATAGCCGGATATCTTCTCCCATTATGTTCAGCATGAAAGTTGAAATGTAATTGTGTTATTTAATTAATTACATTTGAAAAGTATTTGTAACTTAATTAATTACATTTCAAAATCCTAGTAATTGTAATTGTAACTAATTGAAGATTTTTGAAAAGTAATTGTAATTTAATTAATTACTTTTTAATGTAATTGACCCCATCCCTGTAAACAGGTGAGGTAGGTATGTTGCTTTCAATGTCAGGGAAATTAATAATTTGAAAATTAAAGTCGTCTCTTTTATCGTAACTGAGATGACCATCCTTGTCATATTCGAGATGCAAATTCAAGAACAATGCAAAGCAATTGGATTTGGTGGATTCCTTAATCTCTAACTCTGAAGGATATATCAAAGGAAACAATCTACCAAACGAAGCATTGTTTACAGAGAGGACATCGTCGATATATCTGAAAATGATATTAAAGGACCCTGCCTCTTTCATCTTCTTGTTTTTAAAGAGTTCTTGAAGAAATTCAATCTCGTAAGAGTATAAAAACAAATCGGCGAGGAGAGGAGCACAATTTGTGGCCATTGGAATGCCAATGTGTTGCTGAAAAATTTCTCCTCCAAATGTGACAAATATGTTGTAAGGACACTACAGATTCTAGGAGGTCCGCTTCATATCTGGATCTATTTCTCGAAATTGACACACAAGGAAGGCTTTGTACAAAGCTCTATGACAAACGTGATGACTTCAACTTTCCAATAGTTAACTTTCCCTTTCTGTGTAGCAACATTCCGTCGGCTCCAGCATATGGAGTTTACGTATCACAATTGATTCGCTATTCCAGAGCATGTGGGGAGTACAACGACTTCCTTGATAGAGCCACACGGCTGACAAGCAAATTGTTAACACAGGGGTACGTTGCTCCCAGGTTGTTGTCATCACTCAAGAAATTTTACGGACGACATCATGTGCTTGTATACAAATACGGGATTTCCATCTCTCAGTGAGCACAGATGTTGGTTTGACATAGAGTTTTGTAATGTCATCCTTTCCGGATTTGACCAACACTTAATCGATCTTTGGCAACATGACGGGTGTGCTATAGCAAGCAGGAACTGCTTACTCTTCCGGAGCACCTGAGTTCACTCTCGTTTCGACTTGAGTTCGCGTTGCTGAATGCGGTTTTGTTGTTATGTTTGTGTGTGTTTTATGTTGTTATGTGGTTTGTTTTGTTGTGATGATTTTTTGTCTGCCGGTTTTGTCTTTGTCTTTACGGTTTTATGATACTGATTACACCTTTGGTAAACCTTTGCTACTTTCAATAAGGAAATCAAACATACTTCAAACTTGGTCCAAAATGTAACAGATTTTATCTTTATATGATGTTTTGGAAAAATATGTAGAATTGTAAGCTATAACAACAGAGTTCCTAGAATTAGAAAAAAAGCCTTTTCGAGAGGTTTTTAGGCAACACTTTAGCTTTTCGTGCGGCAATGTAAATAAATCCTAAAAAATGTGTAAAATGATCTGAATTCATCCAATCAAGAATTTAATCAAGAATTTAAAATCGTCAACATAGTGACATTTTTTTCTTTTTTGACTTTCAATTACAGTAACGAATTTTGAAAAAAAAAATCTCTCATTTAGACGTAACGCGCGTCAGGCGTAGCAAAATTTATTGTCTGGAACTTTGTTGTCATTTGTATTTCAAAAGGCGTACAAACATTCCGGTGAATGTATTCGCTTTCCGATAGAAGGTAGCGCATTTAAGTAAACAATATTTCTAAAGTATTCATTACAGCAACTTGATATTTGAATCGATGATAAATCAATATAAAACTTAATGATTTGATTTATTCGTTATTTTCATTCATTTAACACGAACTAATTTTCTCAGAGTAGGAATGACCATTACTCTTTTTTTTTCCATTTATTAGCAGAAAAAATAAAAACTTCATTAACAAATTTAAGTACCAGTCTTTCTAAAAATCATGCAGAGGGTGATTCATGCTAAAAAATAACACAAGTGTTTGAACACGGTTTCTAATACAGAAAA
Source organism: Arcuatula senhousia (assembly GCA_963971305.1). Classification (NCBI taxonomy): domain Eukaryota; kingdom Metazoa; phylum Mollusca; class Bivalvia; order Mytilida; family Mytilidae; genus Arcuatula; species Arcuatula senhousia. Next base: position 47,240,575 of record OZ020315.1, on the reverse strand, counting down.
GTCACCTTTTAACAAAAACAACAGTCATTTGTCATTTGATGTTGGTCATGAGTGATAAGATTTACCTAAATTGCATTATAAATACTGTTGACAAGAGATAACTTTTGTATTGATGCATTTCATTACAATTCAAAACACTGATTTCTTTAATGACCAAGACCTTTGTGGATTCAACAATAACTCTATATTTTGATTCAGAAAATGTAAAGAAACTAATGTGTCTTTTTTTTAACATAACTCACCATTATCATAAACCCTGCAGGATTCTTAGAAAGACCGGTACTTCGATATATCGGGCATTATCAAAAGAATTGTAATTTTAGTTTGGTTTTGTTTCATATCTGATGAGGGGCCAATTGCAAAACGACTGATTTTCATGGAAAAAATATCAATAATTATCGCCAATTGACGAAGGATGTGTTGTTGTTTAACTTTCTATTTCTCATTAACTATTCTTTGGTAAGAAGATTTTATTTTTCTCCCTGTCCTTTATGACATAGCAAAATTTTAAATGGTTTCCAGCAGATACATGTAGACATTAACCGTTTTCTCTCATAAAGTAAAATGTTCACCGAGTTTGATATTCTAGGCCCTATTTAATGAGGTAAAGCCAATGTGGAAATCAATTGAATAGTGTATAAAACAATTAATCTAGTTTAATGTTGTTTTAACAAGCTATGAATTGAAAGAGCAAAAAAGTTTGTACCTACTTAATGTTGTCATTATATATACATTGTATGTAGTGCTTGTAACATGAACTGCTTTCCAAAATTGGAAATTAAGTCCGTCATAAAAATGTTTCTAGTAATACATTATAAAACTATATACTTTTTCTTTTCAAAATTAACACCATATGTAAGAGAAGTCCCTTTATTAAATACAGAAAAAAACTACCAGTCCTTTAATATACAGTGTTCCCTTTCAAACATATCTTTATCTAATTATTTATGTCCATCATAAATAATTTCAATCTCAAAAATTAAAAATTAACTTCTCTAAAAATAAAAAATCCCCAAACAAAATCACTAAGCGGAAATTTCAGGTGTCAATAGTAGAACAGAAAAGACAGACAAGGTCATGACCCAAAAACCCAATTGATAATGTCATAATGCTCCTCTGTCATGTCTGTGACGTTATGCACTTGATCATTTAACACAGGAACATTCATTAACAAGAAATGATAGAATCAGAATAATGGCTTTACCAGTCCGATATTTCCAACCATACGATGATTTTACACACAGGTCCATATATGTTAATGACAGAAATTAATCAGAAATATGTCGGTCTAACCTAAGTTAATAAATAACGACAGAAAAGACAAAAGAGATCGTAAATACAAATAACGCACATGGTAAGCGAGATAACCATTCATTTTTACATCGAATGTATAAACTATTGAACTACTTTATATTGATATGATTTTATTTGCAAAACATAAAAATCCTTACGGGTATAGCTAGTTAGTTAGTTAGTTATTGCTTTACTCCCAAACAGCAAAATTTCGGCTATATCCGGGAGATGAAAATGAAAGTGGTGATACAAATTGAATGAACATGAAATGATGATGAAGTGGAGAAAATGGGGACACAAGGATCGGATAGGAGAGTTTTGACTGCCACTAGAAAAAGGAGTGATGGGTAGGGACGGGAAATTTAGCCTCCTGCATGGGGATCCAACGGGTCCTTCTCTTACCGAGACCTGCAGCAGGGTTTTTTAACGTGCGACGAACGTGACATTTTTCCCAACACGGTGCACCACTATGGTTTGCGGTCAGGTTTTCCGCATTATCGCCTGACGACTCCGCATCTCTCGATGTCAGGGCTGCCCCATTCAACCACCTGGGGCACATATCCCAGCAAATACAAAACAATCACTAATAACATATACAAAAATAGTGACCCAGCCTCCCAGGGCCGGCACACCATCACCAATTCGACCTCTCATAGACAGTGCTTTAACCTTCTGGGCCAAAAAAGTACTTCTCTATAGCTCAACAAGAACAATGTGGCCGGCGCTAGCCCCAGTCTTTTAAATTGAGAACTTGTGAAATAACTTTCATCTACAATTGTTCATTTAATGTTTATTTTTGCCTCTCTGTTGGAGAGTATTTACGAGGAGTCCCCAATATTGATAAAGGGAAACACCTTTAATATTGAATTCAATCTTTCCAAAGAAATCTTATCATAAATTATTTATAACTGGGCAGACATAAATAATTTTGTTACTGTCATAAAGAAATTTGTTTCGCTTTGAAGTTTCCAAAACCATAAAAATTAAAATACACTCAAATAACAAAAAACAACCAAGAATAAGTCTCAATGTTAAACGTAGCGCAGAGAAACCAAAATCGAACAAGGTCATGACAAAAAAGAACCCAATGGGTGAGTGAGTGAGTGAGTTTGTGTTTTACGCCCGTGCAACGCTATATAGGTTATTTACAGGCGATGAACATGAAAAGGGTGATAAAATGAACATGAAATGATGATGATAAATGAAATATGGGGATGGGGTAGGGAAACAAAGGAACGGCGAATTTTCAAGAACCACAGGAAAAGAGGAGAAGTGGGTAGGGGGCGGAAAATTTAGCCTATGTGGTGCACTACTTGGCGGTCCACAAAGGGGTCTTTTACGTGCATGAAGCGTTGGAAAAGGTCGTCAATTTGTGCATTCGTCTTTTCATTCAAAGTGATCTTAGTATGCCTTAATTGTTAATATTCGGCTTTTATATAATTCAATTAAAGCAGCTTTAACCAAATTTTAAAATAAATCAAATGAACAATATTAAAATGGAACCCTTTAACATGATTTTAATGTGAAAAACGATAGCTTTACAGCAATGCACAATCTTAAGAAAATGTAATTGATGATTTCAAAGTGGATAGATATGGTTATCCCGTTTTTCCTCTATGTTTTAAATCAGTTTTGATTTGTATGTACATTTTAATATGAGCAAAGACTCCTATGCCCTTTCTTGTCGGTATGTATTTGTTTGGATTAAACCAATATACTATTGATAAATTTTTATCATTGGCTTTTTTTATGATTTTGAAAAAACCGGATTTCACAATAGACCAGGCCTAAAAACCCTAAATATGTTTAAACCCATTTTTTAGGAAGAACAGTACTTGCCAAGAATGAACGGAACTGACATGAGGTGTAAGATTGATTTTCAATGGAAACCCAGAATACTAGAAATGTTTCTTACTGCTACCATCTTCCTGACAAAAGAAATGTGATAACAAACAGGAGGAACTATTTCCCTTTTAAAATGCCTGAATTTCCTCTCATTTAGATTTTTCTCCACGTAAATGATTGCACTTGTTCTGTCTAAATTATTTATCATTTTATGTTTTCCCTTTTTTTATTCGTCTAGTTTTTTAATGTCTAGACAAAAAAATGTGTGGTTTTGAGACTCACAGGGTCTAGGCACCAACCAACGCACGTTAGTTTTACATATTTTCAAGCTTAAAATGTCCGACTTTCTCCACAACAAGAGTCCCGTGCGGGGCCCGGGAGGCGAATAGGCCCGCAGCAGCGCTAAGCTTGTCGGTAAAAGTCCACTAAAGAGCGCTCAGAAACCTGACATCGGGGTCAGGCCGCTTTGCCCACAAAGCGACTGGGATGTGTGCCCCAGGTGGTTGAATGGAGCCCTGACATCGAGAGAGTCGGGGTCGTCAGGCGATAATGCGGAAAACCTGACCGCAAACCATAGTGGTGCTTCGTGTTGGGAAAAATGTCACGTTCCTCGCACGTTAAAGAACCCTGCTGCAGGTCTCGGTAAGAGTAGGACCCGTAGGATCCCCATGCAGGAGGCTAAATTTCCCGTCCCTACCCATCACTCCTTTTTCCAGTGGCAGTCAAAACTATCCTACCCGATTGGCCTTGTGTCCCCATTTCCTCCACTTCATCATCATTTCATGTTCATTGTATCACCACTTTCATGTTCATCTCCCGGATATAGCCGAAATCGCGATGCTTGGGAGTAAAGCAATAACTAACTAACTAACTAACTCCACAACAAGCCTTCTGACAATTTGAGGACATCCTATGTTTCTAACAGTCGCTTATCCTCAGTAAAGAATCTCGCATAGAGCTTAAATTGTTGTTTTTGACTTGCGTACATTTTTGGTAGAGCGCCTCTGATTAGTCTTGAATAGACGAAACGCGCGTCAGGCGTAGCAAAATTTATTGTCTGGAACTTTGTTGTCATTTGTATGCATATTTTTGAACGTTAGATAAAACTTTACCTTATGGTATTTTCAATCCACAAATCAATTTCATGCATAATTATGACAAAATACATACCTTGACAAAGAGATTGTAGTTTCCTCTGTTAAATATTCCATTACGATTTCATAACCATATCAACAAATATCACAACCATTGCCCTTAAATGCTAGAAAAAAATATTTAAGCGTTCATTTAGTGTAATGCACAACCAATCGAATGTTATTACAATCTATTTCAAGAAAACCACAAACACAATGTAAGGAGATTTTAGACGTAAAAAAATCTCAACATTCGATGTTTTAGGACTCACATTTAACTTATCTTTGCTTCAAATAGTCATATCTGTGCTAAACCCTCAATATTGCGCTTCAATTAAATCTACATGGAACATATTATGACCTATCTATCACAAGTTAACCTCTTGGTATATTTCCATTATTTCATCGAACTCCATATTAACCCGAAATTATACCGTAAAACTTTACATATCCTGTCTGTATAATTTATACAACATTGTTATCAATTTATTGGAATTTTCCCGATGGTTGGCTTTTATCATAATCCCCATTGCACGCGGGAGAAACTGATAGAATTATTTTGTTGGCAAATGACTTGTTAAGCTTTGATTTTTTTGGAAAATGTATCAATTCGGCGCTAAAAAAGGCATTTTACACATCAAAACGGTTACATATGAAAATAAAACTATATGCAAGCTTTGGGTAATAAGTTCTAAAAAGTAACTGATCAAACAGCGAAAATCTGGGTCCGTTGGTTACACAGTGAAACGAGGACAAAGGTTGCCCAGACACACACCTAAAAGTAAGTTTATAGATATTTATTATTTTTGAAGTGGCCTAAGGTATATTCTATATATGCAGTGATAATTGTGACGGTTTCTGATTGGTTTCGAGCAAATAAAATATATTTTATATTTATCTATTGAACAATAAAACAACATAAGCATTATAAGTTTGAGAAACGCCATATTAAGCCCATAGGATATGGAAAACGGATAGTCAGATGCTAGTCCACCACCATGAGATTTATAGGTTTAAGAGATGTCAAAATCAATGATTCATATAAAGGTCCACCACCGCACCACGACGGAGGGACTTAGTAAGTCATCTTTTCGAGACACATCTCCTTTGAAACTGCTCATTGACAACGGATTTTGCTGAAAATTTGGAGGATTGTTTGTAATCATATGTGGTTGATAACTCTGCTTCTTCTGCCTTTGTATTGCCTTTTCGTCGTTTCGAAGATTATGTAATGTTGGCTGCTGCGCATACATCATTATTCTAAATTTTGAAAGTTATAGGGGGTTTCTAATACATGTGGATGATTTGTTCTTATAAAAAGAATAAATTTGAGAAAGCTATCAAAATTTTAAAAATTGTTTAAAACTATTTACAGGTGAGTCAGGTGGTTCAAATGGACACTATCTTGGCTTTGAAGCCTTCAATAGTGTCTAGTTCTACAATGTCTGATGGGAGTGCATTCCTATCACGAACTGTTCCGGGGAAGACATTCATTTTCCTGTTATCTATTCAGCTGTTTTCTATTTGGAATGCTCTGTTGTTCCATGTTCTTAATGTTCTAAGATGTGGTGTTAGCCTTTTTTGAGTTTTTGTATGACTACAAGCCCTCGATCAATTTTATACATTATGTGGAGAATGAGTCCTTTCTAAGGTCTTGTAGGGTTTGTAGGGTTGATATGTCTGATTTTAATGATAAAAAACCGTCTTATTACAGAAAAATTACTAAAACAAGGTTACCGTTACCACAAATTAGTCAAATCTTTTACAAAATTTGCACATAAATATGAACATCTCATCGAAAAATTTGATTGTACACGTAGATTTCTGATTGTTAAAGGAATATCTCATCCTGATTTTTATAGCAATGTAGTTTATAAAGCACAAAAATTCAAAAACAACCTTATGGAAATAAAAAAACTGGCTTAAAAACCTTTTGAAAAAAGGATACGAATTCAATGTTTTAGTAAAATCTTTGCATTTGGTATGTTTTGGCAGAAATATTGATAGCTTGATAGTAACTTTAAAACGTTAAATTTTCACTTTGTATCCACTGTATTATTTATAAGCACCACAGCGATCAAGTATGTCGGTTCTGTGTGGTGATACAGGTGATACAACTCTAAATCATTCATTGTTTTGACGTGGGGTGTTGGATTTAGAACTGATGTATTTGATTCTTTTACATCAATCGATAAATGTTTCTTAGCTAGTTGTCAGTAACTTCGAGTGTTCTCAAGAGAGTTCCTCCTTGTCTTGTTGTTTTCGTACAGTATTTTGTCTTAGGTTCTCTCTTGTTGAATTGAACTTTTGTCGATTGAGTTTTACAGTGTGTTTTATATGTATGCTTTGTGCAAGCTTATCAATAGGGGGAATGTTAAATCCAAAAAACTAGTTTAACCCCGCCACATTTTATATGTGCCTGTCCTAAGCCAGGAAACTTTGCCAAAGCCTTTGTTTGTCCTTGTCATTCTGTGTTAACTGTTTTATGTCAAGAATTGGGTCTTTCGTTGATGATTTAGGGATTGGTTTTGAAACTTTTGTATTGTATTATAAGTCTTGGGCCAATGCAAGACGGTAAGCAGTGACATATGGTCATGTTGAATAGAAGAAAATGAGATGTGGAATAAGTGTACGCGACACAACCTACATTATAAACGTATATTTTAAATATCCACAATGGAAAACAGCCAGCAGCCTTCAATGTGACCAGCGGTCGCTGCTCGCTGTTTTTCAATTGGCCCCTGGATTGAAAATAAAATACATATGATTCAAGCCCAATCCCAAAGTGCATTGAAAGACCCTCTTCTTGACAAAAAACAATAAACAAAAATTCGACTAAATACAAACATAAGCTTTGATAAAGATTCCTGGCTTAGGACAGGCACATTAAAATGTGGCGGGGTTAAACTAGTTTTTTGGCGCCAACCTTCCCCATTATGATAATCAATAACAAAGCACAAACTAACACACAGTAAAAATCAAATCGATAGAAGTTCAATTCAACAAGAGAGTATCTGAGACAAAAGGACAACAGGTAATTAACGGGACGTAAAGATACTCTCTTGAGAACACTCGAAGTTACTGACAGCTAGCTAAGAAGCATCCATCGACTGATGTAAAAAAATCAAGTATGTCGATTTTAAATCCGACACAACACGTCAAACACTTGATTTGATGATGCATCATCACACAAAACCGACACACTTGACCGCTGTAATGCTCAAAAATGACATAAGTATAAAAAGGCAATTAACATGATTTTAAAGTAAGTATCAAATTATCAATATTTTTACCAAAGAAGACTAAATTCAAAGATTTTACTAAAATATCCATTTCATAACCTTTATTTAATAAAGTTTTAAGCCAATTTTGCATTCCCAACGGATTGTTTTTGAATTTATTTGCTCTATAAACAACATTACCGTAGAAATTTGGATGGGATATTCCCTTTACAATCAAAAGTCGTCGTGTGCAGTTAAATTTTCCAATAAGGTATAGATATTTATGATAAAACTTAGTAAACGACTTCACTAATTTGTGGTAACGATATCCTTGTTTTAGTAATTTTTTTGTAATACACTGGTTTTTATCATTAAAATCAGACACACCACTGCAGATCCGAGCATATCTTACCAACTGTGAAATATATACTCCGTAAGACGGAGCAAGTGGTACATCTCCCTCTAGAAAAGGAAAATTCACAATGGGAAATGAAAAGTCATCCCGTTTATCATATATTTTAGTGTGTAATTTTCCATTGATTATACTTAAATCTAGATCTAAAAATGGGCATCTATCACCAGTAAGGTTAGATTTATTCAAAGTTAATTCCTTGGGATAAATTTCCGTAATAAAATTAGAAAATGTCGGATTGTTTAGTGAAAGAATGTCGTCTAAATATCTGTATGTATAATTGAAAGTTTCAATGAGATGTTGTCTGTTGGGGTCTTTTTGAAGTTTTGCCATAAATTGGGATTCATAACAATACAAAAAAAGGTCAGCAATAAGTGGGGCACAATTAGTTCCCATAGGGATACCAATGACTTGGCGATAAATTGTTCTCCCAAAACGAATATAAATGTTGTCCAAAAGATAATTTAGAGCAGTTATCATTTCTGCATCAGTTCAATTGACGTAACCTTTATGAGTCTCGTTGCTAAAAAACGATTTATTAAATAATTTAGAAACTTTAGAGCAGATATAGTCACTTTTAGATTTATCGAAACACCATTTAACCAGATATTCAAATTGTTTTTTAATAAGACAGTGAGGAAGGTTAGTGTACAAAGTAGAAAAATCGTAGCTATCAACTGTATTATAAGTACCTTCAAAAGCGCGAAGTTTGTCTAAAACATCGAGCGAATTTTTCACACTCCAAAAATGATTTATGCCACTGTTTTCAAATACCTTTTCGCAGTATCGAATAATAAATTCTTTAATAGTAGTCAAATCAAGTGATAAGACTTTAGAAATATTAGTGAGAGAACACTTACTTGAAGCAGATATGAAACGGGATTTATAAGGATTTTTGTGTAGTTTAGGGATCCAGTACATTGTAGGTAGTTTATTGTATGTAGGAGCGGCTCGTAGTGATGTGGTATTTAAAATATGGTCCTCAATAATACTACATTCTGTAGATTGTACGCGAATAAAAGTGTTGGAGCTTTTAATTTCTTGCATCAACACTTCAAGGTAATATTTTCGTCATACAATAACGACATTATTGGCAGCTTTGTCTGCAGGAACGAAAACGTATTGTGAACCAAGTGAACGCATTTTTGTCTTAATTCTTTTTAGATATGTATTTGGCCGAAATTCTACAAAGGAGTTTTGAAAATGATTTATTCTGAGTTTAACAATTGACATGAAGTTATTTATAAAATTGTCAAGAGATTTAGTATCTGCTTCTTCTCTCTTGATCCAAGATTTACAGAAAGAGAGAAGTGCAGTTTTGATACAATCAAAGCAAGAATTCCAATTGATCTTTGAGGGGGGTCTAAATTTTGGGCCCTTTTTCAGAAAATTTATTACCTCTGGGTCCTTGACGATGGTAAGGTCACCGGTAACAACATGGTCACAAGGAACATATTTAAAATCAGAATTACTACAGTCGCATGACAAAGGAATATTCGTATCCAGTTCTTCATCAGTAGTGGTTGACGTATAATTAAAAATAATGTTTCGGGTAGGTTTTTTATATTTATAAGATACAATAGGAGGTTCAGTATTAGAAAAATAAGGTGGAATGAGATCTTTGATTTTTGGATCCGCAAATATGCTAGATATGTTTATAAAATCAAGTCCTCTATTAATATAATGTTAATTTGATAAAATGTCGAATGTGGTCTAGAGGACTATCAATTTTTGGAAACAATTTAAAATAACAGAATGCATTTATGATAAGTGCACCTTCATATAAGGGACTGGCGTGAGATATAGTTTCACAGTCCAGTTTAATATTGTTTAGTTTAGAAATAGGTATAGAACACAGTTTACAAAGTAATTGATGTCTTCCGTTGTTTTTAAATATTTTAACAAGATCTGTAATGGTAATGTTTGAACGATGTTGTATTTTAGTATTACGATTTATTCGCCTACCATGCGACCGCTTGTTCCTTTTACGAGGAACCGTTAAATTCATGAAATTAAAGTTTGAAGATCTGGATATGCTACCTTGTCCCATGATGTTATCGTTAAGACCCAGAGGGTAAGCCGTTTGGAGTTTTTTAATCCACTCCAGTTCTGCAAGTCGTCTTGCCTTGCAAAACTGGCGTTTACTTAAATTGGAATCTCTTTTAATGATTTCAATGGGTTGAACCTTTATGTACTGAATGTCATGATTATGCTTATTTAAATGTTGATATAAAAGGCATTTATATTTTTTGAACCGACGAAAGCGATACAGATGTTCAGCTGTTCGTTTTGATAAATATCTGCCGGTCTCCCCAACATATTGAATGTTGCAACTGAAGAATGCTTGCTGTTTTCCGTTGTGATTTTTTGAATTGCTGTTTGTTTATGTTTGTTGTGTCGCGTAAACTTATTCCACATCGCAATATCGTCTATTTACCACTTTAAGTTATACGGTATATCCATACTGCGTACACTGGATCTAGCTCTGTAACTGTTGGTGTATAGACTCAATTTGATTTATATTGCACTGTTCATATATGGTTCAAAACAGTATTCAACTAGGTGTCTGACAAGTGAAATCTATGCCTTTTGATATCAATTTATGATATCAGATTTTTGCATAGGAAGCTGATGGTTCTGTTACCTTAGTTACAGGTGTTGTTTATGTGCTCATTATAGTATTGTAGTTTATAATTTAATTAATTTTCCTTTTATTGATGATGATTAGGCCTGTGTATTTATCTGGGTGGGACTGCATGCACCAGTTTTCATTCCACTGATCTAGTTGGTTTCAGTTCTCTTGTAATGCTTCCGCATATTGAACATTTGATATTGGCAGGTACGCAATCGTATCATCAGCGAAAAGCGTTTAGTGGAGCTAAGGCGAGACTGTAGGTCGTTGATATAGTAGATGAAGAGTATAAGTCCTAGTGCTGAACCTTGGGGGACCCCAGAGTCTACATTGACTGGATCGGATGATAATCCATTTACTATTGTAACTACCAACTGTTTACTTTTTGATAGTCAGCTTTGGGTCCATTTTTTTGGTTTTGTTTACATTGTCATAATGGTTGAGTTAATGTATGAGAATGCAATTGTTAACTTTATCAAATGCCTTTGCTAAGTCCATAATGAGTATGTTCTGTTGTGTCTCACTGTAGATTTTATCATATGTGACTTTGTCGTCAACCAGTTCTATCAGTTGGGTCTCTACCAGGCGCTTATTTGTCTAAAAGAGGGAAGAAGAGGTTTTTGGATCCTCCATGATTCATGATGTTGCTGGCTATGATGTGTGCTAGAATCTTACTGAATATCGATGTTAGGGATATGGGTGTATAATTTTTGCTCTTATTTTAGCTCCTTTCGTGTGGTGACACGTTGGCTGTGTGCCAGTCAGCTGGTACTTTGTTGGCATCCATTAACAGATGTACATACATATATGGAGGATTGGTGCAATTTCTTCTGCCAACTCTTTGAGAATTCTCAATATGGAATCTCGTCCCTGGGCTTTATATGGACAAAGCTGTTTCAGTAATTTAGTTATTCTATTATGTGTCATGTGATGGTAAATTGTTTCATCATCGGATGGTTCTTATCTGTCATCATTCTGATGGAGTAGGGTCAGTTGTTGTTGAAATTGACATGAAATAATGCTAAATGCAACTGCATACTACATGTAGTACCAAATATTAATAGTGTCCCATAACAGACAAGAAAAAAAAGTTAAGGTGGATCGGGGGTATAAGCAAAATCCATTAGATTTTTTTTTATTTTGCCTAATTCAAGTTTCAGAAGTCCACATAAAAAAATCCCAAAAAATGGGGGTCACGGACCTTTCTACAGATTTATGATCTTGCAAAATGGAAAATTTGTGAACAGCTTTGAGACGACTTAACTGTTGTGAAAAGCGGTATATATGAACCTCAAATTTTTAATTATCATTAAAATTGGTGACCTACAGTATTGTTTTTTAATAAATTATAAAGGGGAAAGAGTTATCTAACGTCATTGTAAGCTGGAAACCCATCAGATTTGAGTTATATTTCACAAATGGCAAGCAATTGATACTTTCTTCTGAAAAGCATGAAAAAAACTTCGGGTTCTAGACATTTAAGAAAACTATTTTTTCCTAAACATTTCTATATAAAAATTTGTCACACATTCTCCTGCCAATTATTTCCCCTGAAAATAGAACTTTTCAGAAAAAGCTTTTTCAATATTTATGTTTTATTTATTTCATTTATAAAATAAAATTAAGAATAGAAACAAATTTTGCAACTTTTGTGTTATTTTAAGCCACTTTAATTGAAATGCTGACTAATAATTTGCAAGATGCCTCGAAAAATTGCTCAGTTTTATACTCCCGAACCCACTTAACATCGGCCAAATCACCAAAAATCTCTAGGGTCAGTAGACTGCGACTGCTGGAGCATACAAATATATTGCTCTTTATCTGTACCTATGCTAATGCAACTTAATTAAGCACAAAATTCAACAATTGTGGACGCAGAAGCCACCGGGATCACATTACCTTAGTCTCATCTTTCGCGATATCCGTCGAGGCAGGAAAAAACTAAACTATTTTGATACATAACTTCCCCCAATTCTTAACGGCTTATTCCGAACATTTTCCAACAGATTTCTGCTTATACCGTCATAATTTATGAACTTTCAACAATGTAAATAAACAAACAGCCTGATTGTAATTATTTGTAAATTTTTATGATATTAATACATAAATTTGACACTTGGGGACTTTGGATCTATTTTTTTTCGAATACTTTGACACATAGTTCAGAATTTTCTCGAAAAACTCCACCTTTGTCCGCTTTTCAAGAAAACTACACTAAACAATGTGAAAAAGTGACAACACTGGATAAATCTTATAACCGTTCTCCTTAGAATAGGCATACTTTGTATTGAAATTAATGAGCCGCTAGTAGTTAAAAATAAAGAAATTTCCTACCTTGTCATGACTGAAGCGGTTGTTTTGTCCGGTTTCCAACAATAAGAGGGCTTAGTTCCGGGGTGACCGGAAAAATTATTCTATCAGTTTCTGACCCGTGCATTGATGTTTACCAGAAGGGCCAGCAAATGATGATACTTTATAAGAAATTATGTACATTCTTTAATATTTTGATTTGTGGGTCAAATGGGTTTTTCGTACGTTTCATCTTTTCAAATGATTTGTTATAACATTCTAAGAAGCAGTTATGAACCAATTGGGGTATCGAATGTCATAGGTCCGAAAAGTCATAGACCAAACCCGTTAACACAAACGATAACAGCACACAGTAAAAGACAAAAAAAAACATACATTCAACAACAATTGAATAAAATTCAAATCAGTTTCAAATCCTTCAAGCGGTTTAGGAGGAGTAGCGCTTACGAGTTATGTGGACAGACGGACAGACAAACTTTGTTTGCGGGGGGTATAATGAATATGACTGTCAACAGTTCTAAGATCCTGTACGTAGTCAGTTGTAAGCACTTTGAAATTCATATTAACAGATGATAGATTACCTTTATTCTGAAGTAGCTTGAGGATGCTTAAGGTGGCTATGCTAACATAAGACGAGCGGTCTTGCATGTCGGTCGATCATTAATTAGATCCTTATACCGAATATTGATCAGCCCCATACCAATCATCACTTTATCCCTATTGTGTCTCACAACTATGTTGTGATCTATGGATCTCTTACCGGATCCTAAGATCGCAATGAAAGAGGGAGGTTTGGCGCCATAAAACCTGGTTTAGCCCACCATTTCGTTTGTAATGCCTGTACCAAGTCAGGGCCATTGCGATCCACCAATTCTCCAGTATGCAATGACTGATTCGTTTTTGTCATTTTCTCTGGACTATGAGATTGATCATTCAAGTTCGGTAGTTTTGTTATTACCTTTATTTATCATCATTCCATGTTTATTTTATAAACCCTTAGTAGTTTATCTCCCTGATACAATTGAATCTGCGCTAGGTATGAGAAAAGCAATAACTAACAAACAAGTCGACTAATTTTTAAGGAGTAAATGGATTTTATCGAAATCGTTTATTTCAGGTCATAAGAACACTTTGTTGGCATACCTCTGAGACCGCTGAACAAACTTTGCTGATATTTTGTAAGATTGATTGTCATTAAATGTAATTATTTAATCATATCGCAAAACAATTTTGAATCAAAAACTGATAAAGTAGTTATGGAATTTTTTTTTCAATTTAGACCATAGCAAAATTTTAAGGCGAAACTCATCTGATTCCAATTCACTTGGACTCTTTATTATTTTTTCAAAATCCACAAAACACTTACCGTTTAATGTTAAAATAAAACTTAATTCATATGATGTCTTAACGGAGTTAAAATTAAAACTGCAAGCAATGACCTTTATTAAATATGTTAAAATTTAAGATGTTTTATGGTTAGATGGATAAAAATATCTTTTATTGACTAATTCATTTTATAAAAAACTGCTTTTCAAATTCAGAAACGATATAGTAATTCTAAATAATTTTAAATTAATATCTCTACATTAAACATTTCTTCTTTAATTGAACATGTGTTTGTACGAGACGCCCCTTTCATTTACAAACAAAAACATTATAGGCAAACAATGTAGCTATTTCATCTACACTTTAGTTAACCACAATTAATATTTTTTGTTCAGCTTTGATGTTCTAAATAAAACTTAGGAAAAAGCCCACTCTTTACCAACAATTATGTAACTTATCAAAATTTGACCTACATTTTTAATAACCGCCATAAATAATTTTGGTTTCAAGTGAAAAAAAAAATCACCGACACTCAAAGAAGAAAACAACATAATCATGATGAATCTTTAATTTTAAACGTCGTACAGAGCAATGAAAATCGAACAAGATCATGACCAAAAAACCTGATTGATAAGGTCAACACTGGGTACAGTCTTTTATATATGACAAATATTTTGTTGCTGGGGATAAGGTCGTCACTTGTTACAGCAGCCCTTCTATAACACATATTGTCGCTGGGTATAAAGTCGTCACTAGGTACAGTCGCCCTTTTATAACATAGTGTTTGTAGACTGAGACACTAACTCGCAAATTCTCAACAATTAGAGTACTTGCATTAGAAATGGACTTAAACCAAATTAATGGCTTTCAGGGCAGACTATGAGTCCGCTGCTTCCACCGTCTTGAAACCGATATGTTAATGACATAAAATGTATGTTGGTTCAATCCTAGCAAACAAATACCAACAGAAAGGGCATAGGGGTTTTTACATACACAAACATACTGCTACAAAGCATGGGTAAAGTGAAATAACCATTCACATTGAGCTAACTTATTACGTTTTTAAAGATTCTGAATTGAAGAATTGTAAGCCTGAAATAGGTATAGTCTTTCAAATAGAAATCCTATCAAACAGGTTTTATTTAAATATCGTTCATTTGATGTTTTGTTTTATCAAAGGGAACGATTTTAATTTCAAATAATTAATTTTCCTAATCTGGAAAGTAACATTACCATCTCACCAGCATATGGGTGTATATTTCCAAACTTACTCGACATGAAAGGGTTTGTACTAATTCTTTAGATTTTTTTTTACCGGACACCGTTGTCTCTGTGCTCGAATTCTGGACCATGGTTATAAGAAATACGTCTCATCTGGCATCTTAAGAAGTTTATCATTCAATATCAGCCACTGGTAGCAAATTTCAAAACTATTTCAGATGAAATTATTCGTGATTGTTTCAATTTGCTTGTGACAGTTTGTTGTACTGAGATGATCACCTCTTTATCTCTATATGTGTCACACAACTATGTTGTGTTTTGTGTTACTAGACCCTTAGATCGGAAGAGGGCGGTTTGGCGCTATAAAACCTGGTTCAACACACCAATTCTTTTGAAATACCTGTACCAAGTCAGAAGCATTGCGATTTCCAATTTCCCTGGTATATCTTTGTCCTGTTTTGTTTTTGTTACCTGAATATATGAGATTGATCACCCAAGTTCAGTAGTTTTGTTGTTACCTTAATTGGTAAAAGCGGCTCTAATCGGATTGTATTATGGGTGAATCATTTCAACAATTGACATGAAGTGTAAGTTGGGTTTTCAATGTTAATTGTGAATTATTAAAACTGTATTGGAAAAAAATCATTCTGTTGACAAAATAAATGTGTTAACAAGCCTGAAAAACTGCTTCCCTTTCTGAAGCGCACGAATCCATTCTCCATTCGTTTTTTGGTATTTAAACACAATGTTAGAAGATTTTAGACTGCAAAACAATCGAAAGATTGGATGTTGGATACTCATATTTAAGTTTTCTGTTATTCTAGAAATGGTGTCAATCAAATGTGGACCCTGAAGAATTCGAAAGAGCTGATGGAGATTCTTAACTCTAAATCTGTTTCATCTTGTAACAGCATCAAAACATTCAATTTCCCCACACTTTACACTTCTATTTCACATGAACAACTGAAATCGCGATTGGCACAGCTTATTTAACGCAGCTTTTTCAAAAAGAATGGAAAACGAAGGTACAAATTTCTTGTAGTCGAATATACCAAGACTTACTTTTTCATCAATGAGTCTAAGAAAAAGAACAAATTTACAGAAGACCAAATAAGCGACATGCTCAACTTTCTTATTGTCAACATATTTGTTTAGTTTGGTGGACGTGTTTTTCAGCAAACAATAGGGATTCCAATGGGCACTAATTGTGCACCTTTGCTTGCTGATTTGTTTCTTCATTCATATGAAGCAGACTTCTTGCAATCTCTTCTAGACAAAAAAATCCATAGACTAGCTCTCTCTTTCAACCTCACGTTCCGTTATATTGATGATGTCCTTTCACTAAACAATTCTCGATTTGGTGACTTTCTCCATCTCATATATCCTCAGGAGCTTGAGATAAAGGACACAACGGATTCTAGGAAGTCTGCTTCATATTTAGATCTACATCTCGAAATCGACTCTCAAAGAAGACTTTCAACAAGGCTCTATGACAAACGATTTGACTTTCCAATCGTCAACTTCCCCTTCTTCTGTAGCAACATTCCGTCCGCTTCAGCTTATGGAGTTTACGTATCTCAAATGATTCGTTACTCCAGAGCGTGCGGGACTGACCTCGATTTCCTTAGCAGAGCGACACGTCTAACGCAAAAATTGCTCACACAGGGTTATGTTGCTCCTCGGTTGCTGTCTTCACTCAAGAAATTTTACGGAAGACATCATGCACTTATAGACAAATATTGGATTTCGATCTCTCAGACGAGTGCAGATGTTGGTTTGTCATAGGGTGTTGTTTTGTCTTCCTTTACCGGATTTGACACGCTGAATGGACTATTGACAACGCAACGGGTGTGCTATAGCAAGCAGGAACTGTTTACTCTTCCGGAGCACCGAGTTCACTCTTGTTTCGACTGGAGTTCGCGTTGTTGATTGATGTTCAGTTATTTTTTGTTTCCATGTTTTACATGTTGTCTGTTTTTGTCCGGTTCTTGTTGGTGTTTACTGGTTTTGTCTCTGCCCTTTCGGACTTTTGACATTCGGATACCCCATTGGTACCTCTGCTTTTTCCATACATTTTGACATATTTTAATAAAATCTAATAAACACCTCTGTACTAACACATTTATATTGCGCTTCAATTGAATCTTCATGGAACAATTCATTTCTTGTCACAGTTTAACCTTTTGGGATATTTTCATAATTCCGTCAAACCTAGTGTTAGCCCTAAATTAAACCGTAATTAACTTTAACATATCTGTGCTGTATTTGTATACAAAATTGTCATCAATATATTGGATGTTCCCCGTGATAGATATTTAGCACAATCCCTATTGATGTGTGTCGGTAGGGCGAACAAATAATGACACTTCATATGAAGTTTTACGACATTTTTAATTTACAGCGACGTTATTTGTTATTTTTTTAATGGCGGAAAACATTTACCGCAAACCAATGTGCTCAATCCATTCCAAATTGTTCAACCCTTTCATTTTCTACTCTGATACAACAAAATCCTGAATCGTTGATGACTTACTAATTGAATTTGGTCCACTTTTTTTAAATAACAACATTAATAATGCTCCTGATAAGAAGTAAAATTTCCATCAAATTTTATACATGTACATGTATATAGCATAACCAATTAAACAGCCTTTTTGATACCCTTTTGGTCCCGTGCGGGGCCCGGGTGGCAAATAGGCCCGCAGCAGAGCCTAGCTTGTCCTACGAGGCGAATAAGGGTCTTGGGATTTTGATGTCGGGTCAGTGCTCAGCCCACAGAGCGACCAAGTGTGTACACTAGGTGGCTGAATAGGGTTGGCCCTCGTCCGCCGGGATTGTCAGGTCTATAATACGGAAACCCTGACCGCCGACCATAGTGGGCCTATGTGTGTTGAGAGTGCCACGCATCATGCACGTAAACGATCCATTTGTGTACCGCCAAGTAGTGCACCGCATAGGCTAAATTTTCTGCCCCTACCCACCTCTCATCTTTTCTGAGGTTCATCAAGATAAACAATTTCTTTGTTTCCCATCCCATCCCCATATTTCATTTATCATCATCATTTCATGTTCATCGCCTCTAAAAAAAACATATTTAGCGTTGCGCGGGGGTTAAACTCCAACTCACTCACTCACTGATACCCTTTTTGTTACTATGTAATCTGAAATCTATATGAATCATCTATTCACAACAAAGAAGAAAAATAAGAAGAAAAAAGATAATAGAATGGCTCGCAGCTCTATTATCTTTAAATATAATACATATACCATATGTACTATCATGGCAACCACCAGACCTTGTGTATCTTCGAGTCCGCCGAGGAATGATACCGATTTACCAACACCTATTTTTAACGGTGTCCGTGGTCGCGTGGAATCCTCGACGGACTAGGGACTGCTAGGCGACAGGTGCCCACCCTGTTGGATTTTCCAATGTTATTTGCAGTACAAAGACTTGTAGTCATATTGTAAAACATAACACACGTTCCAGTTTGCAGCTGTACCCTACTATATCCAATATCTATTTCCCTAAGAAGAAAAAAAATCAAATAGAGTATCAAGACATACACAATCTTCTGTGGTTTCTTTTTGAATAATACGACAGAATTTAGCACTGATTATATAAAGGTAATAACAAAACTACCGAACTTGAATGATCAATCTCATAGTCCAGAGAAAATGACAAAAACGAATCAGTCATACCGGAGAATTGGTTGATCGCAATGGTCCTCACTTGGTACAGGCATTTCAAACGAAATGGTGGGTATGAAAGACTCTAATATTTAGATATTTTTAGCAACTTTATCATTTAAACCCGTCGGGTTCTGGGTGGTGAATAGACCCGCAGGACCACTAAACTTGTCGGTAAAATTCCACCATAGAGCGTTAAGAAACCTGACATGAGGTCAGGCCGCTTTGAATTATAAGCGACTGCAATGTGTGCCTCATGTGGTTAAATAGGGTAACCCTCTCATAATGAGTACCAGGGTTGCCAGGGTCATCAGGCTATAATGCGGAAAACCTAACTGAAGTGCTCCGTGTTGGGAAAATTGTCACGTTCCTCATACGTAAAAGAACCATGCTGCAGATCTCGGTAAGAGTTGGATCCGTAGGATCCCCATACAGAAGGCTAAATTACTCGTCCCTACCCATCACTTCTTTTTCCAGTAGCAGTCAAAACTGTCCTCCCAATTGACCTTGTGTCCCCAATTCCTCCACGTCTTCATCATTTCATGTTTATAGCATTACCCCTTTCATGATCGTCTCCTGGATATAGCTGAAATCGTACTGTTTGTGATGGGGGGTAAAGCGATATCTAATTATAACGAACTAAATTTATCATTTAGTACTTTTAAATGGACATGTGTTAAACATATTAGACTGTTAAGGAAAAGTCTCTATCGATTGTATACTGTTTTGGTGTCCCCATAACCTAGTAGTTTCTTTCTTAATCATACGTGAAAAGGCTTTGCTTAATAATGTATAAAAATTTACCTAGCCTTTGGACTTTGTACCCCATTAAATTCGAAGCCTATCGTTAAATGTATCAATAAAACTATTCATATTATGTCTGAATATGTTATAATTAGCTCTAATATAAATTCTATGATTATATGATAAAAATATCTTTAAATTACTTTTCATCATACAAAAACTGCTTTAATTATTAGAAACTAAATTATAAGATTTTATTAAAATTTCCACATAAATTTTTTTTCGTGAAATCAAATGAACATGAATTTGTACGAAACGCCCCCGTTTTACAAACCAAAACATGAAAAGCATACAATGTTACTTGTGGTACAATTAATCTATATTTTAAAGACATAGAACCTATCAATTTTGAAATTTTTTACATTGAATAAAAAGTACATATATTAGAAATATACTATCTAAAACTTACCTTTATCAACATAAAAACTCAATGTTTTGCAGTTTTCTATAAAATAATCTTATTTTAATTATTCGCGTTGATTAAGTATTGTCCAGTATAAATATTTCCTTTTTTAAACTGGGTACTGTTAAACTGAGAAACGAAATGTAACCAAACGAGGCAAAGAGAAAACGAAATCGGTAAATTAAGAAAAACGACTGTCGTCGGCTAAAATCGATTCAGTTTTCTTTTTTTACCAGTTTCACTCGATTTCGTTTCCTTTCTTTACAGATTTCGGTTGCTTATTTTACTGTTTACGTTTCCTTCTTTACCAATATCATTTTTGTTCCGCTCCGTTTCGTTTGGTTACTTTTCGTTTGTCAGTTTACCGGCACCCGCAAGTGTTTACATTCTATAATTAGATTGTCCTCTTTTTTGAAACTGCGTTTTTTCTTCAGTTTTCTGTCGAAAAGAATACTTTCTGGTAGGTTTTTTGAAAATTTAACAGTTTCTTCAAAGGTTTTACATTGTATTCTTCAAATAGTGTGAATTTCATTATTTTTTAAAAATTGCCAAAATGATAGGTTCTATGTCTTTAATTAACCACAATCAAATATTTTGTGCAGCTTTGATGTTTCAAAAGACAATTCAGAAAAAAAGCACTCTTTAACAAACTGTTTTCAAAATTGTAATTTATGAAAACAGAGAATACCTTTACCTACATAATTAGCTCACCTTGCCGAAAGCAAAGTGAGCTTTTGCCATCACTTGGCGTCCGTCGTCTGTCGTCCGTCCGTCGTCAAACTTTTCAAAAATCTTCTTCTCTGAAACCGCTTAGCCAAATGTAATTAAACGTGGTAGGATTGTTCTGTAGCATGTCCTCTACAAAACTAAAAAAAAATGGCCACCATGGCTATAAATAGAACATAAGGGTAAATTGCAGTTTTTATTGCAAATTTCTCAAAAACCGTAGCAAGAGTAAAAGGACTCAACACATCAAGATCTACCTGCTCTGAAATTTTGAGGAAGATCCGACAATTGATGTTGGAGTTATTTCCCTTTTTCTTGACGTATTTGACACTTTTTAAGACTAATATCTTGAAAACTATACAAGTTATTTGAAAAATTTGAATTGTATATGGTTCAGGACATCAAGATCTACAAAAGTTGTAACAGAGTCAAAGTTGTAGGGCCGTTCCATTAGGAGTTATACCCCTTCTATCGTAAAAATTGACCTTTTTTACAGCTTTTTGTTCAACTTTTCAAAAATCTTCTTCTCTGAAACCACTTGGACAAATGTAATGAAATTTAAGAGGGTTGTTCTAGAGTATGTCCGCTACAAAACATTCGTTAGAAATTTTGATTCGACAAAAATATGGCCGCAATTGATAAAAATAGAACACAAGGGTTAATTGCATTTTTTGTAAATTGCCAAAAAATTGGTAATATGTATTAAAATTCTGTTTCGGGTAACAGTGATCTTTTGAAGATCTGACAATGTTGTAGGAGTTTTTGACCTTTTTCTTGTTTTTTTTTCTTCAAATATTGCATTTTTTAGACATATATCTTGAAAACTATACAAGATATTTGAAAAAATGTAAATTGCATATGGTACTTAACCAAATTATTTATGGCAGTAATATACTAGAGGCTCCCAGGAGCCTGAATCACTCACCTTGTATTTGATGATACTTATAAGATTGATATTTTTACAAAGGACTACCACTCTGTGAAATGATCAATTTTGACGTTATAAGGGTATAAACATATACGTGTTAAAACCTTAATATTGCTCTTCAATTAAATTTACATGGAATCATTTTATTACTTATCTATCACAGGTTAAACTCTTGGTATATCTTCATAATTTCATCTAACACCATATTAACCCAAATTAAACTATCCGTGCCTTCTTTGTACAATATTGCAAACAATTTACTGATTTTCTCCCAGGATTGGTATTTTTCATAATCCCCATTAGTGTTTGCCGGTAGGGCCAACAAAAAATAACGCTTTAGAAGGAATATTTTGATATGTGGTTTAAAAGGGTATCATATCTATGTCCTCTGTATATCAGACCAACATCACATTTTCTGAAGATACTAATTGAAGAATGGAATATGCGATTTGTCCACAGGAAAATATGTTGTTGACTAGGAGAAACTTACTTACTTTTTAATGGCAGGATCTTCAGACCGTATTACGGACAACTTTTTCGAAATCATTGTACCCTATCATAACTATTACTTCATCATCATTTCATGTTTATATACACCTTGCAAAAGTTAATCAACACCAGATTTAAAGCAGGTGTTTTGATATATATTACTTTATTCCATCTTCTACTGATTCTTTATGGGTTTTTTGTGGTTTATTTTAATAGAGAACAACACAAAAACAGAATTTTTTTTAATTTTTAATAATGAAACAACAAACATTGAAAAATGCAATTTTATGAAAGCAAACAAAGTTTCTCTTTAAAACTGACTCTAATTCAGAAAATTGCAAATAAGTATCACAAACAAACATTAACCAAAAGACAAATCATCCGTTCGACCGATGATGTTACAATAGTTAGTATGTCGTACATCCACCTCGTTTTCGATACAGTTCTGTATTTCTACTCCTCATACTCCTTACTAATCTCTGCAATGTTGCTTGAGGAATATTCCGCCACTCTTCAATTCCTGGACATTTTGGCAAGCAAGAACCCTGTTATCAATATTTTGACCTATGATGTCCCACACATGCTCAATTGGGTTCATATCCGGAGACATTACTGGCCAGGGGAACTGCTCAATATCCTCTTGCTCAATGACATTCTGCACAGTCCATGCCTTGTGAGGTTGGGCATTGTCATCCATGAAGACTGGTCTGTGTGCAAGCAGATGATTGTCAAAATGGGGGAACAATGATGCTTCTGATGTCATCATGGTATTTTTCAGTCATTCATTGTTCCTTCAAAAAATTAAAATTCAAGTTTGCAACCGTATGTGAGTCAACCCAAAACAGTGTCACCTTCACCACCAAATGCCTTTGTTCAAAGAATATTCCTCTGTTCATTTGCCGTAACCCTGCATGCACCCATCAATATGTCGAACTTGCTTTTGTCTGACCAGTGTACTCTTCTCCAACTGCGTAAGCTCTAATAACGGTGGAGTCTGGCCCACAAGACTTGCCTGGTGATGTCTACGAATAAGAAGTTGCCGTTTAATCGGTCGGCGAGCCTGCAATCTGGTGATATTTAAACATCTATTCATAATTCTCATTGATGTTCCAGTTGTTACGTAATACTCTTGCAGTCGTGAAAGGCTGCCGTACAGTTATTCGGGCGAGGGCTCAATCTTCTCTATCTGATGTTTTGCGAGGCCTTTCGGAATTCTGGGGCGTTTTTGGACCTTCATATCATCTCGGCAACGTTTCAGTAGCCTTGAAACAACGCTGTGGTTAATGCCGAAGTGTTGCGCAATTTGGCACAAGCTTAGCCCCGTATCACAAATTCCAATTATCTGCCATCTCTCTGCTCAGCTTAGTTTACGTTTAGCCAAAATGATAATGTGTACATCAACAACGAAATGAAACAATAAACACATATTAAAACAAGAGGCTCCCAGGAGCCTGAATCGCTCACCTGACATATGTGCCTGAAGTAAAGGTTATAAGGCAAAATCTATTTAACGTTGAAAGGGTCATAAGATTAATAAGGGGGTCATCTGACAATATGGTGGATCTAAAGGTGCTGATCACTTTTGTTCTCAATCAAAATCTAATAATCTGTCACCCTTTTTGAGTTATTTGCAAAAAATGCAGTTTAACCTAAAGTTCTATTTTTAGCCACAGCGGCCATGTTTTACAACCAATCAAAAATCCCCACAACAGTTCTATACACCTAATAATAATAAACAATAACACCAAGTTTGGTTCCATTTGGACTTTAAGTGTCAGAGGAGTTAACATTTTCAATATAAGGAAATGCAGTTAAAATGCTCAAATTTGACGTTCCAAGGGCAATAACTACTCAAAGGAAAGGTCCTACAACGTTGACCCTTTACAAATTTTGTAGATCTTGATGCGCTTAACAATATGCAATTTAAATTTCACAAATATCTTGTATAGTTTTCAAGATATTGAGCTAAACAGGTGCAAAATTTGCAAAAAATCCACCAAAAGGGCAATAACTCCTACATGGGTTGTTGGATTTTCTTCAAAATTTCAGAGCTAGTAGATCTTGAGGTGCTGATCACTTTTGTTCCCAATCAAAATTTTGAAATCTGTCACCGTTTTAGAGTTATTTGCAAAAAACTGCCATTTACCCCTATGTTCTATTTTTAGCCACAGCGGCCATGTTTTAGGACCAATCAAAAATCCCCACATCAGTTCTAAGCACCGAATGCTAATAAACAACTATACCAAGTTTGGTTCCATTTGGACTTAAAGTGTCAGAGGAGTTAACGTTTTCAATGTAATGAGGAAATGCTGTTAAAATGCTAAATTTTGATGTTCTAAGGGCAATAACTCCTAAAAGGAAAGGTCTTACAACGTTGACCCTATTACATATTTTGTAGATCTTGATGTGCTTAACAATATGCAATTTAAATTTCTCAAATATCAAGTATAGTTTTCAAGATATTGAGCTAAACAGGTGCAAAATTTGCAAAAAATCCACAAAAAGGGCAATAACTCCTACATGGGTTGTTGGATTTTCTTCAAAATTTCAGAGCTGGTAGATCTTGAGGTGCTGATCACTTTTGTTGCCAATCAAAATTTTGAAATCTGTCACCGTTTTAGAGTTATTTGCAAAAAACTGCCATTTACCTCTATGTTCTATTTTTAGCCCAACGGCCATGTTTTACGACCAATCAAAAATCCCCACATCAGTTCTATACACCTAATGCTAATAAACAACTATACCAAGTTTGGTTCCATTTGGACTTAAAGTGTCAGAGGAGTTAACGTTTTCAATGTAATGAGGAAATGCTGTTAAAATGCTAAATTTTGACATTCTAAGGGCAATAACTCCTAAAAGGAAAGGTCCTACAACGTTGACCCTGTACATATTTTGTAGATCTTGATGTGCTTAACAATATGCAATTTAAATTTCTCAAATATCTAGTATAGTTTTCAAGATATTGAGCTAAACAGGTGCAAAATTTGCAAAAAATCCACAAAAAGGGCAATAACTCCTACATGGGTCGTTGGATTTTCTTCAAAATTTCAGGGTAGGTAGATCTTGAGGTGCTGATCACTTTTACCCTATGCCAGAATTTTGATATCTGTAGCCGTTTTTGAGTTATTTGCAAAAAACTGCATTTTACCCCTATGTTCTATTTTTAGCCATGGCGGCCATGTTTTTCGACGAATCAAAAATCCCCACATCAGTTCTAAGCACCGAATGCTAATGAACAACCATACCAAGTTTGGTTGCAATTGGACTTATGGTGTCAGAGGAGTTAACGTTTTAAAAAGTTTACGGACGACGGACGACGGACGACAGACGACGGACGACGGACGACGGACGGACGACGGACGGACGACGGACGCCAAGTGATGACAATAGCTCACATGACCCTTCGGGTCAGGTGAGCTAAAAACTGATTTTTTTATTAAACTCTCGCAGGTTTTTCATAAACCGGTTTTTGAATTACAAACATAACAAAATTATTTAAAGGGTAATACCTGTACAGAAATAATATTTCTTCAGTGTAAAACTCGAAACTTAAAACAAAATCAAAAATAGATTAATAGTGAGATTTTTTTCTAGGTGTTGCTTAACTTGTAGCGAGGTGTATATTATCAGGCTTTTGGTGTTCAACGCTCTGATACAGCCGAACCTTGAATGGTTGAAGATGAGCTATGACTTACTAGTTTCATTTGATTCACTTTTTTTATATTACAATTATTTAACTAAAATGCTGCTGATAAGAAGTAGTGTTGCCATAAAATAATCATGTTCAGCATAATCAAATTATTCGCCTTCTAGCTTTGCTACTATGTAATTGGAAATCTACGTGAATCATCTATTAAACTAATAATAACTAGAAAACCTGTGAGCCACAGCTCACAAATAAATACCCCCCCCCCCCCAAAAAAAAAATATAATCAGATAAAATTTAGAATAGGAGATGCATATCAACATTATGTCACAAAGATTGTGTGTAGGTTTCATGAAAATCCATCAAGGGGTTTAGGAGGAGTTGCAGATAAGAGATGGGCACCCCCATGTAGTCGAATGGCTGAGTCCATGTATTGCTATTGGAAACCCCAAAATCATTCTGATCAAACTTTCAAATAGTAGGTTCATATCTATATTATGTTACAAAGATTGTGTAAAAGTTTCATGACAATCCATCAAGGGGTTTAGGATGAGTTGTGGATAAGAGATGGGTACCCCCATGTAGTCGAATGGCTAAGTCCATGTTTTGCTATGGGAAACCCCAAAAATCATTCTGATTAAATTTTAAAATAGTAGATGCACATCTACATTTTGTCACTCCAATTATGTGTAAGTTTCATGAAAATCCATCAAGGGGTTTAGGAGGAGTTGTGGATAAGAGATTGGTACCCCCATGTAGTCAATGGCTAAGTCCATGTTTTGGTATAGGAAACTCCAAAAATCATTCTGATCAAATTTTAAAATAGTAGATGCACATCTACATTATGTCACAAAAATTGTGTGAAAGTTTCATGAAAATCCATCAAGGGGTTTAGGAGGACTTGCGGATAAGAGATGGGTACCCCCATGTAGTCGAATGGCTAAGTCCATGTTTTGCTATGGGAATCCCCAAAAACCATTCTGATCAAATTTTAAAATAGTAGGTGCACATCTACATTATGTCACAACAATAGTGTGTAAGTTTCATGAAAATCCATGAAGGGGTTTAGGAGGAGTTGCGGATAAGAGATGGGTACCCTGAAGTGTAACGGAAGGACGGACGGACGGAAGGACGGACACCCCTATCACTATATACCTAAAAATAGAAGAAAGTTTACTAATTTAGTCAATAATATGATATATAGTTATTTGCACACTTTAAAAATCTAAGTGGGATATCAAAGCGCCCACAAGTTACACTTGTGTGATTTTGCTTTAGAGTAATATGATAAACAATAGAATCGATTTTTTTGTAAATTACACAACTTTATTATTTGATAGATTAAAAGGGACATAGTGTTGAACTTAAGTATAAATGTTAGAATATAAAAGAAAACTTTCTAATAACTGTATACTTTTCTGGTGTCCCCGTAACCTACAAGTTGTTTTATAAATCATACGCGAAATAATTTTGATCATGGTATTAAATTGTATGGACTCTATACCCCTTTGATGCGGACTTTTCTTTTGATGTATAAATCAGGCTGTTCACAAAATGTCTTAATAGAGCAAAAATTGAAACAGAAAGCAGTTAATTTAAGAGACATGTTAAAAATTGTCCTTCTATTATAGATTTAAAGGTTATTTAGATAAAATATCTTTTAATTACTTTCTCATTACCAAAAAAAAAACTGATTTCAAATTTAGAAACCAATTTTTTTAGAATCAATGTTTCAACATTAAACCGTTCTTCTTTGATTTTACATGCGTTTGTACGAGACGCCACTGGATTTCATAAGGACACAATAAAACTTGTAGGGGAATTTCATCTTCATTTTTATTAACAAAAATAAAATACTTTCTTCAGCTTTGATGTTTTCAAAAACATTTAGAGAAAAATACTCTTAAAAATATTATGTAATTTATGAAAAAAAGGAATATCTTTACCTACATCATTTTACCGCGGTAATTAATTTTGTTAAGCTTTGAAGTTTCCAAAAATAAAATTGCCCTGACAATCAAATAAAAAAAAATCAATGATACGTCACAAATGTAAACGTATCACAGAAAACAAAACAGAACAATGACATGACCAAAAACCCAAACCCCGATCGATAAGGTACATTCGTCCTTGTATGGCATAAAGTGTTTCTAGGGCGAAAGACACTTTATCACTCATTCTTCACAAGCATAGTTCTTACATAAGAAATTGATTAAATCCTGATTTATGGCGTTAAACACCTCTGTTTTGTTGTGGAGTGATTCCATCATCTTGAATTACATGTATGTCGGTCTAATCCAAGCAAATAAATACCTATACAAAGAACCTTTACATACATGTAGCATAGGAAAAGTGCGATAATCATTTCTATCCCACATTAAAATCATTGTTTACCGTTTCTTAAGATTATGAAATGTAGGCCTCGAATAGTATGTACATGCATAGTCTTTCAAATATTTTTAGAACAGATAAAAGTAATGCATCCGATGGTCAAAAGTAAAACAAAACAAAGACAAAACCAGTAAACACCAACGAGAACAACAAGAATATGTAATATCATTCTAAAATTGTAATACTTAATTTAGACTTTTCATATGTACATGTTTATCAATGATGTTTCATTCCCCGTACTTGTAACTCCCCTTCTAATAAACATGCTTGCACCAAACGTGTCGTGACTCATGTAGCCTGTTATTACATGGTGTCAGGTGTAAAACGTAATTCTGACAATGGCAACCGGATTTCAGTTTGACCATCCTACCTTGAATTGGAACGCCTCAGATGTTTTCCAGGAATTTCAAAGGTTTAAGCAACATGTTCAGTTCACATTCAAAGGTCCTCTCGTTAAGGCAGAGAAGAAAGACCGAGCAGGCTGGCTAGGCCTATGGATAGGACAACAGGGTAGAGAAATTTATAAAACTTTCCAGTGGGGAGAAGGTGAAGAAGATGATCCGGACAAAATCTTGGACAAACTCGAAGCATACATCCGCCCAAGAACCAACAAACGTGTCGCGAGATTTAAAGCAAGCCAACGTAAACAGGCCGAAGGTGAGAGTTTTGACAATTTTGTTAAAGACTTAAGAATATTGCTCATGGATTGTGACTATCAGAATAATGCAGATGATATTTTGACAGATCTCATTATAAGTGGCGTCAGACATCCTAAAGTACAAGAACGAATGCTAGATAAAGGGTCCGATTTAAAACTGGACAAGGCTATAGAGATTGGTCAACAATTCGAACTTTCACAGAGACAACTGAAAATGATTCGCGGAGAGGAAATTCTACGCATAAGTGATCACGACAACAAGAAACGCGACAAGTCAAAGAAACATTTCAAACCAAAACCCAAGACACAAAAGCGCACTGACAAAGATTCAAAGTCATATCAATCTTCTCGCTCAAAGTGTAGTAACTGTGGGCTAACACATCAGGCTGACAAATGCCCAGCAAAAGGGACTACGTGTAAATATTGTAAGAAACCAGACCACTGGATCGAGGTATGTCGCAAGAGACTTCGGAATGTCAACATGATTCGCGAGTCCGATGACAACGAAGACGAGGTTCTGTACATCTCCACCGTTAAAACTAACGAAACGGAACTCTATGATGATAAGTGGATCGCGAAACTTGAAATTGACAATAAACCAATTCCGTTCAGAATTGACACGGGTGCTAAATGTAGCATTATTTCAAAGAATTGGCTAAACAGACTAGGACTCAGTAAGAAAAAGTTTGAGATAACTGATCCAAACAAAATCTTGAAATCGTACTCAGGACATCAAATTCCTCAAATCGGAAGGATCAGATTGCCGATCAGCAATCATGGTGTGACACTACACGAAACGTTTCAGATTGTTGATCTAGACCAGGACAATATAATAAGTGGCGACGCGTCCGAAGTGCTAAAACTCGTTGAACGGATCTACTCTGTTGATTCGGTGTCGAACGTGACCGTAACCGTTCCTAGTACCGTTGATCATGAACTGTCGCATGATTTTCCCGAACTTATTCAGACTTCTGGAACTTTACCCGGTGAGTACCGTCTTACTATCGACAATGGCGCGAAGGGAGTAGTGCACCCTCCGAGACGACTACCTGCAGCTATTAAGGATCGGGCTATCGAGGAACTCCGTCAAATGGAAGAAAACGGTTACATCACCAAAGTTGAACAACCGACCGAATGGGTCAGTTCGATGGTCGTTAATGTCAGGAAAGACAAAGTCAGAATTTGCATCGATCCGAAAGACCTGAACGAAGCGATTAAGCGAGAAAACTATCCGTTGAAAACGATTGATGACGTCATTCCGTTACTTCCAAACAAGAAAGTGTTTTCCGTTCTAGACGCGAAATCAGGCTTTCTACAAATCAAGCTAGACGAACCGTCATCGTTGCTCACTACGTTCAACACCCCGATAGGACGATATCGTTGGTTACGCTTACCGTTCGGAATTAAGTCAGCTCCGGAAATTTACCAGCGAATCATGGATCAAATGCTCGAGGGCATTCCGGGAGCGATTGCGATCATCGACGATATTCTCATTGCTGGAAAGGACATGGACGAACACGACAAAATCCTCAAACAGGTTGTAGAGCGTGCTACAAGTCATAATTTGAGATTAAACTTCGACAAGTGTTTCGTTAGGAAATCGGAAGTTGCTTACATGGGACACGTCATTACCGATAATGGACTCCTTCCAGACCCAGCGAAAATTCGAGCAATTGTAGATATGCCCGCTCCTAGGAACAAGGAAGATGTGCGACGCTTCCTAGGGTTAGTACAATATTTATCGAAATTCATTCCCAACTTGAGTCAAGTGGACGCTCCACTTCGTACTCTTCTAAAGTCAGATGTAATATTCACATGGGAACATGATCAGGAAAGAAGCTTCCGTGAATTGAAAGTGTTATGTAGCACTTCGCCAGTGCTCGCATACTTTGACGTTAAGAAGCCGGTTGAAATCGAATGCGATGCTAGCAAAGATGGCTTAGGTGCTGTTCTTACTCAGGAAGGACGCGTAATCGCGTATGCATCCCGTTCATTATCAGAATCTGAGAAGCGATACGCACAAATCGAAAAGGAAATGCTTTCAATTGTGTTTAGTGCTAAGAAGTTTCATTGCTACATCTTTGGAAAACCAACTACTGTGTACAATGACCATAAACCACTTGAGCAGATTTTTCGTAAACCGCTTCTGTCCGCGCCGCTCAGAATTCAGAAAATGATGCTAAAGTTACAGTGGTACGACCTAACCGTGCAGTATCGTAAAGGAAAAGATATGATAATCTCAGACACGCTATCACGCGCTTCACTACCGACGAAACCGGAAGAAGATCGAGATTCCATCCAGGATATGATCTGCATGATTTCAATCAGCAAGGACAAATATTCGGAAATTCAGAACGCTACACAATCAGAATTAAGTACTCTACACGATACCATCCAGCGGGGATGGCCAGACCTTAAATCCGAGACCGCATTCAAAGTTCGCGAATACTGGGACTCTAGAGACCAATTATCCGTTCTAGATGGAATTATCTACAAAGGACTCAAACTTGTTATACCGCCCAGTATGCGTAGTACTAGTGATATGTTGAAGCTCATTCACAAATCTCATCTCGGAATGACTAAGTGCAAGAAACGCGCTCGAGAAGTTATGTATTGGCCGTGCATGAATTCGGAAATCGAGAAGCTGATACAAGATTGTGGCACGTGTGCGTCGTTTCAAACCCAACAACCCGCCGAACCACTAAAACCAACTCCAACACCGGACTTACCGTTTACACTTGTTGGTTGTGACCTATTCGATTTCGAAGGCAAGACTTACATTCTTACAGTTGACTATTACTCCAAGTACATCGACGTACTTCCGCTCAAATCGACTAACACAGCATCCATTGTTCAGGCTCTGAAATGCATATTCTCTACTCATGGAATACCTACAACGTTAAGATCCGATAATGGACCACAGTTTAGTTCGGTTGAGTTCAAGTGCTTCTGTAAGGAACTCGGAATCGATCATCAGACTTCTAGTCCGCACTTCCAAAGCTGTAATGGTGAAGCTGAAAGGGCTATTCAGACTGTCAAAAATCTTTGGAAGAAATCCGATGACAAACAATTGAGTTTACTGGATTACCGCACTACCCAACTTGAGGGTATTGATCTTTCTCCATCCCAGATGCTTATGGGACGCCGACCACGAAATTACTTACCGTCATCAAAGGAGGTACTCAAACCAGTTCCGCACAACACAACCGCTGTGAAAAGACACTTTGACAATGAGAAGCAGAAACAAAAGTTTTATTATGACAAAAGGAGAGGTGTCAAAGAACTGTCAACGCTCAAAGAAGGAGAAAACATCCGAATGACTCCGCTACAAGGAAGTAAAGTGTGGAAACAAGGAACTGTTGTTAGACATCACGAAAAACCAAGATCATACATTGTGAAATCAAGTGATAGACTGTTCCGCCGAAATAGGAAACACCTAAAAGTTTCCACAAACGAAGCTAACAAGAACATGAACAATGACAATGATTGCGATGACGCGATAATCGAACCACCGGAAACTCCAAATGAACCGACTACATCACATCCCCAACTGTGTGTCAGTGAACCCACTCGTACTAGATCTGGAAGAGAGATCAAGAAGCCAGTGAAACTTGACTTGTAATCGTTTACTTTTCTGAACCTTTTTGTTTTCTTAAAAGCGTTAAGAAGCTTTATTAATTTTATTTTAATATATAGACTTTAATTCTGTGCAAATTTAATTTCCAAACTTTATTTCATCATAACTTGCATTTGATCTAGTGTTTCAAAAATATTTTAATATCTACAAGTTTTTATTTCTTTTGTAAAGAAAGGGAGATGTAATATCATTCTAAAATTGTAATACTTAATTTAGACTTTTCATATGTACATGTTTATCAATGATGTTTCATTCCCCGTACTTGTAACTCCCCTTCTAATAAACATGCTTGCACCAAACGTGTCGTGACTCATGTAGCCTGTTATTACAGAATATAACACAAAAATACAATAAAAAATAGCAATCAACATGAACTCAAGTCGAAATTAGAGTGAACTCAGATGCTCCGGTGCTATATCCGGAAGATGAACATGAATAGGGTGATACTATGAACATGAAAAAAACGATGAAGTTGAGGAGAGGAAGACACAAGACCAATCAGGAAGGAGCGTTTTTACTACCACTGGAAAAAAATTATTAGGCACGAAGGGAATATTTTGCCTTGTACGTGTCTTACTCTTACTTGTAGCAGAGTTATAAAACGTTCAAGGATCTTGACATTTTCCTAACACGGTGCACCACTATGGTGTTAGGTCAGGTTTTCCGCCGTAAAGACTGACGAGTGACCCCGTTATTCGTTATAAAAGCGCTTTACCATTCAATCACCTTGGGATTACGTCTCATTCCCTTTGTAGGCAAAGCGACCTGACTCGATGTTAAGTTTCTGAAAACTCCTTAAATGGACTTTCACTGAACACTTATCACACACAAGGTTTATAATTGATTTCGTCTTTTTTATGAAATGTTCTGTATACATGTACTTAGATCACGTCATATCGATCCCGCCTTTATTCCAAAGTTGATCCTAGAGATTTCAATCTCTATTTTATAGCTGAGATTTTTCACAATTGGGATTATGTTTGTAGCTAGACTTTGGATCTCAATCTTGCTAATATCTTTTTCAGATACAGTGATAAGACTAGTTTACAATATTCAAGTAGCGGCCAATAATGGACTTGTATAACACTAAAAACATATCTTTTCTCATATAATCAAAGGGTGGACGAATCATGGATAAAACAACCAAAACTTTATTTACTGAATTGTTAATATATTTTTCAAATTTCAGGTTTGGCTCAAAAGTTACTCCTAAATCTTTTTTCTCAATTGCTTATTGAACTTATGCATTTTTATTTGAGTTGGCTAACATTGTATATCTTTCTTTACTATTAATTGTTCAAAAGTGCAAGACTTTTAATTTTGTTGCATAGAACGAAAGTTTCCATTTTCTTGACCAGTTACATAGTTTTTCTTTTCTTAAATATTTTTATAATATTTGAAGCTGTTCTTCATTAGTCATAGAAGAATATATTTTCACTAGAAAAGATAGAGGGTTATGCTTCAGTATTATATGATAGACCTTCAGATATCAAAGGTCCAAAAGACCAAAGACGAAACCAGTAAACACGAAAGAGGACACTGCAGGGGCGTAGCTGCCTATACGCAAATATGCACTTGCGTACTTTCGGAAAAAGTACCAAAAATTAATATGTGCTTTTTTAAAGATCACAATATATAAATGTCTTTATGCGACGGGCGATAAATCCTTTTTCATACATAATGATAATGTAATAAACTCAATAAAGTAATCCACGGTATTGGCACCATTAATTCCGGATTTTTTTTGTGTGTATCTTTTCCGTATACCTTTACGTTTTACTTTTGAAAAAAAGAAAGTTTAAGAATTCACAAAATTTAAAATGGCTTCACCATCGTCGATGAGCCTTAGTGACTCGCAAGGTTTGTCAACACCATACCCAGATAAATTAAAGACTGGGCATCGTTCTTTGACGGACGATGACAAGTACAAAGTCCTAACTTTGAGTTTGAGATGGGAAAGTGTTCACCAATACAATTTTCTAGCCAGGTATATATATAATTATCCCCGCGCTAGCGAAAGCGCGGGGATAATGTTTTGCTGTTCGATGTACGTATGTACGTACGTACGTACGTATGGCGTTAATGTCCAGGATAATCTCTGTAACCACTGGGAGTAGAAAGATGAAACTTGGGTCATTGATTGCATTGTGGGTGGGGACTGTGCCGAAGGTTTCGGAATTTTGATATGGCCCCTAGGGGCTGGGCTGCATAGGTAGCCTAAGGGCACATTATTCCTTCGTCACACAACTCCTTTCAGGTTATTTGGAATACAGAACTGAAACTTGGCTCAGTAGTTGCACTATGGATGTAGATTCTGCCGAAGGTTTCGGAATTTTGATATGGCCCCTAGGGGCTGGGCTGCATAGGTAGCCTAAGGGCACATTCCTTCGTTATGCAACTCCTTTCAGGTTATTTGGAATACAGAACTGAAACTTGGCTCAGTAGTTGCACTATGGATGTATATTCTGCCGAAGGTTTTGGAATTTTGATATGGCCCCTAGGGGCTGGGCTGCATAGGTAGCCTAAGGGCACATTATTCCTTCGTCACACAACTCCTCCCAGGTTATTTGGAATACAGAACTGAAACTTGGCTCAGTAGTTGCACTATGGATGTAGATTCTGCCGAAGGTTTCGGA
This sequence comes from Arcuatula senhousia, assembly GCA_963971305.1. Classification (NCBI taxonomy): domain Eukaryota; kingdom Metazoa; phylum Mollusca; class Bivalvia; order Mytilida; family Mytilidae; genus Arcuatula; species Arcuatula senhousia. Next base: position 47,205,174 of record OZ020315.1, on the reverse strand, counting down.
ATTTTGATATGGCCCCTAGGGGCTGTCTGCATAGGTAGCCTAAGGGCACATTATTCCTCGTCATGCAACTCCTCCCAGGTTATTTGGAATACAGAACTGAAACTTGGCTCAGTAGTTGCACTTTGCATGTAGATTCTGCCAAAGGTTTCGGAATTTTGATATGACCCCTAGGGGCTGGGCTGCATAGGTCCTAAGGGCACATTATTCCATTGTCACGCAACTCATCCCAGGTTATTTGGAATACAGAACTGAAACTTGGCTCAGTAGTTGCACTATAGATGTAGATTCTGCCAAAGGTTTCGGAATTTTGATATTGCGCCTAGGGGCTGGGCTGCATAGGTACCATAAGGGCACATTGTTCCTTTGTCATGCAACTCCTCCCAGGTTATTTGGAATACCGAACTGAAACTTGGCTCAGTTATTGGACTATGGATGTAGATTCTACCAAAGGTTTCGGAATTTTGATATGGACCCTAGGGGCTGGGCTGAATAGGTAGCCTAAGGGCACATTTTTTTCTTTATCATGAAACTCCTCCCAGGTTATTTGGAATATGGAACTGAAACCTGGCTCAGTAGTTGCACTATGGATGTAGATTCTGTCAGAGATTTCAGAATTTTGATAATGCCCCTAGGAGCTGGGCTGCATAGGTAACCAAAGGGCACATTATTCCTTCGTCACCCAACTCCTCACAGGTTATTTTGAATACGGAACTGAAACCTGGCTCAGTAGTTGCACTTTGCATGTAGATTCTGCCAAAGGTTTCGGAATTTTGATATGACCCCTAGGGGCTGGGCTGCATAGGTCCTAAGGGCACATTATCCCATTGTCACGCAACTCATCCAAGGTTATTTGGAATACAGAACTGAAACTTGGCTCAGTAGTTGCACTATGGATGTAGATTCTGCCAGAGATTTCAGAATTTTGATAATGCCCCTAGGAGCTGGGCTGCATAGGTAACCAAAGGGCACATTATTCCTTTGTCACCCAACTCCTCACAGGTTATTTTGAATACGGAACTGAAACCTGGCTCAGTAGTTGCACTTTGCATGTAGATTCTGCCAAAGGTTTCGGAATTTTGATATGACCCCTAGGGGCTGGGCTGCATAGGTCCTAAGGGCACATTATTCCATTGTCACGCAACTCATCCCAGGTTATTTGGAATACAGAACTGAAACTTGGCTCAGTAGTTGCACTATGGATGTAGATTCTGCCAAAGGTTTCGGAATTTTGATATTGCCCCTAGGGGCTGGGCTGCATAGGTAGCCTAAGGGCACATTGTTCCTTTGTCATGCAACTCCTCCCAGGTTATTTGGAATACCGAACTGAAACTTGGCTCAGTTATTGGACTATGGATGTAGATTCTACCAAAGGTTTCGGAATTTTGATATGGACCCTAGGGGCTAGGCTGCATAGGTAGCCTAAGGGCACATTTTTTCTTTATCATGAAACTCCTCCCAGGTTATTTGGAATATGGAACTGAAACCTGGCTCAGTAGTTGCACTATGGATGTAGATTCTGCCAGAGATTTCAGAATTTTGATAATGCCCCTAGGAGCTGGGCTGCATAGGTAACCAAAGGGCACATTATTCCTTCGTCACCCAACTCCTCACAGGTTATTTTGAATACGGAACTGAAACCTGGCTCAGTAGTTGCACTTTGCATGTAGATTCTGCCAAAGGTTTCGGAATTTTGATATGACCCCTAGGGGTTGGGCTGCATAGGTCCTAAGGGCACATTATCCCATTGTCACGCAACTCATCCCAGGTTATTTGGAATACAGAACTGAAACTTGGCTCAGTAGTTGCACTATGGATGTAAATTCTGCCAGAGATTTCAGAATTTTGATAATGCCCCTAGGAGCTGGGCTGCATAGGTAACCAAAGGGCACATTATTCCTTTGTCACCCAACTCCTCACAGGTTATTTTGAATATGGAACTGAAACATAGCTCAGTAGTTGCACTATGGATGTAGATTCTGCTGAAGGTTTTGAAATTTTGATAATGCCCTTAGGGGCTGGGCTGCATAGGTAGCCTAAGGGCACATTATTCCTTTGTCATGCACAATTCTATACATAACTATCACTCCTACTACCAGGGAAAAGTCTCATTTTAATACATATACATTTTATAGTACTAGTAATGCTCATTATATATAGTCATAGTTTTTTTCTTTAAATTATTTGCCCTTATACTATCAAACACCAGAGTAGCGCGGGGATATGCAGCGTGGCTGCTTCGACTAGTTTACATGATGTAATCATTAATAATATGATTAAAAAGAAAAGATCATTAATAAACAGTCTCTCTACTAGTCTTGGCCAAAATGAATAGTCCATCTATTTGTTTGAATAGTCATTCGTCTTAATTATTTTTTACCAACATCTTAATCAAATAAATAGCTATAACTCCGTTACAAGTCAATCGGTCCGTCCGTCGATTATTTTGTCGGAGTTCAGTCCCTCCCATGAAACAAGTCTGCATAAGATGATAAAAGCGTTTTCTCTCTAAATCCCTAAACACTATAATCATTTCTTTAATTATTCTTGTGTGAAGTAATAATAGAGTCGTCTTAATTTTTTTCAATGCATAATGATAATACTTACAGCAAAAACACAATTTGATCCATTAGTTTTTCCATCATTTTTTTCCAAAGTTTATTCAGGATACAAATAAGGTATGTTTAAGAGTTCATATTTTGTACGACAAAATTTAATATAGATGATGATTTTCAGTCATGAAATTGCTCAATTTCGCTAAATTTCTGTAGCTTCCGGGGGGCTCATTTACGCCTTGCCCTGGACCCATTCCGGTCAGTTTGCGTAGAATGAATATAGGTCTAGCTAAGCCCCTGGACAGCATGTAGAACACAAAACATAAAACACAAAAACAACTTAATAAAAATCAACAAAGAAAACTCAATTCGTAGCGAGAGTTAACTCAGGCGCTCTGGGAGAGTAAGCAGTTCCTGCTCGCTATAGCACACCGATGCCGATGCTTAATTCAGTGTTGTCAAATCCGAGAAATGAATACATACGAAAACCTATGACAAACCTACATTTGCACTAATCTGAAGAATTGAAATCCTATTTTTGTGTAAAAGCGAGCGGTGTCATTAAAGTAAGTCCTGCAATCTCTTGAATATTGTACACAGGCAAAATTTAGACATACGTCTGACGTACAGACTGTGGACAAAAGTATTCGCACGATAATGGCGGACGTTTTTTAGTCGACACCGGTGGACGTCACAAAAATGTCATTTTTATGACTGAAATATGACAACAAATACACATGAACGGAACTAAGTGATGGCAAAACTATTGTTAAAAACAATTCCCAAAGATTTTATAAATAAAAATGTCCTACCTTAATATTTTGTGATGAAACCTATAGCCCTCTGAACTCTCTTTACCCTGTCCGGAATAGATCTGTACAAAGTTTGTATTGATTCCACGCTGAATTCCGTCCAAACTTCAAATATTTTGTCATAAAGCTCATTTACAGTATTTATTGCATGGGTGTGTGGTTGAAATTTTCTTTTGATTGTTAGCCACAAGTTTTCAATAGGGTTCATGTACGGAGATTGCGCTGGCCAATCTAACGATGGGATCTGGTTGTCATCTTTGTACGATTTCGTAGCTCGAGATCGATGAACAGGGGCATTATCGTCCATAAACAAATAGTCTCCATCAGGAAAATGTCTTGCAACAACTGGCCATAAATTATTTTCTAGAACATCGATGTATTTTTCCGAATTAATGTTTCCATTCACCCTGCAAAGTGTGCCGACGCCATTAAACGTTATGCAACCCCAAATCATAACACTCAGTTTCTTATTTATACCAGGAGAGATGCATTCCGGTAGCCAAGCTTCGTCACTTTTCCGCCAAATATAAACTCTGCAATCAGTCCCAATCACAATCCCTACAAAGTGCGACACGATAAATATGTTTTTGCGTGACAACAGTACGGTTTTTGCGGATCACCTAGAAGCATTGTGGGAAAAGCAGAGGAAAATAAAGACGATTTTTGCTTTTTCAAGGACAATTTAGTTTATAGCATAATTATTTATTGGAAAATACGTCGATAGATTTTTAAAATACACCAGAAATATCCCTTATCAATATAAGCACAGTTAGATGTTGTTTCCGTGTCAAAAATAAAGATTATTATCAAATTTTAAAATATCGTAATTTCGGTACAAAAGAACAGTAGAAATGAATCCAAAACAGTTTCTGTGCCTCTTTGGTCAAATCTGAAATTTTTAAGATCTTTCTTACCCACAGTAATAAGGATACGTTGAAGTTATAAACATTTTTCTCCAAAAATGCTACGGTTTTTTCGGGAATACTGTAAGGTTTCTTCGGGTACCAATGACGGTTTTCGAGTGACACTGCATAAGAATGCGACGGTTTTCTCCTTATATTTAGATTTTTAATCAATGAAAGGATACCTAAATCAATGTGTTTATTTCATACCTTTATTGGTCTTTCGTTGTTATTCAAGCTTCAATCATAAAACAAAAGCAAATTATAACAATAAATTTTACGAAAAAAAGAAAAAAAAAACAATATACGAGTATATAGCTTCAGTACGAGGTCCTTTATCGAGAAAACTTAAATTAGGTCTTTCGGATACCGACTTAATAAATTTTCAACACAACTGGTCCATTGTTGAAAATTTTCATTATAATTTGCTTAACAACTACGAAACATAGTGGCTTAAAATTGGGTATATGGCTTCAGTATGAGGTCCTTTATCGAGAGTAAATTAGGTCTGTCGAATGTTTACCGACAATTTTAGAGGTAGTGGTGGTATACTAAATGACCAGTGGCTCACAGATTTCTTGTTTTTAAAAATGTAAACTTTTGTAATGAATTAGTGGCAACTATTTGATTTTTTATGAGGACTTGGTGATATAAACTATATTCATTGAATAAGATATCTTTGTAATACGTTGAATGTTCATCCCAAATTTATAAAGTTTTAAAAGATCTTAAAGTATTTAAATGTTGCTCTCCTAGGAGCAATACGTCCTGAAGAATGTGATTTTAAGGCGCTCTTAAAGGTGTTATGGAAAACTTAAGGTTAGTGATTCTTGGGATTTATATCTTTGGTTATCTTTATACACTTAATGAGATTACAATCTTAATATAAACTGGCACTTAAAAAAACTGTTACTTTTTGTTGCTTAAAGGAGGTGTTTTATTTACACGAAGTAGTCAGTATACTCTTAGTATACACCAAACGCACATGCGTGCGACTTTTCGCAGAGGCTCTAGCAAAACCTTTGATATAGCCGTCTTTATACTATAAAAGCGTTCGTAATTGTGTTAGGAGGAAAACTTTTAAATGAAATTCATGCAACTTGAAGACTTAACATTTCAGAGATGTCTTGAAATCACTTTATTGCAAACCACGATGATCATGTGTGAAATTGGTATACAGACAAAAATCCTTAGCAACAAAGTATATAGAAACATAATTTTCTTCGATTCCAGTTAAAGATTTAGTCTGCATTATTGACTTAATTGACTTATTTATATGGACTTATTTGATATAATTATTAAAGGAAGATTGGATCTGAAAAAATCATCCCAATTTAAAGGCTGTATTTTGATGTTTTTAAAGGATGATTATTACAAATTGCAAATGTTAACTAATCCTTTTTGTTTATCAAAAATATAAGATTGCCACAACAAAATAACTTATTCTGTACATAGAAATGTTGATGAAAATCTGACAGAGTAAAAAGATCCAAACTGACCGGATTTCGTTTTAGAGCAAGCAAGACAGACTAGACCTGAAATCAAATCTAACGATATGTAACCCCATACGCTGCATGCCAAATATGAAGAGGCTGAACTAAGAAAATTTACGTGAAAATAAAAGTAACTACATTTACAAAATTTACGAACTTTTTAAATGATTTACAATAAAAAGCTACGCCGAGCGCAGCATGATACGACCACAACAAGTTGAACCCTGTACGTTGGAGGCCCAATAAAGATAGTCTATTGCTTTGGTCACATGCAGCTCATGGTGGACTTACAAAGCTTTTTAACACATGCATCCTGTGGTGGACTCTAAAATGCACATTTAAAACATTTATATTTACATCAACATTTAATAGAAAAAATCTTATATCAATTGACATATTTGGCCCTTTTGACCGGCCTAATTTTTCAAAAACGATAATAATTATTGCAAATCTGATTGAACAAATGCAGGATGCGATTTACACAAGGATTCCAATGAATTTTTTCTGACCAAAAATAAAAAAGCCCTTTTGGCCCTTTTTTCTACAACTTTAGAGGCCACAAACCCCAAATACAGTACCAACCTTCCTTTAGAGAATATAACCATCATATTAACACTTCATAACAATTGGCTGGCTCTCTACAGCTAAATTTTTGTCTTTTTGCCTAGAAAGACATTAAAATGGCGTTTTTTGCCCCCTTCGACCTCTTATTTCTCAAAAATGGTAAGAGATATTGCAAATCTAATACATGGATTTTCACAACAATTCCAATAAAAAAAGATTTTCAATATCGGACCTCAAATAAAAAATTCAATTTTTCGGGTGTGGTCCCTTTTTGACCCCATGTAGCAATGTAACGGTGCAATATATATCAAAACCACAGACAAATTTGTTTACAGAATTTAATGAGGAATTAAATAGACATTCTACAACAGTTATGTAAATTCACCGGATTTAGTCCCTTTTGGTCCTTTTTACTACAACAGTAGGGGTCACAAACCCCAAGTACAATACTAATCTTCCTTAAGTAGTAACTAACATCATATCAAACTTTCAAAATTTCATAACAATCGGTAAATATTTACTCAAGTTATTGCACGGCTACAAAATGTCTACAGACGACGACGACAACGACGATCGACAACAACATCGCCATAACATTATACGATCGCAAAAAATCTGCGGTCATATAAAAACGAAAAATATTGTCCCACCCGCCGCTTACTGTTTTATTAACTGGTCAAGAGGTCAGTTGTTCTTCAGTTTCAGTGTAATTTTTTTTACACGTCAACTACTTTTAAAAGATTCTATGAAGTGTTTTAAAATTGTATTAATTTATGGCTATTCTATACGGATAACCTAATTTGTTTTAATATCCTAGTCTAATGTTTGAAACCAGTGCCGTTCCCAGTTGGCGCTGGTGAGGCCTCTTTGCCGGCTAAACTACTGGAATGTGTGTCCTTTGTTGTTGAATTGGACAGCCCTGTCATAAGAATATCTGGATTGTCTCTAATGAGGAAAAATGATTGCAATCTATACATTGGTGCGCCGTATTAAAGAAGCCTGCTATAGGTCCCGATAAGGGAAAGACTCGGAAGGCGTTCCCATCCATCCGTTTCTTTTCAGATTACAGAGAGTTCTCATCCCCGATTGGCCATGTGTCCCCATTTTCCCCACTTTATCATCACAACGTGTTCATTTTCATGTTCAGTTCTCTGATATAACCGAAATCGGGCTGCTGCAGAGTAAAGGTTTTAACTTTTGTGTAACTAACCTTATCATATAGATATAGGTGAAATATCGTGATTTCTGAGTAAAATAAATGTCTAGATTTTCACGGAGTTAATTAAAGGATTTATCTAACTCGCGTGCGAATTTATCTAACCCTCGTGAAGTTTCCCGCGAAAAATACGTAACATAGATTATTGCGCAATACACAATTCATTAATCAATAACATCTTTCGTTTTCATTATTTTGATGAACTATTAGTCACGTTTTTTTAAATTATCTATATAATAAATAGTATAACTAATTTGGGGTGACGAATATCAATTTTAATGTCACTCGTGTCGAATAACGTTAGGGGATTCAACTCGTGCGCGGAACAAGTTCCGCGCACTTGTTGAATCCTGGCGTTATTCGAGACTCGTGACATTAAAATTGATATTCGCCACCCCTCATTAGTTATACTATAAATATTTTTAAAATTTTCTTAAATGAACACACGATTATCATTGTAACCCAACATCTATATACTAGTATATGACTATTTCAGTATCATGAATGATTTTTCCTTTACCTCAAATACCTCAGTTTTAACTATAAATATCTTGTATTGAGCCCATTTTATCTACATAATCTCGTTTTAGGATGTATAAAATTGTTAAAGATTGTGGAAAATGTAATACACGACGAGGCTTATGAAATGAAAATTAAAACAACCGTTTTCTAAAATATAAATTGTTTGCTATTTCCGTTTCTATTTTTATTGCAGTAATTTTTAAAGTTTGATAATATTCATCCGCATAAAAAATATATGTATCTGAATAGTTTCTTGCACGGATAATGTCTTTTTTTTTACATTTGTTGCAAGATTTCGTAAGGAATTGTGTAAAATTAACAATAAAATACCATTTCTCGGTTTGCAATTCATTTGTTTTTAATAACAAAGAAATCAAAAACTCCAAATTTGTAATCTCAAGACAAGTTTAAAAACTAAGTTTAATTGTTTGTTTCAACTTGAACGCGAAAAAACCGTCGCTTTGTTCATCAAAAACCGTCACCTACACACTAAAAAACCTTATATAGCAAAAGGTAACACACGAAGAAACCTTACCAAAGCAAAATATTTTGGCTGGCAAATATGTTCTTCTGTTTTATGGCAGAAGACTGGTTCAAAGTAATAAATGTTGGCAAATAAGTAAATTTTATATAGAAATAAATAAACTAACCTTACGGTGAATTTTCTTGACAAAATTCGTTTGAAGGTCCAAAAACAAGGCTTACCAGACGGAAATATTACTTTTTTTTTGCTTTATTTAACTGTTATATTGAAAAAAAATATACCTACCGATTTCTCAGAATACAGGGTTAAATGTCAATACTTTTTCAAGACCAATTTCATTCATTTACACACTGATAATTAATACCTTTTCATTTTTGTCATCTGTAAAATTTGGATATGTCCGCAAAAACCTTACTGTTGTCACGCAAAAACATTTTTGTCGTGTCGCACTTTGTAGGGATTGAATCACAATTTGGCTTTCGTCTGAAAAAATAACCCTTTTCCATTCAACATTTACGGACCACCTTCTTTTCTCCATGCACCATCTCACCCGCTTGACTCTGTTCTCAGTTCGGACGCGTATTTTTTTCTTGCAAACACATCTTTTATAACCATTTTCTCTCAAACAACGCCAGACTGTTTTCTTTGATACATTTATATTGTTATTTTCATTAAAATCTACTGTGACATCAGATAAGACCAACTTACGATCAACACGCACCTGCCGCACGAGCTTTCTTTTAGTTCTTTCATCTATTGATTTCCTCCGACCACTTCGATGGTTGTTTTCTACTTTCCCTTCCTGTCTAAACTTTTTCCAAATACTAAACACTGTTGACTTGGGTATATTTAACATGCTGCCGATCTTTCCATAACTTATTCCCTTTCGGACTAAAGTTACAATGTTTTCTTTACAGCCCGTGCTCAACTCGGAAGATTTACGACCCATCTTGTTAAATCACTATTTTGTATGTTTACAAACAAAGTTAGCAGACGAAACTATTTAAATGACGTAATATTTAACCTTGACATCATGTTATTTTAACGGTGTCAACTGACAACCTAAAACAGCATCAAAATACCGGGATAAAATTTACCGATTCAACGATAAACGTTGCGTCCGCCATTATCGGGCGAATACTTTTGTCCACAGTCTGTACATTAATAAAAACGTGCGTCTGACGTAGTGCATAAACGTACGTTAAACATACGTTTCTAACCGCCGTACGGTAAACGTGCGTCAAATTATTGTAAAAACATAAGTCAGACGTACGTTTCTTAAACATGCGGTAATCGTACGTTTACCTAAAATGTATGAAGTTAGTAAGTTATTTATTTAGTGTGTTTTATTATGAAATAAAAATATTGCCAAGATAATTTTTTTACATGCGTCAGACGTACGCGGTTAGAAACGCCAATTTAATATGCGTCAGATGACATGCGTTTAACGTACGCCAGACGCACGTTAAACGCAGTCAACATTTTGCCTGTGTATCAATTTTAACACGAAAACTCCATAAGATGGAATTTCCCGTCCCGTGCGGGGCCCGGTGGCGAATAGGCCCGCAGCAGAGCCTAGCTTGTCGTAAGAGGCGACTAAGGGACTTGGGATTCTGACGATGGGTCAGTGCTCAGCCCACAGAGCGACCAAGTGTGTACCCTAGGTGGCTGAATAGGGTGGCCCTCGTCCGGGTCAAATACAATAGATATATGCACTAAAACAAACAGGAATTTCCAATCGTAAAATATCACATTTCATGGTCAGCGTGCGTAGAAAAAGGGCGTTACCCCACACACACCATAGGTCAAAAATGGTAAAAGCGCAATCAATTAATTATTTGTTTCATTGACACCAGATTTGTTTCTTTATTACATCTATATACCATTTCAATGGTGGCTACAAGACTTTATTCAATGCTCAGACACATACAGTGTAACATGAGATACATGATTAATAAAAAATAAAGAGATGTGGAATAAGTGTACGCGACAACAAAGTTTACAAATGACGAAATGAACAGGTATACAAAAAAAAATACAGAACAACAGAAATAGTCAGAGTAGAAATTACAACTATAATGAAGAGTTATTTCAAAAGATTTGATACATTTTTTATAAACCATGATACTCTTTTAAAAAGTGAATAGTTGCATAAAGAAAACATTTTTTTTCAATTTTGTGTAAAAACCTAATCGATTCTCAAACAAACGCTAATACGCGGAAGAACACTAAATGGGCAATAGGCGTATTTAACGAATGGAGGTCCGCTAGAGGTAAACGGGGCGACGATATCAAGGAATTTGACAAGCTGGAATCGGCCGAGATGAATTACTGGCTCCAACGTTTCGTGCTCGAAGCGAGAAACAAGAAAGGAGATGAATATCCACCGAAATCGTTGTACAGTATTATTTGTGGATTGTTGCGTTACTGCAAAGATCAGAATGTCAACGACAAAAACTTTTTAGACGAAAAAGACACAAGATTTGTGACATTTCGACGTGTTTTGGATTCACGAATGAAAGAGTTACTTTCTAAAGGACTAGGAACTAAAGTTAAACGGGCCGATCCTTTAACCATTGAAGACGAAGAAGTTTTGTGGAACAAGGGCGTCTTTGGTATGGATGACTCTGTAGCACTCCAACATACGCTTTTCTTCTATGCCAGTAAACGTTTTGGCCTTCGAGGACGAGATGAGCATCGGAATTTAGATTGTTCACAGTTTGAAATTGGCACTGATAAAACTGGTAAATTTGTCCGATTTATAGGAAGAAATAATAAAACTTTCAAAGGAGGATTGTCCCATCTAAGCCTGGATAACAAGGATATCAAACATTATTCCCAAGAAGGCAAGTATAGAATTACACATGTATTTAAATAATATCTAATTTAAAAATTGTCCAAAAAAAAAAGATTATTCTTATGGTCAAGGAACAACCAAAGTCAAGGTAAAACAGGCTATTAATTTCAAAGGCCTTTTTTCATTTTACATGCATTCTCTAAAATGACCTTTTCAATACGCAACTCAACTATGAACAATTCATCATTGTTACATAACGTCGTTTGTTTAGTTACTATTATTTTTTATTTTGTGTGTTTTAAAATGTGCGTGTGTTTATTTGTGCAGTGTTTGTTCTTGATTGTCGGTTTTGTCTCGATATTTCAGATTTTTCTTTTTTCCGTATATTGCTTTGGTAGATCTACATCCTATGGAAAACAATGACGTGAAACTTTTTAAAACTAAATATTAATTTTCAGTATTTGTACTATTTATATCTTGTCTTTCAGGTCCAAGATGCATAGCCTCACATTTCAAGGTGTATTTAGATTCATTAGGCAATGAAGGTCCGTTTTATCGTAAACCGCTTGAAGGAAGTGGAGATCAGCATATAAGATATGGCAAACAAACCAGTCGGTATAAACAAACTAGATATCTTTATGAAAGAAATATGCCAAAAAGGGGGTCTAAAAGGAAATTATACAAATCATTCAGGAAAACGATCCTGTGCGACACAGCTCTATCACTATCTCTATCCCTCCACTGGCTCCAGTCCCTGATACGAAATGCGATGCTATTAATGAGTCTGTTAATGATAATGTAAATGAAAATTCAGATGGTCCAAGTCAAATGAAGCGCCCAAGATACATGAACTCAACAGTAAGACAAAGTTTAGCAGACGTGACCAACGGCAACGAGAGAGTCGTTAACTTTACAAACTGTAATTTCAGCTTCAATTAATTTAGATTCGTTAAGTGACTGTGAGACATCTTTTTTTCTAAACTATATAATTTCCCCGGGATAATTTCGTATGGAACCGAAATTTGTGAAAGATTCATTTATTAATTTGTGTTGGTAAATTGTATTTTTGAATCAGATTACATTTCATGTTAATAAAATAAATATTCAAATATATTTTTTTTCATTGTTTGAAGGAGGAGTCAAGTTTTTGAGGCAGAGCTTTTGGTATGCAATATTTGGGTCTTTGGTGTTGATTATTGCATGGAAATTTTCAATTGGGTTTATATAACACAGGTGACATTTTATGCAATATCATTAAGTTGAGGTGATTTGGAATAAGAATTCCTATTAGGACTTATTTATTCTTCCTGAAGATCAAAGGAAAATTCTCAATTCATGTTACAACAGTTTATATATATATATATTCGGCATAGGAATTTGAGAATCAAAAATGAAACTTAAACCTACATCATTAAAAATATATTTAACAAATGAGACCCATTTGTATTGTTTTACATTATGAATATGCAAATGGTACAATAAATCATACATTTTTCTGCTCAGTTTATTTTCATTGCATATCAATCTATTCCAGTAGGAGATAACCCGAGTCTTCACTTTTACAGAGAGCGGAAATTGCCCCAGTTCTCCATAAACCATGTAACTCGGTGTTGTCATTCTAGCATTTAATATCTTTTTACAAAATTGAAGGTGCATCTTTTCGATACATGATACATTTTCAAATCCCCATACCTCTGACCCATATAAAAGTATAGGTTCGACGAGACTATCAAAAAGATTTAATTGTAGGTCTACTGGAATAAGTTGTTTTTTTATGCGTTTATAAACAGCAAAAAGGGCCCTTCTGGCTTGTTGAATCAATTTAGATTTTGCTAATACAAATGACCCATTATAATTAAAATATAGACCTAAATATGAGTAATTTTCAACAATTTCAATACTATTATCAATAGTAAAATTCGGTGGATTTTTTATTTTTCGCTTGCTAAATATAACAACTTTTGATTTTGAACAATTAACAGATAACCTCCTCAAATCACAATAGTTACTAAATATATCTAAGTTATTTTGAAGTGCCTCTGCACTTTCAGCTAATAACACAGTATCATCGGCATAGAGAAAAACAAATAATTGTAAGTACATATCTAGATTTTCTGAACACTTATCTCTCAGAATTTCCTGAGTATTCCCCCTAAGGTAGTCAAAAATTCCTTTAGATCATTGAGAAAAATGGCAAAAAGAAAGGGTGACAAGTTTTCCCCCTGTCTTATCCCGGTTAGACACGGAAAGAAGTCAGAGTGTTGTTTCTGACTCCTAACACAGGATTTAATATTACTATACATACTATAGATAACATCGAAACATTTCCCTCGTATCCCATATTTCTGTAGCTTTTGCTACAATCCTAACCGCCAAACAGTATAAACAGTATCGAATGCTTTTCTAAAATCAATAAATGAACAGAATAGCTTTTTACCAAAGGAGAAATATAATGAAATAAGAGCATGTAGTGAAAAAATGTTGTCAATGGTTGAATAACCCTTGCGAAAACCCGTTTGACTCTATGTAACTATTTCGAATTCGTTTGCAAAAACAGTGAGTCTGCTGTTGATAATTGCTGTAAAAAGCTTTCCCAGACAGCTAACTAGAGTAATAGCCCTATAATTATATGGGTCCTTTAGATCCCCCTTATTTTTATAAATCGGCTGGATGATACCAAGCTACCAACTCTCTGGTATAACACTGCTATTAAAAACATCATTAAACAGATTACAATATATACCTATAAGCCGTGGATCATTAACCTTAAGGTATTCATTAATTATATTATCATAACCACAAGCTTTATTATTTTTTAAGAGCTTAATATGATCTTCAACCTCTTTTGGGGTTATCTCCGAATTTAGAATAAAATCGCATTGAGGGTCTATATCTAAACGATTAAAATCGAAGGCGACATCAGCATCATTCTGGTCGTCATTGTTCAATCTCTTAAAATATTCGTAGAACACATTCAGGTCAACATCAGGTTCTTTTCTGTTGTGTCCCGAGAATTTATTTAAGATATTCAACAATGACTTTGAATCACTTCTAGAGACCCGGCGGAGGTCATCTTCGCATTTTTTCTAATATTGTAAATAACTTGCATTGATTTCTTTTCTATAGTTTTTAGCCTTTTCCTTTAGAAGTTGCCTGTTTTGGTCATTCTTAACAGTTTGAAACTGCTTTCTCATTTTATTAAATTCTTTCCTTTTATTTTCACAACCCTTTGTAAACCAAGGTTTGGCACTTTGATCACCTTTGAAATCCTTATTTCTTCTGTGACCAAAAGCCGAACCAGCCGTGATCACAAAAAGTACCGAAATATTTTTGACTAAGTCATCAATTTCTGTCCTAGTTACATTTTCTAGGTGGCTAAGTCGGTCAACAGCTAATTCAATCTGGCGTATCTGATCATCATTTTAATTCAACAAAATGTGAGAAAAGTCTTCACGCTTGGACGCCTTCCACTTGATCGGCGGGTTTGATTCATCAGAATTTGAAGCCTCGTGGCTAACGGTACATGTAAATAAGTCAATATCCGTATTTAGTATTAAATGTATTCTATTGTGTACGTCTGATATAAGTGGATTAAAATCGCAAATTTCGAATTCGGAGATAACCGGGAAAAGATGCGAAGAAACCAAAAGGTAATCTATAAGACTATTTTCATTACATGTAATTTTACCAATACCAATTCTAGAGTTTGCTATGTAAATATTACAATTTTGACAAAGTTATATAAGCTTGTGTCCGTATTTATTTGGACGATTTTTGTCCCCCGCTGCAACGCGTTGGAGGGACTTAGTAATGGTCTCCGTCCGTCCGTCCGTCCGTCCGTCACGTTTTTTTGTGGGTGCAACTCCTCGGACACTACTGAACGGATGTTGCTGAAACTTTAAACACTGATCCCATATTTGAAATTTTCAAAATGGCCGCCGTTTCCATGGAAACAGGGAAGAAAGGTCAAAATATAGGACATTCAATATCTTGGTTACCTAGGTGCACAGGGTTCTGAAATTTTGTAGGCTGATAGAACAAAAGGTACTCTATAATAATACGAAAATAATTTTGAAGCGATATTTACGGTTTTCGAGTTATTTACGAATTTGGGATTTTTCAGCGAGAAAAATGGGACTTTGTCAAACGTTTTTGTCGGTGCAACGCCTTGGATACTACTAAATGGATGTTGCTGAAACTTTACACACTGATAGGGTACTGTTAGTAGGTCATCATCCCATATTAGAAATTTTCAAAATGGCCGCCGTTTCCATGGAAACGGGGAAGAAAGGTCAAAATATAGGACATCCAATATCTCGGTTACCTAGGTGCACAAGGTTCTGAAATTTTGTAGGCTGATAGAACAAAAGGTACTCTATAATAAAACGAAAATAATTTTGAAACAATATTTACAGTTTTCGAGTTATTTACGAATTTGTGATTTTCCGGTCCAAAAAATGGGACTTTGTCATATCAAAATTTTTGTGGGTGCAACTCCTCGGATACTACTGAACGGATGTGGCTGAAACTTTACACACTGATAGGGTACTATTAATAGTGATCATCCCATATTTTGACAACCTATTTCTATAATATATCGTATCTCAAACTAGATATTGCTTCAATTGACATACCACACAACTTTGATGTGGCGGCGGGGACACATGGCTACGCGTAGCAATCTTGTTATCTTGAGTATGACGCTTTATAGGTATGTCATACTTTAATAAGTTTTAGTTATCATACAGATCTTCTAAAAATCATTTTCATCAGAAAAATTCAAAATATTCAACAGATCTTCATCAGGTTCAATAAAATCATCCAAATTGGGTGTTTTTGAATTGAAATCTCCCACAAGGGCATAATGATTAAGATTTATTGACATAAGAATGAGTTCATCTTCTATTTCATTGAACACCTCTACAGACGAATAAATTGATTGTTCTGGTGGTACATACACACACCCAATTAACATTTTATCATTAAGTATACCAGTTATCTCTTTAGACAAATACACCCATTGAACAAATTCACTCTTGTTTTCACAAAATGTAAGGTATTTTTCTATTCCCTTATTAAAAATTGTAGGAATTCCACCAGATTTTCGCTTACATATTTTTCTATTGTTTACTACATATGAAAAAAATCATTTGGTAAATCAAGTACATCAAAATCATCAAGTTTGGCTTCACATAAAATGTAATATCATATTTTTAGCTCACCTGGACCGAAGGTCCATGTGAGCTATTACCATCACTTGGCGTCCGTCGTCGTCGTCTGTCGTCGTCTGTCGTCGTCGTCTGTTAACAATTTTTCAAAAATCTTCTCCTCTGAAACTACCAAACAGAATTTAATGAAACTTGGTATGAATGATCCTTAGGGTGTCCTGCACCAAACTTGTGTTTTGATTTTTAATCCGTTAAAAAACATGGCCGCCGTTACTAAAAATAGACTAGGGGGGTCAGACTACTGTTTTTAGCTTATAAATCAAAAAGTATAAGAGATAGAGGAAATCTGAGGCCACGCTACTGATTCAGCATCAAAAGCTCTACAAAAGTCTCCATTTGGTCAAAGTTGTCAGATGACCCCTTATAGGGGTTACGGCCCCTTAAAGGTGAAAAATAGCATTTTTTCATGTTTTTGGCCTACAGAATGAAAACTATTGCAGATAGAGATTAGCTGTTGCTTGCTTAAATGTTCAGCTCATTTAACTCTACAAAAGTCTCCATAGGGTCAAAGTTGTCAGATGACCCCTTATAGGGGTTACAGCCCCTTAAAGGTGAAAAATAGCCATTTTTCATGTTTTTGGCCTACAGAATGAAAACTATTGCAGATAGAGATTAGCTGTTGCTTGCTTAAATGTTAAGCTCATTTAGCTCTACGAAAGTCTCCATAGGATCGAAGTTGTCATATAACCCCTTATAGGGGTTACGGCCCCTGAAAAATGGCATTTTTTCATGTTTTTGGCCTACAGAATGAAAACTATTGCACATAGAGATTAGCTGTTGCTTGCTTAAATGTTCAGCTCATTGAGCTCTTCAAAATTCTCCATAGGGTCGAAGTTGTCAGATGACCCCTTATGGGGGTTACGGCCCCTGAAAAATAGCCATTTTTCATGTTTTTGTCCTACAGAATGAAAACTATTGCAGATAGAGATTAGCTGTTGCTTGCTTAAATGTTCAGCTCATTTAGCTCTACAAAATTCTCCGTAGAGTCGAAGTTGTCAGATGACTCCTTATAGGGGTTACGGCCCCTGAAAAATAGCGATTTTTCATGTTTTTGTCCTACAGAATGAAAACTATTGCAGATAGAGATTAGCTGTTGCTTGCTTAAATGTTCAGCTCATTTAGCTTTACAAAATTCTCCATAGGGTTGAAGTTGTCAGATGACCCCTTATAGGGGTTACGGCCCCTGAAAAATAGCCATTTTTCATGTTTTTGGCCTACAGAATGAAAACTATTGCAGATAGAGATTAGCTGTTGCTTGCTTAAATGTTCAGCTCATTTAGCTCTACAAAAGTCTTCATAGGGTCGAAGTTGTCAGATGACTCCTTATAGGGGTTATAGGTGAAAAATGGTGTTTTTGGCCTATAGAATGAAAACTATTGCAGGTAGAGAAAAGCTGTTGCTTGCTTAAATGTTCAGCTCATTTAGCTCTACAAAAGTATAGGGTCAACATCAAGACCAGGTGAGCGATTCAGGCTCCTGGGAGCCTCTTGTTAAGTAGATAGGACACTTTTGTGAGGTTCAAGTTAAATGGCTTTATTTACAAATTCCACAGAAGATCTAGTTAAAAAAAAAACTTGCTTAAATTATTTTAACCATGTATCTCAATGGAGCATTACCTATTCTCTACTGAAATTAAATACCCTACTATGAAATTTGGCCCCAGTGAAAATTACTTGATATATGGTAAAACGTACAGTTGTATTGGATTGGAACTTTAAAACATTTAGTCCTGAATTAAAAATTGAAGGTCCTGGATCTTTGACCAGTGCTAATTTGAACCTAGATGTGCAACTGAATATAAAGTTCTTACAACTAGAAGCCAAGGGTTTATTTGATCGAATTCCTTGTTTAAGCCAAGCAGACCAACATTGTTTTAGAAACACATCAATTTTTAACAAGCAGAGAACTATGATTTTTTTGTTTACTTTTCTTCATTTCATATATTTATAAACAGGATTACCCATCTGTAGGACAAATCAGAAAGGCCGTCCTGGATAACAACATTAATACGATCTTTGTCATCAGTGATACAGAGGGCGCTAAAAATTATTACGACAAACTGAATCCCGACATCCCAGGGTCCTTCACTCAGGAACTAAACGCTGATGCTAATAATATTTTGACCATCATTAGAGACACTTATGAGGTTAGTTAAGATTGATATGGGAAATATTTGCAAGGAGTAGTTATGCCGTGTTGATATATTTTCAACAAAAAATCACAAACAAGGATTGATTTCCACATTAAATGGCAATGAAGATCAGACATTTTGCAAATATACCTCATGAATACATTTCAAGAAAGAAAAAATGCTATAGTAATTGCACAAAAATAACCCCTTTAACAGTTTAAGTTTTCATTTTATATTCTTTTATCTTACAAGTAAATACTTCAAAGATTCAAATAAGTCCCAATTGAGGGTTCAAATGTCTGTAGTCTGGAGAAGCAATGATTCAATCGGTTTACACTGAAGATACCCAACCCCCCCAAAAAATAACTACAATTATCAGCACAGAGGCACTTGGAAACAAGAAGTGCTTAGGAAGAAATAAATTCTGCTTTTGTTGTGTTAATTAAACTTGCATTTAGGTCTGATTATTTGTCTCACATTGAAGGTATTACTATGACGCAGCAATTAGACAGTGATTAGGATTAGGTGAACCATGCACTTTTTACACATTCCAATTTGAAATGTTCCTTAGAAATCTGGAAAATTTACAAAGTATGTTACAGAATGTCCCAATGAAATTTTGAAAGAAATGGTAAAAAGACACATTCTAAAAAAATTGACGCAAATCCTCTGAAACTACCAATTAGAATTTATAACTAACAGTAGTAGCCAAGAATTATATCATATACATGTATGTAGCTGTGCAGATTACCTGGAATTTTTTATTTGCCAAATTTTGTTGGAGGTATGTATCTTTTAACTGCAAAATTTGCTGAAAATTCTGATTTTACATCTTGGGGACACAACTCCTCTGAAACTACTGAACAGATTTATAGGAAACTTGGTGTGCATGAAATACACCATAATTATGTAGTTGTACACTTTTTTATTTGCAATTCTAATTCGTCTTAGGATAATAATAATAGTCCAATAGAGGAATGCATGGGTTATGTGAGTGTACTTCCTAAGGTTATTTCATTCCTCTGTCAATAAACTGAACAAATGTCATTATGTATTTTGAAGAAAAAGTTTTGATATTTGGTTGGAAGGACCTTTTTCAAATAAAAAATTTGCTTGTCTGCAAAATAGTATGATTTTTTATAATTCATTTACAGAAACTGAGAGGTATTGTCAAGTTTGTCAACGATCCATTTAAGAACATCAATGCAGAATATTGGTCTGCCTGTGGAGGGTATGTCACAAAGTTACCAGCTATTAAGTACTACTTTTTAGCTCACCTGGCCAAAGGCCATGTGAGCTATTGCCATCACTTGGCGTCCGTCGTTGTTGTCGTTAACTTTTCTTCAAACTTCTTCTCCTCTGCAACGGCTGCACAGATTCAAACCAAATTTGGTCTGGTGGTACTTTAGGGTATCCCCCACAGAACTGATGTGGGATTTTTGATTCGTCAAAAAAAATAGACCGGGGGGGGGGGGTCAGACTACTGTTTCTGGCTTGTAAATCAAAAAGTATAAGAGATAGATGAAATCTGATGCCACGCTACAGCTTCAGCATCAAAAGCTCTACAAAAGTCTCCATTGTCAGATGACCCCTTATGGGAGTTATGGCCCCTTAAAGGTGAAAAATAGCATTTTTTCATGTTTTTGGCCTATGGAATGAAAACTATTGCAGATAGAGAGAAGCTGTTGCTTGCTTAAATGTTCAGCTCATTTAGCTCTACAAAAGTCTCCATAGGGTCAAAGTTGTCAGATGACCCCTTATAGGGGTTATGGCCCCTTAAAGGCAAAAAATAGAGTTTTTGGCCTATAGAATGAAAACTATTGCAGATAGAGAAAAGCTGTTGCTTGCTTAAATGTTCACCTCGTTTAGCTCTACACAAGCCTCCATAGGGTCAAAGTTGTCAGATGACCCCTTATGGGAGTTACGGCCCCTTAAAGGTGAAAAATAGCATTTTTTCATGTTTTGGGCCTATGGAATGAAAACTATTGCAGATAGAGAGAAGCTGTTGCTTGCTTAAATGTTCAGCTGATTTAGCTCTACAAAAGTGTCCATAGGGTCGAAGTTGTCAGATGACCCCTTATAGGGGTTATGGCCCCTTAAAGGCAAAAAATAGTGTTTTTGGCCTATAGAATGAAAACTATTGCAGATAGAGAAAAGCTGTTGCTTGCTTAAATGTTCAGCTCATTTAGCTCTACACAAGTCTCCATAGGGTCAAAGTTGTCAGATGACCCCTTATAGGGGTTATGGCTTCTTAAAGGCAAAAAATAGAGTTTTTGGCCTATAGAATGAAAACTATTGCAGATAGAGAAAAGCTGTTGCTTGCTTAAATGTTGAGCTCATTTAGCTCTTCACAAGTGTCCATAGGGTCGAAGATGTCAGATGACCCCCTACAGGGGTTACAGACCCTTAAAGGCAAAAAATAGTGTTTTTGGCCTATGGAATGAAAACTATTGCAGATAGAGAAATGTTGTTGCTTGCTTAAATGTTCAGCTCATTTAGCTCTACAAAAGTTTCTATAGGGTCGAAGTTGTCAGATGACCCCTTTAAGGGGTTATGGCCCTTTAAAGGTGAAAAATAGTATTTTTTGCTTTGGAATGAAAACTATTGCAGACAGAGATAAGCTTTTATTGCTTAAACATTCAGCTCAGTGAGCTATACAAAAGTCTTCAAAGGGTTGACATTAAGACCAGGTGAGCGATTCAGGCTCCTGGGAGCCTCTTGTTTTATAATGTCTACAAAATCTGGAAAACGAAGTTTATTTTTAAGTCCACAACAATTCAGAAAAGTACATTTTATTTTATTATTGAGATTATATTTGTCTGATGCATTGTCCTAGGCGTGTGCTGGCCCGGGTCGTCGATTCGTTTCTGGTTCGTCTGGTCGTCATCTCGATCTGTGCCCATGCCGTCCCTCAAGTTAAACCTTTCATGTCTGTCGTCGTCACGCCTGTTAAATCCACCTCCTCGACGATTCCAGTCTTGAAGATTTGGCGGTGGGTTTCCATCTGGGTAGTATACGCCATCAACATAGAGCTTATCGACAACTAGTTTTATCCTATGTTTTTTTTCTTTTGTATTCCTTTAACTTCGGAATTAGTTCTTTCCTGCGGTCTGCAACCTCTCAAGGATATTGCTGGTAGACCTTGTATGATTTTCCACGGAGATTTTCCGGTACAGCCCTAATGACCATATCATGGTCCGAATAGCGAACGAATCTACCAATAATTGCTCGGTGTTCAGTTTTTGGGGATTTACGTAGACGATGAACGTTTTGAAAGCTTATTTCTGTGTCAATTTTGAGTTCAGTATTAATGAAGTCTTTCAAAATAATTTCCGTATTTTCGCCCTCATTTTCTGGGATTCCTTCGAAAATCAAATTGTACTTCATAGAGTGGGTATGCAGGCGCAGCAACTCCTCTTTAAGATGTTCATTTTCTCGCAAGAGATACCCTCTGTCGTTGTCAATTTTATTCATTTTCCTTTGTATACACATGTATTTGTATCACGTGACCACCATCCCCACCAATTTTGAAAAACTGCATATCAAAATATAGCCCTAAACATACGCTTTAGAATATATAAACATATTTTGCCAGACTATTTTATAAAACAAATTATTGTCTTTTGAAAAGTCTAATGTCGTTTAAATTTGGTTAATTTGCAAGTGGTTGAAGGTCCGTGCGGTCAAGATATTTTTTAAACTATGAATAAAATTTTGTACAATTTTGTATTGTCATGTAGAAAAATATATATTCGTTAAGAATATATCAAGTTTAGCTTGATTTAAATCTTTTTTATGCGAACATTTTACGTTTTTTATTGTATAGGCTAGAATTTTTCTCTAGCCAATTAGGCCATTTTTAGACCGTCTGGTCGAGATTCTGTCAATAAAAAAATTATGCATCGTATGATAGATATTTAATTTTTCTTTTAAAAATCACATTATTTTTTTTTAAATCAAGGCACTACAACGAAAATTACAACACGAAACATACTAAAAATGCCTGGCCGGTTTTTTTTCCCGGCCGGGTTTTAGACCTCCCCCAGGCGACGGGATACGTTGTGGATAACAACTGACACAAGACGCAGACCTCACTACATGAATAAACATACAGTACATGCAATGGTAAGGCAAAAACAATATTTTTTTACCAAGTCCAAGTTACGACTTACGTCCCTCAAACAGGTGTGTCTGTCTCATATTATTTGATATATGGCTTTAGTATGAATGGATAACAAATATTCTATTCACCCTCGTTTATTGTTGTATTGTTTTTAAACTGTGTTGTGAATTGGACGTATTTTTATGTTTTATTCTGTATTAGCTGTTTTGTCTTAAATCAACATTTTCTGACATTTGTATTCTCTATATTTACCTTCTTGTAAATGAAGAGAACATTTTTGTTTCCAACACATAACATGCAATTAGTTTACAGCTTAAAACCAAGAATAAAGTATAAAGCAAATAATCAAAGACCAATCTCTCATTACAAACTATTAACAATATAAATGTAGCGCTCCTTCAATTAGGTCGGGAGAGATCGTTTAGCCTAAAAATTCCGTCATGCGTAACTTCGTTATATTCGTTTGTTTCCGACATCCGGTTTTCAAAGTTGTTAAGGTTTTATGTAAATCAGATATGCACTTACACAATGATAATTTAGCCTAACAAGAAAACAAAAAGAAATGAATGCCAAATTTAGTGTATTTATTTGAAAGAATTTGAAAGAATTATTTTCCGGCAAACTCCGTGAACAATCTGACATAGCGGATAAATTTTTGAAACGTCATTAAAACATTTAACATTTTAGTACGTGTTTTTTTATATAATAAGTACGATGCCGTTTTCATAATGTTAGCTTGAGTACAAATTCATTTCATAACTTCACTTGAATTATGCTAATAGTAATTGTAGCTTGCAGTTTAAAAAGGTTTATATTGCCGCGAAGTGTTATTTTACGCCGTTTTACTACCGTTTAGCAAAAAGCCCGCGAAACCGGACGCCATTGTTTGTTTTTAAGGTAAATGAAAGAATAAATCTTACATTTTCAATGAATTCACCTTTTAAATACAAAAACCAAAGCATAAGAATCATTTCCTTTACTCAGGGAGTAAATTAATTTGATATGGTCCCTTCCGAAGGACTAGCATCGTTTCTTGAGACCATCCTCGTAAATGGTGTCAAGAGAGAGTCAGAAAATCGGTTCATGAAATTTTCACCCCTGACGAGGATCGAACCACGAACGTCGGTGTTAGCAGTCCGACGCGTTAACCACTACACCACCGGCTCTATTACATTAAATTCACCCCCTCCTTGGGCTTGGGCAGTCAGGCAGTGAATGTATGTCCCCCCTTTTGACAAAAATATTTCTTGCACACAAGTGACGATATGATGAAGGGGGGGACATGAAGACTGTGGCAAACATTTGCAGTGTTACATGAATTTACAGGAGGCTTGCATGGCCACTCCCTCTTTATTTTAGAAAGGCAGTGCATGCATGTCCCCCCTTTTGGCTAAAAATATTTATGAAAAGAATTATTCTCATTGAAGCCTCGAATTGCCAGGGGCCTTGACCTCTACATGTAGCTGCAGTTCCTAGCTTTATGGTCTTTTTGATATTTTAGCATTTTTAAGGAAAGAATTTCAAGCGCCTCCGCCCCACCCCCCCTCCCCCCATTTGAAAAAATATTTGTACACACTTTGCACACACGTAATTTAGAATTAGCCTGAAGAACAGCATGCCCATTAATTCACACACCTTGGTATGTAAATCATAGAAACAGTAATTTGAATGTATAAATCGCAAGTTGATATGTTGCATGTATTACATCCTACTTATTGTATTGAAGGTATTAATGTTGAATCTCATTGGTTTAGGAGTGAACAATACTCCAAAGTACTGAAAATCCATGGTATTTTGGTGAATTTCGGTTTACAGTTCATAATTTGTCACTACGACTATTTTAGCCTTTTCATTGGAAATCTACAGTACTGTACAATATTAGTCATAGTCATAGCTGACGCGAGCGTTGATAATAAAAACAATTGAAAAAGACTGTTTGTCTATGTTTCCTTTTGGAAACTAATGCGAAACAAACGTAAATATGGTAAAGAACAAGTTGAATAAAAATAATTACTAACAATCAATAAATAATGTAACAAAACCATGTACCATATCGTATCTTGGGGTAAGTGTTTCGTTGATTTTCACGATTCCGAAGCAGTGCTCTTTTAGTGGACTCAAGACTTGGTAAAATTCATTGGTGCTACAGACATGCCCAGTGATTTTCATTATCAGTCCAACTAGGCGGACCAGATGTCCGTCAGTTTTTTGGGTCATCATGTATTTAATTGTTATTTTTCGTTGTTAAATATTTCACACACTGTAATATTGTGTCATCTTGCATATTTTTGCCAAGTTTCTTTTTGGTTGCCGCATTCAAATTTAACAAAAAACAATGTTTAAATTGATGTTAATCACCATTTTGGACAAATTCTATAAAAAAAGTCATATTTCAAAGACATGTGTAAAAAAAGGATCTCAACTTACAATAATTGCCAAATACTTTGTTGCATCATTTTTAAAACTGGCAAATTTAACATGGTCCATTCAAATAAAAGACAGTGAAATTATGGAGCCAAAATAGGGTCTAAGAGCCCCTACCCCTTTTAATATGCAAAAGTTTACAACCTCAAGGTTAATTTTTATAGTCCAACAGCAGAACCTGTGGGGTATGTGAGCATGCTCACTAATTTTTTTTTTTCATTTTTGGTCGGATTTCATGGAGTGAAAAATCTGGGTTTTAAAATGGTGAATGTTGGCCTGGGCGGGGAAGAAATTTTTGTAACAGTCTTCTCAACAACTGCTAATCACAGCCATTTGATATTTTATACAGCATCAGGGTGGGGTCCCAATATGTGGGATAGGATTTCAGGCATGTCGCTCACCTACTTCCTGTTTAACGAAATCCAGTCATTTTTGACTTTGACAGATTTTTAATGTTTTTTTAAGTATACAAAAATATATATCA
Organism: Arcuatula senhousia; assembly: GCA_963971305.1. Taxonomy (NCBI): domain Eukaryota; kingdom Metazoa; phylum Mollusca; class Bivalvia; order Mytilida; family Mytilidae; genus Arcuatula; species Arcuatula senhousia. The sequence goes on along the minus strand of OZ020315.1, from coordinate 47,179,442 downwards.
TCTACATTGACATATTCATTTTTTGTAAATACTTATAGATTTATTGGCCGGATTTCAGGGAATGAAAAATCCGATTATAAAATGGTGAATGTCAGGCGGTGGGTGGCGTGTGTGGAAAAAAATTTGTAACAGTTTTCTTAGCAACTACTAATCACAGCCACTTTATATTTGGTATGCAGCATTAGGGTGGGGTCCCATAACGTGGGAACTGATTTTAGGTCTGTTGCTCACATACTTCCTGTTTAACGAAATCTGGCCATTTTTGACTTTGACAGATTTTTTTTAAATCCTAAAACAAATTGATATTGATTTTCCTCTTACATGATTTTTGACAGATCTACAATGTAATCTCCTCAGTGCTTTCACAATTTATGGATGGTCACTCCTGAACTTTTTTTTATCAAATATTTTATGATATGTGGTGGAAATGGTAGATAATTGTTTACTTAATCAAATAGAAAAAAGAAAATGATAGGTCCGTGTGCTCGTTTTTGAGATAAATGACGTAAAGAATTTGGAGGGAAGTCAGACTCTTCTAGATTTTACATAACTTTAACAGGTCTTAAAAACCATGAAGTTGTATCAAGAATTTCAAGAAATTTTATATAATTGGTTTTTAAGGGTTATAAAATCAGAAAATATAAAAAGTAGGGGTCAGTGTGCAAAAAAAAATCTTCAATATTTAAAGGCAAAGTCTAGAGGAGTTCCGAAATCAGACTGACAAGAGTGACCTTCCTTAAGTTTGTTTCATTTCCCTGTACAAAATATCCCTTATTAATTTTAGTTACAAAATACAAGATATGTTATGTACACTCCAGCTAGAATGGATTAATCAAAGCCGTGATGCCGTAAAAACATGTTAAAGTTTAACTTAAGTATGTTTATGGTTAAGAAAATGAAAAAAAAGTGTGTGATAAGTCAGAATCAGGACTTCAACAGAATTGACAATCATTGAATGAGAACTTGAGGAATGGTCAGTATAAACTAACTGTAGGCCTAGGCAGAAACAAAATGAACAAGAAGGATGGATTTTGTAATCAATCCATTAAAGGAAAGCTTGAAATAAATACAATAATCTTAACTTAATTGTAGTAGATTAAATGTTGTCTTTTTGGCCGGAATTCACTAGTGAAAATCTAGGTTAATATGGAGTAGGCATTGCCTAAATGCGAGCATAGCTAAAAGGGACTACGTTTTGTTTATTTTCCAATATTTCCATTTGCTTATTTTGGGGCGAGATGGTATGGGGCGATCAAGGAATTAGAATACAAAAATAAAAATTGAAAAACATTTGACTTTTATGATTGGCCCAATGTCAAAATAAAGTAATTAAAATTCATATCTTGCCTCAAAATATCTATTATGTTTGGGCATTTATGTGTATAATACATTTTAAATAAAAATCCTATGTTTACATGCATCATTACTTTTCAATGTAAATTGACTGATTGTCTCTTTTGTTCAGATTTCAAAATCAGGATGCCAAAGCAAAAAGTTAAAAGAAAAAATGTACCTTCCCAGAGAAGACCAAAAAAAAAGACAAACAGATAAGGAGCCATGTCTTGATCCTATCAAGCATGACCACTGTTATTACAACACGGAGAAAGAAGAACATGTGCATCACCTACAATTGCCAGACATTGGAGTTGATTCATATATGACAGAAGCCATCATCCAGGATGAGCAGGACTTGGGCATGAATATATTCATGGAAGAAGAAACCTGTACGGTACAAGATGCCATTGAAGAGGTAGAACTTACTGAACTTGATGACATTATATTGTCTTTTGATGAGATGAAAGGCAAGCTTGTATCTGCATTTCAAGATGACAACTCTGTTGTGTTGGTAAATTCGCCGGAGATGATTCAGATATGCCAGATCTATCCAGCTACAGAGACGGTGTGTGTAAAACTGAATGTTAACATATACAGAGACATGAACGTCAAAGTGTTTGTCCACAAAATTGAGCTTCGATCTGAACACAGCTTTTGGCATGGACTACCTTTAACCTATAACTGTATTAGAAAGGTGAAAGACTTGTTAAAAAAACTTGACAGTTACCAAATATGTTGTGGAAACTTTGATCCAGATTTGATAGAAGGAATTCCAATAGGTAGTGCTGTAACCCAGGCCAGTCCAGATTCTTCAAATAGCCAGGGATTCCGTGAAGGTGACTTTGGGGCTGCTTATTCATCAAGTGTTAGGAACATTAATTGCCAGCTACTTGTTAATGGTCAGCGTTGTTCTCCTTGCAGCCAGCTTAGACGTGTTCTTGTAGCGAGACGTTACAGACAGCAGGAAAAGGACAAAAAACCAGCAACTCCTGATTATGTTCACTACAAGAAACAACACAAGAACATGACAAGACAAGAACTTATATTTAAGATAAAACAACAAAAAGAAGTGATCAGTAGTTTAGAGACAGAAATACTAAGAACAAAGCAGCAATTCCAGAAGGAGCTTTCCAGTAAAGGTGTAAATTTAGATTTATGCCAGTCCTTAGAACTAAAAGACACCATGTCAACATGTACTTCAGAAATTGAACAAGCCTTTCCCGACGAAAACTCCTACCAAAGATTATTCTGGTCCGAGCAGCTGAAGTGTATGAATGTTCGCTCACAAAAAGGTATGTTTGATAAAAATAAATACACTTTATTTGTTGAGTGGAATACTTGTACATGTAACAGTTTACAAAAAAAATAATGACTGATACTATTATTTTTTTTTAAATCTAACATATACACGTATGTTCTACATGTACATGATGAAAATTTTGAAAGTAAGAATACGACAGATATTAAATTAAAAAAAAGATGCCTTGTTAATTTGTATTGTGCAATTAAACGGATTCCTCCTACATGAACATGACTTTTGTTTACTTTGAAAAATGCAATGTTTCATGTGTACCATGTATGATGTAAATAATTTTGAACTCTACAAATCTAAAAATACACGGTACAGAAGAACATATATAACAAAAAATGGGAGTATAATGCATTTATTTGGATATTAATGAACAAACCTTTTTAAAGTCATGAAAGTACAGTAAAAATAAATATATCAATACATACATGTACATGTACATGTATGTATGAATAAACATGTATTACAATTTACATTCATTTATTTTTCAGGTATGAGATGGCATCCAATGATTGTAAGATGGTGTCTATACTTAAGACAGAAGTCGACCGCTGCATACGATGCCTTGAGGGACTCAGGATTTATCAGACTGCCCAGCACAAGGACTCTGTTTGACTATTCGCATTATACAAAGAGTGGGAATGGTTTTATGCCAGATGTTATTGAAATGCTGAAAGGTGAATGTGACAAGAGAGACATGTACAACCCAAATACAACTTGGAAGAACTTTGTAGGGGTTTTATTCGATGAAATCAAAATAAAGTCCGACTTGGTATATGACAAACACACTGGAGAGTTAATTGGCTACTGCAATTTAGACAAAGTTGGAAATCAAATGTTGGAATTTGAAAAGATGTCTAAGAACAATGACAGCAATGATGTGGCAAAATACATGCTTGTTTTAATGGTGAGAGGTGTTGTTACAGACTTGAAGTTCCCTTTAGCAGGATTTTCTACAATGAGCATAACAGCAGACTTCCTGTATCCTATAATTTGGAAGGCAATTCGCATATTGGAAACCAGCTGCACGCAACTACGTGTTTTGTTCTTAACCTGTGATGGTGCGTCTGCTAATCGTAGATTTTTCAACCTTCATGGACAGGACAATGACTTTATTCATTACACAGACAATCCATTTGCAACTGATAACAGGAAAATTTTCTTTGTCTCTGATGTTCCTCATCTATTGAAAACAACTAGAAACTGCTTCAGCAATTCGTACTCGCACAAAAACACCAGGAAACTTTGGAACGATGGTAAAGACATCTCATGGATTCATTTACTGACTTTGTTTGAACAGCATTGTGAGCTTGCATTATACAGTCCATGTCCAAAGCTTACCAGAAGCCATGTTGATATGACCACCTTTGGATGTATGAAAGTGAATTTAGCAGCACAGGTATATAATTATATTTTAAATTCAAAAATACTGTAAACATGTCATAAAACATGTACATGTATATGTATATCAGATATTCGAAAGGATTTTTCTTATATGATTATTACACATGCAACTTGTTTTTTTTTAATGAATTTTTAGGGGGGGGCAATTATTAATTGTAGGATGTTACAGCCAATACATGTACATGTGCACATACAGTATTGAATATGTAGAATTTATAAAAAAAAAATTCACTGACACTGGGACAAAAAAGTGAAATACTATATCTTGATCATATGTTAATTATAATGTACATTTTGTACATACATGTACATGAAAACTGGAGAGAAAAAAAACACATTCATTTTGGCCATGGCATGTCATATAGATTTGCTTGTTAAAAGAGCCCAATGATTTTATTCATGTTATTATTTACTTTGAATTATGACTGTATCCATACATGTGTGCATGTATTATTTTATATGTATTTTTTGCAGATAATGAGTTCCACTGTGGCTAATGCCTTAGAAATGATGTATGGCGATCATGTTAGCGAGACTGTCAACTTCATAAGGAAGATAAACAGGTTCTTTGATTGTTTGAATGTACGCAGTCTTTATGAGGGCAGAAACAAACGAAACCCAGATCTAAATCCATATACCAGCATTGATGATGAGAGACTTCAGTGGTTTATTTAATGATTTCTTAAACTACTTCAGTAATTGGGAGCAGTCAGTTTTACAAAGACCAGGGGAACTTTCTACAAAACAGCGTAATGGTAAGAATAAAAAAATTACTACATGTACTTATTTACATAGAAGATAAATAGATGTGAAATATGTATAGAACATGAATAAGGAGTGGAATGAATATATAACATTTGTTGTGAAAGTGTTTGTACCTGTACCTGTATGTGTTAGTACATTTAGATGCACTTCTTTTCAAGTAAAATTTAACACACAAAAATGACAAAAGTTAATCACAAAATAGCGCCCTCTTGAGCATACAGTATAACAGTTTAACACCTCATACATGTATATACAACATCATGTATCTATAGATTAGAACTCCAACATGTCCAAAGACAACTGATTTTTATAATTTAATATAAATTTATGGTATGTATGTTTTATGTTGATACTTTTACATGTAGATGTCAACATCTCAAATACGTACAACTGTTTTATTGTTTTACAGGTATGATGCTTAGTCGACAGACATTGACGGGTATAAAGATGAGCGTGTTATCCATCACTGAATGTGTCAAGTTCATGTTGAATGAAGGAGCAGATTTTGTTTTCACTCACCATTTCAACCAAGATCCTTTGGAGCAACATTTTGGACACTATAGACATAGAGCTGGTGACAATTCAAATCCAACTGTATTTAACGTCAGACACATGATGACACAGATGAGAGCCGTTGGGGCACAGGCATTGGCACCAAAGCGTGGGAATATTAACAATCAAGAAAATGTTTGACCCCCCATTGACAATAGTAAATTGCCAAAGCGAAGGAATTGAAATCAATGCTAATTGGAAAGAAATGACTTTTAATGAAACAAAATGATATAATTGAACAAATTTATATGCGCTCAGGAAACATGCTAAATACAACATTATAAGACATTGGCAGCAGAGTTAGAAGATATTTATTTTTTTATTTTTAAGTTAATGTTTTGATTATTTGTAAATTGTAAATTTTAATAATTGTTGCTACTGAGTAGCAGTTAAGTACATGTAGATATATTTTTGGACAGATGAAACCACTTAAATGTGCATTTTTAATGTGTGTGGTTTTTTTTTCTTCTTTTAAAACGATTGCCTTAATATTTTTTTGGTATACATGTAGATATGATCAAATTGCCTTTTCTCTCAAGTTGATGAAACTTTAATTGTTTAAGAGGTTCATCTTTCTTTTTTAATTTTATTTCATGCATCTATTTAGATCATATTTGTGAAAGTCATCATGTTAACCTATAGGACACATCAATTTAAATAATAGATTGTCATTCACCCATGTTATAAAATTTGGGGCTGGTGGGGGATCTTTTATTTTTTATCAACCATTATTTAAAATGCAATTAAAATGATTAAATTTACCCAAATAATGGTTAAAAGTACATGTAGAATAAAAGGAGGGGTGCTAACCTTTATGTAAATTTTATTTGATGTGGACTAAAAAATTACATGTATATAATGTTATAAATACAAGTTTAACCAACTTATATCAATTACTTATTTCTTTCTAAAATTTGCCAATTGGAATTGACAGCCAAAGAATCTACCATGAATGTAAGCACTAGTTTGCTTTGAATAGTCATGATGATTGAAATGATTTATTTTTTGTAATCATTTCTTGGAATGACTTTTGGTTGTAATATGTGTTTTTGTTAGTTATGGTTTGGGTTTTTGTAGTGATTTGGACAACCATTTTTGTCTTGGTCTTTTTCATGGAACATATACACGAGAACAAACAACACAATTCATGATTCTTTTGGAATTTCAACTTTTGGCCAGAACTTTTCTGGTGAGACTTATTCAAAACATGTGTCAAGACCAACTTATCATTCATTTCATGGAATTTACATGTATACACAAGAACAAACTGTACAAACATTCATGTTTCCTTTTGAATTTCAACTTTTGGCCAGAAGGTTTCTGATGAGTCCTTTTCAAAATATGTGTCAAGGCAAAAGTTATCATTCATTTCAAGTTCATTTCATGGAACTTATACATTAGTACAAACTGGACTAACTTTCATGTTGTTTTTTGTTTTTTAATTTCAACTTTTGGCTGGAATGAATCTGACGGATTGAGGTCTTTTATAGACAAATCATGCATCATTTGACAAACTTTGCTAATGACAGTTCTTTGATTTTTTATTTTCCACAAAGGAAAGAATGCAAGCAAAATAACAGGATTAATCATTTCAGGTTCATTTCATGGAATTTGTTCACAAGAACAAACTGTACAAACATTCATGTTTCCTTTTGAATTTCAACTTTTGGCCAGAAGGTTTCTGATGAGTCCTTTTCAAAATATGTGTCAAGACAAAAGTTATCATTCATTTCAAGTTCATTTCATGGAACTTATACATAAGTACGAACTGGACCAACTTTCATTTTGTTTGTTGGTGTTTTTTTTTTATTTCAACTTTTTGCTAGGATGAATCTGACGGATTGAGATCATTTATAGGCAAATCATGCATTTGACTGTGACAAACTTTGCTTACAGCAATTCTTTGATTTTTTATTTTCCACAAAGGAAAGAATGCAAGCAAAATAACAGGTTTCATGAAATGGATATAGATATTTTGATTGTAATAATTAACCAAAATGACTGCATCAACTGATTCTTTAAATAACTCATTATGACAGATATTTATTACAGAATAAGTTACTTTGTACATAAATATAACATGTGACAAGGAACATAAAAACACAATTCTATTTTATACATGCATGTAACATAAAAACACAATTCCATATTATACATACATGTTACATGAAAACAAAATACTGTATTATACATAAATGTAGCATGCAACACATAATTACACTTTAAGCATGTATAGAGATACAGCACTAATCTTAGTCATGTAAATAGCATAGCAACAGAAACTTATCATATTAAATTAATCAATTAATCATAAATGACTATAAGTATTAAAACTTTAATAAATGACATTTCAAATGTTTTTTGATGCACAAAAAAAAATTAATTTAGTAACAATATGAAAGCACAAGCAAATGCATGTTAGTAATACAAACAGACACGAAAGTGAAATTAAAAATTTTATACCGACATTGTACTTTGCGAATTGTTTACAATCAGGAAGATACCTTAATTAACGTTCTTGTCCTTCAAGACTTGTCTTAGACTTGATGAGGTGCGATTGGTATTTGCGTTTGTAATTATTTTGTTTCTCTGAACTCTTGTTACAGCATGACCACGGATAGTCAGGAAAAGATGTATAATGTCTTCAGTTATTCTAGCAACTGTGTCACATTCTTCACTGTTAAAAATCTGGTCGACATAATGTTTCACCATAAATCTTTCCATCATGGACTCTTTGAGAGGAGCGAGAAATAAAGAGTTGGCACTATAATTTTCACTCACTGTTGATCTAACAATGTTTTCTAATTCTCTAACAAGAAGGAAGAATTGGTCACTGGGTTTCTGAAGCCCGCCCCTATTTTGTTTCTTGAACCACTTGCTGTAGGAAGTTACAAAAGATGAAACATCAGAATGGCATACAAGTTTCTCTATTAATGACAAGTTCTTGCATGATAAGACACTGTACCTTTTCTTCAATGCTTTGATTATATAACCAGCAATATAAAACAAAATAGATTGATCATTACAACTTACTGCTGACTGTTGATGTTCTGACCTGGTTTTTAACATTTTTATTTTCTCTCTGAACATTTCACCAACTATATCCTCAAAGAACAACTGTAGAAACAAATGAATGACAGAAGGCTTAAATTCTGGACAAAGATTACACATATCACTATTGAGCGATGTATCTAAACGTACTCTGTGTAAGTTACGAAATAGCTGTTCTCTGTCACCGGTTGATGTTATGTTTGAAGCACTATCAACAAAAACATAATGCATGGCTTTCTGTAACCTGGTTATTATCAAGTTTGATGAAGTGGCAATGGAACATAAACTGATGATTTCTTTTGATGATATAAAAGGATCTTCAGCAATGTTCTGTAAGGATTTCTTATATGCAATTGGAAAGACTTTGTCGAAATCATTATCTACAGGCACCTTGGTCTTACTTTCAGAGGCGGGAGAAACCTTGTTGTCAGAAGCTCTTGCATCAATGTTGTGTTGCTTTTTCACATGGCCTCGAAACCCAGATATTGTCTTAAGAATTTTCTGGCATGCTGGACACATATACTGAACTTGGGTTTGTGTTTCTGTCAATTTCTGTTTTTTGCTTGGTTTGGAATTCTCATCATCACTATTGGGTTCAGTGTCATACTCAGTGTATTCACCTAACAACAAATCAAGATTAATTTCATCATCATCCCAAGACAAAAAATCTGACATTTTTGTAAATTAATAACATTAAGAACATACACTTAATGGCTATAATGGAATGAAGTTATGAGTGGCTATATGTTTTTTTTTCAGGTTCATTCTTTATTTTACTCAATTATCTACTTACATTTCCATTGGTCATGCCCTAAATTGAGTTTGATTTTCCATATTGAATTGGTTCTTTTATCTTATCTCATTTAATGCATAATTATTTATGAAAAAACATCAAAGGGGATCATGAGCAAATTATCTGTTGTTAGCTGTAGACTGTTGTGATAATGAGCTCATTATTTAATTAATATTAGCTGTAGACTGTTGTGATAATGAGCTCATCATTTAATTAATTTTAACTTATTTAATCACAAAAGTGCTGATCAAAAAATATAATCACGCTTTTTCAGATTAATCAAATCAATTTACACACCTTTTAAGATCATCTATTACTGATAATTATGTTAATTTTTCGCTTTTCGTTGCTTTCACACAACACTGATGATAAATCGAAAGTGAAAGTGAAGTAGCGTAAGACGCGAGCGACAGTAGCGAGTTTAAACAAGGGAAGCAACCACAATTACGTTCATACGAAATCTCGCGGTAAAATATCGCTACGGAATATATGAACGGGATATCGCGAGACTTGATTCCTTCTATTCTAATTCCTTGGGGCGATTAAGCTTCGAGACACGTTAGTTTCGTACGTGCATTTAACCAAGACGAAACGAGCAGCTTATGTGTATTTATTATTTTAAGAATATTATTTTCTTGATAAAAGCGCAATTTATTATTTTTTTAAGCATTATTTCTTTTCTTATAAATTATTTTAACATTCACTCCGGTCCTGTAAAAATAATAACCCTTTCCGGACCATAAAAAATCTAAATCAGCATTAGCAAATTTCTCGCGGAAACAAATACCGTAGAGCTCTCCGCTCAAGCGGGCACTTCGTGCCTGCTTGCGAGCTATGCTCGCTATAAAATGGTGAATGTTGGGCAGGCAGGCGGGGAAAATACTTTTGTAACAGTTTGCTCAGCAATTACTTATCACAGCCTCTTGATATTTGGTATGCAGCATCAGCATGAGCTCCCATAGCGTGGGATTCAATTTCAGGTCTATTGCTCACCAACTTCCTGTTTATCGACTTAGTTAATTTTTTAGACTATTGTTCAATAATAGAAAATTTTCGTTACAGTTTTCTCAGTAACAACTAATCACAGCCTCTTGATATTTGGTATGCAGCATCAGCATGGGCTACCATAACGTGGGATCCGATTTCAGGTCTGTACTTCCTCATACTTCCTGTTAAACGAAATCTGGCCACCTCTGTCTTTGACCCATTTTTATGCCTGTCGAACAATAATACATTTTTGTACACTTTTAGCTTTTTATTTAAAACAAACAATACAAGTCCAATTTAAATCATTGCAGCTGCTTTGATAATTTTTTGGGCTTGGAAAATTAATGTTGGGACTAAAGGCTTCAAAGTCAAAAAGCTTAGGGCTTCTGCTTGCCAAAAAAAAAAATTCAACCCCAGTAATAATAGTGCAATGAAAACAACACTTGAATTTGCTATAGAAGAATCTAAACAGAGTGAATCAATATAATGGAAATGGGACGATAAAAAGGTTTCACAGGAATGAAAATTATTTTTAAATTCTTCATATCAGAGTATGATACATGTGCGTAGAGGAAAAGGGTCTAATGTGACTGCAATATTTATTCTTAGTGCTCTTAGTTTTAAAAAAAAAATTCTCAACATACATGTATCTTGAACTTAAAGGAGACATGACATGAAAGTAAAAAATTCAAAAATGTGATTCATTTATACCAACTAAACAAATGAAATAAGTCCCGCACGTAAATTCAACCTCTAAATACTTATTTCAAGGAGATAATACATAAAATTTAGGACCCTGAATAATATGCATATTTTGACTCCGGAAGTCACCGATATCGACGCTATACGTCATTGGTGACTTCTAAGCCACGCCTCCCTTTGAAATAATAATGAACATATATAGTGTTCTCTAAAAATTTCCATTTATCGATGTCTAGCACGAAACTGACCTTTCTCTGTGAATGTTGTAAACACTGAAGGACATTTCACCTATATGAAGATTTTTTATGATTTTGAATTAAAATAATTAATTTTGGAGTATTTTTTAAAACTTGCCAACGGTGGAACTTTGCGTTCAAATACCATTGATGCTACTACAAAAACACACATGTTGAATTGATATGTTTTCTTTTTCCTATTATTTTGACAGTAGAATCATATAAAATAATTTTTTTCTTCTGATAAATTCTATTGAATTAAGCTGCAGTTTATTGGAATAAGAAAACCATGTAGGATGTAGAAGGACTGTGCGTCTTGGGATCGGTCACATATTAAAAAGACAATGTATTTTATGATATTAAAAGGTGCTAACAATTTTATACTTATTAGTGTAATTTTGACAAGTACCTGTTGTACATGTGCACGGCAATAAAACTTATATCCAGACAGCACTTGTCCAAACCTGGACTTTGATTAAAGAATATTGCGTAATTTAACGGGTTACCGGTAAAAACTCTCACCTATAAACTATCCCACAGCTCTCGACATCACCTATAGGTGTGATGACCGAGCAGGGATTAAATAAAACTGATTTGTTTTGGACGTACAAATTTACCTTCACCTAGGCGCTAATAAATTGGTTCGTTTTATGATCTTCACCGCATTGATAACCCATTTTTGCTCAACCAACATTTCGAGGTTTTTTGTTTGTTTGTTTTGTTTGTTTTTTGGTTCAATTTTCAAATTTGCCATAAACAATCTACATATGGTACAATATTAAAAACGAAAGAATATGGAATATGTGCCAGAAAGACACGATCCACATTTTTGGTTTGATTTTGATAAATGTACAAAGCAAAATTTCACTGCGTGTGAAGCGCTTTTCTGGATAAACCTTCATCAGACACGCTGGGAGTAGAAAAACTTGGAAAACCGGTATAATATTAGATTCGATTAAACAAAACAGAAGCCAAAAAATATTACAACAATGACCAATGAGATTTTATCAAATTTTAAAGAAATAGTCAAACGTTGTCAAATTTTGGAAATATGTAAACTGTGTCTTTCCAACACATATTCCAGTACTCGAAAATATATAAGAGCATACAACTGAAGCACGGGGAAGCTTTCTACGACCTCCACACGGCACTAAAGCCAAACTCTGCAATAATATTAAAAACGAAAGAATATGGAATATGTGCCAGAAAGACACGATCCACATTTTGGTTTGATTTTGATAAATGTACAAAGCAAAATTTCACTGCGTGTGAAGCGCTTTTCTGGATAAACCTTCATCAGACACGCTGGGAGTAGAAAAACTTGGAAAACCGGTATAATATTAGATTCGATTGAACAAAACAGAAGCCAAAAAATATTACAACAATGACCAATGAGATTTTATCAAATTTTAAAGAAATAGTCAAATGTATGCATGAAATATGAAGCTGGCAAGAATTTTTTTATATGTTCAACTTTATTTCAATCATGAAAAAGATCAGGCGCGTACACGTACGTTACCCTTTCGAAAACCAAAAACCAAAAGTCATTGTAATGATGCAATTATCAGGAACATACATGTACGTTCCTGAATCCATGCAGGCTTTCATAGTCGACACTTTGTATCAAAACCACACCTTAATTTTATTGGCGGTCCCCTTACGTAAAATCCTGCGTAAGGGTCTGAGGATATCCAGGGTCTGCGGCGGCGTACATGGATTGGAAAAAAATCATGCCATAACACAGGGATGTCTAAAACAAGTTTTATCAGTTTTATTTAATCCCTGCATAACAGAAACATTTTTTAATGCATTTTCTTCATTCAAAAAGATGGGTTTTGAAAAAAAAAATAAATGTTGTTAAATATACATAAAAGGTTCTTCTTATTCTTCTTCTTCTTCTCTCTGTGTAGAACTGGAGTCGTTTCCGACAACTCAGTTTAAAAATTTAGACTCACTAGCTAAATCAAGGTATTATTCTATTTTATTTCTTGGGTAAATTAAAAAATGAATTACAAAGTACCGAAACATTACCATGGTCCTCAAAAACTATCATGATTTTTTTTGGACCAGCATTAGTCTGACCTCTGAGTCTTACCCTTTTTTGTTTATGTATTCATGCACTTTATAAAAGCGAATAAAATATGCTTAAACTAAACTAATAAATCTGAGGTATTTTAGTTTAATTTTCTCAAATAATAAAAATAAATTTGGATTGCTACATGTATGTCTGGTGAATTTTATTTGATTAAATAATATATAATTATTTTGATAATTACAGAAAACATAGCTTAGCCTTTTTACATGTATGTTTGACTTTTATCGGTGTGATTTTATGTTAATAGTTGCCCTGATCCTATAAGAAATTATGTAGAAATCAACACAATTTACACAGAAAATCATTGAGTCCTAATGCAGCTTGTCACCAAATACGTCACGAGACCACGTGATCTTTATCTCATTAAAATCGAAGACCAAAGGATCGCCGGTAGTTTAGATCAAATAAACAGTCTAATTAATAATAATTGTTGGAAATAAGTTGTGGAAATATATTCTATTAGCCTTTATTGACAATAATAAACCAAAAAATGAAAATATGTATTTTCGTGTCATGTCTCCTTTAACATACACTGTATATTGAATAACACATCAAGATACATGTATGTACCCCCAAACATTTCACTGCTGTCTCAAATTTTGACTTGATTTCTTACGCTTACATGTATTAAAGTGTTTCAATAATATTCATATTATCCATTATTTCTTATTATATGACTGATTTATTTTTATTTTTATTATTTTGTATTTCCAGGTTCCTGTAACAGCTTATTTACTGTTAATAATTAATAATTGTTGAGTAAGTCATGTTAGTTTCAAAACAGTTAAAGAATGAATATTTTTATTATTTATATTAATACAGTACACATGCACATGAGTGATGTTCATTTTCCATCACTGCTTTCCTAAAAAATTTGGTTACATTATGAATTATGAAAGAAACTTTAAATAAACTAATAATTTCATTTAATTCAATATTAAAAATTTAAAACAAGAACATGTCCATAAGACATAATGCCCAATCTAGAAACATTTGGGACGGGCGAACAGACTTGAACACTATGTGCACTCCTTCTTTCGTACATGTAGATGGTTATAAACCAGTGTTCTCCATAGGCCATTTAAGCTAGGTGTGCCAACCACATTTTTCCCAGAGCCGACCACCTTTCATTTTGGTAAGGTGGTCTGCAATTTTCATAAAATTCCATGTTTAATTAGGTCTTTTGTTACTAATTAAATAAAGACATTGAGTGACACTTTTATAACCCAAGCCAATTAAAACCATAGATCGATAGGTGACCAGCAAACATAAAAGAAATTTGCCGACAAGGTAAAACAGGAGTATCATATCATCCAATCAAAAATGGAGAAAATGTAAATAAAAAATTGCTGGCACGTGACGTGTCAAGAATGACATGCATCCATGTGGTTAATCCAAAGGTTTTATTGAAAGAAAAAGAATATTGATATTTACCTTCAACTTAGAAATAGTTTAATTCACAAAAAGAACATAAAACATACAATAAAGTTTGAATATTTGATGACAGAACTTCTGCAATGCTAATGAAGGATCAAGTGAGTGTGTTTGTTTACATTTGAGCTGTGATCATGTGACTTTTTGGCGGGAAAACTAACATATTGTCTAACGTTAACTATTAGGAAAAGAAAGATAACTCTAGCCCAAACAAAAAAAATAAAAGAAAAGCTATTATTACTGTATCATTGTTTGTATACAGTGCATTTTATGGTTTTATAAATTTTTTTTAAAACAGGGGGTCCTCAGAACAAGAGGGGGATCCAAATCTATTTTGACAAACTTTGCCAACAGTTTGCATGAAATCATAAATTTTTGCAACAAAAAAGGAACCTAGACCCCTGAACTTCCCTCTAGATTGGCCTCTGTAAAAAACCCGGTTGATTATGGTTAAGCAGTAGAAAAAACCCTGTTGATAAGTGTTTTTTTTTACCTTTTTGAAAAAAGGAGAACATTGTAAACACACAGTAACATTCTTTAAATATACAAAATACATGTACAAGGCTCCATTAATTAGGAGGTGAAGTGACTATTTTCACCAAATTTGCTAAAAAAAACCTCAACATTGTATATGTTTAATATAAATTAATGCAGCATTAAACTGGACCAAACCAATTTTAGCTGGAAAGACTGTTTAATGAAAAAGTAAACAGTTATTTTAATTTGTGCCATAATGTTGTGAAATTGTCATGCATGCATCATGTGCATTTTATTGCTTTGTGTGTACATGTAGGTGTTTTAATAAGCATATATACTCACTGTCCATTTTAAATAGTATGTATAAAATTCTTTTGTTTTTTCCAGGTTTGAAATGGATCCATTGTAGTGGACAAGTTTTGACATTTGATTTTCTGCTCAATGTAAGTTTAAATTAATGATTTATGCACATCCTAATTTTATTTTGAATTTTGCATTTTAATTGCCATGACTTGCAACATTTATGTATTAGTTTGCTAATTGATTTCTCCACCATGCATATTGTCCATTATTTCCTATTCAGACTTTGCCAAATAGTTCTGGAATAGGCCGGACTTTTGGTCCGATAACGTTACATCAATTGCCGGTCCGACTTAAACACAATCGGACCAAACTTATAAAGGACTTGGAAAATATATTTCATTTTAATACTTTTGTTCCCATTCAGTACAAATACTATTATGTCAATAAAGTGTGATGCCTACTGATGAGTCCCAATCACACTATTTTTGTTTTTGTTGTTTTTTTTTTAATCGTGTTCATAAAAAGGGACGAAACTCACAAGGCCGAACAGACCCAAAATTTTTCTTTTGGCATATAAATTAATTTTGCAAGATTTTGCTTTCTATTCTTAATGATAAAATTGAGTTTTCAAAAACAACTTCTTAATCAATTAATCAAAAATGGTCACAAAGGCCTTGGGAGTCTAGGCACATCAGATCCTATATTTATATCCAAAATAACCAAGTTGCAAAGGGTATAATGTTTTTGACTAGTCCGTCTGGCGTTTGTCCATCATCAAAATTTTCAGATCTCGGGTATAATATATCATAAGCTTTTGACATTTGGTATGTAGCTTCATGCAGGTATGGGTGACTGGGTCCCATATGGTGGGATTCATTTTCAGGTATGCCAATCATCTACTTCCTGTATAAGGAGTCAATTTAGACTTTTTTCACTCATTTTTCAGAGATAAAAATTTTCATAACACATCTTCAGCTATAATTAATCATAGGCTTTTGATATTTGATATTTAGCTTCAGGAAGGGGTCCCATATGGTGGGATTATTTTTTAGGTATCGATCATATGCTTCCTGTATAATGAGCCAACTCAGACTTTTTTCACTAAATTATCAGGATTGAAAAATGCTACCAGTATACATGTATATAAATATTTCAATCTCTATCAATGTCCTATTAGAGTCCATGTCCTGCCTGTGTCCACACTTGTTTATTAAAGAATTTAAACAATGAAAAGGAAAAAAGAACAGAACAAACATTAGCTTTTAGAAAATTAATGAGGTTTATCTATTTATAAAATAAACCAGTTTAATGAAAGCGAGATTAATAAATTTTCTT
This sequence comes from Arcuatula senhousia, assembly GCA_963971305.1. NCBI lineage: Eukaryota > Metazoa > Mollusca > Bivalvia > Mytilida > Mytilidae > Arcuatula > Arcuatula senhousia. The sequence continues at coordinate 47,162,664 of OZ020315.1, read as the reverse complement.
TTCTTTCTCCGTAATTTAATATCCGTATTTGTTCCGGGTTTTATAATTTTACTCGCGAGTTGACACACCACTATTAGTAGAGTGACGAAACGTGAAAAAGTCGTTTAGTTTTCGAGTTTAAATGACCCACCTGTCACATGGAATTTGATTGTCAAAAATGATAGATTGATTATTGAGCTTCCAAAAAATGTTTGTCGTCGCATAAAAATGTGGTGCCATCTGACGTTAAAATGACGTTTTTCGAAGGTACCCCCTTGGCACATACGTACCTACACCCCATCTAACCTAAAAATAAAATATTTCCGCTTATTATCTATAGAGTTCATGATCAGAAAACAAAAATATAAGGATTAATTAAGATTTTAGACGCAGTAAACAAAATAAATTTTAGTTTTTTGTAAATGTAATTTGTATCCGAATAAGAGCCAAAAACTGTCTAAAAAATTGAAGTTTTTCTCTACTCCCACAGCGAACTTGCACTTTTTCATTCTAAAAGTTATATAACTATGAAGTATTAAGTAAAAATGAAATAATAGCCGATTTAGATTTTAGAAAAATGCTTTTAACTTAAAGTTATATTGAATAGTTCAAGATTTTTTTTCGAGCAGATGACGTATTTTATTCGGAATATATACAGCACTTTCAACGAAATCGATTTAATTCTAACTCCAAGGTCATTTGTGTTTACATTCTTTGTTACAATATTAACCTTATTTCCTTTGTAAATTATGTTTGCTAAGTTTATAGTTGTTTTTGTTAATTTATTCAATATTTACAGTCGGAAAACCAAGTATTTATGAAAAATATAGTTTGTTTTTGAAGTTTACAAACAAAAACCTGTGGGTGCGTTTGAATAGTTGGCGTGTTTGACTTTGATTATAAAAAATATGAATAAGGAATGTAGTGTTAAAGTTGCGTCTTTTGGTTCAAAGAGTAGATCAAGCTTTTAAAGAAATCAAGTAAAAGAAAATTAAAACAATTTTTTGACGATTCCGTTGCCTTAAGGTAGTTTCTTATTAAAAAAAATCTAAGTAAGGCGGCCAACAAAATTTCATAATACTGAAAAAACATAACCATAGTTTCCAAAATAATGCTTTATATTTAGCTGGTTACTTCCAAAATCCGGAAAACGTAAAGAGTTTGGAAAATTGCGGAAGAATATCGTAAACGAGACATTTTTTGTCTGGGGATTATTTTCCATAAATTCGCAAACTCAAACTATCCGCAAAAATATCCCCCTCGCGATTGTTTTCTTTTCAAGCGTATAAAGTATAAGTAATCAGATGGAACGCGATTTTATTCCCACACGAGAGAGATCAGTAACATTTACAAAAAAAAAGACGCGAAAATCTCACGTTTACAGTATGCGATCATATGTCCTCTTTAGTCTTGTAATCACGAAAAGGCAGCTTTCATCTTGTACAAGTCGACGAAATGTATTTCAGTAGAGGTGAAAAAGGAAGGTTTTTTTTTAAAATCTGACAACACGAATAAGTTTGTTTAGGTGTGCGTTTCCTTCATTCAGTGTGGGTGTGGGTGGGGAATAGGCCCACAGCGGCAAGCTTGTCGGTAAAGAGGGACATTATAGAGCGCTCGGAAAACTTATTTCGAGTCAGGCCGCTTTGACCACAAAGCGACTGGAATGTGTGTCCCATGTGATTGAATTAGGGCAGTCCTGTCATAAAAAATGGATAAAATGTTCAGTTTTTTGCATGTAAAAGAACCCTGATGCTGGTCTCGATAAGAGTAGGACCCGCAGGATCCCCATGTACGAAGCTTAATTGTCCAATCAAAACCTAGCTTTCATCCATTTTAGAAATTACAATGGCAGTCAATTTCCAACCCAATTGGCTTTTTGTCCCCAATTCTTCCATTTCATCATCATTTCATGTTCATTTTAGGTTCATCTCTCTGATATAGCCGAAATCATGATGCTTGGAAGTAAAACAATACTAGTAGCAGACTAACTGACTGGTTTCAAACCGAGTTATTTTAAAATTCTATAGATCATGAATATAGCAGAAGGTTTATTATTTCATTCACTCTGGTATATCTTCCATCAACTGTTGTTCAGATTTTGCTTTTTCCACATGCTCTTAGTGGTTGTAACTCGACATCACGACTTTTTGTTTCAAAAAAGCCTTGTATAACGCAATGAAAACGAATCCGGACTGTTTTGCAAATCTGACTGCCTTAGCAAACGATCACCATTCATGACGCTATTGAAAAAAGAAAGGATTTTTTGCAGTTTTATATAACCAGAGCTTGTAATATAAAACTTTGAACCTGTTTTTTTTTATTTAATAATCACTGCAGTCTTTTTAAGAGACTTGATTTGTTTTTGCAGTTGTAAAAATGTTGTGTTACTAAATGTGTCTGTAAGGAACAGCTAGGATTTTTCGTGCACATGTTTGTGTCTTTGTCAAAATGAGGAAAAACTGTCGCTATCACCAAACTGTTGTTACAACTGATGCAGTTGAGGTGCCTGAAGAACCAGATTCTCTAAAGTGTTGTTATTTCAAACCATTTCAGGGGTAATTGCCGTACTTGACACAATAATGTAGTCAGATATATATACCTGTAATAGGAAAATAGCATGTGTGCTGCATGTTCAAAATTTCTTAAATGGGAGGAGTGTAAACCATTTGCATAACACGTGAATAGTGAAATAAACCCTTATCATACTTAATTTTAAACTATCCTATTTTGTTTTGCCATCCTGAATGGAATATTTCAAAAATATCTCAATATATATTCGATTTTTATTTTTTATGCAACTTGACCTGTGACGGAAACTCGATCAGATCTCAAAATACGTGAATAAAGATCCGTAAAATCATTTGCCATAGTGAAGCTGGGTAACACAGCTAATCATGTGAACAAAAACAAAGCTAAAATGTCAATAAAATATAAATAAAAAACTATTTTTGTGTTAAAAAACAAATCTTTTTACATACAATTTTAGCAGACCGGATGTGGCGTCTGTGTGTGTCATTTGAAACATTTTTTTCTTGTAATAGCTTTATAGTTCTTTATATTAAGCGTTTTTGGTGTTGCTTTCATTTTGTTTCCCTATTTTAATATTTTAAAGCGTTTTAACTATTCTGTACTTCATGGAACGTTTTCCACTCATGACCTTTGACCTTGATTTTAGACATGATGGCACCAGATATTATGGCGACGACATTCATTTCCTGAAAGAAGAATGATTTTGCTTATCAAAAAGCTTTTCAAAATCCATGTGACAGATGGGTCATTTAAATTTTTCAAAATTGACATTCCGTCACTCTACTATATCTGTCTGCATACGTACACCAGCATACCCCAGGCATAATGATACCGGAAGGGCATCACTATACCGGACGTTTTTATCAGATAAAAATAAGCAAGGGATATTCCAGATTGTTTAAATAAATTCAATAGTTCTGATGAATCAAAATTGATTTGCATGTAATATATGAATTAAAGAATGATTATGCATGTAAAGGATATTTTATAAGTAATGAATATCTAATGATATTTATTTTATCAGTACAATAAAAGTAATAACGATGTTTTAGTGTTAAAACCATTTTATCTATTTAATTAAGTATAAAAATTTGCCGTACACTGATTGTATTTGTTATTATGATTAATGAACTAAGAAATATCGTTACATCATTGGCTCTAGTCTTGTTCGGCACAAACCGCTCTTAGTTGCTTAATTATGTATAGTTAACTTCCACACTTTAATGACGGACATTACAATGCGAATTCGTAATAAAAGTAGCCGAACTTTTATGATTAGTTTTATAATAATTGTCTCTAATGTTCAGGTAAATGCCATTACAGCAGAAACATAATAAAGCAACACAAACAAGTTTAGTACTAATTAGAGTTTATGTCTATGTTACATTTGTTACTTGTATAGCATATTGAGGCCAAATGTTTCATACCGTATTTTTACATAGACCTGGAAAGACCTTAAAGTGGAAAATAAGTGGTTAAAAACTCTTTTGGGACATTTTTTTTGTTTCGGTTAAAATATTGAACCATATTTCTGCGTATAAAATTCTTAGATTGAATCAAATTAAACATGGCGCTGTTAAGCAATGATGACATAACTTTTGAAAATTTTGATGAATTATTAGTACTTATTAAGTTGGATACGTGCAATGACAGGTGCAGTGGCGATTACATGTCATACCACTGTTCACTTTGTCCTGTGTCCAAATTTAAGCATAGAAAACGGAGCAAAGTTTTGGAACATCTTCATGTCCCCGGGGAGGGGGGTACTTCATACTTATTGGTATACGGGGACGTGCGGTGGATTCGGGAAGTAATTTTGAAATTTTCAGTATTTATTTGGTGTGCCATTTTTTCTCTTTGTATTAATTTAGGTTTAATTTTACATATGATATTAATACTTGGAAAGATATTAGTATGAGTTTAGGTATAAAAATTCCTTATAAATTATCTCTTGACTATTAAATCTATTATACACTTACAAGAATTAAGTGTCAGTTTGCTGAAAAGTTTCTAGCTCTACCACAATGAGTGCATTTTTGTGGTTAGTATTATCATTCATACTATTTATTAGGGTATCAAAATCCAGAGTATTAGTATTTATTCGGGTGCCATTTTCAGACCTGCTGTCGCACGTCCACGTACTATATAAAGCTAAGAAAGAAACCCCTCCGGGCTTTATGTACAATTGAAAACGGGAATACAAGGACTATATAAACAGTAAGTTCTTTCGAAGATTAGATACTTGATAATACTACTATTTTGACGATTATGAGATGTGGAATATGTTTACACGACACAACCTATTAAAACGACAATCTAACAAAGTCCTTAATGGAAAACAGTCAGCAGTCTTCATGTATAATGTGACCAGAGGTCGCTGCTCGCTGTCTTGCATTGGCCTAAGATTAGGAATATAATACCAGATTCAATACCAATCCCCAAATTATCTTCGAAGGTCCAATTACTAGACTTGGAACAACTAATCATATGATTTTATAAATTGTGAAAGAAAGTTTTCATTATATGTACTATAAACACAAATGAGTTATAACCATTCTCTTTTTCCCTTATTAAGTTCTCTTTAAATTGTATTTATTGTTTTATCAAGTATAATCAATTATAAGCCTCTGCACAGTTGCGATCGAAAATAAAAGATTTGATATCTTTAGATTGAATGGCACTGTTTAGAATTGATGGCTTTACTGATGTAAAAAACAAAATAGACACAATAGAACTGAAATAGCTAGTTTGTTTTAACCTGGTTCGAAATCCCTGATGGGGGTGTAGGGCGACAAAACAAGCCCTGGAAGCTCAGCGAGAATAGCGTTTAAAGATTCATTTAAGACCTTTCCTTGGTTAATTTTGTCTTAAATCTTACCATAAATTTGAAGGTATATATTGAAGTCTAGACATAATGGGAAATATAAGAATATGAATTATATACTAGTATTTACTGAGGTTATTTGGAGAAAGTTCAGACAAGCTCTGAAGTTATTTAATGGAATAATATATAGCATCTATATACTACATCCACCACTGTACCCGTGGTAAATAACACTAAATAAAGCGTCTATAGACTACATCCACCACTGTACCCGTGGTTAATACCACTATACATAGCGTCTATAGACTACACCCAACACTGTACCCGTGGTTTATAACGGGAACAGTGGTTGATGTAGTATATAGACGCTATATATAGTGTTATTAACCACGGGTACGGTGGTGGATGTAGTCTATAGGGTGCTATGTATAGTGGTATTAACCACGGGTACAGTGGTAGATGTATTCTATAGACGCTATGTATAGTGTTATTAACCACGGGTACAGTGGTGGATGTAGTCTATAGACGCTATATATGGTGTTATTAACCACGGGTACAGTGGTGGATGTAGTATATAGACGCTATATATAGTGTTATTAACCAGGGGTACAGTGGTGGATTTAGTATATAGACGCTGTGTATAGTGTTATTAACCACGGGTACAGTGGTGGATGTAGTCTATAGACGCTATATATAGTGTTATTAACCACGGGTACAGTGGTGGATGTAGTAAATAGACGCTATATATAGTGTTATTAACCACGGGTACAGTGGTGGATGCAGTATATAGACGCTTTGTATAGTGTTATTAACCACGGGAACAGTGGTTGATGTAGTCTATAGACGCTATGTATAGTGTTTTTAACCACTGGTACAGTGGTGGATGTATTCTATAGACGCTATGTATAGTGTTATTAACCACGGGTACAGTGGTGGATGTAGTCTATAGACGCTATATATAGTGTTATTAACCAGGGGTACAGTGGTGGATGTAGTATATAGACGCTTTGTATAGTGTTATTAACCAAGGGTACAGTGGTGGATGTAGTATATAGACGCAATGTATAGTATTATTAACCACGGGTACAGTGGTGGATGTTGTATATAGACGCTATATATAGTGTTATTAACCACGGGTACGGTGGTGGATGTAGTATATAGACGCTATATATAGTTTTATTAACCACGGGTACAGTGGTGGATGTAGTCTATAGACGCTATGTATAGTGTTATCAACCACGGGTACAGTGGTGGGTGCAGTCTATAGACGCTATGTATAGTGGTATTAACCACGGATACAGTGGTGGATGTATTCTATATACGCTTTGTATAGTGTTATAAACCACGGGTACAGTGGTGGATGTAGTATATCGACGCTATGTATAGTGTTATTAACCACGGTCACAGTGATGGATGTAGTCTATAGACGCTATGCATAGTGTAATTAACCACGGGTACAGTGGTGGATGTATTCTATAGACGCTATATGTAGTGTTATAAACCACGAGTACAGTGGTGGATTTAGTATATAGACGCTGTGTATAGTGTTATTAACCACGGGTACAGTGGTGGATGTAGTATATACACGCTATGTGTAGTGTTATTAACCACGGGTACAGTGGTGGATGTAGTCTATAGACGCTATATATAGTGTTATTAACCACGGGTACAGTGGTGGATGTAGTAAATAGACGCTATATATAGTGTTATTAACCACGGGTACAGTGGTGGATGCAGTATATAGACGCTTTGTATAGTGTTATTAACCACGGGAACAGTGGTTGATGTAGTCTATAGACGCTATGTATAGTGTTTTTAACCACTGGTACAGTGGTGGATGTAGTCTATAGACGCTATGTATAGTGTTATTAACCACAGGTACAGTGGTGGATGTAGTCTATAGACGCTATATATGGTGTTATTAACCACGGGTACAGTGGTGGATGTAGTATATAGACGCTATATATAGTGTTATTAACCAGGGGTACAGTGGTGGATGTAGTCTATAGACGCTATATATATCGTGATTAACCACGGGTACAGTGGTGGATGAAGTTTACCTAGGGTACAGTGGTGGATGTAGTTTACCACGGGTACAGTGGTGGATGTAGTCTATAGACGCTATATATGGTGTTATTAACCACGGGTACAGTGGTGGGTGTTGTCCATGGGTACAGTGGTGGATGTAGTCTATAGACGCTATGTATAGTGTTATTAACCACGGGTACAGTGGTGGATGTAGTATAAAGACGCTATTTATAGTGTTATTAACCACGGGTACAGTGGTGGATGTAGTATGTAGACGCTATGTATAGTGTTATTTACCACGGGTACAGTGGTGGATGTAGTCTATATGGCGCTATATATGGTGTTATAAACCATGGGTACAGTTGTGGATGTAGTATATAGACGCTATGTATAGAGTTAAAAACCACGGGTACAGTGGTAGATGTAGTCTATAGGGTGCTATTTATAGTGGTATTACCCACGGGTACAGTGGTGGATGTAGTCTATAGACGCTATGTATAGTGTTATTAAACACGGGTACAGTGGTGGATGCAGTATATAGACGCTTTGTATAGTGTTATTAACCACGGGTACAGTGGTGGATGTAGTCTATAGACGCTATGTATAGTGTTATTAACCACGGGTACAGTGGTGGATGTAGTATATAGACGCTATTTATAGTGTTATTAACCACGGGTACAGTGGTGGATGTAGTATATAGATGCTATGTATAGTGTTATTTACCACGGGTACAGTGGTGGATGTAGTCTATATGGCGCTATATATGGTGTTATTAACTAAGGGTACAGTGGTGAATGTAGTATATAGCTGCTATGTATAGAGTTAAAAACCACGGGTACAGTGGTAGATGTAGTCTATGGGGTGCTATGTATAGTGGTATTAACCACGGGTTTCAGTGGTGGATGTAGTCTATAGCCGCTATGTATAGTGTTATTAACCACGGGTACAGTGTTGGATGTAGTATATAGACGCTACATATAGTGTTTTTAACAACGGGTACAGTGGTGGATTTAGTATATAGACGATATATATAGTCTTTAAACCACGGGTACAGTGGTGCATGTAGTATATAGACGCTTTGTATAGTGTTATTAACCAAGGGTACAGTGGTGGATGTAGTATATAGACGCAATGTATAGTATTATTAACCACGGGTACAGTGGTGGATGTTGTATATAGACGCTATATATAGTGTTATTAACCACGGGTACGGTGGTGGATGTAGTATATAGACGCTATATTTAGTGTTATTAACCACGGGTACAGTGGTGGATGTAGTCTATAGACGCTATGTATAGTGTTATCAACCACGGGTACAGTGGTGGATGCAGTCTATAGACGCTATGTATAGTGGTATTAACCACGGGTACAGTGGTGGATGTATTCTATATACGCTTTGTATAGTGTTATAAACCACGGGTACAGTGGTGGATGTAGTATATCGACGCTATGTCCAGTGTTATTAACCACGGTCACAGTGGTGGATGTAGTCTAAAGACGCTATGTATAGTGTTATTAACCACGGGTACAGTGATGGATGTAGTCTATAGACGCTATGCATAGTGTAATTAACCACGGGTACAGTGGTGGATGTATTCTATAGACGCTATATGTAGTGTTATAAACCACGGGTACAGTGGTGGATTTAGTATATAGACGCTGTGTATAGTGTTATTAACCACGGGTACAGTGGTTGATGTAGTATATACACGCTATGTATAGTGTTATTAACCACGGGTACAGTGGTGGATGTAGTATATAGACGCTATATATAGTGTTATTAACCAGGGGTACAGTGGTGGATGTAGTCTATAGACGCTATATATATCGTGATTAACCACGGGTACAGTGGTGGATGTAGTTTACCTAGGGTACAGTGGTGGATGTACTCTATAGACGCTATATATATCGTGATTAACTACGGGTACAGTGGTGGATGTAGTTTACCTAGGGTACAGTGGTGGATGTACTCTATAGACGCTATATATGGTGTTATTAACCACGGGTACAGTGGTGGGTGTAGTCTATAAGTGCTATAAAGAGTGTTGTTATCACGGGTACATTTGTAGATGTAGTCTATAGACGCTATATACAGTGTTATAAACCGCGGATACAGTGGCGGATGTAGTCCATAAACATTATTGATAGTGTTATTTACCACGGGTACAATGGACGATGAAGTCTATTAGCATTATTGATAGTGTAATATACCACGGGTACAGTGGTGGATGTAGTCAATAGACGCTATATGCAGTGTTATAAACCTTGGATGCAGTTGTGGATGTAGTCTATAAACATTTTTAATTGTGTTATATACCACAGGTACAGCGGTTGATATAGTCTTCAAACATTATTGATAGTGTTATATACCACGGGCACAGTGGTGGATGAAGTCTATAACCATTATTGATAGACGTGTTATATACCACGGGTACTGTCAGACTCCCACTGTTTTTGGTGGGGCCGAAATGAAATCTATTAAAATCGAGTTCGAAATTTCCGTCCCGCTTTTCTCAGAAACCATAAATGGGAATGGTATGAAACTTGGTAGGATTGTTTAGTATGACACATTGTATGTCCTAAGAAACTATCAGACCTTTTGGACTTCCACTTCCTCTTTTGGGACCTAGCGGGGGCATCCGTGTCCCATGGACACATTCCTTCTTTATATAGTGTATACTTTATAAACTGTATAAGACATATTTGTTATTTTTTTTCCGCCAAAGACCCATATTGTTATTACCAACGCTAAACTACAATAATTTTGTGACCATCAAAACACCATCTTTAATCTTAAGTTTTGTTGTATGATTAAGGACATTTAGAAATGTGATAAAAAGACTCAATTCCGCATCTTTATCTTGAGACATATTTTAAATAGATTATGTAGCGCAGGAATAGTGTCACAATGGCGTATTAATGCCATCGAACAATTCATTTACGCCATCGCATAATTCGAAATTATGCAATCGCATTAATATTTATACCATCGCATTATTCAATTTATGCCATCACATAAATAATAATGCAATCGCATTAATTGAATTTTGCGATAGCATTAATCCCATATATGCAATCTCTTAAATTTCTATCCATTAATATGGAACGCCATAGCTGCCTTATGATGGGATTTTTCACTGTATGATGGTACTTTTTCACTATATGATGGTACTTTGTTACTATATGATGGTACTTTTTTACTATATGATGGTACTTTGTCACTATATGATGGTACTTTTCTACTATATGATGGTACTTTGTTACTATATGATGGTACTTTTTTACTATATGATGGTACTTTGTCACTATATGATGGTACTTTTTTACTATATGATGGTACTTTGTCACTATATGATGGTACTTTTTTACTATATGTTGGTATTTTGTCATTATATGATGGTACTTTTTTACTATATGATGGTACTTTTTTACTACATGATGGTACTTTATCACTATATGGTACTTTGTCGTTATGGTGATACTTTGTCATTATATGATGATACTTTTCCCGCTAAATCAAACAAAACAAACAAAATTGCCACGGCCAGTTCGAATATTTCTGAAGTGTTAGACAGAATAGGTTTGTCTCAACTAAATGTTAACTTTGAAAGAGAGCAAATAACTCCAGATATAGTATGTCTTTTGTCTGCAGAAGAGATGAAGCTTAGAACTGAGTGTGCAAAATACGGCAGCTGTACAATGACAACAGATGACAGATTTGACCTTCCGAAGGAAACTTTACAAAACTTTATTGAGAACGACTTCAAAATAGCTGATATCGCAAAAATATTAGTTGTATCGGAGCGGACAATATATCGTAGAATGGCTAAATACAACTTGAGTAAGCATGATTTTTCCCTATTAGTGATGATGAACTTGACAATGAACTGATCGAAATAGCCAGGAGATATCCCATGTGTGGAGAAACCATGTTGAAACAAATGTTAAACACACAAGGCATATATATACAGAGATGGCGTCTTCGTGATTCCATCCACCGTATAGACTCTCACGGTGTAGGTGAAAGAAAGAAGGGCCGACTGCATCGGCGAGTTTACAACATTATGGGCCCAAACCATCTTTGGCATGTGGATACCAATCACAAGCTTGTACTATGGAGATTCATAATTATTGGAGTGGTAGATGGCTTCAGTCGCCTGGTTACCTTTCAAAAATGTTGTGACAACAACACTTCAGCAACAGTTTTGGAATGTTTTCTTTCAGGAGTAAGAAAGTATTGGACCTCCTTTACGTGTCCGATCTGATTAAGGTTTAGAAAATGTGTCGATAGCTGACTTCATGCTGACTGAAAGAGGAGAAACCGGTATGATAACTGGAACTAGTACTCATAACCAGCGAATTGAGAGAATGTGGCGTGATGTTTATGAAGGTGTCTTAAGTTATTTATATTACTTGTTCTACCACATGGAGGATGAGCGATTATTTGACTCATTAAATCCAATTCATTTAGCGGCACTTCATTACATGTACATGGATGAAATCAACAGAAGACTAGAGTTTTGGCAGACCGCTTGGTCGAGACATAGAATAGGAACCGTGAAATCATCACCAATTAATCTGTGGACGTCTGGTCAAATGCAAAATCCCGTTGGTCTTCTTACAGAAGCTCAATTACAGAACTATGGCATTGAGGGGTATGTGGATATCAACAACGCAGAGGAGGGGGAAATATGTCTTATATGGAAATACTCTTGTTTCGCTTTTAATGTAAAACAAGTGTTAGCTGCATTGTACGAATATATACCCACCACACCCCAAGAATTGGCCAGATATATTTTTTAAGTAGAAGTTGCAAATCTCTATTATGTCGCAAACATTATGAAAATCCTTTGAGTGGTTTAGAATATCCATTGGATGATTTATGAGGAGTTGCGAATCGATAAGATATCGGTGCCTTCTTGCCATCAAACGGGTTAAACGTAAACCCTAAAAATCTATCGGATCAAATTTTAAGATAGATGCTTGTCATATACATTCTGTGAAAAATGAAAATCCTCTAGAGGTTTAAGGGGTGTTGGTAAATATAGGAATGGTACCCTTAGCCGGTGTATGATAAGTGTTTTCTTCTCGGTGCGAATATGCTTTCCCTGCGGGTATTCTTTTCCCGCGGGAGCTCGGTACGGTCGCGAGTATTCTGGGGGACATGTTTTACCAAGGAAGACCCGTTCGCGGGCTTTTATCTGGGCTCCAACTTTAAAGTTGATAATTTAACAAATCCATAATCCACTAATCTAAATCTTCTTAACTTTTAAATGAAAATGCCCCGTGTATTCTTGATCTATTTCATTGTCTTTATTAACAAGAATACAAACGTTGTCACGATAGCCGTGCCACCAGCTACCACGACTCGATCACAAATTAAAAACATATCAAAGAACTGAATAACTTAACTTATGTAAAGTTGTAGCTAAGATGGATCTCACGAAAATATTTGTTGGATTGACGAGCAGGAGTACAAGTTGATTGTAATATATCCCAAATCCTACAGCTGTTTAATAAGTGAGCTACAGTTTGATTTTTATGGGTGGAAAGGGGGGGGGTTAGTAATAAAAATTTTGTCCTGCATTTTCTTACTTAGATGTAATATCTGCCCCCCCCAAATCAAAGACCTTTCCATTTTATCGAAAACAAAGTTGATGACGATTCCTGCCGAGTGTTTGAATTTTTTTTTAAATACCGAGCATGCAAAATAAGCAGTTGAAAATCACGATGCACGTAAAATTAAATAAGCAGAACACACTGAACATGCTGAACGAGGCATCTGTCTCGCGCGACTGGACGTCAAATAAAAAGGTAAAAACACGTGAAACGTGAAGTAAAAAACAATGATGACGTTGCACAAAAATAACCCTTTACCACCCTCGTTAAGGAACTGCCATTAACTTTCTTTTTATTCGGATTTCCTTACTGATAAATATAATTTTATTGAGGCCGGATCCGGCGACGTTGAGCCGGGTTGACTTGAAAAGGATCGACATGAAAGCTCCGCACTTTTGATTGATCGTTTTGATTGACGTACCTCCCCCTGAATCAGCCAGTGATTCTTTTTGTCACAAAAATTCACATAAAAATCAGGAAACTTGTTTACTCTTTTAAATGTTACATTATTTTAAAACCAGTAATTCTATTATCTTTATTCAGGGGCGGATCCAGAATTTTTTTAAAGGGGGGGGGGGTGTTCCACACACTGTGTTCTGTGGGCCAAAAGGGGGGGGTCCAGACCAATTTTGCTGAAAATCTACACAAAAATTTAAAAAATTTCGGAGAAAGGGGGGGGGGGTTTCCGACCCCCGGAACCCCCCCATCTGGATCCGCCACTGTTATTCTAAAGTTTAGCAATACACTGGTTACATGGTTTTTAGATGTACCATTTCTATATTGTACAAAGTTTCACCCTGAATTAAACATGTAACGAGATTTCGATTGGATAAATTATGGAATCATTTTTGTCATACCGTTAATGTATTAATGCAATTGCATAAACATTTTTGGGATTGCATTATTAAACTATGCGATCGCGTAAATAATTACGCCATTGCAAAATTAATTACGCGATGGCATAAAACGCCATTTATGGCATCGCTTCATAATTTTATACATGACCCCCCTTTTTTTTTCTCTAATACCCCTAACAAAATAAAATTTTGATAAAAATGATTTAATTTATCTTTTCTTATCATTTCTTAACAAACTATGTCAAAACATTGTTGTTTTATACTATCCAAAATTTTTACCCTTTGGTATACTAATTATATTTATATGTAGAATAAAATTTCTATAAATAATTATCTAAATAACCACCATTACTATTTTTAGCCGGGGTAATCGCTAGCGATTAGCCACGGCTTTAGCTACGATAGCGATAGCCTTTCAATCAGATTGGTTTTTCCGGCAGTTCACCAAAAACCTATTAATAGAAATATCAATACACGCTTGCAATATAGTCCTTTTCCAGATCTGTTTTTTCGTCGCTTAACTCGCAATTTATATGTTATAAAACTTATTTATTTAGTTTTCAAATTTTTTACAAGTATGTAAGACGCCCATCTGATGCGATAGTATTAAATGATTTATAAAGAATACGAATGCGGATTGATATTTTGTTTATAGGAGTGTTCGCCGATCTCATTAGTGAAGTCATATTCACTAATTTGCATCTCATTAAGTGTCAAACCGGATGGCAATAAACAGTGCATTAAACAAACATCAATGGACAGGATAATTTACCCAAAGTCCAAATCCTCATAATTTTTTTAATCTGATCTGAAAAAATGTTCTGTAAAGGTTCTTTGATAACAAATTTATTATTCTTACGAACCATACTTGATTTTGAAAATAAGGCTTAAAAATAAATCTGCTGTTTCTAGACCAAGTATTTTTTCATTGAAAATGTTTTATCAACCAAATTTTCGATCTTTAGAACCAATGAATATATTTATTTTCAAAATGCACTACAAAAACTACCTTTTTCTGAAAATTGTAGAACCGAAAGCAATTTTCCAAAAAAAAAATGTAAGTGTGACTTCTCTGGTATTGTTTTACAAATTTCGATGAAATTTATTTTAAATTGATAAATTCTACAGGAGTAACAGGACAGATTTTGCTTAAGTTGTATTCATTTCACAGATTTTTTGATCAGACAACGGTTTCTTCGTGACCGACTTTTGAAGCAGGGCTATAGGAAAATACGTCTCATACGATCACTAAAAAAATTCTTTCTTCGTTATCAGCCACTAAAAGAAAAGTTCAAAATTGAGTTAAAAGATATGATAGTTAATTGTTTTAATTAGTGTTTGACTGGTGTGCTGTACTGAGATGATCACCTCAATATCCCTATAGCCCTTTTTAAAAAGTCATCCGGAATTCCGATTCCGATTCTTTTATTATCATTTTTGCAAGAGTAGTTTCCCTTTGTGGGTCGGCCACATGATGTGATCAACGTTGAGCTAAAGGAAAACATCAAGTTATCCCTATCCGTTTTTGGCGTAATTTCTCCTTCTCGATTCAAGTAAACCGGTTTGGAGTGAAGTCTGTTATGTTAACGTATGTTTTAGAAGTTTAGGACTTTGGCAGACAGATTTAAAAATGTTTTAACGAGTTGACGAATGTAGTTAATTTCAACAGATTTACAATAACGAGGCCTACCCGGAAGTCGTAAACCTGTTGTGCATAATTAAAATATTTCTCAGGTCCGCAAGTCCGGAAAATACTTTTTCAAAAGGACTATTGTGTCTCACAACTATGTTGTGTTCTATGGTCATTACCGGATCCTAAGATCGCAATGGAAGAGGGAAGTTTGGCGCCATAAAACCTGGTTTAACCCACCATTTCGTTTGAAATGCCTGTTCCAAGTCAGGACCATTGCGATCCACCAGTTCTCCGGTATGACTGATTCGTTTTTGTCATTTTCTCTGGACTGTGAGATTGATCATTCAAGTTCGGTAGTTTTGTTATTACCTTTATTCAGATGTTTGAACAATAATGTTATTTTGAGTTTCGAGTTGAACAAAGTTAGTTTTATTGTCAAAGTAAAATATGTGTGGAAAGGGGGGCATTGGCAACCTGTAGCAATCATGTTAATTTGTATGGTTTTCCTATAGTATGAGAGAAATCTTATCATGCTTTTTAAATTGTTTAGCTTTAAACATCAACAAAAGTTTACAATTCCACATGTCATAATTTTCACAACCTCTTCTCATGAGTTATTCCTCGTTTAATTTAAAAAAAAGGGGTGTTTGGTTAGCCTACAGAATTAAACGTTGCTTGCTCATCTGAAAAAAGTTGTAATAAACTACAGAGGAAGTTGTCCCTTGGCCTGCAAAAATATGTAGATAAGCTGTAGCTAATATGCTATACAGAACTTATCAATTCAGTTGAACCGATGGGTCAACACAAAAATGTAATAGAAACACGCGTGTTTTTTTGTTTTTTTTTCATTTGGCTTAATGGGATAATTACATTGCAACAGGGGGTCAAAAAGGGGACTTCCGCCTAAAATCGACTTTTTTGTTTGAGTTCCGATCCGATTTGCAAACTCTTTTTTCATTGGAATCCTTGTGAAAATCCCTGCCTACTTTTTAAAAATTAGTATTACTTTATTTTATTGACCGGGTTGGTCACGGGTCAATTATTTCGGACTTCTTCATTTAAATCCTACCTAATAGTCCGAGAAAATAAAGCTCCGCCCAACCTTGCGAATAAAATAGAGTAATAGTATACCTGCTACTTTTAAAAAAGTAAATTTTGGCATTAAGCCAAAAATTGATTTATTCAAGGGTTACTTCAAGCCTATGGTTATCAGGTACTGTTACGGGTATATTTACTTAGTTTTAATAGTTTCCTTTGTAAGTGCATATTTGTGACGTCATTTATTACGTACTTCCTTACGCAGTTTAGAAATCAATAAGCAAGGACGTGTTCATTTTCCATAACAAATCACAAAGGAATTTACGAATTTTTCTTACGGTAAGGTACATTAGTTGATAGGAACCTTTAAAATGATTATTTAGGAAATCATTTGTTTGTAATTGTGAAATTACAGAAAAAGTAACAAAACATTCTGACATTCGCAAAGTTGTTTTCTTTTACTTCGGATCAGATTGTATCGATTCGTCAATTCCAGGTTTTTTTTTTTTCAAAACTTAATCAACGGCCATGCATTTAACAAAGCGATTTCAATAAAAGGTCATTATATAATAATGTAGTGTTTAAACTTTTTAACTTTTTTTCATGTATTATTTGTTTATAAATATTTTATTAAAAGTATGGAATTTTGCACATTAACACATTGGTCAGGTATCGTTTAATGCAAATTATTTTACCGTTTTACTAAAACACAATAAAAAGAAAAGAACGAAAAGAATTATTGAATTATTTAAATTTTTATTCGACAAGTTTATAAATATCATTTCATAAATTCATTATGCAAATTGATATACGGAAACGCACATCCTAACAATATTAATTTATGCAAACTATATTAAGTGAAATGTGAGCTATGAAGACAAGATTTATTTACAAGAATTTCATGAAGAAGAAAATGTACTCTCATAATAATCATAATGATTAAAAAAAAAAGTTATTAATTAGTTTTTGGTAAGTTTCAGTGTAACCCAATGGCTCAATTCTCAGCCGGGAAAAGAAGAAAGACGACGAAAGCAGCAGCCGAGAAATGACCAGTCCTTCCGTTCAAACGCCAAGACGAGCAACAACTTCATCAATTGATTCATCATCTAATACTATGTCAAAACATGCCCACTGCACAGTAAAACCTTTTCAATAAAAGGTCAACCTGAATCAAAAAGTCACGCTTGCGGAATCTAAAACCAGCATGACTTCAAAAATGTAGCAGCTTCCTCTTTATATTAACATGCACCGATTAAAGAATTTGCGAGGTAATGTTTTGAATGTAAATAAATAAATAAATAAATAAACCCTTGAATAGATTAAAAAAAAATAATAATAAAAATAAAAGTATGAATTTCCCTTTGCTGATTATTTAAATGGACACTTACACTGCCGTGAAATGCAGACTCACAGCATTATAGATACATTCTCGTGAACAAATTAAGAAACTAACGGATAACAAATCCCTTTTTCAAATACACATTCGAAGGACATCAACATGATAAACTAGAAATGCAATTTGTCAAACATTGGATGTACATTCATGTAATTGTATTTAAGCATAAATATGTTTTAACATTTTTGCAGTCATTGGTAACAGAAATGCAAGGAAACTATGTGTTTATATTGAACTTTAAGATATACCTTCATGATTTTTTGAATTCATGGGTTTCATTTGATGGTTTGTATGGCAAATCAAATAATTGAATGTCCGTTAATGGAGAAGTTACTTCTTTTATTGTCCGTTGCAATGTAATATGCTAAAATGATAGCTAGATGTTTGTTCATCATATATTGAGAGATTACTTCAATCGTTCACACCCTTGCTATCTCTGAAAGACAAGAGCTTGGTTATTTTAAATTTACAAGTCTGTTAAATACTGGATATTTAGTGCCTTTTTGGATTATTTAATATAGAATAAGTCTTTAAGGTGTTAAACTAATTTACAAGTTTTTAAAAAGAAATAATTGCCAACTTACAGCACTTACTCAATTACTTAATGCAAAATATTTTTTTTTCTGAGTTTCAGTCGCACTTTACATTAATTGTCATGCCGGTGATCTTAACAGGAAGTAGTTTGTGCATAAGGAGTCAATTATCAACATGTAAAGTCACAGTTAAGTTAAAAAGACAAAAGGTAAGGTTATATTGTATCATCACACACAAACATAATTTTAAAATTTAAAAAAAAAAAAAATATATACATAATTATTATTTCATATCAAGTTCAAAGACTATCAAGGATGATGACAAAATTGAAATATTGAAATATAATATTATCATTATGTTAAATATCCTTATGTGAAATTTTGATCCTATTTAGTTTAAAAACCCTCACATTTGATATTTTTAAGATGATTATTTAATCCTATTGTACTATAGTCAAATCGACCAGAAAACATCATGAGAATTAGATATCGCTTCTTTTTTATTTAACAATTTGTTATCGCAGTTATTAGTTTAACATTGTAGCTTGTTCTGTTCTTTATGATTAGTTTTATAATTTAGTTGCTGTTTTTTAATTGTTGTTTTATCACCTTGTCCAGTCATACCATTTGTTTTATCTACGGTCTTCTGACTGTTTTATTCCGAACTTTTATTATATAAATCAAAACTTGTTTGTGTCCCGATCTATATGGCTGAAACACCACCGACGGGACATAAAGCAAACCAAACAACAATCATTCAATCAATCAGTATTAGATAATATGTAAAGATGCACAAGCACTTGTTAAAATTCTAAATGAAAAAAAAATGCATTTGTGAATAGCTTTATATATACACATTGATCAGAAAGCAGTCTCATGCACTGCCACTGAGTTAAAAAAATTACATATACAAACATAATTTAGACCCTTCAGCGTTCATGTGTTAAACTGACAGTTTTTCCATTTGCACCATAAGTTCAAGTTGTTATTTTCAAAGTTAGCAGCAAGCAAATATCCTTTTATATCTTGATTTTTCATCGAATTGTGCTAGGTAATCCAAAACATCATTAAAATATGAAGTAAAGATACTGCACACAATCACACACACACACACACCTAAACAAAGGTAAATTTACCACACACACACGTTGGGTTAAAAAATAATAATAATTAATATAAAAAAAAAATAAAATAAAAATAAAAAATAAAGTAATAACAGTAAATAAATCCTCGCCATATCATTATTTGAATATAGTTATACATTAATTCAACCGAAAAGGACGAGGATATAAACCTGTATCCCTTCAGCATACATTGTGTGCATGATGTAAATAGACAGTTTTATTTTCATAGTTGTCAGCAAACATCCTTAAAGTTAAATAATTTATTTAAAAAAAAATTTAAAATAAATAATATAGATAGAATAAATAAAATTAGTTACAGATGTCATACACAACTCACACCTGCAATAGTACATTTGGTACAACAACTGTTAATGTTATTCAAGATAATTATTTGTTATCTGTAAATCTCGTCCCAGAATACCGGTAATAACTGATCAAAATTTTATAGGAGAATTTATTTATTAAATACAATTATAACGTGTTCATATGTATCATTTCAAACAATTATTCAAAACACACAAACGATTTATTTATTTATATCTAATACTATTTTTTTTATTTAGTTTATTTTTTCCCGCAAAATTATGCTGGTATTAGCTGTTTTGGAAATATCATATTCCAAGCATACATAATTCACGAAGTACAAGTATTCATAAGAACTTGGGGCTTTCAGGAACACGTACACATAAAAACACTAAATTCACACATGCACATAGCTGTCCATGTACATTTTCTTGCATAGGCTCAAACTTGATTATTGGTATCTGTAAAGCATGTAAAGCATAGTTATTGACTTACATTGAAATTTTTAAAAATTACTAAAATTAGTGTAATCAACTACCAGTAATAAATTTATTTTACGCATGAAATTACAAAACACATGGTTTAAAAAAGGGCACACATGTCGTACACCTTGTTGATAATTCGTATGGAATTTTGTGGCAGGTTTATGGTGGTCTTGGGGCACTAGACGTGATTCCTAAACCATTGCAAAAATAAAAATAAATCTGTCCAAAGTTGAAGATTCCCGAGATTTTCTTGTTTTGCATACAGGTGAGGTGGAACCGATTTTTATTATGATAAAGTTTTTGGGAAACCGTATTAAATCATTATACGACAAATACTTAATATTTATCCTTCATGTGTCCTTTATCCTTCTAGACAAAAAGGACCGCAAACTTGCTTTATCCTTCAATCTCACATTTCGTTATATTGATGATGTCCTTTCACTAAACAATCCTCGATTTAGGGACTATTTACATCTCATATATCCGAAGGAACTTGAGGTAAAGGACACTACAGATTCTAGGAGGTCTGCTTCATATTTGGATCTATTTCTCGAAATTGACACACAAGGAAGGCTTTGTACAAAGCTCTATGACAAACGTGATGACTTCAACTTTCCAATAGTTAACTTTCCCTTTCTGTGTAGCAACATTCCGTCCGCTCCAGCATATGGAGTTTACGTATCACAATTGATTCGTTATTCCAGAGCATGTGGGGAGTACAACGACTTCCTTGATAGAGCTACACGGCTGACAAGCAAATTGTTAACACAGGGGTACGTTGCTCCCAGGTTGTTGTCATCACTCAAGAAATTTTACGGACGACATCATGTGCTTGTATGCAAATACGGGATTTCTTTCTCTCAGATGAGCACAGATGTTGGTTTGACATAGAGTTTTGTAATGTCATCCTTTCCGGATTTGACCAACACTTAATCGATCTTTGGCAACGTGACGGGTGTGCTATAGCAAGCAGGAACTGCTTACTCTTCCGGAGCACCTGAGTTCACTCTCGTTTCGACTTGAGTTCGCGTTGCTGAATGCGGTTTTGTTGTTATGTGTGTATGTTTTATGTTGTTATGTGGTTTGTTTTGTTGTGATGATTTTTTTGTCCGCCGGTTTTGTCTTTGTCTTCACGGTTTTATGATACTGATTACCCCTTTGGTACACCTTTGCTTCTTTCCTAATGTAAGACCTGTTTGAATTTCTCCCTCGACTTAAATGCAGTTATGCATGTTCTGCTGAAAATGCTGATGCAATAATGGTCAGGATACGTAATAATGGCTCTATTGCCGAATTGGTTCCTTTGAAATTAAGATGGGCGGACAAATAACAAATATAGTAACATTTAGTTAAATAAATTGTTTAAAGATGATATGGTTTATTTTAATTAAACGGGAACGACGAATATTTTCAGTCGAATTACTAAATACCATTCAATAATCATTAAAACTTTTATATAGCACCCCTTTTTCCACCATGTAGACTTATTTAATTAGTGTGAACATTTGGTCTGTGATTTTCGGCGGGAATTGGTCACGGCAGCTCAGACCGCAATTTTTGGCGGTAGACCTGTCTTCGCCAGGCCATTGGCCTACTTCGCGCCGTGTGAATCATTTTATCACAGGATTCAAAACTTTATTCCACTGATAAATAAATTAAGGACGAAACTTCAATTATGAGAATCACTGTATCCCAGGGTTCTCTTGTACTCTCAATTAAGCACGAACGTTCAATTATGAGAATCACTGTATCCCAGGGTTCTCTTGTTCAAAGTTAATTTATCTATATATATATTGTATCTATATATCTGCTTTTAATGTGGTCTGCCAAATATATCGACGACACAAAACTATAATGATTAAACAAATCTATCTATATATATCTATCTATATTGTATTTATATATCTGATTATGTAGTCTGCCAAATATATCGGCGACACAAAACTATAATGATTTAACGGTTAAATATATCTTTCTTCATGAACATTTAAATATATCTTAATATTCATGAACAGTTAAATGTATCTTTATGAACAATTTGAATTGATCTATCTACTTGTCATTGTAAATACATTTGCTTATTAAATGCCATGGCCTTTCCTGCCAAACTTTCTGTTTCAGTTATTTATGCATCTTGAATAATTAGTAGTATACTAAATGCAATATTTTTAACGTTTTGAGAAATTAAGGATTGAAGGCCCCAAAACACCATGTTTAAGAGTTTGTTGAGGCAAATAGTTTTACACAAGAAATTAAGTTGTAGTGGACAAGCCAAGTCAATGATTATGAAGCTTTAATATGATGATTATATCCACTGAAGGAAGAACGGTGTTGTATATGGGGATTGTGGCCAAAAGGGGCTAAAATGGGTGTATTGACAAAACGACTGTAGAATTTGTATTACTCATTCAATTTACAAAATTCTTTTTTATTGAATTCTTACTATATTCTGTCAACTTAATATGTCAGTGGTTTTCATATATTTTTCACCTTTACATTTATACAAGTTACCAAAGACAAGGACAAGTCCATAAATCCACTTTTTAAAAAAAATTGGTTCGTTTTTTTAAATCATTTTTCATTGGAATCCTTGTAACAATCCCTTTTACACAAAAAAGTAGCTTTTTATTTTTAGTTTTTACAACACATACACAATTTAAAATTTGTAGATTACCCCGGCTACCAGTACTTTCAGTACTTTGATTAGAATACATTATGACAACTAGATCCGGTATGCTGGTGTACTTCCGGTATACTGATGTACGGGTACAGTGATGTCTGTACTCTGACAGACCCCTTTCAGTTGACATGTGATGGACGAAGAAAACATTTTCTTTGTTTGGAGACTTTGGCGTTTGTTTCTACACGGTCTGAGGTCTGGGACAGGAGACGGATGCTTGCAGCGTGTATGAACCGTAAAGTGTTAAGCAAAGTTGGATCCCGGGGGGTTACTTTGGTGTTTTATGACGGGGGTGTGCATTTTGTAGATTGAAATTGGTACCCGAATCTATGTCAGAAAATCGTCAAAAACATACCTAAACCTATGTGATTAGCAAAAAATACCCATATCTATGAAACGAAATAAAAGTAAATTAAGGTTTTTTCATGTATTAGAGCCTTATAAAATGAATTACAAGTCTCTTTCTAACTTAAAATGACATCTTAACTTCGTTAATTATCCCCAAAACACAAAGACATCAACAGAAATGGGTACCAAATCTATGTGTACTGCTTAAAAACAATACCCAAATCTATGTAAAAAATTATGAAAAATGGACCCATAAAAAATGCACATCCCGTATATTGGTATATAGGGAGTAACCCCCCCCCCCCGGGAGTTGGATACAGTGTGCATGTTAAAGGCGGGATTAGAGCTCATGAATGTGATTTTTTGTAAATTTTTCATATTTATCATTTAGTGATAAATGTTTTTCGGTTTTTAGATTAATTTTTGTTGTTTACATGTTTAAGTTTAAAATTAGACAATGCCAAACATTTTCTGTTGGCCTTTTTGTTAGTATATAAAATTATTTTCGTAGACAATACCCCCTTTAACTTTTATTCAATTTGTAACCTTTGTATTCTACACAGTTTTTCTTGGTGTAGTCAATTGATTGCGTAAGTATTCTTGATATTACGATGATTACTGTCTAGTTTCTTATTATTCGCATGCCTTACTGTACATGTTGACAATTAAAATATTTCAGGACAGAAACATGAATGCAGACACTAAACATTTACATGTACTCGTGCTTCTGAGATTGGAACTATAGGCATGCCGAATTAAACTAGTGGCTCAATAAGAAAACTTGTTTACATATATCATGGAAGTATTACTTCCATGCATATATTTACTAATACAAAACATGTTTCAATCAGGGCATGATCACTTAACAACATGAACATTAAAATACAGTCACTTGATAGATACGTTATGGAGATTCGTTCAGGCGATGATTGATAATTTATGTTGTTTAATTTTTCATTATTTACCCTCAGACATACATTAAGAAGTGCCTTGTTTTATCATATTAAAGAAGGCAATTATTCTCATCTTATATATGCTCAGTTTGGACTGTGATTGAATGAAGAATTTAAGTTATTCAATACCTTATTAAACATGAACAACCAAGCAATACTATAGAAGTATAGTCTACTTACGTGGGAAATACAAATTTATATTTATGGTTTCTACTATATTGAATAATTCAATTAAACGGTAACTTATGCTGATGTGTCCCTTATTGGCCCTTATTCACTCAGATTGAAAGAATGGTAGATAAAATGGGCTGGTGGGATAAAGTATGAGCGTGTATAGACACTCTCATTTGGCAATAAAAGGGGAAACACTGTTTTGCTCCATAATTATACGCCAGGTGATATTAATTAAGATTTTTCAACGCTTTACCGTTGAAATTTGGTCTAGATCATCTCATGCCTCCATGAGTGGTCGGTTCTGATCTGTTCCCGGATTGAATTTGGCCAGTGCATACTAGAAAAATAAAATCAAAATTACAATTAAACAAAAGAAAGTGTGTCCCAAAAGGGGGCCGGAATGTATTTTTGAACGTGTATAGACACGCTCATTTGGCGATAAGGGGACACTATTTTTTCCTTAATTGTACGTCGGGTCATATTACCATTTAAAACTTTCCAACGCTTTACAATTGGAAGTTGGTCTAGACCATCTCATGCCCCCATGAGTGGTCGGTTCTGATCTGTCACCAGATTGGATTTGGCCAGGGTATACAGTGCCTGAAATAGGAAAATCCAATCTGGTGGCCCAAAAAAATTTTCCAGACAATAAAGTTTGCCTGACGCGCGTTTCGTCTATTTAAGACTTATCAGAGGCGCTCTACCCAAAATATTAAAATGCCAAACACTATCTAGAATATAAAGAGCATTGAGTAATAAAATCAGAAATACCGATCAGATAAACCATAATTAAGGCTAAGTTCAACCAATGTCTGGGGTAAGGATTACAGGATGAGTGGTTTTTAGCTCAGTTTAACAATAAATTAACATTGAATTAAGATTAGATTTTAAATTTATTAAGACTATTTCAAGCTTCCTCTACAATGCGGAGGGGTGCATTTTTATCTGTGATATGTGACTACGTTGTTGCTTTAAGCAGAATAACAGTAAATGTGGACGTATCATCAACCGTACATGCGTCGGACCTTATATTAGCCAACCAGATTCTATCACCCTTTATCATTTGAACAAAAGCAAGTGTGCTATCACCTTCCATATGTCTATTATTTGAATAATATAGTCCAGTTAGACTACTTCCGTTTTTGAATATTTTGACAAAGCATCGTGTGAATTGTGTGTTGCCTCTGAGAGATGCATAAATTTCATATGTTCCGGACACAGGAGCGGTAAAAATTCCGGTCTGCTTGGAGTAGCCTGTACCAACCTCAGACACGACGATGTCAAAGACTATAGCTTGGTTCTCTCTCACACTCATGTCGTTACTATTGTATGCCGAAAAGCCAACAGTCGTCGACAAAACTGAAATGAATAAAAATATGAATATAGCGAAAATGTATTAATTGATTAACAACTCCGACCCTTACAACAATACCCATTTTATATATTATATCTAGCTGATGAACAATAACAACACATACTCATGAGAAAAGTTTTGTAGATTGAACTATTTGCTTGAATATTCTTTTGCATTTATTCTGGAACTTAAATCGGTGTATTTTCTTCTAAAATAAGCCGTCTTTGAGCAAAATAGGATAAGATTGAAAAAGCTTCCAGGTGTTTAAAACGGGATTAAACAATGAAATATTTAATCAATCAAAGCGAGTAAAGTAAGATCTTCTCAGACGAAGTTTAATGTCTGCTTAATGAGAATAATTTCTTGAGCGACGACAACAACCGTGGATCAACTTAACCCCGTGTTAGCAATTGGCGTGTCAAACGAACACAAAATGCTATATCACGGAAATTATCGGAAAATACTACGCCGTGAGAGATAAATTGCGCTCCAAAGCAAATCGTTAACTTCATCATTCTGTAGTTCATGAACTTATGGTAGATTCATTAAATATAAATCAGTATTTAGGCAAAAAATACCGCAGTTTTAGAAAATATTTTAAGTCCAAAGGATCATAACTCAACAATTGTGGAGTTGAATGAAACTTTAACAAAATATGCAACTCTTTTTGGTAGACCCTCATAGCAAAAAGCAGTTCCTTATCTATGCATGCTTTAGTTGTTTTAAAAATATGGAAAACTGAGCTTTGACAGCAAACGCGCACACAGACATAGTGCAAAACTAAAGTTCCTTTCAGATTTCATCGATAGGGGACAAATAAATGTCTATATGTAATACAGCTTGATGGGGACAAATAAATGTCTATATGTAAGAGCTTGATTAGGACACCATCGTCGAATGTTAACAACTGACTTCAACTTCCTTAAGAAGTTTTGGTTTACCTGAAATTCGTTTTTCGATCGAAAATGTTTTGTTTTTCAACTCCTCCTTTTCCTTGTGTAGATACAATAAATCATCCCTCATGGTAGATAACGCTTGGTTATTGGCTATCACGTCAGCATGTAGACCAATCAGATCATCTTTTACAGTTGAGCTACCGGTAACTTTGAGGTCTGTCTGAATTAGACTTACGATCTGTTGCTGATGTAGTATCTTATCTTCTTGCATCTTTGTTGTGTTCTGTAGAATCTGGTTCTCTGTCCTCAGTATAGAAAACGCCTGTGATAGTTTGGCAAAGTTTTCTAAAATCAATATGCTTTTAAATCAATGGTTTTATAGGAATAGGTATTCATATAATGCTAACAATTTGACAATGGTGTGTAGGATATTCATTTTTCAGCTATGAATACATGTATATGTTTACGGATGGACAATCGATACCTAATAGCTATATCATGATTTTAATGTAATGGTTTAAGCTAGTTCTTAGTGATATACATCCAAATATAAAAACAAAACAAAACCAAAACCAAAACACAATAATAGGGCCACGTACCTCCTTTTTAGGTACGTATTGCCATCACTTGGCGTCCGTCGGTGTCCGTCGTCGTCGTCGTCTGTCGTCGTCCGTCGTCGTCGTTAACTTTTCTTTGAAAATCTTCTCCTCTGAAACGACTGAAGGGACTGAAGTCTCCATAGGGTCGAAGTTGTCAGATGACCCCTTAAAGGGGTTACAGCCCCTAAAATAACGTTTTTTATATTTTTGGCCTATGGAATGAAAACTATAGCAGATAGAGAGAAGCTGTTGCTTGCTTTAATGATCACCTTATTTAGTTCTACAAAAGTCTCCATAGGGTCGAAGTTGTCAGATGTCCCCTTATAGGGGTTTCGGCCCCTAAAATGATGTTTTTTCATGTTTTTGGCCTATAGAATGAAAACTATAGCAGATAGAGAAAAGCTGTTGCTTGCTTAAATGTTGAGTTCATTTAGCCCTACTAAAGTTACATAGGGTGATAGTTGTCAGATAACCCCTTATAGGGGTTAGGACCCTTAAAATAACGTTTTTTTCATGTTTTTTGCCTTTAAAATGAAAACTATTTCAGATAGAGAAAAGCATTTTCTTGCTTACACAATCAGCTCATTTAGCTCTAGAAAAGTTTTTATAGGGTCGACATCAAGACCAGGTGAGCGATTCAGGCTCCTGGGAGCCTCTTGTTTCAATACTTGCAATAAAAAACAATTTAAACGAAATTACCAGACCTTTAAAAAAACACCTCCGAATTGGTTATTATCTACATCAAAAACGACAATACATGTACATGTATAAAAAAACTTTGTATGTACACTGAAAAATCCGTTTAAACTTCATGAAATGCAATCTTAACGAGGACTGATTGTGACGGCAGCCGTCACAGATGTTCCCAAACGAACAAGATGTACCTTAAAGCAGCAAAAATACTGGTTTTATTTTCAGTTTTATAGAATGTGCAAATGAAACCACAAAGTTTCAAGATGCTCATCACTTGGGTAACTGAGATATGATGATGTCCTATATAATTTTGCTATTTACTAAAAAAAAACGCGGCAATTTTCAAAATTTCGAAGTCCTTATGGACACCTCTGATGTGGAATATTACTTGCAAAAATCAAAATCTACCTGAATATTAATTTGAATCAAAATCCAAGCACTTTTAAATTTTGGCGGCCATCTTGGATTTTGAAATTTCACATTTTCGCATTTTGCGGATAATTCGTAAATATCGCTTCAAATTTTTTTTGAATATTTTTGTAGTACTTATCAAGCTCTATAATCCTACCAAGTCACAAGGTCCTCACCACCTAGGTTACCGAGATATAGCAATGTCCTATATAATGAACTTTCGCTGTTTACTCGGAAACGGTGGCCATTTTGAAAATTTCGAAAACATTGTGCACACCTCTGATATGTGCCCTATCACTGTGGAAAGTTTCATAAAGCTCAGTCTTCACATCTCTTCGGCTATACCCGAACAAGCGTTCGACAGAGTGCGGAAGAAGAAGAATTATAAGAATAGTAAGAAACGGAGTAAAAACAATATCTTCCCGAACTTCGTTTGGGGAACATAATTATTATTAGATTCTATTGCTATATTAGCACAAAGAGGCAATGTTTACGAGACTGTATTTTCTTAAACAAATTGTGTGACAAAGCCTTTATTTTACATCATTGCATCGAGAGTTTTCTGAAAAAAAATCGTGTTGGTTTGTGGTCATAATTTGGAGATTGTTAGTCCTTTTTGTGTATGTAAATTTTGTATGTTTGTCTGCTTGTAGAATTGTGTTTCTTTTATTTCATGAAATCTATTATAATGCAAATTTATCTGTACAATAGGAAATAAAGTTATATAAAGACATCTTTTCGACTCTCGATTGACATCATTTGATCATTTGCGAATATTATCTAAAGAAACGATGATTGTTGCTTCGAACGGGACGAAAAGACGTTGTCTCTTAAATAGGGAGAGCAATATTCCATGCACGTTAAAGAAACTTTGGTTGAATTTGATAAGAGTAGGCTTAACGGGGTGCTACAAAAGCAATAATCACAAATTGCAAGCCATATATAGAGGTCTTTACAGAAGCATAAAGTTTCAGTTGTTTCCCAATGCGCCATGATACCAGTAATTATGTAATTTTTAACTAAATATCAAATTTTAGAACGATCTTACCTGTCATATTTAGTATTACCTTCTGGAAATTTAGTGTCATGTTTTGCATTTCCTTCTGAAATTTCATCATCAAATTATCAACTACACCTTTATAAACAAAATCTGTATTTGATGTAACGTTCAGAGAAATGCATTTGTTTAGCACACCAAATAAAATAAGAACTTCAAACAGAAAACCCATGGTGTTTGTGACACAAGAACTTGGAAATAATTTTCGATCTCTTAATATTTGATTTATTGAACCCCTATTTCATAGACACACGCACCCTCTTAAGGTTTTCATCAAAACATATAATATCATATTCATATACATTAAAATTAAGCATTTTTCTCAATGCATTCGTGCGTTTCTGAAATAGATAAAATAGATTAAGGTAGAGCGTGGTACTTGGGTCCAAAATTAATTTGTCAATATTTTCTTCAAAATTGGCATAAATGTCCAAAACGATGTACTCTTTCATAATTTGATTCAAAATTAATGGGTTTCTTCCCTACTTTTCAAGTTATATCAAGTTAAAGTATCAATATTTTACTATGAATTATATAGGAAAAGCCATGAAAACACACAAAAATGTTCCATTACTTTTTTTCCTGTCAATAGATTTCCCTCATTTTTTGACATTTTTATAGAAAGATAGGAGCCAAAACGACGATTTTTTTATGATTTTTGCCAAATTACCTCCCTTGGCCATACTTTGGCTAAGAATTGAAACTACTGTTAGAATACAAATTTTAATCATATTGATAAAATGTGCCTAAACTAGTTATAAAGATTCTAAAAACACAAAAATCTCAAAATATTTTTCAAATTTCATTTCATTTTGGGCAAGTCACATGACCACTGTCCTTCTTCACCTTAAAATAGAAAAAGATTAAACGTTTGTAAATAAAGAACACGAATTATACAAAATTGTCATTACTTAATCCATCAAAATATAGCTGTAAACAAAATTTCAAATCAATTCCTTTAGTAGAAGCTGCGAAATTAGTTACGAAGGATTGTCTATTTTTTAACTCTTAAAAAAAGGCTAAGTGGCTTAGAAAACAGGAAGAAGATGCGTGACTGACCTTGAAAGGCACGGGAGAACTCATCATGCTTAATCTGTATACCAAATTTGAAATCAAACTCTCCAGTAGAAGCCGAGAAATCTTTAAACGAAAAATTGTAACAGACGGACGAGGTGATTGCAATATAGTCTTCTCTCCTACGAGTAGGGGTATAATATGCGGTGTACATAAAGAAATTAAAATTGTGAAAAAATAATTGTTTAGCTCGTTCAAATAAATAAATACGTTAGATATGATCATGATGACAATGTAATCAAAAACATTAGAGTTTTAAGAAAAAAAATCATTATAGAAAAATTGTTTGATAATAGGATATTTATCATCAAAACATACATACTATCATTGACAACCCAACTCGTACGACCATCGGGTAGATCTCAACTTTCCAATTGTCAATTTTCTTATTCTCCGTGGTTTCACTACGTGGACTTTACTTTGTTGGCCCAATCAGACCAACAACGTGCATGTTAAAGTCACTGCTTATTGTTAAAAGTTTAACTATTGTCAGGATACAATGTAAAACACAAGAACAGATTCCAGGTCCCCCGCCCGTTGAACGTTATATTGTTGAAGGGGCATAACTCCAATAATAATGTGTTAGATAGAAATTGTTGAATTTCTTAAAATTGTACCCTGATTAATCATTAGTCAGTGATATGTGATTAAAGATACTAGTACTGTCATGTCTACTAACAATAATAAAGAAGGGATATGGGGAAATGTATCAAACTAAATCATATATCTACAAGCAAAGTGAAGTTGGAAATTTACCATACTATCAACACTATTATCCATGAAAATGAAAAAAAAAAAACCAGGAAGTAGATGTCAGACTGACCTGAAAATCACTTACACCTTAGGGGACCCCTATAGGAGTCTGCATACAAAATTTCAGAACCCTAGGATTAGTAGTTACTGAGAAAAGTGTTACGAAAAATTTACCATTGAGCCTATGGGAGAAAAAATGACTAAGTCGTTAAACAGGAAGTAGGTGTCAGACTGACCTGAAATTCACTTACACCTTGGGGGACCCTATAAGAGTCTGCATACAAAATTTCAGAACCCTAGGATTAGTAGTTACTGAGAAAAGTGTTACGAAAAATTTACCATTGAGCCTATGGGAGAAAAAATGACTAAGTCGTTAAACAGGAAGTAGATGTCAGACTGACCTGAAAATCACTTACACCTTAGGGGACCCCTATAGGAGTCTGCATACAAAATTTCAGAACCCTAGGATTAGTAGTTACTGAGAAAAGTGTTACGAAAAATTTACCATTGAGCCTATGGGAGAAAAAATGACTAAGTCTTTAAACAGGAAGTAGATGTCAGACTGACCTGAAAATCACTTACACCTTAGGGGACCCCTATAGGAGTCTGCATACAAAATTTCAGAACCCTAGGATTAGTAGTTACTGAGAAAAATTTTACGAAAAATTTACCATTGAGCCTAAGGGAGAAAAAATGACTAAGTCGTTAAACAGGAAGTAGATGTCAGACTGACCTGAAAATCACTTACACCTTGGGGGACCCCTATAGGAGTCTGCATACAAAATTTCAGAACGGATTAGTAGTTACTGAGAAAAGTGTTACGAAAAAAAGTGTGACGGACGCACGGACGGACGGACACCGGCATTTCCAAGTCCCCGCTCCGCGTTGCGGCGGGGGACAATAATAAAGGTTTGTTGTAAATGGTGAAAGAAATAAAGTTTTTCGAAGTATGATGAAGAAATTAATACGAGTAAACTTAAGGTTAGAGTTATTCATCTTTGTAAGTTAAAAATGCATTTCTTAATCTTTCCTCTTTTCAGAACTGCTGCAACCAAAATGTTCACGACCGTAAAATGTCTAATTCAGGATTCATAAATGACAAAGAGTAGCAAATCCTCTTTATACCTGTTATAATGGTATTAAGTTACATACCACCTTACTTCCAAGCAGCGAAGATTCTGCTATATCAGGGAGAGGAACGTGATAGCGGTGATAAAATGAACATGAAATGATGATGATGATGGTGAAGTAGAAGAAATGGGGACACATGATGAATCGGGAATATAAAATCAAAACAAAAGCTGCAATTATAATTTGAATTTTACACCTGGAGGTTTTGACCTTTTGACTTCGGTAAAAATGAATGCTTACATCTCAAACTAGCAAGGTGGGCGTTACTAAAACTGTTAATTTTGATATCCTGTTTAAGATAAACCTCGTACATATATAAGGAGTATTTCACAAGTCCAAAAAAATCAAACATATCGATTCTAAATCCAACATACACTTCAAACAAGTGAAGATTTAGTATTATCTCATCACACAAAACCGACATATTTTATCGCTGTAATGATTCGAAACAATACAATAGTCAAAAAGTAAAAGATTAACGTTTTAGAGTTACTATCAAATTATCAATATTTCTACCAAAACACCAAATTTAAAAGATTTTACTATAACTTCCAACTTGTATCCTTTTTTAATAAGTTTTTAAGCCAAAATTCCACGTCAAGAGGACTGTTTTTGAATTTACGTGCTTTATAAACTACATCTACAAAGAATTCGAAATGTGATATTCCTTTAACAATATAAAACGACGTATACAGTTAAATTTTTCAATAAGATACCCATATTTATGAACGAATTTAGTAAAAGATTTGACTGTAATGAAACGGTTTTTGTCATTTAAATCGAAAGCACCACTGCAAATTCGAGCATATCTGACTAACTGTGAAATGTACACTCCTTAAGATGGAGCTAGAGGTACATTACCTTCAAAAAAAGGGAAATTTACAATTGGGAAAGATAAGCCATCACGTTTATCATAGACTTGAGTGTGCAATTTTCTATTGACAATGCTTAAATGGATATCTATCGTGTTTAATTAAAATTCTTATTTGCTGCAAGTCGTCATTTTCTGCCATCTTTTTGACCTATTCAGCAAATACTTTGAATAAGATATATTGGTATAAGAAAAATTTTCAAAATCTGGCAAAATTGTCACTTTGTTTACTGTCTGCTAAAGTGCGAAATACTCTGACCGGGAAATGAAGTCACACAATACGTAGCCAAAAGGGGGTTTTCGTCCCCGTCGAACGTTGTCCCACAATATTTCGACCCTTTTTAAGAATGTTTTGAAATTTAAAGTTTCCACAAACAATTCGGAATTTGATAATTAGTCATTGATCCATCATGGTATTATCTGACTTTCTTTTCTAAAACTGTTACGAAAAATTTTTCCCCTGTCCGCCTGGCCGCACGCCCAACATTCACCATTTTGTAACCCGGAATTTTTCACTCTGTGAAATCCGGCCAAAAAATGGATCAAAGACAAAAGTGGCCGGATTTCGTTTAACAAGAAGTATATGAGCCACAGACCTGAAATCGAATCCCGCTTTATTGGAACCCTTGCCAATGCTGCATACCAAACACCAAGAGGCTATGATTAATAGTTGCTGAGAAAACTGTTATGAACATTTTCTATTACTGAACACTAATGTCAAAAATTAACTTAGTCGGTAAACAGGAAGAAGCAGAGGTACCAATGGGGTATCCGAATGTCAAAAGTCCGAAACGGCAGAGAAAAAACCAGTAAACACCAACAAGAACGGGACAAATACAGACAACATGTAAAACATGGAAACACAAAATAACTGACTATCAATCAACAACGCGAACTCCAGTCGAAACAAGAGTGAACTCAGGTGCTCCGGAAGAGTAAGCAGTTCCTGCTTTCTATAGCACAACCGTCGCGTTGCCAATAGTCCATTCAGCGTGTCAAATCCGGTAAAGGAAGACAAAACAAAACACTTTGACAAACTAACATCTGCACTCATCTGAGAGATCGAAATCCCGACTTTTGTCTATAAGTGCATGATGTGTTCCGTAAAATTTCTTGAGTGAAGACAGCAACCGAGGAGCAACATAACCCTGTGTGAGCAATTTTTGCGTCAGACGTGTCGCTCTGCTAAGGAAATCGATGTAAGCCAGCACGCTCTGGAGTAACGAATCAATTGAGAAACGTAAACTCCATAAGTTGGAGCGGACGGTGTAGGTCAGCGATAGATCTGAAATCAAATCCCATGTTATGGGAGCCTATGTTGGTGCTGCATACCAAATATCAAGAGGCTATGATTAGTGAAGGCTGAGAAAACTGCTACGAAAGTATTTTCCCCGCCCGTCCGACTTTAAAAATGTTATAACACGGATTTTCACTATTAAAATCAGGCCAAAAAAGATTGTTTGACGAGTATAGCGAGGCAAAGAAATCGGCAGGTTTTGAGGCTCAACGCACCTAAAGGCTCCAAACAAAATGATGCTAAATCCTGGATGTTAAGCATTCCCAGTGAGACATTTGATGTCCATAAGTAATTTCTATTCAGTATTGTTGTAAACCACATTGAAATATGGATTTACATAAAGTGATGATTGAAGTCCATTTTAACATTTAAGGAGCAAAGGTCTTGACTAGTGACTTCGTTGTAAAACTTTAATATTTTTATAATTTGTTTAAGTTACCCCAATAAAGGGAAAGTTATGTATGCATATTGGAAGACCACACCTCTTGATTTCTTTCTCCAAGTTGTTAGAAGTTTTTACATGCACAAGGTTAATAAAATTTTAGATTGATTTCAGTCATGAGCATCAATGAAGGATCTGTAGATTTTTTTCTATCAGTCAGCTTTATTTTTAAACCCTACCTTCCCGCAAACAAGGTTTGGGCGTTATATATAGGAATCACCATGTCTGGCTGTCCATCCGT
The DNA here is from genome assembly GCA_963971305.1 of Arcuatula senhousia. Lineage (NCBI taxonomy): Eukaryota > Metazoa > Mollusca > Bivalvia > Mytilida > Mytilidae > Arcuatula > Arcuatula senhousia. Next base: position 47,127,342 of record OZ020315.1, on the reverse strand, counting down.
CTGTGAGTCCTTATACCTCGTAAGCCCTTCTCCTACAAAACCGCTTGACAGACTTTCATGCAAATTTTCATGAAGAAAGGACATCATATGTAGATGTGTAACTGTCGGATAGCATTCACGAAAATGGTTTGTGCCTAACATACATATTATAAAATGGGACCCATTTAGTGTTTACCTTTACTGATAAAACAATTAGAAGAAATATACTATAATTTTTAGATTTTTAGTTGTGAAACTACTGTATGAAATTGGATATGCATTTAGAAATCATAGAATTAAACAGAAGTGCACTGTTTTTAGATGTTATATTAGATTAAGTTGTGACTGATTTTAGCAGAATAACAGTAAACGTCGACGCGTCGTCAACAATACACGTTCCGGATCGTATATTCGCCAACCATATTTTATCACCTTTTTGTAGTTGAACAAAAGCAAGTGTGCTATCGCCTTCGTTATGTTCATTGTTATTATAGTAAAGTGCAGTCATTCTACTTCCGTTTTTAAATATTTTTACAAAGCATTCGCTAAAATGCCCCGTGCCTCTGAGAGATGCATAAACTTCATAGGTTCCGGAAACAGGTGCAGTAAAGATTCCGGTCTGCCTGGAGTAGCCGGTACCAATCTCAGATACGACGGTGTTAAACGGTATGGCTTGGTTCTGTCTCACAGTCATGTCGTTATTATTATAAGCTGAAAAACCAACAGTCGTTGACAAAGCTAAAATGAAAAAAAAATTACCGATTACAAAACGGTTTCGAAAAAAATCTTCAATTAATAACATCCTTGCAACACTAACAATTTATATAATTAATTTACCTTTAAGGTTTTAGCATGAGCATCCTGCTTTAAAAACAAATGTAGTCAAACTTTCCTACTTTTAATGGATTGTGTAACAAGCTTATTCGGGTATTTCTTTAGTGTGCGAGAATAGATTTTGTAACTATATCGATCTCTACGGAGTGGTCTTCATCAACACATCAAAACTGAATGTAAGCGAGCTTTCTCAAAAAATCTTTAAAATGATAATGAATATAGGATTTACCTGAAATTCGCTTTTCGATCGAAAATGTTTGGTTTTTCAATTGTTCCTTCTCCATGTGCAGATACAGTAAATCATCTCTCATGGTAGACAACGCTTGTTTATTGGCTATTACGTCTGCATGTAGGCCAATCAAATCATCCCTTACAGTTGAGCTGCCTGCAAATTTTGATGCATTGAGTTCTCCCTGTATTACATTTATAACCTGTTTCTGTCGTAGTAATTCCTCTTCTTGCATCCTTGTAGTGTTGTTTAAGACCTGGTTTTCATTCCTCAGAATAGAAACGATTTGTGTTAGTTTGGCAAAATTTTCTGAAATTAACATGCTCATTAAACAACAATTTTTCAAAATAATGTAGTAGTCAGTTAATAATTTAAATAATAAAAATTGGAAATTGCTACATAATTTGAATATTCATGCCTAAGACAAAATACAAAGGAACGACGCTCATACATGTAAGCCCAGGAAACACTTTATTATTAAAACATACACAAAATCACCCCACGTTTGTGAAAAACAGCAGTGACCACTGGTCACATGGAAGGCTGCTGGCTGTTTTCCATTGTGGATTTTTTTAAATTGTCGTTTGTATTGCAGGTTGTGTCGTGTACATATATTCCACATCGTATTATCTTCCACATTCTCAAAATAAAAATGATTTGGCAATTTGGCCTGCTTTACCCGTGTAAAATTTAATATCTGTATAAACATCTTTAATAACTACTGTAACAATTAACATCATAATGTTATAGTTTCAGTCATTAAAACTCATAAATCCGGGATTGCCTCATTTGTTTGTTGCTTACACTCCAGTCGCTTTCATTTTAGAATCTTTTAGCTTTATTTTTCATTCAATACTTTTGGTTTTTGAAAGAAGCAAAGAGGCACCAGTAAGCTATTCGAGTGTCAAAAGTCATAAATGACAAAGACGAAACCGGCAATCACGAACAAGAACAGCACAAAGAAACACAAAATCAACCGAATGGAAATCAACAACGCGAACTCGAGTCGTAACAAGAGTGAACTCAGGTGTTCTGGAAGAGTAAACGGTTCCTGCCTGCTATAGCACATCCGTCGTGTTGCTAATTTCCAATTCAGTGTGTCGAATCCGGTAAAGGTAGACAAAACAAATTTCTACGACAAACCAACATCTGCACTCATTTGAGAGATAGAAATTCCATATTTATCTACGAGTGCGCGGTGTCTACCGTAAAATTTCTTGAGCGAAGACATCAACCTTGGAGCAACATAACCCTGTGATAGCAATTTCTGTGTCAAACGTGAAGCTTTGCAAAGGAAATCGATGTAATTCCCACAAGCTCTGGAGTAACGAATCAACTGTAATACGAAGAGTCCATGGGCAGGAGCGGACGGAATGTTGCTACACAAAAAGGGGAAGTTGACAATTGGAAAGTTGAAGTCATTACGTTTGTCATAGAGCTTTGTTGAAAGTCTCCCTTAAGAGTTAATTTAGAGATTAAGATCTAATTATGGAGCAGACTTCTTAGAATCCGTTATGTTTATCTCAAATTCCTGAGGATATATGAAGTCAACAAATCGAAAATTGTTTGGTGAAAGGATATCATCAATATAACGGAACGTGAGGCTAAAATAGAGAGCTAGTCTACGATCGTTTTGTCTATAAGAGATAATCTTTGTAAAAAGTCTGTTTCATATGAATGCAGAAACAAATCAGAAAGCAAAGGTGCACATTAGTGCCCATTGGAATCCATATTGTTTGCTTAAAAACACGTCCACCAAAATGAACAAATATGTTGGTGATGAGAAAATTGAGCATGTCCACTATTGGTCTTGCAATGTTTTGATTCAAGGACTGCTGATGAGAGGTTACTCCTTAAAATATCGATATCCAACATAACAAAATTAATCGTTTTTATTTCCGTTTTTGTATTTGTATTTGTATACTCGTATTTAATACCAAGGTTTTTCTATTTGAAATTTAAAAACAGCTCTTACCTGTTACATTCTGTAGCTCCTTCTGGAACCTTATTGTCAAATTATTGATTTCCCCTTTAAAAACAAAATTTGTGTTTGATGTAACGTTCAAAGAAATACATTGGTAAGGCATGCAAATTAAGATAAAAACTTTAAGCAGAAAACCCATCGTTGCAATACGAGAGCAGTTGTAGAAATGATTTTCGAACCCTTTTATTTACAGTCATCTCACTTCATAGACGCACGAACCCTTTTAGGGTTTTAATATATGAAATTTATTTTTTGCAAATTTAATTCATATCAAACATCATTTTCTCAGCACATTTCGAGGTCTCCAAGAATATTATAAGAGAGAAAAGAATATTATTTGCACGTAAAGAACACCAACTACTTGACCAGTATTTTAGAAGATCTCCCTGTATGAAAACCGTTGTCCTATTTATTACCGTTTTGTTTGAATTTACCATTTTTTGTTACATGTACACGATTCACATTAAATAAACATAGACATTTAGATAAATGAAAGCGATTCGATCTGGAGATTAATATGTAATAAAATAGTTTTGATACGTGCACATGCAATCCAAATATAAAGATAAATATTGCAATTTTCACACTTCAAGACTTAAGATTTTGATTGATTACATAACAATCTCAGATACCATTAAAACAACTGAATTTGTATAAAAGACCACAAAGAAAGCCGTTTGTAAAACTGTTCAAGTCTTAAATAAACCTGTTAGTGTGTATCAGCTTATCTACATGAAGGAATGTCTTGACATAAGACATTTGGATATTCATGCAGAAATTGGGTGCGTTGGTTTTATTTCACCCTTGCAGTGTTTAAAATTTAAAGGCGATGAAAATGATAATATAATGAATATGAAATGATAATAAAAAGTATGGGGATGGGACAAGAAACAAAGTAACAGGTAGTTTTGTAAAAGGGGAAAGAAAAAAATTTAGTCTATGTGGTGCACTACTTGGTCAACCTAAGGGTCTTTTAAGCGCTCTCCACACATGTTAGTCCAAAATGGTCAGTGGTCAGAGTTTCCGTATACCGTAATAGACCTGACGAGGGAAAATTATACAATGAATGCAATATTTTTGAGTTTTATTGGTGTGTAAAAGCGTGGACCTAAGCACATTTTTAATGAAGCGCGGTACGCGCTTCATGTTGAAAATGTGCGCAAAGGTCCACGCTTTTACACACCAATAAAACTCAAAAATATTGCATTCATTGTATATAATTACATTCCAATAAAATATATTAAATACTTGCACGAAAAAATTACACGAAATGCATGGTTTATGTTTTTAAATTACTCCGCGCAAGTCGTTGTCAAGGAAGCACGTGCTGTTGAGTTTTATACAGAAATAAAACTCAACTATTGACCAATTAAAATCCTCGTTATAAACAAGAATGTAATTATTTAAAATTAAAGACATAATGATTGTAGAAAGGTTGTTTGATAATAGGATATTTTTCTCAAAATTAGCATACTTTTGACCGACCAACCCTAACGTTCAACGTGTAGTTTTTGTTTTACTTCCTAACAACTGCCAGTCTTCAGTTAAAAGTTTAACTATTGTCAGGATACAATGTTTAAAATAATAAAGGTCTGTTAAATAAAGTTTTTAGAAGTGTGATGAAAAAATTAATACGAGTTAAGGTTTGAGTTATTCATCTTTGTATGTTAAATGAATTGCTTAGTTTCTATCCTTTTTATAGTGAACAAGCTTAGAACTGCTGCAACAAAAATGTTCACGACAGTAAAATGTCTATTTCAGGATTGAGTAGCAGATACTTTTCATAAAGCTAGTTAGTTACATACTGCCTTTCTCCCAAGCAGCGCAAATTCTGCTAAATCAGGGCGAGGAGCGTGAAATTGGTGATAAAATGAACATAGATGATGATGATGATGATGATGATGATGATGATGATGATGATGATGATGATGATGATGATGGAGATGATGATGATGAGATGATGATGATGATGAAGTAGAAATAGGGATACATGATGAATCGGGAATTTAAATTTAAAAAGTTCGAGTTTTGAATGCAATTTTAATTTGAATTTTAAACCTGTCGGTAAAGGTCTTGCCCTTTTGACTAAGGTAAAAATGACTTCTTAAGATTGTAATTTGAATTCAATCTGAGAAGAGTCAATACTGTAATTATTACTACATGATATGGTATGAGATTGCAACATACGGTTTATTGCACAGTTTAACAGAAAAGAGACGCTTAAGCCGACGAAAGCCTAGAGGCGTCATGTTCTTTTATTGTTATGCATTGAGAGAGATATACCGGACCAAAAACAACAATAATAGGGGCCTCAGTGGTGGTTCCATTTTGTCATGGGATATCGAAAAAAAGATAACATAATCAGCTTTGTCAAATGAATATAGTGAGGCCTACGCCCTATATACTAGACAAACTATTGCCTTGTTAGACCTTTGATCTTTTTATGAAATAACAACCAATGAAACACTCACGATAATACCTCAAGGGTAAAATTTAAGCAATCACATTTGGCCTACAACTACTAATATCTTTGCGACAATGTATATCAAATTGATATGAATAGAAGCCTATGTACACATGATAACGGTATATCAGTATATTAACAGCGCAGTCATCAAATAATCATCTGTCTCCCAATTTTCATGCATATAAATTAATCTTTGACAGATTCTGTCATATAGTAATTTCTATGAACGTCTTGAAGAGATTTTTTTCATTTGTAAACTATTACCACTTCTATATACTTGTCGCCATTCTTATGGTAATATAGGACAATATTTATTGACCTTCATATTAATTTGATAAATTTATATACAAGGTCACTGTGCAAATTGCATTCTTAAAGTTTTTCTTCACATCTCAAAGAAGCAAGGTCGGCGTTACTAAAACTGTTGTGTTATCCTGTTTATGTATAGTTTAAATATTAACCTCGTTCATGTATCAGGAGTATTTTGCCAGAGCGGGTTCCGGGTGGAAAATAGGCCCGCAGGAATAGGCTTGTCGGTAAAACTCCACTTAAGAGCGCTCATTAGCCGCACAACGGGTCAGGGCGCTTTGCCCACAAAGCTACTGGGATGTACGGCTTAGGTGGTTTGAATGGGCAGCAATTTCATAATGTACTAGGAAAACCCGCTAATTTGCGGCAAAATCAATCGTTGCATTGCTTTAAAATATACATGTAGACCCCACAATAAAAGCATTGCATTTGCATGACCATACATGGTTGTGCTAATCTCAAAATAATGGTTCTACGGCTGACTGATCCTTTGTTATCGATGGATGCAGGGCTCGTCTTCCACCACGGGGAGGTACTGGGTCCAGTTTCATAAAACGATCGCTAATTAACGTGCTCGTTATCCCATACAAATTAAATGGGCTTACGTACACGTAAGGCTAACGATCGCTTTATGAAACGGCCCCCTGGTCGGAATTCTGGAGATTCTACGGTATTATTTTAACTTTAAATAAGTTTTAGTTTATAATTTCTTCCGTAAATAACTCTTTTCAGTGTGAGATGACCAGGTTGAGATGCGAGCACGTGCAGCGATCTCACACTGGTCAATTAACAAATAATAACCGTCGGTACTGATATTGATCGATGATGTCGACCAATGAAATGCCATGTTATTTTAAACTTTCGGTTTTTAGAATGAAGTCACCTAAGGTTTCAGAATAAAAAAAAATATTTTTACGGAAGAAATAGGTACTAACACTCGTTCTTGGAAAACCGGCAATGATCTTTCACTCGTGATAGAATTTTTGGGATCTTTTGACTCGTTCCTCTGCGCTTCACTCGCAAAAAGACTGATAAATTCTATCCCTCATGAAAGTTCAGCCGGTCTTTTCCAAGAACTTATGTAAGAATCTATAACTCTTATTGTTTTTTTTATCCCATCTGTAGATTTTTTTCAAATAAAAGTCCAGTGGCTGGATAAATTTCATTTCTACGCTACGCATTTTATCGTTGACCCTAGTTTTACACATTTTAAAATTTCAATATGGTTTTCATTTTTCTATCAAGTTTCAATTTTTGACAATAAAACATTTTTTGCATACATTTTTACAGTAAACAACATACCAATATAATCTATTATATAAAATCTTTAAATATAAAGCATAATTAATGGAAAAGTTTTGCGGGTTTTATTTTGTGTAGTTGTCTGAAAACAGGGGAAATAATTTCAAACATTATAAAAAAGGAGGGTATATTAAATTCCGGAACGATGACGGCTATACCGTTTCCGGATCAATTAATTAGGTTAATTAGCAAACTGCAGACATAATTGCATATGTGCTAATTAGATTTTAAAAGGGCACAACCACCCCCTATTTTTGATATATAAAGCTTAGTCGTAGCATTTGTTGTTTAGGCTGCAACCCGGCTAACAAAAAACGCTTCGTTATTTTAGTTGTATAGATATTGGGCTCGTCAGGCTCTAAATTGGACCAAAAACTATAGTGGTGCACCGTTTTCGGGAAAATTGTCATATCCTGGCACAATAAAAAAACCTGATGTAGGTCTCAATACGAGTAGGCCCGTAGGATCCCAATGAAGAAGGCTAAAATGCCTGTCCCTAACCATCACTTTTTTCCAGTGGCAGTCAAAACGGCCTTGTGTCCCCATTTCCTCCAGTTCATCTTTATACCCCCACTCGTAAGAGAGGGGGCTACATTTCAATCATCTTATCCGTCCGTTCATCTGTTACAAACGTTCGTAACAGATTTCCCGGCGTCTACTGAAGGGATTCATCTAAAATTTGGAGTGAGTGTTGGTGTTTTACGCTCTTGCAAAGCTATATAGACGATATTGAGATGTGGAATAAGTGTACGCGACACAATAAACATAAAATAACAGCAATTCAAAAAAATCACAACGGAAAACAGCAAGCAGTCTTCAACATGGCCATAGGTCACTGCTTACCGTCTTGCATTGGCCCAAGACTTATAATACAATACAAAAGTATCAAAACCAATCCCTAAATCATCAACGAAAGACCCAATTCTTGACATAAAACAGTTAACACAGAATGACAAGGACAAACAAAGGCTTTGGCAAAGTTTCCTGGCATAGGACAGGCACATATAAAATGTGGCGGGGTTAAACTAGTGTTTTGGATCCAACCTTCCCCCTATTGATAAGCTTGCACAAAGCTACATATAAAACACACTGTAAAACTCAATCGACAAAAGTTCAATTCAACAAGAGAGAACCTAAGACAAAATACTGTACGAAAACAACAAGACAAGGAGGAACTCTCTTGAGAACACTCGAAGTTACTGACAACTAGCTAAGAAACATTTATCGATTGATGTAAAAGAATCAAATACATCAGTTCTAAATCCGACACCCCACGTCAAAACAATGAATGATTAAGAGTTGTATCACCATACAGAACCGACATACTTGATCGCTGTGGTGCTTATAAATAATACAGTGGATACAAAGTGAAAATTTAACGTTTTAAAGTTACTATCAAGCTATCAATATTTCTGCCAAAACATACCAAATGCAAAGATTTTACTAAAACATTGAATTCGTATCCTTTTTTCAAAAGGTTTTTAAGCCAGTTTTTAATTTCCATAAGGTTGTTTTTGAATTTTTGTGCTTTATAAACTACATGGCTATAAAAATCAGGATGAGATATTCCTTTAACAATCAGAAATCTACGTGTACAATCAAATTTTTCGATGAGATGTCCATATTTATGTGCAAATTTTGTAAAAGATTTGACTAATTTGTGGTAATGGTAACCTTGTTTTAGCAATTTTTCTGTAATAAAACGGTTCTTATCATTAAAATCGGACACATCACTGCAAATGCGAGCATACCTGACTAATTGTGAAATGTATACCCCGTAAGCTGGAGCTAATGGTACGTCTCCTTCAAGAAACGGAAAATTAACTATTGGGAATGAAAAGTCATCCCGTTTATCATATACTTTAGTGTGTAATCTACCATTGATAATGCTTAAGTCCAAATCTAGAAATGGACATCTACTGTCGTTTGAGTTTGCTTTATTTAGGGTTAATTCTTTAGGATATATATCATTTATTAAATTTGAGAATGTGGGGTTGTTTAGAGCAAGTATGTCATCTAAGTAACTATATGTATTGTTAAAAGTTTCGATAAGATTGTTTTTGTTTGGGTCTTTTTGTAGCTTGGCCATTAACTGTGATTCGTAACAATATAAAAAAAGATCAGCTATGAGTGGAGCACAATTGGTTCCCATTGGAATACCAATGACTTGGCGATATATTTGTTTACCGAACCGGATGTAAATATTATCTAAAAGAAAGTTTAATGCAGTAATAACTTCTATGTCGGTCCAATTAACATAACCTTTGTGGGTTTCGTTACTAAAAAACGATTTACTAAATACTTGTGACACTTTAGAACAGATGTATTCACTTTTAGATTTGTCAAAGCACCATTTAATTAAATATTCAAATTTCTTTTTGATAAGATTGTTAGGTAGATTAGTATATAAAGTGGAAAAGTCATAGCTGTCTACGGATTGAAAAGTATTTTCAAATGCCCGAAGTTTGTCTAAAACATCAAGAGAATTTTTAACACTCCAAAAATGATTTATTCCACTATTTTCGAAAATTTTATCACAGTATCGGATGATAAATTCTTTCATTGTAGTTAAAGCAAGAGACAAGACTTTAGAAATATTGGTTAAGGAACATTTACTTGATGCAGAGATAAAACGGGATTTATATGGGTTTTTGTGTAATTTAGGTATCCAGTACATAGTAGGTAATTTATTGTATGTAGGGGCTGCTCGAAGTGCTGTGGTTGCTATGACATGATCGTCAATAATACTGGTTTCTGTAGCTTGCACGGGAACGAAAGTACATGAGCCTTTAATTTCATGCATTAAAACATCAGAAAGTATGTTATTTGAAAGGCGATGAAAATTAAAAGAATGATAATGAACATGAAATGATAATGATAAATGATATATGGGAATTGGGTGGGAAACAAGTGAGTGAGTGAGTGAGTTGGTGTTTTACGCCCGTGCAACGCTATATAGGTTATTTACAGGCGATGAACATGAAAAGGATGATAAAGTGAACATGAAATGATGATGATAAAATGAAATGTGGGGTGGGAAGCAAAGAAGTGGCAAATTTTGAAGAACCACAGGAAAAGGGGAGAGGTTGGTAGGGGCTGAAAATTTGGCCTATGTGGTGCACTACTTGGTGGTCCACAAAGTGGTCTTTTTCGCGCATGAAACGCGGCACTCTCTACATACGTGTGACCACTATTGTCAGTGGTCAGGGTTTCCGTATTATATAGGCCACCCTATAGCTAGGCTCTGCTGTAGGCCTATTCGCCTCAAATTTGGTACACAGCTTTAAATGTAAAAAGCAGGATGAGTTGTAACGTGCCTCCCCTTTTCCAGGTCAGTCACTCACCTACTTCCTATTTTTTTTCGAGATGACTTAGACCTTTTAAGGGCCAGAAATAGACAATTTTGTTTAACAGTTTTCTCAGCTTCTACTTACGGGATTGATTTCAAATATGGTACACTGTTCAAGCATGACGAGTTTTACTGTGCCTTTCCTTTCCAGGTCGGTCGAGCATCTACTTCGTGTTTTCTGAATTGTCGAGTGGGGGTACCACTGGCACGATTTAGTGCAACCTGTTACTTTACCACCCCTTTCCTGATTATCTTTCGGATATTACTGGAATCGTGCTGAATGCAATTATAACTTATCAACTAACCAATTAACTAACTAATCAGCAGTACGTGTTTTAATCAAAACAATTTGAAAGCCGGAAACCATAAATGTAGAGAAATACTTAACTCAACAAGGAAGGAAAAACAAATACCGTCGATCTGTATGTGTGTTGGAGTAGCGTTCATAATCACCATGCTTTAACAAGATTTGACTTATTCTAGACAATTCATAAGCGACTTGTGACGTATGCTGCAAGAATATGAAACTGTTTTGGGTTTTTTTTTCAGACGAGCTCCAATAGTTTGCCTCTGTCTTATTTTCAAAAATTAGTTTAGACAGCATACGATTATAACATACAATTATCACAAACTTCATGAATGTGTTTAAAGACAGCAACTTGTTACAATCATATCAAACTAAATGTTCGTTTAATTAAATCAGATATTTTGAATGGCGGATTAAGGACGGCGTGCCGGACACGCACCTTTCCCCTTTGTCAGGAAATTTGGTAACAAACTGTATTAATCTATATATCCCAACATATGTTGTTTTTTTTCAAATCACACGCTCTCCCGTTTTATAACTTGTGGAAACGCGTCAGATTTTGGCTTCAATTGCTATTCGGGTTGGATTCGGATAGTGAAGTAGTAGGACAGCAAAACACTGGTATCAATGGCAGAATTTTTCCACATTACATTTTCTAGCCAAAGGCTCACAAAGGCCATATCTAACGCACCACCGTTTACATTCAGATTAATTATAACAATTTAAGAGCAACTTTTTTAAGAATGAAAAATTGTGGCGTGGGTATTCGTTTGTTTCAAAATATTATTTTGTTTTTGGCCTCCCGATAAAGGTTATCTTACAAAAGCCATAAATAAAGGTAATAACAAAACTACCGAACTTGAATGATCAATCTCACAGTCCAGAGAAAATGACAAAAAACGAATCAGTCATACCGGAGAATTGGTGGATCGCAATGGTCCTGACTTGGTACAGGCATTTCAAACGAAATGGTTGGTTAAACCAGGTTTTATGGCACCAAACCTCTCTCTTCCATTGCGATCTTAGGATCCGGTAATGACCATAGAACACAACATAGTTGTGAGACACAATAGGGATATTGAATCGAAATAAACATACGGTTTGGTTTCATGAAGCTCACCATGTCTTATGATTTATTCAACAAATCAGGATTATTTCGAGTTTATTTTTCATATCTTGCCTTGTCGTCTGCATGTTGTCTGCGCCCAACTTACTATTGACTGTCCTTTATTAACATACTGATTTTCAAAACAACAAGAGGTTGCACTAAGTCGTGCTAAGCATACCTCCACTCGACCATTCAGAAAATAAGAAGTAGATGATCGTCTGACCTGGAAAGGGGAGGCATGGTACAACTCATCATGCTAAAGCTATACATTAAATTTGAAATTAATCCCTTTGGTAAAAGCCGAGAAATGTGTTACGAAAAACTGTCAATTTTTGACCCATAAAAGGTCTAAGTCGGCTCGGAAAACAGGAAGTAGATGATGGACTGAGCTGGGAAGAGAAGGCATGGTGTAACTCATCATGCTGAAGCTGTGTACCAAATTTGAAACCAATCCATCCAGTAGAAGCAGAGAAATTGAACCGGACGGACGGACAAGGTGATTGCAATATAGCCGCCTCTCTTACGAGTAGGGGTATTATTATTCACAGCTTCAAATCGTAACAGTTCGGCAACGAGAATGTCAACAATGTCCATATGAAGGAAAGATAGTGTGATTTAAATGATATTTGATGTCAACATAAAATTATAGAAAAAGTCGAAATAGTTTCTTAGGTAGAATTTGAGCCAGACAAGTACTAAATAGATCCGTTACCCTAGCGATGCGGGATGTCAATGCAGTTTTGATTTGTATTGTCAAAATATCTTTGCCGACCGCCACAAGTGCATCACAAAATTTTGCGCCTCTCTCAATTAAACGATAGTTGATTTCGACATAAAATTACAGACAAATCGGTAGAATTTGAGCCAGACAAATACTAAATAGATCCATTACCCTAACGATGCGGGATGTCACTAGTTATGCTTTATATTGTCAAACTATCTTTGTCGACCATAAAATTTTACGCCTTTCTCACTTCTCCACTTTTCTTTTGATTTTTTAATTTTTCTGTTCATTCCAGTCTTATATTTCTTCATCATTTCATGTTCATTTTGAAAAATCCTTTTCATGTTCAACATATGCATTTATAGTGTAGCTACGGCGTTAAACAACATTTCGAAAAAAGAAAAGCTGTGTTTTGTGTAGATTCTGCATTTCAAAATACAATGTTTTGCACAAATTTATTCGAAAAACAAATTGCAAAGAATTCAAAACTTCACATCAGAAATTCAAGTGCCAGCAAAAATAATAGCCACTATCTAGACAATGTTTTAAGAATATTAGAAATATTTCGCTATATTTTTGTTTTCTTTTAAAACTTTCAATTTGATAACTGTTTTCATTTTGTCTGTCTAATTCATAAGGTCTTTTTTCCAGTCAACAGTATTTCAGTCATAATCAGGGCAAAAACAAATTCAAACACCAAATTAATTTGTAGACCCACCCAGGACAAAACACCCATCACACAGATCCATGAATGTCATGCAAAAAGAGCCAGTGTACGACCACAAACCAGAAGGAACACGAACCAACGCACAAGACAGGCTGATGTACCCTCAAAGCACCATAGGCCAATGCACCCAGAAAGTTACGAAACCCTTCCCCTAAAATTTCGCACATTCCTGAACTTTTACCTTTGGTGACTGACAATGAAGAACACTTACCTGAAATGAGGCCATAGTAGTTGAAACACTTACCTGTGTGGAATATATCCAATTTTATATTACCAACCCTTATCTGTCGAAAATACAATGCCGGATTCTGGTTCAACCTACACACATTGAGAGAGAGAATTGGGGATGGGATGGGAAACAAAGGAATAAATTATTGTACATTTTGAAGACTACTGGAAATGGGGAGAGGTGGGAAGGGACTTAAAATTTAGCCTATTTGGTGCACTACTTGGCGGTCCATAAATTAAAGGGATCTTTTTCTTGATGAAGCGTGTTACAAACGGTAAGGTTTGCGGTCAGGTTTTCCGCATTATAACTTGACGACCCCGGCGTTCATTATGACAGGGCTGCCCTATACAACAAACTGGGGCACACTTCCCGGTAACTTTTAGGACTATAAGCGGCCTGAACCGATGTCAGGTTTCTGAGCGGTCTATACACAGTGTAGGAACGGAAGTGTACAGTTTTATGGCCTATAAAGAAATGGTGAAATGAACCATTCTAGATTGTACAGTTTATTTTATTTTTACACAAACTTTTTCAAATGACACAAAAACGAAGAAGATGTACGATTGCCGTTCGCTTCAAATAAAAGAAGACATACATGTAACATAGAATATGATAAAACTCAATTACCTGTAATTGTTTGTGATGTCAAATAGAAATTTCAATCTGCACACTTAATTTTTCAAAAGTTCACTCCAAATTGATGTACATAATCGATTTGTGAACATAAATTGCATTAAACTCGTGAACATTGTGTATAAGTATCCTATCAAAAATCATTTCTGCACATTCTAAACATGCACAAACGTGTTAATACATACAGGATTTTATTTAATTTGAACTTTATTCACCCAAGCCGTGTTTTAAAATCTGAACGAAATCTATCGCGGTCATTGTACAAAATCTATGGAGGACACTTCACGAAATCTATGGAGGACATTTTCATAATAACATATTTTCACAACATCAGCGGCGTCAGATGTATAGTTCTTATTTAGCACATTAATACCAGAACAAAACAATTTATATTCTTCAAATAGAATCATTTTCCCCAAGCTTATAGGTGTAGAACAGTTTTATAAATTCAGCTCAGTTTTCACCTACAGGATAATCAATATGTTAAAATAAATGAATAAATAAGGTAACAACATAACTGCTTAACTGGGATGATCAATCTCATTAATATAAGAAAAGACAAACGAAGCGCACGCCAGAGAAATTGAAGCTATGATCCTAATTCCCAACACCCGATTTTATAGTGCAAAACCTCCTTGACCTATCTCAGATCAAAATGTTATTTCACGTTTTGCTTCTAAGCGGCTACATATATAGTAAACATATATGAATTAAAACAATAATGACGTGTTCAGAACAGGGTATGTTATACAACTTTCCCTTGTATAACACGGTACGTTTTCCTGCAAATGTCTTGATTCTAACAAGGTCCGGTCGAGAACAGGTCAAAGACACATGTTTATCATTTAATAGATAGTAGTCCGTCGGGTTCATCACCTTTAAGTTTCTTTCAATTACATGTATCACATTAAAGGACATGTTTTAAATAGCAGTATAACTAATTAAAGAAGCAAATGTGTGCATAACCTGGAAGGAGTTGCGTGACGAAGGAATAATTAACCCTCAGGCTACCTGTGCAGCCCAACCCCAAGGGACATTATCAAAATTCAGAAACCTTCGGCAGAATCTACACCCATAGTGCAACTACTAAACCAAGTTTCAGTCCCTATTCCAAATGACCGGGGAGGAGTTGGAAGACGAAGGAACAATGTGCCCTTAGGCTACCTATGCAGCCCGGCCCTTAGGCAGGGGGGAGACATTATCAAAATTCCGAAACCTTCAGCACAGCCCCTACCCACAATGCAATCAATGACCCAAGTTTCATCTTTTTACTCCCAGTGGTTTCAGAGATTATCCTGGACATTAACGCCATACGTACGGACATACGAAAAACATTATCCCCGTGCTTTCGCTAGCGTGGGGATAACGAAAATGAACGTTTTAAAAGAGTTCAACAGTTCCTGCTTGATATAAAGCACACCCGTCACGTTGTCAGCACTCGATAAAGTGATGGCACTTGTCAGGCGACCCCTCTTGGAAGACCATCATGGTTTAAGGACCAGGTGACAATTTTAATCAGATAATTAAAAGACTTTTGTAGAACAAATGGAGACTTTTTTAGAGCTTAATGAACTGAAGGTTTTTAGCGAGCAACAGATTTTCTCTATCTGCGATATTTTCATTCTATTGGACAAAAACAGGGAAAACCGCTATTTATGGCCTTTAAGGGCCATAACCGCTATAAAGGGTAATCTGGCGACTTCGACCCGATGGAGACTTCTTAAGAGCTTTTGATTCAAAAGACCCTTTATCCTTTGGATATTTTGTATCTGTTATAGTTGCTGAGTTATAAACCCTTTTAAATAAGTTTACCCTATGTTCTATTTTAGTAACAGCGGTCAGGCTTTTTATCGAATCATTCAAAATGACCTTCGTTTGTTGCCAACGTGTCAAATATCATTCCTTCAAAGTTTCAGTTAAATTGATTAAGTGGTTTCAGAGGAGAAGATTTTTGAAAATGTTAACGGACGACGACGACGGACGCATAGTGATGGCATAAACTTATATGCTTATTTGAGGGTTTGATATGATCAAATAAAAAAAAGCTTTTGCCAAATTCGTCATTTTAAACGAAATTTTAGCAATGATAGACACTTGGAACCAGATGCGATACGTGAAAATGCTTCAGCTAGCATCATAATTGCTTTTGATATGTACATGTTCACGTACAATTAGTTGTTTGCTGTCAACTTTGCCTGCTGATAGCAACAAGACATATATCAGGTTTGCACCAATAGTAAAAAGGCATTTTCGCGAATCGCACCTGGCAAATTAGTGTCTTTTTGTTACAATCGAACATTTCACGCAGTTTCGAAACGATATTTTGGGTTTGGGTCATGTAAAAAACTCCATCAAGAACTAGTTTGCTTGCTTAAGTGTTCGGCAATTGTTCTTCTTAAAATAATCACACGAAATAGTAAGTAAGGCCACCTCTCCCCAAAAGATTTTACCTATTTAACTTTTCGACGAGGTTGAATAAAAATTGTACACATAAAACATATTTCCTATTAGGTTGCAAAATACTTCAGATGTAAGCCTTTAAAAACAGAATAAAGAGAAAGGTGTCTGATTCAACAGTCTGTCCGTTCAGCTCTACAAAAGTCTCCTTTGGTGGAAATTTAGCCCTTTAAATGCTAAAAGCAGTGTCTTTTCCTTATAAAAAAGTATAACGTTATTATTAAAAGTAAATCCCACCTACATGCATCATCAGAATAATTACATTTAGCTTTTATTATAAATAGAAAGTTTATAGATTTCTGTCTTTGTATTGAAATTACCGAAGTCATTCGATCAGAGATTCAAGGTCAATAGTGCTAAAGTACCACTTGGATATTTGCAAGTTTTACCAACCGGATGTCTTTTTACAGTTCCTGAGATAATAAAGTATTCATGTATTTGCTAAACTTTCCGTCCTTTAAAGATATATACTGTGTGTCAAAATATGAAAAGAAAATGTAGATATGTTGGTCTTCAACTGAGGCATATATGCACAAATTTTCATCAGCATATATGTGCAGTACGTGAGCTAGGAAGTACTTATGAAATTTAACAGCGATTTAGTTAAAACAATCGTAAGATCCATGTTTCTGTGGAATTGAAAACTTAATGATGTTCAAATAGAAATTAAAGGGTGCTTAATAACTTTTTCATATATACTGTAAACCTACTTATTTTCGCGGGTTCCTATTTTCACGAATTTACGATTTCACCAAAGTTTGCGGGTACTTAATTTTGCGAATTCTTATTTCATTTCGCGGATATTTACTTTCGCGGAAAAAGCTTGACTACGAAACCTGCGAAAATAAGTACGTTTACAGTACTTAAGGTGGCTCGAGGCATTTAAACTGAGCATCTTTTTGCACATATTTGAATATTATATAAAATTGATAAACTAACTGGACTTGGCATACAAAAACTTTAAATTATAATATATTTTATCAAATTAAAAGCAATTGGGATAGAAAAAAATGACATTTTAATCATTTTTAGAATTTCCCGTACTAAATCAAAGGGAGATAATTTATATAGAATGAATAGGAAATTTTTCAATTTTCATGAATTTCTTGAAAAAATGAACGGTGACCCCAAATTTTTTTCAGACAATTTCAAAGAGCTTTAGAAAAGATACTTTCCTTCAGAATTTGAGCTGATTCTATATTAGGAATTCATATTTAGGTGCCTCTATAGCTTTTTTCCCTATATATCCTATATAAAAATATTGAAACTTTGCTATTTTTAGAAAGCTGATAGCGCTCTAAAATGAACGGTGACCCCCTCTTTTTATTTGATATTTTTTATCTATTCATTAAGGCCTATCAATGTGCCAAAAATGAACAAAATCTATAGTAGAATTCTAATAGCCCCGAGACACCTTAATCCATCCTACGTTTTGTAAGGATCGAAAATCTCAATTTGATACAGCAAATGCCAAGAAAAAAATTTATATGTTAGAATACATGTGCATATGCGTATACGATATGCCAAATGAGAACTACATCTGACGCCGCTGACTTTGTGAAAATATGTTTTTATGAAAAATATCCTCGATAGATTCTGTGAAGTGTCCTCCATAGATTTTGTACAATGACTGTGATAGATTTTGGTCAGATTTTAAAACACGGCTTGGGTGAATAAAGTTCAAATTAAATAAAATCCTGTATGTATTAATCCGTTTGTGCATGTTTAAAATGTGCAGAAATGATTTTTTGATAGGATACATATACACAATAATCACGAGTTTAATGCAATTTATGTTCACAAATCGATTATTTACATCAATTTGGAGTGAACTTTTGAAAAATTAAGTGTGCAGATTGAAATTTCTATTTGACATCACAAACAATTACAGGTAATTGAGTTTTATCATATTCTATGTTATGTCTTCTTTTATTTGAAGCGAACGGCAATCGTACATCTTCTTCGTTTTTGTGTCATTTGAAAAAGTTTGTGTAAAATAAAATAAACTGTACAATCTAGAATGGTTCATTTCACCATTTCTTTATAGGCCATAAAACTGTACACTTCCGTTCCTACACTGTGCTATAGTAGACTTTTAGCGACAGACTTAGCGCGGCTACAGGCCTATTCGCCTCCCGGGCACTGTTCGGGACCTATTTCGTTAGATAACCTCTTTTTCAAATTCTACCAGCGTTCGTGCAAAATATTTTCGAATGACCTTATTCTTTCTTTCAAGCTTTTATTGTTTGAAATTGTGCTTTGCAATTAAGTTTTAAATACTTATTGATCGACACGAGAAATTGTTGTTTTAAGAAACAATTTCTAATCGTTAGGTCTCCTCGTCTGTATTCGGAACATCTTGTGAAATAAAAACATTGCACATAATAGGTAACTCAATTTACACTTGGAATTCTTCAATGAAACTTCAATCTAAAAAAAATAATATAAAACTAAAACAATCTATAGGACATTTTTATCGATCACGATCAAAAACTATCCTTAAAAGAGGCGGGATTGGTACAAATCTGTTTCCAAATGATGATTGAATGATGCCGATTGATCCTGTTCAATCAATCACTGAAATGATTCAGATCAAATCGCCGCTCCGGAGTAAATCATCATTAGTTTTATTTGTGCCGTCTGCTGCCACGAATTCCGACAAATTTAATTTCAAATTTGACAAATGTTTGTCGTGTTTCTTTTCCGTTGAAACAAGTTAAGTCATAACTTAACAGCGTTCAGAAGAGTCACGGTTATTTTAATACTTTACATGTATTGTTTTAATTTGGATTCTGTGAATTTTCAAACTTTATACAACAAGTTATATAAGCTAAACAGTTACATATTATTTTAAAACAAGTTATGTGAATTATTACAAATAATAATTTATGTGGTGGACTCAGGCAATATTGCTCGAAAAAAACATGCTTTTATAGAATCTTCTGAAATTTATAGTAATTTTGGATTTCAGAATTGCAAAAACGATGGATTTATTTTCGTTTATGCTACTTGGTGAAATAATTGGTAAGTCTTATTCTTAATTTTTAAATAAAACGGCCCTGAAGAATCTAGTTTTCCGAGATTTGCGCAGATGATCGCAGTTTTAACCGTATTGGGTGTATTACAATGTATTATCATTTAATGTCTTTATGGTAATTTCTTTTAAGGAAAAGGGTAGATTTCGAGATTCATATCTCGTAAAGTATCTATTTTTATTATCTAAACTAGCAAAAAGTTTCTTTAAATTTTCAAACTTAATCAAAGTTAAGACAAGGGAATGACCAGTTTATTTATATGGGAAAAGGGGTGCTACGGTAGAATTGGAAATCAAATGGTAGGCCAGCGCTTTTAAATGAAAAAAAAGCAGGATGTATTTTTTTCTGTAAAAATTATGGTAGATTTTCAGAAATGATAGATTTCGCGCGCGAAAACACCAAGGCTCCAATTTTTCCAAAAAGGCAGAATAAAAAAAATATCCATAGCCCCCCCCCCCCTTTCAATAAAAATCAAACGGTTGCTCTCTAAGTTAGAAACTTTTTTATCAACAGCCTATATATTCTAGCGACACTTTTAAAGTTGCTAACATGTACAAGATGAATTTTTGGGGAAGGATTTCACCTGGATGGTAGCCTCCTATGACCTGGCACCAACACATTTTATGAAAGGTATCAAAATTATGTCAAAAATCAACTTGATTTTATTTTCAAACAATTATTTTGTGGATATTTGAGGAGATATAACTTTTATACACAATAACATATTCGAATCCTAAGTCCTGTCAATTCAAAAATGATGAATAGTTATTGCAACCTCCCCTTTTTTCCGTTGTGAAATTAAAGACCAAAAAGGGTCAAAATGGAAACTTTTGATTGTTGTCCGATTTCAGAAATGTTATGTGCTGGTTTATTCTTGTCAAGTAGTGAATTAACTTTATTGCATAATTGCATAATAAACCTCAAAGAGGTTAAGCAATTAACAGAATTGGGGATTTATTTTGTGACACTCCCCTCCCCCTTATTGCCGATAGGGACCAAAAGGGGCAAAATTGAAAGGTAGCAGATATCCTTACTAAAAAGGGTTATATTTTTGTAATGTTAATTTAATTTGGTCTGCTTTTGAAAAAAAAAGAATTCCTTGTGAAATGAGGGTTGAAAGTCCACCAAAGGCGGCATGTGCCAAAATATTTGTAAGTCCACCATGGGCTGCATATGTCTGGAGCATTTGACTATCCATATTGGGCCTAAAACGTACAGGGTGCGATATGTTGCTGTTGTATGATGCTGCGCTCGGCGAAGCTTTTTATTCAAGTTTTTGTACTACTTTCATGGATATATTGGCTAACCCACTTAACACGTGTTTCTTTCTTCCAAGTCAATCAGTTTTGTATAAATTATCAATTATCAATGCATATTTCCGATCCGTGTAAATGTTATTTTACTCGATATACACTAGTCTTAGATTTGCCTTCATTCTCTTTTCATTGATATGTATTTGATAAAATATTTATATTGATGCTTTTAAATCCAACATTTGGTTAAATTACATAGAATAAGATAAGAACTTCAAACATATACTGTGTATACGCATGTTCATTCCATTAAAAAAAAGTTTAAGAATTTAAGAAAAATTGTCGGTTTTGTCACACTTTTTCACTTGCTATTTACTCATCAACCATTATACCTATTTTGTTGATATTCGGTAACATTTTTTTATGGACATGATTTACATGTATATACTAGTTGTTGAATGTGGTCCAAGGTTTATCAAGACATCTACTTCCTGTTTGTTGAATGCGTTGACACTTTTTATTTGCTAATAATTTGGCTAGGTACTATCACTCTTTAGTATCATCAGCATCATATGTACATGATGTATTAAGGGATAGCTTTTAGGATTAATTGTACATCTAGTTCCTGTTTGTCGAAAACCTATAACATTTTTCCCATCACATTTTTTTGGCAAATAATTTCGTAGTAATATTTTTCTTTAATGATGATTATATGCCCTATATTGGGCGCAGTGATTTACTAATAAAATATCCCGGGAAAATATCTTGTATCTTATTCCGATATTTGTGACTTAAGAATTGTCTAAAGTTCCTTCCGGTGTTGTTTTTGAAAGAATCAGCAAGATTCAATTATATAGACTTCATTAATACAAGATGACTGAATAAAACTTACCTGCAACCATCACAATGATACATTCAAAGAACGTAATCTATTAAGGCGACATAAAAGTATACTAGAAAAAACTAGTACTATTTCGTTTTTGATTAACAACCTTTTTTTTTGCTCAGCTATCTTGCTATAATCATATTTTTTTCATTCATACATCGCCCATTGTACTCCATTTTGCGAAACAAGTTTATAATTTAATCTATTTTGAATGATGGAAAAAGAGCCACAATGTCAATAAGTAGGCTATTCATTTTCTGTCAAGAAAGAAAAATATATTTAGTTAGTGTTTGGTCTGTGTCATAATGTGTCTATATTTGTTAGTCTACGCCTGGTCTAGATCTATTCAAGAAATAGTTTCTTTTAAAAATGTTTTTAATTTCATCTTGCATAAACGCCAAAATGTACTCCAATATGAATATTAAGCGGTTTGTAGTGTGGTCAACAGGAAAAGTTGTGAATTCTACCTTTATATAATTATGTTGCCATTTCTTTAAACAGTTTTTTATGTGGCCTGGAACGTGTTGCAAAACAACATATAGGTGTCACTTTGACACTGTCCGCCATCTTGCGTCGTATTGTGCCGTCACAATGGAGGCCCGCCATTCTAGTTTATAAAAGGCCCTCGTTAACCTGCTTTATTTGAAGTTTGCTTACTAACAATCTTTGGTCAGATACATTTTGAAATTTAAGTTAACTTTATTTTTTTATACAAAATAATTTAAAATGTTCAATTGATAATCTACAAGTATTAAGGAAGTAAGTGTCGTTGATTTCAAACAACTCGTAGTGGTTAATGTTGCTGTTTGACTGAGTTTATTTCCCAGAGGTCATCCCGTTCCCGTATCAACAATTGTTGAGCTTTTGTGTGTTATCGTCGTCCACTTTGATACAAGTATTTGGGTCATTGGTGATGGAAACAACAGTAATTAAGCAATGTTTATACATATGTTACAAATCAAACACAAATCTGTAAAATTCGTTATTTATCTATTGTTCCATTTGTTTCATGTTTTTAATACTTTTCTTTCTTACTGTTTATTCTGATGGAAAAGCAAATAATAATTTAATTGACACCTTTAAATATAGTTTTGATTATGGGTTTAAAACTTGATTTAAGAAATACTGTCGATGGCCCTAAGGTTGATGTCTTGGGGGTTTTGCAGATGTTGTACTCACTACGACACGTTTTTTTAAAAGAATCTGAACATATTACTGTATATAGTGCGATACATTAAAAGAAATATATAATTCGATGCATCATTCATAATCCTCTTCAAATGTTTTCCGCCTTCCCACGATTCTTTCTTACCTTTCCGGACTCCCACAATCTTTCCTTTCTGATTTATGCTGGGGCACATAGGACAAGGACTAGAGTTCTCCACTTGTCTCTATCGTGGGCTTTTCAACTCTCCCCATTCTTGCTGGTGATCTTTCATCCCTTTCTCTACAGACCACTTCCAGGTGTTCCTGTGTCTGTACTGTTTTCTCTTTTCTTCCTTTTGTGTCCAACTAACGACCTCTCTTGTTATGCTGCTTGTTGTCTTTCTCAGCACATGAGATAACCATTTCCATCTTTGTCTTGTTGAACCTTCGTGTTTACTTTTTGTGTTCTACAAAGGGGGTGTGTCTACATGCTCGTGATCTCTTTCTGATGCATCCATTGTGAAAGCTTGAATATTTTGGTCATTCTCCGACATTCAGCGCCATATAGTAAGGGACCGACCATTTTTATGGGAGGGGGGTCTTTCCCACCAATGCCGCTTGTCTTCCAAATGGTTTTCATTTTTCTGAAATCACCTACATGTACATTGTCGACTAAAGGAGCACACAGTATATACAGTGTATTGACTGCTTATTTGCTATGTTTATATATTCAATGGCATCTAGTGTTGTCCCTTTTTTTCTTTTGTCATACTTTTTTAAGTAAAAAATGACTTTGTTTGCTTGTTTCTTTTCACGTAAAGTCGCGTTGTTGTTTTCCTGTCGGTTGATTTTGTGTTTTGTGTTTCTTTGTGCTGTTCTTGTTCGTGTTTACCGGTTTCGTCGTTGCCCTTTCGGACTTTTGACACTCGAATGCCCCATTGGCGCCTCTTTGCCTCCTTCTTATTATTACGATAATGCTTTGTCGTGAACATCGCTCATTTTACTCCCTATTGCAAAACAAATTTAACCTGTTGTACCTGCAGACAAAGCACCAAATAACATCCTTTTTGTGTGCAAGAAACACTATATTGAGTGCTTGACAGTTGAATTAGGGGTTAGTTGTACCAACAATAGCAGCACGTACACAGCTACAACATTGTCTAAGGAGGAAATTATTGACAATCATAAATCTGTCATTTCCTCCTTCGGGCTCTCTGTTGGTGCTGACAATGATGACATTCCATCCCTGTATTGGATTCCTAAATTACATAAAAATCCATACAAACAGCGCTTCATTGCAGGGTCATCGAAATGTACCACTAAACCTCTTTCAGTCCTGTTGACCTCAATACTGACGGCAATAAAATCCGGCCTCCAGAAATATTACGATTGTTGTTATTCTAGAAATGGTGTCGATCAAATGTGGATCCTGAAGAATTCGAAAGAACTGATGGAGATTCTTAACTCTAAATCAGTTTCATCTTGCAACAGCATCAAGACTTTCGATTTCTCCACACTTTACACTTCTATTCCACATGAACAACTCAAGTCACGATTGGCACAGCTGATTAAACGCAGCTTTTTCAAAAAGAATGGAAAACGCAGGTACAAATATCTGGTAGTCGGTTATAATAAGACTTACTTCGCCATCAATGAGTCTAAAAATAAGAACAAATTTACAGAAGATCAAATAATCGACATGCTCAACTTTCTTATAGACAACATATTTGTTCAGTTTGGTGGACGTGTTTTTCAGCAAACAATAGGGATTCCAATGGGCACCAATTGTGCACCTTTGCTTGCTGATTTGTTTCTTCATTCATATGAAGCAGACTTCTTACAATCTCTCCTAGACAAAAAAGATCGTAGACTAGCTCTCTCTTTTAACCTCACGTTCCGTTATATTGATGATGTCCTTTCACTGAACAATTCTCGATTTGGTGACTTTCTCCATCTCATATATCCCCCGGAACTTGAGATAAAGGACACAACGGATTCTAGGAAGTCTGCTTCATATTTAGATCTACATCTCGAAATAGACTCTCAAGGAAAACTATCAACAAAGCTCTATGACAAACGTGATGACTTCAACTTCCCAATCGTCAACTTTCCCTTCGTGTGTAGCAACATTCCGTCCGCTCCAGCTTATGGAGTTTACGTATCACAATTGATTCGTTACTCCAGAGCTTGTGGGAGTTACATCGATTTCCTTGGCAGAGCGTCACGTTTGACACAGAAATTGCTAACACAGGGTTATGTTGCTCCTCGGTTGCTGTCTTCACTCAAGAAATTTTACGGCAGACACCATGTACTCATAGATAAATATGGGATTTCTATCTCTCAGATGAGTGCAGATGTCGGTTTGTCATAGGGTTTTGTTTTGTCTTCCTTTACCGGATTTGACACACTGAATTGGAAATTGGCAGCGCGGCGGGTGTGCTATAGCAGGCAGGAACCGCTTACTCTTCCGGAGCACCCGAGTTCACTCTTGTTACGACTTGAGTTCGCGTTGTTGATTTCTGTTCGGTTGTTTTTATGTTTTGTGTTTCCTTGTGCTGTTCTTGTTCATGTTTACCGGTTTTGTCGTTGCCTTTTCGGACTTTTGACACTAGAATGCCCCTTTGGTGCCTCTGCTTCTTAACTACATAAACTAAATCAATTTTGAATGATGGAAAGGTGCCACAATGTCAATAAGTAAGCTATTCATTTTCTGTCTAGAAAGTACGTTGAATATTTATATAGAGCGCACTCACCGTCTTTATTGGTCTAAATCTATCCTTTTATGCCATTAAAGTTTGAATTATGTTTGAACTCCAGAAAGTGCATTTGTTTTTTCTTATCGAAACGTTCACAATGTACAACAAGAGATTTTGGTAGAGGAGCTCAGTTGTTTCTATTTTTTAAATTACCGCTAGTTTACGTAGGTTGTGGCGCATAAACTTGTTTGAGATCTCATAATCGACGTTGTGAACGTTAAATTTCGTTTGCTTAGATTTCATGCTCGTGAGCGTTGTTAGTGTTTATTATTTGATGTTCTTGAGCGTTATTTGTTTCCAGTATTTCATGTTTGTGAGCGTTATTGGCTTCCCGTATTTCATTTTCGCGAGCGTTGTTGGTGTCTCGTATTTCATGTTCGTGAGCGTTATTGGTTTCCAGTATTTCATGTTCGTGAGCGTTATTAGTTTCCAGTATTTCATATTCGTGAGCGTTGTTGGTGTATCGTATTTCATGTTCGTGAGCGTTATTGGTTTCCAGTATTTCATGTTCGTGAGCGTTATTGGTTTCCATGCAGTATTTCATGTTCGAGAGCGTTATTGGTTTCCCGTATTTCATGTTCGTGAGCGTTATTGGTTTCCAGTATTTCATGTTCGTGAGCGTTATTGGTTTCCATGCAGTATTTCATGTTCGTGAGCGTTATTGGTTTCCCGTATTTCATGTTCTTGAGCGTTATTCGTATCCCGTATTTCATGTTCGTAGGCGTTATTCGTATCCCGTACTTCATGTTCGTGAGAGTTATTGGTTTCCCGTATCAAAACTATTTTGTTTAAGTACATGTCGGAGCTATGAAACAAGAATGATTGAATCAATCGATATGTATTTTGATCTGAACATATTTGGGATAGGAAACAAAAGAAATATATAAACATATTTTACAAATCAACCACACATTTGTTATATTCGTTATTTTTTATTTTTCCATTTGTTTTATGTGTTGAATAATGACTTAACATAATGTTTATTCTGACGAAAAATCAAATAAACTGAAGCTGATATCATCAAATATAATTATGAATACTGATATCAAATATTGATAATTTTTGTTTGATACCCGAACACTTGTTAATATGCTTAACTTTAATTACATAATATATATACATAAGTAATATAGGGTCTTAAGAACACAAGTTTACTTTTAATAAAACACTGAGAAAGAGACTGTATCTAAATTTTTGTATGAATATGATTCTAAATTACGTTAAATGGTCTGTCTGGACATCGTCACTCAAAGAAACATTATAAGGTCAGCGGGGTATGGCAGGAGGCTTCGTTTTGCAGGTTAAAAAAACAGAAGCTCATCAAAATCTGAGCTGGCTTCCTGCTCCTTGAAGGTATCTAAAAAGTCAGCGCTGACAAGCTAGCTCGGTTGGTCCCAGATGTTGATAGTTGGTGGAACTAACAAGTCTCTAAAGTTTTTTTCATGACAGAAGTGTGGTAGGTATCATATCAGGTGGCCTCAAGGCGGATGAAGGATGAAGGATCTGTGTGGATTGAATGTGGATGAGTTTACGGACTAGACGATACTTCATAATGGCTTGTCATGTTCGGCGTTGTGGGAGCGAATCAAGCTGCAGGTCCTTTAGCATGGATGTAATTCAGCTGGTCTTTCTATAATCATTCGTGATGCATCTTGCTATCTTCTGACCTATATATTTTTTGTGGGGGGAGGGGGTGGAGATTAGTCCCATAATACCCCTGCGTCGTATTCCTACTTCAGTCTTACTATGATCGTGTACGTCTGTAGTTTGATATGACGAGGACATGATAAAAAGTTCCTCCTGAGAAAAGCCATGGTGCTGTTTGCCTTCTAAGTAGTACTTTTGGTATGGTAAATATGTGTTTGTTGTTGAAGGATATTACTTCACACATGTCTGTAATGCGGTATGGGGAATGTGTTTAGGATAATGATACATATTCCATCAATGAGGGATAATGAATATTTATTTATGAAAAAAAAAATCACATTGTAGATTTCCCCTTTTTCATGTGGTACTCCAAAATATTCTGTTTCATTTGTTTCCCCATACCACTCCTATATTTCTCATCACCATCATCATTATTATCACCATCATCATAATTTCATATTCATTAATTATACTCACTCACTACATCTGTTTAAGTCAAACAAAGCACTTTTTCGGTTCTTATGATTACATAATAAATCTAAAGAACATAAGATTATGAAGATACATTAACATCTTTACCATATGCTTTTAAACCCTCGGCCGATGTCCCTAAAATGATGTTGATGCTTTTGTTATATATGATTGGTACATCCATTGTCTGCTATGATACTTCAGACATTATTCACTTCAAACTTTTTCAGGCTTCCATCGAGAGAAATCATTTCTTGAACTACTTCCGCAAGAACGCATTCTGATTTCTTTTTCTAATTTACACATGTCTGTTATTGGATGAAATCAGTTCACTAAGTTTTAAGCAACCTTGTTCAAACCAAACGCCTTAACACTCGTAATGGCAAGCGCCGCTAATGGAATTTGAATTCACCGAAGTTTTCCCGCTGTTACAATATAATCTTCCTGAAACCTCTTTTAAAGGTCTTCCTTCCTCAGGCATCATGATGTTTGTTATTTCCATTCTTTCAGTGCGGAGCCTAGGAGGCGAATAGACCGCAGTTGCGCTAAGTGTGTCGGTAAAAATCCACTAAAGAGTGTTCAGAAACCTGGCATCGGATTAGGCCGCTGAGCCCATAAAGCGACTGGTATGTGTGTGTCCAAGTGGTTGAATCGTGTAGCGCTGTCAAAACGAATGCCGGTCCGGGGTCGTTAGGCAATAATGCGGAAAACCTGACCACAAACCATAGTGGGACAACGAGTGTGTTGAGTTCTACGCTTCATGCACGTAATAGTGCACCACTTAGGCAAGTTCCCTTTGTTTCCCACTCCATTCCCATAGTTTTTTTCTCATCATCATTTCATGTTCATTTTATCATCTTTTCAAGTTCATGGCCTTTAAATAACCTATATAGCGTTGCAAGGGTGTATAACTCTATCACTCATTCGCTCGTCTAAGACGTCCCTGATAAGTCTTGAAAAAATAAAAAAGCCGAATGTCCGGCGTTGCAGACTTAATGGGTGGACCTTTGTTGAAGTTGTAATTTATAAATCAAGTTAGGGGCATTGTTAGTTGGACTTGTTGCTACAACCTGCCGGAATATTGACTTTAGTTACTAGTTCTTCGATATTTATATTTTTGAGAGAGAAAGAGAGAGAGAGAGACAGAACATTAAGGATGCACATATTAACCTGACAATGTGCTTTTTAGAGAGAATTTAGCTTACAATACTAGTTTATATATAGCTTCTTACATTGTTTTAAGTGGATTATCAGATTTCTCAATCAAGATAGTTAAGTGATGGAATTTTAAGCTCGAGATTCCATCATTTAACTATCGAGATTGAGAAAGACAATCCACGAGAAATGATGTAAGACGCTCTTTCTCTAATTTTCCGGAAAACAAAATAGAAAGGATATTCATTTTGGTTAAATTTAAATTCTCCTAACCTTTGATTTGGTCAGTATATGATTACGCTTTACCAAGAGTTTCAAATTAATAAAAGTAATCTTAAAGTTTAGGTTTTTATGATATTCATAAACATAAGTTATAATAACATAATAATAACAATTGTGTCAGAAAATATCAAATGTAAACTAAAATATATTGTGACTGTTTAAAGGAATTATATTTATCGGCAAATGTTTTTTTGGCAGTTTTCGGTCGCAATGGCCACGCCTACTTTAAAATTGACCAATCAGCTAATGAGAACTTAAAATTCTCTAGAGAGAAGAAATATTTTTTCACAACTGGCTGGTAAGCAGTTAAATCGGATGAAAATTAGAGAAAGTTTAATCTCTTACCATTGTACCTTTGCCAATGATATGTTTCATACGCAAAATTACTATAGAACCGATTAATGGATTATCATGTAACTTTTCATGGAAGTACAGTTTCATACGGAGGTTTTATTGCTTTCTCTCAGGGAAGTGTAAAACTTGAACATCCTATAGAAATTATATGAAACAGCAGTTTTCCATTGTGATATAACTTCTAAGAAATATTGTAATGACCGTCACTTTTTGTCGTGTATATAGCTAATCTTACTCCTTATAGCGAAACACTAAATCAATTTTGAATGATGACAAAAATGCCACAATGTCAATAGTTAGATTATTCATTTCCTGTCAAGAAATAACGCCATATATTAATTTAATGTTGGATCACTGTATTAATGCGTCTACATATGTCTGTTTACGCTTTGTCGATTCAAGTAATGTTTACCTCAGTAAGTTTTCTTTTACTTCTGGTCTAAATGCCCGAAAAGTACTTCAAAATGTGTAAAAAAGTGGTTCACGAACACAAATATGAATTCTATGTGTGGCTTAAAATCAAATTTATCTGAATATTCCCTTTGCATAAACATAAGTACAATAAATAACATGTCTTTTTTATATATCTTACCCTTTATCAGCTGTATACGGTGATTATATGAGACCGAAACCTCCTTGTTTTAGAAGCAGTCAAAACTCCCCTCCCTGATTTGTCTACGGTCTCCAGTTTCTCCACTGCATCATAATTCCATGTTTACTTTATTACTTATATTACCAAGCATGCAGTATAAGTACAAATGCATATTATAAAATAGTTCATTTATATCATATATTTAAGTATTAATATGCATTATAGGACAAAGCCCATTACCTATATCGCATACCCTATATCGCACCCCAACAAAATATCAATATATTATTATAAATGATATAATGAACAGTACACGGCAAAATCTGCATCAGATGCTAGATTAACCCTCGACCTATACCGTTGGCCCTCGGTATAATATAGGTGTCTCGGGTAAATACAGCATATGATACAGATTTTGCCATGTTTTATTCAGTATATATTATAATCGGTTTTTTATTCAATAATATAGTATTTTGGTCACTGAGGAAGGGAACAATAGATATGAATTACTACTTAAACATATGGTATGCATTAAATACATTATTGTGAGATTATTTATTTATTTTTTAATTTTCAACTTTGTTTCATATATCTTAATACCAGTTTTATTGCATGTTTATTCTAAGAAAAAAACACTACAAATTAATATTTACATATATTTGATATTTACACTGGTATAGGGTTCAATTTATTTCGAGTACCTTTATTAATGTAAATTTAAACAAAGCTGCCGGCTCTAAAATCTAATGTATTAAGCTAATATGTGGCGAAGCACATTGCATTTTTTTAAAACTAAATTAAATATATATTTTTTTAGATAATCAATTTTCTCTGTAATATTAACGTACATGTATATAGATTATTTAGAATTGAAAACGATATATTGAATTTAAACACACATCGTATTTTTTTCAATATTGCTTCATATTTTGAATCTATACAAGTTTATTGAATTCTTTTTCTTAAAAAATCCCATTTTCTATATTTGAAATAGTGACCCGTGTGCTATAGCAGGCAGAATGTGCTTACTCTTCCGGAGCACCCGAGTTCAATCGTCTTATAACGTTGCTGATCAATATGGTGTTTTGGTGTGATGATTTTATGCTTACCGGAGTTTGATTACGACATTTGAATGCCCATTTACACACCTTTGCATCTTTGAGGAATACTCGTACCAAGTTTGGTTTATCACTTGGAATTAATATAAATAAAACTCATGTAAAAAGAATCTAAACATGTAAAATAACGTATTTATCCTAAAGTTTGGGTTTATAAAAAATTAAGATTAATTACTTAGTATATGTATTTTTTCATATGAAGCAATTTCGGATGTTTCATTCATATTTGTCCGAAATTCTATTTCACACCTGACTGTCCTTCATGCCTGAGAGCAATGCGCAGTAAGTCAAGCACAAAGACGGCAATGTTCAAGAGTCAACCAAGATTCTTCACTCTATAAGTTAATAAAACAGTTATTCAATGCATGTTCATCAAGCAGTCGGAACTATTATGAACTCAGTGCTCATGGGATGATATATAAACTGTTGCCTTCAGTCTACAGACTTAGGCAACAGTTATTAAATCATCTCTGAAACTAAGGGGAAATAGTTTTGACTGCTCCGTGAACAGGCATTAAAAACCTGTATTCTTTATCTCCTCATTTAGTGATCCAGAATGCCTCCTAAATCATGGGACGAATTTTGATAAATTAAACGATTGACAGTCTTTACAGAAGCAAAAATGAGATTTAATCGACATTTTTGGTTTTATTGTTCTATGCTCCTCACATTCATATAAGAGAAGCAAAGGTGTACCAAAGGGGTAATCAGTATCATAAAACCGTGAAGACAAAGACAAAACCGGCAGACAAAAAAATCATCACAACAAAACAAACTACATAACAACATAAAACACACACACATAACAACACAACCGCATTCAGCAACGCGAACTCAAGTCGAAACGAAGAGTAAGCAGTGAACAATAAAACCAAAAATGTCGAATGAGAAACCAAATTATGACTAAGAACAACCTATGTCTGGGGTAGGTCGAACGTTAGAGACAACCTTATTGAGACAACACAGAAATGAAACTATATATATATATGATAGTGATAATACGTCTCAGGCATTCGGTTGAATGATAAAATAATTATTGGCACCAAAATATGCAACTAGATATGTAACATTCAAGAGATAAATCTAGATCTATGGGACTTTAAACTAACTTTAATAAATCTGTCAAATTCAAATAATAGCCGAATTTCGTTTAACAGGAAGAAGTATAATGTTTGCCATTTTCAACTTTTGGTAGAGCGCCTCTGATGAGTCTTGAATAGACGAAATGCGCGTCAGGCGTAGCAAAATTAATTGTCTGGAACTTTGTTGTAATTGATATATACCTTAAATGATAAATCAAATAACCTTGCCTCAAGCATAATGTAAAACTTGAATCTAGTAGCCTACATGATACACAAGCAAATTTTGATTTTAAGTTAATTACTTGTAAGGGACATTTATATTGTTGGGTTTAATTAATATTTTGCGTATTATAATTCTTGGTTCAACGCCACTTTTCAGGCATACAATACAAGGAATCATAAAACCAACAAGGGGTTGCACTTAGTCGTGCTAAGGATACCCCCACTCGGCCACTCAGAAAACAGGAAGTAGATGAACAACTGACCTGGAAAGGGAAGGCACGATACAACTCATCATGATAAAGCTGTATACCAAATTTGAAATTAATCCCTCTTGAAGAAGCTGGGAATCCGTTACGAAAAATGTCTATGTTTAACCCTTAGAAAAAGTCTAAGTCGGCTCAGAAAACATGAAGTTGATGCGCAACTGACCTGGAAAAGGGGGGGCACGATGAAACTCAACATGGTTAAGCTGCATACCAAATTTAAAATCAATCCATTTTGCTGAAGCCAGGAAATATGTTACGAAAAATTGTCTATTTTCGATCCATAAAAATTTTAAGTCGGCTCTGAAAACAGAAAGCAGATGCACGACTGACCTGGAAAGAGAAGGCACGATACAACTCATCACGATAAAGCTGTATACCAAATTTGAAATCAATCACTCTTGTAGAAGCTGAGAAATCCGTTACGAAAAATTGTCAATTTTTTATCCTAAAAAAGTCTAACTCGGCTCAGAAAACAGGAAGTGGATGTGCCACTGACCTGGAAAGGGAAGGCGCGATACGACTCATCAGGATGAAGCTGTGTACCAAATTTGAAATCAATCCCTTCAGTAGAAGCTGAGAAATCTGTTACGAAAGTTTGTTACGGACGACAGACGGACAGACGGACAGACAAGGTGATTGCAATATAGCCCCCTCTCTTACGAGTGGGGGTATAACAACAAAGTAACCAAACGATTATAAACCATAAGAAACGATCGTGAGAACATGCGTGAAATTACTTTGAAAACAAAAACTTTAGCAAGTTTAAAAATCTATTTTTGAAATAAAGCCCAACACGTAATAAATTGTCAGAGAACTTATAAGGCTTTAAGTTTAACCGATGTTTATTGACTCTTAAGGTTCACATTCAATTTAATATCTGATAAATGTTTTAAAATCTATATAGTTATAGGAATTCTTCTCATAATTTTGAAATTGCGTCTCCTAAAACTAACCAGAAAAAGAAGAGATAAAATATATAAGTCATCTTTTATTAATCTAGATTTGATTTTTGAAATAATCTTTAATTTGTAGCTTAATTACTAAATAAACGTAACAACACAACGCAATACCTTATATAGAAAATAATGAGATGTGGAATAATTGTACGCGACACAGCCAACAATCAAGCGGCAATTCAGAAAAACCACAATGGACAACCGCCAGCAACCTTCAACGAGGCCAGCAGGCGCTGCTTCGCGGTTCTGCAATTGGCCCATGATCTATATAATTCAAATCCATTCCTGAAATAGTCACAGATAGATCCCCTCTTAAACAAGGAACAGAAAACATCAAAAAGACAAGTGCAAACGAAAGCTTTGTCTAAATTGCTATGGATAGGCTTAAATGAGTCCAAAGAGTGTTACGTACACAATGTACAACATTTTAACTTTATGTAAAGAACGGTTAACCTTGAATGTAGTAGAATAACTTG
Source organism: Arcuatula senhousia (assembly GCA_963971305.1). Classification (NCBI taxonomy): domain Eukaryota; kingdom Metazoa; phylum Mollusca; class Bivalvia; order Mytilida; family Mytilidae; genus Arcuatula; species Arcuatula senhousia. Next base: position 47,093,007 of record OZ020315.1, on the reverse strand, counting down.
AAATGCCTGTACCAAGTTAGGACCATTGTGGTCGTCAACTTTTTCTGGTATGTTTTCCTTGTTATGTCTTTTCTCTTGGATATCAAATTTTATCCTCCGAGTTCGGTAATTTTTTTTTTACCTTAAATAAAGTAATTCGAAATCTTAAATATTATGAATGAATCGAATAAGAGTTGATTTAAAAGTAAACTAAGGGTCGTTGCAAAAATACCTTCCTCATCTATTTTTGTAACAAGTTTGACAATGACAAGCTGAATGCAGTTTTGTTGTTATGTGTGTGTGTGTGTGTTTTATGTCGTTATGTGGTTTGTTTTGTTATGATAATTTTTTGTCTACTGGTTTTGTCTTCGTCTTTACGGTTTTATGATACTGATTACCCCTTTGGTACACCTTTGCTTCTTTTAAATACCTAAGCACGTGAGAAATTAGTTACGATCTAAAATTGTCAAATCACTAACTAAATTAACTGATTCAATCAAAAGGTTACTACTATAGGTTTATAGTGCAGTTCAGGGTAGCGCGCGTAAAATTATTATGGCATTTCGTATAGTGAGCGACCCCGCTAACCTGGAGAAAGATTTATTGAAATGACTGTATCTGGGTTGAGCCAAGCAGACAAAACCATCTGAAGAGTACCTTTTTGGTGATTCTTTTAAAGACCAAGGTTAAACTAATAACAAAATGTTTGTGGTTTTAAAAGAAATTAAAAGCTTTTTTCTAAATGAGTCCTAACGATTCCATACAAAGTACATGTTTAATGTTTGTTAACAAATCAAATCTAATATCATACGAATATGGACGTGACACAAAAGAGTTCGAAAAACATCAATGTAGCATGTGGTACAACTCAATTACTCATTAGAATGATTTCTTTTGTTAGATTTATTCATATGTATTATATTTTCAACAAATGTTTGGTTTAATGTTGACCCAAATACTATTTATTTTACGCGGTATATATACTAGGTATTACAATAAATTGCATACACGTAGAACATTTATCTGAACCATAAGCTTAAGGTCAGCAAAATCTTTACTAAGTAAAATTTGTTTAGATATAAAAATTAGTTTCAATATTTTCCATATTTCTGGATTTTTCGATATCATTTTAAGGTTTTATCGGACCCTGATCGGTAAAAACTTGCTAAACTCTTTAAATTGATAGTGTTGGCTTTTAAAATAAATTTTGTTTACCAAATAAAAAATAGGTGCAGAAAAAACAAATATTCCAACATAGAAACTACATGTAGAATGAAAGAAAAAGAATAGAATATAACTTTTTGGGGATTTCATATTAACCAACAAAAGGAACATGGGGAATACGTGTTTACAAATTTACCGAAAATCATTTATGCATCTTCAACATTTAAAACTATGAAAGGTCTCTGGAATTTCCGTTGTAATGTGTTAGCTAAAAATTTGGATTCAGTGGTTTCCTTAATTTATAACTCTGGATGAAGAGTCAATTATGAATGTAATGATATGCTCTCCTGAAGTGTTAAATCAACGAAAAAGAACGATGCAACACATTAAAGCGTAATCACTACCTCTCTGCTTCTGTCAAGAAATACCCTATATAAATGGTCTGCTTTTTATCAAAAAGTAACAATACACTTTAATTAAATTAAATTGATAAGAAGTCGTTTAATGCCCGTTAAGTATAAGTAATTTACATATATAAGTGCAAGAATCTGAGCGTGAAACAAAATAATTTAAAACATATCAATAAAACATGTGTTACAATTCCAATACCCATTAGTATGATTTCTTTGTTAGCTTTATTTATATGTTTCATACTTTTAACAAATGTTTGGTTTAATGTTTTTTTAAATAAAAAAATCCAAATACTATTTATAATTTTATGCATAACAGTTCGTCATAAAGTGCACACATGTAGAGCAATTATCTGATGCATTGAGAGAAGCAAAGAGGCACCAACGGGGCATTCAAGTGTCAAAAGTCCGAAAGGGCAACGACAAAACCTGTAAACACGAACAAGAACAGCACTAAAAAACACAAAACCCAAAATAAACCGAAAGGATATTAACAACGCGAACTCAAGTCGTAACAAGAGTGAAATCAGTTGCTCCTGATTGCTATAGCACACATGTCGTGTTGCTAATTTCCAATTCAGTCAAGGAAGACAAAACACATCTCTACGACAAACCAACATCTGTAAATTTCTTGAGTAAATTCAACAACCGTTGAGCAACATAACCCTGTGTTAGCAATTTCTGTATCAAATGTGACGCTCTTCCAAGGCAATCGATGTAATTCCCGTTGGCTCTTGAGTAACGAATCAACTGTGATACGAAGACTTCATAAGCATGAACAGACGGACTGTTGCTACACAAAAGGGAAAGTTGACGATTGGAAATTTGAAGTCATCACGTTTGTAACAGAGCTTTGTTGAATGTCTTCCTTGAGAGTAAATTTCGCGATTTAGATCTAAATATGAAGCAGACTTTCTATAATCTATTGTGTCCTTTATCTCAAGTACCTGAGGATATATGAGATCGAGAAAGTCACCAAATCGAGAACTGTTCAGTGAAAGAACATCATCAATATAACGGAACGTGAGGTTAATTGAGAGAGCTAGTGAACGATCTTTTTTGTCTAGAAGAGATTGTAAGAAGTCTGCTTCATATGAATGAAGAAACAAATCAGCAAGCAAAGGTGCACAATTAGTGCCATTTGGAATCCCTATTGTTTGCTGAAAAACACGTGAACCAAACTGAACAAAATTGTTGTCGATAAGAAAAATGAGCATGTCGATTATTCGGTCTTCTGTATGTTTGTTCGTTTTTGTTGAAAGTTTACCATACGTAGATGGTTAACAAAATCTTTCCTTGAATGAAAAATTGTTGCTATTTCGTTTCCAATATGGTTAACCTGCCATAAATGAACTTCGGGGTTTAGTTAAAAATCAGTTGAAATGTCGTATTTTCGTTATGTTTTGATATTCATTTGAAGGACCTGTTGGACGCTGTTCGATAAAAAAATCAAATTAACAAGAGGCTCCCAGGAGCCTGAATCGCTCACCTGACATATGTGCCTGAAGTACAATGTAAAGGTTATTAGGCAAAATCTATTTGACGTTGAAAGGGTCATAAGATTAATAAGGGGGTCATCTGACAATATGGTGGATCTTTAGGTGCTGATCACTTTTGTTCTCAATCAAAATCTAAAAATATGTCACCCTTTTTGAGTTATTTGCAAAAAAATGCAGTTTAACCTAATGTTCTATTTTTAGCCACATTAGGTTTTACAACCAATCAAAAATCCCCACATCAGTTCTATACACGTAATGCTAATAAACAATTAAAGTTTGTTTTTGCCTACAAAAACGATGTCTCCCCCGTTTCCCCCAAAAGTTCCAAGTTTAAAAGGCCCTTACTCCCAAAAAAATTTGAGGATAAAATTTTCATGGTAATATGCACAACTACATATGGTGTCTTTCCTATATACCAAGTTTCGTTGAATTCAGTTCAGTAGTTTCAGAGGAGTTGCGCTGACAAGATGATAAATGAGGATTTTCAGCAAATTTCTAAGTTCAAAGGGCCATAACTTCCACAAAAGTTTGAGGATCAAAATTTCCTGGTAATATGCACAACTACATATGGTGTCCTTCCTATATACCAAGTTTCGTTGAATTCAGTTCAGTAGTTTCAGAGGAGTTGCGCTGACAAGATGATAAATGAGGATTTTCAGCAAATTTCTAAGTTCACAGGGCCATAACTCCCACAAAAATTTGAGGATCAAAATTTCCTGGTAGTATGCACAACTACATATGATGTCCTTCCTATATACCAAGTTTCGTTGAATTCGGTTCTGTAGTTTCAGAGGAGTTGCGCCGACAAACTTTGTGACGGACAGACGGACAGACGGACGGACGGACACGACAAAAACAATATGTCTCCCCACAAAAGTGGGGGGAGACATAACTATACAAAGTTTGGTTCCAATTGGACATAAAGTGTCAGAGGAGTTAACGTTTTCAATGTAATGAGGGAATGCTGTTAAAATGCTCAATTTTGATGTTCTAAGGGCAATAACTCCTAAAAGGAAAGGTCCTACAACGTTGACCCTTTTACATATTTTGTAGATCTTGATGTGCTTAACAATATGCAATATAAATTTCTCAAATATCTGGTATAGTTTTTAAGATATTGAGCTAAACAGGTGCAATATTTGCAAAAAATCCACAAAAAGGGCAATAACTCCTACATGGATTGTTGGATTTTCTTCAAAATTTCAGAGCTGGTAAATCTTGAGGTGCTGATTACTTTTGTTTCCAATCAAAATTTTAAAATCTGTCACCGTTTTTGACAATGCTAATAAACAACTATACCAAGTTTGGTTCCAATTGGACATAAAGTGTCAGTGGAGTTAACGTTTTCAATGTAATGAGGAAATGCTGTTAAAATGATCAATTTTGACGTTCTAAGGGCAATAACTCCTAAAAAGAAAGGTCCTACAACGTTGACCCTGATGCATATTTTGTAGATCTTGATGTGCTTAACAATATGCAATTTAAATTTCTCAAATATCTTGTATAGTTTTCAAGATATTGAGCTAAACAGGAGCAAAATTTGCAAAAAATCCACAAAAAGGGCTATTATATCTCCTACATTGGTTGTTGGATTTTCTTCATAATTTCAGGGTAGGTAGATCTTGAGGTGCTGATCACTTTTACCGTTGCCAGAATTTTGATATCTGTAGCCGTTTTTGAGTTATTTGCAAAAAACTGCATTTTACCCCTATGTTCTATTTTTAGCCATGGCGGCCATGTTTTACGACCAATCAAAAATCCCCACATAAGTTCTAAGCAACGACCGCTAATGAACAACCATACCAAGTTTGGTTGCAATTGGACTTAAGCTGTTAGAGGTGTTAACGTTTGAAAAAGTTTATGGACGGACGGACGACGGACGCCAAGTGATGACAAAAACTAAAATAATTATGTTGTATTAAAGATTTTTTTTATACCAAATAAAAATTAAATGCAAAAAGAACACTGTTTCCAATATAGCAACTAGATGTAAAATAAAATAACTTTTATAAAGAGAAGATTATTACATTAGAAATTTTCATTTTAATCAAAACAAAGTAAAAAGCATTTAATATGTATAATAAAAAGGTTTCTGAACTTTCCATCATAATTGGTATGCCTACAGCTAAGAACTTTGATTGTAATAAGATATCAGGATCATGTTCTTTCAACATTTATAATGAAGGTATCATCAAATCTATTGACAAAATGGTCATTAGTATTATGAATCATATGGGATTTCCATCTCACTCTCATACGAGTGCAGATGTTGGTTGTCATATGGGTTTGTTTTGTCTTCCTTTACCGGATGCTACACACTGATTGGAAATTGGCAGCGCGACGGGTGTGCAGTAGCAGACAGGAACAGCTTAATCTTCCGTAGCACCTGAGTTCACTCTCGTACGACTAGTGTTCACGTTGTTAATTGATATTCATTAGCTTTAGTTTCCGTGTTTTATATTTTGTCTGTTCTTTCGTCCTGTCTTTGTCTCTGTCCTTTTTGGACTTTGACCTTTAGATGCCCAATTGAAACCTCTGCTTCTTTTTAAAATTTTGTAACCAGCAAGATAAAAAATATTGTCGAATTTTTTTCATGTTCTCGAGGAAAAGTATCAGCAGTTGTATGTGAAGTGTAACCATGAACTTCCACCAATCCACTAGGAAGAAAAGCGTTTGGAAAAAATACATCTTTGTCAATCTTTGAGGGACTATGTGAACTTTTGTTGATATTTTGATTTCAAGAGAAATACTTAAGCAAAGGAAAACGTAAATTGGAAAAATATAATTATAACATCGTGAAGAGTGCATAATCCAAATTCTTCTTTGAAATCGAACAATTTGCGAACCAAATAAAATGAAGAATTTGTCGAGTAAAATAAGTCGTTTCCTATCTTAATGTAGATCAAACAAAATTAAAAAAAACCACCGGAAGTATTATTGTGTAATAATAGCAAGAACATTCTAATTAAGACCCCGAATTTTCTCCCCCAAGGGTTTTCCAATGCCAGACAGATAAAACTTAATTGAAACGTATGTTAACAGAAGTGCTATCTGTGATCACCAGTGATGTGTCTGCGTCGGTCATGACTTAGACTTAAATCTAATTAAATTTCAAAAACAGTCTATATGTTTGTTGATAGAACGGAAATCAGTTTACTTTCTATTCATTGGCTCGCGGCAAATCCTTCAAAGTGACTTCCTTTAAGACAATGTAACTATTTAACTTTTTCTATCTAAACAGCCTTTCTCCCTGGTTCATGTTTCATAATTATTAAAATTCTTTTTAAAATGTCAAGATATAAAACTAAGGAGCGTCAAGTGTAATCTTAAACTAAGCACACTTTCTATATTGTTGCCAATTGGGTTGGAAAAAAACGATGTTATGCTTTCACATTTTCTGACACTTTTTGACAAGCAACTCTTTTCTCGATTAATGATATAACATTATGTATTTTAAAATGCATCAACCATTTACTTGGAAGTCAAGGCTTCAAAGGTATAGTAATCGATTTCGAAGAAATCCATCCGCGTTTTTCCCGAGACGTATTTGTGCATTCGCTCTCCAGTAGAAGTGTGTTTTTGTTTGGTCAACGAGCTTTCTTATCTATGTTAGTATAACCCCTTATTAGCTCACCTGACCCGAAGGGTCATGTGAGCTATTGTCATCACTTGGCGTCCGTCGTCCGTCCGTCGTCCGTAAACTTTTTAAAACGTTAACTCCTCTGACACCATAAGTCCAATTGCAACCAAACTTGGTATGGTTGTTCATTAGCATTCGGTGCTAAGAACTGATGTGGGGATTTTTGATTCGTCGTAAAACATGGCCGCCATGGCTAAAAATAGAACATAGGGGTAAAATGCAGTTTTTTTGCGAATTACTCAAAAACGGCTACAGATATCAAAATTCTTGCAAGGTTAAAGTGATCAACACCTCAAGATCTACCTACCCTGAAATTTTGAAGAAAATCCAACGACCCATGTAGGAGTTATTGCCCTTTTTGTGGATTTTTTGCAAATTTTGCACCTGTTTAGCTCAATATCTTGAAAACTATACTAGATATTTGAGAAATTAAAATTGCATATTGTTAAGCACATCAAGATCTACAAAATATGTAACAGGGTCAACGTTGTAGGACCTTTTCTTTTAGGAGTTATTGTCCTTAGAACGTCAAAATTTAGCATTTTAACAGCATTTCTGCATTACATTGAAAACGTTAACTCCTCTGACACTTTAAGTCCAAATGAAACCAAACTTGGTATAGTTGTTTATTAGCATTAGGTGTATAGAATAGATGTGGGGATTTTTGATTGGTCGTAAAACATGGCCGCTGTGGCTAAAAATAGAACATAGAGGTAAATGACAGTTTTTTGCAAATAACTCTAAAACGGTGACAGATTTCAAAATTTTGATTGGGAACAAAAGTGATCAGCACCTCAAGATCTACCAGCTTTGAAATTTTGAAGAAAATCCAACAACCTATGTAGGAGTTATTGCACTTTTTGTGGATTTTTTGAAAATTTTGCACATGTTTAGCTCAATAAATATCTTGAAAACTATACTAGATATTTGAAAAATTTAAATTGCATATTGTTAAGCACATCCAGATATACAAAATATGTAACAGGGTCAACGTTGTAGGACCTTTCCTTTGAGGAGTTATTGCCCTTAAAACGTCAAAATTTAGCATTTTAACTACATTTCCTTATATTGAAAATGTTAACTCCTCTGACACTTTAAGTCCAAATAGAACCAAACTTGGTATTATTGTTTATTATTATTAGGTGTATAGAACTGTTGTGGGGATTTTTGATTGGTTGTAAAACATGGCCGCTGTGGCTAAAAATAGAACATTAGGTTTAACTGCATTTTTTTGCAAATAACTCAAAAAGGGTGACAGATTTTTAGATTTTGATTGAGAACAAAAGTGATCCACCATATTGTCAGATGACCTCCTTATTAATCTTATGACCCTTTCAACGTTAAATAGATTTTGCCTTATAACCTTTACTTCAGGCACATATGTCAGGTGAGCGATTCAGGCTCCTGGGAGCCTCTTGTTATTATTTGATTTGTTTATTTATTCGTTTTAAATGTTGATATAGTATTTGCTATATTTTTCATAACCTTTTTAAAACTACATTTTGTGTATCACGTGATTTAGTTACCTGTGCGATGGGGAAATATATTTTAGCGGGAATATACAAATTATAGAAATTAAAACCATTAATGCTTTAAATAAAAGCTGAGATAATTAAACTAATGATTATCTCAGATAAAAGTTACCGGAAAATACATGTATAGTTATATCGATTTCATATCATTGTAAGAAAGCGTGAATCATACATAAATAAAGATATATTTAAATTCAGTGATTGCCTTCTTCTGTCGAAAAAGTTATAAACCACAACACAAATCGCATGCATTCGTTCAAATGTGACTTCCAGGTACACGGTACCAACGGTACTTTGATTTTCTGTGGTCACCTCGATCTCTGTATTGGACATGTTTGTCAGCCAAGGTGGGTAAATGCATCACTTGTACATCGTTCAAAATGATCTGAAACGGCCATTAAAAGTATGCATACCTGTTAAGACTTTCTGTTAGTTTTAACACAAAGTGCTTCACAGTAAACAAGTCTTAATTGACATCAAGCATTCGTGTATTAAAAAATGAATATCTTGACTTGTCTTAACAAAATATTTGTTCAGATGTGTCTTAACTTTGGATTATCTAAAATATCCCTTTCAGACTATTTTAACGTACTAGTGTATTTAGTTTATTCCTTGTTAGATTAATTGTAAAATCGCTAAGTCAGAGCGTTGCGCACACATACGACTTTTAGTAAACTATTGGGGAATTATAATTATACCGGAAATCATTTAATTGTAACCTGGTCCGGACCATGAAATCAACGAAAATTGGTAACCCACGAAAAAAAAGGAATTCACAGTAAATTGCAAAACTTTTCAAATTTTATGCGGTTGTCCTGATTATGGTTAATGTACTCAATTTGTTATCTTTTATATACCTTCACATGCAGCATCTCAGCTTTCTCTCGTGCTGTTTCCGTTCGGTTATACTTTTTTTGTCATTTCGGACATTTTAATTACCACGGCTGGTCATCTCCTCACTCATAATATTTTCTTATGAAAACAATTCCGTGAGAAAAACTTCCGCTTATGAGAGAGAAGAGGAAATACGTCCACTTCAAACTGTACGTGTGTCACATTTGGAATGTTTTATTACATAGTTGTAGTGTATATCGAAAAAAGGGGAATGTCATGCAGTGTAAAAATGATTTTTACAAGAACTTTAAGTCGTCGGAATGTCAGTGGTAGCACTATCCGTTCTAATTTCATTTTCCCGTGACTGAAAGAGTGGAAAATTTTGGACAAAAACTATTTCACGAGTCTTGATTCGATGCTTTCCGTCAATTTGTAGTTGTTATTATTGGTGCACTAATACCAGATGTTGCCCTAAACTGTTTGAAAAGAAGTAAAGTGTCTAGATATGCCGTTTGGGGATAATATGACGAAAAAATATGAATATTATGAGAGAGAGGAATGGTTGTGCGGGAGAAAATGCGCTATGAGTGAGAAAAATACTTGTAAATGAATGAATGGTACTACAATGTGTTCTATCTAGAGTTTATTTTTTCGTATTTCACATATATAGTCCTAAATAAGATGTATCCTATTGAAATATAATCAAACAATAGAAACAGAATCAAACAAACACCCGAAAACCAAATAAATAAACAGCAACAGCAACGATAAAAATTAAATGCAATTAAGAATATAATTTTGCTTTTGAAATTTTTTAATTATTAAATTTAAAAAACGCAAGATTCGACACGGGAAATGGCTATGGTTGGACGTTCTGCAAAACGATCATGATCATGTACTAGAAGATCTTCATGGAGAAACGTTGGTTCCGCCATCATAATTATACACTAGCTTGTCTTTGGTAGTACTCCACAATTAATTTATTAAGCTCATTTTTCGCATGTGCTCGACGTTGACTATTTTGTCCCGGGTTCTTGTAATCGCTTGAACTGCTATTTGCACTTTAAACTAGGTGGTGTTCCAAACTCCGGGCATGTTTAGTCGTGTTTAGTGCCGTATTTGGTTTCTTTGTTGTACTCGTTGCCCCTAGCAACTCTTAACATTTGTCAAAAATTTGGGGACAAAAATACGCAAAAATCGGGGTTTTGTCCTTTTTTTGAACATTGCCAGTAGTCGAGCTTTCGGTTCAGGTGAAACGTAACCTGTATGAAATGAAAGCCCGAAAACAGTCCTTTCTTTTAAGACCAAATAAACCTATCCGACTTCGGCTCTTTTTTCCGCTAAAATTGTTCAAACTTAAAAATCTAAAAATAGCACATTTAAATTTAAGCCCATCCGCTGGTCACCATGCACAGCCGGAAGCGACGCTTTATGATCATTGGTTTTGATTTTTTCGAAATTATTCTTTAAAACAATAACCGTGGATCGTAATTTTTATATAATGGGTCCAGATTTTTTATTTGTCTTGTTTTAAGACCAAAACGAATCAATATTTTCATTTAACAAAAAAGTTCACATACGAAAACAATACTGTGAAAAAATCCTAATTGTGGAGTACTACCTTTGCTTTTGTTTCTTGAGTTAAGTTTAATAATGTTTTATTGCAACTATAGCAAATGGATTGGACATTATGTTATATCAACTTATTGATTGTCCTTTCCATATTCACCTGTTTGAAATCTATTCGGCCCATATACGCGCGTACGACATAATTTACCTCAACTGTTGCATTTTCATTTTCATTTTGAAAAAGAATATTTTCGATACCAATCATTCTAGGTGACATATGTTGCATCCAAAAATTTCAAAGTCAGAGGTCATGTTGCAGGTCGTGTGCAGTCATCTCATTAAATCTTGTACACCAAAAACTGAATATCTCTGAACTTCATATAAAGGACACTCCAGGTAAAAATGATATGCATCTTCATATGCAGCCCCACACATGCACATGGAGTTTTCAATTACGTGTATTCTATATAAATCATAATTCAAAGAACTGCATCAGTGACGTATTCTAGAATGGATAATATCTAACTTGATTGGCCTAAATGAAGTAAATATTTGTTTGACTTAAGAAGAGTTTTTTTCGTTTTTTTTTAAAGTTTAATTTGAAACTTTCGAATACCGGTAATAGGGAATTCCTAAAAGAGATTGCCGGTCTGTGACTATTTCAGGACTGGATTTGAATTATATGCATTTTATTTAGACCATGGACCATTTGCAAAACCGCGAGCAGCACCTACTGGCCTCGTTGAAGGCTGCTGGCGGTTGTCCATTGTGGTTTTTCTGAATTGCCGCTTGATTGTGGGCTGTGTCGAGTACACTTATTCCTCATCTCATTATTTTCTACATTTTTTTTTCGCTTGTCAGTCAAAGTATCCCAACCAGTTTCAAAGTTAAGAGCTTTTTTACTGGCACATTTAGTCAGATCAGTTACAATTTTGGCAGCGTACAGTTGGACTTTTTTCTCCAGTTTCTCAATTTCAAGTTCGAGGCAACCATCCCCGACCTCTCTCGTATATTCTAGCAAAAGTCGAATAAGTGTCAAATAAATAGTCGATAGACTCTATACGTCAAAAAACATATTTTAATTTTCTTATAGCATTAAGCTGCTTAACTCCAGCAAAATTTAACAATATTGTTTTTATGAGCTATTGTCCAATTTTCATCAGACATAAATGTTACACTTAAATGTTTGCGATGGTCTACAATTTCTACCGTCTCATCATTAAATAAAATGTTTGTTTCAACATAAGCACTATTGAAATAATAAGTTCTTTTGTTTTCTTATGATTAAATTCAACAAGCCAATCTTGCGACCAGTCGTGTAATATCTTCAAATCATCATTTATCATGTTTTCTAATGACGAGAAATCATTTCCAGTAAATTGGAGGGAGGTGTCGTCTGCGAAAATTCGTGCGATTATCCCCAAATTGTCAATTATATCATTAATATATAATAGAAATAATAAAGCACCAAGGACGGAACCTACTGTTACTGTACCAAAGGAAGAAGAAGTCTGATATTGGGCAACAAACTGTTTCCTATTTGTTATATAATCTTTTATCCAGTCCAACACAGGACCAGATATTACATATGATTAGTTTTGCTATTAAACCCCGATGCCTTACTCTATTAATGCCTTAGAAAAGTCACAGAAAATTAAAATATTTGATAGTGTAATTGTTATCGAAAAAATAGCAGAGTGACACTGGAGAAATCCCGATTGGTATGGATAGAGCAGAGAGTTATGTATAATATGATTATAATATATGTATGTATAATAAAGGTAACAACAAAATTACCGAACTGGGATGATCAATTTCATATATCCAAGAAGAAAATGCAAAGACATACCAGGGAATTGAAGAGCGCAATAGTCCTGACTTGGTACAGACATTTCAAAAGAAACGATGGGTTGAACCAAGTTTTATGGCGCCAAACCTCCCTCTTCCATTGTGGTCTAAGGGTCTAGTAACACAAAACACAGCAAAGGTGTGAGACACAATAGGGATAAAGAGGTTTCAATATTAAAACCTTTTTCTTCACAGCTTAACAAAGAAATAGGGCGGGTGTTTGAAGGATTTGGTTTGTCATCCTTTTTTACAATTGGCACTACTCTGGCTATAGTTTCTGTACTGAGGTGGATATTTACGTTTGTCTTGTGAAAAATTGCATGAGAACGTCTCGTTTGGTAATGAGATGTTGTTCCTTGAAATGCACCCACCTCATTTGGTATTATATTTAAGCATTTCTTTTTACTTTACCACATTCATTCATTGATAAGTAGTTTTCTCACTCATAGTGCATTTTCTCCCGCACAACCATTCCTCTCTCTCATCATTTTTACGTTTTTTCTTCATATTATCCCCAAACGGCATATCTAGACACTTTACTTCTTTTCAAACAGTTTAGGGCAACATCTGGTATTAGTGCACCAATAATAACAACTACAAATTGACGGAAAGCATCGAATCAAGACTCGTTAAATAGTTTTTGTTCAAAATTTTCCACTCTTACAGTCACGGGAAAATGAAATTAGAACGGATAGTGCTACCACTGACATTCCGATGACTTAAAGTTATTGTAAAAATCATTTTTGCACTGCATGACATTCCCCTTTTTTCGATATACACTACAACTATGTAATAAAACATTCCAAATGTGACACACGTACAGTTTGAAGTGGACGTATTTCCTCTTCTCTCTCATAACCGGAAGTTTTTCTCACGGAATTGTTTTCATAAGAAAATATTATGAGTGAGGAGATGACCAGCCGTGATTACCCATCGTAACCTCTCAGATTCTATGATTTAGGATATCAGTGATATCCAAAACCTTTGGAATTTTGAAAGTCAAAATGCCACATTTTTTATAACAAAACTTCTAATGATTTTCGATAGTCGTATGTATATTAAATGTTTCATCTTGTGTTTTTATCTATTCAACCTTGACGTTTAGACCCGTGTTTAACCATACATAAAGAGATTTATATGAACAGAGCAACAAAATTTTTAACCGTCTTATCAATCAACTTGAGGACTGTATCTAACATCGACGTTGGAATGAACTTAGAACAGTTTTATTGCTTCAGTTTGGTAATAACTACAGTCTGCATATATACGACTTCAAAAATTCAATTTGTAAATTGTCTTTAATAGATACAAACACCCAGGCAGACATTTGATTGCAGTTTTATTGGTTGTGCCAAGTTAGGTTCTTTTGCAAATATTTACTGTCTATTCATGGAAAGATAACTTGAAGTAATTATATCCAATTTAGACATTTGATAATAACGACAGACTTTCTACAAGCACGGAAACGAACTAGAGAATTGCATAACTAAACGTTTGTATTTGGTAAGAGTGATGCATCGGAGAGAGTACATGGTGTTTGGGTAATATTTTACTGCTTTTATTAATCTTCGCGTTTCTCAATTGAACTTTAAAAAAGCCATAGAATTGTTTTTAGACTCAGTATATCTTTTATTTCTTTCCCAAATTTGAATCACCCAAAACATCAGCAATTAAAGGTAACAACAAAATTACCAAACTGGGATGATCAATCTCATATATCCAGGAACAAAAAGACAAAACAAGGCAAAGACATACCAGAGAAAATGAAGATCGCAATGGTCTTGGCTTGGTACAGGCATTTAAGAAAATGCCGGGTGGGTTGAACCAGGTTCCATGACGCCAAACCCCCCTCTTCCATTGCGATCAAATGGTCTAATAGCACAAAACACAACAAAGTGGTGAGACACAATAAAGATAAAGAGGTGATCATCTCACTACAACAAACTGTCATTAAGACGAGAGCGACACACGACACTAATAGTTTCTCATGTTTGTGTCGCTGATTAAAGTTTGATTGTTGTCAATAGAATCTGCCTGTTTTGATTCTTTATTTATGGACTTTGAAATTCTTAATTGCTTTGATTTCTTTTATTGCTTCTATCAAACACAGACACACTGAACAAACAAAATTAGTTATTTTTTTCAAATGTTAAATTTTCAAGCATTTTTGCGGTTTATAACGGTAATAACAAAATTACCGAACTTGGAGTATTAATTTCAAAGTCCAATCTCGACTTTGAGATTAATATTAATAACTGACAAATGCCTTTGCTTGCCTTTGTGCTCTACGCTATTGAGCTAAAATTGTCAAATCGTACCATACACTTTATAAATAAAGGTGATAACAGGACTACCGAACTTTGAGGATCAATTTCAATGTCCAAGAGAAAAGACAAAACACGGAAAACACACCGAAATAGTTATAGATCGCAATGGTCCTGACTTGGTACAGGCATTGCAAATGAAATGGTGGGTTAAACCAGGTGTTATGGCGCGCCAAACCTCCCTCTTCTATTAATTCAGTTAAGCTCTCGAAAGCCTATTGTTAAATTTTCAGTATTAAAAACTATGTTTGATTCAGTAGGGTTCAAATGAATAAGTTTCCATGTCTCATTTATATGAATGTACTTTCCTGACTTGTCGTCATCAATTTAATAGGAAAAAAACTATTAACTACTTTTAAGTATTATGTCTCTCTTTCAATGTACCAATGGTATGTTGTATCATTTTGTAAAAACGATTTTCGGCTCAAGCTTGTTGTTTATCTTATAACTATTTATAATGTTATCTCAGTTGACACTTCGTGTCTCGTATCATTAGTTACTACAATATGGAATAATTACGTTTTCTAATTTATTTACTGATCCATTATTTCATTATTACGAAAGGGTCAGTGCGATATCGTGTCCAATAAGGTAAATTGAAAAAACAATCAGTATACACAAAAAGCCAAAATGGACAAAAAGAACAAAGGCATATAACAATCAAAACTGTTAAAACAACATAACTTACTACAGTAACGTCGAAAAGGGGACCAGCACAAAACGCATTATTTTATCATGATGTTTTCTTAATTGATTTATGAAAAAAAAAACAGGAATTTTTTGTTACAAATGTAAAGTAATGTTATCATCATTGATGAAGCAGGTAAGTTTTCTAATTTGACAATCAATCAATCAGTTTATTGGATAAAGCACATGAGTAACAATGCATTGTAATCCAAAAGACATATATGTAACACATAAGTACAAATATAAAAACATGAAATAAAACATTTGAAGTCCAAATATTTTAAGTTATATATATTATTTTATAAATTGTATTTATTTTATATGTATAAGATATATTGATCAATACCTAAAATAATAGTTCATAAAATAATAAAACAATCAAACAATGACGTCGCATAACTCAGCATGAATTACTAAAATAGTTATTATTATAATACTGTATAATTCAGAATTTTTCATTGGGCAAAATAGGCCTGTAATTAAGCTGATTAAGCTGTAAATAGTTGACAGTATAGGACTTTCTATAAATAGATTTGAAAAGGTTGGAGTACTAACGCTATCTAAAAATAGAGTGTTGAGAGACTAAGCCTTTCTAAAAATAGATTGGTATTCTAAATGAAAGAAAATTTCATAATAATGATTTTTTCTGCTATTATCAAATGTTTAAGTTTGTAGAAAATAAATTAATATATTTTTTAATTTTACATATATTCAACATCGAAGGTGCAATGTCGAAATAATCATGAAGAATTACAATAAAACAGTTATAGCCTTTTACATTTCGGTCAATACAATTTTTCATCAACTCAGAAAAAGCAATATACCGACCTTGGACTTTGTCCTCAGTCGTTATAGTCTTTCTTGAGTCGATATGTATCGACCTCGCCAAAAGGTTAAAATTGTATAATATTGTAAAACAATCGATAATTTATAACGTTAAATATTAGTGCTACATTAAATTTACGTTGTTATTATCAACCTCACTGTGCTGGTAACGTTTAGACAAATTGCCTGTAAATATGCAAGCTAATACCAGTCATGTTCAGCTCCTGCCAGAGAACAATTTGCAATGCTTTTAATGCAGTGTTCCGTTTGACATGGACAATTATCATGTCAAGAATGCATAATGTTTCCTTCAATTTCACTCCACTAAATTAGATTTAACCTGTCACAGATAGATAGTTTAGTTATAATTAACACGCTTTTTGTACTTTGAGTTATAAAAAGAGGCGAAGGATAAATTGGAACATCTCAGAGGTCTGAAACCGGTATATCAGTAAAAAACATAATTCAATATACCAAAACAGTTAAAAATCAAAACGCACTTTCAACGAAAAACTAACATGAGATCAGTAAAACTGCAATTAACCTCTAAATGAGAATTAATTTTGAATTCATACGGACTAGATTATTGCTAACTTCATAACTTTGTTAATACATATCCCTACATGTATTGAGTAAATAACTTGAAATGTAGCTTACAATATAATTAATGGTGAAAAAAAATATTCGTAAGCTTTCTGCATGAAAATTTGTAACGAGCTTCATGATCCTAATACATTACCTTATAAAAAGTATATGTAGTTACAGGAAAAGTTTTAAGCAGCATGACAACCAAAGGAATGGCAAAAGCATAACGTGTTATCAATTCACAATGGATAACCCCTTTTCAGGGTCATTATTTGCTTTGGCATATTGAAAATAAAAGCTGTATCATCACATGCTATCAAAAACATATAAATTCCAATAAACGTCACTTTTTTCGATCTCTCACATTCCATCACCAGTGTGAACTTTCAGTTTAGTAAATGACGACCAGAGTTTGTTCCTGCTGATAAGTTATCTGCGGATGGATTAAGTATAGTTTAGGTTAAGTGCCACAGTTCTCGTCATTGACTATAATTTCCTGATAGCTAGGCCTTGGACGATCATTTATTCATTAGTTCTACGATGAAGGTATTAAATAAATGGGTTTGAGGTTCCTTACTTTAAGATCACGATGTAATTACATGGTTATTTTTTACAGTGATAAAATGTGTAGGAGATTTATTGTATTTGTTTTGATTTTTTGACTTTCTATGATGAAGGAAACCCTTTTAATAGAACTGCTTACTAAGTACAGTTTATTTTTGCACCGTTTTGAATGAACTTTCATACAAGGATTAAGGGAAATTAGTAAAACATATTGTACTTAAGTTTAAGTTACAATTCTTGATATTTTGATTTAGCATTCAAAGTCATGTTAATTTTTGAAAACGTTAGATAAACAAGAAATGAAGGTTAAGTGACATTTTGGGAAAAGGACTCAAGTACAATTTGGGAAACGAGTGTGTGCTGTCGCTGGATAAGTGATAAGTAGGGCTTCCACTGGGATTCCAACGGGCCAGGCACATATAAAAAATGCTGTGTAACAGTTTATCTTAGTTTGATTGGAATATTGTATTTTCGGTGCCTTTATCCTTTATTCGTCTGTTTCAGACTTGGCCCGCAGCAAAGCCCAACCTATTCTAAGGACCAACAAAGGTTCCTGGCGTCGGTTAATAGTACTCAACTCACAAAGCAATCAAAGTAGTGCATTGGGGAAAAGCATGAGCAATGACAATAGTGTGCCAAAATGAGTTGAATGACACACCTCATGCACGTAAAAGACACATTTGTAAACAGTAATGAAAGCTCAGCATACTACAGTGTGCTAAATATAACGCCATTACCCACCTTTCCGCTTTTCTGGTTGTCTTTAAAATTAACTGTTCCTTTATTTCCCTATCTTTCCCGAAAATGTCTCGGCAGTATATCTTCATTTTATCATCCCCTTTTTGTTCAACACTCTTAGGCAACCTAATTTTGCATTCTAAATACACGAAGAGTGAATTTACAACACTTGACAACCAATGAAATAGTTCTTCTCTTAGTGTTGAAATTTGTACCTTGTGCAAAAAAATGTCTTAGTAATTATTTATAATTTTTTAACTTTGCAATTCTTATAAATAAATCAAAATGAATTGCCCGGAACTTTATTTCATTTTTTCTTAATAGATTGAATTCCATCCAACATGTTTATGCGATATAAAACATAGTGTGTGTCGTTTTAAGATAGCGCTGTCTTCTCTCAGTGTGACAGCTGCAGGTTTTAATCACACGATATATTCGAAATCCTTAATTTATCAATCTAAACAGCAAGGAAAAAATATAGTTGAATGTTTGTTTAGTTTAAGAACACCATGTTTTAAATCTATGCTTAATTAAATAAAAAGTTGGAACATGAAAATGATTCATTTTAATTTACCTTTGACATTAATCAGTGTTCAAAATTCCTTATGAATTATATGAAATTTATATGATAAATGAAAACAAATATCCAGACAATATATTGCTATGCCATTCGGACTTTTAAAGTCGATATGTTTGATATTTGACATCAGTCGATTGACGATTCTCAGCTAGCTGTCAGTAGCAGTTCCTTAGCCGTCCTTTCGTTTGTTTTTGTTGTCTTTTGTCTAAGGTTCTCTCAAGTGGAATTGAACGTTGATCGATTTTATTTCTATTGTGTGCTCAGTTTTGTGCTTTGTCTAGGAATATTGGTAGGAGGAAGGTTTGGCCTAGAAAACTAGTTAAACCCCGCCTCATATTACAGTGCCTGTCCTTAGCCATGAATCTTTGACAAAGCATTTGTATGTACTTGTCTTTTTGATGATTTCTATTCATTGTTTAAGAAGGGGGTCTATCTGTGACTATTTCAGGACTGGGTTTGAATTACATTGTATATGCATTTTACATAGACAATGGGCCAATTGCAGAACCGCGAGTAGCGCTTACTGGCCTCTTTGAAGGCTGCTGGCGGTTGTCCATTGTGTTTTTTCTGAATTGCCGCTTGATTGTGGGCTGTGTCGCGTACACTTATTACAAATCTCGTTATTTTCTATTTTAGTCTTTTCAAGGCTCATCTGAGGCGTTGTACTGAGTAATTATGTTTTAATCTCAAGCACCGAATATAAAGAGCATAAAATAATAAAAGTATTAGTATGCCGAGCTGTAACCCTAACTATAACAAAAATCAACTTATGCCAGGAGTATACAGTGCCTAAGCGTTTGAAAATATAAGATTGTGGTCTCTTTGGGCGGTTAAGTAGAAAAAAAAATTAAGTTCCATTTATTACTGAAACGATACATATTTGATTAATGCTAAAAACATTCTTTTTAGTTGTAGATTTGGATTAACATGCTTTAGCTCTTTTTGAGTCCTTATGCCTTAATTGTCATCTATGTACCCCACTAAAATATTCAAATAATATTAAATAATATATTATGTGAGATAAAACATATTGTGATTCAGTATAAGGTAGCGATGTCTTCTCTCAATGTGACAGCTGCAAGTTTTAATCAAGCGGAATTGGCAAAAGCTTTATTCATCTATGCTAAATAGCAGAGAAAATTATAGAGTTAAATGTAGCAATTTGGAATTCCATGTTTTAAACTCTAGTCTTAATGATATAAGAGGAAGAACAAGTATGAAGTGTTTAATTTAAAGTAAAAGTGTCCTATTTTACAGAGAAAAGCTACCAATAGTATGGCTTCAATTATTCATTTGATATTGCTTTTGCGTAGTATCACATTTTTGGTTTTTTTTTGTTTTTTTTTTTGGGGGGGGGGGAGGAAAGGTTTAAATATTTCACTAGTTATCTTTTACAATGTTTCCGAAAAAAGGCAAAAAAAAGAACTATGAATGATTTTATTCTCATAAACCAATCTTAGTTACAGAGAAGATAATATTACAATATATACAATATAACATATAACATGCATGTGTGGGGAAGTACATGATTTTAACCAGGAGGATTTAACTTCAGTGATATACATTTAATAAATTTACATAACTTTTCTAGCTGAACTATATTTTCTGTGGACATTAAACGTGAAAACGTTACGATATTTATGTGTGATAAATCACATAAGCTTAGATATTTTTGACGCTCATTTCGAAGAGCATTACATTTAAGCAAATAATGGAATTCATCGCCAATATCAGTAGAACCACAAAGATGACACAATCTTTCACCGCGTGGAATATTATGCCATCTTCCTGTCTCCACTGGTAGTCGGTGATTTCCACATCGAAATTTACAAATAGTAAAAAGTAAACTTGAAGGAAGTAAAGAAAAATATTTTTCAAACTTGAATTCTGTCTTGTAAATTCTATAACAGAAAGCTTTTGGTGAGTTGTTGACATCCGCTAACCATTCTTGTAAAAATTGATCTTTAAGTTTTAATCTGAGGGATTCAATAATCCATTCTCTAGAATATATCTCAGTATTAAGCCAAATATTGCTCATTCCGCAATTATCAAAAATATTTTTGATATAACATAACCATTTGTTTTCGATTCCATAATTATTATAATAAATATGAAGTAGTTTGCAAAGTGTAGATGAAATTTTGTTTTCATTACTATTCAGACGTATCCACAAGTCAACTATTCTTAATTTTACATTAATAGATAAAGGATATTGACCAAGTTCTCCATAAATCATAAAGTTTGGAGTAGAGCGTTTAAGTCGTAATACATGTTTACAAAAATACAATTGTACTTTTTCAATAATATCAATATTTTCGAAGCCCCATACTTCTGAACCATATAATAATATTGGTGCAACAGCTTTATCAAACATATCAATCTGGCACCGTATAGATAAATGATTGAATCTACACTTTTTAATAATTGCATTTAAAGCTTTCATACCTTGCTGTTGAAGATGTTTCCTTGTAGCAAGAAAACTTCCACTACTCGAGAATATTACACCAAGATACTTATAATTTTTCACTATTTCAATTTCTTTTCCTTCGATAAAAAATTTCAGATTTTGGGGAACTCTACCTTTAGAAAATACCATAATCTTTGTCTTTTCAACATTAATTTTCAATTTCCACTGATTACAGTAAACGGTAAAAGAATTTATAAGAATTTGCAAATCATCGCTGGACTCTGCTAATAGTACAGTATCATCAGCGTATAGAAGTAAAAATAATTTAAAATACATATCAAGCTCAATTTCAACGTCTGAGCTAATTGATTGTAAACAATTTATATTCAAATTTTCTAAATAGTTTTGTAGATCGTTCAAATACAATGAAAACAATATAGGGGATAGATTTTCACCTTGCCTGACTCCAATTTCACTTGCAAAAATATCTGATTTCTGATTCTGAAAAATTACTCTAGATTTTACATCACTATACATATTTTTTATAACTTTCAAAAATTTTCCATCAATATTATTCAATATAAGTTTATGAAACAGAGAATTTCTGTGTACAAAATCGAAAGCTTTTTCAAAGTCAACAAATGCAACATATAACTTTTTCTTTCTCAAACGTAAAAATTCATACAATGCATATAAAGAAAAGATATGGTCATTTGTGGAGTATCCCTGTCGAAAGCCTGCTTGATTCTCACATAATATATTTAATTCATCTGTAAAATCACTCAATCGTTGATTGAGGATCGATGTAAAAACCTTTCCCAAGCAAGACAATAAGGTAATCGGCCTATAGTTCTTGGCCTCAAGCGAGCTACCCTTATTTTTATATATAGGAACTATATTCCCTATCAACCAGGCCTCCGGCAGAATACCTGTATCAAAAATCATATTAAAAAAATAAACATATACATCAATCATTGCATCAAGCGATGAAGCAATATATTCATTGATAACTTTGTCTTCTCCTGACGATTTATTATTCTTCGCCTTATTTACCGCAGAGATGATTTCATCCCTAGTAATAGAACTATTCAGTGTCTCATTAGTGGACTCTGAATCTAATCTACTATCTATATCGAATTCATCAGCATAACTATAGACAAGTGATAAGATTGTTTGGTTAATAATTGTTTACAATGCATGTCAATTAGAGCATTATTCTGATATTAATCTATCATTCTTAAAGGTTGGTAGCATTCTACGATTCTCTAAAGTCTGGCTGTTTATTGAGAAATTGCTTACAACTCTTGGTTAAAGCTTTTTTGTCAGCCTTCTATAGACTTGATAGAGGAACATTCGCCTGATAATTCGATGTCATTTTGTTTTACTTTTCACATTACTTAGTCGCAATAAAAATAAGTTGTCATTCCTTTAAAATAAAAAAAAATGAAATAAAAAGGTCTAAAGGACTTAAGAGTCAGATTTCTTTATTGTGTCTGTCTTTGAATACTAGTGACATCGATACTACATACAAGCTTTAGGCCTATTTATTATTTTTTGTTAATATTTTATTTTCGATTCTATGTGTTATGGTTTTTTTTAATTAGGCATAAACACTTTACTCTTACTATTTCTTGAATGGTTTTACGACCAATCGTACTTAAGATTTTTAAGCAATAAGGTTTTATGAAATAATTTATCATAAACTTAAGATTGATACAAAAACAGGATTTAACAGTGTAGAGTTCTGTTGGAGGATCAAGACCACCCTAGAAAGCCACGAAAATTGGTATCTCGTGCATAATAATGAAACCACAGTTTCTCAAGTGCTAAGGAAGCTTCGATGGCTTCTTTTCTCATTTTATAAGCTAATAAATAGTATGACCGTTTATCAAATGAATTCATCTTCTTTATATTTTAGTGCTTTTTATTTACGCTGATGAAAATGAACAACGTCTTGTACGAGATTTGACGAGAGCTTACGATAAGAGAGTGCGTCCATCAAAGAATGCGTCACAGACGTTGAACGTGACTTTTGGTTTGGCGTTGTCGCAGATCATTGACGTGGTGAGATTCAAATTACTTATGGATTTATTCTAAGAACTTACATCACCACCATTTTGATTAATATCAATAGAAAGCCAAAAACCCAAAGTGTATACAGAAAGGAGTTTTATCCAACATTTTTAAAAAGCAAGCCAAATTAAGCTCCGTTGATTTTGACATTGTGCTTTACAATGAAAGAAACCTTGTAATTGTTGTATATAATTTTAATGTAAATAAAGTTAGTACAGAACTATCGAACTGGGCTGACTAACCTCGTATAAGCAAGAACAAAATACAAAATAAAGCAAATAAAAAATAACAGAAAAATTCAAGATTGCAATTTTTCAGATACGCCTTTTAAAAAACAAAGTGGGATAAACAATAAAAATAAACATAATAAGTCACGATGGTATTGGACAAAACTATTGAGGACCTATGGTCTACCAGAAAAGGTTATCAACCATGTGCTTACGAATGATCAAAAACCTTTTCTGCATAAAACATGCAATAGTCGAGTGTATTTCGGCATAATTAAGTACAATTTAGACCTTATGTAATTTGCCATGCTTGTAAATACTCTGTATTTACGATTATTTTTTTCTTCCAGGACGAGAAAAATCAAATCCTTACTACAAACTGCTGGTTGAATCAGGTACAAATATGATACCGTCTATCATCTATCTATCTTCAGAGTTTATAAAATTTACTTTATAATATCAATACCATAAATGTTTACATTTTAGTAAGAAAGATCGATCGTCGACTAGACTTAAACGAGGTTTAAAACAATAGACATACTTTCAACATGTTCAAGATAAACATTGTAATAATAATGAATTGGTTTGCATATAAATTCTCAAGGCAAACTGGAAATTTATGCTGAATTTGTAAATTTAGAAGTGTAAACATTTAATATGAAGTACTTACTGTACTCGGAGAAAAAAAATACCTAGTATATGGACTCAAATTAGTACGTTTCATTTAATGCAAGATTACTATGACAGTCTCGCACAAAAATATGTTTTCTAAGATGTCTTTAAATTAAAAACGTTTTGAAAAAAAAATGAACTTGTGGATAAAAGTATAAACGTCTTTCAGAACAAAATTCGTCTGCATTATTATCGTACTTTGTTACTTTAAACCAACTTTTGACTTTTAAACCATTTTTTTACTTTCCCCTTCAAAACGATCTGAAACGGCCAATATTTACTAAATATTTACTGTTAAGACATGATAAGACTTTCAGTCAGTGTTCAGTCGAAATGTCTTTGTAGACAATTCAGACTCGACTAAATTGACTGCAATACTTCTTGTCTTAAAACATTGTAAAAGGACTGGAGATTTTGCATGTTTTAACATGTTTTTTTTTTTTTTTTTGGTAATCTTAAATGACCGTGTCAGACTTTTAGTGTACTCGTGTTTGTAGAGTAACACCCACTTCTGACATTATGTATTCCTGTGTTGTTATTAATGTAGACTTAAAAGTGTCGAACTCTCAATCTAAGGTCGAATAAAATCCAAAGCAATAATATACATTCATTTAATGTTTTCAGATGTGGACGGATTACGGTTTATCATGGGATCCTAAGAAGTATGGTGGTCTAGAAGTTATTAGATTGCCTCATGATATAGTGTGGAAACCGGATATTTTCCTTTACAATAAGTATGTAAACACCGCGAAATGAAAATATTTTAAAGGACCAACTATCTAACTGGAAAAGAGCACCTTGGTTTTCATTTTTTGAAAAGGTGTTTGTGCAAATATATTTTCACTTTCAGCATTTTAAATAATTACTGGCACCCTTCTTTAATTTTTTGTCTTCACCAAAGTACCGTTATATTTTTTCTTTGATAAAGCAGATCAATACAAATATTTTATTTCTAAAAACCAAGCCTCCAAAATCGTTTAAAATAAGACTTGTAAAAGCAAAGCATAAAAAGACAATACCTACACAAAAAGCTATACATACACACATAAAAAAATCAAACAAAGCACAGGTTTTGGGAGAATTCGAACTTACATGATTTTTTTTATTTAAGACTAAAAGTGTAATGAAGTTTGACACAAACATGGATCCTATTAAATACTGTGGTTTCTTACAATCACTTCTAGACAAAAAGGACCGCAAACTTGCTTTATCCTTCAATCTCACATTTCGTTATATTGATGATGTCCTTTCACTAGACAATCCTCGATTTGGTGACTATATCCGAAGGAACTTGAGATAAAGGACACTACAGATTCTAGGAGGTCCGCTTCATATCTGGATCTATTTCTCGAAATTGAAACACAAGGAAGGCTTTGTACAGGGCTCTATGACAAACGTGATGACTTCAACTTTCCAATAGTTAACTTTCCCTTTCTGTGTAGCAACATTCCGTCCGCTCCAGCATATGGAGTTTACATTTCACAATTGATTCGCTATTCCAGAGCATGTGGGGAGTACAACGACTTCCTTGATAGAGCCACATGGCTGACAAGCAAATTGTTAACACAGGGGTACGTTGCTCCCAGGTTGTTGTCATCACTCAAGAAATTTTACGGACGACATCATGTGCTTGTACATGTAAACAAATACGGGATTTCTATCTCTCAGATGAGCACAGATGTTGGTTTGACATAGAGTTTTGTAATGTCATCCTTTCCGGATTTGACCAACACTTAATCGATCTTTGGCAACGTGACGGGTGTGCTATAGCAAGCAGGAACTGCTTACTCTTCCGGAGCACCTGAGTTCACTCTCGTTTCGACTTGAGTTCGCGTTGCTGAATGCGGTTTTTTTGTTATGTGTGTTTGTGTTTTACGTTGTTTTGTGGTTTGTTTTGTTGTGATGATTTTTTGTCTGCCGGTTTTGTCTTTGGTACACCTTTGCTTCTTTCATTTATATTCGTGGATACCATTTTTCGTCCTTTAAAGAACCATTTCGTTGAATCTTATAATCGTGGTTTTGAAGTCTACAGCATACATATCAATGTTAAATTTACTTTTCATGGGATTTAGAATTTCGTGGGTTAAGGCCACCCGCAAAAACCACGAAAATTGACATCCCATGAATGATAATGAAACCACAGTAACTAAATGCCAAATTGGTTGATGGGATGTTATTATTGTATCTATAAATCTATCGACAGATTATTATTATTGTATTTTTGTGTATTTTTGTTTTCCAGTGCAGATATTTCAACGTTTTACTCATCATTAAGTTCAAATATGATCATAACGTCTGACGGAAATGTCACGTGGTTGTCAATGGTGATTTTCAAAAGCACTTGTTCAATAAATGTCCGTTATTTTCCATTCGACGAACAAAATTGCTCAATGACCTTCGCCTCGTGGACGTACGATGGATTTCAAGTAAATTTGTCCTTGACCACAACAGAAGGGGACATCTCAAACTATATAAAGAATAGTGAATGGAGTTTACAGAAACTTTACGTTGAGCGCAATGTTGTTTATTATTCGTGCTGTGCGGAACCGTATCCGGATATTACAATTTATATCTATATAAGAAGACGTCCTTTGTTTTACATTTTTAACATGATAATGCCGTGTATTTTGATAACCCTCGTTGCACTTTTGGGTTTTTACATTCCGTCCGACTCAGGTGAAAAAGTTACCATGGGAATAACGACGCTTTTGTCTATGACAGTGTTTATGATGCTTGTGGCAGAAAATATGCCACCAACTTCAAACGTTTTACCTCTTATCGGTAAGTGTTTTATTTAGATGTAAATGACTTTTGTATTAAAAACGAAAGAATATGGAATATGTACCAAAAAGACACGATCCACATATTGAAATGATTTTAATAAATGTACAAAAGCAAAATTTCATTGCGTGTGAAGCGCTTTTCTGGATTAACCTTCATCAGACACGCTAGGAGTAGAAAACTTGGAAAACCGGTAGAATATTACATTTGATTAAAAAAAATGCAAAAAATACTACAACAATGACCAAACAGATAAATTTATCAATTTTTAAAGAAACAGCCAAACGTTGTCAAATTTTGGAAATATGTAAACTGTGTCTTTCCAACACATATCCCAGTGTATGTAACTATTTGAAAATTTTACTCGATTTGGCTTCACCAAACTGATCATTGGTTATGTGACGGTTGTATTACAACTAGCGGGAACTGCGTATAAATGTGAGACCCCTATGTTTAACAATAGCACTGTTTACACGTTTAAAAAATAACCAAAACAAAATATTGATAGTCAACTTGAAGCTGCAGAAAAGAAATTGAGAGTTCATTAGACACTCTCTATCGTTTCAATGATAAAAGACCAGATGATGGTACAAAAACGGTCAGAGAAAGTGAAAAAGGTGAAAGTGACCATTGTTTACTGTAGGGTTGCATAACTAAATAAAAATGATATGTTTGCAGACATTATACTACCGATTTTGCTTCCCAACTTCAGAGCAGAACAAAAGGCCTAATCAGTACGATCAGTTTTCAAAATCATATTTGTTCTTGTATAAAATACTGATGTTTCAGCTTTCTGGTAAAGACATTTCTTTTTCCGTCACAAATTGTTCTCCTGCAAAAAACTTTTAGCTGACCTGTTTATGAAAACAAAATATTTGAACACCAAAGTAAATATTTGTGGTAAAAATAATTTCCAATTAATGAACTTGTAACATTTAATGTAATGTGTTAAATAAATTTCCATCGATAACACAAAAATAACTAACAATGGTTATGAAAGTGTCACCTATCTAGGAAATCCTGTAACATCAACTCTCACTGAATAATTATTCATCACTATCCACAAATGAAGTATTAGATGTTGAATCAATTGTAATCCCCCTTTGTATAACGTGTTAACATAGCGATTATTTGCATTCAAACATGACAGCCTTTACATCGAATGTCTTAATAAGGTGTCAGTGTAATTTGTGGTTTTGATAGAACTGTGACAGGTGCTTATTATAAATGTTGCATTTGTAGTTTAATGCAGAGAATAGTTGAGTTATTTATCTTTTCGACTTTTCTGTTCTAAAATATGATTGAAAAACAAAAACAAAATCAAAGTAGGATCCAAAACATAGAATGGTACAAAAGGCAAAGGGTACCCATGAAGCAATCGAATCTTTTGAATCTGAAACGGCAAAGAACCAGTAGACAAAAAAACCACAACACACAAAAACACAAATACAACAAAACCACAATTACCAATTGTAACAAGAACTAGGGTCGAAACGAGGGGGAATTCCGGTGCTCCTATAAAGTAAATCTTCAACAGTTTGTAATGAAATTCATGAAATTCAAAACTTAACCTATATCATCTACCAATTCTATCATTGTTTGTATATTCGTTACTTTCAGATTGTATTGCCTGACCCTAAGGGACCGACCATTTAACTTGAAGGGGACCTTGGTTTTTTCTTTAAAAAATATTCTGAAAATTATTTTTGATGAAAAAAATATGGTAAGAAAATAAATATTCTGAAGAAGGATTTCTGCTATGAAAAATAATGCTGATAATGAAAAAAAATATTCTGTCGCGACGCTTTCGAAAAATAAATATTTTGTCCCCGCTCTGCGCGGAAAACAAATTTCTGATCAAAACAAAAAACCAAGCCCCCACCCCCTTTCAAGTTAAATGGTCCGTCCCTAATGGGTGTAATTTTGCAATAAAAAAAAAGATATATATTAAGAAACGAAATATTAAAAGAAAAAAATGGGAAATTGAATTTAAATTTTTGTGCTTTCATGATACAGGTAAATACTGGCAATAATTGCTTGTCTCAGCAAAAATCCTAAGTTGTGTTCAGAACCAATATCTTTTTTATATCTTTAAAAGAGATGGCATAGCTAAAAGACTCCTAGTATATAAGCCCCAACATAATTGTTTAATTAACACCCATTTTGGTATATTGTTCTATGTGTTTTAAAACTAAATTTGGGGAAAACAGTTTTATTTATAGTTATCTTTAAGATATCTTTTATCTACTTCAGTATATTATGTGAAAATGAATCGATAAGATTTATTTATGTTTTTCTTTGAAAAAAAAAAGAACTTGAAAATATATTTCCATACTGCGCTATATTTTCAGGCATTTATTATGGTATCACCATCAGTATTGTCTCCACGGCAACAGGGATGACAGTATTTACCCTTAACATTCACCACAAAGGTCATAGGGGTCATCAGGTTCCTCATCTTCTAAAAAAGCTCTGCCATAACTTCTTTGCAAAGATATTGTGTATGAACCTGGAGCCTGTCGAGTGCAACATTTCCAAAATTGTAAGTACCTACACAACAGTGGTTTCGCCATTATAGAACCAATCAGATCTAATGTCATTCATTCCGGATGTTAGAATGTCCATAGGTCAAAGGTGCTGCTTGCAGTCTTTTGGTGTTTCCTGTTAGGAAAAAATTACAAACACGAAATAAAAAATTGAACAAAATATCTTTTTAAGAAGGAACCACGAAAAAAATGAATTGAAGATATGTGATATGTTGAAAGAATGGAAAAAGATAATTAAAGTCCATCCGTATCTACTAGGGCTAAACATCTGCCATGATATAACTAGAAAATGTCTCCCTAAAACATACAAAAGCTGTCCTATATCTTTTTTTTATTAAAAACAATTATATTCAATTGTCATAATGTTGCATGCAAAGCAAAATATAGGAGTTACCTAGA
Organism: Arcuatula senhousia; assembly: GCA_963971305.1. Lineage (NCBI taxonomy): Eukaryota > Metazoa > Mollusca > Bivalvia > Mytilida > Mytilidae > Arcuatula > Arcuatula senhousia. The sequence goes on along the minus strand of OZ020315.1, from coordinate 47,063,124 downwards.
ACTTTCGTTCGTCTTTCGGAGACCTTTTGTTTGACGTCACAAAAACTTCTGTCACAGTTGCGCATCAGGTCATCTAGCTTCTAGATATGTTTGTTGAACCTTCCTATGATAGTTCAATATAATCTTAAGCGATTTTGTACTCATAACTCATCTATAACCTGTTTACCGACGCAACAGGCAACATGCGTCTTCTGTGGAAGACTACTATTCTTGTTTTTTATGTTGTTTTTTGGGGGAGGGGAGCTAAATGATTATAGCTTTTGAGGCAATAAAAAATTGTTGAAGCAAATGTTCGCTGTTACCTTTATGGTCTTGAAAAGCACTGATTATGTAAATTGACTAAATATTTCAAATATTTAGCATATAAAACAGAATGATTCTATCTAAAAACTCTTAATTCAAGATCGTTTGAAGTTTGATTAAAATTTTACTTTCTAAAACACCGAGACAGCTATATATCTTTTTTACCGTTATAGGATAAGCTGGCCAATATTTATTTCAAACAATTTTAGACATTGAGATGGTTACTAATTTATTTAGCCTGAAACTCGATAAATAAGGTCGTTAACCGCGGAACTTTTGGAGTTTTTAACCAAAATCAAATATACTCTAACATGTCTAAAATGGTTTAACGTTCATTCGTACAGAAAATAAAATACCAGTAACGCTTTAAAGATTTAGTTCCTTATTCAATTTCTGATATTTATTTCTTTTAATGTGTTTTCTAGAACTTAATGGAATCTAAGTGTTGTTGTTTATTGTCTTTGGCAAAATTATTGTTGAGAGTCTCTCGTTTTTAAAAAACAAATTCCATTAGAGCGACTTGTTTACAGCATGTTTGTAACGTTCATTGTTCTCGATTTTGTCCACGAGTATGATTTTATTGCCTTACTTTGTTACTATTGTCTAGTATAGGATTAAAACGATTTTTTAGTTAGTTTTCCAATTCGATGAATAAGTTCTTTAGATATTCCTTTTCATGATATTCTTATGAATTAACAATTTATATAATGTGTGGTCATTTTAAAGGAGCAATAATTTGTAAAAATCATTATAATTTTGAAGTCACACGAATCCTATTAAAACCGTTAATATCTATTACGTCGCTGCTTTTGAGATTCCTTTCTTGTTATCATTTATTGATTGATCTATGTCGCTGGTTCAGAAATTCTATCAATTATACAAGTACGAATTCCCGCTTTGTCATTTATAAAAAGACGTGCCTTTAACTTACTGACCCCCCCCCAAAAAAAAGCCATCTAATTCCTCTTGACTTTCCGCTTTTCTCAGCTTATTTTATAATTCGTCTGTATTAAATGTTGGTTTCAAACAATTACTCCACCAATCAAGCCGATCAAATTAGCCAAAATAAGAGGTATGGACAGGTATTCCTCCAAGCAACTTGTAATTACAGTAGCTTTAATCGTACGTGAATTTGGGAACCTTAATGTTAATTTTAGGATTCCTAGTTAGATATATTCTGGTATCTTAACCTAATATCACTATCTTGTTGCAGTACATTCCATCCGAAGAAACAAAGAAGAGTTATCTCCCTTTTTCGATTGTCAGCGACATAGATCAAATACCTATGGTGAGTAGCAGTATCTACTAAATACATTATCAGCTGAACAATTTAATGATCGCCTAAATGATCGAGTTCATTTTTCATCTTTAGCGACATATATATATGTTACAGATCTTTTCTTAATTTAGGCATTTTGCCTATTTCCTGATATAAAATGACTGTATCTATATAGATGGACATTATATTTAATAGCTGAAGATTTGAAGTACTGATGCTTTTTATTCTGATTTAGATATTTGATAAATTTCTCGATTTTTTCTAGGTATTCTGTTAAACGACTGGAATTTCTAGTCATTCTATTGAATGTTTATAGTTACATTTGTAGTCCGCGTTTTATACAATGCCTACAATTTTCATCATTAAAAAACCTAAATCTAGAAACTGTCTGTAGCATCTTCATAATCAAATACCTATAGATAATGTAAGTAGGACGAACTAATTGGCGCATTGTTATCAGCACAATATCTATTCAATACATAAAAACGCATCAATGAGAATCCGTCTTAAAATATGTCCCTCCTTTTGTTTATCGTCAGCGACATACATGACATAGATTAAACCTTAAGTATCTGTCTTTCTAAGAATCATGCAGGGTTTATGATAATGGTGATTTATGGTAAAAAATAACACATGGGTTTCTTTACATTTTCTGAATCAAGATATAGTGTTATTGTTGAGAATCGAGTCTGTTTTCCACAAAGGTCTTGGTCATTGGAGAAATCAGTGTTTTGAATTATAATGAAATGCATAGCAAGAAAAGAGTTATCTCCCTTGTTTACAATATTTTTAATGCAATCTAGGTAAATTTTATCTCTTATGACCAACAGCATAGAAACAAATGGCTGTTGTTTTTGTTAATAGGTGACCATTCTGTATTAGAAACCATGTTCAAAACCATGTGTTATTTTTTACCATGAATCACCCTCTGCATGATTTTTAGAAAGACTGGTACTTAACATCAGATAAAATAAATATCAATAAAATAAACTATAAAAAATGGAATACTCTTTGACCGTAACTCGAGGTTTTGCAGAGCCATTAAAATAAGAAAGTTTCTTCTACCTTTTATGTTCTTTACAAATTGTTTAACACAACGATAAACAAGTTTTAGCTTTTCAAAAAGCTGGGGAAGCTTCGCTGTAGCAGCATTTAAAGGAAAGGAAAGTGTATATCGGTTTATATTTAAAAATGACAAGTCACTGGTCTACTAGAACTTTATAGAATGTATCAGGAACATGCCTATAATTACAATGCATAAGAAATATTACCGTGAGCTGAAGGTCATTTTATAAGAAAACAACAGATTTCTGTTTAATGTTCAGTTTCTCTGTCACAGTTGCTTTGCCATATTATAATGGTCTCCTTTAAGGATCAGTGGCCATTAAAATTGATATCTTATAACGCCAATAAGTTATTACCGAGTCTTTGTCTAATTGGTCTAATTAAATGATGTTTGAGGACGAATAGTAATGGCTAACTATATATGGAAGACATATGTTGCATGCTCCTTATGAAAGTTGGTCAACCGAATGAAAATGAGTGGTTCATGAGTTTTGGGTATAAAATTGCTTGACACAATAAAACATTATAAGAGGTAGCTAAATGAACGCGTCTATACAGGGACAATTACATGAATTTGCCTGGAAAACTGTGATATATTTCTTTTACACGACAGTCTTAAGATATTCGGTATACAAGAAACAGAAGGGTAACGAACAAAAAATGCTTGATATAGAAGAAATCCATACTTGGCAAATGACATATAGTTGCCGAAAACCTGCGATGGGGAATTTTTGTGACGCCACAGCACCACTATGCAAGACGAGGGATATTAAAAAAGTCACTCTAATTTGTCGCTATATTTGCAAACATTGCAAATGAATTCTAAAATAAACTGAACGTGAACAAGTATTGGTAAGTCGCCAATAGTTGTTCCAGGTACATACGCCCTGGAGACATGACCCGTCTTCCACCACGAGGAGGTACTGGTCGGAAATCTGGAAGACAACTTTTCAGCACGGTGCATTATGCTTTTATAAGCCCAAAGTGTTGCCAAACAAAAAAGCTTATATTTGGATGAAAATGCACAGCATAAAAATAATCTGGACTTGTAAATCATATGATAAACCTCAGAGGAGGGTGGACAGCCTAAGGCCGTGTGCAAAGGTCACGTGATCAAATTCACACCGTCTATCAGCATTTAAATTTGATTTACGACCCTAAATTCGGAGTTTTTGAGACAAAATTATTTTACTTCTAATTAACCCCAGGTGTCCAGGTTTTGGTTTATCATCAGAAAAAAGATCCACCTTTCATAATATACAATTTTTAGATCCAGATATACGATATCTGTGTATAAATTAACGTTTTACGAATACACATTTTTTGAAAAAGGAGTTTTCAGATTTGATAGGTCACCTTTAACACTAAAATCTGAGAAAACTCCATAGGTTCCATTGCTGATTTTTTGAAATATCGAATCTTTATACTTTTAAAATTTTAAAAGACTTTAGGCAACCCATAGCAACCCATGATTTTGTTTCGAAATTAACCAACAAACATTGTCATTTATCAACTAATTTGCATGTTGAAATTGAGCAAATAGAAGCGTAATTTTTTGAATTCTTCAAATAGAATAATTTCCTATACCTAAAAACAAGAAATTAAAATGTTCACTAAAAAGATTATTATAAGAAATGTTAAAATAAATATAACTGTATTGTTTAAAAATAAATATTAATATAATATATTACTTAAGTTTTATTTTTAAAGGGGGGGGGGGGGTTGCAAATTTGCAAAATGAGGTTCAGAGTATTGAATTATAGACCTGTATAAAGAACACATTAGTATACAGGCCCGAAAAATAAGTTGAGAATCCCGATTATGCCATATATTGTGGTTTACAATCTTCATAACTTATAAATAAATTGATGTATCCTCATCTAGCTAGGACCTTATGAAACTTATATAAAGTTGATATATCGTTAAACATGTAAAACTAATTTAGTGTTTTCATATATTATAAAAAATAGAATTAAAATATTTTAATATAGTTTGCAGCCCTTTTTCGTTTATCATCTGTTTCAAAATTGGTTATCAACTTTTTATGACCGGCGGTCGAATACACGTGCGGTTTGATGTTGACTCTTCGATAACCACTGTTGGACTGATTGTCTATTGGCCACTCAATCGATAATATACAATATATATGCGTGCCGTGTGCAAAGTGTCCAACCTCCTCTGGATAAACCTGTTGATTACAACAAAATTTATGTAATCTATTCTTGCTCAGCGATCAATAAATATCACGGGATATTTTAGTGGATTTGTCGAGGTCACCTGGTCAAAGCAATTTTAATCAACGGTAAACATTAAATTGTACCGTGTCCAGTTCTGCAGTACACAAAATAGCCTTATCATGATCAAATCGTCTCTTCTCCGTAACTGATTCACGATTATAGTTATTGGTTAAGCCAATGAAACGATCTGTTACTTTTGTAACCTTATCAAACAGCCAATCAACGCGTTCATAATAAGGTTACAAAAGTAAACAGCCAATCAACGCGTTCATAAGAACCCGTGCGGGTTCCGGGTGGCGAATAGGCCCGCAGCAGCGCTAAGCTTATCGGTAAAAGTCCACTAAAGAGCGCTCAGAAACCTGACATCGGGTCAGGCCGCTTTGCCCACAAAGCGACTGGGATGTGTGCCCCAGGTGGTTGATTGGGGCAGCCCTGACATCGAGAGATGCGGGGTCGTCAGGCGATAATGCGGAAAACCTGACCGCTACCCATAGTTGTGCACCGTGTTTGGAAAAATGTCACGTTCCTCGCACGTTAAAGAACCCTTCTGCAGGTCTCGGTAAGAGTAGGACCCGTAGGATCCCCATGCAGGAGGCTAAATTTCCCGTCCCTACCCATCACTCCTTTTTCCAGTGGCAGTCAAAACTCTCCTACTCGATTGGCCTTGTGTCCCCATATCCTCCACTTCATCATCATTTCATGTTCATTGTATCACCACTTTCATGTTCATCTCCCGGATATAGCCGAATCGTGCTGCTTGGGAGTAAAGCAATAACTAACTAACTAACTAACTAAGCGTTCATAAGTGATTGATTATTTCAAGATGGCGTGAATATCCTATGAAATTAATAGCTTCGCACCTTGATGCGAAGCAAAAACAGAAGAAACCACAAAAACCAAGCACACAAAACCAACAGAACAAATATCAGCAACGCGAACTCAAATCATAACGATATGTGGGGTAATTAAGAGTAGAGATGTTGTATTGTTCTTCTTGTGTTCGTTCGCTCATTTCACATCATCAGGGTATTCATTTATAACCTTCATCTCCTAATAAATCGACAAATGGATTTTCATGAAACTGTCACAAAATCGTTGCTTTAAAATGAAGTTGTGACCCTTTTGATTTAAATAGATCTTTCTTCTTGTGTTTCAAATGAAAAAAAAGGAATGAGCAATTAGGGCAAGAGATATTAACTAGAGCTATAAGCAAACATTTATTCTATATAGTTTTTTTTTACCTAGATAATAATGGAATTGATTTTTTTTTCTCGTTTATAAACAAGCATGGTCTTTGACTAATGCAACTGAATCATACTGTTTTGTAATGAAATTGCTAATTTGTGGACGCAAAATATGATTTGTCTTCTAGACGTCGCATAATATGGTTCTTATTGACGCCAGTGTTCTCAATTAGTTCTGGCGGTAAGATAAATCACCTTCTACCAAGATTAAATGTATATAGGGGAGGTACGCTTTTTATTTTCCAAATGTAAGTTCTGGAGATTTAAGGTAACAATGAAGTTACTGAACGGTGTTATTTAAATCTTAAATCAAATGAAAATAAAATGAGACGATACTGAATTCAAAGAATTTCGAAATATTGAATGAGCAGGTCTCGTACATTTCGTCTCTTTGTTTATGGCACCCGTGCGCCGGGTGTCGAAAAGGCCCTCAGCAGCACTAAGCTTGTCGGTAAAAGTATAATAAAGCGCGCAGAAACCTGACATCGGGTCACCTGCTTTGCCCACAATGTGACTGGGATGTGTGCCCTTGGTAGCTGAAAGTCATAATGAATACCGGTGTCGCAAACCATAATGGTGCATCGTGTTTGGTAAAATGTCTCGTTCTTTGCACGTTAAAGACCCGTGCTGCAGTCCTCGGTAAGAGAAGGACCGAAGGATCCCCGTACAGGAGGCTAAATTGCCCCTTATAGGATTTACGGCCCCTCAAAGGTGAAAAAAGGCATTTTTTCATGTTTTGGGCTTATAGAATGAAAACTATGATAGATAGAGAAAAGTCGTTGCTTGCTCAAATGTTCAGCTCATTTAGCCCTACAAAAGTCTCCATAGGGTCAAAGTTGTCAGATGATCCCTTATAGGGGTTTTGGCCAATAAGATAACGTTCTTTCATGTTTTTTGCCTATAGAATGAAAACTATAGCAGATAGAGAGAAGCTGTTGCTTGCTTTAGCTCTACAAAAGTCTCCAAGGGTTGAAGTTGTCAGATAACCCCTTATAGGGGTAACGGTCCCTAAAATGACGTTTTTTCATGTTTTTGGCCTATGGAATGAAAACTATAGCAGATAGAGAGAAGCTGTTGCTTGCTTAAATGTTCAGCTTATTTAGCTCTACAAAAGTTTCAAAGGGTTGAAGTTGTCAGATGTCCCCTTATAGGGGTTTTGGCCAATAAGATAACGTTCTTTCATGTTTTTGCCTATAGAATGAAAACTATAGCAGATAGAGAGAAGCTGTTGCTTGCTTAAATGTTCAGTTCATTTAGCTCTACAAAAGTCTCCATAAGATTAAAGTTGTCAGATAACCTCTTATAGGGGTAACGGCCCCTAAAATGACGTTTTTTCATGTTTTTGGCCTATAGAATGAAAACTATAGCAGATAGAGGAAAGCTTTTGCTTGCTTAAATGTTGAGTTCATTTAGCTCTACTAAAGTCTTCATTGGGTGATAGAGAAAAGTTGTTGCTTGCTTAAATGTTCAGTTCATTTAGCACTACAAAAGTTTTCATAGGGTCGAAATTGTCAGATGAACCCTTATAGGGGTTATATTGGCCCCTAGAATAACATTTTGTTTATGATTTGTGCCTATGGCTACAGAATGAAACTATAGTAGATGGAGAAAGACTGTTACTTGCTTAAATGTTCAGGTCATTTGGCTCTAGAAAAGTTTTTATAGGGTCGACATCAAGACCAGGTGAGCGATGCAGGCTCCTGGGAGCTTCCTGTTTGTTTATGGACTGCTTAAATCGAAAAAAAAATGCTACATGATACGAAAATGTATTTCGATGTATAGCTCTTGGACCTATTTATATAATATGCCTTTTGTGTCCAAAATAATTATATTGCACTACAAACTATACTACATTTTTGCTTTTGAAATATTTTACATTTGCGTCAGTGATACAGGTGAACCAAAATTTAAGTTGATATTAAATTTTGTGGCGCAAATGACATGTTACATATCTAAAACATTGGCGCAAATAAAATGTGCTCATTTTATATCGCCTTTTGACATGGTTTGAATCGTTTACTCATTGTTTTTAGTCTTTTAGGAAGAAATAGGTCGAATGAGTGAAATAGAACCAGGATATTTCTATATTTCTTGATAAGTAATTACCCTCATTTCACAACTTATTCCCTCTCTTATCCAAACATAGTAAAGGGTTAATATAAAATAAATTCCAATAACCATTTATATGACAATTCCAAAAGCTAAATGGACCTTTGAACAGCGACCATGGGTCAGTGTTAAAAGCATTTCCGATATATTAACTATATTTGGAGACGGAACAGTAGTCTGTAAATCTACATAAAACGTCCTTAATTGGTTTAATATGGGAATGAAATGGGCAATTTGGAACATACAGAGATTGAGTTTACATTGATGATAAGTGATCCGAAAATCAAATGGTCAATAAATTGCTACTGTAATAGTAACTAATTCTTGTCAACTCGGTCAACATTGGTAATATTACTACTGTAGTAGCTTTATGGTACATAAATGATATAAGTCAAGTTATCGCCCAACCGTTATTAATAGGCTTCCATTTAATATCTGTCTGGTAGGATTTTGTAGAGTGGAAATTAAAAAACGTTTGTATCTATGTTCGTAAATTGTCTACCACAAATATAACTGAATTTTATAACAGTTATTTTAAAAGTTGAACAATCTTTATGTACATAACTCAGATCACTAAATAGGTTTAGCTCGACTGAATATATTTTTATTAAAAAAATAATATAAATCACATTTAATAGAAAAAAATCAATTACTTGTTAGTACTTATAAGGAAAACACGCTATCACAGTTAACGATCTTTGAATTTCGAGAAAATCTGATAAAAATCTGATAAAAATCGGTGATAAATACTATTTGTGATACACCGTGGATCTGCTAATGGAATATTAATGAATGACATAAAGGTTCAGCTGCAATAAATAAAGTGTGGTAAAATTTCTAGACATTTATGAAACATGATCCCTTAATTTATTATTCCATAGTGCAAACTTGACTCGCAGCAAGATGTATTATTATTTTCGTGCATTAACTGCATTAAGTTGATACTTGAACTGATTTTTTTCCTTTCAGGAAACACGAAATTCTACAGACGAATTGCATCCATCATCAAAATATTGTGTAAATAAAGACAAGTCAAATTCTAACGGAAGGATACAGTGTAATATCCAAAACAACTTCCAAAATCTTCCACATTTTCCGGAACTCGACAAGATCGAAAATCAGCTGAAATATGTTCTACATAAAGTCAGTGTAACGATAGAAAATAACGAAAAGAGACAGGAAGAACAAGATAAAAGAGAACTAATCAAAACCGAATGGCAACAAATTGCACAAATTGTTGATCGAGTGCTCCTTTCTATATTTGTCATAGTGACCTTGACCGTAACGATAGTAGTCATGGTTCAGGGCCCACTAATGTACGGGTCACCGATCAACAATGATATACATGACTAGATATTACATTGTATTGTCGAATATAATAATAATAATAATATAAATATGAATGTTTGAATAAATCTGTTTGTTAAAAGGTTCTCAGTTTCAAAGATTTGTTTCAAATAATTAAGAAGTACAAAAGGAACTGAATAATAAGATATTTTGTATCCTATAATTCATGGGCATTTTTATCCTCCTTGAAATATCAATTTATAGCATATCCAAATGAACCGTTTATACCTGCGTTTACAATGTAGGTATTTGTGATTTTAAGTGGTGGACTTTTTTATCTTGCCAATTATATCGTTAAAACTTTGGAAGAATCAAAGTAGTATCTTTCGGGAAGGCTAAAATCAATTGACACAAAACAACTAAACAGCAATAAGCAACACGTCCTCACAAAAACAAGATTAAAGTCTAGATAATAAATCCCACTTCTTTCTAATGCCTATAATTTAATTTTTTTCATAAAGAGACGGATTGATGAATTCAAAACAGCGATAGTCGTAGTACGTGTGAATAAACTATACTCGTCTTAAACTGATCTAGTTTGCTTTAGGTGGACATTTTGATATTATTTGACAATGACTTTTCAGCTGTTTGCGTCTATAATGATTGTTTAGGCGTTCCTTAGACCCGTCCAACTATTTTATCACTGTAAAATAAAAAGAAATGCACAACATGGGCATTCGAAGAGAAAGTGAAAATAGAAAACGATTGAAACACATGAGACAACGGCACTAATTGATTCTGCATTCCTCAGTAACATAACGCAACTACAGATGTTGAAAAACTTGGCTATCACTTTATTATTCCTATTGTGTCTTCGTAACCATGTTGTGTTTTGTGTTGCTGCCGAACCCTAAGATTGCAATGGAAAAGGGAGGGTTGGCGCACAAAAATTACAGGCTTAACCCACCATTTCATTTGAAATGCCTGGACCAAGTCAGGACTATTGCGATCTATAACTTTTTCAGTATGACTACCTTGTATAGCCTTTTGTCTTGGACATTGAAATTGATCCTCCTAGTTCGGTAATTTAGTTATTACATTTATTTAATAATCGGTGTAGAAAATATATCGCATACGAAATAGCTAAGTGAACGTAATTTGAATGTTTCTTTGTGGAAGTCCATTGTACTCAACAAATACCTTAACAAATATTGTGTCAGGTTATTTTCGTCAAGACTTGTTGAAATTTTTGTTACATTACAAGTAATTTCTTACTGTAAACAAAAACCTCATTATCAGTAAAATATGTTAAACGAGTTTTACCATTTCCAATTTTGATCACTTTAAAAGAAGCTCGATTTATTCGAAAAAATGTACATCATTTAAACTTTCAGACGAATTATAAACACCCTATGGAATTCTGTACCCCATTAAAGTGATATTTTGTTTGTGCTAGACCTGACGATAAACTATGAATAATTACAGATATATGCATGTGGTAATAGGTAATATAAGTTAGCACTTGTCATACCCGTAGCCAGGGGGGGGGGGGTTCGAGGGGTACGGACGAACTCCCCCTTCAGCGCAAACAATGAAAAATATCGGTAAAATCAAACTGAAATTAGGTTAAAGACTATTAAAAAAAGTAATATTTTGAAAATCGAACCTTCAATCGACCCCCCACTAAAAAATATGCCTAAGGGTATGCTTGTATTACATCATATATTACAACCATTGTTCCCTTAGATCAACTAAGATTACCTAAAATAATTTATTCGTTCTCTCATACAGGTTTTCTAATAGAAGTACACCATTCATTAAACAACTTTGTCAAAAAACAAATGGCTAACCAAATCTGTGCAATTAGAACAGTAGGAATTTGCACTACCTTCATGACGTCCATGTCATTTATTATCAAAAATGAAGTTTACCCAAAGATGAAATTATAATTATATATAACGTTGCATGGGTAATGTGAATGATTTGCGTTTCATTAACCGTTTACCATATCCACTGAAATATTGCAATGGGCTTGTTACGATTTTTTTTGTTTTTATCAATTATTTTTGTAAATAATGGATTCCTTCTTGATGGGAATGTGCCGACAAATGGTACACAGCATCAGTTTTTGACAATAGACGACAAATTAAGAATCGAAAGGAAACTCGAGGAACAACATCGTGATATGGTGGATATCAAGGCAGAACAGACCAGATCTTTGGAGATACTGACAGCTCAGTTGAAACAGAAGCTTGATGAACTTGACAGAAAGATAGAAAGCGTCTCGAATAAAACATGTGACAAAGTGATGATGGACAACATGGACCTACAAAATCAAGTGCTTATTCTAGAAAATCGTTCAAACATTTTAGAAATCAAAGTTTTAACTGCACAAAACCGTACCGATTTACAAGTCGAAAGGTTTTTTAAAGAAAACAATGAACTGAAAACCTTAAACACACAACTTGATACAATTGTGCGCAACCTGCAGTTTGATCTTGGAATATATAAAAACCAAACAGCAAAACTCGAAACTGAAGTGCGTGATTTAAAACTATTGAAAAATGTGCACGATTTACAAACTTTGAAAACGATCAATACTAAGGTACAAACTCTTGATGTGAAAGTGAACACTTTGGCCAGAACTGAACAAGCAAGGAATGACGATTTCCTAGCTCTATACAATTCTACGACGCATTCACTTAAGGCAATTGACATACGTGACCAAAAACTCAATGAATCTTTCCACACAACGGTAGTTTCAATTAATAACACCCTTCACCATCATCTGATTGCCCTTGAGAACTCGATTTCCAGCAATATCACAATGTTACACCAGGAAATGCAATCGAAAGAAAACGTCACGGGGACTACCAATAACAAACAAATTGGTAAGAACAATTAAATTTCTAATCAGTGTGTTTAACCTCAATTATAAGCGGTGGGGATACAGTTATGGTTTGCTTGCCCGTCCGTCTGATACTCTAGTTATATTCTTTTCATCTTTTGAATGCCTTAGTTTTGTTGCATTTCCAAATAATGTCCCATATATTAATAAATGTGCATAACTGATGTATTTGATTCTTTTACATCAATCGATAAATGTTTCTTAGCTAGTTGTCAGTAACTTCGAGTGTTCTCAAGAGAGTTCCTCCTTGTCTTGTTATTTTCGTACAGTATTTTGTCTTAGGTTCTCTCTTGTTGAATTGAACTTTTGTCGATTGAGTTTTACAGTGTGTTTTTTATATGTAGCTTTGTGCAAGCTTATCAATAGGGGGAAGGTTGGATCCAAAAAACTAGTTTAACCCCGCCACATTTTATATGTGCCTGTCCTAAGCCAGGAAACTTTGCCAAAGCCTTTGTTTGTCCTTGTCATTCTATGTTAACTGTTTTATGTCAAGAATTGAGTCTTTCGTTGATGATTTAGGGATTGGTTTTGATACTTTTGTATTGTATTATAAGTCTTGGGCCAATGCAAGACGGTAAGCAGTGACCTATGGTCATGTTGAAGACTGCTTGCTGTTTTCCGTTGTGATTTTTTGAATTGCTGTTTGTTTATGTTTGTTGTGTCGCGTACACTTATTCCACATCTCAATATCGTATATAAAATGGTATATTTCTGTTTACGCCTAATAAAATCCGCTTATAAATGATGTAAAAATACTCAAACCATATATTAACGTGTGTAACAGGAGGATCAAATGCGCCACACCAGGTGTTCTACATCGTTCCCTCGTGTCTAGCGAACTGTCGTTCACGGTTTGTTGAGCTTAGACAGAAGGCAATACTCCATAGATGTTCAGATACTTTTTTTTATCAAAGGACAAAAAAATATTACTCCATACTTATTTCTAAGTTAAATAACTTCATACCTATTTTAAGTTAAATAAAATTTCATGACAGTCTCTTCACCGAAGGGGCCCTAATCATCCGTGCTTTTTGTAACAATAAACATTGATTCCCCTTTAGACCACATCTGACATTTTATAAAATTTACATATATCAATAGAGGACTTGACATATTAAGTATTTTTTGGATCATACAATTATAGATTTGATCCCGTTTTATTTCTGTTTCTAGTAAGTGTTCTCTGACCAATATTCCTAAAGTTCTTTCTCTTGCTTTGACTATAATAAATGAATTTATCCGATACCGTGACAAAACTTTTGAAAGTAGGGGTATAAATCCTTTTTGGAGCGTCAAAAATTCTCTTGATGTTTTGGACAAACTTCGGGCTTTGAGAATACTTTCCACAGTGTTGACAGCTATGGTTTTTCTTCTTTCTTCTAACTTACCTCATAATCTTATTAAAAATTGAATGTCAATTTAATGGTTCTTTGATGAATCTAAAAGGGACAAAATCAAGTTTCAGGAATATTTAGTAAATCGTGTTTTAGTAAGAAACTCGAGTAACAGACTTCTGGGGCATTTATCTCCATGGTTTATTACCGAGGTAGTGATCGAAATACTTATTAACCTTTTAACAAGTAACATCATTTTAATCTAAAATTTATCAATATCATTTTTTTCCAGAATTTTCATCTTGACATTTATAATGAAGTTTGAGGTTCGTCAATTCAAACTAATGTAAAACTAGCTTACACCATTTTAAACTACTTTCAAGTATGTTTCTCCAAGACAACCAATATGTTTTCTTTTTTTTTTTTCAGTTGCTGTGCACTCCTTTTCCTCAGCGAAAAAATACAATGACAGCGAAATAGTTATTTTTTCAAATTTTAAGACGTCTATTGGACTTTCTAATGATGCAGATTTCAAAACTTTAGGAAAGTTTAACTGCACTTACCCTGGTCTTTACCTCTTCTCCCCAACAATGACATCAGAGACAATTAACGCGATATTTAATATTTATAAAGATGGTGGTATGTTTAATCGTATGTACCTTGGTCCTACATCAAATGACCGTGATGTGACCGGTGTCTTTTTGTTTGAGTTACAGACCGGGGATACAGTGTATATTCAATGCTACGGACAAATAGATGTCTACGGTGAATCCATGATAACCATTGTAAAATTGGACTAATAGAACACCTGGAATGAAATAAAGTCAATTGTGTTGTGTGTTACTTATATACAGGGGCGTGCGAAAAATTCCAGTGTTTGCAAACGCATTTAATTAGCAATAAATGTAAATTATTGTCACTTTTGATGATATAATGCAATCATTGCGCCTCGTCCTCAGCTTTGATGTCCTCTTCTTTTCCGTTGATGTTCTTCGACTGGTGTGACTTGATAAATACCTCCATAACGAGCATAATTCACGAGCAGAAAAAACGGTGCACCATTTATCACGAGCCGTGCCGAGCATGTTTTTCTCAGTTTATCAATACAATTTTTCTTTAAATCATTATATGTGTGTAAAATATGATGCTACTGCATATGTGCATACCACATTTGTAACGTTTAAGCAAAAAGCAACACGCAATAAGTAGAATAAAATGTTTGTTTTCTTTCTTTTCACAGAAAAAAATGATGACAAAACATTCGCCTTGAATAAGTTTGAAGAAAGTTATACATTTACGTTTTATTTTTTTTTTTTGTTGGATTTTGTTCATAATGTTCATTAATTTATTGAGACATATTTGGTTTTTTTTAAATATTTTGTATATAAATTTAAAACAAGAAAGATAAACTGATCGTATATCAAAACTGTCCAAATTGCTCCAACACGAACCGTCGCCTCCTACTTCCACGAGCAGGTTTCTATACCTTGCCGCCATTGTCTATTTCTTCACGATTCAAAACTCGCGATACCGAATGACGGACGTGATTTTACTTTCAGATTGGGATTTCGTTGTAATCTTTGTATGTTATGTGGTATAAGTCTATCAGCTAGGTCCAGAAAAAAATGAAGTTGCATGAAACCTATGTAGACCACATTTTTATTTCATAAATCGAAGATTTCGTGTATATAAATTGTTTTTTCTTTTGTTATAGTCCGAAAAATTGCTCGGAAAATAGTATAACGGGCCGCCCTTTAGGCCGCACTTTACGACGAAAAAAAAATTCATCTTAATTCAAGTTGAGCAATACTTTTCATTTCTTATGAAAAATGTTATTTTAAGCTTTTAATTTTTTTAAGACTTCAAGCATAACTTAACATTTTGAAAATCGTTGAACTGACTGTGTTAAATAGTCGAAACAATGGGTAATAACTCTAAAAGTAAAAAATAAGCTTTTCTCAGTTTTTATCGTTAATGTTTTGCTTAAAATACTTGTAATCTTTAATATATTATATATAAGAATCGTTATTTATTATCTAAAGAATCACATTCATTGAAACATTTATCAAAATCATTTCAATATGTGGATCGTGTCTTTCTGGCACATATTCCAAAGTAGTTAATTGTTTTAATTAGTGTTTGACTGCTCTGCTGTATTGAGATGATCACCTCAATATCCCTATTGTGTCTCACAACTATGTTGTGTTCTATGGTCATTACCGGATCCTAAGATCGCAATGGAAGAGGGAGGTTTGGCGCCATAAAACCTGGTTTAACCCAGTATTTCGTTTGAAATGCCTGTTCCAAGTCAGGACCATTGCGATCCACCAATTCTCCGGTATGACTGATTCGTTTTTGTCATTTTCTCTGGACTATGAGATTGATCATTCAAGTTCGGTAGTTTTGTTATTACCTTTATTTTATATGTGGATCGTGTCTTTCTGGCACATATTCCATATTCTTTCGTTTTTGATACAAAACACACACGACATTAGACAGCAAAACACACCCACAAACAATCTTTGATCACGCTAAAATAGGATAAAGAGTGAAAATAACATTATAATTCACATTTCCTGTTTCGTGCTCATCATATTGGCTCTTCTTCAAAGGAGTAAAAAGTCGTCGACAAGAGGAAACAAGCAACTGTTAATGAATTTAACTCGTCTCAGACTGACTGTCTGGCTTATAGTTTATATTTGTACATGTCTGGATTGCTACTACAGTCCTATTTTCTTATTCTATGAGCTTTCCCTAACGGAGCACTCAAGTTGCCGATTGCCTTTTGGGTTGTTTTTATGTTGTCTGTTACTGCATGTTGATCTCGTTTGTGTTATTTGATTTTGTCGATGATCGTTCAGAGTTTTGACATTTAAATGCTCTATTGGTATCTCTGCTTCTTTCAGAGTTTTATTCACGTTGACCTGAAAAAAGCAAAGAAATATCCCCAACGACTCAAAGTGCCGAAGTAAATCCTAGTATACTGTTTCTGTAACATGTTCCGGGTGACATAAAATTTGAAAGTAATTTTAAAGTTTAAATTATGTTTTCATTTTGGTATACAGAGGTTTTCTGGAGCAAAAGGGGCATTTAAATCGCGGAGGTCAAACAAATCAGAAACTTGAAATTACACACAACTAAACAACGAAAACAAAAAAAATCTGAATAAATTACAGCTTTATCAGTTTAACGAATTTGTAATTTTGTAATATACAACAGAGACATTCTAAATTCTTTATTTTGATACGTAGTTAAAAGATGTTATGCATAACTTAACTGACTGTATAAGGGTTTTAAAAGTGTGATAATGAAACTAACTGCTGATGTAATTCGAACGTTTCAGGTGGTACCCAACAAATATGCTAAACATATATTGTCTCGCTTCGTCAAAACTTGATGAAAGCTGAAAATACCAAGAAACAGGTAATTGCTATAAAATCGTAAACAAAAATAAAATTACAAATATTGCTAATGTTGCCCATTTAGGAGTTTCATCATGCTTTTGATTTAATCGAATAAATGTGCATACTAGTATATAGTTTTAACGCCCCATAAAATAACACTTCTTGTATTCTAGCAGGGTATCACATGATGATTTACACAGAATAATTTCACATACATTCTCGTACATGCATTTACTATGGATAGTTAATATACTGACCAAAGTAACTTGTATTTTACATCATATTTGCTATTGTTAAACATAGATAACCATAAATACTTAATTCGTTGTCTCTTCTAAAATAGGTACACCCTTTGTAAAATGGAAATTGTCAAAAACAAAGTCTAATAAAATCTGTGCAATTAGAACAGTATGAATTTTCAATACCTACATGACATATATAGGTCATTTATTATCAAAAAGAAAGTTTCACAAAGATAACACTATCTATGCATATTATGTTACGTAATGTGAATGATTTGCATTTCAGTAGCCCGTCTTAGGAAAATATCATTGATTTTAAAGACCTGGTCCCAATTAGTAATCATTTGTTCATAAACCAAGCGGCTCCCAGGAGCTTGAATCGCTCACCTGGTCTTTAGCCATAGGCCCAAATCATGAAAAAAACGTTATTTTAGAGGCCATCACCCCTATAAGGGGTTATCTGACAACTTTGACCCTATGAAAACTTTTGTAGAGCTAAATGAACAAACCCTAAAATAACGCTTTTTCATGTTTTTGGCATATAGAATGAAAACTATAGCAGATAGAAAAAAAGGAAAAAGATGGGTGTCGATAAAAGTGGTAATTGCACATTACAATGTGAACCTGTTTTCGGCAGCATTTCAGCAATTTGAATAAATAGGAAGAGACCAAACATCTTTTTTGTTGAACGGGACAACGTATACGTTTTCAAAATGTTCGAACAGGGAAGCCAAAAGCAGCACTGACGATATTAACCATTTGCAGTTTAAGAAAAGAAACAATTTTGAATTTAAACAATTTGAATTGAATTTTCAAAGGTAAAGCAAATGAATGAATTTTTAGGTAAATTCGTGTCAGACAAGGGCTATAAGAAGCAGAGGTACCGATAGGGCATCCGAGTGTCAAAATTCCGAAAGGTCAGAGACACCAACAAGGACAGACAATATAAAACAAACATTACGAGAACAAGTGAAAATTTGAAACAGGTAATTTGGTTATATTGTATATATTTATATTTCAAGAAGTTTACTTTCATCAGCAGCATCTTTTTTAAATGAAAACATTGGAATGTCAAAAACCAAACTGACATGCACGAAAAGTACTCAAGGTCAAATATGTTTGAACAGAAAAGCAAAAACCAGCGTCAAGGATTTTAACCATGTGCAGTTCAAGGATTTACAACTGGGTTATACCATTAATACATTTGCTCCTAATAATAGCTTTATCCAGAGAGAGTTCTATACGAAACGTCTGGTTCTAATGGAACTTTATTAAATAAAAAACTTTATACTATGATTCGTAGCTAGTGAGTTTTTGGAGTGTTCGGCATCCTTATTCGTTTAAAATGCAAGTACAAAGTCAGGATTTCCTGTTTTGTAGCTTTATAAAAACACGGAAAACGCAGGTACATATACTGGTAGTCGATTATAAAATGACTTATTTTGTCATCCTTGGGTCTAGTAGGAATAACAAAGGTCGTTAAGACCCACAATTGGCCCAAGAAAAATGTATGTGGGTCAAATATTATGATATTTATAAGAAATATCAACTTATATATGTTTGCAAAGAATTCACACCAAATAAGGCAACTTTCGTTCATTGTGACATAATCATGACATCATAAACAGTGTTTTTAAGACAAAATAGAGAAAATCTGCAATTTTGAATGGTTTCAGTGCATATTTTCCTTAGAAAACATTGGGCGCATGAAAACAACAACTTCAAACTTTCAAAATTGACGTTTTCATTATTTTACATATGTTTGCAACGTAAAAAGTTGTTGTTTAGATGCGCCCATCTTCTTCCAGACCAAAAAGTGTATTGAAATCAGCAGGAACCAATGAAATAAGGACAATTTCGTTAATATATAGCTTTTTTAGTTAACTTATTGGCATGACAACCTAAACACAAACAAATAAAACGCAACACACATTTACGTCAAAAAGAGTCATTGCTTTAAAAGGGTTCCCACAAAAGCCAGATATATTGCCAAAGAGGGGTACGTGAGGGGACATGTATGTGACTCGCTTGCGATCACAATTAGAACTAGTTATTATTATTATGTACCCGAACACGAGGTGTCGGGGACATATTGTTTTTGCTCGGATTCTTATTATTATTATGTACCCGAACACGAAGTGTCGGGGACATATTGTTTTGCTCGGTTTCTTCTTGAACACGAGATTGAAAAATACGGAATACCAAAGCGGTGTGAGAACTGGTTAATTTGATTATGATTTATACGCATATTTCAGAGACTAAGGCAGTAAACACAAACAAGGACATGACATAAAAACAGAAACACCGCTCTAGTCCATGAAATAGACAGTGATTAAGGCGTTCAGAAGAAGTTAACTTGAGGTTAAAGCAGTCCAAAGTTAAAATTTAGAGATTTTTATGTCACTGGCGGATGCATTTATATATATCTGATAATTAAAATAATATTTCTAAAATAAATGAATTATATATAGAGATAAATGTTTTAAGGATAAATACTGAAGAACTGAATGAAGAAATATTTAAACAAAGATTTATATTTTTAATATACATTGTAAATTAATACTTGAAAAATAAATTTTTATGCAAATATATGAACATTTTAAAATATAAAAAAAATATTTTCAGCTTATATATATTATTCTAAAATGTTTTTGTTGTTATATTTAAAGATGGATCAGGGCTTAAAACTGAGCATATTTTACGGACATCTTGCAATTGTTTTGTCTGAATTTCAAATAAACAAGTACATACCGAGTTACTACAACAAAGGCGTTCAATCATGTTAATTACGCTTCCAATGCCTTGAAGTTTTTTGATCAAATAAAAAATATGTCGAAAACATATATAAAAGAAATTTTTTGTTTGAATACATGTGATTTATTTCAACATGTCATGGATATATAAACATTAAGGATATCGTCTTAAGGATTTTTACCCCCTTAGAGTGCAATTCCTCCTGAACTAGATACAGGCCTAATCTGTTGACGATCTACAAAGAATAGTTAAAGATACAAACATGTACTTGTATGCAATTTAGGTACCACAGTCATGACAGTGCACTTGAAATACATCATATATTGAGTATTTTATGTTTGCTTTAGTTTAATTTAGATAACCTTACACAATTTATTTGTTCTCTCATGTCAATTTTCTCACATGCACACTGGATTTGTAAAACGAATTTGTCAAACAGAAAAGCCTAACTGTATCTGCTCAATCAGTCCTGGGGAGCATTTTAAACGTATATTCAATATTAATTTGTCATTGATTATCAAAAATGAACTTTTCATACAGATAACAATATATATACCTATTATGTTACGTAACGTGAATCATTTGCGTTAAGTACCTCAGCTTGTCATATCTGCTGAAATATTGCGATGGGTTTACAATTTATAGTGTTTCTCTCGGTTTTCGTTGTGAATAATGGATTCTTACTCGATGGAAACTCGCCGAAAAATAACACTGTTTCTGGGGCTCAGAGTCAATTTTTGACAATAGATGACAAATTAAAGCTAGAACGAGATCTTCTGGAGCTGAACGCAGTTCAGGCCAAATCATTGAATATACTAGCACAGAAGCTAGATAAACTTAATAAAAAAGTTGAGAGTGTCTTAAACGAGAATGGAACATGTGCCAATAACAAGAATATCGAATCGAAACTACAACAACTGGAACTAGAGAATGCGGCACTCAAAACGGCAAACAAGGGACTTGAAACAAGTGTGCAAAATCTACAGTTTGATTTAGTAGCATACAAAAATCGAACAACAGAACTCGAGACTGAAATGCGTGATTTAAAACTTTTGAAAACAATCGAGACTAAGATACAATCTATTGATGTAAAAGTAAAAACATTGACCAGTAACGATCTGGCGAGGAATGACGATTTTTTAGCCCTTTACAGTCTCACGATGCATTCACTGAAAGCAATAGACATACGGGACCAAGAACTTAATGGATCTTTTCACGCTCTAAGTCAGCATCTCAGTACACTGGAGAACACGGTGTCTAGCGCTGTGAATCAAATCGACATACGGGACCAAAAACTAAATGATTCATTCTACGCTCTGAGCCTGCACCTCAGTAAATTGGGGAATACGTTGTTTAGCAATGAGAAAGGTGTAGACATACTGGACCAAAAACTTAATGTAACTATACACTCTCTCAGTCAAAGTTTAGGTACACTGCAGGATGCTTTCGAACATTTGAACAGAATAAATCAAGACAAAAACCTTGGTAAGAATAATATCAAATTTAAAACGAGGGGTTTGTTTTTATTTACATTGGTATTTGATTCTAAATGCATGTTTTCCTCGTGTATTAAGGTGGCTCGATGCTTTTCTACTGAGCATCTTTTTGCACATATTGGTGTTTTGTATAAAATTGATAAATTAACTGGATATTGCAGACAAAAACTATATATTATAATATATTTTAACAAATTACAAGCCATTGTAATACAAAAAAGGTCTTTTTAATCATTTTTAGAATTTCCCGTACTAAATCAAAGGGAGATAATTTGTATAGAATAAATAGGAAAATTTTCAATTTACATGAATATCTTGAAAAAATGAACGGTGACCCTATGTTTTTTTCATTAAATTTCGAAGAACTTTAAAAAAGGGACTTTCTTTCAGATTTTGAGCTGATTCTATAGTAGGAATTCTTCTTTAGGTGCCTCTATAGCTTTTCTCCCTACATATTTTATATAAAAATATTGAAATTTTGCTATTTTTAGTAAGCTGCTAGAGCTTTAAAATGAACGGTGACCCCATCTTTTTATTTGATATTTTTCATCTATGCATTAAGGTCTATCAATGTGCCAAAAACGAATAAAATCTATAGTAGAATTTTAATAGCCCCGAGACACCTTAATTAAATATCTTTATTGCAAAATTACACATATTACACATGTATTAGAGTCAGGCAATACAGTTAGTAACTAACAAACATACAAACGAATTCAATAACCACAATATTATAACATATAAAATAAATCATTAGCTGACAAGGACATGTTTCTCCAATTCTAATGACTATTGAATAAAGTCACACAGATCAGCCAATAACTTATTTTTCGGGACTTATAGAAATTTAATTTTATCAAAAGGACTTAAGTTGGGGAATCGGTTGTGATGTTTTTTTTTATTTATTAAAACCCCATTCTACATATTTCTAAATAAAATACAAAATCATTCTTTTGATATTTGTTTAAGGATGTTTGACGGTCAGCATTTGAGTTTTTTACATTTATTTGAAGTTCTCGTTGTTGTTTTTTTTTCATCAATACATGTATACGGTAAAAAAATTTACGGTAACCCCATTTTTCTTTTGATTACTGGCTTTATTATATCATCAATATCTATTTTTTAAATTTATTTTAAATTCACATCCCTTTTTTTACAGTATTTAACAACTATGTGAATGTTAAAGCTATGAAAAAGCAGAGAAAACATTTTCCCGCCAACTTTTGTAATTTTGTAATTCTAATTATTGCTTTATGATTTAATTTCAAAATCGCATCACTTTTAAGGTAGATGGGGTGTCTATCACTGGGCATCTTTTTTGCACATCTATCATAACTTTAAATTTTATGATGCTAGATATTCTAATTGATTTCTATTGGGCTAGATAAACATCAAAAATGATAATTAAAACACAAATTTGAATAAAAAACACCTTCTTTGTGAATTTTAATAATTTCCCGTACTTTTTAAGGGGAGATAATTTGTAAAGAATAATAAAGAAAAAGCACATTTTTCACTTTTGTCAAAAAAATTGATGGTGAACTTTATTTTTATTTAGTATATTTAAAAATCAATATAAAAAAAGTTTTTCACAAATTTTAAGAAAAACCTATGGAGATGATTTTCTTATATGAAGAAAATTTGAATTTTCCCTATTGATCCTATAGTAAAAGTACTAAAACCCTGCATTTTTCAGAGTTGTTTCTACAAAAGTTCCTCTGGTGAACCTTTAATTTTATTATTGAAATTTAAAGTACCTTTATAGAGCTAATTGTGTCCAAAATTTAAGAAATTTCTATCGATAAATTTTTAGATACCCCATCTACCTTAAAGTTACCCTCGAACATCCTTAATCTACGGTAGCAAAAATTTATCAGATATTTCAACATTATATGTTTTGAGTCGTTTCACTGAACTTTTTCATATTAAGAATTTTATCAATTGTGACCAAAAAAAATATTACATGTATTTACATTTTCATATATCTTCGTTTTAGAAACAAATTATGTCACAAATTTTGAAGGAAACTATTTTTTTATATCAATGGTTTTTTCCCAACTTAGCAACAACTAAAGCAGCAAACACCTCACAACTAAATCATTTAAATCTTAAAATTGTGTTTCGTTGGAAATAGAAAATAATGAGATGTGGAATAAGTGTACGCGGCACATCCCACAATCCAGCAGCAATTTAGAAAAACAACAAATGACAATCGCCAACAGCCTTCAACGAGGCCAGTAGGCGCTGCTCGCGGTTTTGCAATTGGCCCATGGTCCAAATAAAATGCATATAATTCAAATCCAGTCCTGAAATAGTCACAGATAGACCCCCTTCTTAAGCAAGGAACAGAAAACTTCAATAAACACTGTCAGATTCCTGGCTTGGGACAGGTACATATAATATGTGGCGGAGTTAAACTAGTATTTTGGGCCCAACCTCCCCCCTATCAATATTCCTAGACAAAGCACAAAAACTGTTACTGACAGCTAGCTGAGAATCATCAATCGACTGAATTGTCATCAAACATATCGATTTTAAATCCGACACAAAACTTCAAACAAAAATGATTTGGTAAAGTGTCATCACACAAAACTGACATGCTTAATCGCCACAGTGCTTAGAGATGACAATAGTAAAAAAGCTTAAGGAATTTTGAAAGTACGAATCAAGTTATCAATATTTCTTAAAAAAAACACCAACGCGGGTATGTTAATGTAGTTCCGAGAATTTTTTCCAGGAAAAGATAACTCTTCCATCCTGATGAATATTTATTAGCTGTATTGGTTGCCCCTGACGACGCGATATTTTTCTTCCGTGTTATTCCATCACAATCTGCATTATTCGGTCTTACATCGATTCAAAAGTTAATATTTATTCTAAAAGAACCCTTTGTTTCATTTCAAGTGAACATATTTGTTATATCTCACAGAATATAAAATATGTCAAAAGCCGTGGGCGTATTTCAATGACCATATTTGGAAAATCATTATCGGAAAAATGCTTGGACGTTGTTATGACGTCGTCCATTTTGTGTAAGTGACGTTGAAATATCAACAAGCACCTGTTTTTAATAAAAAGTCAGTTGTTACGTCTCTACTCTAAAGATGATGACCTTGTTGGCGGAGCTCTGAATTGATTTTATTATGGAAAACAATTCTAACATTCTTTTATTGACGACATGGACGATGTAGCAGTAAAATCGTTAGTCCTTGCTGAAATCCGACCCAGTGTTGGCAGTGTGATGATTTGCCATGCCACTTTGGACCACTACGAATATCGGAAAAATACAAACAGGTTAGTTTTGTGTAATATTGTTTTATTTTCATGAAAAATATGATGTATAAAATTGTATCGCTAGCCTACCATTACTTTGACAATAAAGAAGAAAACTCGTGCCAATTTCTCAGATTTTATACATGTGTGTTATTTCTTGACCTTTGAAATGCTTTTGCACACACATTATAAGTTTTAGGTCATTGTAGCTCATGTCTTAGGTCTTTTGCTGGTAGTGCCAAAAGTTAAAATTCAGCATTACTGTCAGCTAGTAAAAATAAAAGGACAGTACTTAATTAACTTGTCTGATCATTTTAAAAGTTTAAAAGGTTAAGATAGGATGTGGTCATACATTTTGATTTTGTACTCATGCATGACAAGTACATACAGTCCTGTACAGTTAATAAAATCTCATTTTATGGTATGAAATCCTTTTCATTTCTGCTAAGATAACCAAGTAATACACCTGATAATACATGTAAATAATATGAAATATGTACATGTACAGATATTAGGCAAAAAATTATGAATTAATTAATATAATATAATATTATAACTTGAAATATTGGGACAAAAATGTTTTATTTCATCTTGTTTACATCTTATACTTATGTCTTACATATGTCTTTTTGATTACATTGCATTGTTAATTCATGAGCGTTATCCAATAAACTGATTGATTGATTGATTGATAATATTAAAGTGGAATTGCTGCAACTTTAGGACATGTGAAATTGCAAGACTATTACATGTATTGATCATTATTGTTGATAAAAAATACATTATTGTAAGCTGATATTTATTTCTAAAACATTATTTATTTGCAAAATATTAATTTAAATGTGGATTTATATGTGAATTGTGTCCTACATTGTATGTTTAATATATGTGTATTAGCAAGTAAACTATAAATATTTTTTTTCTTTCAGACAAAGAGACATATAAAGCTAAAAGTTGATAAAAGTCATCAGCATCTCCAATTTCAAGATATGAATAAATGCTGACTGTGCATATATAATTCTTACAATACTGAAACATGTGGAATACAAGTGGATATATCTAGCATCAAAATAGTTTTGCTTTATTCTTCCAACTAAGGAGTCCAAAAGTCTATAGAAATTATGAAAATTTGTTTTGAGCAGCTACAAAATATATAAACATCCTAGGATGATGTGAAAAAGATTGAGTAAAAATCATGAATTAATATGTTGTGTAAAGGAATGAGTTCAGTGGTGAATTTAATATCAAGTGAAATACTAAATAATAAATGTGGTATAAGAACTTTTTTTGTTTGTTACTCTATATATTTTCTATTGTTGATGGATCCACAAAACATCATATCAAGGCAAATACAGAAAAGAACAATACATTAACGAAGAAAGCCCTGTCTGGACCCATATTGGACATACAAGTATAATAGTTGACTAGACACACAAAGAAAAAGAAAACACATGCAAAGTGCAAAGTGCCAATGCAAAATACCATGTGAACAGCTCAAGTGCAAAAAAGAATAAAATCACATAGTTTCAATTTATTTGCCAAATAAAGTCTATTAAAAAATGATAAAAGACTTATAAAAGTTGAAAGCTGTAAATGCTCCATAAGTTTTTTTGTATTTAATAAGATTTTGTGGCATGCATATTTACTCAATCCACTGTAACAAAGTATTTTATAAATCCTTTCAATTCATCATAGTACAAGCATCTTAAAACTATACACTCAAAAATTATGTAACATTTACAGTGTAAATATTCCATTTTGCAATTTTCATTTACCACATTTTAAATTGGCACATCATTTTCATGACTGTTAGCATAAAAAAATCATGTTGTTTTCCTCAGCAGCCAAAAAGCAACCAGTCAACTTTTGACTATTAATTACTCACATTTATTCAAAGGTCTGTGATACACTTTACTTATACAATTTGTATGGTTATATATATTTGATGCAATTTATGTTCTTCTTTAATCTTCAAGCAAAAATGTGGGCTTGTAAGGGCAACATAACTTAAATTTTACATTTTTTATCTAACAAACATAATAATAAGCTAACCAATAAATTAACTAGATTATTTTCCTTAAATTGTTCTTTGTCTATAACTCTATAGTAATTTGATTTAAAAAAAAAAAACATTATAAACTAAATGCAGTTTATAAAAATAAAATAGACTTGGGGCAACTTCTTGGCAGTTTTTTTTTTCGGGAGTTTTTTTTTACAAAGAAATAGAAGTTCTAATCGGAATCTTGAATGATTCTGCTGTACTGAGAGGATCACCTCAATATCCCTATTGTGTCTCACAACTATGTTGTGTTCTATGGTCATTACCGGATCCTAAGATCGCAATGGAAGAGGGAGGTTTGGCGCCATAAAACCTGGTTTAACCCACCATTTCGTTTGAAATGCCTGTACCAAGTCAGGACCATTGCGATCCACCAGTTCTCCGGTATGACTGATTCGTTTTTGTCATTTTCTCTGGACTATGAGATTGATCATTCAAGTTCGGTAGTTTTGTTATTACCTTTATTCACCACTATTCAGACATAGAATGATCATACATGTACTGCCACTGTATACCAAGAATTTGTCTTTTTCTTTTGGTTTAAATATATCAGACAAATCCCTGCATTTTAGTTGCACAGCAGTTTTAGGTGCAAGTCACACGAATATTGCCAAAATGTGGATAAAAACATAATGAATCTTATAGATATTAAATTGTACAAAAAACAATTACATTTAATAAAAGGACATCGTAAAATTAAAAGAAGAAAGAAGAAAGAAAACTGTCAACAAAATTTTGAAAAAGTCGGCAACGTTGGTTTCGGTTTCATAAAAGTTTGTATAAGGAAGGTTTGGCATAACTTTATTTATTCACCCGCTCATATATTTTATGCTTAATAACTTGACATTAAAAACAAAACAGTACTTGACAAGTAATCGCCGGGGTAAAGCGTACGACGTTTTTTTTTATTTTGTATACATGTATGACATGACAAAATACCCTTGGCTTGAGTTAACTCCCTTATGACGTCACCTGAGTGTTTGACGTTAACGGCGATGACAAATCACGGCGTTACATGCCATCTTTAGATGAAAATTCCAAGCTTTTAGGAATAGTCTTCGAAAATAAAACCTACATGGTCGAATTCAGAAAATTATGTAGTTTTCAAAAAGTTCTGGCCGATTAATCAAATGCATACATTTTGAACAAAAAGTAATGATTAATTCGCAAAGAAATGCTCATTTTCCATTCTCCTCAACAAATTATTTAATATTAAAAATATTTCCGACCAGATTTTAGCAACCGGCCAGAACTTTTCAAATACTAGGCAGTTTCCTCCAACTCGGTGCCAAATTTCAAAAAAATCCGTCCAGTGTAAAAGGTTGGAAAATAGCCTTTAACGAATTTACATTAAGTTACCCCTTTTGTCGGTCACGTGACACCTTGATGTTTCCGAAAAATAAAAAATAGCAGAAACGAAAGTGAAACCAAAGGACATTTCAATATTTTTATTCAAAGTTGTATCTGACAATCATTATGGCGAACATATCCGCTTCAAAGTATACTTTCATTAAACATCGATTTTGTATAAAATATCGCGGAACTCCATTAACATACCCGCGAAATTCAAAGATTTAACCAAAATATTCAATCTTATCCTTTCCGTAATAAATTTTGAAGCAAGTTTTTTTTCAATGGGTTCTTTAAAAAGTTACAATGAAGTCAATGCAATAAAACTTAGTCGAAGTATTAGGTCTGTCTGATAGACACCTTACCATTTTAGTAGTCATGGTTTTACCACTTTTTAGGTAGTTGTTTGACCTATTTTTCTAGTCTATGTACGACTTAAAGTATACATAGAAATATAAAATAAAGTGTAGCAGCGTCTTCCTTTAAAGACATAGAACCTATCAATTTCGCAATTTTTTACATTGAATAAAAAGTACACATATTAAAAATTTACTATCTAAAACTTACCATTACCAACATAAAAACTCAATGTTTTGCAGTTTTCTATACAATAATCTTATTTTTATTATTCGCGTTAATTAAGTATTGTCCAGCATAAATATTTACATTGGGTAAACTGGGTACTGTTAAACTGAGAAACGAAATGTAACCAAACAATGCGAAGAGAAAACGAAATCGGTAAATTAAGAAAAACGACTGGTGTCGGCTAGAATTGATTCAGTTTTCTTTTTTAACCAGTTTTGCTCGCATTTCTTGTCCTTTCTTTACAGATTTCGGTTGCTTATTTTACTGTTTACGTTTCCTTCTTTACCGATATCGTTTTTGTTTTGCTCCGTTTCGTTTGGTTACTTTTCGTTTCTTAGTTTACCGGTACCCGCAAGTGTTTACATTCTATAATTAGTTTGTCCTCTTTTTTGACACTGCGTTTGTTTAATCAGTTTTCCGTCGAAAAGAATACTTTCTGTTATGTTTTTTTGAATATTTAACAGTTTCTTCAAAGGTTTTACAATGTATTCTTCAAATAGTGTGAATTTCATTATTTTTTAAAAATTGCCAAAATGATAGGTTCTATGTCTTTAAAAATCGCCGATCACTTTCCCTTTCTATTTTACAAGATAAGTCTTGTTGTTTTCTCTATTCATTTTCTTTCCGTTCAAATTGTACCTTAAATAACGCACGAATTACCCCTTTATAACCTGCCATAAAACCAATTGTGAGTAGATTTAATAACATCAATAATAGAACTACCTTGCACGTGGAGGCCATTTGACAGGGTAAGGTTGGTAGTTGGCTATATTTGGGTGATCTGAAAAACGTAAGGAAAATGCTCCGGCAAAACGGATCAAGTTTACACCTCAAAAATACTAAAATTTTAAGCACAAAATATTTATCTAGACGCTGCTTCGCCTTATTTAGCGATTCAATATGTAGTTTAAGCTCCAAAAGACTGAAAAAACAAGACGTGAAATATCAGTCATTTTTTCAAAAGTGTAAAGTTAAACCTTAAATAAAAAAAATAGTTTACACGTTATCACATATTTCTTACATTTTTAATTTTTCAGTTTCTGTGAGCGCAAGAGCCCATCGAAAAACCTACAATGCCAGTGAAATCGTTCAATTCACAAGAACTCCGCAACATTTTAGTTATTTTCATGGTCATGGTCATTCAAGTCATGATCACCATCATAGTTCTGGAGGTGATGGAAGTTATGGTTATTTGCATTCCACTTCATCTAACCAAGCAGACTTTACATCGTCAGGAAAATTTAACTGCACCACCCCCGGCCTTTACCTCGTGTCTTTCACACTGATGTCAAACGCAGATAGTGCCTACTTCAATGTTTTTAAAAATAAGGAGTTGCTAAACCGTCTGTTTATTGGAAGTTTGACATCAGCTTACCGTGAAGTGACCGGTGTCTTTGTTCTGAAATTACAGGCCGGGGATACGGTGTATGTTAAATGTGGTAAACAGCAATATGTGTACGAAAACTCAATGATAACAATTGTCAAAATAAACTGAAAAGAATTGTAAAAAAAACAAACAAAAACACACAAAATAGTTATTTGTATTAAAACTTATGTTTAGCAATTACTATGCAAGAATTAGCGGTTAAAAAGCAATAAGTTAACCATCACTCTGTATATTTTTATTAGTAATAAAATTTAAGAAAAAAAAATAGTGCAAATGCCAGTTAACTTTAAGATAGGTTTGACAGCTGAATCCTAACACATACCCTTCGATGTAATGTTACACAAAAGGTATGCGCAAGAGATAGAAATCTAAAGTTAAAAGACACTTCAAAAATAACATGATATAACGTCTTAATTGTTTATTAGAAAAACTTTGACTAAAAATTCAAATTGTGTTTTATTAAAGTTGTGTGTTCTGTAAGTTGGTTTGGTGTCCTACAGTGAAACTACCGGTATAGTAAAAACATTTTCATTAAAATGACCAAACAAAACCCAGGACAAATTGTTAAAAAGGGGATACTTTTTTTCTTGTCAATTTTTTTGGCCGAAAACTAATAAAAAAATGCTGTTCTTAGGAAATTCTAAAGAACTGATGGAAAATCTCCATTCTAAGTCATTTTCATCATGTAATAGCATTAAAACGTTTGATTTCTCTACATTATATACTTCAGTTCCATATTCACAATTTAAATCTTGTTTGGCACAGCTGATTAAACGTAGCTTTATCAAAAAGAACGGAAAACGCAGGTACAAGTATTTGGTAGTCGGTTATAAAAAGACTTACTTTGTCATCCAAGAGTCTAGCAAGAAAAACAAATTTACAGAAGATCAAATAATAAAAATGCCCAACTTTCTAATCGACAACATATTTGTACAGTTTGGTGGACGTGTTTTTCAGCAAACAATAGGTATCCCAATGGGCACAAATTGTGCACCATTGCTTGCCGATTTGTTTCTTAATTCACATGAGGCAGACTTCTTACAATCACTTCTAGACAAAAAGGACCGCATACTTGCTTTATCCTTCAATCTCACATTTCGTTACATTGATGATGTCCTTTCACTAAACAATCCTCGATTTGGTGACTATTTACATCTCATATATCCGAAGGAACTTGAGATAAAGGACACTACAGATTCTAGGAGGTCCGCTTCATATTTGGTTCTATTTCTCGAAATTGACACACAAGGAAGGCTTTGTACAAAGCTCTATGACAAACGTGATGACTTCAACTTTCCAATAGTTAACTTTCCCTTTCTGTGTAGCAACATTCCGTCCGCTCCAGCATATGGAGTTTACGTATCACAATTGATTCGATATTCCAGAGCATGTGGGGAGTACAACGACTTCCTTGATAGAGCTACACGGCTGACAAGCACATTGTTAACACAGGTGTACGTTGCTCCCAGGTTGTTGTCATCACTCAAGAAATTTTACGGACGACATCATGTGCTTGTATACAAATACGGGATTTCTATTTCTCAGATGAGCACAGATGTTGGTTTGACGTAGAGTTTTGTAATGTCATCATCCTTTCCGGATTTGAACAACACTTAATCAATCTTTGGCAACGTGACGGGTGTGCTATAGCAAGCAGGAACTGCTTACTCTTCCGGAGCACCTGAGTTCACTCTCGTTTCGACTTGAGTTCGCATTGCTGAATGCGGTTTTGTTGTTATGTGTGTGTGTTTTATATTGTTATGTGGTTTGTTTTGTTGTGATGATTTTTTGTCTGCCGGTTTTGTCTTTGTCTTTACGGTTTTATGATACTGATTACCCCCTTTGGTACACCTTTGCTTCTTCCCTCTGTTGGTTATCTTTGATGCCTGTGATTACAAAATAGTCTATGAGTGAAATTATGATTAGAAAGTTTGAAAGCATAATATTTATATTGTTATGCAATACGACTGCTAACCATTCCTGGGCAGCCCGATTCACTCTCGTTACGACGTTAGTTCATATTGCAAATAACTGTGTGGTTTGGATTTGTGGTTTTTTTATGTAACCTGTTTGTTCGTATTTTTTCGTCTTTGTCTTTTCGTACTTCCGACATTGGTACCATTTTGTGTACGTGTATTACTAGAATTTGCAGTTCACATTAATCACCAGCGATGCAGTGTTTCAATTGACAGCAGCGGGAAAAAATGGGCATTTAAATATCAGAAGTCTAAAAGGGCAATGACAAAATCAGTCAATATAAACAGGAACAGGCAGAAACGGGCAACACGAAAGCACACAAAATAACCAAATAACAATAAGCAACGCGTACTCCAATCGTACTTAGGTAATCCTGAGAACAAGATCGGTAAACATATTTCCTTGATTTTTCATTATGAAGTGCAACGACCTTATAATTCAATGACAAAAGGTTCAAGCACTCGTACTTTCCCTGAACGCATTGTATATATACAGAGACATTTACTTCTTGGTATATTATGATTTGTTTTGAAGGCATTTGAAAAAAAACGGCTCAATTACTTTCCATTACATTGCCAAAATGATAAAGTCGGTTACAATTATTAGGTTAGTTAAATTAGTCTGAGCGGTTTTGACTTAGTATGGTTTCTAGCTTAAAACTATCTAACTTTAAAGTGATTTAATGTAGAAAGAATGTCCAGACATTTCAAGTTCGAGCTTTTATTTGTGTGTTGCTGATCTAAATAGCTTAAGTACAAACAGTTAAATTTTAAAGGCATAATTTGGAAATATTCGATTCATCAAGAGTTGTTATTAGTCATGAGTAAAAATATCTAACTATTTGAATATGGGAATCATCATTTTTAAAGCAGAACAAGCAAACAAAAAACAAGACCAGTGTTTCCGTCCAAATTTTCCCGAACACATTTTGAATAAAGAGAGTCGAGAATTGAGGCCTGAAATGCAAGCATAAAAAACCTAAATGTTACATGTAATGAAACAACCACAATGGTCATGACTTAATAAATAGTTTACTTTGTTATTGTTATATCTTTACCCCAAATAATTTCCAGATGATTACTAAGTTAGGCAAATACATAATACTAGTACATGTACTTTTTTATCACAATGCCAAAAAATGTTCAAGTAAAGGTAACAATAAATCTACCAAACTAGGATGATCAATTTCATATATCCAAGAGACAGACACAACAAGGCAAAACGTAACTTTTTTAACTGAAGAAAAAATGTGATTACAAAGCAAATAATTCAAACTTGAAAAATGTAAATTTCATTTTCGGTTTGGGTGATGGGTCGCGTTTCGAAGAATCAGAAGGTTACCAGCGATAATTTAAGTGTAGGTCAAATCTAATAAAAACGACAATACAAACAGCTTGGACAAACAAACATGCAAATAAAAACAAAATGCAAACTTGGCAGTACATATTGTTCCGGATTGTTTTCTTCGTATTAGGTATCCTCTCACTGTTCTGTTTGTGTCTTGTCATGTGTATGACTAAAGAGCGCAAAGAAATAAGGTCATACAGTGTCAAACTTCTCGTCCAAACCATTAAAAATGCGTGTTTACCTTGTAAATCATACTAGTATTCAATATTTGTTAGTGGTATGCATGGGACCGACCATTTAACTTGAAGGGTGCCTTGGTTTTATGTTTTAGTGAGAAGGCGCCATAACAGAATTTTCTTCCTTTTAGACATTATTTTATGTGGCAGAAATCCTTCTTCAAAGTTTTCTTTTCTTGAACTCTGCTGTCAATTTTTTTTCAGCCCATACTCATTTTCAAAATAGGGGAGGTTCGCCTAAATACGGACAGTGTATAATTGTGGACAAAATGGAACACGTGGGTTTTTATAAGGCAGATGTTATTATAAAATGAATATAAAAAAAATGAAAACGTCTGTGTTGTGTTTTTTAGATTTTAATGATTTTCGTCTACATACTCTGAATGTTTTGTTCTGAAAATAAAATATCAAAATCACATGACAAATTCTTTTGTTATCGAAAAGCCAAGCCCTGTCCCTTCAGGTTAAATGTCGGTCCCTTATTTTGAATTTGGAAGAGATCGAAAATTAACAGGTCTTTTCAGCCTTGTTTATTCTGGTTGTTCTAGCATGTTTTATTACGCGTTTTATATTTCAATTATTCAAAGTCATGAATACAGGTAATTACAAAATAAGCTTGAACTTGGAGAATCAATCTTAAAAGTCAACAAGACAAGAGAAAATAAGGAAGACATACCGGAAAAATTGAAGATCGCAATGGTCATGACTCGCTACAGGCATTTCAAAAGAAATGATGGGTTAAACCAGGTTTGAAATGCTCAACTTTCTAATCGACAACATATTTGTACAGTTTGGTGGACGTGTTTTTCAGCAAACAATAGGTATCCCAATGGGCACAAATTGTGCACCATTGCTTGCCGATTTGTTTCTTCATTCATATCAAGCAGACTTCTTACAATCACTTCTAGACAAAAAGGACCACAAACTATCTTTATCCTTCAATCTCACATCTCGTTATATTGATGATTTCCTTTCACTAAACAAGCCTCGATTTGGTGACTATTTACATCTCATATATCCGAAGGAACTTGAGATAAAGGACACTATAGATTCTAGGAAGTCCGCTTCATATTTGGATCTATTTCTTGAAATTGACACACAAGGAAGGCTTTGTACAAGGCTCTATGACAAACGTGATGACTTCAACTTTTCAATAGTTAACTTTCTGTGTAGCAACATTCCGTCCGCTCCAGCATATGGAGTTTACGTATCACAATTGATTTGTTATTCCAGAGCATGTGGGGAGTACAACGACTTCCTTGATAGAGCTACACGGCTGACAAGCAAAATGTTAACACAGGGGTACGTTGCTCCAAGGTTGTTGTCATCACTCAAGATATTTTACGGACGACATCATGTGCTTGTATACAAATATGGGATTTTTATTTCTCAGATGAGCACAGATGTTGGTTTGGCATAGAGTTTTGTAATGGCATCCTTTCCGGATTTGACCAACACTTAATCGATCTTTGACAACGTGACGGGTGTGCTATAGCAAACAGGAACTGTTTACTCTTCCAAAGCACCTGAGTTCACTCTCGTTTCGACTTGAGTTCGCGTTGCTGAATGCAGTTTTGTTGTTATGTGTGTGTGTGTACATGTGTTTTCTGTTGTTGTGTGGTTTGTTTTGTTGTGATGATTTTTTGTCTGCCGGTTTTGTCTTTGTCTTTTCGGTTTTATGATACTGATTTCCCCTTTGGTACACCTTTGGTTCTTTGAAGGCGCGCCATACCTCCCTCTTCCATTGCGATATTTGGGTCCGGTAGTTACACAAAACACAACAGGTTTGTGATGACATATTAGGGGTGCTAGGGTGATCATCTCAGTACATCAACCAGCCAAACACTAATCAAAGCAAGAACTTACCATTTCGTCTAACATGATACTGAATTTTTCTACCAGTGGCTGATAACAAAGAAAGATTTTTTTAGAGATCGTATGAGACGAATTTTCTTATCACCTTGGTCTAATAGTCGGTTACGGAGAAACCGGTGTCGGATCAAAAACTATGAGTAGATTTCGTCTTTGCGGAAGTTCTAATTTGACCCAGGTGGTCATCTCAGTACAAAAATTTCAATAAACGAGACGATTTTAATTTTCAAATTATTAATTTTCCTAATCTACAGAGCAATATACCTACTTCCCCTGCAGACGGTGTTTATATTTCACAACTATTCGATATGCCAGAGCTTGCACACATTTGACAGATTTTTTTATCAGACACGGATTTCTTCGTGACCGACTTTTGGAGCAGGGCTATAAGAAAATACGTCTCATACGATCACTAAAAAAATTCTTTCTTCGTTATCAGCCACTAGTAGAAAAGTTCAAAAATGAGTTAAAAGATATGATAGTTAATTGTTTTAATTAGTGTTTGACTGGTCTGCTGTACTGAGATGATCATCTCAATATCCCTATTGTGTCTCACAACTATGTTGTGTTCTATGGTCATTACCGGATCCTAAGATCGCAATGGAAGAGGGAGGTTTGGCGCCATAAAACCTGGTTTAACCCACCATTTCGTTTGAAATGCCTGTACCAAGTCAGGACCATTGCGATCCACCAATTTTCCGGTATGACTGATTCGTTTTTGTCATTTTCTCTGGACTATGAGATTGATCATTCAAGTTCGGTAGTTTTGTTATTACCTTTATTTGTCTGTCTAGAAATTATTCAATGAAACTGCCACAAAAATATTCCATAGTTTAAGCAGTGTGACAGTACCTATTACATGTAGTCATGTGGAAATAATAACACAGATAAAATATATTTATTTTGTTTTATTTGAAAGATTTTCATCATTATATGGTATACTTTGTTATTTGTTTCATGATTACAATTAGATTGATATTTAGTCAAAATTTTATCAGTCTACTAGTTAAAATCACTACAAACTACCAAAAGTCCGAATGGTATAGTATTTATACTTAACCGTACTGGAATGTACTCGACCATTCTGAATAAGTCTTAAACGTCCTCAACTGTGCTCGACCAAAGTCTGATTTTTTGTAAAAAGTCTGAACATGTACTTAATCGTTTGAATAAGTCTGAAAAGTACTTAATTTTACTCGACCTTAATTAAAGTTAATTGTCAGATAGATAAGGAAGAAAATGTAAATTCTTAAATGTACTCGACCAAGTCTGAATTGTACATAACAATACTAAAACATTCTCGACCTAATTGAATCATTAATTTACACACTTTTGTAACATTAGATAAAATCTTTAAAGTTTGATAGACCTAATTGATTTTTAATAGGTTAAGTACGTTTTAATCAAGGTCGAGTACGTTTCAGACTTTGCCAAGTACAATTCAGACTAGGTCGAGAACATTTTAGACTGACAATAATATACATTTGAAATTGTCTAGTACGTTTTAGTCTTTTTAAGAATTATCAGACTTTGGTCGAGAACAAATGAGTACTTTTCAGACTTTTTCAGACTGGTCGAGTACATTTCAGCACGATTTAGCACAAATACTATACAATTCAGACTTTTGGAAGTTTGTAGTGAATGATATATTTCTTAAATATTGCAATTAATGTTCCACCAGCATAGTTCAAATTTGTTTTAAGATTTTTAAATTAGTAGAAGCATTGTTTATATTTAAAAAATTAAAAACAACGACAACAGGATATATTCCAAATGTCCAACCATCGATTATAAATGTGAAAATTTACCCTAAATTACAACAGTTTGCAATTTAGAGGGGGCCGATGGGTTTATTTCGTTCTCCGTTATTGGCAATTTCTATTTTCCGTGAATTTTGATTTGTTGAAATATTTTTCCGTGCATCGTAATTGGATATTGCACGTGAACCGTTCTCAGCAAAGTATTTTGTCCGTGATTCGTTTTAGGCATGCTTTACAGTGATACACAGTCAAACTTTTATCCGTGAACAAAAATTCAGCCATATTTCCGTGTTAAATTATTTGCATTTTTTATTCTTCGTGATTCGTGATCAGGGCCCCCCATCAGGACCCCCAATTTACACAAAATTTTAAGCTCCTGGTCCCTCTTTTTATTGATAAATTTCAAAATATATTAAAACATTGGGGTTTTTTTCTTCAAATAAAAAGAGTAATTTCGTATGGTAATTATTTTGCTAAGTAATCTATTGTAATTTTGGCAAAGCTTGAACCTTTATATTACGATTACAAACTTTGAAATGTAGACAAAACGTATATTCCTAATACTTCAACTCTCGTTTTGACTTGAGTTCACGATGCTGGTTGCGTTTGTTGTTCATGTTCCTTTTTCCTTTTTGTGGTTTGTTATGTTGTGATGATTCCATGTCTACCGAGTCTGTCTTTTATCTTTTCGGATTAACGGCATTTGAATGGGCCATCAGTACACTTTTACCTCTATTGTTTATTTTTAAAAATGTCCGTTTGAAATTCTTCCTTAATTGTTGGTTCAGCCTTCCTACCTAGCCTTATCAAGATTTCAACAAATATGATATGTATGCAAAACCTTTATTCGGAAGCTATGATGAAGCTATTAATATTGTTTGAAATGAAAATATTATCTTTTTTTAATTAATTTCTGTATGTCATGTATGTATGAGGCGATATCAGCTGTGATTAAATGTTCGATTGTATCTTTTTGACAGTATCTATAACACGTATTCAAGTGAAAATTTTAACACAGATAAAATAGATTTATTTAGTTTCGTATGAACGATTTTAATTATTGTGTGATGACATTCATGTTTTGTTTTAATGATTAAAATAAGATACTCATTTTAGTACACATTTATCAGTCTGGTGGTTGATACATAAATTATTGTTATATGATTGCGGTTCTGTTATAGAACTGGATTTTTATTTTTAAATATTTATAATTTTCTCCTTCAAAACCCTCTCCACTGTAACAATAAAAACACAAAACAAGAGCTGCGTTAACGAAGGTGTCTAAGGTGTTTAAGCCCATCTTGGGCCTTTCAACTTAAAAAAAAGTGTTAGAATTTTTTTTCTTCCTGAATTAGTTTTATGTGCCCCCCTCTAGTGCGTAATAACGATATTCTACTTATCAAATTCTGCAAATAAAAATATTTTTCAATGATGAAATCTACCCATTTGTTAACCCTGTATAAGATTTTGATTGTCTGTCATTCTGTGTTAAAGCAATAACGTATTGATATTTTAATATTTGTAGACAATTTAAAATCGATGGTACACGTGCTTCCTAAACTTAAGGATATGCTTTAATTGAATAGTGATAAGTAAAACATGTGAAAATTCAAAAAAACACAAAAATATGTAAAATCTTATAATTGTTTTTTCTGTACACTAAGTTGAAAAAAGCAAAGGTGTACCAAAGGGGACATCAAACATCATTATATCGAAAAAAAAACAAAAACAAATCTAGTAGACAAAAATCATCACAACGAAACAAACCACACAACTACAGAAAACAAACATAACAACTAAACCACAATTAGCAACGTGAACTCAAGTCAAAACGCGGATGAACTCATATGCTCCAGAAGTGTAAGTAGTTCATGCATTCTATAGCACACCATACAAAATCATACTTTAAAAACGAAATAATTATTTCTCGTGTCTTTCGTTGTAGAGACAAATGTTGAGTTTCAAATTCGACGGCTCAGTAATTACATTCAATTGAAATGACATTCGATACAAACATATTCTGCATCTTTTTAACATTTCAATGATATTTTTTCAAATGTAATGCTTTAAAAACAACTATGT
Organism: Arcuatula senhousia; assembly: GCA_963971305.1. Lineage (NCBI taxonomy): Eukaryota > Metazoa > Mollusca > Bivalvia > Mytilida > Mytilidae > Arcuatula > Arcuatula senhousia. The sequence continues at coordinate 47,023,534 of OZ020315.1, read as the reverse complement.
TTGCATTTAGGAAACTTAATTTTGATGAATAATCTACTTCGAAGACGAACGTGTTCATGGTTTTGGTTTTGTTTTATGGGAAGTAGAGAATTTGATTTTGATGAATAATCTACTTCAAACGTATTGTTTTCATTTTTTATGTAACTACAAATTAGGCATATAAAAAGTAAAGAATTAAATTTCTATAAAGAAATTCAGATCAATTAACCATCCGTTTTCAGGAAACATTTCTGTTGATTACGCTGGTACCACACTAAGTTTGCTATCTTTACTAAAAGAGATGAAATGGTCAAGTACAAGAAAATTGATTCAGGTAACATCACGGAATCTATATCTGTTGAATTCGTTTGTCCTCTTTTCTGGGAACTGCGTTTTGTGCTGTTTTCTTTTAAACAAAGCAATATCCAGTAAGTTTTTTTGTTGTTAAACTTTTTAAAGCTTCTTTATGTGTTTTACATTCAATTTTTTATAAAATATGTATTTCATCATTTTTATAAATGTTTGGAAAATGATAGGTTCTTTTCTGTGTCATTAAATTATTGGTATTTTCCTTCTCGCCTTAAATGCTACTTAGTACCAAAGAAACCTTATATCGTAATCAAAGTTTGACTCAAATGTTTAGCACATAAATTTCATTTGATAGAAACATACACAAATTATGTTATGCGTCCTTTGATATTTTAACTTTAAAACATCGAACGTTTTGTTTTCATTTGTTTTTAAATACTTCTTTTAGATATAGGAAGTTAAGAATATAATTTCTATGATGAAATTTACACAAATTTGCCATTCGTTTGAGGCAAACCTTTCGATTGATTGCTTTGCTATTGTGATATTTTACTTTCATATTATAAACTGTATTTAATAATTTAACTTAGAAATTAAAATACCAGAAAAACATTGCAGACTTTTGACATTCCTGTTGGTTAATAAAAGTGTATGAGATGTTATGGCATCTCCACCTTGTGAGCTCGCACTGCAGAAGACTATCTAAGGAAGAAAATAAATCTATACCTGTACAAGTTTCAAAAGGTTTTGAGGCTTGATTATTGTGTTTTGTTAAGAGAGATTCAAATGTAATATTGACGTCCAGATAGTTGTTTCCACTGTGTGTTCTGTAACATTCATACGAATCAGTATAATGGAAATGGCTTACTGATGATGCATTTATTTTCGTGGTTTGGGAAAAAAAGATCAGTTCGTGGATTTTTAAATTCATGGTTCTGAAGTCTACTGCACACAGATAAATGTTATTTTTTCTTTCGTGGTGTAACAGATTTTTTGGGTTAAGTCCACCCACGAAAACAACTAAATTGTTACCAAACGAATAACAATTAAACCACAGTAGATATGCATTGTATTGTTACAGTTATCTTTTCTCTAATTATCACAGATTATGTTTCTGTTCGTGATTCTTTTTCAATATGCTACTTTAGTTAACACTGATTTCATCTATACTAACTATACTAAGTACAAACACGGTATAAAAACGGGTAATTTGGTTATGCTGTATTTGCATATTTCAAGGGGTTACCTCTCATGGGCACCATTTGGATTAAAACATTGGAAGGTCAAAGCCAAACGTATTGACAGAAAAGTACTCAAACCAGAAACGTTTAACCCACAATTAACTTCATTTGAAATGCCAACACCAAGTCAGGACCATTGCGATCTGTAACTTTTCCGGTGTGTCTTCCATGTTTTGTCATTTTTCTTGGACTGTGAGAGTGGTCCAAGTTCGGAAATTTTGTTACTACTTTTATTGAATAGGGAAGCAATGTCATTGTTCGCCTTATAACATTATGCTAGACAAACGTATTTTCAATTCATTTTAAATTCTAATGAAATTTGTTTGCTCAATCAAAAAAAAACATGTAAGATTCTCTTTTACAAGCACATCAGTTGCATTGGTTTTAAATCCTGTATTTTTGCATATTGGACCAAATTAATTAAGTCAATTTCTATGAAGAAATTTACACAAATTTGCCATATATTTGTAGCAAATATTTCGGTCGATTGCACTGCTACTGTATTTAATGTTTTATGATACTTACTTATGTGTTTGAATCTTATGTATTGTATTTTTAGTCTTGGGCCAATGCAAGACGGCGAGCAGTGACCTCTGGTCATGTTGAAGACTGCTGGCTGTTTTCCATTGTGACTTTTTATATTGCCGTTTCTTTAATGTTGGTTGTGTCGCGTACACTTATTCCACATCTCTTTATCGTCTATTTTAGATTAGTATAAAATGCAAGTATGTATCATTTTGTCAATGACCATGACTTCGTGAATAAACCATAAAATACACCTTTTCTTCCAATTGTCTGGATAAAGAGGGTTTGATTTAAAATTTTGTCTAATTTTGGCTTTATGAGAACATATACCTGATTGAACGAAGTTTCATCCTTACAAACTAACTTCAATCAAACTTAAATGTTGCCATCGTTTTATCCAGAAGAGGCTTGATTATTATCCTAGTATTTTAGTTATAGATAAAAACGTCCAACGAACTTCAAAGGTATAAATTATCCACGTAAATTTCTTAATTGTCAAATTTCTGATTCCCTCCAAAAAAACTGGTTTAACCCACCATTTCAGGACCATTTCAATCTATAACTATTCAGGTGTGTCTTCAATGTTTTGTCTTTTCTATTGGTCATTGACATTGATCCTCCAAGTTCTACCTTTATTCCCTCCCTATCATAGGCATAGGTTGATCTCAGTTACATAATTATGGTTCCCAGTTGGACTTATGTTCGTTTTATTGTTCTATGCTCTTTAAATTTATAAACTGAGTGTTTGAGATTTTAAGTATTTTGGAAGAGCGCCTCTGATGAGTCTTGAATAGATGAAACACGCGTCAGGTGTAACAAAAATTATTGCCTGGATTTTTTTTATATTTTGATACATATATCTTTTATACTTCCCTTTGATAGTATGTACCCGTTCAATTAAACTTATATCTTAGTGTAGCAATCACAAGTCTGGTTGTCAAATTTCTATGACACGACTTAACCAATAGATTTCTTATACTTTTGTGATATGGTCGATATCCTAGGTGCTGGATTTGGCTTCCCTTTTGGAACCTTTTGGCTTTGAATACTTTTCAGACAATATTTCTGGGTTTTGACTTTCCAATGTTTTGATTCAAATGCTGCTGATGAGGGGTTACTCCTTGAAATATCGATATTCTGTACGACCAAATTAACCATTTTATACCCGTTTTGGTATTTGTATTATTAAAATATTTTACGTAGTCCAGTTTTTTTTATTTCTATAAGATTTCTACGTACTCTTTTCGTTCGTCCTTTTGTGCTTTGATATAAATCTGTAAAATCTGTTGATTTAAGTCTATAAAACTTAAATCAAGTTTTAGAACATTCATTGTGGATATATGTGTATTTGATTCTCATTCAATGTTAGAAATAGATAAGTTTAATGTCTTATTAAACTCACAACTCTGAAAATAAATACAAATACCAAAACAAGTATAAAAACGGGTAATTTTGGTTATGCTGTATATTCATATTTCAATGGATAACCGCTCATCAGCAGCATTTGAATCAAATATTGAAAGGTCAAAAACCAAAAGTATTGAACGAAAGGTAATCAAAACCAAAAAAGTTCGAACATGAAAGCCAGCTCCAGTGCCAAGGATATCGACCATGTGCAGTACAAGAAAAAAAAACATTTGTTTTCAACAATTTTGAATTTTACAATCGGAAATTTTAATGACAGAAAAGCATTAACATTTATTGGTAAATTCATGTCGGACAAAACTTGCAATCAGGCTGATCCAATAGCAGCGGTTATCGACACAGTGGTTTCAAAAATAAATACCAAAACGGGCATTAAAACGGGTAATTTGGTTATGCTGTATATGCATATTTGAAGGAGTTACCTCTCATCAACAGCATTTGAATACAAACATTGGAAGTTCAAAAACCAAAAGTATTGAATGAACGTAATCTTTGTCAACAATTTTGAATTTTACAATCGACAATTTTAATGACAGAAAAGTATTTACATTTATTGGTATATTCGTGTCGGACAAGTCTGACGACCAGGCTTGTGATTACTTTTGGTGTAATCTGGTCCATCAGATACGGTTATCGGTCTATGGTATCAAAATACAAATATCAAATGGGCGTAAAAACGGGTAATTTGGTTATGCTGTATATGCATATTTCAAAGAGTAACCTCTCATCAGCAGCATTTCAATCAACACATTGACAGGTCAAATACCAAAAGTATTGACCTGTAATGTTAATTAAGCATTTCAAGTTTTTGAAAGAGCGTATCAAATAATTATGTCTCTTTTTCAGTCAAAACCATTTTGTCTGGGAATTCGTTGTAGTTTTGGTTCCACTGTTTATCTTATACATCTCTGTTTAGAATAACAAAATAAGATAAAGCTACAAATATGATATACAAAATGAAGAACACGTCATTTACATATACAACCATGTATAATATATGATGAACATTTTATAATTAAAGATAATGGTGCTTAATTATGCATAATAAATAAACTCTGACATGTTTATGTGTTGTCATGCTTATATGTGTACAGTTGTTGAAGTCAGGACATTTTTTTCTATTAAAATACGGAATGAAAGGTCAATAAATTTACAAACTTTAAATTAAAGTTAATTAAAGGACACACGAGATAGGAATATCTAATTGTTAGAATATTAAATATTTGTTTGAAATTTACTTGTTAGTTTTAATTACCTTTTTGTTATCATTTAACTTATACATGTTATACAACATATTATGTTAATCTTTGATTAAAAAAATAGATATACAAAATCTCATTTAATCATGAGTTAATTTAATAAAAATTAATTTATAATTATTTTTTTCAATCCTTATGAAAAAAAGATAATTTTTTACTTGTAAAACTGTGATTTTCTGGTAATGTACGTATGTTCAGTGTCATACAATCAATTGTTTTCTTTTCGCAAAAAGAAATTGTTATAAAATCGGAAAAATTAAAAAGGAAAAAGAAAGCAATCAAATCAATCAAATTAACCATTTCATTTACAATCATCATTGTATAATACATTTATTGATTCAATTTTCATCTAAAATTAGATTAATGCTACTACGTACTGTATAAATTGTGAAAAGGTAGCAATTAGAATGGAAGAAAATTTCATTAACAAAATACAAAACAAAAAAAACAAAAATAAGGGCTAGTAAGATGATTGCATTATGATTACAAAAAACTCAATCTGTATTTGTTTTTTTTTTTATATAAAAATAAATGCAAATAAAAACATATTATATGTACAGACAATGTTTACTCCACGAATTTTTGCTTAATTTAAAACATATTCTGTAAATTTTCCTGAAACAAAAAGAAAATAGCATAAGAGTGACTTACATATATTTTTAACAATAATAAAACATCTATATATAATTTGTAATTTAATAATTTTAAAACGAGTTTAGTGTTGTTCAACTCCAGCAAAAACGACAATTTTAAATTATGATGCTTGATTAACAGTAGAGTAAAATCTGTTTTTGGATAAATTGGCAGATGCCGTGGTATATGTTTTACCTTGTTTGTAAGTTTTTGGACATATACTTGATTTCATGGAGGAGACTAATGGACTATTTGGAGAATACTCCTCGAGAAATGCATATCAAACTAAAATGCCAGGATGAAGGTCATTCTTTTAACTCTGCATACGAATTTTCATTTTAAATGCCTAAAAAACATAAAAGATGGAAAAAAACCATTTCATGAATGAAATAGATGTTTGATTTGTCTTTAGTTAGATAAAGTCGAAATCTGATGAGTTTCAAGTTGACAGTGTAAGTTTAAAGAAACTCTTTTCCCGAAATAATTTATTTAATAACAACAAATCTACAAGGTCATAAATCTGAAGAAATGTCCGTGACCCCTAATTAACTTCAAAGTTCAATAAATAAAGATTAACTTTTAAAAATATGATGGTTTTTGGTTTTGCCCCTGAATCGCCTTATATGAAAGGCGTTTTATGCCTTTCTTAGAATCTAAAACACATAATACGTTGTTTCGACTGGAGGTAGCGTTGTTGATTGATCTTCAGTTGTTTTGTGTTTCCGTGTTTCATATGTTGTCTAGTTTTTCCAGTTCTTGTTGGTGTTGACTGGTTTTGTCTCTGTCCTTTCGGACTTTTGACATTCGGATACCCCATTGGTACCTCTGCTTCCTTATTTATGATAAGGTCTAAAATTTTTATAAAATGTAGCGGATAAATTCGATGCAGTACACAAACTAAACTATTATAATGTCTTAAAAATATAACAAACATTACGAACGATGTAATTAAATAGATATACAAGGTAATTCGTATACTGGGGTATTCGAAAAGAAGCCATGATATTGATGATTAATACAAAAGCATTCGAAATACCTAATTTATTTATTTCATTACATTTTTTTGGTTATGTTTTGTTCACTTTTAGACTTTATATTTTTTAATCTATTTTTAGGGAAAGGTGGATAATGGACAGCCTTGTCGTACACCTTTAATAACAGTTTTTATTATCAATATTTGTTTCGATATTCGATATTGATATGAATGTATTTATTGAAGACTAAATATCATTCTTTATTCAAATTATAATTATTTGAAATGTGATCATTTTGAAGGTAGAATGTTGTTTAAGGTATATAAGCCAAAGAAGAGGGAATCTATTTAACGATTAATTTTGACACGTTCGAGAAGTAAGCTTGCGTTAGTAATATAGGTTTCCTGAGAATTAAAAGGTAGAAAGCCAAAGGTATTTCGAAACAAGACGTTTCTACAACAGAATACAATTTCTGCACTTAGATTGTTTCTAAAGATTTTAAATTTTAAAAGCTTATTGCTCCTGTTAACAAATTTGTTTATCGAACCAAATTTGAAATAAAAGAGCAGAAAAACAGTTCCCAAGGAACATTAAAACTTAATAAATGAAACTTGTATTTTTACAATAAAAACGAAAAAAATAGAAAGCATGTGAAACAGATGAAAAATTAACACCAGCCATGTTGAACGTGAAAAATGTCAAAGAAAGTGAAAGAAAGAAAATTAAACAAGTTCTTATTAAAAACGTTCTAAAATCCTACAGACTAAATTAAGCACAAAACCAGTAACGAAAATAGACAGAAGTAAACACATACAAATAAAACAAAGTACACATCTAAAACAACAATACTACAATATCATTGCAAATACACCGGTCTAATACATCATTATTATCTTTTACAAATAAGGACTCTTTTGATTGTAAGGATATATTTCACAATTTTTAACAGTAATAACGTTTTTGAAGAAGAAAAAACTATGCATTGATTATAAAAGAAACGACCTGCAGGTTGTTGCTTTATTAATCAGCATTTAAAAATACACTGTAACCAACAACAACTATAGAATATAGAAAGCATCTTTAGTTTGTTTACTATCATTATAGAAAAATAGTGTGTTCTTAAAAATAAAATATTTTGGATCTTCCTTCCGCATTTTTGTGTTGTGTATGTAAAGTTTCGACATCTTTATATATTATCTTATTTCTAGTGGGTTAAACTATTTGTTTAATTTTGAATTTAAAAAATGAATATCAAGGTATTATCTTACCTTAAATGAAGATGTTTTAGAATTTTTTATAATATTGTTGTACGTTATTTATATTCTTGTGTACATATTTAAAATAAACCTAGTAAATGTTCGTTGGTAATTAACCCTATATTTAAAATTTGCATATGCATGTGACATGCTTTGAATATTAATTAAGATCTCTAACCTTATAATTAATTAAACATATTATTAATGATAATTGTTGTAAATTATGCCCTTCTATTTTTGTCCTAGTAGAAAAAAATCTCAATCTGTAGGTATATTAATACAATGTGTCGTTAAACTGTAACAGTTTTTCACAAGACGTTGGGTTGCAAATGCTTTGGCATAAGAGTCAAAAATACTAAATAAAAAGGTTATACTATGCTATCAAGAGTTTTCGTTTGACTTGAAAAAAAATATAACTGCCTACACCATTTATATACATCAAAAATAAAATATTGACCTTGTTTTAAAAAGTTCCTGTTCCATAGTTTTTTTTAAATGCCTTGCGTAAAAGATTCATTACAACTCAAATCAAATAAATACATGACATAAATTTGATATAATGTGATATAATTTGAAAACCACACACATACGTTTTCAACTTTGCACAGTTGGTGCCAAAATGTTTGTTGTTTACCCTTCTAGTTGTTAAGGTCATGTCTGTATACAAAAATTTTGGGGCAAAGATGAGCCACAGTTTATAATAATAACTTTGATTTACAAATTTGAACATATTATTCTAAAACATTACTCATCAGAAAAAAGTCATCCCAGCGATAAAGAAAGCACCACAATAAAAACAGACTGGCAGTATAAAAATGCTTCGCATTTTACCATAAAATGACTTATGTTTTCAAATAACCCATTTAATACAAAATCCAAAAGCGGTATAAAAACAGTAAATTTTGCTATGCTGCATATGCATATTTCGAGGAGTAACCTCTCGTGAGCAGCATTTAAATCAAAACATTAAGAAGTAAAAAACCCAAAAAAGGAAGTAAAAGTACTAATACCAAAAACATTCGAGCAAGGAAGCCACATAAGCACCGAAGATATCGACCATGTGAAGTACAAGGAATTATAATAAACTAAGATTTAATAAAAATAACATGTATCGATCAATCAATCAATCAAATTTTAAATAAATCTAAATGTGAAAATAAATTACTTTATATTATTAGTTTACATTTATAACAAATAAATTCATCTATGTTTTTACACGGTGTTTAACAGTGGTAATTTATTTTTGTTTATAAAGAACACCAAAGCAGAAACACACATGCAAATAACATGATTAAAAATAAACTTATTCGAAATAAAGTTTCATTAAAGTAATAAAATATTTTGCATTTTAAATTCTTTATGGTTTTCGTGAGCACGATGGTGTCTTTATGATATGTAGATGGATGACAGTAACTAATAGACCGTCAGTCAACGGGTCTCCTTGTCTTACGCCCAGGTATACAAAGAATACAATATGAGCTTGATGAATACCAAAAGCTACGAGGAAATACACGGTTGGTCTACGGAATACTGATTAGGGCATATATAAAGATGTAATCGCTGTTGAGAGTCATTTCGGGAATTTAAACAGCGGGTGTGCACTCTTAAATCCTTACTTGTAAGTAAAGGGGAAAGGGTGACCTTTCAGTTACACATGTAAAGTTTTTTATATGATTATAAAATGGTGTTTGAAAAAAGTGTTTTTGTAATCTGCAAATATAGAAGAAATATTAAGTTTGATAATTTCTCTTTTTTCTTCATAGTATAAAAAGGAATGATGCATATGGATAAGTACTGGAAATCTATGGGTTTTACCAAGTATATAACTTTGCTCTGATTATTTAGCTAACACGAAATATTTACTTCTAAATGAGTATCCTCTATCTTTTTAATCTTTAGAGTATTTTTCTACTTTCTAGCTTAAATCGATCAAAATAATTTAAAAAAGAATTATTTACTTAATAAAGTTTATATTTATTTCTCTCCATTTTCAGAGCACCACCTGGGTTTATTCGAAATGAGGCAGCTTGTTGTAGTTGCCTTACTAGGCTTAATAACAAATGCATATGCAGGTAGGCACGAAATTATTATGGTTTTAAGATTACGATCATTATTTGCATTTGTAATGTTTATTTATGATTTAGTTTTGAAGGTTGTTTGGAATTTTTTTTTGCTTAAATTTAAACTCAGGACGAAATTTATACTTACAAAATTGCCACATAAAAATCTGTCTAAAAACATTTTCAAATAGTATATTGTGTATTTAATGACATTATTCTAGTTAAAGCATGCAAATTTTAAACAATTTAATATGTGTGCTTTGTTTATATTTGGTTAATAATGTCTGTAGGTTGAGCTGAAAAAATATATCTGGAATGATTATCATATTGAATATTGTTCAATGCATATTATTTTAGTCAATAAGGAATTTTTAAATAGACTTAGACTGAAGTTTTTCTTGGGAGCCTTTTATTATTGATTTTTTTATTCCTTTGCTTTATGTTGTTTTTTTTTGTAGGCTGTGGATTTAGACCAGCGTCAATCTCTAATCAGTTCTTACAATGGGTACCCGCTGTAGGATGGAAATCTTTCTGGTGTGCCCCCGGACTAGTTTACAACGCAGGACTTTGTTGTTGTGCCCCTAGTAAGTATAAAATCCATTCTTAGAAAGTGCAATTTATGAAATCAAAAATATTTCAAGGTTAATCTTCATGTCGGGTTATGTATAAGGTTTTACAGTTATATTTGTAAATTAGTTTTTTTATAAATTTTATGGCACGATGTATTTGTGCTATATCGAGACGGGGTTATTTTTTAATCTTATATTTTTTAAATTTAATAGCATGATATGTTTTCAATCGTTTTCGTGATTCAAAAAACAATTCGTTTGGTCATAATTATAAAAATGAAGAAAAATCCATAACAAATGATGATCAATTTGCCTTTGAGAAATTCAATTTATGTTTATTTGAAATATTCGCCAAAGACAAATCATATGCTTCCGAAATGTCAAATAAATATTTAAAAGTCTCATTTCATTTCAGGTGCATTTGCATCTGCCTCTGCCTCAGCTTCCGCTTCCGCCGGAGCTGGTGCTGGTGCTGGTGGTGGCTTTGGAGGCGCAGGTGGTGCTGCAGCTGCTGCTGCCGCCGCGGCGGCCGCTGCTGCTGCTGCAAGTGCCAGTGCCGGAGCTGGATTCGGAGGCGGCGATGGTGGATTCGGAGGAGATTACTTTGATGATTATCTTGATGCCTTGACCGACGACGATTTGTGGGATTACTGGTCTGTCTTCGGTGGTGACGATGATTTTTCAGTTTTCGGAGGAGGAGCATCTGGTGGTGGACTGTGGGGATCTGGAGGACGGGGCGGTGGAGGCGGAGGTGGTGGTGGAGACTCTGACGACAGTGATGGTGGAGCTGGAGGTTTCGGATTTGGATTTGGTGGTGGCTGGGGATTCGGTGGCGGAGCTGGTGCCGGAGCTGGTGCAGGAGCGGGTGCTGGTGCCGGAGCCGGAGCTGGCGCTGGTGCAGGAGCAGGAGCTGGGGCAGCAGCTGGAGCTGGCGCCGGTGCTTGGGGCGGAGCTGGTGCTGGGGCTGGTGGAGACGATGACAGCAGTAGCTCATCTTCATCCTCATCCTCATCTGACAGTTCCGATGATAGTTCTGACAGTGATGACGATAGCAATGGAAGTGGTGGCAGTGATAGCGATGGTGGTGACAGCGATGGTGATGGTGATGATGATGGTGACGACTTGAAAGGCTTGTTGAAATCGCTTTTATCTCTTGGAACACAATTGGTTGGTGCATTCGCAAGTGCAAGTGCTAGCGCTAGTGCTAGTGCAGGAGCAGGCGCTGGTGCAGGATCAGGAGGAGGATATGGTGGCGGAGCCGGAGCAGGAGCAGGAGCAGGAGCTGGAGCAGGAGCAGGAGCTGGAGCCGGAGCAGGAGCTGGAGCCGGAGCTGGAGCTGGAGCTGGAGCTGGTGCTGGTGCAGGTTCTGGAGCTGGTTCTGGATGGGGAGGCGGATGGGGAGGTGGATACGGAGGCGGTTTCGGTGGTGGAGCTGGAGGAGCTGGAGGTGCTGCAGCAGCCGCTGCTGCCGCTGCCGCCGCCGCTGCTGGCTCTGGAGGTGGATATGGAAACTGGCTTTGGTTCTTGGGTAACAATGGAGGAGCTGCATCTGCTGCCGCATCAGCCGCCGCAGCTGCTGGTGGTGGTGGACGATTTGGAGGTGCAGGAGGTGGTGCTGGAGCCGGAGCTGGCGCTGGAGCTGGAGCTGGAGCCGGAGCCGGAGCTGGAGCTGGTGCCGGAGCTGGTACAGGAGGTGGTGCAGGTGCAGGAGCTGACGCCTCAGCCACAGCTTTGGCCATGTTATTGTCCTCAGGAAACGACGATGTTAGACGTGCTGCTGCATTCGCTTTGGCTGCTGCTAGTGCCGGAGGCGGTGGTGGAGCTGGAGGAGGAGCTGGAGCCGGAGGAGCAGGTGGTGCAGGAGGATTTGGTGGTGGATTCGGTGGCGGATTTGGAGCAGGTGGCGGTGGAGGTGGATCAGGTGGTTCCGGTGGAAGTGGTGGAAGTGGAGGCAGTGGCGGATCTGGCGGAAGTGGGGGCAGTGGCGGGTTTGGCGGCTATGGTAACAATGGTAAAGACTGTAACGATAAAAACAATGAAGATGATGATGAATGTAGAAATAGAAATTATAGCTAGACAAATCAATAACTTGAGACATTTTGGACACATATTTTAAATCCATTTTGAGAGATCATCTTTTTTATTGTTGAGACACTGGTGATAATCTTTATCATGTTTTTATGTTCTGCTGCTGAGTCGACTGTCTGCGTTTTTATTAAATCGTTTGTGTTTCTAATTATTTTTGTTTTTATTTAAAGTATATACTTTGGTCTAAAATCGGGCGGAAGCCCATATCCATAACAGATGTTCTTGCTATGTAAGTTTTGTCTGTCAGTCTTGGCACGCTGGACATCATGACGGCATGTTGAATTAAGTGACGTCATTTTCGGAAGTTGCTACTGTATTTAAGAAAATTTACAATTTCTTATCCCGGTTTGAACCTTGATTAAATCGGGTTTCTCTAGATATTAATTCTAATCGTAAGTTAAATAAAGAATAATTCAATTATTTCCAAAATGAAAAAAGCAAGCACAATACTAACAAAAATTAATTGTGGTTTTTCCTTTAAAATTCGCTTACTTGCACAATGTTTTAAAAAATATACCTCAAGATATTCATAGGACATTAAGAGACTTTTTACCTTTAAAATTTCAGTATTTTATTTGGAAATTTTGGAAAAGAATCCACAATCCAGTCTGCATGCAATATAACTATTTGCCGCAATTGGTTTTAGTTAAACAATATAATGCTTAAAATAACTTGAACTAAAGTGACAACGACGACGACACAACGACAGCATCTTACCATAATACTTCTGCAAATTTTTGCGGTCGTATAAAACAGCCCAAAATAAAATAAAATACTTGTGTGAACCCATTATTAACCATATCATCTAATAGCACAAAAATAACACACTAAAAAAATTATCCATAAAAGTTCAATTTCAAGAGCAAGAAAGAAGCAACAAGACCAAACGGGGTGTACTAAGTTACTCTCTATATATCTCTGTGTTATTGATAGCTAGCTTAGAAAAATATATCGACTGATAAAAAAATTAAATATTTGATATTGAAATCCCGGTCTAAAACTTCAAAGATATCAATTATGCTTAAGTGATGCTTCATTACACAAAACCGAATGCATAAAGAAAAAAACGGACAACTGCAAATGCGATAAAAGAACCTTAGTAAGCACGCTCACATACCCAATACATTTCGCTGTTGGACTATAAAATTAGCCTTCAACTTGTAAAATTTTGTGAATAGAACTTGAATTTGTTTGCCGCTTTCCACACATTTTCTTTGCATTTTGGTGCTTAATTTAAGCAACTGCCTTTAGATATTTAAGTCATTATGGTTAATAGCAGACATTTAATAATCTCAAACCAAATATAGATCAGAAGTCCCAGACACGGGCGAAGATATGAAGGATATAAAGAAAACGCGGATAATTTCGTTGAGATTTTACAATTTGCTTGTATGCAGCACACATTTGGCTACTGGTATATGGATGAACACATGGCGTAATAAAATGAGCATGAAACGATGATGAAGTGGATACAAGAGTTAACACTAAAGTATGTCTCGCCTGCTGGCCTAGTACCTAGTTATTCAACTGTTCATTCATAAATTCTCGACATTTTTTGTGGACCATATTTGATATACAGACAGTTCAGGTTATGGTCCAACCAAATGATTCTATATATCATAGTCATTTGAGAAACAGACTAAACATAAAAGACTAAACACACACACACACACACACACAAAACAATATTAACAGTCATTCAGTGTAGAAAAGAGGTCAAGGTCAAATGACATGGTGACGGACCTAAAAACCACAAATTTATTCATTGATATCCTAAAGATCAGATGCTTTGCTATTTTATTTTTTTTAAGAAATTCATTGCCCACAAAAGTTTTACAAAGACGTTTACAGCCGAAAAAAAAACTAAGTTAGCGTGAAATGAGGTCGAGGTCAAACATCATGGTCACAGTTGCGTAGACCATAACCTGAACTGTCTGTATATCAAACATCAGATGCCTAGCTATTATACTTTTCAAGGAATTCATTTTCCACAAAGGTCTTACAAAAAAGTTTTCGACCCGAAAAAACCTAAGTTCACAGAGTCCCTGGAGCATGAAAATGGGGCCAGGGTCACACGGTATGGTGACGGTTGCGTAGACCTTAACTTAAACTGTTTGTATACCAAAATATCAGATGCCTAGCAATTACACTTTTCAAGAAATTCATTTTCCACAAAAGTCTTGCAAACAAGTTTTCGGCCTGAAAAAAAGACCTAAGTTCACAAAGTCACTGAAGCGTGAAAATGGGTCAAGTTCACACAGCATGATGACAGTTCCGTAGACTATAACTTGAACTGTCTGCATACTAAATATCAGATGCCTATCAATTATGCTTTTTAAGAAATTTATTTTCCACAAAAGTCTTGCAGAGAAGTTTTGGGTCTGAAAAAAGAACTAAGTTCACAGAGTCACTGGAGCGTAAAAATGGGGTCAGGGTCACATGGCATGGTGACAGTTGCGTATACCATAACCTGAACTGCCTGTATACCGTCTGTATACCAAATATCAGATGTCCAGCTATTATACTTTTCAAGTAATTCATTTTACACAAAAGTCTTACAAAAAAAGTTGACGACGCAGCCACCGCCGCCGGAAAATAATAGCTATGTCTTGCCTTCCTTGACTACTCGTCGCAGGCGAGACAAAATAGGGTCACACGGCCAATTTGACTGTTTATCAAAAATGTTCATTATTTTTTTATTAAGGAAGGAAGACCTGTGATAACTTCAATCACCCTTTTTACACTGTAGGTCTTTTTCCATTGGTTATTATGATAGATTTGAGTTGTGTTTCAGTCTTTTTAAAAATTATTATGAA
Organism: Arcuatula senhousia; assembly: GCA_963971305.1. NCBI lineage: Eukaryota > Metazoa > Mollusca > Bivalvia > Mytilida > Mytilidae > Arcuatula > Arcuatula senhousia. The sequence goes on along the minus strand of OZ020315.1, from coordinate 47,008,400 downwards.
CCGGGGATATTGTAAATATATATTTTTCTGTAACCCTAAATGCTTAATATACAGTTTACAATAGAGTTTTTAAGTTTTGATCCAAGCAGTAAGATGGTAATGAGATTGTTTTATGCAAGCTGATAAATTACTTGCTCCCGTCTGTCAAAATTTTGTCAATGTGAACGGATTGATTTAAAATCTGGTACACAGCTTTATTAGCTCGATGGATTGTATTGCAAACCTACCCTTTCCAGTTCAGCCAGGGATCTACTTACTGTTTCCAAGCCGGCTAAGACTGTTTAAACGACCAATCCCTTCAGCAGAAGCCAAGAAATATGTTACAAATGTTTGTCACAAAAAGAATACAAGAGGCTCCCAAGAGCCTGAATCGCTCACCTGAACTACACAGATACATATATTTGTAGATATTATTGTGCTTAACCATATGCGATTTAAATTTATGAAATATCTTGGTTAGTTCTCAAGATATTGGGCTAAATAAGTGCAAATTTGGCAAAAATTAGGAAAAAGAACAATAACTCCCACATCAGCAGTCAGATCTTTTCTGAAATTTCAGGACAGGTAGATCTTAATATGCTGATCACTTTTGATTCTTGCACAATTTTGATATCTGAAACCAGTTTTGAGTTATTAGCAAAAAAATTAAAGTTCTATTTTTAGCCATGGTGGCCATGTTTTTTTTGTCCCCCGCCGCAACGCGGAGCGGGGACTTGGAAATGCCGGTGTCCGTCCGTGCGTCCGTCACACTTTTTTTCGTAACACTTTTCTCAGTAACTACTAATCCTAGGGTTCTGAAATTTTGTATGCAGACTCCTATAGAGGTCCCCTAAGGTGTAAGTGATTTTCAGGTCAGTCTGACATCTACTTCCTGTTTAACGACTTTGTCATTTTTTCTCCCATAGGCTCAATGGTAAATTTTTCGTAACACTTTTCTCAGTAACTACTAATCCTAGGGTTCTGAAATTTTGTATGCAGACTCCTATAGGGGTCCCCTAAGGTGTAAGTGATTTTCAGGTCAGTCTGACATCTACTTCCTGTTTAACGACTTAGTCATTTTTTCTCCCATAGGCTCAATGGTACATTTTTCGTAACACTTTTTTCAGTAACTACTAATCCTAGGGTTCTGAAATTTTGTATGCAGACTCCTATAGGGGTCCCCCAAGGTGTAAGTGATTTTCAGGTCAGTCTGACATCTACTTCCTGTTTAACGACTTAGTCATTTTTTCTCCCATAGGCTCAATGGTAAATTTTTCGTAACACTTTTCTCAGTAACTGCTAATCCTAGGGTTCTGAAATTTCGTATGCAGACTTCTATAGGGGTCCCCTAAAATGTAAGTGATTTTCAGGTCAGTCTGACATCTACTTCCTGTTTAACGACTTAGTCATTTTTTTCTCCCATAGGCTCAATGGTAAATTTTTAGTAACACTTTTCTCAGTAACTACTTATCATAGGGTTCTGAAATTTTGTATGCAGACTCCTATAGGGGTCCCCTAAGGTGTAAGTGATTTTCAGGTCAGTCTGACATCTACTTCCTGTTTAACGACATAGTCATTTTTTCTCTCATAGGCTCAATGGTAAATTTTTCGTAACACTTTTCTCAGTAACTACTAATCCTAGGGTTCTGAAATTTTGTATGCAGACTCCTATAGGGGTCCCCTAAGGTGTAAGTGATTTTCAGGTCAGTCTGACATCTACTTCCTGTTTAACGACTTAGTCATTTTTTCTCCCATAGGCTCAATGGTAAATTTTTCGTAACACTTTTCCCAGTAACTACTAATCCTACGGTTCTGAAATTTTGTATGCAGACTCCTATAGGGGTCCCCTAAGGTGTAAGTGATTTTCAGGTCAGTATGCCCCTTCAACAATATAACGTTCAACGGGCGGGGGACCTGGAATCTGTTCTTGTTACGAATCAAAAATCTGAACGATAGAGTTATAGAATATAAGCTATCAAACAGTGGGCCATGTTAAGATGCAGTTGGTCTTACCGTTTCAGACAAGTCAGGGGAAAAGTAATGAACAATGGTAAATATTGACGCTTTAAGGGCCATAACTCCTAAAAGAAATGGTTCTACAGCTTTGACCTAATTACATGAATTGTAGATCTTGATGTGCTTAATCATATGCAATTTGAATTTTTGAAATATCTTGTATAGTTTTCAAGATATTGGGCTAAATAAGTGAAAAAATTTGAAAAAATTCAGAAAAAGGGCAATAACTCCTATGTCGTTTGTTGGATCTTATTGAAAATTTCAGAGCAGGTAGATCTTATGATGCTAATCACTTTGTCTCCCATCAGAATTTTGATATCTGTTACCGTTTTTGAGTTATTTGCAAAAAACTGTTATTTGACCCCTATGTTCTATTTTAAGCCATGGAGGCCATATTTTTTGACGAATGGACAATTGTAGCATTAATGCTATTAAACAACTGTGCCAAGTTTGGTTGAAGTTGGATGTATGGTGTCAGACAAGTTAATCTTTGAAATTCATGGTAAAAGTAATGAAAACTGGTAAATTTTGACGCTTTAAGGGCCATAACTCCTAAAAGAAATGGTTCTACAGCTTTGACCTAATTACATGAAATGTAGAACTTGATGTGCTTAATCATATGCAATTTGAATTTTTAAAATATCTTGTATAGTTTTCAAGATATAGGGCTAAATAAGTGCAAAATTGTGAAAAAATCCAGAACAAGAGGCTCCCAGGAGCCTGAATCGCTCACCTGACATATGTGCCTGAAGTAAAGGTTATTAGGCAAAATCTAATTGACATTGAAAGGGTCATAAGTTTAATAAGGGGGTAATCTGAAAATATGGTGGATCTTAAGGTGCTGATCACTTTGGTTCTCAATCAAAATTCAAAAATCTGTCACCCTTTTTGAGTTGTTAGCAAAAAATGCAGTTTAACCTAATGTTCATTTTTTTTTTGCCACAGCGGCCATGTTTTACAACCAATCAAAAATCCCCACATCTGTTTTATACACCTAATGCTAATAAACAACATTACCAAGTTTGGTTCCAATGGACTTAAAGTGTCAGAGGAGATAACATTTTCAATATAAGGAAATGCAGTTAAAATGCTCAATTTTGACGTTCCAAGGGCAATAACTCCTCAAAGGAAAGGTCCTACAACGTTGACCCTGTTACAAATTTTGTAGATCTTGATGCGCTTAACAATATGGAATTTAAATTTCTCAAATATGTTTCAAGATATTGAGCTTAACAGGTGCAAAATTTGCAAAAAAAACACAAATTTTGAAATCTGTCACCGTTTTAGAGTTATTTGCAAAAAACTGCCATTTACCCCTATGTTCTATCTTTAGCCACAGCGGCCATGTTTTACGACCAATAAAAAATCCCCACATCATTTCTATACACCTAATGCTAATAAATAATATACCAAGTTTAATTCCATTTGGACTAAGTGTCAGAGGAGTTAACGTTTTCAATGTAATGACAGGGTGTCAAGCCACTTTTGGTCTAAAAAATATAGGATTATAGGGATATTTTAAAAATTTTATAGGGAAAATATAGGGATTTTACAGAAGATTTATAGGATTTTTTATTCAAGAATTTGGTTTATAAATGTTTTGTTGTTGCATGAAAATCCATCACGTCTTGTGTAGATAAGATGAATTAAACATAAGATCTAGGATGCATGTATATGTTAGAGGCAATAGGTAGAATTAGACATTAAGCTTAAATCCTAGGCAATATGATAATACCTAGTCATTAGTGTAAATGCCTAAATTGAATTTGGCATTAAGCTTAATACCTAGGATTTAGGTCTAATTCCTGATTTTATTTCATGAAAATTATTCTTATTGCCTAACCCCAGTTTTGAGTGTTTGTTATCAAAAACAAGACATAATTTATATATTTATTCTACAAAACAAAGGAAATAAATACACGTGCATGCAGTGAAACCATTATATCACATTACATTAGGCTCATTGGATTCTCTGACTTGGTTATTAGCCTTTCAATACCACCGACTTGCAAAATGTCATATTTTCCAGTTTTATAGTAATCAGAAGGCGTTTTCTTTCCATTCTCTGTGATTTCATGCAGGGCTTTGATTATTTCAAGATATTGTTCCTTACCAAGAATATTCCTTGTTTTTCCATTGCTATATCTTATCATAATTTCAGGGGAAAAAAACTTTCCTTCTAACTCCATGTTTTACCTTTTTATACCTTTTCATTTATGTTTAAGGTGAACACATTTTTGAAAAGTAATTACTTAGTAAAAGTCTTATTAACCTATTAATACTGGTAAACATTGATCATAGACCAATAAGTCATGGATGTACATGAAGGATTAAATCTACTTTTTATAAATTAAAAAAAAAAACCAATACAAATATATGTCCAAAATACATAGAGTGACTGTACGTGGAGTCGTACACTTTTTAAGGTTTTAACTTTTAAAATCTCGACAGCACATGTGAATCGGTTTCTATCATTTTCCAAAATATAGAGGTGGACAAGATCTTCAAAAACTCAATATATTTTTGAAAAATATAAGTTAGTTATATTTTTACAGATTATTATTTGAAGGAAACAAAAGCGTGGAAAATTGCTAAAAATAGTATGTGGAGTCGTACACCTTGAAAGTTTGAAAATTTCCGTTCATATTTTACCAAATCATATATGGGGTGAAAGACAATCATTTCAAAGACATATTATCACTTCTCAGTTTCCAGAAAAAAGCAGGATGACATCGTGTCTGTTTATTTATCAGTATGCATACACGATGCATCTGTCAGCATTTAAGACCACCTCTAAAAATCAGCACATTTATATTTTGAGCATAAATACTAAAATCACGACTGAAACTTTTGAAAATATTAGTGGAAACTAATTGAAATAACATTGTTTTGCATTTTCCAAGTGATTTCTGATCTAAGCTTACACAAGAAGGTGTTTTGAGATTTATTTGTTTTTCCTTCTTTAAGTTGATAGAGGGTGCTGGGATTCGCTAAAACTATAATTGTAACTTTTTTCAAGAAATATTTCAGAAAACAATTTAAAAGTTGTGTAAGACAGATCGTTTATTTAGTTTTTAATAGATATATTGTTACTATAACATTTAAAAATTCCTTATTGAAGTTTTAGAAAAGACAAGTTTACAATTTAGCGGATTAATAAGACTTCGATTTTTTATTTTGATTTAAAAGTTCTTCAACTCAAAAACGTGACTTATACTCTAAAAGAACATATTAATGATATACATGTAGTATCATTTACACATAAAAATATTTGATTTATCATTTACCGTTAAAGTTAATTTTGAAATAAACCAAAAGTGTATGACTCTACGTACAGTACTATATACCCCCCTCACTTTCATAGATGGGGCATAAAATTTCAATCTGCTACTTTCTCTCTCAAAATAAATAAAAGATAAAACAGAAACAAAAATAATAGAAATAAAAAATATATGATTTTGTTTGAAATTGGGCTAGCAATCTAAAGAAATACTTGGGTATTTTAGTCAAACTTATCAATATTGAAACTTTAATTCAATTTTTTTTGTCATGATGTATCAACTTATCTGGTTAGGCAATAAGAATAATTTTCATGAAATAAAATCAGGAATTAGACCTAAATCCTAGGCATTAACCTTAATGCCAAATTCCATTTAGGCATTAACACTAATGACTAGGTATTATCTTATTGCCTAGGATTTAAGCTTAATGCCTAATTATACCTATTGCCTCTAACATATACATAAATGTATAGCAACAGTTTATGAACCCTGGACCACCCTGTGAGGGTACTAGATGTTGAATAGGTCAGAAGAGAAGCCAATGACAGCTTGTTCGAAGTGGCAATTAAAATTGGTCTAGACTAGAGATTCTGATGGTTACAGGGTTGCAGTAATCCTGCACACAGAGCAATCAAGATGTGTACCCTAGACAGCTATATATTATTGGTGATCGTTGTTAGGGTATAATACAGAAAGCCTGCAATAGACAATAGTTAGCCAAGGACAAGGTGAGTGGGGAGAATTTCATGTGTATTCATGTAAAAGACCTCTATGTAGACTAGTTAGCCCCTAGCCACCTCTCCCTTCTTCTGATAGTCTTTGAGTTTGCTGTTCCCTTCCCATCAAAAATTTGGTAATCATCACTTTTGTTCATTTTATCATACATTTCACGTTTATCTGCCAAGAATTGAACTGTTTGATGAAATAATTGGTCATATGTTCATTGACAATTTATATAATCCATTCACACTAAGATGGAAAAATAAACTGATACATATATTTAGAGAAAATGTTTTAAAATTGCTAATACAAACTGATGTTTGAGAGCTGTATAAACACACACCTAGAAGGTATTTATAATGATGATATATATGCTCTATGCTTTGAGATAAATACTTCACTTTCTTAAAAGCTCTTCTGTTAGCATTGCATTGTCAAAATGAAAATATGGCACAATTGAAATGTATCAAAGAGCTTCATGATGGCTTAAATTATATATAATGGATGATACAACTAAATTAGTTATGAATATCCAAATAAGACGCTTTTTATTGGTTAAAACATTCAAATGAATATTTTTATTTCATATTTAGGGACGGTAATATTTTTGGAATATATCGGGCTTTATAGGGATTTTTAAGAAATATAGGGAAAATATAGGAATGGTGAAATTTATAGGAAAATATAGGAAAAAATAGGGACTTGACACCCTGTAATGAGGAAATGCTGTTAAAATGCTAAATTTTGACGTTCTAAGGGCAATAACTCCTAAAAGGAAAGGTCCTACAACGTTGACCCTATTACATATTTTGTAGATCTTGATGTGCTTAACAATATGCAATTTAAATTTCTCAAATATCTAGTATAGTTTTCAAGATATTGAGCTAAACAGGTGCAAAATTTGCAAAAAATCCACAAAAAGGGCAATAACTCCTACATGGGTTGTTGGATTTTCTTCAAAATTTCAAAGCTGGTAGATCTTGAGGTGCTGATCACTTTTGTTCCCATTCAAAATTTTGAAATCTGTCACCGTTTTAGAGTTATTTGCAAAAAACTGCCATTTACCCCTATGTTCTATTTTTAGCCACAGCGGCCATGTTTTACGACCAATAAAAAATCCCCACATCAGTTCTATACACCTAATGCTAATAAACAACTATACCAAGTTTGGTTCCATTTGGACTTATGTGTCAGAGGAGTTAATGTTTTCAATGTAATGAGGAAATGCAGTTAAAATGCTCAATTTTGACGTTCCAAGGGCAATAACTCCTAAAAAGAAAGGTCCTACAACGTTGACCCTATTACATATTTTGTAGATCTTGATGTGCTTAACAATATGCAATTTAAATTTCTCAAATATCTAGTATAGTTTTCAAGATATTGAGCTAAACAGGTGCAAAATTTGCAAAAAATCCACAAAAAGGGCAATAACTCCTACATGGGTTGTTGGATTTTCTTCAAAATTTCAAAGCTGGTAGATCTTGAGGTGCTGATCACTTTTGTTCCCATTCAAAATTTTGAAATCTGTCACCGTTTTAGAGTTATTTGCAAAAAACTGCCATTTACCCCTATGTTCTATTTTTAGCCACAGCGGCCATGTTTTACGGCCAATCAAAAATCCCCACATCAGTTCTATACACCTAATGCTAATAAACAACTATACCAAGTTTGGTTCCATTTGGACTTAAAGTGTCAGAGGAGTTAACGTTTTCAATGTAATGAGGAAATGCAGTTAAAATGCTCAATTTTGACGTTCCAAGGGCAATAACTCCTAAAAAGAAAGGTCCTACAACGTTGACCCTATTACATATTTGGTAGATCTTGATGTGCTTAACAATATGCAATTTAAATTTCTCAAATATCTAGTATAGTTTTCAAGATATTGAGCTAAACAGGTGCAAAATTTGCAAAAAATCCACAAAAAGGGCAATAACTCCTACATGGGTTGTTGGATTTTCTTCAAAATTTCAGGGTAGGTATATCTTGAGGTGCTGATCACTTTTACCCTGCCAAAATTTTGATATCTGTAGCCGTTTTTGAGTTATTTGCAAAAAACTGCAATTTACCCCTTTGTTCTATTTTTAGCCATGGCCGCCATGTTTTTCAACGAATCAAAAATCCCCACGCTAGTTTTATACTACCTATTCTAATTAACAACTGTGCCAAATTTAAAAGCCATTGGACTTATAGTGTTAGAGGAGTTAACGTTTGAAAAATGTTAACGACAACAGACGACGATGGACGCCAAGTGATGGCAATAGCTCGCAACTTGCAAAAACATAAACCAGTAAAAATTATATCTGGTAAATTATTAATGCAAAGTATATATAAGCATATAAGTATACGCTTAAATAGAATTCAATGAAAAAGATCTTTCATATTTTCCAGAAACTTAGTTCCCGTGAAAAAAAAACACCTCATACAGTATGCATATCCAGCATATATACATATACCATATACATGTATACTAAAATGCACTTTAATACACAAATGCACCAAACACAAAGTACGTTAAATCAAAATCAAATGTTAGGGAAAAATAAATAATTCCTTTTTAGAAGTACATTTATTAGATATTTTAACAACACAAGTCATAAATGCATTAAAAATCTACATTTCTATCACAAATTTGGAATGTAAAGAATAAATTTCACAATATTATAAAATATAATGGTTTTATCATATCCTGTATAAACTTATTCTAACCTTAAAATTGTTTAACAATAAATAAGACAGAATTGAGCAAATAAAAAGCCTTTAAAAATCAGGTATCTTTGTAGAAATGAATATTGCACCTTCGCAAGCCAGGGGTTCTACCCACTATCTCTAATCTTCACTAAGAGATAGCGGATCGTAACCCTTGGCTAGGAAAGATGGGTATATTGTAAAACATACTATAAAGACATTTTCTGAACAATAAAAAATAAAGTCTTTTATTGAAATTACTGGGGTTTTTTATGGTTAACAATTTTTGGTTTTGTAAAAAAAAAGCCCAACTCAAGGTTTGTTTTTTTTATTCGTGGTGTCTTATCTCATTTAAGTAATACCCTGTACAGGCAAAATCGGAATTGACAATCACTTTCACAATATTTCCAAATTCCTTTTTTTTAAAGCATAAAAAAAGCTAAAATGTCTAAAATTAAAATTCATGTAAAAAAAAATATGAATCAAGTATAAAATAATATAAAAATAATATTAAAGCTTTTCAAAACTTCTTGTAACTCTTTTTAAAGCCAAACATTTAAACATCAAATGCTAAATCATAAAGTGATTCATAAAACAAATATATGTTAATCTAAATATTTCTAAATCCTTTAAAGCCAAATAGCAAACAAAAAAGAGAGAACAAATGCATTAAATGTACATTATTTACATAAGGACAGCAGTGTACAATTGGACGGATGATAATTAGATACAAGTTTTACAACAAGGATTTTGCATTACAAATTTTCCAATAATTTTTTAGCCACAAATTCCACAATTTTCCCCCATACTTATATAAATATCACAGCCATCAATGATACAAATTTAGATATACATGTAATACACAAAAAAGGGTCAGGTTGGGTTGTTTGGGTTTTATCACCTCTCTTGTCCAAACATGGATGCCATTTTTATTGACATACAACTTCAAAACCATAAAATGAAATTAAATACACACCTGAAAACCCTCTTTCGCTAAGGGCTATTCCGGCAAAAAATATCTCCTTGGGGCAGAACGCCCATCAAATTTAGGGGTACCACCAATACATTTAATTTTATGTATTACAATGCATTGTATTTAGAACTTTTGTATCTGACCCCCCCACCCCTCTCCCAACAGAATTTTAATTCAAGTGTGTTCTGCCCCCGGGATATATTTTTTTCTGGAATAGCCCCAACATAAAATGAAAAATGGAGTCGTGTATTTTTTCTGCTTTGTTTTAATTCAATTGTGTGAACTCAATGATTAAATTTCTGCTATTAAACAATTATTCCTGCATATATTCATTTATCACAGCATTCAGAAAACACACAGGGAATTTTCATCTATAAACTGACAAATTATTTATAATTCAACACCAAGTTAAAAACACACAAATATGGCCACTTCAGGTTTATAAAAAGATTCTCATCTGAAAATATATAGGTGGGTGGGGGGTTTATTTTTCACTTTTTTATCTATTATTATTATTAAAATACAATAACATTGAAAAAAAATGTAAAAATTCAAAAATAAAATCATAACAAGAGGCTCCCAGGAGCCTGAATCGCTCACCTGGTCTTAATGTCAACCCTTTGAAGACTTTTGTATAGCTAATTGAGCTGAATGTTTAAGCAATAAAAAAGGTTCTCTCGATCTGCAATAGTTTTCATTCCAAAGCAAAAACCCCTATTTTTCACCTTTAAAGGGCCATAACCCCTTAAAGGGGTCATCTGACAACTTCGACCATAAAAAGACTTTAGTAGAGCTAATTAAGCTGAACATTTAAGCAAGCAACATCTTTTCTCTATCTGCAAAAGTTTTCTTTCTTTAGGCCAAAAACACTATTTTTTGCCTTTAAGGGGCCGTAACCACTATAAGGGGTCATCTGGCAACTTTAACCCTATGGAAACTTTTGTAGAGCTAAATGAGCTGAACATTTAAGCAAGCAACAACTTTTCTCTATCTGCAATTGTTTTCATTCCATAGGCCAAAAACACTATTTTTTGCCTTTAAGGGGCTGTAACCCCTATAGGGGGTCATCTGACAACTTCGACCATATGGAGACTTGTGTAGAGCTAAATGAGCTGAACATTTAAGCAAGCAACAGCTTTTCTCTATCTGCAATAGTTTTCATTCCATAGGCCAAAAACTCTATTTTTTGCCTTTAAGGGGCCATAACCCCTATAAGATGTCAACTGACAACTTTGACCCTATGGAGACTTTTGTAGAGCTAAATGAGCTGAACATTTAAGCAAGCAACAACTTTTCTCTATCTGCAATTGTTTTCATTCCATAGGCCAAAAACACTATTTTTTGCCTTAAAGGGGCTGTAACCCCTATAGGGGGTCATCTGACAACTTCGACCATATGGAGACTTGTGTAGAGCTAAATGAGCTGAACATTTAAGCAAGCAACAGCTTTTCTCTATCTGCAATAGTTTTCATTCCATAGGCCAAAAACTCTATTTTTTGCCTTTAAGGGGCCATAACCCCTATAAGATGTCATCTGACAACTTTGACCCTATGGAGACTTTTGTAGAGCTAAATGAGCTGAACATTTAAGCAAGCAACAGCTTTTCTCTATCTGCAATAGTTTTCATTCTATAGGCCAAAAACACTATTTTTTGCCTTTAAAGGGCTGTAACCCCTATAAGGGGTCATCTGACAACTTCGACCCTATGGAGGCTTGTGTAGAGCTAAACGAGCTGAACATTTAAGCAAGCAACAGCTTTTCTCTATCTGCAATAGTTTTCATTCTATAGGCCAAAAACTCTATTTTTTGCCTTTAAGGGGCCATAACCCCTATAAGGGGTCATCTGACAACTTTGACCTTATGGAGACTTTTGTAGAGCTAAATGAGCTGAACATTTAAGCAAGCAACAGCTTCTCTCTATCTGCAATAGTTTTCATTCCATAGGCCAAAAACATGAAAAAATGCTATTTTTCACCTTTAAGGGGCCGTAACTCCCATAAGGGGTCATCTGAGAACTTCGACTCAATAGAGACTTTTGTAGAGCTTTTGATGCTGAAGCAGTAGCGTGGCATCAGATTTCATCTATCGCTTATACTTTTTGATTTACAAGCCAAAAACAGTAGTCTGACCCCCCTGGTCTATTTTTAGCAACGGCGGCCATGTTTTTCGACGAATCAAAAATCCCCACATCAGTTCTGTGGGGGATACCCTAAAGTACCACCAGACCAAATTTGGTTTGAATCTGTTCAGCCGTTTCAGAGGAGAAGAAGTTTGAAGAAAAGTTAACGACGACGGACGACGACGACGGACGACGACGACGACGACGGACGCCAAGTGATGGCAATAGCTCACATGGCCTTTGGCCAGGTGAGCTAAAAAGTTGATGTGGTTGAGAATCTACGTATTAATATTGTACGGCCTATATTAGTATAAAAGGAATCGTACATAATGTTAGCATAAAAATCCTTTTGTTTTTAAACAAGATTAAAAGTAAGAGCAAACTATAATTTAGTGTCATTGCACAACTGTCTAATATGCATAAATAATACTGAAAGATAGGAATACAAGTACATGAATCTAACATGTAAATAAGAGTTAATCTAACATGTAAAAACAATTAGTTAAAAAATTGGTTTTTGAGTCAAAACTTCATATTCTCCAAACAAACACCCGCTAACATTTATTCAAATATGAAATGGGAATTTGAGATGAAAGGCATTTTTCAACATCAAAGAAAAATGAAATAGAAAACATTTACTCAACCCTTTACCAATCAATTTGGAAAAAATATGAATAAGATTAACATATTTTGAGCTTTTTGACTGCACAATCATAAAAATCATTTATAAAAAGTATTAAATCTATAGAAAATCCATAGAAAAAACTTGTACTGGGATACTTTCATTATTTCTCTTCCAAAACTTGAAACCTTTGAAAACATATATTTTGTGAAAAATTTAGAATCAAGTTTTTGTGTCAAGTGTACAGAAACAAGCAATTGTTTTTTTTTTAATAATTCTACAAAAAGGACCAAAAAAAATAATGGCACTTCATAATACTGAAAGACTTAAAAATGAGAATTTGAAGACCAATTGTTTTTATAACAAAGTACAACTCAATTTAAAAACTACTATAATAAATATAAAAACATGCTTAAAAAGTTAAAATGAATATACATGTTGTAAAATGGGTTTTCATACATTAACAAATTTGAATAAATAACTCCTATGCAAAAAGTCTACAATAAATTGGCCCCTTTATCCAGTTATATAAATCTTAACAAATATAAACCCAGATTTCTTAACAATAAATAGTAAATACAAAATACAATTTTCATGTATAATAATGTATAGTGTTAGTCTTCTAACTACATGTACATTTATGGTAAGATTTTACACCAAAAGAAGGTAAAAATGTCCATCTGGTCAATCAAAATGCCAATTGCCAGCTTACAGATTCTAATAACAGATTCTTTTTATGTGAGATATGTTAAAAAAAAATCAAAATTCAAGGGAGACCACTTTCACAAGCACCCTGTCCAAGGGAGATAATTTCCAATAATGTCATCAAGGGAGTGAACTTAGCCTTTTCAACACTACCATGATGATTTGCCGTCTATTGTTTTCTTCCGTCTAGAATGCTGAGAACATCAGCGCAGGATTTCTTAGCTTCTTCTACCATGGCATTTATTTCTTCCGTAACCTATAAAACATTGTTATTCTATGTATATTGTATGATAAAAATACGAAATACACGATAATTTCTATATGGGATTTTTTTATCACTTTTTCAAAACATATACCTTATGCAAGTTCCAATGTAAATTTATATATTTTCAATAGTTATAACCAAATCTTAATAGGCACACATACTTGCATGACAATATGGAAATTGGATTCAAACTCTAAATATTTTCAATAAAACAGAAAATTTAACTATTAAATTTATACAAGAAAAGTGATTTTTCACTCTTTTAACTAAACTTCAATTTAGAATATCTATACAATCAACAAATAATAACTAACATCTTACTTCAGATTACTCAATAACAAAATAAAATTTGTCTTAATTTGTATGCTTTAACCAAGCTTTCGACTTGAGTTTGCATTGTTGATTTCAGTTCGGTTGATTTTGTGTTTTGTGTTTCTTCGTGCTGTTTTTGTTCATGTTACCGGTTTCGTCGTTGCCCTTTCAGACTTTTGACACTCTAATGCCCCTTTGGAGAATTTGCTTCTTAAGGATGTTCGAGGGTGACATTGAAAGTGATGAGGTCTTTAAATTAAGTCCTTAAATCATAAGGGAATAATTTAACATACAAAGTAAGCTAAAAATTTTGATAGGTTACTGTGCTCGTTTTTAAGATAATAAGAGTTAAAAATTTGGCGGGAAAAGATCATCTCTGGATTTTTCATAGCATTATCATTAGCATATTTTAGCCGTGAGAAAAATGATTAGAATTTGAAATAAATTTGTAAAACAGATATTTATGATGTAATAAAGACCTTACACAAAAGAAAAATAGGGGTTACCATGCACATTTTTTTGCCTTATTTAGATGGAAAAAACCCGAGGATTCCGAAAATGTCAAAAATCTCAAAAGCTGACCCTCCGACATCCTTAAACTACACAGAACAAATGCTTTGCACTAGTGTCTTTAACATTGGAAATCTTATACAAGATTTTATATAAGAAGTACAAATATTTTGCCAAACTTTGACACTTATCATAATTATTTATCTCTTTAAAGTCGGACATTTATATTTATTATCTATGTCTTTAAGCTGAATCAAGCTTCTTACTTTAGTTTTAATTTCTTCATCCTTGATGTCCTTCACATTGGTCATGATGTTGTAGTAGGCTCCAAATATGGCAGTCTCCAATGTTTTCACTCCAACCTGCATTATATATAAACAAGGATTGAACAAGCTAACTAAAGGACACCCTTGCTTCATATTGGTCTCTATGTTGGAAAAAACTAAGGTCTAGTTATCTCCTCTGAATGAATTTTGCTTCATTGCGTTGCGGTAGGGGACAAAATATTTTAACAGGTCATGTTGTTTATGTCCAAAAAGAACACCAACACCCCAAAAAAATAAAAATAAGGAATCAACGAGATATACAGATGGACAAGAAGACCCAAACACAATACCTGGATTGCGAGTTCCAAAATAACCACCATTTTACCCTGATTTTACTTGAAAACAAGTAACTACTCTTTGAGGAATAGAAAAGGGAAACCTGTTCTTTTCACTCAAACCCCTGTCAAATGTATGTTTTTATGTTTTTCTCTCCATTAAAAATTGAGGAACATGAGTTTTTATTGAATTTTCTTTCTTTTTTTCTTGAAAATAAATCGATAAACATGTTGCTTCCATTGCTCCTCATATTCTGACGTCAGATCTTACCTCAGTTGACCTTTGACATTTGGACATTCTAATATCCAAATGTTCCGGAAGGCATGAACTCCCAATTGGTCTATAGGCCCCTATACTTCCTTAGGTGAGGAATAACAATTTTTATAATAAACAAAAGACTGGTTACCTGTAGATCTGATTTACAGTTGATGTTTCCTACTTTTGCTAGCTCCTTGAGGTTAGGCCACAGACCACTGCTAAGACGAGCTACAGTTAATGGTACTCTGATTGCCGTGTGTAAACCTTCCTGCATCGCTGCCTCGCGTCTGAAAATACAAAAATTTGTCAGTCGAAAATGGTTAGATTATATTAAACAGGAAGTTGGTGAGCAACAGACCTGAAATCAAATCTTTATGGGATCCCACCCTGAGGCTGTGATATGTAGTTGCTGAAAAAACTGTTAAGAATATTTCATCCCTGCCCGCCGACATTCACCATTTTATAACCCAGATTTTTCAGTCCGTGACATGATAATGACATCACAAGACATCAAATACTGACCCATACATCTGACGTTTGCAAATGTTTGGTCAAGTCAAAATTGGCCATATTTAGTAAATGGAAGTAGTTGAAAGACAGACTTGAAATTGAAATTCCACATCATGGGACCCTATGCTGATGCTGTAAACAAAATATCCAGGGGCTGTGATTAGTAATTGATGAGAAAACTTACCTAAATTTTTCCTTGTCTGTCTGCCATCCAACATTAACCATTTTATATGCTGGATTTTACACTCCATGAAATTTAACTAAAAATATAAGACCTTACTTCAAGTTTAGAATATATATTAATACTTACATTGCTTTGTCTTCTTCTGTGTCTTGTGGTAGCTTGGAAGCCAGCTGTAAAATAGATAGGAAGTTTAGTGCCAAACAAACTTATGACAAGCTCCTAAAATGGTTGTCTCACTGCTTCAAAATTTCTTAGGTTATTTTAAAGTTTATAAATGCATGAATGTATTAATTTTCACTTATAACACAAAACTACAGTCTGTTTCACAAAAAATCTTATTAAGAGTAATATTTATGGTAAATGTAGATTACAGCCAATCAAAAATCTTAAAATTTACACTTAAGATCATTTTTAATCTTTAATTTTTTTGTGAAACGAGCCTCTGATGTTTATAAAATTAAAGCTTGTGTACAAAGGTAACTTTGGGAGAAAGTTAAAAAGTTAAAAGCCAAAGCTCAGAATTTCAGCAAGGAATAATTGATGGACCAGAATCTAACCATAGCTATAATGATAAAACAAGAATATTGTCCAAAAGACATAATGCCCCATCTCACAGCATATATTTGTCATTACCAAATGTTGAAGCTGATTCCAAGTTTCATAAAGTGTAATGATACAATACTTCCTTCATAGTAAAGTAGCTTCAACCTATAGGTAAACCTAATTATATTATCCCCTTTTTCTGTGATCAATTGACCATGAAGTTGATGAGACCAGTACAATTTTACAAGGATTTTTGTTCCATCCCCCTCGTAAAAAATTCTGGACAGCCCAGAATCCAAATCTAACCATATATTCACTGAAGGCTGCAGCGTCAGCATCAACAAACTGCATCAAGTCTTTCATCGTCTTGTAAAAAGGGGGGATAATCTTCCTCATCTGTGTGTCCAGTTCATAGAACTTCTTATTGCCATACGTCAGAAATCCAACCATGGCCCCTAATGAAGATCCCTGAAAATTTAAAACATTGAAATTAGCTATGATCTTAGGGGTTAAAAGAGGCCATGTAGTATATGTCAAATGGTTAGGAAAACCATAATACCCTTAGTGTGCATAGTAAAGAAAACACCAACTTCAGACAGGTACACATGTACTTAAATTTGTGGGTATCTATTTTCGTGGATTGGAAGAAGATTGACATTTCCGGGATTCTTGAATTCATGGTTTCAAACAATATCTATCAAAAGCAATGCTTAATTCTCTTTTTGTCTGGAACTTAATTTCATGGTTTGTCTGACCACGAAGACCATGAAAATTGGTACTACAGGAACAATAAAATAACACTTCTACAGTAATTGGCAAACCTTATTTAATACATAAAGTTGTACAAACCTTTTAGTATTGTAGTATGTAAATAAAGATCAGTGCGTTTCACAAAACTTTCAGGATCAAAATTTCTAGAGTTGATGGAGACATTTAACAAGAGTAATAGATGACCTACCAGTGACCCCAGCAATGCAGACACAGAGCCTCCACCTGGTGTAGGTGACCTTGACCCCACTGTTAAGATAAAGTCCTTGACATCCATACTGATCAGAGGTCCGTCTGTCTCATCTCCCACCATGTATCTATAAATAGGAATTGTACAAGAAAATATTATCAAGGCTAATATCATTTTTTGTTCTATGTCCAGAAATGTGTCTTTTGTTGATTATTTAGGGATTTTTTTTAATCTTGTGCATTGTTTTTTAGTCTGCGGTGAGCATAGACCTCTGGTCATGTTGAAGACTGCTGTCTGTTTACATTATGATTTTTTAAATTGCTGTTTTTTTTATGTTGGTTGTGTCGCGTACACTTATTCCACATCTCTTTATCGTCTATGTTGCTTTTTATTGTTTTCTCACGACAATTCAAAACTTTTTACATATCAAATTGACTGATTTGTTCTACATCTGATTATGTGTGTTTTCGGCACACACTTACAAACAAAAAGCAAAATGTGATGTTTGATCAAAAAAAAAAAATTAAATCCTACCAGAAATTAAGGAGAGTGATGAACAGAGAAAGGAAACTTTTCCATTTCAATAAACATCACAATGCTGTGACTCAACATTGAGTAACATTTGTAAATGCCACAACTTATTTCATGGGAAAAGTCCCATTTCAAATATTATAGAATTCTGTGGATAATAAACTCACTCAATAATTCTTTCTTTTGGACTGAAGGGACCAAGAGAATTCAATCCTAATCTGTTTATTACCTGGAAAAATACAACCATGTCATCAAAACAAAGGAAAATTTGATTTTTAATTCCTATTTAACTGAGGAAACAAAACATATACAGATATATGTTTATTTAAGCCGTGAAAATACTTTTTAGTAACAATTTATGGATATAGAAAAAAATCCATCTTCAGGAAATCAGAAGTTTAACAATTTCAATTGTTGCTTTACAACAAATATTGTTACCATTGAAAAATAGTAAAGTGTCTTATTGATTTTTTGAGAAAATAAAGAAAGAATGTGTCCATGGGACACGGATGCCCCTGCTGGCCTCAAATAAAAAGTTGAAGTCCAACAGGTCTGAAAGTCACTTAGGACGCATAGTTTATCATACTTAACCCTCCTACCAAATTTCAAATCATTCCCATGTACAGTTTCTGAGAAAAGCTTGACGGAAATTTTCATGTCGATTTCGCTATCCATCCAGCCCCAAACAGGAAGTAGATGTCCGACAGGTCTAAAATTTGCTTAGGACGTATAGTTTGTCATACTGAACCATCCTACCAAGTTTCAAGTCATTCTCATTTACGGTTTCTGAGAAAAGCTTGACGGAAATTCGTACATGTCGCCGCAGGGGCATAAAAATTATTAATGATTTACCAGTCTCAGTTTCTGATCTTCTTCCAGAATAAACAAATTTTCCTTCTCCATGAAATAGTCAGCTGCCTGCATCATAGCCTCTAGTGGTACAAGACCTACTATTTGGGAACCACAAATGGCAAGCTTAAGTTCCTAAAAAGACACAGAAGTAATAAACTTATGTAATTCTCTTGATCTATGATTTGGAATTGTTTCTACAGTGTATACAAATTAAAAATATTCAACATAAGTTTGGTGTCAGACCCTAAAAATTTGAAAGCTGCAAACTGCAAGCTTTAGTTCTTGAAATGATACATATATAGTAAACCAACTTATTAAAAATCAAAACCAAAATAAACAGTTCTTACCTCTGCATCCTTGCAGACTTCCTCGTACACTTTATGTATGGGTGATATGTTGTAGTCGGAGATATTACAGGACACCTGGGCCATGTTAGCCTCCTCTAGGTACCAACCAATGGCCTGGACTGACTTGCACCGTCCTCTCTGAAATAGAAAAACAAAAACTTTGTCAATTAGAAATCAAACTAGCAATCTTTGTATAAAAAGATTTAAGTACCCATAGCATGGGTAAATTGTATGGGTACTGATACATGTTACAAAACTTTAAGTACCACCTACTAATTTTGGTAAAACTAAAAGAGAAGGGTAATCCTGAAAAATTTCCAGACATACCTGGTAATAATTTTCTAATTGCTCCTTTATAAAACAATAGCATATACACGTATATAAAATTCCCAAGTGTTAGGAAAAATTACACTAAAATTGTATAAGGCCAATAACAAGAGAGCAAGCAGTCAGTCCACTGATCCCAGTGACTTAAAGCTGCTCACTGTTATAATTAATCTTATTTAAAAAACATCATAATGCATGGTCCAATTGAAGGCAACATTTATTTACTAGTACATGAATATACATGTATTAAATAATGTATTGAAACTAATAAAAATATTGGAATACATGTATCATGATGTATATTTTTAGTAAAATCTAGCAACATTAATAAACTGTAGCATGAAATGTTTACAAATTTGTCAAGCCACTCCCATCTATAGAAATATAAACAATATAATACTATATCACACTTCTATTATAAAACATGGTGAACCTGTCTCAACCAAAACCTGGGGTTCAGATTAGCACTGGGTCGATGTCTGGGTCCTTCAGTTTTTTTGCAAGACCTTTGAAATTCTTCGTCAGTCGATGTGTCAACTTCTTTTACTTTTTAGCCCCTGAAGAAGGACTTTATGTCCGAAAATTTGGGCATTCTTGTTTTATTTGTTTTAAAGGTTTTATGTATTTATATTTCTTATTTGGTTTTTACCTTTTAAATGTGGCTTCACCATCCATTTATTTATCTTTTATATTTATACATAAGCCACAGTGCAACATATTTCATTTCTTTGCATTTACAGTAACTCCTAATTAGGACTTTTCAATTACATCCGGTGGAATTTTCTCCTCGAACTTCAATAAGTCCTTGGTCCTTTTTCTCCCAAATGATAAGTTTGAACAATGAAAACCTGAACAAATTGATACCTGACATAAAGGGGGGATGTTTAACCAATTTTGTAACATTCTACAGGAGAGGGTCGGTAGGACCTTTTGCGGGACAGCGGGAAAGCCCATTTATTTCAACGGGAATTCGGGAAAACCCTTAACGGGAACGGGATTTAGCCATTTTTATTTTTCGGGATGCGGGAATCACACATTTATTTTCGCGGGAATCCGGGATTTCTTGTTTTATTTGCCGGGACTTCGGGATCATACCCCCTCCTACCCCCCCCCCATCAGGAACATGAGGAATAAACAAACTTTCTGAAGTAAAGGGGATTGAGGATTGAAACCCTTGTAACACCCCCTCTGGATATGCCAATGATCCTTGATATAAATCTTTAAATTTTTTAAGAATCTAAACCTGTATAAAGTCACTATAAACTGAAATAAGCAGAGGCACCAAAGGGGCATTCTAGTGTCAAAAGTCCGAAAAGGCAACGACAAAACCGGTAAACATGAACAAGAACAGCACAAGGAAACACAAAACATAAAAACAACCGAACAGAAATCAACAACGCGAACTCAAGTCGTATACAGAACAATTTCTTCAGTCCCCAAGGAGGTTGGTTTAGACAGGTTTCCTTGTAGCTACAATAACTTTGTTAAACAAACCCCACATTCACACACATGGTATACATGTTTGAAACTTTTTAACTTAAAATAAAAGAATATTATACACAATTCAAATATCGCTATTTGAGTTCTGGACAAATTTACCTCAGGAGCCTCAATTGCTCACCTGGTCGTTAATAATACATTGTACTTAAAATTATTAATGCTAGTGTGTTTATAGCACTTAAAAATTTAAAGTAACAATCTGCAAACTCAATATTTGCCCTTTTGTTAAAAGCCATATTTAACCCTTAAAAAGCGTCATCTTACAACTCCGACTTAAGCTTATTTAAAGATAGTTACTTTTGTTCACTTTGGTATACAAAAGAAGTCAGGTATTGTAATTCCTATCAGTCATCGATCAGCATATCAGAATTGAAGTCTTCCCTAGAAGACAAATTAAGTTTTCTACAAGGGTTTTTGAATGGGAAGGGTTCCACCTTTCATGGTTAGGGTTCCATGTCATTATCATAAAAAAATCATAAAAAATTGCGCAAGTAAACTCTAAATGGTAAATCTGCAACATGTTGCAAGAGACACTTTAAATATCAATTAGCTATAAGATGGCAAAAGTATAGGGGGTATTTATTCACCAGTTCATAAATCTGTATCTAAAACATAAATGAACTTCTAATAAAGAAACAAAGAATCCTTAATCCATGGTGTACATGTGTTAATGTGTAAAGTTGTGTGTACGTGTGTGTTAGTTTCTTGTAAGGTGTTAGTGTAGTAATTTATAAGTCTAAATAACTATATTCCATTTGTTTCAATAGAAAAGCTTTCTTTATGTGAAATACACGGGATTTTTTTTTCACCTGAACTTCATGTAAATTTCATGAGAATTTCATGTGAACATAATTAACCTGTGTCATTCAGGTTATATAAATTGTTTTTTTTTTTTTTTAATAAAAATATAAGGAAGTGTTTATAATATGATTTGATAATCACTGAAAGAAAAATATAGAAATTCTGCTGTGATACCTCCTAATGTTATAATATATAAACTTTGATATGGAATATAATTATATTTTAGTAATTTTAATGCAAGATTTTGACCCTTATACATGTTAAAGACATTACTCATACTTTTATAAAATTTTCTAGTACCGGTAATTAACGCGGATCAGGACACTCCTGTTACATAAAGTACATTCCATTACATAAAGAACACTCCCATTAGATTTAGGGCACTCCCGTGACATTAAGTACATTCCATGTCATAAATTTCTATATTGGAAAAAACCTCCACTGAATGACGTAAGGGCACAACTTTTCTTTTATGCACATCTCCATAAGATGTACTTCAGTCTGACATGTAAAGTTTCATAAAAATCTAACGATCACTTTACAAGTTGGTCTTACGAGAAGTGTGGACAGACAGACACGGTTACTTCTTAAGACCCCCTTAGGTTGGTTTACAGAAGGGACTCAGGTATAATTAAACTAGCATAATGTACTATTTTTACCCAGCATTTTGACAAGCTACGTTAAAGTTCTCTAAAAAACTACTTGTTATACACAGACACATGAAAAGTTACAAAATCTTGCATTAGATTCCAAAAGTGTTATAAACAATACAAAAAAAAAGAAGTACAAAGATCTATCTATGTCTATTTTACCACATGATTCCAGCCTGTCCCATAGAACTGTAATAGTTTGATCAGAAAATTAAATGAAAAAGACTCAGAAACAGAAGTTTAAAAGGCATTGTATTAAAACAGACCATAGTTTACAAGGCATTATAAAGGAAAATTGCGGAAAAAACATTATCAAATCATAAACATGATAAAGATTAAGAAACACAGCTTACAAAGTATCGAAAAAGGAAAAATGTAGAATGATATAAAATCATAATTTTTTATAACAATTTATGGAATTTTTTATCAAATTAAGAAAATAAACACAACTTAATGAAAACTTAAAGGGAAATTTACAATTATTTAATTCTAATGAATATATAGGATAACAACAACAAAGATTCTATGGAGATATAAATTTTCAAGCTTCAATTTTTAACATGCAATTAAAACAAATTCTGAAACTAATTTTTTGTAGTCCTATTGTCCTAGCTACTTTAATTTCAACAACAAAACCTTTTTACAAGCTATTGATTATACTAAAATTTACAAGAAGAAAAAATTTAAACCACAAAATATGTATGTCTTAACAGCATAAAAATGCATGCATTTAAAACAAAACAAATAAAATAATTATTAACATTTAAAACAAAATCCTTTACAGTGTAATTTTTTTATGAAGCAAAAATATGCCCAAATAAGAAATTGAAACTGAAAGAATAGGTGTGTATTATTTAAAACTTTTAGATTTCTACACAACAAATCTTGCAGAAAGAGTGAAAGTTGTAGCTATTTTTAGTCAGAAAAAATTATTCGTCACGCAACAAGCAGTGAAATCATACCTCGTTATTGACACCTGTTCCGTAAGACTAAAAATAGACATGGGAAAAATATATATAATACAATGTGATATAAATAGACAAACAAGCTGATAAAACAGATACAGAAAAAAATATCACAACTCAACATAAGGGCTATTCCAGAAATAAATGTATGGGGGATTGGAAGGCACTTTTTTTATACCCACCATGCATAAAATTTTATTTTTTCTTCCCTCTATGTTGCATTTGAGAAATATCTAAAACTACCACCACCCATACAATTTTAATTATAGTGCCTTCCACCCCCATACAATTAATTCTGGAATAGCCCTAATATAACTTTTCTTAACACCATGAGAACACTGAAACGTTCAAACTACATGTTCTCAATTCTAAATTCATCAATTAAAAAATACAAACAATATGCAAAAACATGTGGCATTACATCAAAATGTATTTCACATTCCTTCACATTACATCACAGAAATTTAATCTTCCCAGCTGATTTATTTTAAGTATCACTGACTGTTTATGATACACAAAAATATCAGGGCATCACTGACTGTTTATGATACACAAAAATATCAGGGCATCACTGACTGTCTATGATACACAAAAATATCAGGGCATCACTGACTGTCTATGATACACAAAAATATCAGGGCATCACTGACTGTCTATGATACACAAAAATATCAGGGCATACAAAAATATCAGGGCATCACTGACTGTCTATGATACACAAAAATATCAGGGCATCACTGACTGTCTATGATACACAAAAATATCAGGGCATCACTGACTGTTTATGATACACAAAAATATCAGGGCATCACTGACTGTCTATGATACACAAAAATATCAGGGCATCACTGACTGTCTATGATACACAAAAATATCAGGGCATCACTGACTGTCTATGATACACAAAAATATCAGGGCATCACTGACTGTCTATGATACACAAAAATATCAGGGCATCACTGACTGTCTATGATACACAAAAATATCAGGGCATCACTGACTGTCTATGATACACAAAAATATCAGGGCATACAAAAATATCAGGGCATCACTGACTGTCTATGATACACAAAAATATCAGGGCATCACTGACTGTCTATGATACACAAAAATATCAGGGCATCACTGACTGTTTATGATACACAAAAATATCAGGGCATCACTGACTGTCTATGATACACAAAAATATCAGGGCATCACTGACTGTCTATGATACACAAAAATATCAGGGCATCACTGACTGTCTATGATACACAAAAATATCAGGGCATCACTGACTGTCTATGATACACAAAAATATCAGGGCATCACTGACTGTCTATGATACACAAAAATATCAGGGCATCACTGACTGTCTATGATACACAAAAATATCAGGGCATCACCGACTGTTTATGATACACAAAAATATCAGGGCATCACTGACTGTTTAT
This sequence comes from Arcuatula senhousia, assembly GCA_963971305.1. Lineage (NCBI taxonomy): Eukaryota > Metazoa > Mollusca > Bivalvia > Mytilida > Mytilidae > Arcuatula > Arcuatula senhousia. The sequence goes on along the minus strand of OZ020315.1, from coordinate 46,983,752 downwards.
GATACACAAAAATATCAGGGCATCACTGACTGTCTATGATACACAAAAATATCAGGGCATCACTGACTGTCTATGATACACAAAAATATCAGGGCATCACTGACTGTCTATGATACACAAAAATATCAGGGCATCACTGACTGTCTATGATACACAAAAATATCAGGGCATCACCGACTGTTTATGATACACAAAAATATCAGGGCATCACTGACTGTTTATGATACACAAAAATATCAGGGCATCACTGACTGTCTATGATACACAAAAATATCAGGGCATCACTGACTGTCTATGATACACAAAAATATCAGGGCATCACCGACTGTCTATGATACACAAAAATATCAGGGCATCACTGACTGTTTATGATACACAAAAATATCAGGGCATACAAAAATATCAGGGCATCACTGACTGTCTATGATACACAAAAATATCAGGGCATCACTGACTGTCTATGATACACAAAAATATCAGGGCATCACTGACTGTTTATGATACACAAAAATATCAGGGCATCACTGACTGTCTATGATACACAAAAATATCAGGGCATCACTGACTGTCTATGATACACAAAAATATCAGGGCATCACTGACTGTCTATGATACACAAAAATATCAGGGCATCACTGACTGTCTATGATACACAAAAATATCAGGGCATCACTGACTGTCTATGATACACAAAAATATCAGGGCATCACTGACTGTCTATGATACACAAAAATATCAGGGCATCACCGACTGTTTATGATACACAAAAATATCAGGGCATCACTGACTGTTTATGATACACAAAAATATCAGGGCATCACTGACTGTCTATGATACACAAAAATATCAGGGCATCACTGACTGTCTATGATACACAAAAATATCAGGGCATCACTGACTGTCTATGATACACAAAAATATCAGGGCATCACTGACTGTCTATGATACACAAAAATATCAGGGCATCACCGACTGTTTATGATACACAAAAATATCAGGGCATCACTGACTGTTTATGATACACAAAAATATCAGGGCATCACTGACTGTCTATGATACACAAAAATATCAGGGCATCACTGACTGTCTATGATACACAAAAATATCAGGGCATCACCGACTGTCTATGATACACAAAAATATCAGGGCATCACTGACTGTTTATGATACACAAAATTATCAGGGCATCACTGACTGTTTATGATACACAAAAATATCAGGGCATCACTGACTGTCTATGATACACAAAAATATCAGGGCATCACTGACTGTCTATGATACACAAAAATATCAGGGCATCACTGACTGTCTATGATACACAAAAATATCAGGGCATCACTGACTGTCTATGATACACAAAAATATCAGGGCATCACCGACTGTTTATGATACACAAAAATATCAGGGCATCACTGACTGTTTATGATACACAAAAATATCAGGGCATCACTGACTGTCTATGATACACAAAAATATCAGGGCATCACTGACTGTCTATGATACACAAAAATATCAGGGCATCACCGACTGTCTATGATACACAAAAATATCAGGGCATCACTGACTGTTTATGATACACAAAATTATCAGGGCATCACTGACTGTTTATGATACACAAAAATATCAGGGCATCACTGACTGTCCATGATACACAAAAATATCAGGGCATCACTGACTGTCTATGATACACAAAAATATCAGGGCATACAAAAATATCAGGGCATCACTGACTGTCTATGATACACAAAAATATCAGGGCATCACTGACTGTCTATGATACACAAAAATATCAGGGCATCACTGACTGTCTATGATTCACAAAAATATCAGGGCATCACTGACTGTTTATGATACACAAAAATATCAGGGCATCACTGACTGTCTATGATACACAAAAATATCAGGGCATCACTGACTGTCTATGATACACAAAAATATCAGGGCATCACTGACTGTCTATGATACACAAAAATATCAGGGCATCACTGACTGTTTATGATACACAAAAATATCAGGGCATCACTGACTGTCTATGATACACAAAAATATCAGGGCATCACTGACTGTCTATGATACACAAAAATATCAGGGCATCACTGACTGTCTATGATACACAAAAATATCAGGGCATCACTGACTGTCCATGATACACAAAAATATCAGGGCATCACTGACTGTCCATGATACACAAAAATATCAGGGCATCACTGACTGTCTTTGATACACAAAAATATCAGGGCATCACTGACTGTTTATGATACTCAAAAATATCAGGGCATCACTGACTGTCTATGGTCCTGTGTATCATGGACAGTCAGTGATACTCAGGCAGATGAGATTGAGGGAAAAGCCACTAATTACTGATCAAATTTCAATATTTTCATTGGTTGAAGATCAAGGTATGACAAGGGTATTCGTATTTTGTTTTGTTTTTTGCACAATTTTCAGAATTGACAATTATTTTTTAGGTGTTGATGTAGTTACTTGAGAAAAAGAAACAAAAGATTGTGTTTGTTTGAAATACAAATGACAACAAAGTTCCAGACAATAAATTTTGCTACGCCTGACGCGCGTTTCCTCTATTCAAGACTCATCAGAGGCGCTCTACCAAAAATATTGAAAATGCCAAACACTGTATGAATATGAAGAGCATAGAACATTATAACCAAAAATACCAAACTGGGGAACCAATTATTACTAAGATATTCAACCTACATGTATGTCTGGGGTAGGAAGAACCTTAGGGTTTAGACAATTTCGAAAATTTAGATGGATAATTTAAAGCTTTGATGTATTCTCCAACTCAAAAGTGTTGGTGCCGGAGCGGGCTAACCTCGGGGAATTTAAACTCCACCAGCAGTGCTAACCTTCAAGTGTGTTCGAAATACAAATGACAACAAAGTTCCAGACAATAAATTTTGCTACGCCTGACACGCGTTTCGTCTATTCAAGACTCATCAGAGGCGCTCTACCAAAAATATTGAAAATGCCAAACACTGTATGAATATGAAGAGCATAGAACATTATAACCAAAAATACCAAACTGGGGAACCAATTATTACTAAGATATTCAACCTATGTCTGGGGTAGGAAGAACCTTAGGGTTTAGACAATTTCGAAATTTAGACGGATAATTTTAAGCTTTGATGTATTCTCCAACTCAAAAGTGTTGGTGCCGGAGCGGGCTATCCTCGGGGAATTTAAACTCCACCAGCAGTGCTAACCTTCAAGTGTGTTCGAAATACAAATGACAACAAAGTTCCAGACAATAAATTTTGCTACGCCTGACACGCGTTTCGTCTATTCAAGACTCATCAGAGGCGCTCTACCAAAAATATTGAAAATGCCAAACACTGTATGAATATGAAGAGCATAGAACATTATAACCAAAAATACCAATCTGGGGAACCAATTATTACTAAGATATTAAACCTATGTCTGGGGTAGGAAGAACCTTAGGGTTTAGACAATTTCGAAATTTAGACGGATAATTTAAAGCTTTGATGTATTCTCCAACTCAAAAGTGTTGGTGCCGGAGCGGGCTAACCTCGGGGAATTTAAACTCCACCAGCAGTGCTAACCTTCAAGTGTGTTCGAAATACAAATGACAACAAAGTTCCAGACAATAAATTTTGCTACGCCTGACGCGCGTTTCGTCTATTCAAGACTCATCAGAGGCGCTCTACCAAAAATATTGAAAATGCCAAACACTGTATGAATATGAAGAGCATAGAACATTATAACCAAAAATACCAAACTGGGGAACCAATTATTACTAAGATATTCAACCTATGTCTGGGGTAGGAAGAACCTTAGGGTTTAGACAATTTCGAAAATTTAGATGGATAATTTAAAGCTTTGATGTATTCTCCAACTCAAAAGTGTTGGTGCCGGAGCGGGCTAACCTCGGGGAATTTAAACTCCACCAGCAGTGCTAACCTTCAAGTGTGTTCGAAATACAAATGACAACAAAGTTCCAGACAATAAATTTTGCTACGCCTGACACGCGTTTCGTCTATTCAAGACTCATCAGAGGCGCTCTACCAAAAATATTGAAAATGCCAAACACTGTATGAATATGAAGAGCATAGAACATTATAACCAAAAATACCAATCTGGGGAACCAATTATTACTAAGATATTCAACCTATGTCTGGGGTAGGAAGAACCTTAGGGTTTAGACAATTTCGAAATTTAGACGGATAATTTAAAGCTTTGATGTATTCTCCAACTCAAAAGTGTTGGTGCCGGAGCGGGCTAACCTCGGGGAATTTAAACTCCACCACTAGTGCTAACCTTCACGTGTGTTCGAAATACAAATGACAACAAAGTTCCAGACAATAAATTTTGCTACGCCTGACGCGCGTTTCTTCTATTCAAGACTCATCAGAGGCGCTCTACCAAAAATATTGAAAATGCCAAACACTGTATGAATATGAAGAGCATAGAACATTATAACCAAAAATACCAAACTGGGGAACCAATTATTACTAAGATATTCAACCTATGTCTGGGGTAGGAAGAACCTTAGGGTTTAGACAATTTTGAAATTTATACGGATAATTTAAAGCTTTGATGTATTCTCCAACTCAAAAGTGTTGGTGCCGGAGCGGGCTAACTGCAGGGAATTTAAACTCCACCAGCAGTGCTAACCTTCACGTGTGTTCGAAATACAAATGACAACAAAGTTCCAGACAATAAATTTTGCTACGCCTGACACGCGTTTCGTCTATTCAAGACTCATCAGAGGCGCTCTACCAAAAATATTGAAAATGCCAAACACTGTATGAATATGAAGAGCATAGAACATTATAACCAAAAATACCAAACTGGGGAACCAATTATTACTAAGATATTCAACCTATGTCTGGGGTAGGAAGAACCTTTGGGTTTAGACAATTTCGAAATTTAGACGGATAATTTAAAGCTTTGATGTATTCTCCAACTCAAAAGTGTTGGTGCCGGAGCGGGCTAACCTCGGGGAATTGAAACTCCACCAGCAGTGCTAACCTTCACGTGTGTTCGAAATACAAATGACAACAAAGTACCAGACAATAAATTTTGCTACGCCTGAGGCGCGTTTCGTCTATTCAAGACTCATCAGAGGCGCTCTACCAAAAATATTGAAAATGCCAAACACTGTATGAATATGAAGAGCATAGAACATTATAACCAAAAATACCAAACTGGGGAACCAATTATTACTAAGATATTCAACCTATGTCTGGGGTAGGAAGAACCTTATGGTTTAGACAATTTCGAAATTTAGACGGATAATTTAAAGCTTTGATGTATTCTCCAACTCAAAAGTGTTGGTGCCGGAGCGGGCTAACCTCGGGGAATTTAAACTCCACCAGCAGTGCTAACCTTCACGTGTGTTCGAAATACAAATGACAACAAAGTTCCAGACAATAAATTTTGCAACGCCTGACACGCGTTTCGTGTATTCAAGACTCAAAACGTAAGCTCTTTACAGTTTCTTTGCAAAGTTTACACAAATGTGTTTCTTAATTTTAATTTAAAACAAAAAATATAAAAATATGTTTTTGATCAAACTTACTATGAGGAAAATGCTGACCATAAAACATTTTTAACTGTAAGATAAGCACCAATATACACTTATCACCCACCCTTCTTCATACTAGCTAACATAAATCCACTGGCTCTTCACCCCCCTGCTCAGCTTCCTTATTATCAGAGCTATTCTACGAGACTGGACAATACATGCATGAGTCCCATGTACACTTATCTCTCTCCCTACCAGTCATCATTATTTTTCACCCACCTGTTCTTTGCCCTGCTCTCTTATTATCAGAGCTATTCTTCGTGACTGCACTTTAGTCGACAAGACATTGATGTTGTGTCATGTACACTTATCCTGCTCCCCCAAAGTCTCCCCCACCCAGTCATCAATATTTTCACCCACCTGTTCCTCACCCCTGCCCTGCTCTCGTATATTCAGGGCTATTCTATGTGACTGCTCCTTGGTGGACAGGACGTTGATGTTGTAAGCGATCAGAAAGTTTCTAGCCCCTGTCACGGTGGCTCCCCATCGTGGGTTGAACTCTGCTGGTCCAAAGTCCGGTTTCCACTCATCCTGTTGGAGCTGAAAAATATGATGGAAAGAAAAATTGAATAAATTTTTCTGAGTTTGTTCACTATACATGAGCACATAAAAAATATCTCTCAAAATTGAAAATGCCAGATTAGGTTAAACAGGAAGTAGGTGAGCAACAGACCTAAAATCAAATCCCACCCTGATGCTATATACCAATATCAAGTAGCTGTGATAAGTAGTTCAAGTTGCTGAGAAAACTGTTATGAAAAATTTTTCCCCGCAAACATGCCACTTGCCCGTCTGACTACCCAGATTTTTTCACTGCAAGAATTACGGCTAATAAATAAATTGAGCGTTAACAACAGCTACTCCCCTCGCCCATTAGCACTTTTCAAACACTAAGGCATAAAGCACAATATTGGTCACAGTACCATTAATTCACCTACATGTATACTATTAAAGACATATGTTCTAACATGTTTACTTTGATTGGCCAATATCTTTTTAAACTGATATCAACAGAAAATTTTTGGAAAGATGTCACTAGTGTCAACCCTGGATTTTATGATAAAGCTGGTCACAATCACAGATATGGACATAAGACTCCTGTAACATTGTGAGCCTATTATGTTCCTACCTTTTCTGGTAACCCTTCATATTCCCCTGATCTTATGTCTGGCAGTTTTTTCCTGGCTGGATTTTCTGTTGCCTCTCCATAAAGATAAACTGGAAAGAAAATACATGCATGTATAATGTTAACAAAAGTTTGACCGATGCATGGAAAAACTTCTGGTATTCCTATATTCACACTACATGTTGTGACGAGGAGTCCAAATCGAATAAAACAATGAGTCATAAAATTTTCACTTCTCAGACATTATACATGTAATTGTATTGGCACTTGGGGAATTGAAAATAAGTTCGTAGTATCAGAACATTTGTTATAAACTAATTTGTTATATCCACAACATTTTATGTTGAAATTGCTGGCCTTTGGTTGGGGATTTGGAAAAAAATTCTTTATGGAGCGTAAATTTGTTGAAAGCGAGTTTGTTAAATTTGAGTTTTACTGTATTAACAATGTTGTTTAGTGACTTGCATCAGTATTCTATACCTTTTTTTATTCAATTATATTATGTATGATCAAAATCAACACAAAAAAATTACAGAACCTTAATCAATAGATTATATTTACCTGGCACATCAAGTTCTAAGGCAAGTCTCTCTCCTAATTCTTTGGCACACATCACACACTCCTCCATACTGACATTTTGTACAGGGATGAAGGGGCAAACGTCCATAGCTCCAACCCTAGGGTGCTCTCCTGTAACAAAAAAATTCAAATGTTGGTATAAAAGGGGAGATAACCACATCTCCAAACCTGTAGAAGATAAATAAATCGAGCCCATGTCTAACCATGCTAATACTAAGTCAGAATCTTGAGTGCTTTTTGTTTAATAACAATTCATTGAGAAATTATAAAAGTTAAGTTACAAACTTACATTACACAATATTTTTTACCTTAGCCATGGGATTTTGAAAAAAAAACCAAATAATTCCTTTTTTGTGGGTCATTATATTTAAGATTAAATAAACTACTTGCTAGAGCATCTCTGAAATGTCTGGCGAGTCTTTTATATGACTTACAATGTAACAAAATGTGTCAATTACTGTCCAAATTTTCCCTTGTACTTTATATTATGATTTATTCATGATTTTGCTTCTTCAAACATCATGTGAACTAGTATAAACAATGTACATGTATGTCATATAAATATACATTAACATAATTATAGAATGATAAATAGTATTCACATATTCAAATGTAGATTTTATGCTACCTGTGTGTGTCCTCATGTCAATATATGTGTAGGCTGCTCTTGCTGCATTTAATGCCCCCATCACAACTGCCTCTGGGGGTCCAACAAAGGTGTATACCGTCCTGTTTGTCGAAGCCCCAGGGTCAACATCCAACAAGCTGCACCCATCAGTTCCTGCAATGGCATTGGCAATTCCTTCAATGGTCTAAAAAATAATATCATAAATAAATGAAAAATTATTACAGTAATTAAAAATAGGGCATGTAATGAGACATTAAATGATACCCGCCACGCCACTATTTTCATCAATAGTTAAAATATATTTGTATACTATACTGTATATACTATACATCTATTAGAGACATAAAAGAAATGAGTTATCTTTCTTAGACCAGAAAATTTCATCATTTCAAAATTTTGAAAATTTACAAAGTGGCAAATCTTTGGTCATCCTGAAAATTGAACTTGATCTGTATTTTATTGTACTCAACAGTTGTTCAACTTTGATGAATAAAATAATAGAAAAATTTATTAAACCAATTATGGGCCCATCACTAAGCATGTATATGCATATATGAAAACAATTGAAAACATCATACATATATAGACATATTTAACAAACAAACAAAAAGTGATCAATGAAAATAAAAACATTAATTATTATCTAATTTAGTTTTTCTCATATCAAAGCTATTATGATTTGATGTGTTTTCAAGTTATCATTCGAAAACCTTCGGGGGACGGACAAACGGACAGACTGGCAGACAAACACCAAAAGAAACTGAGGGTATAACATAATACCTTGCCACTTTGTGTGGCAGGGTATAAAATATATCAGTCAAGTGACTTTCAGGAGGTGTATGTCCCTAAGGTTTAAAAAAGTTATAGTTGAATGAAAGGCATAAGATCTCTTTATTCCGTGAATAGGATGAAGCTACATTGTGAACATGCAAAATAACAAGACTGGAGCTTGTAGATTCTCAAGAAATTTGTAATTCAAGACTGGCGCTTGCAGATTCTCAAGAAATCTTTGATCAAACAAGTTTTGTGTCACAGCAAAGTCACCCCTACAAACTTCTGAAACATGTACATGTAGACGTACAAGTACTTACACTTACAAATGTATGCAATATCAATATGTTGCAAGACTGATACCACATTAATACATGTAACTACCTGACTTCAAACATGACCAGTACATGTAAATTAAAGCAATTCCTGATTACCAACAGTAAAAGTGCAATTTTCTATATACATGATATATATATTAAAGTAGCAGTTACTGTTAAAAATAAGCCATCTTACAGGCAATATGAATTTAACCATAATTTACATGATTTAATCCAAAGAATAAGCTATACAAAAATGGAATTCTTGAGCCCCCCCCTCAAGGGCGCTAAAAAGGATGTAGATACGTGAATGCATCCCACCATATGAGACCCCTACCTGAAGCTGCATGTCAAATATCAAAAGCCTAGGATAAATAGTAACTCAGAAATCTTTACAAAAAAAGTGTGACGGACAGACAAATGACCAAATTTCTATGTCCCCATTCCGCGTTTGTGACAGGGGACAAAAAATACAATTTAGGAATTTCTATTGTCAGAGAGGTAAACAGATGGTCAGGAGAAAACTAATTTTGGCATTAAAACTTAGTCTGAGTAGAGCTAAAATAATCAAATACAACCCTACCTCTTTATTTTTTCCCTCAGAAAAATTAGGTACACATTCGACATATTTTTTCGCTTTCTTTGACATGATTAAAGTTAACTTTGTTTTATCTCTAAAGATGTTGACAAATAACTGTGGAGATCAGATCCCGTTATCTTTGTTTTAAGGACACTGTCTAATCTCTGGACTACTTAATTTTAACCTTAGGTCAGAAGATAATACATGTACATGTATATGTGTACACATGTTGGTGAATAAAAATAAGGATAAATAGGTGTGATAAATACATTGTAGCTGGATACACACTAACTTTAATTCTCAATGTCTTCAGAAAGTACCGGTAAGTAAAAATAATCCAAACAGGGGGCATGGAGCTTTACATATTACCCACAGTAAAGACTGACAATTGTCAGTGTGCTGTTTCAGTTTTTTTATTAACTTTATTATCAAGAACATGGACCACACACAAGCTTGGTAGTGCAAATCCAAGTCTGGAAGGATTCACATGTTGAAGCTTACATATATAATCATGTCAGTATAACCTAACATTTTGATTGTATTGCAACATGTACATACAGGCCATATTTTTCAAAGTCAAAGGGCAATAACTCTGGTAAAAATTGTAGAATCAAAACTAGATCAGTAACATACATGTATTGCCAATTAATGGTTTAATATTATTAAACAAGATGTTGTCAATTTATATGAGCATAACAAAGTGTAAAGTTAAACTTTAACTCATGGAAGTGTCATACTTTGTAATGTACAGGCAAGTCAACACAAATAAAGACATCAAAATTCAAATTGGCATTTGTGATTCAAGATTTTGAAGTGAAGAATCATTTATAAACTGTTCAAATATTAATGGAAAATAAAACAAGAGGCTCCCAGGAGCCTGAATCGCTCACCTGGTCTTAATGTCAACCCTTTGAAGACTTTGGTATAGCTAAATGAGCTGAATGTTTAAGCAATAAAAAGCTTTTCTCTATCTGCAATAGTTTTCATTCCAAAGCAAAAAACACTATTTTTCACCTTTAAAGGGCCATAACCCCTGAAAGGGGTCATCTGACAACTTCAACCCTAAAAAGACTTTTGTAGAGCTAATTAAGCTGAACATTTAAGCAAGCAACATCTTTTCTCTATCTGAAAAAGTTTTCTTTCTTTAGGCCAAAAACACTATTTTTTGCCTTTAAGGGGCTGTAACCCCTATAAGGGGTCATCTGACAACTTCAACCCTATGGAGGCTTGTGTAGAGCTAAACGAGCTGAACATTTATGCAAGCAACAACTCTTCTGTATCTGCAATAGTTTTCATCCTTTAGGCCAAAAATTCTAATTTTTGCCTTTAAGGGGCCGTAACCACTATAAGGGGTCATCTGGCAACTTTGACTCTATGGAGACTTTTGTAGAGCTAAATGAGCTGAACATTTAAGTAAGCAACAGCTTTTCTCTATCTGCAATAGTTTTCATTCTATAGGCTAAAAACACCATTTTTTGCCTTTAAGGGGCCGTAACCCCTATAAGGGGTCAACTGACAACTTCGACCCTATGAAGGCTTGTGTAGAGCTAAACGAGCTGAACATTTAAGCAAGCAATAGCGTTTCTCTATTTGCAATAGTTTTCATGCTATAGGCCAAAAACTCTATTTTTTGCCTTTAAGGGGCCATAACCCCTATAAGGGGTCATCTGACAACTTTGACCTTATGGAGACTTTTGTAGAGCTAAATGAGCTGAACATTTAAGCAAGCAACAGCTTCTCTCTATCTGCAATAGTTTTCATTCTATAGGCAAAAAACATGAAAAAATGCTATTTTTCACCTTTAAGGGGCCGTAATTCCCATAAGGGGTCATCTGACAACTTCGACTCAATGGAGACTTTTGTAGAGCTTTTGATGCTGAAGCAGTAGTGTGGCATCAGATTTCATCTATCTCTTATACTTTTTGATTTACAAGCCAAAAACAGTAGTCTGACCCCCCTGGTCTATTTTTAGCAACGGCGGCCATGTTTTTCGACGAATCAAAAGTCCCCACATCAGTTCTGTGAGGGATACCCTAAAGTACCACCAGACCAAATTTGGTTTGGATCTGAGCAGCCGTTTCAGAGGAGAAGAAGTTTGAAGAAAAGTTAACGACGACGACGACGGACGACGACGACGACGGACGACGACGACGGACGACGACGACGAGGGACGCCAAGTGATGGCAATAGCTCACATGGCCTTTGGCCAGGTGAGCTAAAAAGTCTTATGTTTTATCATGTTTTTTTAAAATTAACTGACACCCAATACTTATTATCAGATCTGAATATTGTATTCTTTAGAATATGTATCAATAATTAATCAACTCAATATACCGGGTATTTACTGATAACAAGAAAAAGAAAATCAATCAAGATTGCAATAAAAATGTTCTTCCGATTTTGTTTAATTGATCTGGCTGTAACGTTTCAGAAGTAATGATTTTTTTCTGTCCTAAAAGGAGTACATCCCACTCAAGCCATGTTCAAATTAAACAGTAAAAACGCATTCTTTTCAAGAATATCAATAGTACATTGTATGTCAATATAAACTTATAACATTAAGAAAATATTCATCATGTTCATGGAGAAATTTAACATGGGACATTTTCAGTTCAAGAATATCCATAAAAATGTAAAAGAGGCTAACAAAACAAAGTATGTATTAAACATTTAAACCATTTTCCACTAAAAACATCTAAATTAGAAACAAGAGGCTCCCAGGAGCCTGAATCGCTCACCTGGTCTTGATGGCAACCCTATGAAGAACTTTGTAAAGCTAAATAAGCTGAACATTTAAGCAAGCGACAGCTTTTTCTCTTTCAGCAATAGTTTTCATTCTGTGGGCCAAAAATGTGAAACATGTTATTTTAAGGGCCGTCTGACAACTCTGAATCTATAGAGACCTTTGTTGAGAGCTTAATGAACTGAACATTAAAGCAAGCAACCAATTTTCTTTTTCTGCTATAGTTTTCATTATATAAGCCAATGAATGCTTTTGTTGGGCTAAATGAGCTGAACATTTAGGCAAGCAACAGCTTTTCTCTATCTGCAATAGTTTTCATTCTACAGGCCAAAAACACAATTTTTCGCCTTTAAGGGGCTGTAACCCTTAAAAGGTCATCTGACAACGACCCTTTAGAGACTTTTGTAGAGCTAATTGAGCTGAACATTTAAGCAACCAAAAGCTTTTCTCTATCTGCAAAAGTTTTCATTCTACAGGTCAAAAACACTATTTTTCGTCTTTAAGGGGCTGTAACCCCTATAAGGAGTCATCTGACAACTTCGACCTTATGGAGACTTTTGTAGAGCTAATTGAGCTGAAATTTAAGTAAGCAACAGCTTTTCTCTATCTGCAATAGTTTTCATTCTATTGGCCAAAAACACAATTTTTCACCTTTAAGGAGCTGTAACCCATATAAGGGGTCATCTGACAACTTCGACCCTATGGACACTTTTGTAGAGCTTATTGAGCTGAACATTTAAGCAAGCAACAGCTTTTCTCTATCTGCAATAGTTTTCATTCTACAGGTCAAAAACACTATTTTTCGTCTTTAAGGGGCTGTAACCCCTATAAGGAGTTATCTGACAACTTCCACCTTATTGAGACTTTTGTAGAGCTAATTGAGCTGAAATTTAAGTAAGCAACAGCTTTTCTTTATCTGCAATAGTTTTCATTCTATTGGCCAAAAACACTATTTTTCACCTTTAAGGGGCTGTAACCCCTATAAGGGGTCATCTGACAACTTTGACCCTATGGACACTTTTGTAGAGCTTATTGAGTTGAACATTTAAGCAAGCAACAGTTTTTTTCTATCTGTATTAGTTTTCATTTTAGAAGCCAAAAACATGAAAAATGCTATTTTTCACCTTTAAGGGGCTGTAACTCCTATAAGGGGTCATCTGACAACTTCGACTCAATGGACACTTTTGTAGAGCTTTTGATGCTGAAGCAGAAGTGTGGCATCAGATTTCATCTATCTTATACTTTTTGATTTACATGTACAAGCCAAAAACAGTAGTCTGACCCCCCTGGTCTATTTTTAGTAACGGTGGCCATGTTTTTTGACCGATCAAAATTCGAAACAAAAGTTTGGTGCAGGACACCCTAAGAATCAATCATACCAAGTTTCATTGAATTTTGTTCAGTAGTTTCAGAGAAGATTTTTGAAAAATTGTTAACGGACGACGACAGCGACGATGACGACGGACGCCAAGTGATGGCAATAGCTCACATGGACCTTTGGTCAAGGTGAGCTAAAAAGGCATAGTGCATTGATGACATACTTGTATATATTCAGTTTGTCAAACCAAACACTCCTGCATAAATTTCAATCATTAATTGTTTTTACTGAATATATTAAACAAATAAAAACCATTCTGATGGATTGTACCCGAGAAAATCCCATACATGTTGTGGAACTGGAAGCATTGTAGGTTATTACAGACATGCAGATAATCTTCTTTTTCTTGTCAGACATTAAGTCCTACACAATAGATAAGTTTGCCAGACCTGCAAAAATTCTAAACCTGTCCACTTTAGCTGTAATATTTGCCAGACATAGGTCCTGCACAATGTCTTCACTTGCTGGACCTGCTGAAATTTTGCTCCCTTTGTCTGACAGGTCCGGCACTTACATGTATCTGCATCACTGGGTTAATAGCCAGTCTTGACTAGCTGAGCTAGGGAAGTACTTCTGTGGTTCAGAGGAATGGAGCCCTGTCCCCCCCCTATATGAGGCCAATTTCATGTGATTATAATTTAATCTTTAATATATTTCCCAGGATGAGAATTACCAATACCAATACCAATACCAATATTTTTATTTTCCAAATTAGGTCCCCATTAGGGCAATTACATATAACAGTCATGATTAAAACAATGTTAACATTACAGTACATAAACAAGTACATGTATACTCAATAATGTAATGAATAAAATTGAAATGTAAATATATATTTTTTTAAGTAATGATAGTGCAGATGACAGAACCAGCACTCGAAATCCGGCCAACGAAATGAAAGACTTTAACATGAACTGTATGATTTAAAATAGTGATTTAAAATAAAATTACCATTTAATATATGACAACTGGTATTCTTGACCAACCCTAGACATTGCTAGAAGAGTCATCAATTTTTGTTTTAACTAAAGCAATAATATTGTAAATATTTTATAAAAGGATATGGAGTAAATGAACACGAGACCATAACACATACATGTATGTAAACTCCAATGGCAATTAATTTTTATGAGCTATATGGCCATTTCGGAATTTTATGCCTCATCAGTAGCACTAGAACCCAAACATAAGAAATCCACAATTCAAAAACGTGTTGAAAATACCAAAAACTCAAATGAAATCCGAATAGTCTGTAATATCAGTTTGTTTCTTAAATCACTACTCTACCTTACTTTGAAGAAATACACATAACTATTCTATTTTTGCATATTTCTAATTAAAGTTTACAACCTATGGTAACATAATTTTAAAATTCAATCAAAAATAAAAATTTTAAAAATGTATAACATTACATGTCTACTCTTCCTACAATTTTGTTCATGCATAAAAATCAGTTATTATAATTTCATTTTAATCATTATAAGCCCATTAAATAGTAGTTAAAGGTTAAGATTTTGTATGGTCAAAGGGGCATAACTCTAAAAAAATCAGTTGAATGGTACTGAATCAAACAGAAATTGGATGCATTCAAGATCTTTCTACTTTATACATGTAGATAGATGAAAACATTGTTTATTTAAAAAAATATTACAGTAAGGTTATTTTGACTGACTCCAGATAACATCAAAATACTAACCACAGAGCCAACAAAAGCATATCAAAGTTGACTCAACCCCTTTTTGGATAGAACCATCAAGAATTCAAATGATTTGCCACCTAACACAGCCTTTAACAATGTTTAAATTTAAGATTTCTTAATCACTTTCCCTAATCCTGATCTTTTGAATTTTCCCCTTTTTATTCAATATACACATGATAGTCCAGACCTGTCAAGTGTCCCGCAACTCGCGTGAGACTCACGCATTTAGTAGTCAATTTGGCGGCAAATTTCTTTGATCTTTCAATTTTTTGTCAAGTCTCACGCATGCAGCTCCTAAAAACTTGACAGCCCTGGATAGTCCATTAAACATTTTGTCAAAATTTTAGTCCATCAAACATTTTGTCAAAATTTCACTTTTAAACCAAAAGGATCTTTACTGCCCATTGGCCAGCAGACTAGGACCAATTTTGAAGACTGCGACAATATTCTAGACATTGATCATGAAGACCCACAGCTTACCTCATTGAACCATAGACCTGTATATTGGAATGGATTTGCAAATTGGTGAAATCTCACAATATCTCATGCCAATTAACGAGATTTCGTACAAAATAAACACTTTGAAATGTACAACTTTATACTGTAATATCTCAAAAACCATAAAAAATTCACAAGTGATTCTTTTTTACAGCCATTCTAAAATGTGTTAAGATTTTATATGTGTTAAAATTACTTTAATAACCTTCAGCACTTTAGAGGAGTATCAAAAGTGCCCATGCTAACCTAGTTTTCATGAAAATACAATATTTTACAAAATTTTCAAAAAGTTTTCTCTTTAAATTGTCACAAAAAGTTTATTCCTCAACCAAATTAAATGAAATTTTCATACAGATATTCCTTTATCTTTTCTCTGTTTAATGCAATTTATTCTGATTAATTCCATTGAAAGGCATAAAAGTAGTTAGAAAAATAAACAAACTCTCATTTATAAACCAGTGATATTTTCACACATATACTGGACAATTAACAAGTTGCAAATCTATTTATATACAGGTCTATGATTGAACTCATCTGCATTTTGCATTCATTTTTTTTTTAAATTAACCAGCTGTTAAATGTCATTTCATTTAGTAGCAGACATGGTTCAGAAATAGTACGTTGTAGACCTAAGTTTTAAGAAATTCTGTGAAAAGCTTTAGCAGTTCATGAAGTGGAGTGTTCCAGCCTGGGTAGCACCTATACAAGTGTAACGGGACAGATTTAATACCTGTGTTCTAGGTAATATAAAGCCGCAAGGTATTGACTCAGTTAGAGGTTTAAATCTTTAGCTCATTTGGGAACGAGCTGGCTTGTCAACGGGGTAACCGGAGAGCATGATCCTCGGTGACAATGGCGAGGACCATGCTCTCTGGTTACATTTGGCGTCTAAGTATGTGTGTGTGTGTACAAATGTAGGTGTATAATGCCCTTTATTGACGCACCTGGCCATGTAGGGCGGTCAGTTTTTATGGTGGAGGAAACCAGAATAACCTGCGAAAACCATAACTTGGGCAGGTAACTTAATCACGAATACAAATGGGACTCAAACACCAGCTGAGAGGTGATCGGCTAGTGATCAATAGCGTGGTATTTAAGCAAGCACCTTAAACTACTCTGCCACCCAGGCCCCAGCGTCTAACTAAAAAACCCACAGTGTTTAGAGAGCTAGTTGTGAATTATAAAGAGTTGTTTTTTGAGATATGAAAACTCTTGAGGAGGGGGAAGTGTAATATAGGATACGGTTTAAAATCTTGCATTCTAGTAGGTAATATAAAGCCAACAGGCATGTCACTAGGGCGACCTGGTTGAAGTCCTCAGTGACGGTGCAGTGAATCATGCTCTCCAGTTACACATGCAAAATTTTGGCAGCCAAAGAAATGGTTAAAACAGATTTTTATGTTTCGCTTTTGTCTCATAGATAATGCATTAATATAGGACAGACTTTGTGTCACATGTAGTGATGTACATTTGTTCTATTCAAATGTACAGTAATAACATCCACATCTAAATGTGTCTTGTAGCTGCCAGGATGCAGAATTTGTAAAAGTAAAAACTAGAAATATTTATCAATCAATTGCATTTTTTTGTATGTACCTCTTTACATCTTCCTTCTGAGAAGTTGGGTACGCATTCCACAATTCTTGGCATTTTGGTTGCTCTGGTATCAGAATGTAGATATATCGATCTATAACGCAAAAAGCATGTCTTAATCTACCTGAGCGTACTTGTTGCCAATCGCAGGTAGATACTTCCGGTAACCCGGCGAGTAAAACGTCATTGATTTTTGTGTACTTTTTCACACGAATTTTGCAACGTTTCAGCTTTTGTTGTCAATACGTTTTACACAGGACACCATCTTATCCAAGTTTTGTAAACATCCTATGTAGATTTTACCAAAAGATTGCAGGGTTACCTTTTGCACGTTGGAATATCAAATGCTTTAGGGTAAATTGTGTCGTCTGCACATCGAAATGCACATAAATATTTTTGCATATGGGTAGAATACAAAATTGTGTCACACTCACAGAGAAAAAAAAACAACTTCCTCCTACACAGAGACTACAAACCTCTACAAAATACAGCTAAATAATTTCAGGTCAAAGTCTAGTCCAGGTTATCTTGACGTCTCTCTGGATTTTTTGTAATCCCCAGGGACGCAAGATGGCATACCAGAAAAAAATAGAATAGACCGCATTGTAGCTCCACCCAATCAAAGATGTCAAAGGAGCTACGTTATTTTACTAGATGAATGTGGTCTCGGGACTGTTCGTACCGAAACCCGTTCGTACCTAGGATCGTTTCGTACCTAAACTTGTTCGTACCGGGTCGTTTCGTACCGATTTTATAAATAGATGAGTCGTTTCGTACCGATCTTTCAAAAGTATTTGTTTTGTATTTTTTTAACTGTTCTATTGTATTTTCCAGCTCTAAACGTTTAACCGTAAAAAATAAATATTTTAAGAATTTTGCTAAGTTTACCGAGGACCAGAGCCAGAGTTTTTTGTTTTGTTTTTAGTGTAACTATGATTGTTTCTCTTTTTCTTTTTCAGTTCTATAACGTTACCATTAGTATTTTGCATGGATAGTCATATGAGATCGATACTTATAAATACTTATTCAAGATTTTCCAAGTCGCTATATTTGGAACACTGAATCAATTCAAAAATTTCAAGAATCACTAAATCATCCTGTTATTCAAAATGATATTAAATCTTTCTTAAATACTGACATCAACCCAGATGAGACAAGTATTACTCAAGCAGCAAATAAAATTCAAAATATTCTAGATAATGTATGTAAACTATCTCTTCGAAAAAAGTCAAAGAAAAAGTTGAAAAATAAAACAGCAAATAAAGAATGGTTTGACTCTGATTTAGAAAAAATGAAAAAAATGGTAGATGATAAAGCAAAACTCATGAACAAATATCCTAAAGATCCGCTGGTTAGAGGGTCTTTCTTTAAATTGAACAAGAAATATGCAAAATTAAGAAAAACTAAAAAAAGGGAATTTAAAACACAAATAATGCAGCGTCTTGAAACGATGAATTCAAATAATCCAAAAGAATATTGGACTCTTGTGAATCATCTGCGAAACAACTCTAAGGAAACACCAGAGAATAATATAGAAGGAAAAGAATGGTTTGAATACTTTTCCAATCTGGCAAGTGTTAAACCAAACTTTGATACTAAACTTACAGAAATAGAAGAAAAAATAAAATCTCTACAAAATAAAGAGATTATTAATTCACTTCTTGACAGAAAAATATCTAACCAAGAACTGGATAAGGCTCTTAAGAAACTAAAACATGGCAAGAGTTCTGGATTAGACAGCATCAGTAACGAAATGCTGATAACATCAAAACCAGTCTTACAGGGATCAATTTTAAAATTATTTAATGCTGTATTTACATCAGGTTTATATCCTGATCTTTGGTCTTGTAGCTATATAAGACCAATCTTCAAGTCAGGAGATAAATTGAAACCAGAAAATTATCGTGGAATAGCTATAAATAATAGTCTAGGAAAACTATTTAATATAATATTAAATAATCGACTTAATGAATATTTAGAAGAAAATAATCTTATTCATGAGACTCAAATTGGCTTTTGTAAAAAGGCAAGCACAGCTGACCATATATTTGTTTTAAGATGTATAATAGAAAAATACCTAAAGATTGGTAGTAAGAAACTCTTCGCATGCTTTGTAGACTTTCGCAAAGCATTCGACACAGTTATTCATTCAGGGATTTTTTACAAACTTTTACTGAATAAAATTAATAGCAAATTTTATAACATCATAAAATCTATGTATTCCAAAGATATGCTGTGTGTAAAAATAGGTGATAAAATAACAAATTTTTTCTCCTCAAAAGTAGGGGTGAGGCAAGGTGATGTTCTTAGCCCCAACCTGTTTAAATTTTTCTTGAACGATTTACCTTTTGAGCTAGAGCGAAACACAAACTCTATATTGATAGACAATAAAAAGATTCCCTGTTTGTTATACGCGGATGATTTAGTGCTTCTGTCAGATACAAAAGATGGTCTACAGAGTAAACTAGATTTATTGAATGAATATTGTAAAGAATGGTGCCTAGAAATTAACTTTACTAAATCTAAAGTCATAATATTCAATAATAATGGAAAAGTTATAAAAGATAGTTTCCGTATAGGAGACAATTTTATTGAATGTGTTAAAGAGTATAAATACCTTGGTTTAATTATTGAAAACACAGGGAAATTTAATGAAGCCAGAAAACAACTTTATAAGAAGGGTATGAAGGCATGTTTTAAAATGTACAGTGATTTAAAATCTGCTACTTCCAATGTTAAACTTTATCTTCATTTATTTGACCATTGTATTAAACCTATTTTGCTGTATGGTTGTGAAAATTGGGGTGTTGTAAATGTAACTGAAAAAAGGAAATCCTTATCATTGTATGACATTTTTAAAGACTGGGAAGCAGAAAAGCTAAATATAAAATTCTGCAAATATGTTTTAGGGGTTTCAAAACAATGTACAAATATTGGTGTTTTAAGTGAGTTAGGAAAATACCCCTTATATGTAGATATTATCAAACATTTTTTGTTATATTGGTATAAGCTAGAACACAACCCCAGTGAGTTACTACAATCTGCATACAATGAGTACAAAAACAATCTTAAGACAGGTAGTAGCTGGTACTCCACATTATTAGCTCACCTGGACCGAAGGTCCATGTGAGCTATTACCATCACTTGGCGTCCGTCGTCGTCGTCTGTCGTCTGTCGTCGTCTGTCGTCGTCGTCGTCTGTTAACAATTTTTCAAAAATCTTCTCCTCTGAAACTACCAAACAGAATTTAATGAAACTTGGTATGAATGATCCTTAGGGTGTCCTGCACCAAACTTGTGTTTTGATTTTTGATCCGATAAAAAACATGGCCGCCGTTACTAAAAATAGACTAGGGGGGTCAGACTACTGTTTTTGGCTTATAAATCAAAAAGTATAAGAGATAGAGGAAATCTGAGGCCACGCTACTGATTCAGCATCAAAAGCTCTACAAAAGTCTCCATTTGGTCAAAGTTGTCAGATGACCCCTTATAGGGGTTACGGCCCTTTAAAGGTGAAAAATAGCATTTTTTCATGTTTTTGGCCTACAGAATGAAAACTATTGCAGATAGAGATTAGCTGTTGCTTGCTTAAATGTTCAGCTCATTTAACTCTACAAAAGTCTCCATAGGGTCGAAGTTGTCAGATGACCCCTTATAGGGGTTACGGCCCCTTAAAGGTGAAAAATAGCCATTTTTCATGTTTTTGGCCTACAGAATGAAAACTATTGCAGATAGAGATTAGCTGTTGCTTGCTTAAATGTTCAGCTCATTTAGCTCTACGAAATTCTCCATAGGGTTGAAGTTGTCAGATGACTCCTTATAGGAGTTACGACCCCTGAAAAATAGCGATTTTTCATGTTTTTGGCCTACAGAATGAAAACTATTGCAGATAGAGATAAGTTGTTGCTTGCTTAAATGTTCAGCTCATTTAGCTTTACAAAATTCTCCATAGGGTCGAAGTTGTCAGATGACCCCTTATAGGGGTTACGGCCCCTGAAAAATAGCGATTTTTCATGTTTTTGTCCTACAGAATGAAAACTATTGCAGATAGAGATTAGCTGTTGCTTGCTCAAATGTTCAGCCCATTTAGCTCTACAAAATTCTTCATAGGGTCGAAGTTGTCAGATGACCCCTTATAGGGGTTACGGCCCCTGAAAAATAGCCATTTTTCATGTTTTTGGCCTACAGAATGAAAACTATTGCAGATAGAGATTAGCTGTTGCTTGCTTAAATGTTCAGCTCATTTAGCTCTACAAAATTCTCCACAGGGTCGAAGTTGTCAGATGACCCCTTATAGGGGTTACGGCCCCTGAAAAAAGTGATTTTTCATGTTTTTGGCCTACAGAATGAAAACTATTGCAGATAGAGATTAGCTGTTGCTTGCTTAAATGTTCAGCCCATTTAGCTCTACAAAATTCTTCATAGGGTCGAAGTTGTCAGATGACCCCTTATAGGGGTTACGGCCCCTGAAAAATAGCCATTTTTCATGTTTTTGGCCTACAGAATGAAAACTATTGCAGATAGAGATTAGCTGTTGCTTGCTTAAATGTTCAGCTCATTTAGCTCTACAAAATTCTCCACAGGGTCGAAGTTGTCAGATGACCCCTTATAGGGGTTACGGCCCCTGAAAAAAGTGATTTTTCATGTTTTTGGCCTACAGAATGAAAACTATTGCAGATAGAGATTAGCTGTTGCTTGCTTAAATGTTCAGCTCATTTAGCTCTACAAAAGTATAGGGTCAACATCAAGACCAGGTGAGCGATTCAGGCTCCTGGGAGCCTCTTGTTATTATATTGTAATAAACTTAACCTGGATTTAAATGTATGTAGAGAAATGAGTAAAAATAAATTTAAATTATCACTATTAAAATGTTTAAGGAATAATTTTTTGAGTAGTTGGAATAATATAAGGAACAGTACCATAAATGATTCTGGAAAACTAGATACTTATTTTGGATTCAAAAGTATTTTTTCCTTTGAAGAATATTTAAATATTAGTAATTTTGATAAAAGAAAAATTATTACTAGATTCAGATTAAGCAATCATAAACTACGTATTGAGCTTGGTAGACACGAACGAAGACCAAACATTAATTCTGGAAAATTAGAAAAATTAGCAAGAACAGACAGAATTTGTCTTTATTGTAATACTGGAAATATAGAAGATGAAATTCATTTTTTGTTAACATGTCCTTTATACTCTAGTTTGAGATCAGATTTTCTAAACACTTTACAAAATAAATTCCCTTCATTGATATCGCTTAACTCTATTAGCTTATTCTGTTGGATAATGACAAACGAAGACTATGATTTTAACTATAAACTGGCTGAATTTTTACAAATATTATATGAAAAAAGAGATAACATTAACAAATAGAGATGTATGTGTAATTTAACATCATGATGTCATATGTAATTGTCTTTTGTTACAATACTTGTGTATTTTTATGTTTTGTTTCATTGTAATCATTGATATACATTGTGATTGTCATGCTCTACATAGGGCCCTATGATTGGAAATAAAGATTTGTTATTTATTATTATTATTATTTATTCATTCGGTAATTGTTTGATCATTTAACAACAATTTGCTTTCTTTAAAAAAAAGAGAAAGCAAACGCGAGCTTTATGTTTTTGCTGTCTTATGAGCAAGATTTTATTGATGAAAATAAATCTTAAAGGTTGAGAAATGTTTTGATGAATATTTTCTGTACATGCAGCAAACATTTATCAAGACGACTTTAAATTTTGTGATTGTGTTCGTGTATTTTAGTGGTTTTGGTCATTTCTTTTATTTAGTTATGCTCAAATTATTAATATATTCCAACTTAAATATCACAATCTTTCTACAAAATGCGGCAAAATGTTCTTACTAAATAGGTCTAAATAGGGTGGAAACGACTCAGTTGTAGGTACGAAACAACCCGGTGCGAAAAGACCCAGTACGAACGGGAATCGGTACGAAACGACCCGGATTCGATGAATGTGGGCAGTATGCTTTCGGGACACATCGTCCATCAGTGTTCTCCTTTTTTCAAAAAGGTAAGGTGGGTGTTTTGAAAAACCACTTACCAACCGGGTTTTTTTCTACTGCTAAATCCTTATCAATTTGGACCCCCCCCCCATTGTTCTGAGGACCCCCCTTATTTTAAAAATTCTGGATCTGCCCCTGAACCCCTTTATCAGAGAGAGTGATTGTTTTAATAAAACCATAAAATGCACATTATATATGGTATACAAACAAAGATACAGTAAAAATAGCCTTAATTAAATCTAGGCTATTTTAAGAATTTTCTTTTCTTTTTTCTTTAGGCTAGAGTTATCTTTCTTTTCCTATAAGTTAGCCAATATGTTAATTTTCCCGCCAAAAAGTCACATGATCACAGCTCAAATGTAAACAAACACACTTGATCCTTCATTTGCATTGTTTACCTTGTCAGCAAATTTCTTTTATGTTTGCTGGTCACCTATCGATCTGTGGTTTTAATTGGCTTGGGTTATAAAAGTGTCACTCAATGTCTTCATTTAATTACAAAATGATGTAGTAACAAAAGACTTAATTAAACATTATTTTTTTTTTGAAAATTGCCGACCACCTTACCAAAAGGAAAGGTGGTCGGCTCTGGAAAAAAGGTGGTCGGCACACCCGGCTTAAATGGCGAATGGAGAACACTGGTCCATACTATGACTTTGGCTACAGACACTTCGTCCATAGACACATCCACCCTAGTAGAGGTCAGCCATACTGTGTTAGGACATACACCTCAGCCAAGGTTTTAAAAATGGGACTCGTACATGATTTTAAGGGATTATTTTGATGAGTTTTTTGACAAATTGATTTTTTTCTCTTGGCATCCAGACCTGTATATTAATTAGATCATAATTATATTTTCGTTAATTAAAAGTATCATATTATCTGTCAGTTAAAACAATTTGATTAATACATTTTGAAAAAAAGTTACTAACAATTTACTAAGAATATAGACTAAATCCCAATATATACATCTGAGATCTACATAGTATGGCCGAGGAGTCCTATGGGTGAAATAAAGTGTGGCCAAAGTGTCCAAATACCGGCAGTATATGGGAAAAGAGAAGAGGAGAAGAAGATGGCATCATATTATTTGGACTAGTCAGAGTCCATCAAAATTTGAATATAACGTTTAAATTACATATTGCATAATGCACACATATCAAACAATGATTTGAATTTCTCTCTATGTACACAAAGGTACATGTATACCACACTGACCTTTCAAAGATATAGTAAATATTGTATTAATTGTATTTGATCATCCCAGTTCGGTTATTTTGTTATCACCTTTATTTCTGATAACTGCACTTACTGGTCTACATTATTCTGTTCATGCCATTGTCTGGTTGTTACTAATGATGTTGCAATTATGTCATGTTTGTTGAATGTCATGAATGTATATTATTTTTTTTACTTTTTTCAGGTGAAACTGATGCAACGATGGTTCGTCCAGTAAAACGCAGACATTCCTCGGTGGTGAAGGCCAAAGCCTTGATCAATGCCATCCGTTACATACGGCAGCAAAAACAGATTCCTAACTTAGAAAGGATTCAAAAGTACATGGCACGTGTGTACGACACCAAACCAGCCGAGACAGAAAAGCAGCTTCAGTACACCTGTAAAGATGGGCTGATAGTATCCTACACGACTCTGGGTAAAAAGGGAATGAAGACTGGAATAGAACAAGAAGGTTACAGGATACCTGATGTTGAAGAACTCCCAGTAAGCAAGAAATGATCTAAAATTTAAAAATTGTCAGATCAGAACCAAAAAAAAACAATCACCGAGGGTTCTTCATAGGCCTTTCTAGCATCCTTGCAATGTGATGCTATCTAAAATTATCCTAAATTCCTTAGTATATTATAAAGGGAATGTGATGCTATAATTTCAAACCAGAAAATGACATCATATTACTGTAAAAACTGGAGAATACAGAAAAATAAATCATCATCAACAAGTAAAATGAGCTCAAACATTTTCAAGTTTAGGCCACGCCGAATTAATTACTTGTTCGTCGGACCGCCCGCATGTGAAATTGTTTCCTTAAGAAAAAAATATAAATTTCTTCCGCCCGCATTTACCGGAAACCCGCCCGCGTCCGGAGCCGGAAGTCGTGTTCAAAATTTTTTTTTATCTCCGCCTTTGACAAATATTTGTCTTTTGCAAAAGTAAACAACCAAAAAATTGCCGATTTTCAATCATG
Source organism: Arcuatula senhousia (assembly GCA_963971305.1). Taxonomy (NCBI): domain Eukaryota; kingdom Metazoa; phylum Mollusca; class Bivalvia; order Mytilida; family Mytilidae; genus Arcuatula; species Arcuatula senhousia. The sequence continues at coordinate 46,958,039 of OZ020315.1, read as the reverse complement.
TACTCTTAAAAACTTGACTCTGTTTTGTCTAATCGCTTTTTAGTTAAGTTAAGTGCTCCATTATTGGAGATACATTCAGGATAAAAGACGTTAAACTTAAACGGTTGAAACTACGTTTCATTCCCCTCAAACAAAACACTCCGATGAAAACAATGAAATCTGTTGCCACAAAGTAAAAGTATTGTTACAAAATACGGCAATTGCATGTCTAATGGAAGACTCTTACATTGATTTATTAAAATACATTCATAACATTCAAAGAATGCCATATACGATGTATAGTCGACCCCTTTTATTGATAGATTCAAGTTCCTGTGGTATTTTTCCTCGGATGACCTCAGTTATACATATAAAAACAACATGGTTCAAATTGAAACCCTAACTTATGTGTAAGGACAATAATGGAATATCAATGACACCATTTATGAACATCCAATTCACCATTGACCAAGGATTGTTTTGTAATATTTTTTTAATAAATATTTACAAATTGTTATTGTTGTTTTATGTTTTTTTTGTTGTGAATAAAGATAGGAAGTTGTTTTTCTTTTTAATATTTTATCTTAAAATTATGCCTTGCCAGCAAGATTTTGGGACATAGTCATACTTGTTTGGTGTAATTGACTTTCTCTTGGTCTGCTTGTGGCTATTGATAGAAAGCCAAGACAGCAAATCTTCAGAGAAAAAAACAACTAAAGACAACAATTTCCTGCTTAAATAATATATTAATCAATTGGAAAAGCCATAAACCACTGAGAACAAGCATTTGTTATACTTTGAATAGAAGTTTTTTAATATTTCACTTATTTTCTTCAAAAATAAAAATAATCGCTCGCTCGCCTCACTTTTACATTAAAAACCAGAAAAAAAACTTTTTAAAAATTTAAAAACAAGTCGCTCGCCTAAAAAAAAATCAGTCGCTCCTAAAAATCAGATTTTCAGAAAAAAAATTAATAAAAATAATTTCGCTCGCTCGCTCCTTTTTTAAAAAGTCAAAATCCAAAGAACAAGAAATTAATTCTGTGTGGCCTTACTTGCATTACTAAATTTTTGTTCAGAGAAAAATACTTTACTCTTACAAGTTAATTTTTAATTACTTGAAACAGTAATATTCTGTTTACTTGTTTAAGTGGGATCTCTGACTGACAGGGGCCCATATTGTACATAGGATTCAATTTGAATAATGTCTATCACTCACTGACTTCCTGTTTAACAAAATCTGACCATTTCTGTTTTTGACCCATTTTCCTGTTAATTTTTTCAGAAATCTGACCACGACTGGTATTGTTTTAGCTGTCACAATGTGGGAGAAGTTTTGCCGTGTTCAGACTGCTGGAGAGTATTTCACCCCAGCTGTACTAAGGAGGAATGGACTGGTCCTACATTTACATGCACAATTTGTAGGGTAGGTATCATGTGAACACACAGGAACAAATGACAGTTTCAATATGAACACACTGGAAAATGACAGTTTCTGCTCATAGCTGCCCAGTTTTATGAAACATCTAAATATTTTAGGATATGCTCATCTTTAATTCTCTATAGGAATTAGTCCTCTGCGGTAATCAATACTCAATTTCTGATGTTTTATGAAGCCTAGAAACACATATTTTTATGGATTACATGTTTATGTATGATTAGCTCACTCAAGTTGAGATCAATTTTGGCGATCTACTTTTAAAACACCGAACACTAAAGTATTTGTATTGATAGTGTTACAGGTTTAGTTTAAAAGATTTGATTGTGCTAGATAATAGTAAACATGGTAAAGGCATGCACATGTACACCAGTACTAAATAGAATTATTTATTTATTTCTGGTTTTGAACATTTTTGTCATCAAAATTTGTAACTTTAAGAATTTTGCCTTGATAACTAATTATCATGAAGACTGTGAAATTATACTTTACAATTTTAAGCCTTTAATTCAATGATTTTGGACTTTGAAAAAATATTTAGCAAATGATTACAAAGTTTATGTAACCATTTACTCAAACAGTTTAATGAATATACCACAGTTAAATCCATTTACTTTGTTATGTTTTTGCATGTTGCCCACCCAAGCATGTTTGCAGTGAAAAACAAAAATAATAACTCACAGAAATGTAAATGTGCCTTTTACGAAAAAGTAATTTTGATTTCCCTTTTGTCTTATCAGTAAATATTTTAATAGAAGTTAAAGTGTATGTCATTAAATTGTTTTTTTGTTTTGTTTCCCCTTTTATCTAACAGGAAAAGCAGGTAAAATTGTTGATATTTTTTCTGTTTCATTACTTTGCTTACAAGTTTTATATCATTGCTTATTCTTCTTTATGGACATCATCATCAATCTGTTTCTTCATTTTGTTGTTGTAATTGTTGTACATGTTTTTCTTTGAGCCTCCATCATATTATTTTAAAACACATTCACAAACCACAAAAATAAAACCCTCAAATATTTTTCACATTATTACCCAAATACCACCAAAATAAGTAAAAGCATGGTAAATTTTATTTCTTTTATCTGTTTCCTGAATTTTTCTGGATAAAATCTGATGGGCTACATTTGTTAGTAAGAGATGCAAGCAGTGGTTTCCTAGCCTTCTACTTTAACTCTGTGACCTGCTACTTTTGCCAAAAATAAAGGAAATGTTATTGAAATCAACCTTTTACTTCACAATTTTAGCCTTCTTCTTCAAAATATAAGGAAAACCCTGTGCAAGATATCATAAAATGTCTTTATTGGCATGCCCTGTCTACAAAAGTAGAAGGACATATGGAGTTCAGATTCGTTCATACATTGTTCTCAAAATCAGGTTTAAGTTACTTGACCATGGAGAAAGTATAGTATGTGGTATCACCATGAAACTTTATACACACATATACATCAAGATATGAGTGTACGAAAATCAGCATAAAATGTAACCTCTTTACATCATCTTCATGGTTTAGTGAATGCGTAAAAAAGCACATGTTGTAAGATGGAACATTACATCTTTTGTACATATTTTGTATGATTTTTAAAACAATTAGAATATTGTTTAATACTTTGTCTAGTTATAGTTTCATTTCTTTTATTATTACAATTCATGATTGCTTTGAATTGCCACTGCTCAATGTTGCATACTAGGCCTATTTATATTTAAGTGCACATGGACTAGCATATTGATCATGTTGATTTTACTAATGTATCATACATGTATCATACATAAATAAAAATTGCACACTGCATTACACATACTCGGTATTCTGTGCATTTATAAGTAGAAGTTAGTTCATTTTTGCTTGATGTAATGGAGATCTTATAACTTTCAAATTTGAACATTATTAACATGATAAAAATAATAAAATCATAATTTTTTTGCCAACAAATTTTCTATAGTTTTAAATAGCATTGTTGAACATTTCAAGAATGTTATTACTTCATATTTTCAGAATTTCTGTCAGATACTGTAAATGTACTTATTTTCATGATTTCACCTTAGTCCGCAGGTACTTAATTTCACAAATTCTGCTCATTATTCTATTCATTTCATTTCGCGAAAAATGCTTGACCACAAAATCCATGAAAATAAATACCTCACGAAAATAAGTATGTTTGCAGTATTAGAACTCCTTTAAATTTTCCCATCTAATTACTAAATATGATATTTGTGCACTACATTTTTGGAGACTGCTAATTAAAACTATTAAACCTCTCTGTAAATTTCTGATATAACTTCATGGAGATAATGATAAAAATTTCATGTTTTCTTTCCTGCTTAATGTTTTATACCATACATCATCTATCATTATACCCCCGCTTCGAAGAAGAGGGGGGTATACTGTTTTACCCTTGTCCGTTGGTCCGTCCGTCCGTCCGTCCGTCCGTTCGTCCGTCCGTAACAAAACTTCCGTCGCAGTTTTCTAAGCAACTACATGAGATAGAGTTTTGATATTTTGAATATAGCTTTATCCTATAGTACCATATGGTGTATACCGATTTTATGCTCCTAGGTAGTTTACTTCCTGTTTACCGAATACTTAGGTTTTTACACATAATGGACATAAATGCAAAATTTCCGTCACATTTTCCCAAGCAACTACATGAGATAGAGGTCTGATATTTTGTATATAGCTTTATCCTATAGTACCATATGGTGTATACCGATTTTATGCTCCTAGGTAATCTACTTCCTGTTTACCGAATACTTAGGTTTTACACATAATGGACATAAATGCAAAATTTCCGTCACATTTTCCCAAGCAACTACATGAGATAGAGGTCTGATATTTTGTATACAGCTTTATCTTATAGGACCATATGGTGTATACCGATTTTATGGACGTAGGTAGACTACTTCCTGTTTACCGAATACTTAGGTTTTTACACATAATGGACATAAATGCAAAATTTCCGTCAGTTTTCCAAGCAACTACATGAGATAGAGGTCTGATATTTTGTATATAGCTTTATCCTATAGTTCCATATGGTGTTTAGTGATTTTATGTTCCTAGGTCAACTACTTCCTGTCTGCAGAGTATTCAAGCTTGTATGCATGTCTTAGTTTGGGGAGCGGGGGTATCACTAGTGAGCATTAGCTCACAGATTTACTTGTTTGATCAAGTGTACATTGTCAAGCATTTCAATCATGAATCATAAATTCTTGGCTATAACAATAATTCAGGAATAATAATCCCGTAAAAAAAAATATTTTACTTCATTTTCAGCAGCTACTTGTTTTCATGTCTGTATTTAATTGTGACACATTTTTCTGTTAGAGTTATTGCCCTTTGACCATGTCCCATATGTTGTCACTGATTTCCAATATACTCCAAGTTAACATTTATTTTATAAAGAAGTAATAAGAGTTGAGTTATTTCGGTGTTTATCAAAACTTTGTATAAGAATTTAACATCTTTTTATTAAAAAAGCTGATTCATTGGTTGTTTTTTTATGCCCCCGCGACGACATGTCGGGGGGCATTAAGTTTTACTCATGTCCGTCCGTCCGTCCGTCCGTACGTCCGTACGAATTTCCGTCAAGCTTTTCTCTGTAACCATACATGAGAATGATTTGAAACTTGGTAGGATGGTTGAGTATGACAAACTATACGTCCTAAGCGATTTTGAGACCTGCCGGACATCTACTTCCTGTTTGGGACTTAGGCCAATGTTAAAATATGTGAACATGACTATGAAAATTTCCGTCAAGCTTTTCTCAGGAACCATACATGAGAATGATTTGAAACTTGGTAGAATGGTTGAGTATGACAAACTATACGTCCTAAGCGATTTTGAGACCTGTTTGACATCTACTTCCTGTTTGGGACTTAGGCCAATTTTAAAGTATGTGAACATGATATGAAATTTTCCGTCAAGCTTTTCTCATGAACCTTACATGAGAATGATTTGAAACTTGTTAGGATGGTTCAGTATGACAAACTATACGTCCTAAGCGATTTTGAGACCTGTTGGATATCTACTTCCTGTTTGGGACTTAGGCCAATGTGAAAATATGTGAACATGATATGAAAATTTCCGTCAAGCTTTTCTCAGGAACTGTATACCAGAATGTTTTGAAACTTGGTAGGATGGATCAGTATGACAAACTGTATGTCCTAAGCAATTTTCAGACCTGTCAGAAATCTACTTCCTGTTTGGGGCCAGCGGGGGCATCCGTGTCCCATGGACACATTCTTTCTTTATTTTCAACTAACCTTTAACCTCTTTTGTTACCAAGGAGATTGAGGCAAGTCACCTGATAGAAAGTATACAAACTCTATATATTGTTGATGAGGTATTCAAGTTATATACTGTTTATCCAGAGAAGGTTTATAGCTTCGTAATCATAATGAAAGAATTGGCTGTGATCTTCAGAATTAGCGGGTTAATTTTTGGCCAGATTTCACAGGTGAAAAATCCGGGTTATAAAATGGTGAATGTCGGGCGGGCGGGGAATTTTTTGTAACAGTTTTCTCAGCAACTACTAATCACAGCTACTTGATATTTGGTATACAGTATCGGGGTGGGGTCCCCATAACATGGAATATGATTTCAGGTCTGTCGCTCACCTACTTCCTGTTAAATAAATTCCGGCCATTTTTGACTTTGACAGATTTTTTAAAATGCATTGCTTGATTAAAAAGTTTTTAAAATTTTCACTTCATTTCTTTGATAGATTTTACCTTAAATGCCCAACGTGGGCCTTCCTGACTCCGTCACTATTTCAGTTTTTGTCTGAAGATCACGGCTAATATTTGAGGTATAAAGCTACAGTTCTTAATTGAGGGACATGGAGAAAAGTTGTTAATATTTATTGATGCATGATAATGTATTTTTTAGATATTTTTATGATAATTGTTGGTTATTACACTGCATGCTAAAGTGTTATTTTTCATTTATAATTATTACTATGTATGTCAATATTTGATGCTTTTTATGACCAATCTACAAAAGTAGGTGGAAATTTAGTGTTTGGTCTATTTGTCCATCCGAAAAGTTGCGAGATGGGGCATTTTGCCTTTGTTATTTGGATATATTCTTGTTATTCTTGTTATTATATCATTTAAAACATGTTAACAGCCAGATGTTCATAATAACAAGTCTTGTGTTTTGATGGATATACAAAATGTACACTGCATTTTAGTTGTCCTTTCTTAGTCTTTAAAAGCTCTTTGTCCTCTTTGTGTTAATGTTGCTGAAATGTTTTGTGAATGATAAAACAGAAAAAAACAAAAAATATGTATTTTATTTTGTTTGGAAATTAGTTTTTGCCACCAGGTCCTTCCAGATTAAATCAGTATTCTGGTCGATTCAAAAATTTTCATCAAATTAAGTATTTGTAATGTCCTGCATGCTGGCTCTGGTAATAAGGTAATGGGATAGAGAAATGTGGAGGGTATAGGGATATCAAAATAAAAATACACTCACTATTTATTTGAATTGTACATATGTTCTAATTTTTATGATCATTTACCTGTCCAGTAAATTTCAGCATGCTCTGATTTTGACTAGTTTATTTAGAATGACCTGTTTTTAAGTAAGGCTATTACGTTATTGTGTTTGAAAATTGTTTATTATACTGATGAAGGACATACGAATGTCCGAAATATCTATAATCTTTAAATTATTTAACATCAATTGGTAATGTTGTGTACATTTTCTAGACCATATTGATTAGTTTTTTATGTATAGTATCGTTTTAAATACGTTGTATTTATTTACGATCCATTACCGCTTTGTGAGAGAAGCGTTGACTATTTTTCAAGATCGTTTTTAAAATAAAAATACAAATATCTTTGTAAATAAAAATAATACTTGTCAAATCCAAATTTTTTACTTTTCTATGTTATTTATTTCAATTGGTGATAATTTTTTTAGATATTTATTATTCATCAACAATAAATATTTGGAGAGGGAAAATGTAATAGTAGACCACATGAACTTGATGAAGTATCAATTTGGTAGTTTTACCATGGTCCCAAAAGAAGTAGTTTGTTTAATAATTTGGATTGTTTGATTTTGTTTTTCAGGCAGGACGAGTCAGAAAGCTGAAGAGGAAGATGTTGAATACATTACTTAGTTACACAGTGATGAGAATGAAGGAAAAAGTAAAGTTTTCTGATTATTGACTATTATATTCCCATTAGAATTATCAGTCCAGTTGTTAACAGGGAAATTCATTATCGAGATTAAGAAAGTAAATCAGACAATTATTTTTAGTAAAAAATAAGAATAGATGAGACTTTTAAGGCCATGTCAAAATTACTTTATAGATTCTCATTCACCAACAACAACCAAAATGGGGTAGGAGAAATTTTTTTTATGCCGGATTTCACTGAGTGAAAAATCTGGGTTATAAAATGGTGAATGTCAGCCAGAAGGGGGGAGGGGAAGAAATTTGCGTTACATTTTTCTCAGCACCAACTTATCACATCCACTTGGTATTTGCAGGGTTCCCACGCCATCCTTGTATTCAAGGAAACCTGGAAAAGTCCTTGAATTTTCAATGTTCAAAAACCTGGAAAAATCCTTGAATTTCATTTCAATGTTCAAAAACCTGGAAAAATCCTTGAATTTTATCAAATATCCTTGAAAAACCTTGGAATTTTGTAATATGCAGATTTGTTGACCACTTGATAAAAAAAGGCCGAAAAATATTGGATTTTAAATTTTTTTGCGGACTATTTTAATCCTTGAAAATGCCCTCAATACCCTTGAAAAGTCCTTGAAAAACCCTTGAATTTTGTGTCCAAAAAAAAGTGGGAACCCTGTATTTGGTATACAGCATCGTGGTGGGGTCCCATAAAGTGGGATTCAATTTCAGGTCTGTCTCTAAACTACTTCCTGTTAAACGAAATCCCGCCATTTTTTACTTGACACAGGGTAGGAAATTGGCTGAAAAAAAGTAACCAGCCCAGAACTAAAATTCTACCTGTTTTTGCTATAGAGCCAAAAGATACCAGTCTCTGGCTGGCGGATAGGCTGTTATTTCCAACTCTGCTTGACAGATTTTTCTATTCTCTTGAAGTCTTAATCTTGATTAGTCATTTTTCCACTCATGATGTCCATATCAACAACACCATGTTGACTGTTTTTATCAAAAGTTCACTTTATATACATGTAGCATAAAAACACAAATGTGATGGACAAAAACAAAACAAAAGCTGTGAAATTTTGAATTCTGGGAAAGATTTTATTAAAGAATCAGGGTGGATATTTTAAAATGGGGCAGGTGGGGATGAGAATCTACAAGTTAGCTTTATGGGGCATAAAAGCTAATTTCTATGTGCTTTTAATGTAATTGCAATAACTTATAAGATCAAAATGACATATGAGTAAAACATACTAAAGAAAACCAACAGCAGTTTTAAAATCCGGAAAAAAAATCTGCTGCTAGTGTTAACTGCTTTTATAAGTGCCGTGTTGCAAAAGATTTATAACCAATGTCAAATTAATCAAAAAGGAATATATATTTTTTTTCCATTGTAGACCAGAGAACTACACAGAATTGGACACAGAGAGGAGGAAGTGAACTATTCTGATTTCTTTATATTTAAACACAGTGATCTTAATTCTATAGAGACCAAAGTCGGCAATAATAAATATAGAAGTCTAGAAGAGTTTCTGGCTGACACACAACTTATATACCATAATGCACATCTTATTTATGGAGGTATGAAGAAATTGTTTATTTTACCCTTGCTTAAGAAGAGTGCATATTTGTCTGTAGTTCTATGTTCCTCCACACAAATTAAAAGCAGGGGTATCAAAAGTGAGCATGAGCTCAAAGATTTACTTGTGTTATTAATCAACTAATTGTTAATAAAATGTTAAGAGTAACCTCTATCATGTCTATGCATCCATGTATTAGTGATATCTTTTTCTGGTGAAAAGGTGGAGCAATTGTAAGAGCCTTATACATGATTTTCGAGTTTGTTGCTTTTCCAGAAAATCACTCAATAACACCGAAATTATCACATGACTATACCAGTTTGTGAGTCAAACTGGTTTGCTATTCCGTTGACTCAAAAGTGATTGTGGGATCATGAAAACAATAATATCTCTTCAAACAATAAATACTTTAAGTGAATGAAAACAAAATACTCTTACATGTGTAGAAATGTTACTAAATCAAAGATTCTATTTTTAATAAACAACAAAGCAATGTTTATTTTGATCTATTGCTCTTTATTGCACCTGAAGTCGTCGTGCCCAGAAAAAAAATGTAATTATAAGAACTTTTTCTGGATTTCCCGGCCATTCAGCACTAACCCAAAACTGACGTATTCCTTCAGTTATTTTGTTCAAAAAAAGATTTGCAGTCTAAGCTACGAAACTGAACATTTAATACCATTTGTAAAATCGTAATCGTGATACAGTATATATATTTTTCTCTTTAAATAGATGAATATAAAGGAGGAATAGCTGAATTGGCCAGAATAATGGCCAAAGACTGTGAACATGAGGTAATTTATTAAAAATCAAGAAAATCAGATATATCATCTTGAATTCGTGGATGATTGTGTAATTCATTTTCAAAGGCATCAAAACATTCTTAATTTTAATATATATTCACAAACATCATTAAGATGGTTTGCTCTTTACATTTTGGAGTTTTTAAATTTTTTTTGACTGGTACTTTGAGATGGAGGAGCAAAATGGAAAAATAAAACTGTTGTCAAACTTTAACATTTCCAGGGTTCCAATATTTCAAGAGAGAAACAATATAGTTTAAATCTAGCCATGAATTTTAAAGTGGTTGCTTTGCTAAAAAATCCAAAACCACAACAAAAGTGGTCCAAAGAAATTTTGCAAGGCTCATCTTAATGTACCCCAGTAAATAAATTTACAAAATATTATCTGACAGTAAAGTTTAATGTTTTGAAGTATTTAAAACATGGGTAATAGCAATTACAAACTTCTTCACACATACAAGTTCATTACTGTAGTGTACCTCTCACATGCTTATATTAGTACTGTATCTTATTTAGTGGCTTGGTCACAGTTCAATTAATGCATGCTTCTCATTTGAAATCTTACCTAAAAGAATGAGAAACTTATTCTTTTTTCAAGCTTGTGAATAAAATAAAAGAACTTGCAATATGTGTATGCAGTACAAAGGGGAGTTAACTCAGTATGCATGTTAGCTGACATTTACAAAATTGTACATGTTCTTTCTAATTACAGGTAGATGAAATTAAGCAGTGTAAAAGTTGCTATTACCTGTCCAATGCTAAGCCTGATAATTGGTTCTGTCAACCTTGTGTAAGTAGAAAATTAAAAGGAAAAAAAGTTTTAATGTTGGGAAAATAATTTAATGTTATTCTTAATAGAAAAGTATCCCATGTAAGAATGTATTTTAAACAAGGGTCAGGTTTTAATGTTGCCTGCTATGTGTTTTAAAGTAACATATAGAAGTCACTTGGCACTATCTGTTGACTTGCGGCATCCTGTGTTTGGCATCCTGAGCTGTCGAAAAAAAATTATTATAGTTTCTGGGCAACCACATGTCAAAGCCTCTTGATATTTGGCATGTAACTTCTTCTTAAAGTGTTATATGTTGTAAAGTGATGGTTTTTTTTTCCTGTTTATAGAATATATTGAGACACAGGAGACAAAAGTCTACCATGGAAGACCACAATTCTAGTTTTGTAAAGGTCCTGATGAATATTTGTCAGTAAAAGTATAAAAGTGAGAAAAAATTCTGCAGGTTTAAACAGTTACCGTTTTTGTGTAGTCAGAAGTGAGGATTTTCTGTCATTTAATTTTTTTTATGTTACTATTTGTTTTCAGGACCCTCCCCATGAACTGGTATATGCTAAGCTGAAGGGATACAGTTACTGGCCTGCTAAAGTTATAAGGAAGATAGGAGATAGATGTGATGTCAGATTCTTTGGAGGTTTTCACCAAAGGTAGGGTTTATATTTCAAAGTTTTAGATGTATTCAGGATCATTCTGTCTGTCTGTTCACATTTCTGTTAAACACCTTCTAAATGGATTTGATGAATTCTGATTTAACTTTATATGAAGGAGGTTTATTATATTAAACAGACCTGGAAACCATCCCACCATATGAGACCTCTACCTTAAGCTGCATACCAAATATTGAAGCTTAGGAATGATAGTAGCATAGAAATCTGTGAGGAAATTTTCCATTTTTGACCCTTAAAAAATTCTGTCAGCTCGTTGAACAGGAAGGAGGTAAGCCACAGACCTAGAAATGCATCCCATTGTATGAGTTCTCTATCTGAAGCTGCATACTAAATATCAAAAGCCTAGGATTAATTGTAGCTGAGAAATCTATTACAAAAAATATATGAGGACAGACACATACCAGCATTTCTATGTCCCAGCTACATGTAACAGTTTCTCTGAAACTACCTACATGTATCACAGCCTCTTGATCATGTTGATATTTTGTATAGAACATCAGCATGGGGTCCGATACTGTGGGATTTGATTTCAGGTCTGTCACTCACCTTCTTCCTGTTATAATTCAATCTGGCCATTTTTATCTTTGAAAGATTTTTGTTCTCATCACATAAATATGTTTTTAATGTATTTGTTGTGTACAAGTTGCAACTTTGTACATGTTGCAACATGTACAAATAAAAATTTATCAGAAAAATTAACAATGTCCAGCATTATTCAACAGTTAACTTATTATTGCAAGGTGTAGGTGAATGACACTTCAAATTACTTACAATTTGTTTCGGACACTAACATCGCCCCTTCCCTTTTTTCTTTAACAAATTAACAAAGAATTGCAATTTTCCTATACTTACTTACATTTAACAAACAGTCTAAAAATCCACCTGTAAGTCCTACTAATGTAACCTTTTTTCTGTCCTACGCTTGTTCATATTTGTCCTATGGACACTTATTAAAATCTGCAGTAAACTTACCTTGGAAAAAATCGCTCAAATGCAAAAGAATACTTGCTCCAATAAAAGATTTATTCGCCCTAAAGATGAGCACCTCAGCTCTACTTTCTTTTTTTTGTCACTTTGTAATGCATTAGAATTTTTCTATCTCTGACAGTAAGTTTGTGTGCTGCTGTACAGCGACTTGCGCCACTCTATCAATATTTTGTTGACGAACACATCAAAGCTATAAATTATCCGTTTTAATTTCAAAATTGTCAAAACCCAAAGGTTTTACCTACCCCAGACATACATTGTAGGTTGGCCTTAGTCATTATTTGGTTTCTAGTTCGACATTTTTTGGTAACATTCTATGCTCTTCATAGTCAGTGTTTGGCATTTTCAACTTTTGGTAGTGCGCCTCTGATGAGTCTTGAATATATAGACGAAATGCGTGTCAGGCGTAGTAAAATTTATTGTCTGGATCTTTGTTGTAATTTATATTTCTAACTTCCGTGGCGGTTGGCGCTGCTGTTGGAGTTTTAACTCCCTGATGTTAGCCCGCTCCAGCAGCAACACTTTTGTGTTGACAAACACATCAAAGCTATAAATTATCCGTTTAAATTTCCAAATTGTCAAAACCCCAAGGTTCTTCCTACCCCAGACATAGGTTGGTCTTAATCATTATTTGGTTTCTAGTTCACCTTTTTGGGTATTATTCTATGCGCTTCATAGTCATATAGTGTTTAGCATTTTCAACTTTTGGTAGAGCGCCTCTGATAAGTCTTGAATAAACGAAACGCGCGTCGGGCGTAGCAAAATTTATTGTCTGGAACTTTGTTGTAATTTATATTTTTTTTGTTAGAGTCAATGTTCCATGTTTATTCGTATGAGGGAAGCAAGTCCGTGTGGCTGCTGCTCGTTTTGGCCTTTTGCAATTCTTATATGAGAGCTGATGTATCTCCCTCAGTAAAAGGAATTGTTCTTGGCAAGCTGCACAATCTCTTGATAGAATTTCTGCTGCAATTAAGCCATTTTGCAAATGTGTTGCGTTATGACCTAACAAATCTACTCAGTTTAAGCTATTATAATTTAATCTAAAAAACTTAAATTCTTTTTTTTCGAACTAAGGAGATATATTGTCTTTTATAGCTAATTGTACAAGTTACAACAAATTTCATTAAAAAGTATGTACATGTTGCAACATGTACAGCAAAGGGTGAACATGTTACAACTTGTACAATCGCACCATACATGTTGCAACTTGTTCAATTTATTTGTACATGTTGCAACATGTACAATAATTGTAACTTGTACACAACATATTCATATGACTTTTTTTCAGATCTATTTTACCAAAAGAATCTATAAAACCAATAGATGTTAATGTACAGAAACTAGTCACTAAAAAAACTGCTGGTAGGTGTAACTATAGTAACTAGAAATGGAATCAGTTAAGGATGCATTTGAATTTTGGAAGTCTGTTGAGGTAAAGAGATGTGGAATAAATGTACACATTACAGCTCTCATAACAAGAGGTAATTTAGAAAAAACTACAATTGATGGAAAACTGCTATTGGCCTATGGTCTAAATGATATGCATATAATTCAAATCAAGTCCTGAATTTGAATTTTGGAAGTCTGCAAAGGTTCAGATAAAAAAGGGTTGATAAGTAAGACTTTAATATAGAGAAACTCACATAATATGATCCCCAAGGGAGCGATAATGGTAGGAATGAGCTAAATTTTATTTCAACGTCCAGTTTAGCACGCTCGTTTTCCAAAACTTTCAGCGTCTTTTTAACGCTTTTTCTTACACATTTCAGAAGTCATTAAGCGCATATGGGACCCACAAGAAAAGCTAGTTAGTTTTTAATTTTGAATATATTTTGTACAAAAAAAATATATTTTTTTTTTCGCATGTAAAATATTTATAGAAATGTTTTACTTCGAGAGCATCACAGGTTAAACCTGTCTCATATCATAGAGAAACACACAACAGAACAAAACATAACTAATTTGCATTTCTCTGCTTTTTGCAAGCAACAAAACCATCAATTCACTAAGACTTTGTAACCCTTTTAACAGGATTCACCAAAGCTTGTGAAGAACTTAAACAATACCAGGCCAACCTGGCCAAACTTCCTGACAAAGATGCTGAGGAAGATGAGGACGAGAAGGAAGAAGAATCAGAGGCAAGTAATGACAAAGAGGATGTAGAGTTAGAGGAGAGTAAAGACAAGGGAAGTGATCCATATGACTTTGATTCAGAATTGGCTAATGAATCTTTAGAGGAGTCAGAACATGAAGAAATGGAAATTGAAAAGAAGGAGAAGAAATCACGGAAGAAGAAAAGAGATGAGAGCTCAGAGAATGGAGCTTTAGAGGTCAGCTCGACTAGTAGTCCACCAAAGAAAAGACCATGTCTGAAGGTAATTTTTATTTTAATTTAGGACTGTTTTTGGTTGAATTTATACAATGAAAAATCCAAGATGAATGTTGGGTGGTGGGCAGGCAGGTTTGTGAGGAAGAAATTTTCATGAGGGGATTTCACATCCCTGATATATTCGTTGGAAAAAAACATGCTGCAAAGATATATTTTCACAAAGTCATTGAGAGAAGCAGAGGGTACCAATGTGGCATCCAAATGTTAAAAGTCCAAAAGAGCAGCGACAAAACCAATGAACACCAATGAGAACAGAATTAAAAAACAGACAACATAAACACAGAAATACAGAAACAACTGAAAAGTAATTAACAACTTGAGTTGAAAGTCAACTCAGATGCTCCAGAAGAGTAAGCTCTTTTGCAAAATAATTACACATCATACACATTTCAAAACAGAAATCATGAAATTTAAACCAAAATAGCACCTTTTTAGTACACAAACTTTCACACATTGTAAGTTCTACGATTTTGTGATGGGAAATATAATGATAACTCAGACATTCAATTTGGATGTGTATCATGTACATGTTGACCTATTTACAGGTGAATGCTTCAGAGGACATTGTGACCTCAAGTGAAGATAAGATAATTCAGTCAGTCCCTAAAGTTCCCATGGTAACTACAGCATCACAGACCACTAAAAAGGTAGGGAAAATCTCAAAGATAATTCTGTCAGCCTGTTAAGTTCCCATTGAACTACAGCATCACAAACCACTAAAAAGGTAGGGAAAATCTCTAAGATAATTCTGTCAGCCTGTTAAGTTCCCATTGAACTACAGCATCACAAACCACTAAAAAGGTAGGGAAAATCTCTAAGATAATTCTGTCAGCCTGTTAAGTTCCCATTGAACTACAGCATCACAAACCACTAAAAAGGTAGGGAAAATCTCTAAGATAATTCTGTCAGCCTTTAAAGTTCCCATGATTTTTACACCATCACAGACCACCAAAAAGGTAGCGGAAATCTCAGATTATTGTGTCAGTCCCTAAAGTTCCCATGGTTACTACAACATCACAGACCACTTAATAGGTAGGGGAAATCACAAATATTATTCAGTCAGTTCCTGAAGTTTCCATGGTAACTACAGCATCATAGACCATGAAAAGGGTAGGGGAAAGCTCGAAGTTAATTCAGTCATCTCTAAAGTTCCCATGGTTACTACAGCATCTAAGACAACTAAAAAGGTAGGGGAAATCTCAAAGATAATCCAGTGAATCCCATAATGTCGTCTTGCATCACAGACCACTCAAAATGTAAGTAAAATCTTAAATCTTAACAATCCAGCTAATCCCTAAAGTTCCCATGATTACAAACCATATAAAGGGTAGAACAAACTAAATACTTAAAAGATATTGGTTATAATGAACGATATCCAAACCAAAGGGAGAAACTCAGAACTCTATTGTTCTTTCCAGCAACATTTTGTTAATTTCTATGTTTTAATTTTATTTGCAGTCCACTCGACAGCAGCACTCACAGACAGACCTGGCAGTCAAATGTAACTGTGAAGAGAAATACAATAAAAAGCTCAAAGAATACAAAGACAAGGTGGACAAAGAACATGAAGACAATACAGATAAAGCATTGAAGGAATTGTCTGATAGGGTACGTGTCAAAATGATTAAAGAAATAGTAGGGGATATCTCAAAAGACTTATTATAATCTTAAATTTTATGATGGATAGGTGACAATTTTGAAATTTGTAGGGATTATTCATTAACTATGCTACACTCACCTTGATACAAAAGATGAGGTTTAACAATAAGTTTCGGTGATCCAAAGATTCAACAGATATTAACTTGAAAGAATTGTTTGGTGTACATTATTATACTAGACAGGGAAATCTATAAACAAGACATAACGCACAAAGATTGCACATATATAAGATTACTTAGAATAGGGTTTGTGTCAAATTTGATATTGGAACTGAAGATATCAAAGAAACAGTTTTTAAAAGAAATGTTTGGTTATCAATATCAGATTTTGGCCAGCTAAGAAGGATGAATTTAACTTTATTTGAAATGAAATATTTAACCATATTAATTAATAGGATGTGATTAAGTGCAATTTAAAAGATCTGCAATGGAAAACAGCTTATGCCTCCAATGTGGTCGCTGCCTGCTGTTTTGAAATTTTCCCCATATTCAAAATAGAATAAGTATGGAATACAGTTTCCCTCTACTTTTTAG
Organism: Arcuatula senhousia; assembly: GCA_963971305.1. Taxonomy (NCBI): domain Eukaryota; kingdom Metazoa; phylum Mollusca; class Bivalvia; order Mytilida; family Mytilidae; genus Arcuatula; species Arcuatula senhousia. The sequence goes on along the minus strand of OZ020315.1, from coordinate 46,941,076 downwards.
TTACTGAAAGACTTTGAGGAGGACAAACAGCAGGCTGTGTCTAGAGCGACGTCCAGCATGGCGAGAGAGATCGAGAAAACTAAACGACAGACCGAAGAGAAGTGTAAAGCAGAAATTCTGGACGAGATGAAAAAATTACAACAGAAACATAAAGAGGCCATCTCACAGACAAAGAAAAAACAATGGGTGATTGTTGTGTATTATAGAAGATAATGAGATATGGAATAAGTGTATAAAATGCAACTGAAATTATACCCCCACTCGTAAGAGGGGGGGCTATATTGCAATCACCTTGTCCGTCCGTCTGTCCGTCTGTCTGTCCGTCCGGTTCAATTTCTCTGCTTCTACTGGATGGATTGGTTTCAAATTTGGTACACAGCTTCAGCATGATGAGTTACATCTTACCTCCCCTTTTCAGGTCAGTCCATCATCTACTTCCTGTTTTCCGAGCCGACTTAGACTTTTTTTAGGGTTAAAAAAATTGAAATGTGAAATGTTTCGTAACAGATTTCTCGGCTTCTACAGGATGGATTGGTTTCATATTTGGTACACAGCTTCAGCATGGTGAGTTATACCGTGCCTCCCCTTTCCAGGTCAGTCCATCATCTACTTCCTGTTTTCCGAGCCGACTTAGACTTTTTTAGGGTAAAAAAATTGAAATGTGAAATTTTTCGTAACAGATTTCTCGGCTTCTACTGGATGGATTGGTTTCATATTTGGTACACAGCTTCAGCATGATGAGTTATACCGTGCCTCCCCTTTCCAGGTCAGTCCATCATCTACTTCCTGTTTTCCGAGCCGACTTAGACTTTTTTAGGGTAAAAAATTTGAAATGTGAATTTTTTTGTAACAGATTTCTTGGCTTCTACTGGATGGATTGGTTTCAAATTTGGTACACAGCTTCAGCATGATGAGTTGTATAGTGCCTCCCCTTTCCAGGTCAGTTGGTCATCTACTTCCTGTTTTCTGAATGGTCGAGTGGGGGTATGCTTAGCACGACTTAGTGCAACCCCTTGTTTATCTTTAGCAATTCACAAATCCACATAGGGAAACAGCAAGAAGCCTTCAATGTGACCAGTGGTAACTCCTTGTTTTCTTGCATATGCCTTCGACCAAAAATATAACACCTAGGGTCTATGCAAGGATCATTTAAGGAATAAAATTATTAAAAAGCATCAAAACACAAATTTGGTAAAAAGAAATATTGGCACGATTTTGGTAAAATTTACAGAATGGCAGTTGGATTTTGGCTTTGTTGCTCACAAACATCCTGTTGAACAAAATATAGAGGCATCCTCACAAAGTAATTATTCGCTTGGTGAGTAAATTTTGTTAAAAATCAATAAAAAAACTCTCAATGATGTCTGTTTCTTGCTAACATGAAATTCAATTCTGAATAAAATTTATACTTACTTATTTTCTCTATTTCAGTGTTACAACTGTGAAGAGGAGGCAATGTATCACTGTTGTTGGAACACATCTTACTGCAGCGTCAAATGTCAGCAGGAACACTGGCATAAAGAACACAAGCGAGTTTGTCGTCGGAAACGATGAACACATAATTATGCATTGTCCATTTTATACATTTGAAAAAACTTTACATCCAAGGTGTAATTTTACCATTTGTTTTGGTTGTCTGTATATGTGGTACTTTATTTCGTTACCAGGGCACGCATATTTCTCTGTTTTTTTTGTTACATTATTTTTAAGAGAACGCGAGTACAGTACCATGTTTTGTTATGGGTGTTAATTTTGGATCATGAATTTTTTCATTTTTGATTTTTTATTCACATGCACAAGATGCCATTTTTATAAGAAAAATCATTTTTTATTCTGTTGAGCAGATGGATTTAGATAATATATTTTATTTTTAGATTGTTCGGATTTTGTGACCGATTTTCTATACATTTAGTCATTTTATAACCAGAGTTGTCAGTCTGCATATTTCTGGTTGGTTTTTTTTTCTGACATATAAATTCATACTATTATGAACTCAAAGATAACTTTATATATTTAAATTTGAAAGAAGAAAAAATCAGATTAAGTTGTCAACTCTTATATATATATTTTAGCACTCAATGTTTTTGAACCTCTCATTTTGTTTGATAGATTATGGCTGTTCTTGCAAATTAGGAAGATTTGCGATGCACTGATGCAAATAAATAAATAATTCAAAGCTATTGAAGTGATAAAATTATGTCCAAATAAAACCATTCATGTTTTTTTTACTATATTTATGTATTTCTTTTGGCTTAGAGTTATCCCCCTTTTCATGTTAATGAATTAAATTAATAAAGTTTTCAAATGTCTTTTAAGTTTGCTTTTTTTCAAGTTTAAACTAATAGAGGAATTAAAACCTATTAACAACTTGTTTAATATAAAACTTTTCTAGTTATAAAATATTCTAAAAAAAAATAATCTATTGTCTAGTTATAAAATATTTTTTTTTTTAAAATGATCTATTGTATCAAGGCCAATTTTGCCAGGGTAAATAAGATTACAAGAATCTTTCAAGCTTTTATTATCAATTCAGACTTTCCCTTCAATATTTTCTACAGGGTTGATATACTTTCTATGTCCACAAAAAATCAGGTAAAATCATGCTTTGTACAACAATTTGTAAATATCTCATACATCCATATACAAATTTTAAGTTTTTCATTAAATGAAAAAATGTAATTATATTTATGTGTGTTTTGATATAAAAGTTTATAGCAAGCTTAATAGCATATTATTTTATTTTGTAAATTATGGCGATTATAGTTATAAGTAATGGGGGAAAGGGTTTTGTTTGTTGTGGTATTCAAGAATTTTTTTGAAATTTTTAAAATACGCACATTGCACATTGGAAAGGAGCAAGTTCAAATAAAAAATCAAGGTAAGATTTTGTAAAGTGGTAAAAAAAAATTTCATGACCATTAGATAGTGAGAAATAAACAATATAGGGTTTCTAGATGATATTTTTTATAAAAGGCAGAAACCCAAAAGTTTTAGCATTTAATTTGCATTATATTTTGTACATAGTGAAAAAGAATTCGAAAAGGCATTTTTCTGCCCATTCATTTTGACTGAATGATTATATTCATTAAATGTCAGTGTCTGTGGTTGCATTTTATCATCTTATTTCATCACATTTATAAATAGCCAACAACATGTGTACATAATATTCATACAAATTACTGCTTACAAATTGTGGTGTTCAATTATCATCAAGTTCACCTTTACTCGTGTACTAATTCTACCAATAAACACATTAAAAAGATGTGAAGTTAATGTCTTGTTGGCTTGATGTATTTAAAAAACCTAGATTTTGATCCTAGTCTTGTTCATGGAAGTAGTACTGTAAACCAACTTATTTTCGCGAGCGATTTATATTCGCGGATTTCGCGAGGAAAAAACTCGCGAAAATATATTGTCGTGAACTAACTCTTTTTTATGGTTATATTATTGTTGTTTACCCAGAATCGCGAAAATAAACAGCCACAAAACTGCCCTCTGACAATAAAACGTGAAATATTGTAGTCGCGAAAATTGGTGTACAGTATTTATCATGCTTCCATGTTTTGTTCAATTGAAAAAAAATTTCTGTAATTTTTTTGCTGGGGGATAGATATTTTTGTCTTTTTTATGAATTTTATAGGATATTTTTTTAAAGTTTTCAGTAAAAAATAAATTTATAAAAAAGGACCGTTAGAATAAAGGAATATTATGAGAAAAAAGGGTATATATGACTGTTGGTTGACAACAGTCTGAAGAAGCCAAATACTTTACTCAATCTAATGAAAATGTTCCATAAAATATCATTATTTATATACACTTCTAAACAGTCTAATTATAATTATTCAGTTCATTTTTTGTTAAAATATTATAATAAGATATAATTCTGTTTTCAATATTGTGTTCATTGTTTTAGTTTTATTTTGATCTTTTTTTTAATTTTAATGAATATGTTTATTATTTAATAGTAAAACAAATTTAACCATTTATTTAATTGTGAAAATTATACCGGTAGTTTTTATTTTTTTGTTTTCCATAAACGAAGTTTGTTTTTTCGTTGAAACCTTATTATAGATAAGTGTCATTATAGACTTAATATATGAAATTATTATCCTATTTTTCCTTTGTTGCAAGCTGTTAATTGGGCAACAAGAAGTCATTTCCGATATAATAAATGTTTTATGCAATTCATGTATTTTCAAATAGTTGTTGGTGTATGGATGTTGTGTCAGATACACCTATATCACATCTCATTATAATCAACATATATAATTTTTATACCTCCACTCTTAAGAGAGGGGGCTATATTGCAATCACCTTGTCCGTCTGACCGTCCGTCATTCCGTCTGTCCGTACGTAACACTTTTGTAACAGATTTCTCAGCTTTTAATGAAGGGATTTATTTTAGATTTGGTATACAGCTTTATCATTATGATATCGTACCTCCCCTTTCCAAGTCAGTCGCGCATCCACTTCCTGTTTTCTGAGCCAACTTAGACTTTTTTAAGGGTCAAAAATAGAAAATTAAAATTTTGTACAATATTTGGTACACAATGCAGATGTGCACCTGCTATTTTATTTGATTTCACCAATTATTTTGGGTGTAGGTGGTATTATTTGTTAGCTGCAGCTCAAAGATTTTGTAGCCATTTTTACCATTTTGCAAGATCTTCTTTTCTAATACTGTCCTTTAAAAAGAAATGCTTTTCCATATTTGACATGGTAATTCTCTTTAAAAACTCTTGCATGTTCTTTTAAAAAAAAATCATATATTATAAACCACCCCAACTGAATTGCACGACTGCAAATGTATTGTAGATTGTATAAAGTTTCATTAAGAAAACCTTCAGCAGCAGAAGAAACAGCCAATATTCAGTCAATAAATGATTAAAGAATGATTCTAACAGGACATTAATTAGCCAACAATCAATCAATCAATTTTTAAAGAATTTTGTTTGGTTTCCATAATCGGCAGTTGTTTTCCTTTGAATCTGATACATGATCATTGTTTTCTTTTTCATGTACATTGATTGAAAAGACTGATATTGATGTCCTATACACACCAGGGTATCAATCACTTATTTGCAACTCATCTAATCAACTCAATGGATTTTCATGAAACTTTTACTTAGAAGTCAAAAGTTCAAAATTGTCACAAAATCTGAAGTGATCTGAGATCCATATACCAAGCCAGTCAAACAAGAAAGATCAAGATGTCAAAAGTATCTTAGTTTTTGTGACTTAATGTAGTTGTGCATCTCTTTTTTGATCAGACTGAGTTTCAGGGTACTGTGGCTCTCAATTAATCAAGTATATCATGAGTTCTGGGAGGTATATATGTGTGTGTTGCAGCTGGGAGTTTTTCTATTTCATAAAATCAACCAACAAAATCAACATCAAATGTTTATTTATTGATATTCAAAAATATATAATAAAGAAATGTAAAAAGACTTATCATTGTAAATATATACTATATCAAAGGCATTAAGTAAAATATACAAAATAGAAAATAATTCTGTGACTGTTTGATGACTAGATTTGCATATGTAAAATAGATTCTATTTATAGCATCTTAAAAAAGAAATTGGTCAATGTTTGGGGTTCTTTGTGATTGTGTGATTACCAAGTAAGGAAATCTTTTTTAGATTTACAAAAATAAGTGGAATGATTAAATGAATGAGTGTGTACAGCACCTAATAATTCGAATTTTGAAATGGCATATTTTTTTAAGAAAAAGGTCTTATTTTTCCCCTTTGAAGAATCTTAAATATTTTGAGACATCTTCACCTCTTCTTTCTGATATATCTTCAGATTTCAAAAAGGATTGTAGAGTGGTAATTTCATATCATATACACTTTAATATTATCAACAAAAATTATTGTATAAGGTCAAAAAAGTATGTGTGTTTCTGGTTTCATGCCTTAAAAAAATGAGTAGGTAGGTATGTATTTATTTGCTGTTTAGTTTAACTTGATGAATGGAGAGTAAATGTGTTTTTGTATCAAGTTTAACAGAGCGTAAGCAAAATTGGCAATAAAAAGCCTAGGGTCTGCGTGAAAAATTAGGATTGGTAGGGAAACCAGAAACACACATTATTTTTTTTTATTTGGCCTTATATTCTACATGTTCTATAAGTGATCAATAAAAAGGCACACAAGTGAAAAAAGTGATTATTTACAAGTACAGTGTGAAAATCCTGTGTAAGAAAAAAATTAAAGCTTACATGTATTTAAAAATAACATGTCAGAGATCTTCTGGTACTAGCTGATTGCAACTACTTTTGTATAAACTAGTTCAATAATATACTAGGCAAAAAAAGAAACGTTACACTTATATTTTATTTAATAAAAATCCTATAACAAACGAAAAGTTGTAACTTCCATTGAATAAACATATCTTTGGTCACATTGAAGAGAACAAAATACAGTCTACATAATTTTAAATCGAGTTTTACATCTTTTTACAGTTTTACCTAGATATTGCAGAAAATCAAGTTTGCAAAGCATTATCGTTCCTGATCGACTAACCATTCATTTTGCATATCTGACAGCATTTCGATGAATCTAAAGTTGAATTCAGTATAAAGGGATAACTAACAACCTGTAAAACTACAGGAATGGGATATTTTGCAACTGTTTCCGGTGGGTTTTGGTTATTCCTAAAACGTTGGTCAGTTCAATTGAAAATGACAAAATGTTGATAATTACAAAATTTATGTTAAATTTTGAATCTTGGGTTTAAAAATAGAGCTTTTTACTTAATTTTGTCAATTTTAGTCATGATACAACTCATTTACGCCATAACGCCAAAGTAACGTAAACTAGAGGGCGTGATTTTAAAACAATGACGTCAGCTTGGCGTGACCCTGTGTGTACGTTTTTTGTGAATATTCGATTGAATGTTTTACCAATTTACATGAGTTAATGATTTTGAACGTTTACAGAACAATTACGAAGAAAAATATAGCGGTAACGCCTGTTCTTAAATCGCGTTGGTTATGGTATTCTGCCACTTCCGGTCTTATCTATTGTTCAGTGTACTGCTACCTCTGACACGAGTCTCTTAACTATGGAGAGTTGTTTTTAAGTATTTTAAATGATTTATTACCTGTATTTTGGTGATTCTTTTATCCAACACGAAAGTAGAGAATTCCTTCTAATTTTGACGTTGACGTAAAGTGCCTGACTTAAAATTTTTTCATCTTTTCAGTTCGACCTTTTGTTAATCGTGATATTTGTTACATTTAATGACCACAATCACTAGCTTTTTCAAATTTTTGTCACGTAAAATTCTTAAAGTTGCAATTTTGGTCAAAATTTAAAATGACCGACGTAACGTCATTTTCAAATCCGCCTTCAATACAGAAATTTGACAGAAAAACCCGATTATTTCCAAATAATTTCATTAAAAATGAAATCAAAATATGTTTTAAAAAAATCTTAAAAGAAAACCAATGTAACGTTTCTTTTTTTGCCTAGTATATATTACACTGACTGCATGGATAAAATATCACTAAAAGGCACAGTTGTTTTATAAATGGCTGGAAAGGTATGAAAATCTTTTGAAAATGAAATATAAGATATTTGGTTAAAATACATTGGTTATTGGACCAACGATGTAACTTTTTAAAGATGATTGATCGTTTTTTCTTTAAAAATATTCTGAACCTGATATTTAATGTAAAACAAATCTTGTTAGCAGAGGAAACAGAAAAAAAAAACATTTTTGAACAGGTTAAGATAAATAATCTGAAAAGGGTTTCTTGTATATAAAAATAATTTTGACAAGATTATAAAATAAAGCAAAGCCATCTCACCCTTGATCATGTTAAATGGGGGCTCCAAACGATGTTGTTTTTTTTTTTTTGACATGCAAATCTCAAGTAGATAATATTTCTTAGTTCTTATTAAAATGACTTTTTCAGCAGTAAGTTTCCATTGCAAACATTTTGTGACTTCTAAACCAGTTTCATTTTTATATTACTCTAAATGAAAAATTAGCAGTTTGTCGAAAGTGTAATCTACATAAAATTAGGAATTTGGTCCACCACACTGGTGCTTCCATGTGCAGCAACAATGTCTGGAATCCCATCCAAGACGTATGAATTGCATTCTGGGATTCCATGCGTGTTATACGACGACGGTGAAGACGTCTGCATGCTGGCCTGTGACCCGGAACAACTAAAACTGTCAATGACATTATCACAACGCATGTAATACGATGACGTAACAGCCTCGTATTGGAGAGACGCAGTCGCAGTTTGTGCTTGCAATGGACTAGTTTCTCGAATATTGTCATAATTAAGCTGCTGCTGAATGTTTTGGGACGGAACAACTGATCCATGTATTGGGGAAACCGGGAAATGAGACAGTGGATGACCATCTTCAAGTTCGTTTTGAATGTTTGGAATATGTCCAGGAGTCGAACAGACAGGATATGAATTTGGATATTGCATGTTGTTGCCGTTGGGTGATGTTGAAAAATCATATGAATTATTATAGTAAAACTGGTACGGTTTCCCATATGCTGAATCAGGCAAGAGTGTCCTTGGATTTAGCTGAAGACAGCCGGCTACCAAGTTCATAGTGTTTTGAGAAAGTCCCTTTGATAGTGATTTTGCAAACACAATACTATCCGGTTTCTGTCCAGTTTTAAGAATGTCAGCTAAGGCACTTATATAGTTTCTGGCAAGACGGAGGGTTTCGATTTTTGAAAGTTTCTGGGTTTTTGAATAGCATGGCACGTGTTCCCGTAATATATCGAGTGCATCATTTAATCCGTGCATTCGATTTCTCTCCCTTGTATTTGCTTTCATTCTGCGCAGACGCAATTTCGCTAATCTTGCCTTGGTCATCTTTTTCTTTTTGGGACCTCTTTTTTTAGGAGTTTTTTGTTCGGTGTTTGAATCTTTCTGTTCATTTTTTCGCTTTTTCTTTTTCTGCTTTTCATCTACATTGTCGAATTCATCGTTTTCGCTACCATCGTCAAGATCCGATGAATCATCGTCGTTTCCTTCCTCTAACAGTCCGGCAGATTCCAATTTCTCAAGTTCCTCTATTTCTTTTTCGAGATCTGATATTGACTTGACGGGCATCTTGTTAATCTGAATTAAACAGGAAAAAAATGCAATTTGTTGCTAGCTCGGATTTTGAAAGAATTATAAAAAGAAAGGATACCAAGTCTATTTTCATGCTATAATAAATCAAACCAAAGTGATAAACAAAGCAAAACAACGGCGATTTTATTGTTGTTCTCCATCTTTGAAGTCTCAGGAAGGTTTCAAAGTGAAGCAAACTTCTTTTTAAAAATGTTCGACAAAATGCCTATTACTTACGATTTCATTTATAAACCGAATATGAGTCCATAAGTTCTACAAATATCATAAATTTTAAGCCTCGAGCAACCATCATTTGTATAACAATGCAAATTAATTCATAAAATCAAAAGCATTCTCAAAGATTAGCCGCATGTTTTGTATTTTCGGATCTTTATCGGATAAGACCAATTTGTCAAGATTTACATTCTTGTTTAATGTTTGTGTTCAAAAAGACCAGTTTTCAATTAAAACAGAGGAACTATTGTCATATTTTCAAGCGCTAAACCTTTCTTAAAAGGCATTTTATGATGCTCATTTTTTTCACAATTCATAGTTTTAAAGAATAATATTACCCCCAGTAATAATTATTCAAAAATTGACAGATTTTTGTGGTGACTTTCTTTTTAAGTTCTACATCAAAAATAAGAATTGATAGCATGATCATAATCCCCCAATTTCTAATTAGCGCAAACTCAATAGAGTGTTTCCGATTCTTTTCCGAAGATCATTCATCTTTCCGAATACCGTTAACTTTTTATTCATCCATAAACCAATTACCGATCTTTAACAGGTCCCATTGAAAATTTCAAAAGAAATCCTGACTTCATTAAGTCATGGTTTGAAATCAAATCATTTAAACGTTTATTGTTAAGCACTCCACAATAACGGACCAACACTTCTCCATGTTTGTCAAACGAGAAATGCCATCTGTCCATTTAGCGCCAAATGTGAGGTGTGAGCATGCGTAAAGGAACTTTATCGGAAATAACGGTAAATCACGATGGTGGTGTTTATTTACGGGGAGAAATTGAACCGTTATTTAATTCTCCGATAATCCATTGATAAATTTTAAATCAATTTGACCAAATGTGTCAAACATCCCTCTCAATTGATAGCAAAGGATAGAACTTTCAGATAAGGACACCAATTTAAAAATTATGGAATTTTGACACTCGGTAGTCCCGGGTCGGTACTACCAATTATAAAACTGTGAACAAAACTTATAAAAACTCCAGTAAAGGCCCAAGCAGGAACGATCTCTTTATACGTTCCTGGCTCAAGCATTCAATTTCTATATTAATGCTCCTGACCACAGACGTTATTCCTTGAAATATCCATACAGCCGAAAAAATTATAAGAAACAGTTATATTGACAGCGTAATACTGTATTATATTTTTTTACCAAAAATTAAACAATATATAGAATTATTTCCCCAAAAATGTAGAGGGACTTGGTTATCATCAGGCGTCTTTAAACGCAAATAAAACAGGAATTATTTTAAATTAGAAAAGAGAAATCAGGCGAGCAATGTCAAATCATGTTGACCGATGCCCGTCGAGCCGGGGTAATGTTTCGGAAACCCAAACTTCTTTAAAAAAAATCACACTTCAAGTTCTTTTATCGTAAAATTTCAAGATAAAAAGATTTGACACAAATCTGTCTTTTCAATGAATTATACCAATGAGCGTATTAAAATTATAAAGAACAATATTGTTATTATTTGAAATAATTTAATTAAACAGGTCCGCTACACGCGACGGAAATCTCGTCTTTCTTCTGCATGGGCGGTAACTCTTATGGTAGGGTATCACAATTTCACCATAATTGGCTCCAATAAAAGGTTAACATCTCATCCTTCCGATTGTTTTGGACACTTTGTATTATTTTATGTTGCTAACCTATTCTTTTAATTCTTCCGTACGACTCGTTTCACGTGACATACACGCGACGTCGCGTGCCATTGAAATAAATTTTACAAATAGCAATCTAGGCCGCCTTTTGAATGACATGTTTATTTCATTTTAACTGATAGCGATAAAGTTATTTGTAATACATGCCCACTTAAATGTCAACAAATATTATACGTCAAAACCTCACCGGACACTTTCCAACGAATAGAAATTTTTAAAAGAAAAGGGGGTTATTCGAGCATACAAGTTTTGTCTTGTTGACATACGTAGGAAGGCATAAAAAGACGTTTCGTGCATCTTATTTGAATGAATAAGATTGTTTGACGCAGTTCCATGTCTAGCCTTGATATGCTTAATTTGATGTATATAAAAAGGTTTTCATATTTTATGACTCCTGGGGTCAATCGTTGTTTCAATTGAATTTTGCTTTTAAATAGACTGGTGCTGCAAAAATATTGTTTTGTTGTTGATTTTTTTTTTAATTCAATCTATCTTATAAGATATAAGGTTCTTTGTATAGCTTATATACTAGTAGTTTACATTGTTTGTTTTAGTTAAAAAAAACATGAATTTGCTAGAGACTGGTATAGAGGAAGAAGATTCCTGAACCAGTAAAAACAACCTAAGTAAACCTAAGTAAGTAAGTATGAATTGAATATTTACTTTTGAATTAAAAGTTTATTTTACAAGTATACCTCCGCTTTGTTGAATAAGAATTACAAAACTAAAAACCACAATAACACATTCTATAAGCACTAACAAAGAAGTTTGAAATAAACGACCCGCTCGGAAAGCTGAGAGCCTGTATCACCCCATAACATACAGACAGACAGACCCACAGGTCAAAACCATGCAGCCACTGAAAAAAAATCTTTGTGACATCAATAAATGTTATCATGACCCAATAAAAACAACTACTATAGCGTTGATTGTAACTTTTTTTAAAGATGTTTTATTTCAATTTATTGAAATTGACTTCCACCAGCAAAACCCATCTGTTAGAAAATGCTTGGTATTGTTTGTCGAGACTTTGCACAAAATGGCGTCGAGGATTTTTTTTACGTTTATTAATTTGATTAATGATTATGATGTAAAAAGGTTATAATTTAAGTATTTCGAACCATTCATGCGAATTTGTTAATGAATATTAATTTAACAAAATAAGGTTACGGATTGTAAAATTGATATTATAGCCTTTTGAAAAATTATAAAGGAGAAGTTGTCCCCATATGTCGTGTTAAATTCATCTTTAAAGAAATATTAGGTCTGATTATACGAGTAAAATTTTCCCGAAACTATCGTCTTTTCGCCTCGACACGTTTCAGTGTTATATCTTTAATATCTTTTTTTTCCAAAAAACGCGGGTCCAGTTCCATTGAACCCCCCTCTTTCCGACCTAAATCCGCCACAAAAAGGTTAAATATTTTTAAAAGACATTTATGGACGAAAATGTCAAATTTAACGTGACTCCATACCACACTTGAGGGGGTAAAAATAGTTTTTTTTTCTAGAAAATCATGGTCTGTGCATGGAGGATGTAATTATATTTTGGAGTATTTTACTTGCATTATCTGCGAAATCGAATAGCTCGCACGGAAGATAAGAAGTTTGCGACTTATTCCTTCATGGGACTTTGAGACTTATTGCGAATCATTCGTAAAGTTTACAAAAGTAACGAATTTTTCAATTGAACCAAGGCAACCAATAATTTTATGTGTGTTTTTTTCTTTGTTTGTACTATTTTCCTTTTGTTAAAAAATTGAAACTATTACATTACCAAACAGAACTGCACTTACGAGACACACGGGCGAGAAAGTTTTCCCGAACTCCCGAGGGGACAATCAACCCATCATAAAGATAATAGGGAGAAAGAATGATATTTAAGTCCTTTGCGCTTCCTTTGTTGTTTTAGAGAATGATCTTTATCGTCCGTCCTCTAGGGGTGTTAATGAAATATTTTGGACCTTTCTAATGAACACAATTAATATCGATAAAACTCGAGCAATACTGGAAATTTAGCACATTACAAATACTGGTATTATCATGAAATATCTTAATTTGGTTATGGTCCCTCCGCGGAATGAATCAACATTTTAGCCACATCACTACAATGTGTTTGTTGGTAAGCACGGCTATTAAAAGGGGTGGTGTTACTTTAGTTTCTGATTTCTCATTTCAATTTCATCAATTATTTACAATGCACAAGCTAAGGAAACCATCATAGAATTAGTCAGACAAAAGGTTGAATCAAAACTACACTTGAATGTTATAGATCACTATATATCCAAAAAACTGGGTCCTATTTTCATCTGTTCCCCGGGAACTATAACTAATATTTTTAGATACAAGAAAATCCCGATTAGCGGCTTCACAAATTTTATTTTAACTTATTTGCCCCATTATGTCACAAAGTTGGTGTTAAAGTTTCATGAACAGCAATATACATGTAAATAGTTTAGGAATGGGTACTCTGATATGTTAGAGACGAACGGACGGACACTTTATTTACTCCTCTACACTTTTCTAGCGGCGGTAAAACAAAACATTGATAAACGATGGTTAGGAAAACATTTGTTAAACCATGGAGATATGATATAGCATATCTCCATGGTTAAACTAATATCTTATGCCGTGGCTTAAACTGAGCAGAAAAATTATTTTATTGTGTTTCATTTTTTCATTGAATTTGAAATCTTTTATATTTTACACATAAATTATCTAATACTTCTGTCTTCTTTTTCTTTTTTCTTTTTTTTTTTTGTTTTGTTTAATTTTTGTTTGGGTGCATGAATAAGGCAATGAAGCTTCCTCAACTACTATAAAAAACTAGAACTTCCACTTTCTTATTTTCATAAAGTCATTTGATCTTTCTTGATCACTATGTACAGTTGCGTGACAGTTTCTATTCAAATTGAGAAAAAAGTTTTTTTCCGACATTAAAGTCATTTTCTTTTTATAAATTATCACCTTAAGAGTCAAACAATCATCTCAAGTCTTAATTAAAATGTAAAATATTTACAAAAATTGACCAAATTACGATAACAATTCGCCAGCGATCAAAAGCACCTCGCGACAATTGATATTATCAAATCAATTATTAATTACAGGTGCTTGTCTTTCTCAAATCTCAAGGGACAATTCTCGTCGGCACGAGACTTTGTGTTTAAGATGAGCATCTTCTTCCCCGCGGGTTGGGAATGATCTAAGTGTGAAGTTGTAAGAAGTCAGCATCTGTCACGCTTTCTTTATTGTTGTTGTGGATTTTCAGCCAATCATAATATAATTCTTGATTAAGACCGTTATATTTGCTTGTTTGTTTAGATGGATTACCATAAAATTTGGCCGGTGGGCTATAATAGGAACATTACAAGATTTAGAATAAAAATGAGATATAAATCAAGTTAAAATAGCCACAACGAATGCTTTTTAATTTTCTTTAATTTCTATCTGATGTAATAAATTATTTTTATGGGTTAAGAGAATTCTTTTGGCATGAAAATGGTCAAAAATATAGTATTTGCCTAATCATAAGAGGGGAGCACATAAAACGAAACAAAAGCAAGTACGGCACCAGAGAAGTTTTAGTAAACAAGTTGTACCGTACAAATTGGGTGGTTTTGCATGTGGATAATTTCGCGTTTTCATCGAAGAAAGGAAAACTTTTTTTTCGCACAATACAAATTTCACATTTTCATATCCGTATATTGTAGCTCTATACCGTTATGATCGACTTATTATACCAGCGAAAAGAAAAATCTTATACGGTATCGTTTTTGCCAATTTGTAAATTTTGGTTTGATTATCCGATTTCCTTACAAACAAACATAGATATTAAAAGCTGAAAAAAAGTTGCACGTTCAGTCGTCCTATGGGTCTTTGCGGCTATGTCCACACGGTGACAGACGCTCGGTCAGCGTGAGACACAGACGGACAACCATGTGTGAATTGTCATTAAAACCATTTATGGCCAACTGTCTGCAACTTTAATGTCCCCTAATGTCGTGTTTACATTATCAATTAACCAGTATAATCCAAGTTAATTATACTAATTATGGTCATTAAAATCAATTGTATGTCAATTGATGCAGCAGGGTTTTTGAGAAATGCAACTGTTTGATTTTAAGAAATTGTGCGCAGTGTAAAGTGACCGATCTTTATGGTGTAAATTGGATTTATTTTGTGAACTATCCTTTTTCTTAATAGATAAAACAACAATATTGAGTATTAAACTTGTTTCAAAGATTTTTTTTCTACTTTTGCAATTTTACAAATGATATCAGAAACTATGACTGTATGCTTCTGCCTGATAATGTCTTATTTTTGGAAAAATAATGTTTCAGCATGGTCTTTAATTTATAGTCATCATGTGTTCAGTTTTTCATGCTTTTAATAATTATTCGAGCAGATAAGTACACAGTGTATGCAAATGTTCTTGCAAAATCTAAGTTCTATAAGTAATAATTTTGTTTCACCTCATGACGTACCATTCGTCTATAAAAATCAAAACTCACCATTGCTCTACCCAATAGATTGAAAATTCCTATTTTTGCACGAACATGAAGAGTACTTGGCAATTAAACCAAAATATGCTGAACTGACAACCAAATTATACCTAATTCAACTTTTACCTAGATTAGAACATGGAGTTATGATAACTTCATAATTCCATGGGTAGAAGAGCCTGAGGTTTTGACAATTTTGAAATTCATATACGGACAATAAATTTCATATAAATTTATCTTATGTAGCCAATACACTTCGTTTAATATATTAGAAGCTCGATGCAATCTTTCTAGCAGAGCATTGGATCAGCTTTATAACACTAGTAGAATATGAATGTGGATTTTTTATACCCCATCTACAAAAATAGGGGGTCGGGTTTGTTTTAACATGTTTATTTATCCTGGATTGGGAAACAAGCTTGATGCTTCTATAAATCCCTCTCCAGCTAGCAGTTTGCGAGTGTGGCCTTTGTATAGCGGCCCCCATTGAGCCTACTCTGATCGAAATCTACAAAGGAGTCTTTAACGTGCATGGGTTTGTGTGTTCGGGTTTGTTCGTCTGTTCGTCCTAAGTGTCGCGACATGGGGCATTATGTCTTTTGGGCATATTGTTGTTTACACAAGCAGTGGCTTACTGTACATTGAAGTGTGAGTAAAAAAGCAATGTGGTGCCAACGACATGTATCATTAAACACCAAAATGTAGGTAAAATATTACTTTGTGGTGATTTTAACGCACGAGTCTCAAATGAGCTTGACTATATATCTGATGATGATAACCAGTTTATTCCTATTAATAAGGATTACATTATTGACAATAACATTCTTCCCAGAAAAAGCTATGATAAAACTTTAGATGCTAGAGGGAAGGAGTTAATTGAATTGTGCATAAGTAAGCAGCTGAGAATATTAAATGGTCGAGTTCTGGGGGATATGTTTGGCAACTATACTTGTCATACGCCAAATGGTTCTAGTACTGTTGACTATGTTGTTATGTCAGAGGGTATCCTGGACCAAATATTATACTTTAAAGTGTTAGATTTTATACCTACTTTATCAGATACTCATTGTAAACTAGAATGGGAACTACTAGCTACATTTAAAGAAGAAAGTATAGCCAAAAAGGCAACAACATTAACACATCCCTTGCCTCCAAGGTTTATCTGGGATGATGATTCATCAATTAATTTTATGAAGGCACTGGGAACAGATGATATACAAAACCGTCTTCATCAATTCAACAACAAACAAACACAAAACTCTCAATCTACAATTAATGAAGCATGCAAAGAATTAGGTGACATAATATATACAGCAGCATGTCAGTCATTAAAAAAGACAAAAACAAACCGTAATAATAAGAAGAAAAATCATAAAAAATGGTTTAACTCGGATTTAAAAAAACTTAAAACTAATCTAATAAACTATGGTAAAATATTTTCAAAATATCCTAGAGATACAGCTGTACGAAACCATTTTTACAAACTAAACAGAGAGTATAATAAAGCAAAAAAACAAACACATCGGCAATACAAACAAAATTTAATGCATCAGTTAGAAAATCTGCATTCTGATAACCCGAAGCAATATTGGAATTTATTAAATGAACTCAGAGAGACGAAAATAACTGATGAAAAAAGTTCAGCAATTGATGCATCAACATGGCTTTCACATTTCCAAAATTTAAATGTTGTGAAAGATCAGTTCAAAACTCGATTAGAACAATTACAACAAAAGCTTGTGGACTTGGAAAAAACCACATGTTTTAATGAACTAGATGTAACCATAAAAGATACTGAAGTATCAAAAGCACTAAATAAATTAAAACTTAACAAAAGTCCTGGCTTGGACAGTATATCAAACAACATGTTAAAACATGGTCATTCTATTTTACTACCTAGTCTAAAAAGACTTTTTAATTTATGTCTTTCTTCTGGATTATACCCAAAATCTTGGGCAGATGGAATTATTACAACCATACACAAATCAAATGATATAACAGATCCCAATAATTACAGAGGTATCACTGTAACCAGTGCCATAGGAAAGGTGTTTAATAGTATACTTAATGATAGATTAGATAATTTTTTATCAAAAAATAATGTAATAAATGATTGTCAACTAGGGTTTACAAAAAAAGCAAGAACCTGTGATCACATGTTTATTATTAAGAGTATATTTGATAAATACTGTAATAATAAGGAAGGAAGGGTGTATGCCTGCTTTGTTGACTTTCAAAAAGCGTTCGACACTGTAGTCCACACTGGAATCAAGATAAAATTATTGTCTGCTGGAGTAGGTACACTATTTTATAATGTTGTTAAAAGTATGTATGAACTAAGTAACTCTTGTGTCAAAATTCAGTCAAATGTCACCAAATTTTTCCCAGTCAAACTGGGAGTTAAACAGGGAGATAATCTTAGCCCTAACCTATTCAAGCTTTTTATAAATGATCTTCCTAAATACCTTGAGAATATTGTTAACCCTGTTATTCTTAATGATAAGCCTGTTCATTGTTTACTTTATGCAGATGACTTAGTTCTTTTATCAACAACTGCTAATGGATTGCAAGATAGATTAGATAAATTACAAAAATATTGTAGTGACTGGTGTCTTACTGTAAATCCTAATAAAACAAGAGTTCTTATTTTCAACAAAGCAGGCAGACACATAACTGAGAAATTTACCTATGATAGTCAGAGTGTAGAATGTGTTCATAATTATAAATATCTTGGTCTACACTTCAGTGCATCAGGATCGTTCTCCTTTGCTCAAAATGAGTTATACAAGAAATCAATAAAAGCTCACTATAAATTGCAAAAAGACTTCATATCTATGAATCCAGATATAAATACAAGTTTGCATGTATTTGATCATACAGTTAAACCAATTATTTTGTATGGATCAGAGATATGGGGTGCTTTTAATACATTCACAGCCAAATTTAGAAATGGACACCCTCCATTCGAAAAAATATATTCAAATCTAAAATGTGAACAATTACACATTAAATTCTGTAAACGAATATTAGGACTTCACAAAAAAGCTACTAATTTTGGGGTCCTATCAGAGCTAGGAAGATTCCCAATATATCATGATATCGTGAAAGCCATAGTGAACTACTGGTATCGCTTGGAACATTTGGAAAAATTTCCACTTTTACAGGATGCTTACATAACATCAAAAGACCTCTTTCAGTTAAATAAACCATCTTGGTATGGCAGTGTCCATTATATATTGGAAAAAATTCCAAATATTCAAAATTTAGCATTATATCATAATAAGATAAGTACTTTTAAATTGAAAATTCGAAAAGAACTGAAGTCATATTTCACAAACTTATGGCATCAAGACCATCTTAAACACACGGAGGGCAAGCTTAGAACATACATTAAATTTAAAACAAATTTTGGAAAAGAAAAATATCTCACCATTATAAAAAATTTTGAGCAAAGGAGTCGACTAACACGATTTAGAATATCATCTCATTACTTACGAATTGAGACTGGTCGTTATCAGGGTACCCTCTTAAATGACAGAACATGCACTAAGTGTGAATCTGGAGATGTGGAAGATGAATGTCATTTTTTATTCATTTGTAGCAAATTTAATGACGATCGAAAAAACCTTTATGACCTTATTACTAATAAATGTCCTAACTTCATCAATCTAGAAAATAAGGACAAACTGATATGGCTAATGAACACAGAAGAAAAGTCAGTGCTGTCTGCACTTAGCAGTTATATATCAAAAATACAGTAAATAAATTATCAAATTTATAAAAGCCATGTAAATTCTTTTTATTTTTATTTTTATCTATAGAATATTCCTATTTCAATATCTATCCATAGACAGTTATTTATTTTGCCAAATATCAGTCTTGCTTTTCTGCAACAGCCACGAGGAGGTCTATGAGATCTTGAAGTTCTTCATGTCCATAGACCTTGAGCATCGTCCCTTGGTGACTGTCGCAGATTAACAACACATGATTCACTATAACCGTACATGTATCTACTACTTTTTACCTTTTTGCATCGGTCACGAGGAGGTCTATGAGATCTTGAAATATTCATGTCCATAGACCTTGAGCAACGTCCCTTGGTGACCGTTGCAAATAGGTAATTCTTTTAAACTTCTATCTTAGAAATGCTATAACACTGTCATATATTAGTAGGTATATAATATAGAATATATTACATAATGATGGCATTTTCCATATCTCTAGATCGCATTGGTCATAGTCAATGGTTACATCTTCATGTGTGCATTACTTTAACTTTAAACTTAAAATATCAATGTACAATGTACTTGAATGTAATATTGTTCTAGTTTGTTTGTTTATTTGTCATATATATTGAATCATAAATGTTGTATGTTAATGCCCTTCTGGGGACCTAATTTGGAAAAATAAATATATCTTATCTTATCTTATCTTATCTGTATCCAAGGTCAAAAGATACTTTTGTGTTGAATATTTTTTCGGTTGAAATATTCAAATATTTATTAATATCCTAAGATTTATTTCTTCCTATAGCATAGATAAGTCTTATTTTCTTAAAATACTTTAGTTTATATTGACTTAGTACAGTTTTTTGGCTTTGGCTTTGTCTTCTCTGGTGACTTTCAGACTGTGCCAGACAAAGTCTAAATTATTTGGAGGAAAAATATCAAATGCAGTTACGTATCTAAGTTTTTAAATACTTTTAGCCGAATTTAATTACTAGTATATGAAAAGCTGCAGAGTTGTTGTTTAACCATAGACCTGTATATTAACAGGTCTATGGTTTAACTAAAGTCAGAACTTCTTTTCTGCTTCAATGTTTTGAAAAATGATTGATTTGAACCTATTTGATATGAAAAGAAAACGAGATGGATTAGAAAGCAGGACTAAGCCTATATATTTCTTCTTCTCAATAAAAATGTGAAGACAACGTTAAGAAAGCAATTTCTCTATCATGAAAGAAACCATGCACCAGCTCTAAGTTTACATTTAGTTTCAGTTTCTTAAAAAATCACTTACAGAATTAGGTAATTTGATGAAGCAAAAAAAAAATTAAGCGTAACCTTATGAAAAAATAGTATATGGAAATTTTCTTTTAGAAGAAGTTTTATTACTTAAAGGAAGAAAGGCTAAAAACAAAAAATAATCAGAAAGAGAATGTTCAAAGGCAATAATAATATTGATGATATTGATAAAACTCCGGATATAACTAATAATAATTATTATTGGTGTTATTGAGAATAATTAACAAGCAAGCAAATTTATAAATTAAAAATAATAAGAATTATATTTTTTTTATATCATTTTTTATATCAAAATAACTTATTTGAAATTATAGATGAAAATATATTTCAGAAAAAAGTAAAAATTTAAATTATTTTAAATTAGATTATAAATAAAATAAAACATTTTAAATAAATTCTTACCCTTTAAGTCGGTCTGGAAAATTAACTTACTTTCAAGCAAATAATAAGCCCATATCCGGCAGTGTCATTCCGGGTCGAGGTCCAGAGGCTGAATGATCAAGTTCTGCTAGTTTCACTCACTTTTCTCCACTTTGGTCCCATATGTCAACTTTTTACAGTTTAAATTTCTTTATTAACGGCATTTATTATTATGCAAATATACATACTACTTCACAAATAGTAATACCCGACCGCATCACGACTTCAACATCTGTCACAATCTCTGGACCGATATTCCTCCGCGACCATCAGCCAATCAGATGATCAGAAAACGATTGTTATCGATGTTTAGACATTTCATTATCTTTTGAGTTATTTAAGAGACAATGAATTTTATGATCGATCAAGTGATTAGACATTTCAAGGAATTAAACAAAAGTATTGAAAAGATTAAAGAAAAGTGGGGAAATATTGTCAAACTTTCATTTGATTTTACTTCGCATAGTTGATTAAATTAAGAAATAAAAGGTTGAAAACGGTAGTTTCCGAATTTTTGGAAAACAAGGAATGTATAACTGTAATCGAAACCATAACTTGTCAACTTTTTAAATGATAAAGAAATCCTATAAGTTTTTTGTTCTTATCTTATATGCTAAAACGCCTCTGTGGGAAACTAACAATCCTTTAGAGTTTACCTTAAAATAATTATTTGTATACTCTGATTTGTATATAGATTATTGTCTTTAAATTCATAATTCAGAGTTAAGCTTTGATCGATTTGATTTTTATTGTGTGTTTAGTTTTTGCGCTTTGTCTAGGAATATTGATAGGGGGAGATTGGGCCCAAAAAACTAGTTTAACCCCGCCACATATTACATGTGCCTGTCCTAAGCCAGGAATCTTTGACAAAGCTTTCGTTTGTACTTGTCTTTTTGATGTTTTCTGTTCCTTGTTTAAGAAGGGGATCTATCTGTGACTATTTCAGGGCTGGATTTGAATTATATGCATCTTATTTAGACCATGGGCAAGTTGCAGAACCGCGAGCAGTGCCAAATGGCCTCGTTGAAGGCTGCTGGCGGTTGTCCATTGTGGTTTTTCTAAATTGCCGTTTAATTGTGGGCTGTGTCGCGTACACTTATTCCACATCTTTTTATTTTCTATTATTCTGTAACAGTAATTTAATGCCAGGTCGATCGGTATACAAACTTTCTCTTTACCATTAAAAAATTACAACAAAGCTCCAGGCAAAACATTTCGCGCCTAGTCTGTAAAAAACCTATCTCAGGCCTAGCGCACGTTTCGTCTATTCAAAACTTATCAAAGGCGCTATACCCAAAACTGCCAAACACTTTATATTTATGAGGATGAAGAGCATGAATTGTGACTAAGGTCAACCTAAGCCTGGAGTAGGAAGAATTTGAGTTTTGACTGACAATTTTGAAGTTTACATGAAAATTGTATTAGCTTTGATGTGTTCTTCAACACAAAAGTGTTGATGCCGGAGTAGGCTTACCTCGGGTATAATCAAAATTATACCAACAGCGCTAACCATCACGGATGTAAGAAATAAGAATTACGACAAAGTTCCCGTCAACAAACTTTGCTACGCCTGTCGTGCGTTTCTCAAATTCGAGAATCATAACTTAATTGAGAGGCGCTCTATCCAGAGATTGAAAATAGCAAATATTAGCTATAGTATTTGAGGAAAATAAGACTGAAAAATATTTAATTATATGTATTTCAAAAGGCATAAATTGTTCATATGGAAATTTAGTTTGTAGTTTTGATAACAGCATCTCTAGTGAGACTAAACGCACAAAATATGAAAGTTTAACTTTTTAAATAAGAAATCGCTAAAACGAATGATTCGGCGATAAAGGAAAATATTTAACGCGTGAGCCTATTTCATATACAAACAAGACATTTTTTTGTGTTTATTTTTTTTTTAGATTTATATCTTATGAAACAAAACAAAAGAAGAACAAAATACAAGGACCGCACTAAGCTCTACCATTCGGAAACAGAAAGAAGGTGACCGACTAAGGTTGTTAACCAAATGAAACTCTGTTATACCGGAAAGTTTGAGCGGAGGAAAATACAGACAGACGCATAAAATGTTTGTCATATAGCACACTCTCTAACAAGTGAAGGTCGGGTATATAATAAGCTGACATTTGAATGGATGCGATGGACCTTGCTTTATAGTGTATTCAATCAGAAAAATTAAAGATTGAATGCTTTTAAACCATAAAAATCTTTGGTCTCTGTAAACGACTCTTTGGCGTACGTTTAAAGTGCTCTTATAAGTGTATCGATTACCATTGGCTCGCGACGTAAGTGTCGTCTGCAACTTATCTTTGAGTTAGCACGCACCGTAGTGGAGTTTCCCGGGAAACGAATTCGAAACTTCTTGGATACAAATGTAATTAAAGTGTTTTAAAAGTTTTATTCCATGTTCAGCCTCTTGCTATCTACTCTATGATATCAATTTTATGATTCTGATCAGAAGTAGCAAATAAACTTGTCCAGTTAAACTCACGTTTATAGAGGCTTATAAGAGGCTGATAAAAATTGTATTGCAAAATAAATCAATGAATGCTTAATACAGATTTTAAGGTATTTGCACCGAAGGACTTGAACTGCAGTTTAATATGAATGTGATATATTTTCATTGAAATGTTCCATGGGCTTGTTTTAGCTTTAAATTGATAACCCTCTCTAGGCATCCGAGTTTATAGTACAGCGCTAGAACCGCTTACTCGAGAGGATTTTTGTCTATATAAATAACAAAGAATTCTGTAAGAATTTGATATTGTAGCCGAGATCATGGTTGCTCAATACCGTATTGAGTGGTTAGGGTGTAATCGCACGGGGGGCTCCGACGATAATCTGCACATATGATCGATCGAGTTTCGCTGTGGGCCATTATTCATTTTTGTAGCTTATTACATGCACCAAGAGAAATTGTGGATGAGACCAGCTCTTATGACGCAAATCAGATGGACTTGTTTCGTACCGCATATTGACTCTAAGAATATTGATAGAGGGGAGCTGCTCCAGGAGGGGGCGGAGGGGACGTATATATTGTATAAAATTGACCAAGTTGCTTCAAATATTCATCACAAATTTGACATTTTAGAAATTACGCACCCTAGCTCTTTCATGGACCTCTGGATATGCCCCTGGAGCAAGTCCCTATGCGCCAATTAACTTCCTTTTCCATGTTTCCTTTGCGATCTTAGGGCACATGAGACATCAACACAACCTTGAAATTGTCGGGGTAGAGGTCTGCTTTAGAATTCTAAACATGTAAAAGGTTGTTCTATTCATGTTTATAGGAGTAAAACCGCTTAAAACCAAAAATATTGTAATAAATATTTTAGATCAAAATCCAGAGAGTTACGGAGTCATGGTAGCTGTCACCAAAAAAAAAAAACAATAAACTCATATGTCGTATCTGGTGGATCGTTTTTATTGCATTTTTCTAAATTAGAAATTTTCAATTATTTTTTTTTAATACTGGACTTTTGCCATTTCATTTTGCTTTTAAATCATTTTTTTTTCAACTGTTTAATTCTTTTGAAGGTTACTTTTAGCGGAAAATATAACACCATCACCATCTTCGAATTCATGATCTGATTTGATTTTCATTAAATTAAATGCAAATTTACGAAAGTATCTAAAACCTGGATATTTCGCCTGACACCGTTACCTGGCAATGGATTCCGTCGTCTGGTATTTCGGAACGTGAGTGGCACGAGCGCCTGACTGTAAATGTCAACACGTATCGATTCTCGGTGTCAATACGAGAAAAAAGATAAGGGAATTTTGTTTATACAAGTTAAGCGTTAAACTACTTCCACTTAAAGGATTTATTATTTCTGTTATCATTTCGCAAATAAGATATCGCACTCAATCAACGCATTATTAAATAAAAAAAAGGTTAAATTAAGTGGCGTAATCCGTAAAGCACGAACGACGTCATTCTAGAAAGATTACGGTTTTTAGGGGATCACGATTTTGTACTGATTTGTTTTTCAGGGAGATCAATTTTACTTAGGATGATGCAGAAAAAATAAACATGGGCCAAAATTTCTATAAAACAAACACGGGGCTGCACCCATTCCACCACTTTGAAATAGCAAGTTGATGACTGACCGACCTTGAAAGGGGGCATAGCTTACTCTTTGTAAAACTGTGTACCAAATTTGAATGCAACTCCTTTTGAGTAATTAGAAGTCAAGAAAAGCTGTTTTGCAAAAATGAAACCCCGGCCCCTTGCTTACGATTTGGATATAATATATGCTATCGATTTGGCAAACCATGAAGTCAATATATTTTAGAAGATATTAACTAAATAAACATAAAATGAATTGCTTCTTGTTTATTATACGAACAAGAATATGTCCAAAAGAGCAACATTAAATTTTGGGACGGACAGACGAACGGACCCAAATACTATATGCCCCCTACTTTCGTAGAGGGGCATAAAACTGAATATTTATAATTGACGTGTTCTTCAGTCTGGTTACGCTTTCTTTTGGAGTTCTTGTAGGATTTCGGAAAATGTCCTTTATCGTCACGTTTCTGATACCCTCACCCCATATCTGACACCTATCTGGTCAGTCTGTTTACATCAATTACTTCCTAAGCCTATTGTTATTGCAGTTAAATCCTCTCAGGCGACAAGCTACCCGTTAACAAATGATAAAAGAATAATATTATGCATTTTCCAGTGCTTTCATTTTACGATGAGGAATGTCATATGGTTGAATGTATAATAAAGATACAGTTATCAGAAGAAAAATGTAATTGCAATTATTTACACTGCCTCTGTAAAAAGCAAAACAAAATTCAAATAAAACAATTTCAATAAAATACAATTAATCCTTGGAATAAGTTATTTTAGCTGCATTTAAATCATAAGGTTTACAAACGCAGGGAAATTTTTTTTAACGATTATGCTAAAAACAAACAATTAAAATTCCCAGAAACTTGTCTTTTTTATTTCTTCCGAGTTGGCTCCCATCATGCCCGTCTTCTGAGAATTGACATATTTATTGTTCGGTGCTAAAATCGCGACTCTGCTTTGTCCGACAAACTCTAGGACAAACTCTTCCGGTGTGTTACCCATAGCAACAATCGCTTCCTCGTGCATATTCCAGTACTTGTCATTGTCGCCTTTGATGTGATATTTTCCCTTCTCGTGGTAAATTAAAGTTAGAACTTCGTATTCAGACTTATTGCACATGTACTCCGGCTTAGAAACTAAGGCTTTCTTTTTCCCTACGAACCCAAAGCCGCATTTTAACACAAATATTGGCCTGTTGACAATTTTGATGTAGAACTTATCTCGATCGCCGATCTTATCGCTTTTTGCTACAAGTTGTCCATTCGGTTTTACACCAAGGTATTTTCCATTTGAAGCCGTTAGTGCGATTGTTCCGTTCATCCAGTGAATGTGGAAAAGACATTCTGGAGATTTCGACGTAGCGGTTGCTTCGATTCCATTGTTTTCATTCAAACACCAATATTTATTTTCTGAAGTTTGGAAATACCATTGCTTTGACTTTTTATCATAATCAATCTGAAAAAAGAGTAAAATTAGCATTACATGTAACCGGTCCTTAAACGAGGACGTGGATGGGGGTGTCTTCAAATCTACATTCTGTAAATTTTTAGCCCTGTATTCCCTATTCTGTAAAGGTTTTTGCCATTATTCACATTTTTCCTTATTCTGTAAGGTCATTATTCTCTATTCTTTAGTTTTTTGTGGTCATTATTCTTTATCTGTTAATCATTATTCTTTATCTGTTAACTTTTTTGGCCTTTATTCTCTATTCTGTAAACCCCATCCACACCCTCTTGAATAAATTGTATTAACGAACCGAAACAATGATCTATGTTTGACCAGTGCGGTGGTAACAATTGAAAATTTGGTGGACAATTTGTTTAATTACTGTGGTTTCATTATTGTTCGCGGGGTATCAATTTTCGTGGTTTTCTCAAAATTTGATATCCAACGAATAGGATATTAACATTGATCTATATGCTGCAAAATTTAATCCTTTTTATCAAACCTTTTACATTGAACCAAGGATATTAATACCCACGAAAATAAATGAATCCACGGTACTAAACTCAGCTGTTCTTAGTCAGGAAAATTGCGATTTTCACAATCGTATGAAGTTTTGTCGTTACATTTATTGAACGAATTTGTTTGAAATATTAGTATTACAAGAGCATGTCGAAATCTGTACACATGAGCCATCTATATCGACATTATGAGGCAAACCGGTCTGATATTGGCCGACGGTTATGAGTTGTGATATGGAGTATGTGTTTTTCTGATATTGGCCGACGGTTAGGAGTTGTGATATGGGGTATGTGTTATTGGGAAGCACCGGTCTGATATTGGCCGAGGGTTTTAAGTTGTGATATGCAGTATGTGTTATAGGGAAGCAATGGTTGCTGATTATTTATATTAGAAAAGAATGGTTAATTATCTATATACTGTATATGATATCAGGATATATTACGATGCAAGACACAGTTTCGTACAAAATACTAGTGAGTTTTACCAAATACATTAAACACAGGTAAGGGAATGCCTGTCTATTCATATAGCTGAAGTGAAAATCATCAAATATTTTAAACTTTTATGATTGTTTAGATATATTTTTGTATTAAAAATGCCTCAACAGGTTTATTTTCTTTTTTAAATTTTTTTTATAAGCACTTCAGTGTGAAGGGAGACAACTACAAATCCCGCCATATTTGCAGATGTCAAAATGACACTTTTCAGGTAATCAAAAATATTTTTCTTTAGAGCTGGAATGCGTACCCTTTTGTTCCTAATTTTTGCCCTTAGTGACATGCTCTTTCAAGCGATCTATTATTAAGACTTGAAATTTGGTCACAAGTCAGTGAAATTTAGCCTCAGAAATGGGACGACACCCATAAATTTTACACAAAACACCCCCTTTTTTGTTCATTTTGGACAGTTTTGATGAAATATTCAATTATGAAGAAGTCTACTATGCAGGTTCCATTAAAAAGTGGTGAATTTCAGCTTTTTATTGATATATAGATGTCCATATTACAGGAAAATATCTTATTTCCATTCAAGCATGAAGGTGATGTTGCTTTCATCTGATGACGTCACTTTGCAAAACTATACCTTGCACCCTTAGACGATGAAGAGATGTGGAATAAGTGTACGCGCCACAACCAACATTAAAGAAACGGCAATTTAAAAAATCACAATGGAAAACAGCCAGCCGTCTTCAACATGATCAGAGGTCACTGCTGGCTGTCTTGCATTGGCCCAAGACTAAAAAAGACAATACATAAGATCCAAACAAATCCCTAGAAAATCAACGAAAGACCCAATTCTGGGCATAGAACAAAACAGATAGTTGACAGGGACAAACAAAAGTTTTGACAAGGATTCCTTGCTTAGGACAGGCACATATAAATGTGGCAGTGTTAAACTATTTTTTTGGGGGCCCGAACTCCCCCTATTGTTAATCTTGTACAAAGCACAAAAAATAACACACTTTAAAAATCAAATGGACTTTTGATAAAAGCTGCTATTTATGTCTAAATAGTAGCTTAAACCATCAATCTATTTCATTTGTTAGAAAATCACCAACGGTTCTGGCCAGACTCTAAAATGAGCAGTCGGTATCAATATGAAACATATTCTCCTTTGTGATTACAGTCAGTGTTCTTTAGGCAATTATAAGTGTACAAAGCTTCATGAAGCTCTGACTTCCAGTTTTTGCGATTTTAATCGTTTAATGGCATTGATCAGTGATTAGCTAGATAAGGGTTTTATTTTCGCAGAATGTGAATGTGTTTGTATATGATTTCCATCAGGTGGATATTTTCGCGGGATTTTTTTTCGCGATTTCCGCCGACCTGCAAAAATAAGCGAAAATTAAACCACCGCAAAAATAACCCACTATATGGTAACTAATGCTATTTCACACAAACTTCATGTGCATTATACATAAAATACCTGCACGATTTCCTTTTCTGATGTTTGTTTTGTACTAGCCCACAACTCAAATCCAGCTTTAATACTCGTGTGGTTTCCATTAGCTGCTGATTCCAGTACTATCTGAGGTTGACTTTCTTCTACATGGAACAACTCGTCGTCCGAAATCTTTTTGTTCCTACTTTTCAGTATAGCCATGGCACCAACGCCCGCGAGATATTTCCCTTCGTTGTCTTTGAACGCGATGCCGTCTAGATTTGATTCCTGATTAACTCGTAGCTCCAGAGTAAAACGTGCTTCGGGCTCTCTAGAATCGGTAAGATGACCATTTTTGTGTAAATATCGATTATCGCAGACTTTTATCAGATATTTACCGTTGTAATACTCCAGGGTAAGGATAGCGTTCGCGCCCCATGGTACTATATTTCTACATCTTATTTCGTTTTCTTCCAATGCAAAATATCGCTTCCGTCTTTTGTTTGACAAAACGATCTGTGGATGAATAGCCATCGGAACGAACCATAACTCCTCTTCAGTAACTTTCCTAGACATGCAAACCACTTTATTTTCTCTTCCGGTTAGATATGTGCCATACTTTTCACTCTTAAACGCCCATCTCCCCGAACCATCGGGCGAAAACTCGATCACAAACTTGCCGTCTTCCGTTCGCTGCTCCTGGTTGCATTTGACATCGCCCAATTTATCGGTAGTCAAGTATTTATCAGTGTGACTTTTCATGAACACCGATTCATCCTGATTCAGCTCAAGGGTCCAGACCTGCTTTCTAGTTAGCCCTTTCGCGCAACAGTTTAAATCGTTTCCGAAATCCTCAGCGCTGAGAAAGCACGTAGCGACGTTCTGAAGGCCGGCTTTCCAAGAAAGTCTTTCTTTGCTACACATCGTGAGAATGTTCCGTTCACATTGTCTCTAAGTTGGACGGTAACGTCACTGACGTCTCCAATGGTTGCGACGTCAACAACGCCATCTATTTCCTATCGCTTGTTCGATTTATTTATTTATTTATTTATTTATTTATTTATTTATTTATTTATTTATTTATTTATTTATTTATTTGTTTCTTTCTGAACATGTCATTATTTCATATCATTGAGGAAGAGTTCTAATGATAAACATATGTAGTATTATTTTAAAATTCAATTTAAAAGAAAATACATTTCTTTTAACATTCAATTAAAAAAAAATTATAATAAAAAAAAAAAAGATTTTCGTATTTTTTCTACCCGAAATTATTACAACTGGTTAGCAAAGTCAAAGTTTATATTTTAAAACGCTTTAAAAATTCCATTTATAACAAAAACTATAAATTTCGTCTTTTTCGGTGCCAGATTATTATAACCGGTTATGTTAAATTTTTGTTTACAACGTTAAAATAAAGTCCATGCATAATTTAATTTACTTACATATATTTATCTTTTTAGTTGTCGATAAGTATTTTTTATTAACCTCTAAGTGTCAAAACGCCCCGACTAGGCGACAAGTGGGTGTGAATTTGTCTATTTATTTATCACCGTCTGGTGGAGCACTTGTCTGGACGGAAATCAGCATGGAGCATCTGTTGCCAAATACAGAAATAAATTTGCATTTTAGTGTATTGGCCACTATTATGTTAATTTTTCTATCAATATGCAAAACCTGACGCAAACATTTATCAAATTACATGCATTTCTAAAACTATATTTCGTTTTTATATTTGTTTTGTTTTGTTTTCTTTTGTTGTCATTATATATTTCGTTTTGGTTAAGGCAGATTGCATTTTAGGCTTTTTAAGAAGAGCGGGTATTTTTCCGATTTTTTTTCTCTTTTTTCAAATCTGACATGAAAGGTATATATTCTAGTCGTAGACTAGTTTAGCAATTGAAAATTGGACTTTATTTAACATTAAATTCCACTGTTTATGGATTTTAAACAAAAGTAAAATGCATTCAAATGGTAACTTGCCAATTAAAATGGTGGAAAAAGTTGGGTTATAAAATCTGAGATACGGAGGTCTGTTAAACCCCCCAGTCAGTCTGTACGTCTTTTTGTTATACCTCGAGGTACCCGTTTCTTCTCCACAACTCGATCCTCTAAACCCCTCCATTGATTTCCACAATCATTGAGACAATACATAGATTTGCACGCCCTAAAAAGATTTTGACCATGACTTTCTGATATATATTTTTTTTTTATTTAAATAAGAATAATTTGGTAAATTGACACCTCCCTGAAAGTTCACGCGTCATGCACACCTTATTTACGTCAGGGTCGTCTATTAGTGTACAGTTATTGAAGGCCCTGTTTACGTTTACCGAGCAACCTCTTTAAACTTTCATAGTACAAAAGCTTCTGGACCGAATTTTTGTCTGAGTCAACAAAACATAAATTAGATGTGAATCTAACCGCACGTTTGTATAGAAATAAGATTAATTTAACCTTATTAATTATGCAAATTAGCTGTGAATGCAAAGCGGAAGTACTTTAACAACCAATGAGCACTGTCGGCCGCACGTGCCATAACGTGCGTTCTAAGAAAAGGAGGACATTTTTCGTCAAAAGTAATTTGTTTGATTAAATTTCTTGTGCAAACGATATTATTGCATGATTGGTTTAAAACCAATTGTGCTATTATATTGCATTAAAATTTCCACCCTAAATATTGGATTTGACAGTTAAGATTAAACAAATGTGTTTTGGCCAGCGTAGTAAGTTCGCGGTTTCCATTAATTTAGTTGAAGTATTAAATTGACAATTTTATACTTTCATGGTTATATTCTTATGCAAAAATAGTCTTAAATCATAAATGCTTATGGTTATCTTCTGGTTTTTAACTTATGCAAACCTGGAAAATATGTATTTTCAAAGCTACAGTATGCAAATTAACATGCGTTTCTGCAAACAATAATATAGTAATACATAAAATCTAGCCACCATATGTTTCAGGCATGGCGTGGCCATAAAACAGACCGAATCACTTGGCGTGACAATAAAACAAATTTTGCTTACCCTTCCGAAGCACCTGAGTTCACTAAGTTTTCGTTTCGCAGACTTAATTTCACGTTGCTAAGTGCAGTTAAATTGCTTTTTTTTGTATATGTCGTGATTGTTGGTTAATTCTCTCGATTTCTTCCCTAGTTTTTGGAACGGTTTGTTTTATATGTCAACTGATTTTGTCTAATCTAAAAGTTTTATTTTGATGGCATGATTTAGATTTTCCTATATTGATTTTGCATTCCTGTAGTTTAACAAGCTTAGACCATTAAACCTCCACACTTAATAAAAAAAATCTTGCATAATTGTTTTTAGCTAAGCATTTGGGCTTCAAGAAATGCGCATCAACAAAAATTAAAACTGTCATTGTACAAAAATCGTTTGATCTGAAAAAAAAAATCACCAGTTAAAGTTGCTTTTGGTTGACATATGTGAAAATGGCAAAAAAATGACAGATGGCTCGGAACCGTCTATACAATCACGTGACATACTTTTAACAAGCCAATGAAAATTAATATTCAAAATCTCAAACTATTAATTCTTAATTGAATTAGATGTGAATTAATATTCGATCATAATCGACAACGACTCGGGATCGGGTCACATATTTTGTTGGAAAGTCCCGTTATAGTTGATTGCTGTAAAACGATTGAAGACCTGGCGACAATGGGTGTCCTGCTGGTATTGATAACAATCACTTTTTTCCATGACAAAATCTGTGATGTGCTCAGCGGGGAATCTTGGTCCATTAGAGAAGAAATCGAATTGTTTTACCTTAAATGATTCTTCCGCAATCTGTCAAGTTTTTTGTATGCCAATTTGGTGCGATATTGTTTTATTGAAAACGGTGCATTTATAAAGCTAGAATAAATTATGACAAGTTATTCATGTTATTGATAAACATCTAAAATATTATTAACAACAAAATTAAATATTTTCAGTTTGCAGATTTTTATGTAAAATAATGCGTAATTTTGAAATTTAATTTTTTTAAGATAAAAAAATTATTTATCCATGAACTTTTGAAAAAGGTGTACCGTGTTAAGCAAATAGAAACCAGGGGTTGTCGTTAGTTGTGCTATGGATTCGGAATACAGGAAGTAGATGTCTGACTGACCTGGAAAGGAGATGCACGGTAAAAATCATCATGCTTGAAGCTGTTTACCAAATTTGGAATCAATCCCGTTGGTTGAGGCCGAAAAATCTTGTTACAAAAATTGTATATTTTTGCATGGACCCTTAAAAAGATGGTTTTGAAAACAGGAAGTAGATGCACGACTTATCTGGAGAAGAAAGGCGGGGTATTAATTTGAAATCAATCCTGTCAATAGAAGTTGCAAGAAATCTGTTACGAAATTTTGTATAGGACCATGGTGATTGCAATATAGTCCGATAAATCTGTTACGAAAGTTTTTAATGGGCCATGGTGATTGCAATATAGTCTGAAAAATCTGTTACGAAAGTTTGTAACGGACCATGGTGATTGCAATATAGTCCGAGAAATCTGTTACAAAAGTTTGTAACAGACCATGGTGATTGCAATATAGTCCGAGAAATCTGTTACAAAAGTTGTACAGGACCATGCATGGTGATTGCAATATTATCGGAATATCCTCTATCTTATGAGTAGGGGGTATAAGAAATTCAGTCTTAAATCATTGATTTGTAAATAATTATTCTGATATCAATAAAATAAGATTTACGTGTATATTTCAAACATACATGTATCAACATAATCCCCAGAAAATAAACTGAGGACAGGGAACACATATATCCATTTATTAGTCCCCCACTTTTCGTTAAAAGGACAAGGTACAGTAAGGCAAATATTTGGCCCCCTCTATGATTAAAAATTACATTGTTACGGGGAAGATTTCCTGTGATATTTAGATGGTAAAACGAATAAAATAATTTGTTTTTAATATTTTTTTTTCAAATGTATCATCTGGCATTGGTAACAAACAGTATGTCAAAACAAACCAAATATGTAATATTTCTGTCAAAATGGCTGAATCTGGACAAAATATGGGTAAAATTTTCAATTTTAAATCTTTTAGCCTCCGCCTTGACCAAAATTTTTTGTTCATGAATTATAAAATTAACTTCAGGCTATATCAGTTAAGAAATCCCTGAGTCATGTTGGCGAAGGCCTTTATTAGTAAGCCCTAAAAATCTACATTTTTCTCGATTTTGTGGGTTTACCCTGTTTAAGGTGTCTATAAAATTGAAAAAAACTGAGTTGATTATTGAAAATTTAAAGCATACTCATAAAGGAAAAGGTACGGTAAGGGTCATATTTTGCCCCCTTATTTTGGAGAACAAAATCCTAAGTACATGTAAATAATAGTAATTTAATTCTGAGAAATTATAACTAAAGAGGAATCACCCTGTTAAACTTAATAAATTGGCTAAAATATTCCGCTACTAATTTAGAAGGAAATTAATGAAAATTAAAATAAATTTTCTAAGATTTCACCGACGCACTTTTGAGCTATTACCATCACTTGGCGTCCGTCGTCGTCCGTCTGTCGTCGTCCGTCGTCGTTAACATTTTTCAAACGTTAACTCCTCTAACACCAATGGCTTTTAAATTTGGCACTGTTGTTAATTAGCATAGGTAGTATAAAACTAGCGTGGGGATTTTTGATTCGTTGAAAAACATGACCGCCATGGCTAAAAATAGAACATCGGGGTAAATTGCAGTTTTTTGCAAATAACTCGAAAACGGTAACAGATATCAAGATTCTGGCATGAATAAAAGTGATCAGCACCTCAAGATCTACCTGCCCTGAAATTTTCAAGAAGATCCAAAAGCCGATGTAGGAGTTATTGCCCTTTTTCTGGATTTTTTCAAAATTTTGCACTTATTTAGCCCTATATCTTGAAAACTATACAAGATATTTCAAAAATTCAAATTGCATATGATTAAGGACATCAAGATCTACAATTCATGTAATTAGGTCAAAGCTGTAGAACCATTTTTTTTAGGAGTTATGGCCCTTAAAGCGTCATTATTTACCATTGTTCATTACTTTTCCCCTGACTTGTCTGAAACGGTAAGACCAACTGCATCTTAACATGGCACACTGTTTGATAGCTTATATGCTACAACTCTAACGTTCAGATTTTTTATTCGTAAAAAAACATGGCCACCTTGGCTAAAAATAGAACATAGGGGAAATTTCATTTTTTTGCTAATAACTCAAAACTGGTTTCAGATATCAAAATTGTGCAAGGATCAAAAGTGATCAGCATATTAAGATCTACCTGTCCTGAAATTTCGGAAAAGATCTGACTGCTGATGTGGGAGTTATTGTTCTTTTTCCTAATTTTTGCCAAATTTGCACTTATTAAGCCCAATTTCTTGAAAACTAACCAAGATATTTCATAAATTTAAATCGCATATGGTAAAGCACAATAATATCTACAAATATATGTATCTGTGTAGTTCAGGTGAGCGATTCAGGCTCTTGGGAGCCTCTTGTTAAAGAATGTCTGAGAAAATCATAACGACTTGACTTAAAACTGTTCCTTTGGAAAAATGTGCGATAAAAATGAAAAGAAAATTAGTCAAAACAAAGCAGCAAGCTATACTCTTTCCAACGATGTATATATTTCATACGTACGATTCATTATGAAAAAAACTTTACTCGCTTGTAATGCAAGTGCCTATTTCAACAGCAAAAAAGGCGGCCGAATCTGAATTTTCAAATTAGCGCAGAGACACTGTTATTTTGGATTTGTCGTGGAGACCTATCTCCTTAATTATTGTCTCAGCTTAATTTCAAGTTTCAAGTTGGATGGTTTAACTTTTTGACTATGGGTATTATTTATCCTAACTTATTCTGTTTTAAAATTTATAAAGGCCTAAAATGGGTAAACGTAAGGAAATTGATAAAAAAATAATTTTTCATATCATATTTTTTTTTATTTTCAAAGGCCTGCTCCAATGTAGACTACTGTAAACCAACAAATTTTCGCAGCTACAAACTTTCACGGTTTCATTACATTGGACGTTTTCACGAAGACAAACATTCGCGGTTTTCGAGATTCGTTTAATGAATACAACTTATCAGTGACTTATTCGCGACTACAAACTTTCGCGGATGTAAAGTGCTCGCGAATCCCGCGAACGTTAATCGCACGCGAAAGTTAATTGGTTTACAGTATGCATTTTTTAACCGATTTAAAACAGACTGGTTTACAGACTGGTTTGAAAATACTATCCAAAATTTGTTTATTTTTTTGGTATTAAATTTGACAGAAATCATGCATATTGACCATTTTTTGACAAAATATATATTGTATGCTTTAAATATTCAGCATTCATTTAACTCACCAAATAACAATAGGAGTTCTTTATTTTCAGTCATACAGGGGGCAAATTATTGGCCTCTTCATACCTTGTCTTTTAAACCATCTTACTCTAAATACAAAGTGCATTTTCGTTGAATTTTCATAAAATAGGGGGCCAAATATGGCCTTTACTGTACCATTTTTTTTCTGTTCGTCAATCCGAAATAGTTTCTCAGAGCCGAAACTTTTGAAAGTCTTGATTTAATTTGATCAAATCTTAATACACATATAAGCATAAGAAAGACGACTTTTGATTTTGGTGACAACTTGTGACAACTTCAATCACAAAAAATTAATTTAAAATAGACTCCACTAGAACTTTGAACTTGTAAACACTTGGATATTTGAGAAACTTGCAAATTGAAGCCTGTGAAGCGAGGAAGACAACAATTGGTACAATTAAAGGTTAATCAGTCTGACATAAATTTTGGTCATGCATAGAAGTGGTCAAGGTCACAGAAATCATTTTGCAGCAAACCAGGGGGGGGGGTGGTAAGCAAATCTGCATAAAACCAGGAACAAATACATTTAATGTTATTGATAAAACTGTTAAACAAGAGGCTCCCAGGAGCCTGAATCGCTCACCTGGTCTTGATGTTGACCCTATACTTTTGTAGAGCTAAATGAGCTGAACATTTAAGCAAGCAACAGCTAATCTCTATCTGCAATAGTTTTCATTCTGTAGACCAAAAACATGAAAAATCACTTTTTTCAGGGGCCGTAACCCCTATAAGGGTTCATCTGACAACTTCGACCCTATGAAGAATTTTGTAGAGCTAAATGAGCTGAACATTTAAGCAAGCAACAGCTAATCTCTATCTGCAATAGTTTTCATTCTGTAGGCCAAAAACATGAAAAATGGCTATTTTTCAGGGGCCGTAACCCCTATAAGGGGTCATCTGACAACTTCGACCCTATGAAGAATTTTGTAGAGCTAAATGGGCTGAACATTTAAGCAAGCAACAGCTAATCTCTATCTGCAATAGTTTTCATTCTGTAGGCCAAAAACATGAAAAATCACTTTTTTCAGGGGCCGTAACCCCTATAAGGGGTCATCTGACAACTTCGACCCTGTGGAGAATTTTGTAGAGCTAAATGAGCTGAACATTTAAGCAAGCAACAGCTAATCTTTATCTGCAATAGTTTTCATTCTGTAGGCCAAAAACATGAAAAATGGCTATTTTTCAGGGGCCGTAACCCCTATAAGGGGTCATCTGACAACTTCGACCCTATGAAGAATTTTGTAGAGCTAAATGGGCTGAACATTTAAGCAAGCAACAGCTAATCTCTATCTGCAATAGTTTTCATTCTGTAGGACAAAAA
Source organism: Arcuatula senhousia (assembly GCA_963971305.1). Taxonomy (NCBI): domain Eukaryota; kingdom Metazoa; phylum Mollusca; class Bivalvia; order Mytilida; family Mytilidae; genus Arcuatula; species Arcuatula senhousia. Next base: position 46,903,495 of record OZ020315.1, on the reverse strand, counting down.
CATGAAAAATCGCTATTTTTCAGGGGCCGTAACCCCTATAAGGGGTCATCTGACAACTTCGACCTAATAGAGAATTTTGTAAAGCTAAATGAGCTGAACATTTAAGCAAGCAACAACTTATCTCTATCTGCAATAGTTTTCATTCTGTAGGCCAAAAACATGAAAAATCGCTATTTTTCAGGGGTCGTAACCCCTATAAGGAGTCATCTGACAACTTCGACCCTATGGAGAATTTCGTAGAGCTAAATGAGCTGAACATTTAAGCAAGCAACAGCTAATCTCTATCTGCAATAGTTTTCATTCTGTAGGCCAAAAACATGAAAAATGGCTATTTTTCACCTTTAAGGGGCCGTAACCCCTATAAGGGGTCATCTGACAACTTCGACCCTATGGAGACTTTTGTAGAGTTAAATGAGCTGGACATCAAGCAAGCAACAGCTAATCTCTATCTGCAATAGTTTTCATTCTGTAGGCCAAAAACATGAAAAAATGCTATTTTTCACCTTTAAAGGGCCGTAACCCCTATAAGGGGTCATCTGACAACTTTGACCAAATGGAGACTTTTGTAGAGCTTTTGATGCTGAATCAGTAGCGTGGCCTCAGATTTTCCTCTATCTCTTATACTTTTTGATTTATAAGCCAAAAACAGTAGTTTGACCCCCTGGTCTATTTTTAGTAACGGTGGCCATGTTTTTTGACAGATCAAAAATCAAAACACAAGTTTGGTGCAGGACACCCTAAGGATCATTCATACCAAGTTTCATTAAATTCTGTTCAGTGGTTTCAGAGGAGAAGATTTTTTTGAAAAATTGTTAACGGACGACAGACGACGACGACGGACGCCAAGTGATGGTAATAGCTCACATGGACCTTCGGTCCAGGTGAGCTAAAAATGGGTCAAAGACAGAAATGGCCGGATTTCATTTAACAAGAAGTAGGTGAGCGACAGACCTGAAATCACATCCCACATTATGGGAGCCCATGTTGATGCTGCATACCAAATATCAAGAGGCTGTGATTAGTAGTTGCTAAGAAAACTGTTACGAAAATGTTCTACTATTGGACATTATTGTAAAAAATTAACTAAGTCGGTAAACAGGAAGTAGATGAGGGACAGACCTGAAATCACATCCCACCTTAGGGAACCTCACCCTGATACTGTATACCAAATATCAAGTGGCTATGATAAATAGTTGCTGAGAAAACTGTTACAAAAATTTTCTACTATTGGACTTTATTGTCAAAAATTAACTAAGTCGGTAAACAGGAAGTAGGTGAGCGACAAACCTGAAATCACATCCCACGTTATGGGACCTCACCCTGATGCTGTATACCAAATATCAAGTGACTGTGATTCATAGTTGCTGAGAAAACTGTTACGAAAATTTCTTCCCCGCCCGCACGCCGCCCGCCCGACATTCACCATTTTATAACCCGGATTTTTCACTCCGTGAAATCCGGCCAAAAATTGTAAAAAAGGAAATCGAAATAAAAACCTACTTTTTCTATCATTTTATTCCATACAATAATAAATAATAACTCAAAACATTAAAATGCATTTTAAACAAAATAAAAAACAACATAATTCATTGTTGTTGTTTTTTGTATAGAGGATGCAACACGCAATGATGACAAACGCCCTATTTGGGAAAATGAATATCTTAAAAGAACAAAATATACAATGTTAAACATTTTTATTATAAAATATAATATCACAGACACATAACAATACTGTGGTGATCATAAGCACAATACATAAACAAGAGTCTCCAGTGTGATCATAATATACAAAAGTAAAATTGAGACTCCATGGTAGCTTACAACACTTAACAAGAGGACCCACTTTGATCACAATATCCAATATTAAAATTGGGGTCCCATGGTAGTCTATCAATAGACACAGTATATCACAGCGGTCTCTTTTGTATATTGATAGACTACCCATGGTAGTGGAGCCTCTTGTTTATTTTCATGGTACTTTATGAAAATAAACAAGAGGCTCCACTGTGATCACAATATACAAAAGTAAAATTGAGGCTCCATGGTAGTTTAAAACATTAAACAAGAGGCTCCAATGTGATTTCAGTATACAACAATAAAATCGAGGTTCCATGGAAGTTTACATTAAACAAGAGGCTCCACTGTGATTACAAAACAATAGTATAATTGAAGTTCCATAGTAGTTTAAGAGTTAACATGAGGCTCTGTTGCATTCACAATATACAATAGTAAAATTGAGACTGTGCTTATCCGAAATGGTGAACCATTAATATTGAAAGCCTCTTTTTTTGCTTTACAACAATTAACAAGAGGCTCCAATGTGATCACAAAACAATGACAATATTACAAAGTTAAAACTCCTTAATAGTGCACAACTGAGTACTAGAACTATAACCAAGCTTACTGGGGATACCCCTGCTTCATTTTGAACTTTATATATTTTTTTGTAAAGCTCAAATCAGCACTTTCTAAGCCCCCCCCCCCCCAAAAAAAAAATATGTGTGTCTCCAGATACTAAAACCTTTTTTTTTTTCATGCCACCCCAAACATTTTTATTGCCATTTTTGCTTAAGCACCATTAAACTTTTTAAAGTCCTCTCAATTTTCACAAGGTAAAAAAATAGTGTAAAAAATGAATATAAAACTTCCTTCCTTTTTATCAGACATGAAATAGGAAACACACATAATTTTTTTGTTTGGCCTAAGATATCCACTGGCATGAGGTATATAGTAAGAACACAACAAGAGAAGCTGTATCTTCAAAAAATATGTGTCCTTTCAAGCAGACAAAGTCCACACACACAATTGAAATCACTGAATTACAACAGAATTTTGCTTGCAGTTACTTTTTTGACAAAATACAAGCATTTCTTAATTGCACATGGATTCAATAATCTCTTCTGTGTAAGACAAAATAAAAATAAGTTTACATGAATTTAAAAAATATATTTTCTTAGAATGGACAATTCAAATTTAAAGCAAAACTTACATAACACCAAACATTTGATTGCAGCATAACTACATTATCTTTATTATTTGTAGACGAAAAGCTATAACTAAACAAGAGGCTCCCAGGAGCCTAAATCGCTCACCTGGTCTTGATGCCGACCCTTTATTTTGTAGAGCTAAATGAGCTGAACATTTAAGCAAGCAACAGTTTTTTCTTTATCTACTATAGTTTTCATTCTATATGCCAAAAACACAAAAAACTGTTATTTTAGGGGCCATAACCCCTATAAGGGGTCACCTGACAACTTCAACCCTAAGTAGACTTTTGTAGAGCTGTATGCGCTGAACATTTAAGCAAGCAACAGCTTTTCTCTATCTGCTATAGTTTTCATTCTAAAGGCCAAAAACATGAAAAAGGTTATTTTAGGGGCTGTAACCCCTATTAAGGGTCATCTGACAACTTCAGTCCTATTGAGACTTTTGTAGAGCTAAATGAGCTGAACATTTAAGCAAGCAACAGCTTTTCTCTATCTGCTATAGTTTTCTTTCTATAGGCCAAAAACATGAAAAAACATCATTTTAGGGGCCGTAACCCCTATAAGGGGTCATCTGACAACTTCGACCCTATGGAGACTTTTGTACAGCTAAATTAGCTGAACATTTAAGCAAGCAACAGCTTCTCTCTATCTGCAATAGTTTTCATTCAATAGGCCAAAAACATGAAAAAACATTATTTCAGGGGCCGTAACCCCTATAAGGGGTCATCTGACAACTTCGACCCTATGGAGACTTTTGTAGAGCTAAATGAGCTGAACATTTAAGCAAGCAACAGCTTTTCTCTATCTGCAATAGTTTTCTTTCTATAGGCCAAAAACATGAAAAAACATCATTTTAGGGGCCGTAACCCCTATAAGGGGTCATCTGACAACTTCGACCCTATGGAGACTTTTGTAGAGCTAAATGAGCTGAACATTTAAGTAGGCAACAGCTTTTCTCTATCTGCAATAGTTTTCATACTATAGGGCAAAAACATGAAAAAACGCTATTTTTCACCTTTAAGGGGCTGTAACCCCTATAAGGGGTCATCTGACAACTTGGACCAAATGGAGACTTTAGTAGAGCTTTTAATGCTGAAGCAGCAGGGTGGCATCAGATTTCATCTATCTCTTATACTTTTTGATTTACAAGCCAAAAACAGTAGTCTGACCCCCCTGGTCTATTTTTAGCAACAGCGGCCATGTTTTTCGACGAATCAAAAATCCCCACATCAGTTCTGTGAAGGATACCCTAAGGTACCATCAGACCAAATTTGGTTCGAATCTGTTCAGCTGTTTCAGAGGAGAAGAAGTTTGAAGAAAAGTTAACGACGACGACGACGGACGACGACGGACGACGACGACGGACGCCAAGTGATGGCAATAGCTCACATGGCCTTTGGCCAGGTGAGCTAAAAAATAAGTCATGAACAGCTAATTTTCTATGCCTACACATGTAATATAAAATATCATGAACACATCTTAAAAAAGAACACTCTTCCATGTGTTTAAAAGAAACCCTCTAATGAGCAATACACAGGCAAAATGTTGACTGCGTTTAATGTGCATCTGGCGTACGTTAAACGCATGTCATCTGATGCATATTAAATTGGCGTTTCTAACCGCGTACGTCTGACGCACGTTAAAAATTTATCTTGGCAATATTTTTATTTCATAATAAAACACACTAAATAAATAACTTACTTACTTCATACATTTTAGGAAACTATATGTCTGACGTATGGTAAACGTACGTTTACCACACGTTTAAAAAACGTACGTCTGACATTTGTTTTTACAATAATTTGACATACGTTTACCGTACAGCGGTTAGAAACGTATGTTTAACGTAGGTTTATGCACTACGTCAGACGCACGTTTTTATTAACGTACGTCAGACATATGTCTAAATTTTGCCTGTGTAGTGGCAAAGTCCATTTCTTGGTAAATGAAACCCCAGATATTATTTCAATCAAAATCTAACATATCTCCTGCACAATGACATTATATAGTAAGCATGCATTCTTTTAAAGTTCTCTTTATATCTAAGCAATGTTCTAGAAGTAGTTTTATAAGATAGGGGATGCGTTATAGACATTAGTCATTACTATACTTCCACTTTCAAAGTGGCATGCTATAAAACAATTATATTTATTTGGCACATAAGTGTACAGTATTCTAATAAATTAACTGACCATTACCAGTATGACCATTTAATATTATAATACATGGATAACTAGAAGTATAGTACATTTTTTCAAGAAGTTTGTCATGGGTTTCTCTTGTAATTGAAAAAAAAATATGTTAACTAGATGACACTAAGTTGTATTATCTGGAAATCTAGATAACCCATGACTTGAATGGCTAGTTTATATTAAAACATTTGCACATCTTGAGATGATCCTTTTGAACTGACCTCTATAGTTGAAAAAGTGGATTGATTGCATCAATACAATATACGTTATTGAGATGTGGAATAAGTGTACGCGACACAACAAACATAAACAAAGAGCAATTCAAAAAATCACAACGGAAAACAGCAAGCAGTCTTCAACATGACCATAGGTCACTGCTTACCGTCTTGCATTGGCCCAAGACTTATAATACAATACAAAAGTATCAATACAATTTCAACCAGTTAACTGAGTCAGGATGGGACACAGTCAAGTTTCTCCGACAACATAAACATTTGACAGATTTGAATTAAAGGAGTATGTTCAGGTAGTGATGAAATTGGCCCTATATTTGAACAAAATTGTCAACATTGTACTATCTCATTGGATTTGATGTAATTAAGTTATTTAGGCATTAACCCAACTTTACTTATCAAATCGATTTAACATGGTGACATCAACATGCATGATATTATGACCTCATAAACATGCTGAAAACTCAGAAAATATCATTATTGCTCCATTTTTGAGAATTTGTTAGTGTTTTTTCTTCAAATTAGTATAGAATGAATTAATCTAAAATATTAACTTTTTGTCAACCAATTTTTCAGGCAAAAATATGCACATTTTCACAAATTTTTTTTTGACAAAGGTGAACTTTGTGTTAAATCAAGAGATGGCTCACCCAAATTGCTAAAAAAATCTCATATATTTTATTATTTAAAGTCCAGTTTTTCTCCAAGCTGTTGAACATTTTGTAGCTATTTTTTTTTGTAATTTCTTAAAATACAAGATGTAAAAACATAATTGCCTGCCTTTTTAAGATTTCTCAAAGTTGTTCTTACTGAACATACTCCTTTAATGTAATCCTCCTAAATTGGAAATCAATCGGGGTAAATGTTAGCCTTTACCCCTTATAGTTTGGGAGTTCAGAAGGATAGACAAAATGAAAGGTATGGCTCCCACATCTTGATGCAGGGCTCTAATAAAACTGAATGGCTAGTTATTCAAACATGTTTTCACATTTTTAAATGTTCTTCTTGATGCTTGAAAGTTGGTGCATAAATGCCTTCTGGTTTCAGCCAAGGTGATTCTCATATACCCATAAAGTTTCAAGGGGATAAATGATAATTTTAAATGAAATGGCAGCATATTCAAATATGACAGTTACTGACTAGATATAAGTATTAATCATCTCCACATGGAGAATTGTGGCTGTTGTACCCCCATAGGTTTCTCCTCCTGGTCTGCCAGTACGTCCCCCGTCACGGCTGCCTGGATGAACGGGTCACTATTGTAAGCATAGGCTGACTCTGGCCTACTGTTAGCAGCCTGTAAACAGAAATTCTGTCAAAGTAAAAAAATGGCAGGATTTCGTTAAACAGGAAGTAGGTGAATGACAGACCTGAAATCGAATCCCACCTTGATGCTGTATTCCAAATATCAAGTGGCTGTGATAAGCAGTTGCTAAGAAAACTGTTACGAAAATTTTCCCCGCCAGCCCGCCTGCCATTTACCATTTTTAACCAGGATTTTTCACTCCGTGAAATCTGGCAACAAAAATGATAAATAAAGCTAATAACAAAATTACTGTATTAGGATGATGAAACTTAAGTCATGTAAGTGTCCAAGAAGAAAGAAATGAGAAATTGAAGTTTGCAATGGTCCTGACTTGGTGCAGTCATTTAAAAAAATGACTGGTGGTCTGAACCTAGTTTTATGATGCAAAACCCCTCTCTTCCCTTTCACTCTTTAATGCTGGTAGTAACACAAAACACAACACATATATAAGACACAATAGGAGCAGTGATATAGTGCAGGGGTTCTGGTTGACAAATACACCTAAAGCAGATCCAATGCAATATCCTTCCCTTTTATATAACACTTACCAGTCTGATTCCCTGCCCTGCCCTCCTGGTAGCACTGTTTAACTGGTCACTTGGAATCTGAAGTTGAATCATGAAATCAACATTTAAAGTTCATCTCAATCAGAGTGATAAAAATTTTTGAATGGGTATTCCATATTCAATATTTCAATTCTAAAATCAAAGAAATAGGTCACTAAATTGTCAAATAGATAGTGACACTTGACAGGTCTGAAAACCTCACTTGAACAATTATGCCTTGCATAAAAGCTATTAATTATAGATGAAAGGAAGTAGGTGTCTTAGGAGCATAAAATCATTATACATGTACACCATTCACTGAGTACTATACATGTAGGATGTGGCAATATGCAAAATATCAGGCATCTGCAATATAAATTTGCAGAGAAAATGGCAGCAGATACTATTGTTAATACAGAGACAAGAACAAATTCTAAACAATACTCTGAGCTAGCGCACAAAAAGATATGGCACCCCTCTCCCTCAAAGCAGGGGTATAAATTTAACCTGAGAGAGTTTCTAACTTCACAATAGACCTGTATTTTTATTTATTAATTTAATTTCTAACCTTTCGTATGACCCCTTTATCTACTAGCTCCCATTTTCTTGTCCTCTGTAAACTCAGAGCGGCAAAATGTGACCAGATCTTGTCAGAGGCTGAAGCAAAATCTTTAGGTGTCCTGAAAATAGGACATGCTTTTAAACTCAGAGCACTACTTTTTTTGTCAAATGAGCTTAAAAAATTCAGTTATACTCAAAGACAATACTCTGGGTCCTTTGCTTTTTGGAGGTAATAAATAAGATATGCACAGTAAAGTTCCATCAAATTATTGTATGCTATTTTGCATGTTATTTACAAACCTGAAAGCATGTATATATCTAGCAAAGGTCTAGGAAATGTTCTTTATCATCAAAATCACAAAAATAAGTGCCAGTGAAAAATAGAGAGAAAAAAAAAGTAAATATAAATAAATTTAACAATTTACATTATTATAGGGGTTTACCTTCCTTCTGAATCTGGTATTTCTGGGTCAGCTTTAGCTTCTAATAACATCATTACTATCTGAAAACAGAGTACAATAGAATATGGTGAAAATAAGCATTAGTGGAACTGCTATTAAGCTATTAGCTGAAAACAATGTACATTGTACAAAAGAATATGGCGAAAAAAAGCATTAGTGCCACTACTTTTAATCAATGAGCAATCCTATTACATATAATGGGTCAAAACTACAATTAGTTTTAATATTTTATAATTTTTTATGTAGTTACTTTTATTCTAAATGTTTAACTGTTCTTTTAACCAATGCCCATTCATACAATATGAAGAAAAGAATAGAAATAGCTATCAATATCTAAAAGATATTTCTCATATGAAATAGATGTTTTTCTTATCAGAAGTGTAAGATACTTACTGGTCCATGTTCTTGAAATGTAGCAGCATGGAGAGGTGTCCATAAGGTTCCTTTATTTTGATGATTTGGATCTTAAAACAGAAAAAGGTTAATGTAAAAGCTTTAAGAAATGACATATGATATATAGGCTACCCCGGTACATGTTATGGAAACTGAGCAATTTATTATTATAGAAAGGCTTGAAAAGAAATGGATCTGTGACCTATGGTCAGGCGCTCTTAACTGTAACAGATTAAAAATATTTCTGATTTCAGGAAAATGATGAAGTTTGTGCATAAAATTGATTTTTATCAAATTTATTTTTTTATCTAGTAAAACAGTGAGCTTCAGACAAATATATATCTCTGTTGCCAAAAATTATCAATAAGATAAGATTGCATGTATAAAACTCAACTATTCAAGCAAGAGATCTAAAATTAAATTTTTCAGACAAGACCTATTTCATACACACATACTTACTAATTCCTTTTGATAAAATTTCTTGAACTACATCTTTCATACCCCAAAAGCATGCTTAAAAGAAATATAACATATGTTGATGCAATGATGCAAAATTATTAGCTCGAAAATAATCATTGTAATGCTGAAATCAAACTTGCAAAATCTTAAACGAATGACAAATAGACAATGATGTGCTGGTGTCAAGAATAAAGTGTGAATTGTGTTCTTGCTTTTATGAACAAGACCAATCGATGTCTGGCCCTGCGTCGCACGGCAAAACGTTGAACCCTGTACATTCTAGGCCCAATATGGACAGTCAAAATATTTTGACACTTGCATCCTATGGTAGACTTACAAAGCATATTTGTCACATGCCACCCAATATTGTAAAAATAGACAAAAAATTAGTTTCTATTTTTTTCCCCTTTTGGTCCCTTTATTGCTAAACAGAAAAGGTGGGTCAAGAAAAAATTGTATTCTCCATTTTGTATCCAATATATGACCAAAATTAACTTGTAAAAAAAAATTCTAAATCGGACCATAAATAAAAAATGTCACATTTTTGCCCCTTTTGGGCCCCTCGTTCCTTAACAAAAAGAGAGGGGACACCCAAAATCAGCCCAACTCTTCCTTTTATGGTAAGTAATATTACTGTAAAGTTTCATAGCATTTGGTCAACCAGAACAAAAGTTATCGTGGAAAAAAATATAAAAAGTCACTTTTTTGGTCCCTTTAGGGCCCCTAATTTCTAAACGAAAAAAGAGGGGACACCCAAAATCAGCCCAACTCTTCCTTTTATGGTAAGTAACATTACTGTTAAGTAAGCATTTGGTCAACCAGAACAAAAGTTATTGTGGAAAAAAACAAAAAAAGTTGCTTTTTTGGCCCCCTTTGGGCCTCTAATTTCTAAACGAAAAGAGAGGGGACACCCAAAATCAGCCCAATACCTTCCTTTTATGGTAAGTAACATTACTGTAAAGTTTCTTAGCATTTGGTCAACCAGAACAAAAAGTTATTGTGGAAACAAATAAAAAAGTCACTTTTTTGGTCCCTTTAGGGCCCCTAATTTCTAAACAAAAAAAGAAAGGACACCCAAAATCAGCCAAACCCTTCCTTTTATGGTAAGTAACATTACTGTAAAGTTTCATAGCATTTGGTCAATCAGAACAAAAGTTATTGTGGAAAAAGATTAAAAAGTCGCTTTTTTGGCCCCTTTTGGGCCCCTAATTTCTAAACGAAATTATAAAATGACTCCAAAAGGGGAGGTGCACATCTTCAATATATCTGTAATCACTGTGTAAAATTTCAGAAAGATCTAGTGTTTGGTTTTTGAGATTCAGATTACACAAGACAGGCACCCCATAGCGGGAGACGGACGGACGGACGGACAGACGGACAGATGGACAGAGTGACCCGACTACTAGACCTGCTTTCGCCTTCGGCGACGCAGGTAAAAATAAAGCAGTGTTTACTTTATAACATTAGTATTTTTAAATCATATGATAGGATTTTTTTCTCTCTCAAAATAAAAGCTTGCAGTATTTAAAAAATTTAAAAAGCTAGCATATTTACAATTTCCAGGGAAAATTATATATTTTGTAAGAAAGAATCTCTCCCATAACAAATATCATACCTATATAAAGCTGACTAGTTAGGACTTCTGTTACATATATCCTACCTATATAAAGCTGACTAGTTAGGACTTCTGTTACATATATCATACCTATATAAAGCTGACTAGTTAGGACTTCTGTAACATATATCCTACCTATATAAAGCTGACTAGTTAGGACTTCTGTAACATATATCATACCTATATAAAGCTGACTAGTTAGGACTTCTGTAACATATATCCTACCTATATAAAGCTGACTAGTTAGGACTTCTGTAACATATATCCTACCTATATAAAGCTGACTAGTTAGGACTTCTGTAACATATATCCTACCTATATAAAGCTGACTAGTTAGGACTTCTGTAACATATATCCTACCTATATAAAGCTGACTAGTTAGGACTTCTGTAACATATATCCTACCTATATAAAGCTGACTAGTTAGGACTTCTGTAACATATATCATACCTATATAAAGCTGACTAGTTAGGACTTCTGTAACATATATCCTACCTATATAAAGCTGACTAGTTAGGACTTCTGTAACATATATCCTACCTATATAAAGCTGACAAGTTAGGACTTCTGTAACATATATCCTACCTATATAAAGCTGACAAGTTAGGACTTCTGTAACATATATCCTACCTATATAAAGCTGACTAGTTAGGACTTCTGTACCATATATCATACCTATATAAAGCTGACTAGTTAGGACTTCTGTAACATATCATACCTATATAAAGCTGACTAGTTAGGACTTCTGTACCACTTCCTTCTACCCTAATATTTTCTGTCAAAAATGATTCAACTAACTGTAAAAAGAAAGAAATAATCTTGGTACAATATTTTATCTACATGTATAATCAAATATTCTTCAACAGTAGAATACTTTTATTAGGCTCACATGTCTTCAATCAGGTGTCAAACATAAGGAAAATATAAAATTAAAATTTTTGATCATAAAGCAAAAAAAATTCTACTTATCATGCCAGCTGTAACCCATTAAATGTCACATTGCTTTGTAATAAAGGCTTATATAGTATGAAAATAATGAAAATCAATTGTGAAAAATTAATATATTCATGAACTTATTGGAAATTATAAGTTAGCAAAAGGTGAGCATCAACACGATCGATACAACATTTAGGAATGGAGTGAATGGTGAATCCCTAGAAAGATCTTTTACAATTTATTTTATCATGTTTATGCATGATGCTATCTTGTGCAAAAAGGAACAAAAGAGCAAAATAAATTTAAATACAAGACATTCGGTTGATATAAAAGATTCTAATGAAAAAGACTTTATAAAAACATTCATTTGTATGAAAAAAAAGTAGTATACGAGAATTTGTTTTGGAAGGAGGTGACAAAAACACAACAAACATATCATGAGGCACCAAAGGAGAAAACGGAACCAAAAAAAATCATTGTTTAAAATGCAACATAATATTGTATATTATACATGTTATAATTACAATCTCATTAAAATAAAATAAGATCTCCTAAACTATACTACGTTCCGTTGGAGCGAACGTAGTATAGTTTAGGAGATCTTATTTTGATGAGATTGATTATAATTACATGTACATCTGAATTTTAAAATGGGTTTCTTCTTTTTTTATTATGTATGGTTGTGGTGAGAAATAATTGGAGTTACATGTCGATATCCCCATTGGAACCCCATGATTTTGTTTACACAACAGTGATATACAAATGATCTAACCTTATGGTCAGCCTCTCCCAAAATGAAATGCTACCAAGAGTAAAGAAATAGAATAAGAGATAATCAAAAAATCAAAAAATAAAGCATAACATGAATGGTTTATCTGACAAAACTGGGTTGTTGTCATCAATAAAGAAACTTTACAGAAGGCATCATTGACAAATATCAGATTTAGATCTCCCAGAAGAAAACATATGTAGATTTTAATAAAGCATTTGTATTGACATCATTTACTAAATTTGTTTTCATCTTGTTTTTTCTTATGTTTATTGTTTTTGTATTGGTCTTTTTAGACTTTTGAATTTTGCTGATAATTTTGGAATTTAGTATTGAATCTTATGTCATGAATGTATTGTATTTTTAATCTTGACCCAATGCAAGACAGCAAGCCAGCCACCAGCAACTGGTCACATTGAAGACTGCTGACTGTCCTTCATCTTGGATTTTTAAATCATAACTGTTTCTTTGTGACATGCTGGTTGTATAACTTTCAATTATTCCATATCTCATTTACAGTGTCTGTTTTTGCCCTATTTGTAATCTTGGTTTCTTGCACTTGGACTATCAACCCAAATAGCAGGAGCCAGCATTTTTTTTAATAAAAGTCAAAGTGCATAAATCTCATTTAAAGAATGTTTATGCATGCATGTGTTTCTTGTAAAACCTTAAGGTTCTTCCTACCCCAGACATAGGTTGAACATCTTAGTAATAATTTGGTTCCCCAGTTTGGTAATTTTGGTTATACTGTTCTATGCTCTTCATATTCATACAGTGTTTGGCATTTTCAATATTTTTGGTAGAGCGCCTCTGATGAGTCTTGAATAGACGAAACGCGCGTCAGGCGTAGCAAAATTTATTGTCTGGAACTTTGTTGTCATTTGTATTGTAAACAAACAGGTTGAACTTCATTGAACTTTAATTATGGTTTGTAGGTCATATATGGCTTTTTATACTGAACAGGCACAAGTCCTAAAAAGACTGTCTTTACACAGCTTAATTTTTAACAAAATTTCAAAAATAAAAGGATTCAAAGGGTACTCAGGGCAGAAATATAATGGGAACATTAATGGAAGTAAAGTCAATATTTTAGTTGTTCTATGAGCAGAATTTTCCAGTTTTGCACGTTTGTTTTCCTGAGGTTTCATCATCTTTTTTAATGCTTTTTACTTTGAAATACTTACGTGTCTAAAAGCACACATTACCCACAAGAAAAGCTTTGTTTTTATTTTTGAATACAAATTGTTTCAATTCAATTCAGAATTGAATGTTAATGTTAGCAATTTGATGTGACCAGTCAACGGTTTTACAACCCTATGAATCATCAAAATACAAACATTCAATTCTTATAATTACATTGTAATGTTTTTCAATTTGTTTCTGTTTTTTCGTTTTGTTTTGTGGTGTATGTTCATGTGTTTTTTATTTGCAAATTAATATGTTCCATATATCCAAATGCGAATTCAAGTTGTGAGAATTTACCTGGATAAGAACAAATTTTAGTTGTGTGTACAGTAAGGTCATGACCTGGCTACGGCCATATGATTCAAGTGACATTTCATCAAGGTATGAAAGATGATCCAAGGTGTCAATTAACCAATAGAATAACTGCATTTTAATTACATGCACGGTAAATGTAATTATTGCATGATAAACATTTTAACATTTAAATTTAAAGATATGTTGTAACTTGGAGCGTCACAGATTAAACTAGCCACAATAATGTAGCTCCTTTGACATCTTTGATAGGGCGGAGCTACAATGCGGTCCCATTACTCATAATGAAGCAAATTGAATTTCTTTCTTCAACTCAAACAAAGCTTCAAGATGGTTTGAAATCACCAATAACACTCAGATAAAATATGTTGGTTAAAAGCCATAGGTAACTTTAATTTGAGCAAAACCCTCTTTTTCATTATTCAGATCCTGAACTTCATTTTAAAGTTCAGGATCAAGAGACTTCAAAAATTGTTACTTTCACTTAAGTTTTTTCAGATTGCGCAAAATGTCTGAAAATTTTAACTGGATTCGTCTCTAATACACTATTTATAAGCAATACTTAAGTACCAAATTTAAGGTCTTAATTATTAATTGAAATGCACCCAGTGTGATTTTACTACGAGCAATGGGACAACATTGTAGCTCCACCCAATCAAAGATGTCAAAGGAGCTACATTATTGTAGATAAGCTTAAACCGGCCTCATATTTCAGATGACATTTGTACCTTCAGAATCCAACCTCTATCACAACAGCACTGTTGTACAAATCATTCATACGCTCCCGAAGGGAGCGATAATGGTAGAAATGTCAATATTCTAGTTGTACTATGGGCTCAATTTTCCTTCAATGTCCGGTAAACCACGCGCGGTTTCCCGGACTTTCTGCCTCTTTTAAACGCTTTTTTCTTTGAAAATTTCTGACGTCATTAAGCGCACACAGGACCCACAAGAAAAGCTACTTTGTTTTATTTTCAAATAAGAATTGGTTTCAATTAATTACCAAATAAACATTTGAAAACTTATTTTAGCTTGTAAAATATTTAAGGATGCGTTCAGACTTCGGGAGCGTCACAGGTTTAACCTGCATCATATTAAACACTACAATTCTAATGCAGTTCAGTCTTTTTTGTTGTATATGATTTTAACAACAGCTTGCAGTTAAGTATAATCATAATTGTGAGATTTGTCACTTTGTGCATAAATTTTGTGGTTTTATTTTGCATTACACTTTTCAGTCATTTGTCTTCTTCCAAAATACCTTGTCATCTCCTTGCTGTGCAAGTGTGGACAATTTATCTACAGGTACATGAGCTGTGCGTAATTGGTTCTGCAAATCGTTCAAGACATTAAAATCTCCTGCCATTTGAAAAATAATTGAAAAGAAATTGAAAGTCGAAGTGCGTCGACTGTTGTCAATGTCAACATCAGTTTTGCGTTTTAAATTTTCATGTAATTCACGTACAGATACGGAAAGGAAATGTATTGTTTCCGTTTAAAATAGGTAGTGACTACTAAATTTTTATATGTAGGTGTAAACGTGTCATTTTCTTCAATGATTCGTTTCTAATGAGATAGGTCCAAAATAATCATGTATATGTGAGTGATAAATGTGTCCGGGTGGATACATTTTCCTGGTAAACTTTGTCCATGGTACAATATTTTACTAGTAAAATGTGTCTTACATTAGTGAAATTTGTCCATGGACATATTTTCCTAGTAATATTACGTACTCAGACACATTTTCCTAGTGAAATCATGTATTCGGTTATATTCAACTAGCAAAATTGTGTTTTTAAAATTAAATGAATGCTATACATAAGCAAATTAAATTGCTAGACATTTCTTCCTTGTAAAATGCTTACTTGGGCATATTTCATACTTAAACTGAAAAATAATTAGGTCCCATTTAGATAGAAAAAGCTGTTTTAATGTTATAGATATATAAAATTGCTGGTATTCTGTCTGGTACAAACAGATAGCGAACCATTTAAACACACCATAAAAAAGTCAACATTTATTGTTACAAAATGGCCCATGGTACATGGTAAAGTCAATGCATGGTACATGCAAAACAGATAACAAATGTTGATGACTCCATAATTTGTGTGACTTGTTGTTGTGACTCAAAAACATGTGGTAAAAAGCTAAAAAAGATGAAACAAAAGGAAAAATATACTAACTGGAAAAATTGAACTTAAAAAAGTTACAAATATAAAGTTAACCAAAAACTGAGCAAAAAATATCAAATGATGTACTTTAAACACAAAAATAACTAAATAAAAGTACGCTAAACCTTTAAAAGTAAAAATAAGAAACATTATATGAACCAAAAGTTGAACAAAAGTCAAAATGAAGATGGAAAATCTAAGTTTAACCTTTATCTCAAAAAGTATGAAAATATACCAAAAATATTTACTTTTATGGAAAAATAAATATACACATACAAAAATACAATCATAAATACAAAAATTCAACTTACATAGTGAGCTGTCACACAACGATGATAAATATATAACTCGATGAAAATTGTGGTGCACAATTGCATTCAAGGTGACATTCGAAAGTAAACAGGAAACAGGAACAGGAAATCGATACAAATTGAAAGTGAAAGTTACAATCAAACACACCTTAAGTCAAAAATTAGAACATTCTATAAATATACAATGGTGTGTCACAAATTAGAACATGACTATAAATATGTAAATCTAAATATAGAAATCAAAAGTACCAAAATATAATAACAACAATACTACTGAAATAGTCTAAATAGAAAATTTACAGAATAGAAATAAACTGCATAAGTTTCATGAAAATCATTATCTAAAGAGTATAATGGCCATAATTAAAATGAATTATGGACATGACACTCCCCGTCTGATATTTACATATATCAACCATGAAAATCATACAAAATCAAAATGGAAAAAAAAATGAAATAACAACACAAAAAAACCAATCTGTACATCAAAAGACAATTCATCAAACAAAATACAAAAATGTTACACATTCAAAGGAACCAATTGAGTAATTGGTCGGATATATGTTCTGGGTTGTCCATCTCGAACCACTCTAAGTTGAACCTTCCTAGTGAGTCCATCAGATCCAGGAAAAGTTTGTTCCACAATACCGATCGGCCAATCGTTACGATGGAGATCATTGTCCTTCATAATTACTACATCATTGACTTCAATGTTAGGCTTTGATTGTTCCCATTTTGTGCGGTGTTGTAATGTTTGCAGGTAGTCTTTGCTCCACTTAGTCCAGAATTTATTGGCCATAACTTGAATCATTTTCCACTGATTCACATATATATCTCTCACATTTAAATGCTTGAAATCATCATTTGACGTGCTAGTTTTCTGAGTTAAAAGTGAGTTGGGTGACAACACAAATGGTGATTCATGATCAGTTGTTAAAGGCACAAGCGGTCGTGCATTCATAATAGCCATAGTTTCGGATACGAATGTAGCAAGGACTTCATGTGTAAGTTTGTTGTGTCGGAATTCAAAAAGAATATTGTCTATGATTCGCCTTGCCACACCTATAAGGCGCTCCCATGCTCCACCCATATTTGATGAATATGGGGTATTGAAGTTCCAACAGATGTCATTATTATTAAGGAAGGTTTGTACCTTAGTGTCTTCTGAAAAGATAGCTTGTATACCTAACTCCTTAGTGGCACCAATAAAGTTAGTTCCTCTATCAGAATACAATTCTTTGACTGGTCCACGAAACGCAATGAAACGTCTAAGAGCATTTATAAAGGAATTAGTACTCATGTCCTCCAAGACTTCAAAATGAACTGCTCTACTAGACATACAGACAAAGATGACAATCCATCGCTTGGAATTTGCGCTACCGCCACGTGTTCGTCGAGTTACTATCTCATACGGTCCAAAACAGTCTAAACCAACATAGGTAAATGGCGGACAGGGTTGAATTCTGAATTCGGGGAGATCAGACATTTTCTGAGACATAAATTTTCCACGAAATCTTTGACAATGTACACATTTTGATAGTACGGACTGAATTAAACGCTTTAAACCAGTAATCCAGTAATCCAGAAACCGGCAGTTCTTATTGCCCCTTCTGTTATATGTCTACCCTGATGATGAGTGAGCTTATGAAAATGAACTACTAGTAACTTAGCTATATGGTGAGTGCCGGGAATGAGAATCGGATGCTTTTCAGTATATGGAGAAGTGGAATGTTTCAATCTACCACCGACACGTAATACTCCAGAGGTATCTAAGAAAGGATCAAGTTTCAGAATTCGACTACTCTTAGCTATTTTGATGACGTTGGTTAAGTTTTGTATTTCATTTGCAAATACCTCATTCTGAACTTGTTTCACTAAATAAGTCTCAGAATCCTTCTTGATCTGAACATGGTGACAATCTAATCCCTTAACTAATCTTGCTTTATGTTTTAACAAAGAAATAGCTCTAACTAAAGCTAGCCAGTTTGAAAATCGCTCAAATCGGTTGGTTTCTAATGTAGGTTTAGAGATTTGAGTTTTATAAGTTGTAAGTTCTTGTCGAATTTCTTTGTCAATCTCAGGTGATACTAATGGAAAGTCAAGGTTTTCGCTTGATTGCTCACGAAACAAAAATGCAGGTGGCTTAGTCCACTGATTGACAACTTCAATATCTGGATTACTAACAAATCTAGTGCCTAAGTCGGCAGGGTTTAAACTGGTTGGTATGAAAGACCATTGAGATGGATCTGAAACCTTATGTATCTTTTCAACCCGATTACTGACATATGTGAAGAATCTCCTAGTTGTGTTACATACATAGCCTAAGACAACCTTGCTATCAGAGTAATAGTGGCAATTACTACGATTGATGTTTAGAAGAGTACATATGGAATCACCTAGTTCAATAGCTAAGACGGCTGCGCAGAGCTCAAGTCTGGGAATAGTGTGTCCCTTAAGGGGAGCTAACTTGGACTTTGCCATCAGAAAACCAACAGATATTGATCCTGTTTGATCAATAGATTTCAAAAAGGCAATGGCTGAGATAGCTTTCTCTGAAGCATCACTAAAGATGTGAATTTGAATGTCTTGGCATAATGATAACGATGACGAAATGATCATTCGAGGTATTTCAAAGCGGCCAAAAGACAACAAGGCTTTATACCAAGTATTCCATTTCACCTCATGATCTGCTGAAAGTTCATCATCCCAATCGGTTCCCGGTGGAACAATCTCTCTAAGTAGAATTTTACCACTTATGCTTAAGGGTGCAATGAAACCTAGTGGGTCAAAAAGACTGTTTATGGTAGAAAGGATGCCTCTACGGGTGACTGGTTTCTCGTTCTCATTGACTGAAAAGACGAACATGTCAGAGTTTAAGTTCCATGAAAGGCCTAAGCTTCTCTGAGTTGGCAATAAATCGCAGCATAAATCAAGATCTTTCAAATCCTTACCGAGATCATCAGATGAAAATGCTTTCATAACCTCAATATTGTTAGAGATGATTTTGTGAAATCTAATTTTGCCATTTACATGTAAGGCATTCTGAGTTTTACGCAGAAGACTAATTGCATCGCTAGCGTGTGGTAGAGAGGCTAAGCCATCATCGACATAGAAGTTGTTGCATACAAAATCACGTACATCACTGTCAGAGTTTTCAACTGCTTTTCTTATACCATAAGTTGCAATAGCAGGGGATGGTGTATTACCGAAAACGTGAACTGTCATACGGAACTCAATTAAAGGTTTTGAGTAGTCATTATCGGCATACCAAAAGAATCTAAGGTAATCACGATGCTCATTGGAAACTCGAAATTGGTAGAACATTTGCTCTATGTCACCTGAGAAAGCTACAGCGTTTTCACGAAATCGCGTTAAAATACCAACTAGGCTATTAGTAAGATCTGGCCCGGACATAAGTGTTTGACTGAGTGACGTCCCTTGAAAGACGGCAGATGAGTCGAAGACTCCACGGATTTGATCCGGCTTTTTGGGATGATACACCCCAAATAGCGGAAGGTACCAACATTCAGAATTCTCAGGTAGGCTCGGTGCGACCTCAACTGCTCCACTGGCAAAAACTTTGTTCATGAAAGTTTTAAAATGTTCGGCTTTAACAGAGTCTCTACGAAGACTTGAATCTAAAATGAGCGCTCGCTTCCACGCTAAAGGTCGATTGTTCGGCATAGAGATTTTCGCTTTACGAAATGGCAAAGGGGCGGACCAGTGACCAGTGTCATCCATTACAAAGTGATCATTCATCAGTTCTATAAATTGTTTATCCTCAACAGAGAGACCCACCTTGTTGTCATCAGGTATTCGAACAAAGATATCATTAGCCTCTTTAACTTCGAAACTTAGATCGCACAATGGAAATAAAGTACTTCGCCCGTCGACAAGGACATTTGTTTTACGTACTATAGCTGGTGGTGGATGTACTTTGCCTAAACAAACCTCTCCAATTACAACCCATCCTAAGGGTAATTGTTGCGCAAACGGTTTACCTTGACCCCCTAAAACTTGATTCAGGACATGGTGCACATCCGGAACGTCACGACCTATCAAAAGTTCAACTCTTGCGTTGGGATCTAAACAAGGTAAGTATTCAGCGATTTGACGTAGGTGTGGGTGAGCACGTGCTACATCAGGTGTCGGAATTTCAAGTAGCTCATTCGGTATCGAATCGCATTCTATTACATCACTAAGATTAAAAGATGTCTTGCCATCAACGGAATCGATTCTAAGATCTGAGCGTCTACCAGTCATCATATGACTACCGGAACATGAAGACAACGTAAAGTTTGAAGCGGTACCTCTTATACCAAGACGATCGAAAAGAGTTGGTGCTGCCAAAGTACGGTTACTCTGGTCGTCTATAATTGCATAAACACGAACAGGGGAAAGCGACTTGTCACTAAATACATCGACTAATACAGTTTTTCCGCATGAACGGCCGAAACGATTATCGCCACATAACTCGGTACATGCATTTACAACAGTGCTTTTATTTTGCTCCCCGCCATCAGTTTCTACAGTTTTGTCAAGAGTTTGAGAGTCTGCGCTCGGTCCAGAAACCTGAGAATTAACATGCATTGCAGACGAGTGACGGTTACTTTTACACACAGAGCATGAAATGGGTGCCTTACAGTTTCTAGATATATGGTCAGTAGCTTCGCAACAACGGAAACAGATACGTTTCTCTTTCAAAAACTTTTGACGATCAGAAAGTGGGCGTTTCCTAAATGCAAAACACTCATTCAGACTGTGACCTGCCTTATGTAAAGGACAACGTACAGAGTTCTCTGATTTAAGATCAGTCTTTCTAGTTACAACCTTTGTATTGGATGATTGCTTAGTACTTTGGTTAGTGTTAGTCTGATTGAAAGCTGGGTCGTTACGGATCTCACACATCTCTTTAACGAACTTTACAAAGTAAGAAAATGGTGGGTAGGATACACCTCTAGATTGCTTATATGAAGATGCACGTGTGGCCCATTTATCTTGCAGTGAAAAAGGTAACTTTGATACAATTGGAGCGACCCCTGATGATGAATTGAAATAACTCAATAATGTTGAACAGGCTGGATTAACCATAGCAGATTCTACTTCAGTTAAAATGTCTACTAGATCATACATTTTCTTATTGTCTTTGTTGTTCAAAGTTGGAAAGTTGTTCAATTTACGCTTTAAAGAATGTTCAATCATTTCAGGTCGACCATACCTTTCTTCAAGCCTTTCCCATATTTGTCTCAAACCTCTTGGTGGATCGTGTGCATTAGCAGCTCTAAGCGATCTTGCAAACCTACTTGACTCAGGTCCCAACCATTTCACCAAAAGATCCATTTCTTCAAACGGAGTAATGCCAAGTTCTTTGATAATAGACTGAAAAGAAGCTTTCCAAGACATATAAGTTTCAGGTGAATCATCAAAGTTACTAAATCTAGACAATAGTAAGTCTTTTCTGAGCATAAATCTGGTTATATCTGACATAACATTGTTCATAGAAGAATCACTATTTACTACTTGAGTAGATGATGTAGGTACACTTGTAGCCATGTTTATTAGATGTGTAGACGTAGGTGGAGGAGGATAATATGTAGGAACTACTGGCTTTGATGTTGAAAATGTATACACAGGCTGAGTAGTTGATTGCATCTGAACTTTTGAGACAGACGGAGCAGTAACATTTGTAGTGCTAGTGTTAAACTGGACTGAATCACTCACGCTAGTAGTGTTCGGCACATAATTATCTATATCTAATTGTTCTATGTATTGTTTGACTGACTCTTGTTTATCAACATGTTCAGAGGGTAAATCAAGTTCTTGATCATCATAACCTTCTAGGATCTTAGCCTCAGTTTCAGTAACAGCTATTATGCTTTCTTGTTTGACAATGTTTAAGTTTGCCTCAATGTCAGCTTTTTGTTTTAAAAGTTCACTTTCTTTTCTAACATAATCAAGACGTACCTTCTCTGCTTCAGCCTTGGCCCTCTTACGACTTGCTGTTGATTTGCTGGATCTACTTACTTGAGACAGCGTCTCGACAATCTCTCTCTTTATCACCTTTATATTATCTGTCACTTGTCTCACACTACCTATACAGCTGTTGAAATGTTCTTTATGGTCATCTAGTATCTCCAGAGCCTCCTTGGTGTTCTGTCTTTGAAGATATGACTTGTAATCTTCGGATTTCACACAAAACAGTTTAAAATTGTCACTGATGTCTTTCTCTAGTTGTCTAAGATCTTCTAAAGTATGCTTGTCGTTCACTGTAACCATCAAATCTTCTATTTTGACCCAAACTTTGTCACAGATGTCTTTTAGTTTCTCGCTGGTTTCGTCAAAGTTCATCTTGGCTTTGGATGTCAGTTTACGTAATCGTCTAGTGGACATTAACTATCTTTTTACTATTCTGTCTGGTACAAACAGATAGCGAACCATTTAAACACACCATAAAAAAGTCAACATTTATTGTTACAAAATGGCCCATGGTACATGGTAAAGTCAATGCATGGTACATGCAAAACAGATAACAAATGTTGATGACTCCATAATTTGTGTGACTTGTTGTTGTGACTCAAAAACATGTGGTAAAAAGCTAAAAAAGATGAAACAAAAGGAAAAATATACTAACTGGAAAAATTGAACTTAAAAAAGTTACAAATATAAAGTTAACCAAAAACTGAGCAAAAAATATCAAATGATGTACTTTAAACACAAAAATAACTAAATAAAAGTACGCTAAACCTTTAAAAGTAAAAATAAGAAACATTATATGAACCAAAAGTTGAACAAAAGTCAAAATGAAGATGGAAAATCTAAGTTTAACCTTTATCTCAAAAAGTATGAAAATATACCAAAAATATTTACTTTTATGGAAAAATAAATATACACATACAAAAATACAATCATAAATACAAAAATTCAACTTACATAGTGAGCTGTCACACAACGATGATAAATATATAACTCGATGAAAATTGTGGTGCACAATTGCATTCAAGGTGACATTCGAAAGTAAACAGGAAACAGGAACAGGAAATCGATACAAATTGAAAGTGAAAGTTACAATCAAACACACCTTAAGTCAAAAATTAGAACATTCTATAAATATACAATGGTGTGTCACAAATTAGAACATGACTATAAATATGTAAATCTAAATATAGAAATCAAAAGTACCAAAATATAATAACAACAAGGTCAAAAATAAGAACAAAAATACTACTGAAATAGTCTAAATAGAAAATTTACAGAATAGAAATAAACTGCATAAGTTTCATGAAAATCATTATCTAAAGAGTATAATGGCCATAATTAAAATGAATTATGGACATGACAGCTGGACATATTTTCCCAGTAAAATGATGTAACCGAACACATTTTTCTAGTAAAAAAATAATTTGGTTGATATCTTACTAAAAAAGGAATGAAAAATATGAATTAGTATAAAAATTGAGGGACATAATTATACAAAAAAATAAAATATTAAGGATAAAACTGAAGAAAACAAAGAAGGGTTAACATTCAGACATTTCAAGTAGGAGACGTTTTTTGGAAATTCTTTACTAAAAGCAATGTCAAACATTTTTACCTTAAAAAATCAATGACATCTTGCATTACAAAAAAAGGTTTGTGTCATTTTCAATAGAAAATTATAATCAACAATACCAAACTTGGATGACTTTCTCCATCTCATTTACCCCCAGGAGCTTGAGATAAAGGACACAACGGAGGATTCTAGAAAGTCTGCTTCATATTTAGAGCTATATCTCGAAATTGACTCTCAATGAAGACTTTCAACAAAGCTCTATGACAAACGTGATGACTTCAACTTTCCAATCGTCAACTTCCCCTTTTTGTGTTGCAACATTCCGTCCGCTCCTGCTTATGGAGTCTTCGTATCACAGTTGATTCGTTACTCTAGAGCTTGCGGGAATTACATCGATTTCCTTGGTAGAGGGTCAAGTATGACACAAAAATTGCTGACACAGGGTTATGTTGCTTCAAGGTTGCTGTCTTCACTCAAGAAATGTTACGGTAGACACCGTGCACTCGTAGACAAATATGGGATTTCAATCTCAAATGGATGCAGATGTTGGTTTGTCGTCGAAATTTGTTTCGTCTTTCTTTACCGGATTTGACACACTGAATTGGAAATTAGCAACACGACGGGTGTGCTATAGAAAACAGGAACCGCTTGCTCTTCTGGAGCACCTGAGTTCACTCTTGTCACGACTTGAGTTCTCGTTGTTGATTTCCGTTAGGTTGATTTTGTGTTTTGCGCTTCTTTGTGCTGTTTTTGCTCTTGTTTGTCGGTTTCGTCGTTGCCCTTTCGGACTTTTGACACTTGAATGTCCCATTGTTGCCTCTTTGCTTCTCTCAACCGTTTTAAAACAGATGAGGTGTATTTTTCATGGCCAGGGTGATGGGTCCTAAGGATGGCTCAGTGCATCTACTGGACTGAGCTCGGGATTTTTATGGACAAAAATGTGGTAAAAAACTGTTTTGTAACAAATACAAATAAGGAAAAACAAATAATTTGGAGTTAGTTATAGAATAGCGCACTAGTATATGAAACCATATGTCTATGATGAAACAATGTAACTCATGTTTTCATTTTCTAAGAAGGGGGTAAAATCAATCGTGGAAAGCGATCAGATCACAGTAAATTCAATATCAAATTCTTTATCATTAACCAATTATGGTGCCCGGATGGGCAGATCAATTACAATATAATCTTTCATATCATAATATATTTATATGAATAAACGGAAAGGGTTAATATAAAAGATTCATTAGTAGTATAATTGTTTTGATTTATATGCGTAGAGAAAAGACAGACACTCAACATAGACAAACTATGAGAATTTCAAACAGAAAAAATAACTAAATTGTCACAAATGTTACAAGACAGTTTAAACATATCAAGGGACACACTGTTGAATCCTACAATGAGGGGAGACATCTGTTATTTCATTTATGCATTTCCTAGAACTTACAAAAAAAGGGTGTTCAAGATTTTAACATTTTATAAATAATATGATTGGAGTAATTTCTACCTTTTACCGAACAATGTACCCGAAAGATAATCATGATATAGCGATTATTTCAGCATCTTCATTACCGCATGAGTGATTCTCTAGAGAAGGGCTAGAAAAAATCTTATAATTGTCATTCAATTTGTTAAGGTATGGTGCCTTTCATCATCTAGAGGTTAGCATTTTAAGAGGAAGTGAATTTCATCCTCCAATTCCTCTTTGCAAACATTACATATCTTCTGCCTTTAGGCTAATACATCCGTACCCAGTAAGATAAAAAAATCAAATTTTCTGGTAAATAATTTCAATTCTAGTCCCTTATATAAATATACAGATCTTTCAACAAATTGTAAATTACAGATAAAATTTAAAGGAAGTAATGAGATGTGTCATTATCTTTATTCCTTCTGTAGTTTGTATAAGAAGCCCATTCCAATTATTTTTGAAGCGACACCTACATTGTTGATAGCAACAATGGCGCTGGTAACTTCCAGCTCCCAATTAGATAGATTTTCTGTTGCTGCCAGTGAGCTACAGGACCATATTGTCGATATTTATGGATCCAGGGATAATGAAATGGAACTTTTCAGGTTGTTAATTTCGAAATTTCCATCAAATAATTATCAGTTTAAAGAAATTAAACTCGCACCTGTTTGCCACTGCTGACCAAAAATTTGCGAAATAGCGCGTGCATAAGATAATCACATGATTCAGTTGCTTTTCAAAACAACAAAATGGACGACATGCAAGAAAAATACATGTCAATGTACAAAACTATACGACTGTTACAACATAAACAGTCTATAGACATTGAATCCATGTTTGAAGGGGTTGGGATCCCAAGATTCAAATCTACTGGTGTTCAAGCTGGAATCATCAAAACCTTTTCTAAAAGTAGTCTGGATAATGATGTAGAATCTGAGTAAGCATGGCGTGTTTGCTGTACATTGGCATAGCTGATCCTTATATTTTGCAGTCATAGTATTTACTCATGTATTCCATCATTTCTCGTCTATGCCTTCTTCTTTCTTTTCTTTTGTTTTCCCTCCAGTCTAGGAGCACAACCGTCAATCCGGTTAACAGTATAACTAGGAATATAATAATCCTCCACCAGTTGAATATATAATGTAATTATAGTTGATAAATATGATAATATCCTTCACCATGAATGTAATATGATGCAGGTTAAACCTGTGACGCTCCCGAAGTTTGAACGTATCCTTAAATATTTTACAAGCTAAAATATGTTTTCAAATGTTTATTGGGCAATTAATTGAAACAAATTCTTATTCGAAAATAAAAACAAAGTAGCTTTTCTTGTGTGTCCTTTGTGCGCTTAATGACGTCAGAAATTTTAAAAGAAAAAAGCGTTTAAAAACGCAGAAAGTCTGGGAAACCGCACGTGATTTACCGGACGTTGAAGGAAAATTGAGTCCATAGTACAACTAGAATATTGACATTTCTACCATTATCGCTCCCTTCGGGAGCGTAATATTGCAATATATTAAGGTAATTACGCATGCGAAGGGCTTATGTACATTGGACCCACTCGGTTATACTAAAAGCGAGTGAAAGAAAAGCACTATAGTTGCGGCATTGTTATTCTCTAGCACTAAACATTTAATGTTAGCTTTTGTTGTTGAAAATCAATATTCTAAAATGTTATTGATATAGCACTAAAGTCTCAAGATCTTAAACCCTCTGGCTGCCAAAGGGACATATATGTGTCCACTACTGGCTCGCTGCCACACGGACATATATGTCCATCGGATCAAAACATCAAATGCAGCTAATTCATCTTTATTATTTAACACACCTGTTTAAATTGCAAAATAACAGACATTTATGACAGAAAAATAAGTAATAAACAATATGGAACCAAATATATAAGTTATTTTCATGTATTGTAACTCAGTAGCAAGGTCAAAAATAAAAAAAAGACTTCAAGAATACAAGAATACAAGTTTATTGACCAATTATGGACCCTCAAGGGGCAATGACAGTACAAACAATAATAATGAAGAATCGTATACATTGTATCAATTATAAATAAATAAATTATTACAATTGAGAGTACAGTTTATATATCTAGTACATGTATATAGTTACAAATAAGATAAATGGTAATTGATTATTTTATACTTTATATTATCTCAGACTCCAGAAGGAACTTACAAAGTGAGTTAAGAACAGTTATATTTTCACAGTTAAATGTCCAAAGTAATTTGTGGAATGGAGATAATTGGTAAAAATTCTTATTTGATTCTTTTATTATATCAAATAAGATATTTCTAGAACCTGAAAATTTGGTGCAGTTATTAAAGAAATGAGATTCATCTTCAACTTCAGAGTTACTACAGTGGTCACAAATTCGTTCCTCAATAGATGTTTTGGGTTTGTTATATCTACCCAATTCTATTTTCAATTTGTGACAGCTAATTTTGAATTTAGTAATACACCTTCTGAGTTTTGGTTCAGTAATTTGATCACATATTCTGGCATTGGTGACGTCATTCAAAATTTTGATCTGGCAGCAAGTGGGTTAAAATACACACAAAGATAAATCATGATTTTCAAAGAAAAGAGTGTTAAAAAGATGCCAAAAGTTCCAGAAAACAAGCCAGATAAACAGGATGTTAAAGAAATATTCAGCTCGTAGTACGACTGAAATGCAGACATTTCTACCACAGGGTTTCCTCTGGGTGTATTTTTCTTTGGGCCATCCCTTGGGGCAAATGCATATTTTTTGGGCCAACATAAATGACATTGGGCCAATATTTTTTTTTTTTTTAGTTTTGGCCGGAAATCATTATTAATATTACATTTTCAGTACCAAGGAAAGCACACAGATTACAACAGTTATTATTATGTTCAATAATATATATTTAAACATTTGTTGAATTGATCATAGTTAATCATATTAAGACTTAACAAACTGTCATAATGTTTTTTAACGTACTACAGATCTTTCTAGATTTTTTTGTTTTTGTTATAATGGGCAAAAAATTATATAATAAAAAAAACTTGTTTTAACAAAATAAATCAATCATTGGAACTCCACTAAACCACAGTACTCCGCTGTTATGGAGGTGCTCCTATCAAAAGGAGGGTATTACAGAGGAGACAGCGATCGTAAATATGTAAACAAAGTTCTTTCATCTGGAAAAAGGATGTGTTTGGATTACAGGATGTTCTTAAAAAAATAATTTCATGAAGGTAAATCCTTTCATCTATGTTTACTTCCTGTTTTTCTGATATTTACACAAGAATATTTATCATTTGGTCAACATGGTCAGAGCACGTGAATTGCCATTTAAATCAGCTGATATAAAAAAAAACTTACTCCTGATTGGTCAATTATATTGCATTCATGATTGATTTCTATCATTTAATCCAAATCAATCAGCGATGGTCAAGCACCTGTTATTTTGACCCCTTTACACAATTGACAGTTAATTAACGGTGTTAGCTTGGGTCATAAATCAATATATAGGGCTTCATAGTGAAATTTGTTGTCAGTTTGAATGACACGAAAATGACATTGTTGATCAAAATACGGAACCAATATTTTGGGCCACTTTGTTGGGCCAAAATTATATTTTTTGGGCCAGAATTGAAAAAAAAGGGGCCAATGGCCCAAGTGGCCCACGCCAACGGAAACCCTGCTACCATTAACTGTCTCTCTTCGGGAGCATATGAGAATTTACATGTATGTACATGTATTTGGACAGTCGTTTTGAAATATAACCTTATCACGAAAGAGAAAAAAGATGTCTTTAATATAACAGTAAGATGAAGGTTTTAATATTTTATCTTTGTAGGCCCTCCTTGGCCGATCATCACAAGGTTGGGTTCTTTACGCTGGACAGATGTTCTCAGACAGAGATCACAGAGGTCGTTGAACTCAAGGACATGACAGAAGTTCTACAGCTTTTACTGAAGGTACATGTATTGTCAAAGAAGCATGGAGGTCCAATTTAAATGTCAGACACCAGAAAAAGAAAAAAAAGACAAAATTACTTTTTTAACAACAACATTGATCAACTACACAACACAACATGCATAACACAATTAAACTGGAATCATCAACTTGAAATTGCATTGAGATGGTAGTGTGAGTTACTCAAGTGTTTTGGAAGGTCAAGCAGTTTCTACCTGTAACAACAAACCCAATTATCAATACAGTTATAACAGTGTTGTCAAATATTTGGAAAAAAGTATTTCAAAACTTGTTGACAAACCATAGGTTATGGTTCATACTTAATGTTTCTTAAAAGAATGTATGCTCAAAAGCTATGGTTCAAATTATGCTTGTAAGCAAAACAATCTTGAAATGTTTTTGTTTCGTGCACATTGAGTATGTTGAAATTACTGTAAATTGTTGATTTTTTTCAGTCACTCTGCACTGTTCTAAGATATTTTCTAAAACAAATTCAAAAATCAAAAGAATGTTTTTGAATTTTGTTTATCGAATTCATGATATTACAATATAATAAACCATGATGACTGTATCAATGATTGACTTTCTTATTTTTTAAGGATGTCCATAAGATGAAGCGAGACATAAATCTAACAAAGAGTGTAATGAAGGCTGACTATGAAGCAAAAGTTCAAGAGAAAGCAACAGAATTGTAAGTTTATAAACTAACCCTAACAAAATAGAATAACCATCAATACTGCCTAGTAAGTAAGATAAAATCTTAAAATGTAAGAAAAAAAACCCAGGTAGTTACTTGTACAGCTGTTTTGGAATATTTTATTATGGGTAGAAATTCGATACCTCATTGAAGCCTACATAAATGATTGAAATAATGCTATTTATCTTTTACTTTCTATTTTTCAGATACTGCAGAATTAATGAGAAAGTAGCAGAATTGGAAAGAATTCATCAAGATGTAGGCATTACTTATATAAACTAAAAAAAATCCAACATTTATTTTGATTTCTTTTTAAAACATTCACAACATTTCTGAATTAACTCTTACCCTAAAATAAAGTTTGCGCACTATAAATCAGACTAGCTTTGATGGAGGTCAGAATTCTATTTGTTAAAATAGAATTATTGTTGAAATTTGTTAAATAGCATAATTTTTTACAGCATGTGTTTCTATATTACCTGCCAAATAAAATATTTTTTTTAATTCAGGGGCAATAACTCATGTTTTTTTGGAAAAAAAAATGTTCTGTTGAATTTTCAAGGTTTGCAGTGTGAACTTAAAACTATGAATTAATTTTTACAATTTTTTAAAAACTTTGATTCAAACATCTGTGCAGCAATACATATACTTACTTTTCAACCAACCCCTCCCCTCCAAAAAAACAAAGAAAGGACAAACAATATAGATAAAAAACCATTAATAAACAAAAAATGTCTTGTAAAAACATCAGTAATAAAATGTTGAAATTGTTGTAAATTTTGTCACAGGTGTAGTGAAATGTTTTTCTATTGTCAAATATTTGATTTTGTTCGTAGCGAGTATCAACAGTCAGGAAAGCCTTCAAACAACAGTTAGCCGATGCTATATCCAGGCTAGCGGTCCTATATAATGTAAGTTTTAACCAAACTGTAATGTAATTCAACAGCTTTCTATCTTACTTTGAACATTGTAAAGTGATTTTTGTCTGGATTACAAGTGAACAGTTTTAAAATGATGAGTGTCAAGTGAGGGGCAAAAAAGGTCGCAACAGTTTTTTCAGCAACTACTTATCAAAGCCACTATAAATATTTGGTATAAAGCATCAGCACATGGTCCTATAATGTAGAAAAGAATTTCAGGTCTGTTGCTCACCTATTTCCTGTTTGATGAATTTCAGCAGTTTTTTACTTTGACAGATTTTTTGGATAGTATTTTGGAAAAAAAAAACAATTTCAAAATTAATTATTGTGATAAAAAAAGAGACAGAATGAAAAGATATAAAGGTTATTTATTTAAAAGCTAAGACAACCTGAATAAGATGGGAGAATTGCACATACTTTAAATGAATAGAGGAACTAGATCTAGGTATCAAACTCAATGATTACAGCTTTATTATTTTAGAAATTTGTTTTTGTCAGAAATGGGGTTCATAACATAATATCCTATATCAATGTTGCTATATACATGCAAGGTTTTAGAGGAGCCTAGGATGGTGTAGTAGTTACAACCTCTGTTCTGTTAGCTAGGCTCGTACGCCGTAGAGGCGTAGATGTCCAAATGGTGTGAGTTCGTCCGTCCGTCCGTCTGTCCGTCACAAAGTTTGTCATCGCAACTCCTCTGAAACTACTGAACCGAATTCAACGAAACTTGGTATATAGGAAGGACACCATATGTAGTTGTGCATATTACCAGGAAATTTTTATCCTCAAATTTTTGTGGGAGTTATGGCCCTTTGAACTTAGAAAATTGCTGAAAATCCTCAAATATCATCTTGTCAGCGCAACTCCTCTGAAACTACTGAACCGAATTCAACGAAACTTGGTATATAGGAAGGACACCATATGTAGTTGTGCATATTACCAGGAAATTTTGGTCCTCAAATTTTTGTAGGAGTTACGGCCCTTTGAACTTAGAAAATTGCTGAAAATCCTCAATTATCATCTTGTCAGCGCAACTCCTCTGAAACTACTGAACCGAATTCAATGAAACTTGGTATATAGGAAGGACACCATATGTAGTTTGTGCATGTTACCAGGAAATTTTGATCCTCAAATTTTTGTAGGAGTTACGTCCCTTTGAACTTAGAAAATTGCTGAAAATCCTTATTTTTCATCTTGTCAGCGCAACTCCTCTAAAACTACTAAACCGAATTCAACGAAACTTGGTATATAGGAAGGACACCATATGTAGTTGTGCATATTACCAGGAAATTTTAATCCTCAAATTTTTGTAGGAGTTACGGCCCTTTGAACTTAGAAAATTGCTGAAAATCCTCATTTATCATCTTGTCAGCGCAACTCCTCTGAAACTACTGAACCGAATTCAATGAAACTTGGTATATAGGAAGAACATCATATGTAGT
Source organism: Arcuatula senhousia (assembly GCA_963971305.1). Taxonomy (NCBI): domain Eukaryota; kingdom Metazoa; phylum Mollusca; class Bivalvia; order Mytilida; family Mytilidae; genus Arcuatula; species Arcuatula senhousia. Next base: position 46,871,022 of record OZ020315.1, on the reverse strand, counting down.
TGTGCATGTTACCAGGAAATTTTGATTCTCAAATGTTTGTGGGAGTTATGGTTCTTTGAACTTGGAACTTTTGGGGGAAACGGGGGGAGACATCGTTTTTGTAGGCAAAAACAAACTTTAATTTCATATTTATTTACAGAAAAACATGGAATCCACACTGAACAAAGAAAAACAAAAACACACAGGTGACCAAAGTAAGCAGGATGAGAAATACCAAGAACTGCAGCAACAAATCCAACAGAATCAAAATGTTATAGCCATGTTAAAGATGCAGCTAGCTCAATATCAACAGAGTAAAATGGATCTAGATAGTGTAGGTATTATAGGGCAGGGTAGATAGAGGGGGGATCCAACAGAATCAAAATGTTATAGCCATGTTGAAGATGCAGCTAGCACAATATCAACAGAGTAAAATGGATCTAGATAGTGTAGGTATTATAGGGCAGGGAAGATAGAGGGGGGGGGTCTAACAGAATCAAAATGTTATAGCCATGTTAAAGATGCAGCTAGCTCAATATCAACAGAGTAAAATGGATCTAGACAGTGTAGGTATTATAGTTAGTTAGTTATTGCGTTACTCCCAAGCAGCATGATTTCGGCTATATCTGGGAGATGAACATGAAAATGGTGATACATTGAACATGAAATGATGATGAAGTGGAGGAAATGGGGACACAAGGCCAATTGGGTAGGATAGTTTTGACTGCAACTGGAAAAAGGAGTGATGGGTAGGGACGGGAAATTTTACCTCCTGCATGGGGATCCTACGGGTTCTACTCTTACCGAGACCTGCAGCAGGGTTCTTTAACCTGCGAGGAACGTGACATTTTTCACAACACAGTGCACCACTAAGGTTTGCGGTCAGGTTTTCCGCATTATCGCCTGACGATCCCACATCTCTCGATGTCAGTGCTGCCCCATTCAACCACCTGGGGCACACATCCCAGTCGCTTTGTTGGCAAAGCGGCCTGACCCCGATGTCAGGTTTCTTAGCGCTCTTTAGTGGACTTTTACCGACAAGCTTAGCGCTGCTGCGGGCCTATTTGCCTCCCGGGCCCCGCACGGGACGTATGTATTATAGGGCAAGGTAGATAGAGAAAGGGGGTTTAATAGTAACAATATGTTATAGCCATGTTCAAAAAGCAGCAGGTTCAGTACCAACAGATTGAAATAGATCTTGATAGTTCATGTATTACAATGACAAGAAAATTGTGTATGAGTGGAAAGGGGGGGGGGGTTGAAGAGTGTGTTTAAAAAAGGGTGTGATAAGGTTACCTTTGTACCAACAAAGCTAAATGAATAAGGTGTGTATAGTTTTTAAAATGTGGGCTATTTGGCTAGTACAATATTTACAGAGCAATGACTTAAATATGTGAATGATTACATACACGGATTACTACTTACTATATATCCAAGCATTGCCTTTTAGTTTAGGCTGGTACTTAGCATTTGTATGCATGCTAGTATGTAATTCTATGCTTTATAAACTTTGATGTATACACAAGAACCCCTACATGATATATAAACTACCTGAAGACTAGACTATGAGTTTATTCTTTTTCGTTTTTGCAGAACACATACATGTAGATAGGTTTATAAAATTATAGGCTTTCAATTTAAGATACTGTTCCCCTCTTTGAGGAAAGGAAAGATATGTTCAATTGTATTTTCTTTATATTTAATGCTTTATCAGAAACAGGCTGAAACCAAGCCAGTCGTACAAGAGGTATTATATAAATTATAGCTCAACTCTTCATTCTCCATCAAGTAAACTGTGTTGTATCTGGTGCAAAAACATCAGTTCAAGTTGACTTAAATAAGTTCTCATTAAAGTATTAAAGGTAAATTATGTTGTTGAAACAGATACTTTACAAATTGAAAATTAATCCTGTATACAAAAAAAATGAATTTGTCTTTTTTTTAAATAACTAAACATTTTTTAAAGCTTGTTTATTATAGTGTAAGAAAAACTAGAAAAAGATAAAAAAAAATGTAAGTTAAGCATGAGGCTGATAAAGCTTATCACATTCATCATTTGACTGTGGTTAATAGCAATAATCGAATGCAAGTTAATTATCTTCAAATGGAACTTTTGTCTGTAGTTCTACTTTAATTTCTGTAAAAAGAAGGTTACAGTTTGGCATTTTGTATTCAAATACTGATTTGGGATTCTAGGGGTTATGAGTAAGTTTTTGGAAGAAATGTATTATCATCCTTTTCAAATGAAGCAAGATTTCATTTTCACTTTTCATAAGACCCAAAATAAGAAATATTACCAGCTGTATCACATTATTGAACCAGATACAACACATAAATGACATTGGTCAGTCTGGTCTAACTCTAAGCTCTTGTTTTAGATGACTTTCTAATTTTACCATCTTAAAATTATTGACATTCTCTCTCAATTATTTATTTACTTTTCATTCATATGGTGTACTTAGCTATTAACTGTTGTGAATCAGCCATTGTATTAATTATATTTCAGTTCATACAGTTATTTTAGATTAGAATACTAGTACTTTAACAATAATAGGCATAGATTTTACTTCTTGTATTTGGGGAATTTTTCTTAATAGCCTATTTTAAGTCCCTAATGGTAATACTAAAGCTGCCATTTTTTGGGCAGATTTGTAAAAAACTGTCTTTATACAAAATTTGTTCTTAAATTATCATGCATATGCCATTAGTGTGCCTAAACAAAACCATTCATCGTCTGGTTTGAAAATCAAATTATGTTCAGCTGTAAATATTTGGAAAAAATACAGAATCCTGAAGATATATAAACCAATTTTACCGGGTATTTAAAGGATACATTAATGAAAAAAAAAGTAGCTAAAATTGTTTTAGTTTCATACAGTAACAAAGAGAAACTTTTTTATTGCAGATTTTTGTTTTTTTCTATAGCTTTTGAATACATGTATATTTCATTGTAGCATTTATTTCTAGCTTTCTTTCTTTTATGTTATGCTTACTACTTGTTTATATTTCTTGTGTATGTTTATTTTAGTCTCCATCTCCGTCCGAGAGGCCGTCTAATAACTCTCCAGTCTCCATTGAATCTCCGGTAAAGCAATCATTGTGTTGGATCATCTAACGAGTTTAAACCTCATCTAATAAACAAACCCATGAAATTAACTTGTAATGGTGATGTTAACCCAAGGTTGGAAATTTTTTTAAACAAAAATTATCATTTGTTGTTACAAAATGCAAAACATTCACTGTTTCACATTTTAAAGTCTTCACATTTTTAATCACATATAAGTCACACTTAAGTTGTATCGTGTAAAAAAGAAAATTTTGAAAGTGTTATTATTTAAAAATGAATTCTCCATTAAAATCCTGTTGATTTCTTAATACAATATACCTTATATCTCTCTAAATTGATAATTTTCCAACTATGGGTTATATCTATAATGCAACATCATGCAGACATTATACCACAACCAAACTAACTATAGGTGATTTTGAAGTTGACTATATACATGATATATACTGGTGCATAAATAAACACATATTCATCAAGCATATCTCACATTATTATTGTATTCAGTAATGCAAGTTTGAAAAGAGAAGTATGATTTTTTTTTTCATCAACATTTTATTTAAGCTAGGGAAAACAGAATTTTTACAAATCATCACTGGATTAGGTTTTCTTTTTAAAATGAGTTAATGAACACCATTTCTCATGTTTTGTTGAAAATGTTTAACATTTACTACATTAAATTTGAACCATTTTCATATATTAATAAAGTATGAGACAAGTTTTTTATTTGTACATTTCCAGGTTTCACATTCACATTTTATAACTCACATTTTATAATTCACATTCTTATGATTCACATTGATGTTTCACATTTTTTATTAACTCTTTCTTGTAGACTTTACCCAAATCTAAATCGACAGTGGCGCCACCGCCACAGGCACTCCCTCCACCAGCACCTCCTAAGGAGGGGCCAACCAAGAAAACTAAAAAACCCAAACCCCAACAACCCCCTCCAGAGCCAGTGGTAAGACTTCTGGTGCCGTGACTAATATATATGTGTTTGTGTGAAGTCAAAGGATCAACGTTAAAAGTCTTTGTTTGTGATTGCTTTTTGAAAAATGAAGAGTTCATTGCATGTTCAGGGATTGGGAAGGCAGGGGGCCATGGGCCATTGGCACATCAAAACTGAAAATGGCCCCCTCTCATCTAAAAAGAATAGAATAATATTAAGAAATTGCCTTTTGAAAATTAGAATTTCCATGAAAAAAGTTGTAAATGACCCTTTACTAAAAATTCCTTCCCATTCCCTGCATGTTGCATTAGCTGGCAATAGATTGTATGTATTATTGGACAGAGTTTAATGAGAATGAGACTTTTACTGATAATTTAGTCCAGAGTGTTTATTGTTCGACTTTTGGAGTGTTTTGGACAAAAAAAAAAGAACTTATCTTTGAGGTTAAGTAAATATTTTTTTTTCTTCTTGAAAATACATTTTAATGATATTTTAATACATTTTTGTGCATGTATATGTATTATATTTCAAATATCAATCACTTACTTTTCCATTAAAGCAATCACAAATGGACTTAGGCCCTTATACATCTTACACAAAATTTTGTTCCAAATGTATAATCAGTTGTTCAAAGGGAGACAGATATATTGAAATATATTATGTTTTATGTGGCTTATTTAATATTATATAAACTTTGCAGGTTGCTGTTAAAAGAATATTGATGTGTGAAATATGTTTGATTTTATTGATAATATTGTGACTACATATTTATCCTGTTATAAGATACTCACAAGTGCATCTCTTATATATGCTCTCATTTCATTAGTTTTTCATCTTAATTATTTAAAGTTCTAAAAAAAGTTTCTTGTTAAATTATGTCCTTTCATGGATCATTAAAGTGCTATATTTTCTGTACCTTTTGGCAAACCGGGTGCATGTGAACTTTCAATATGCTTGATTTTCTTTATCGTTCTTTCTTTTTTTAATAATAAATCTCAACTATACTTTAAATTGTTTCACATTTTTGTCTAATAAATACAAAACAATAGAATATTATCTAATATATGAAATTTCTTTTGTTCCATAAGTTTCAAGATTTAATATTATGATATTTTTTATTTTTTTTTACTTGATTAATGCTAGCTAATACAAAGTACATAACCTTCAGTTTCCCTGTTTTTTTTCTAAGCTTAGCTTGATAGACTAAATTTTACATAAAGGTAAAAATTAAGTTATGATTTCAGAAAAAGGAGAGGAGTTTTCCTAAGGCCGTCACGCCGGAGACGAAGGTATTACGCTGGTCCAGGGAAAAGCTCAATTCTTACACATAACTTTCTCGTCTCATTTTGTCATATTGGATATTAAAAAAAAAAATTAAAATGAATAAATTTGAAGTTTAGTCAAAGTATAAATAGAAAAAGCTCATTGCTATATGAAATATTTTTTCAGACATTTCACTTTGAAAAAAAAAAACTTGATAACTTGTTTTTTATAGTTTTAATTTGGTGCAAAATCAGAAAAACAGAAAAAAAAACTTTTTCCATCTTTTGGTTCTTTATAGAAAAATGTATCAGAATGAGACAGAATGATGAACATTCTTCTAATGAAAATTATAATGTTGAACTAATTTGCTCTTTCTATTTCAGGATTCTTTGTGACTTTTCATATATGTTTTACTGTTTTTTCTTGAATCTGTTAAAGCTACAGCTAATAATTTCTTTATTTCATCTCAATGTGAACCCATAGATAGATATTATATGCTAATTCTTAAATGCTCTGATATATTTTCTACTAAAAGTCATTATTTCAGAGTTTCGTCCTAATTATTTGTTTTCATTTTCATTGCTCAGCTCAATTTTTTATTTGGTTTTTGTCTCGCCTGCGACGAATAGTCGCGGAAGGCGAGACATAGGTGTTACTTTCCGGCGGCGGCGGCGGCGGCGTCGTAAACTTTTTTGTAAGACTTTTGTGGACAATGAATTGCTTGAAAAGTATAATAGCTAGGCATCTGATATTTGGTATACAGACAGTTCAGGTTATGGTCTACGCAACTGTCACCATGCCATGTGACCCTGACCCCATTTTCAGGCTCCAGTGACTCTGTGAACTTAGGTCTTTTTTCAGGCCGTAAACTTTTTTGTAAGACTTTTGTGGACGATGAATTGCTTGAAAAGTATAATAGCTAGGCATCTGATATTTGGTATACAGACAGTTCAGGTTATGGTCTACGCAACTGTCACCATGCCATGTGACCCTGACCCCATTTTCACGCTCCAGTGACTCTGTGAACTTAGGTCTTTTTTCAGGCCGTAAACTTTTTTGTAAGACTTTTGTGGACGATGAATTGCTGGAAAAGTATATTAGCTAGGCATCTGATATTTGGTATACAGACAGTTCAGGTTACGGTCTACACAACTGTCACCATGTTTTGTAACCCTGACCCCATTTTCACGCTCCAGTGACTCTGTGAACTTAGGTCTTTTTTCAGGCCGTAAACATTTTTGTAAGACTTTTGTGGACGATGAATTGATGGAAAAGTATATTAGCTAGGCATCTGATATTTGGTACACAGACAGTTCAGGTTATGGTTTACGCAACTGTCACCATGCCATGTGACCTTGACCCCATTTTCACGCTCCAGTAACTCTGTGAACTTAGGTCATTTTTCAGGCCGTAAACTTTTTTGTAAGACTTTTGTGGACGATGAATTGCTGGAAAAGTATATTAGCTAGGCATCTGATATTTAGTATACAGACAGTTTAGGTTATGGTCTACACAACTGTCACCATGTTTTGTAACCCTGACCCCATTTTCACGCTCCAGTGACTCTGTGAACTTAGGTCTTTTTTCAGGCCGTAAACATTTTTGTAAGACTTTTGTGGACGATGAATTGATGGAAAAGTATATTAGCTAGGCATCTGATATTGGGTAAACAGACAGTTGCGGTTATGGACAACGCAACTGTCACCATGCCATGTGACCATGACCTCATTTTTATGCTCCAGTGACTCTGTGAACTTAGGTCTTTTTTTTCAGACAGAAAACTTTTTGTAATACTTGTGTGGACAATGGATTGCTTGAATAGTATAATAACTAGGCATCTGTTTTTAGGTATACAGACACTTTTTGTGTTTATATCAAGAAATGAAAGCTTAGGTAGTTGATTTTAGTGATGGTGCCGGCAGGCGAGACATACTTTTAGTGGCCACACTTGTGTAATGTATATTTTTGCTGTGATATCATTCATTAATGTTTAATAAATTTATAATTTAAATTTAATTTCTGTTTACAATTCAAAAAGTTTTAAACATTTGATTTTCATATTGTCCATGTAAGTTTACTCTAGTTTACCATAGTAATTACAAACATTTGGATTTTATACAAAGTGATAATGATTTGGACTAGAAAATATAAATAAAACTAATAAAATATAAGTTCATAGTCATGAATAAGATTTGAATCTTTTAATATGATTATTTATAGTCTTTTCATGAATTATTTTTCTCTGCTTTGTACAACAGTAAGCTTTAATTTTTGTCTTTAAATACCAGATATTACATTTAATCAAATTGTTCTTATATTAGATTTACTTCTATTTCAGAATGTGACATTCATGGACACAAGTTATGGTGTTTTGATAAGCTTTTAGAAAATAATCATTTATTAATTTCTGTTATTCTGTAATATTTTGTAGATTGAATCGGTTTCCATGAGAACACCCTCTCCTCAGTTTAATCAAGAGTTAGAGGACCTGAGGGTCGAGGTCGAAGATTTAAATGTCAAGGTCAACAATCTACAAGATATGGTGGATTCTAAGGATGACGAAAATAAGAAACTAGGTAAAAAATAGCAGCATATATGGAAAATACAAATTCAGTAGACCAAATGAAAATAAAATTCGATATGTCAGCTTAATTAAAGTATCTTATATATTGTCTTTTGTCTTAAAATTCTGTTCATTCCTCTGTCCATCACAAATTTATTCTGTTCAACCCCTTTGAAACTGTAAATCAGAATTTAATTTGTACCAAGTAAACCATATGTAGTTGTGCATTTAACACAAATATTTTCATTCCTAATTTTTTTGGGGGGAGTTATGACCCTTTGAACTTGAAAGATTACAGAAAATCCTCATTAAGGGGGCTCGAGGGTCTAAATTTGAAATTATAGATTTTTCTGTAATTTGGCACATTTATAGTCCTTTGTGTATGGATCAAAAATATGCAATAAAAAATGGGGGTCACCATTCATTTAAGTCTGCTATTAAGGTTCTCAAAATAGGCTATTTCCCATCTATTTTATATAGATTATATAGGAAAATTGATAATTTAAAGCTTAAAAATGACATAGAAAAAAATCTAAACGACAGAATTTCTTTAAATTTGCAAAGAATGTGTGTTTTAATGCAGTCTTCAAATTGAATCAATTAAAAATGGGGGTCACCGTGCAAAAAAAAAATGAAATTAAAAAAAATGGGGAATTTTGGCATTTTTTCGCACAAAATATAAAGAAAATGAGGATTTCAATGTAAAACATGGCATACAGAAAGAACTGAACAATAGAATTTCTTCAAATTTACACAGAAGCTGTGTTGTTTAATGAAATCAGTGACGATGCTACAGACATTAGGTGAATTTACCGATACAATACCGCTGCGCAAAAAAGATGCGCAAATTTAGACCCGCGAGCCTCCTTAATTGTAATTTCACATCAACTCCTCTGAAACTACTCTGAAGCAAACTGCTAAAATAGAGTTTTATCTGATGTAAACCTTATGCAAACAATGCAACAAGTCTACTTTTCAAACCGACTTATTAAGCTATTTCTTCAATTAATGTAGAAACATATTTAAAAATTATCTGAAAGACTGAAACACAGTTTAAAGTATATCATTTTCTGATCAGGACTTATAAATCTTTTAATTGCTATAATTCTGTCATGTTTGTGAAAGACTAAAAGAGGAATACAAACTTGAGCATGTTAAAGTCCAAGACAAAACCAGTAGACAAAAACCATGAAAACAAACCATGCAACATACCAAAAAAAAAACAAACAGCAAAAAAACCCAAAACACATGCAGATAAACAACAATCAGCAGCACGAATATGACTTGAAATGACTTGATTTGATTGTAGTATGTTCCAATTTTTTACTATTTGATCATAATATATATAGAATATTATATACTTCCCTTTTAGATACTATCTATATCTAGGTGAGTATCAGACGAGTCCAGTAGGACGAGTCTGATACGAGACTAGATGTAGATAGTATCAAAAAGGAAAGTATATAATATTCTTTTTATCGGTAATGACGTCACAGTTATCAAGTGCACCCACCTGATATTTTCTTGTATCACGGACAGTCCATGATACTAAAAAATATCAGGCAGATGACATCAAAAGAAAAAGCCGCTTATTACCGATAAATTAATATATTAAGTTTTACTCTCATTTTAGAGAACCAGATACAACAGCTGAATGAAGAATTAGATCAAGAGAAACATAATGCTGAAAAGGTAACAACATGTACTGTGGTTTCATTAGCCAAGGGTTATGATTTTTAAATCCCAACATTGTTTTTTGTTCATTCTCATAAAAGCAATTAGAACAAAAATCAAAAATTATCCCCCTTTCAAAAGGTTAACTTTACAAAGAATGTGAAATTATCATGCTGTTATTACAATATATTTTATGAGCATTACAGACATTTTTAGAACAGTTTCATAATTTCTTAGAAATACCAGCAGCTAGTATCCATATCATAGAATATAATGTGGAATAAGTGTACATGACACAACCTTCATTAAGTTTATTTGTCCTGAATGGAAAACAGTCAGCAGCCTTTATTGTGACCACTCATTGTCATGTTGTCTTGGTCTAAGATAAAAAATATAATACATATTATTCAAACCAATCTTAAAACTATCAAGGAAAGACCCATTTCTGGACACAGAAGGTTAAAAAAGAAAAGTAACAACAAAGATGATGACTGAAATTTATATGATGCATGCACAAATTTTGAACTTCTCAATAAGTAGAACTTTTTTTAAAGTGCTCTGCTTCGATTTTTTTGCATGTCTAAATCTTATTATTTCTGAAAAGATCTTCATGTATGTAAACATATCTTTGATGCATTTTCTACAAGCTTTTAAAACAAAAAAGGAAGGTAAAATATCTTTATAGATAGTTACAAGGGTATTCAGTTGTAGAAACAAATGAATGTAATTTCAGTGGTATCATTTTAGTATATAGAATAATATTAGTTTTGTTTTATATTTGGTGAGAAATAATTTGTAGTAAGGAGTGGTGCATGTTTCTAGTTTATTTTACAATATAGACACAGGAACAGTAGAACATATACATTTGTGAAATATTAAGTTTTGGGAAAATAGAATTTAAATTCCTATATCATCAATAATTATTTACTTCAAAGTTATAGTTATGTATTTTCAAAGTTAACAAAGCTGTTCATATATTATGTCTCTCCATCCTTTGAGATGGTAAGACATTTTGTTTTTTTACCTGTCTAGCCATCTTTTGGTCTGTCTACCTGTCTGTCACAAAGTTATCAAATGCAATTCAAAATTTTTTAGTTGTTGGAATTATGGCCCCTTAAGCTTATTTTTTGGGGGAAACAGGAGAGGAAATCATTTTTGAAGAAAAAAAAACATTAATTTGTCCTTCTTTTATTTATAAGACATAAAACTTGAATATGAAATTTAAAACCTATGGTTTTTCAATTCATACTGAGTGAATGATGAAAATAGGCAAAATACTTTTTAGTGTTTAAACTTTCTTATATTTTGACAAATCATTTCAGATTTCTAAAGAACTTGACAGTACAAAGAAAGCAGCGGAGGCCGATAAAGCTTCATCTGAAAAACTGGTAGGTATCTCATGTCAGGGCGTGTCTGTCCTGTCTGTAGAGCTTGATTCACATTTATTTTATAAGCTCACAAATTATTCAATATCAATAGTTTATATAAACATTATAATCATTTGCTAGTTCATTGACAGTAATGTTATAAAGTTTTTTTTTTAATTTGAAGTTAAATGAAAGTTATTTGTTTATTTTTTCAATTTGTTATTCACACATTTTTTATTTTCAAGTTTTTTTTCACAGACAATATGTTGTTGATATGTTTGTTGTTGTATTTTTTTAAAATTAAGAATAATTCATAATTTTAAAAGGAGACAATTATAAGGGAAATGAAATGAAATATTGTCCTATTTATTTGTCAAGTACCTCAAATTTAAAAACCAAATAATCTTTTTACATTTAAGAATAATCAATAAATGTAGATAAAATTTTCCAAATGTAAGGGGAGATAATTCATTATTTATTCATTTAAAAGAAAATAAAAGTTCAACTGATTTTTTATTTAATGTCTATTTGTTCTGTTCAACTTTTATAAAATAGATATTTTTATGTTTTCTTAGAACCGAGAAATGGTAATGTGATGTTTGTATTGCAGAGTGTTACTAATGCCCCTCCCCAATCTAAAAGTATCTATGTAATTTAATCATTTTAGGATAACTCTTGTAAAATTTTGTTGAAGCCCAAGTTTTCTCCTTGTTGTGTGATGTAAGCTATTAAATTGACCCTTAGATGCTCAATAGTGTGCCAAGACTAGTTATGTGTTCAGCTATTGTATAAAAGTGTGTCATTTAACCATCTATAAATTAACATGATATTATTTGTGGTCATGTTTCTAACACCTCCTTATTTGAATCAAAAAGATTTAAGTTTTGAAATTATTTTTTCAATAAAGTGGTTCAACTTCTATTGTTATTCATGAAAAATTTTGTTAGTTGTTATATATATATTTTCTTATGTTTCATTTAACAAAAACTACTAATTTCATGAATTTATAAATATTTTTATTAAGTTCAAGTTGTTGCCTCTTCAAGTTGATATTAATCAGCATATTTTGTAAAGAATAATTTTAAAGCATTAAAGCAGCTTTCATTCAAAGTTTATTTTTGAATTGTTTTCTGATTTATGATTTTAGACAAGACAATTGGTAATTATATTATTTTGTGTGGGTGAAAATTTAACAAGATTCATCTCCTTTGAATTAACTAATTAAAGAAATACATTAATTTACACTTAATTAACCATAAATTGGTTAGGAATTCTTTTATCAGTATCTTCTTTGGAAAAACTGGTATCTTTGGTAGGATGGTTAAGACTTTATTTTCTTCTTCTTATTGGAAAAGGGTTGACCATTTGTTCATTGAATTCGTACATAACCATTTTTTTTTTGTTAAAAACATTATCAAAGTATTTCAATAAATGAACATGAATTATAAACTGCATCTCATCTATAGCTTCATCAGAGATATTCCATTCATATGTTGAAATCTTACATTAAGAGCTTTTTATAAAAATCAGAAATTTAGAACATAGACCAAATCCATACTATACCCAAAGAATTTTTTAATGTTGGCTAAAGAAAGTTTCATTATCTTTAATCTTAAAAAAAAAAAAACTCTTGACAGGGACACCTTTCTTAACCTAACCACCTTGTCAGTGAAGATTTTTTTCAATTGACTTGGTTTATACGCATAAATTCTATAAAAAGGGACAGGGAAAATCAGTAAACCACTTTGGTTAAGACAGCCATTTTGAATTGTTTAGTTCAGTTCATCATAGAAGTATCATATCAATGTCTTGCTCATTTTATTATAACAAACTTTTTTTTTGTCTCCTTACAACACAGAGTCAAAACATGGTAATTAATCGTGTGATTGGATTTTTTGTCGTGCATTTTGTTTCAGTTCTGGTTAGGTCATCAGATAACAAATAGAAAGATTCTATTCTGCCGTAGTAATCTGTTTGTCTGACCCTTTTTTATTCAGAGCAAATTTATTTGCTGTATGAAAAAATACACCCCCTATCCCAGAATACTGAATGGGTCCTCTTTTTTTTTTGAAAATTTAATTGCAACTTGTTGAAAATTTAGATAATTTTGTATTGATAAAAATATTTTGGAATCTGTCATAAAGACGGTATTGACCATTTTTTGTTGTTGCTTATATATAACTTGACTGAAAGGAGCATTGATCTAACATTTGTTTTATTTTTGAATTTAACAAAGTTGTGTGTCATTTGTTTTTCACTTAGAAATAGTTGTACTTTTTTTAAGAACTGAGGAATTTAGCAGCTAACTTTGATGTGTATTATATTTTGAAAATATTTTTTCATAAAGTGTTCAGGTTGATACTTTTTGGTTTTCTTTGTATAATATCGAAAAAATTTTAGCACACTTTTTTGAAAGACCTACAACTGAAAATCATAAAGTTTCTTTCAGTTTATTTTTTTCAGAATCATATTTTAATCTTTTACCTTCTTCCTATTTTCAGACAGATGGAGTAAGTTTGACCCTCCCCCTTTTTTTTTAACCTATATTGCATGCCTAACTATTGTATATATCATAACTACTAAGCAGAGCTTTTCATCTTGTCTGCTCCAGGCAGCTACAACATATAAGGATCACTATGAAATATAATTTGGTGTTTATGCATATGGGGTGCAAGCCCCAATATATCCTAGAACATTCATTTTTTTCCCATGAAACAAATTGTGTATTTTTCTTTCGCTACCTGTTTTGGGTGCATGCAAGAACACTCACCCCTAGGTTTATCTGAAAAAGGAAAATCACTGATCTTGCACACCAAAAAATGTGTTAAAAATATTTAATTTATCACCATCCATATTTGATTGTAAAAGAGTCAATACTTGAAACAGTTTCAAAAACAAAATATTCCTGTTAAATTCTTAGAAAAAAGTTCATATAGATTATCCGCATAATTGTTCTGCTGATAACATGACAAACTCTCCTACTTTTCTTTGATCCATTGCAGCACCATTGTAAACAATATGACAGGCAACATACGTCTTCAACAAAAAATAAATTTTTGTGTAATATATTGACATTGTAACATTGCATGATGATTGAAGTGTGGAGTAAACCTCTAATAATAGACTGTTATTGACTGAGGCAGAGGTCAGCAGATGATCTGTCCGTTGTTCCCGAGATCTGATCTGTTGACAAAAGCCGACATGATCTTTTGAAGTGTGGAGTAAACCTTGATTGAGAATAAGGGATATAGCCTGTAAGTGGCTCGTTTCACTAAAATTTGTTAGTGTGAAAATTATCATTAGACATAAGTGTAGATTTCAGCCAATCAAAATCCTTTTTAAAAAATACACTTATTTTCACACGTATGAATTTTTGTGGTTGAATAGAGAGTTGATATGAAGCCAATCTGGTTATGGCCTTGGTGGCCAAAAAATATTCTTACATTTGTAGATTTTCTTAAATGTCATAGGTATTTAGCAAGTGTTTACCATAGGGTTGTGTGTTAATGCCACTTATTCTTGAAATATTTTCAGACAACTCATATAAATAAATGTTGAATTTATTGTTTCCAGTATGAAGTTTCAAATAGCATGTAGCTTTTCTTTTTTATAAAATTTAAATAAACTCCCATTACTCATCCATTACATAATGACTAATCTCAAACTTTAGGTCTTGTATAACTTTAGTCCTATTGTAGCTTCTTAAATTTTAAAATTCTATTTGATTGTTTGTGACAAACAAACTATGTATACTCTATTGAAGTGTAAGTATATTGTGAGTGACTCAGTACTGTCAGTGAGTTGTTTAAAATCTGAAAATGTCAAATAAATACTTTGATTTTTTGCAATCTAGCACCGCTTATGAAATTAAATGGATATTCCATAAATCTTATAACAAAACTTGCAAATTGGATAGCTTGCCTGCATTAAAAAGCTTTGAGTTTTACTGAAATGTCCTTGTCTTAATTCTTGATACAGAAATTGTTATAGATACTGCATGCATTACTAAAATGTCAATGGCTGCAGTAGTTGTTCTTGTTCCATGTGAAAGAATTAAACTCTCTATTGACTATCAGAAGTAGATTTAGGTGTTTTAACTCTGTAGCATAGATTAATTCAATTTTGTTGTACATTTTTAAAAATAAATTTAAACTTGTTATTTTGTTTTTACCAGACAGAGGAAACCACTGAATTTTCACTTCAGAAAGAAGTATGATATAGCTTATAGGTCAAATAGTTTAGAAATAAATGGCAGAAGAGGGTAGCACTCCCAAAATATTGTAGATATATAGCTTAAAAGCATAAAAAGCATAAAATTTGCTTTTCCCCCAAATGTATTTTGATTTTTGAAGCTGCTATAACTTCCCCAAACTTTATACATGTATTACTTTACAAGTATATTTAAATTTATAACCGTGCTTTGAAATTGTCCCTGTGGAGCAATTGTATAAACTCCCTAAATATACATTGTAGTTGTACTGTAGATTTATTTTCAGACATTTGTTGTAATATAAGATTTTAAGGAATTGTAATTTTCCTTCCTCAGACATTTAAAGATATTAGAAGCTTTAACAAAGTAAGAGAAAATTGGTTTCTCAAAAGGTTGAAAGTCTGAAGTTAGTTGTGACCAAAATTAATAAAGGGAAAGACCTCACAATAAGTTCAGACTTTCATGACTTTTGTGATATCCAACACCAGATATTGTAAATTGAATATCTATTATATCATTACACAGGAAGGTTTTACAAAATTAAATTTACTTTTCAATCACAATTGGGCAAATCTATATAGGGAGCAACACCTACACCCCGATATATATTTCTGTATATTGCTTTTCTACTTTTCATATGCAAAATAAGGTCCCATATCATTTATTTGTATTTTCCCATATAATTAATGTCTTTGCTATATCTTTTTACATATATTCAAGGAAGCAGCATATAAGGCATAATTAGCATACTTTCCCCTTAAGCAATATTTGTAAGGAATCATTTTCCAAAAAAGTTTTGCCATGCATGTAATTTTCCTATATAAAAAATGTATCAACTCCAAAATAAAAGAAAAGATTATAATTTTCATTGATAGATATTTTTCAAGAAATTTATAATTGAAATGATGAATTAAATGATTTACTATACATGTATATGTTATATAAGTGTGAAGGTACTATTGACACGTTTGCTGTGACAAGTTTGTAATATTTTAAAAAGCACATTTGCAGGAAATGGGCAGAAATGTTTGGTATTAAATAATGAAAATCATTATAATTCTTGTTCCCAGTAATAAAGATATTTTTTTTTCTATCAAAATATTATTTGAACTTTTATTTATTACAGTTTTTAAACACTTTTCCCCATACTGTTTAGAGTAATTAATATTTTAATTTATTTTGACTATTTGAGTTTATTTATAAGATGTGCAAAATATTCATGGGTAATTATTTTGGGCAAAGAATCATGGATATGGATTAATTTATATCTAACATTACTTTTAGATGGACAAACAGAAACAAGAAATGGAGAAACTGTTCCAACAGAGACTTAAGAAGGCCCAGGAAGAGGTAAAAAGGAAATTTAAAATGAATTGAATGTTCATGAGTCTTAGATCCATAAATAGATCAAGGAGATCAGTGGACATATATACATACAGTTTAAAACTTCACTGATATAATTGTGTCAGTAATAGAACTACAGTTAACTTAGATCCCTTAGAAATTCATTTTCTATGCTAAACCATGTATAGTCATGTTGGTAATATGATTAATTTGTTTGCTATCGTAATTGCTCCAAGTTTGGTAATTTTATTATTACCTACAATAAGGAAAGTGGTATCAATGACATATTAGAATTTTGGAACATCAAGTCTGATAAGACGTAAAACAAAATCAGTGTACTCTAAAACACCATAACATGAATTAACATGCACTTAAAGAAACACATGCACCCTAAACAACCAACCTCAAAACTGTTATCAGCAACATGAACATTACAACATGAGTAAACTAAGGTGTTCCAAAAGAGTAAGAAGTATCAATTTTTGACGATAAATGTGTTTCTTATTTTTAGGCAGAGGCTAATGCTGCACAATATACATGATATATGTTTTCTATTTTTAGGCAGAGGCTAATGCAGCACAATATACATGATATATGTTTTCTATTTTTAGGCAGAGGCTAATGCAGCACAATATACATGATATATGTTTTCTATTTTTAGGCAGAGGCTAATGCAGCACAAGAAGCTCAGGCCTTGCAGTCTGCCGAGAAAGAAAAGGTCAAGTTACTTCAGGACCAGAAGAAATTACTGGAAGAACAATTGGCTAAGGTAGGTTTTGTTGATAACATTAATAGAAGGCAACACAATATTTTATGCTACATTTACAAAAGTAGGTAGCATTTAATGTTTGGGTCTGTCTGTCTGTCTGTCCCAAATGTTACAAGATGGGGCATTATTTCTTTTGACATGTTCTTGTAATTGAATTTGCACAACTTTTTGTTTTTCACAGACTATGAAATAAGAGGGATATAATGTGATCAGATCCAATCATCCATCTGTTCCTCCAGACTTTCCATCCAACATCAGGTTTACCTTCAGGTTAAAGTAAATTTTCCATGTTGCAGGAAGGGACAACATGTCTTTTGGACATATCCTTGTTTGCAGTGTATTTATAGTGTCTTTTGTCTTGTTTGTGATTGAGGCATATTTACATGTACTTGATATACATTTCTGTGAAAAACTTCCAGTCTTATATCTGTTTTGTTTTCAAACATGTTTTAAATCCTATAGGAGAGAAAGAAGAACCAAGAGAGAGCCAACATGGATACAGACATAGATAAATATATCAAGAATGAGAAGAGAATGAAGGAAGAAATAGAAAGGTAGGTGCTTTATAAGATACATGTATAGGGAAGTCACTGCCTGGTTAAGACCAGAATCTAAACATGGGTAATGAGTGATTCTTCTTACACCAAATTCTATTATTTGATCTTTGTCTAGATTTCATGGTATATTTTTCTGACTCCTTTCTTTTAACTTACGACCACCTTATGTATGATATCAAGGAACAAGACTAGTTCTTCAGAAGGTACAAATAATAAATGGCCCATGGCAGGACCCTTTTGGGGAGTTTGATGCGACAAAATTCTATGGGGCCACAACAAATGCCACATTTTCATAGTGTAAACTGGAGTGTGATTAACAAACCAATAAGCATTTTGCGTGTTTTCCTATTCAGCATAAATTTTGTTTAAAATAGTTTATTTATTTATTCTTTTATTACTTGATTACAGGTTAAGGAGAGAGATAGAAAGAGTTCATAGAACTTGGGAGAAGAAGTTTGCAATTCTCCAACAGAGGTAAGATTTTACACAAATATTAATTATGGTATTTTTTTTAAAATTTCATTATTAAAATAATTATAGCCATGACTTTATAATATAGAATTCTGTCTGTCTTTATATACCAATGTACTATTTACTCCTTTAGATCTAAACTTCTCAATGGAAACTGTTGAAACTAAACATTAAGACAGCAAATCATACAGAAATACATATGCATGAAGAAATTTCAGATATTTTTCAGGGGAGATAATTTCCCACAAGTTATTTACATAGCTTTCTAGTTTTTATCTGCATGTTTGGAAACAAAATGAAGTTCAGCTCCTTGCTTATTTGATTGATAATTATATTTGCATAACCTAGCTAGCTATCATAATACTCAAAGAAATTTCAATTGATTAATTAATACATGTATTGATTAACAAAGTGATCTAGATGATTTTATAAATTTACAGTTTGCATGCCCTGAAGGATGAGAGTTACATCAGACAGACTCTACAGAGACAAGCAGCTGCTCTTCACCATGCAGCTGTTAGTTATGCTGTGAGTAGGCATAGTTCAAGGTCATCTGTACTTTTGTATTTTGAAATTCATTAGCTTAAATTTTGCTACAGTGACAAATCTTATTGACATCTGGTTTTGATTGAATTTCATAAAAATTTTATATGTAGAGGCTTTTGAGGCAAAAATGACAGATGTTGGTTGGTTTTTAGAACAGCAGGTCAAATGTCAAATGTCAAAGATGCATAGCTTGCACACATTTCACAGATTTTTTGATCAGACACCGGTTGCTTCGTGACCGACTTTTGATGCAGGGCTATAAGAAAATACGTCTCATATGATCACTAAAAAAATTCTTTCTTCGTTATCAGCCACTAGTAGAAAGTTCAAAATTGAGTTAAAAGATATGATAGTTAATTGTTTTAATTAGTGTTTGACTGGTCTGCTGTACTGAGATGATCACCTCAATATCCCTATTGTGTCACACAACTATGTTGTGTTTTATGGTCAGTACCGGATCCTAAGATCGCAATGGAAGAGGGAGGTTTGGCGCCATAAAACCTGGTTTAACCCACCATTTCGTTTGAAATGCCTGTACCAAGTCAGGACCATTGCGATCCACCAGTTCTCCGGTATGACTGATTCGTTTTTGTCATTTTCTCTGGACTATGAGATTGATCATTCAAGTTCGGTAGTTTTGTTATTACCTTTATTTAAGCAAAAAATGGACTATCAACCAAAGAGTTGTTAAGCTATGCTTTTAATCTTTATTGGTAATCAATGACATAGGAAACATTTTTTGCTCTTTTTATTGCTGCTTCTTCAACAAACTGTTAATCATATTAGCTTTATTTAACTTAATGAGTATCTATTGCCATTACAGGTAGACACACCTATGGGGATTTTACCCTCCAATAAGATCAGTAGTCCTATAAAGAAACCAGTTATTGTAAGTTGTATAGTTGGTGATGTTGGGTTATCAGATATTTTCATTATAATATTCCTCAATGTTCTGGCAATAATCCTCTTGTTGTAAAGCAAAACATTTTAGCAAACATCTGTCAGTTCATCATTAAATGTATTGATCAGATAGAAATACTTAAGGGCATTCAAATGTCAAAAGTCTGAAAGGACAAAGACAAGTAAAAATGAACGAGAACAGCTCAAAGAAACAATAAAACATAAAAACAAACAAACAATTGAATTGCAATCAACAACACCAACTTAAGTCATAAAGAGAGTGACCTCAGGTGCTACAAAGATAGAGCAGTCCCTGTCAGTTTCATGTCAGTTCATACCTTTTCAGAAATATAGAATAAGTGTGCATGACTCAACATCCATATCACAATCATTTAACACATTTTTTTTCTATTTTCACCCATTAATTGCTTTTTTAAGAGGAATTTTTCTTTTGCCAACTTAGCTCAACATTGAAATTTATTATGAATCTATTTTTAGCCTGATATTGGTAAAGGACGAACACAACAGCCACAGTCACAGCCCACACCTGGTCAGCCACTGAATGTCCCAGGGGTCTTAGGGGAGAAAGATTACATATCATACACTGTATCGGCCCAGAGTGGACGGGGCACTGCCATGATGTCTGTTGATGGTAAGTTAAGTACAAAAGATAGAAACCATTTAAAACATTTACCAATGTGGATGGTAGAAATGGTGTTTTTTTCACTTTTTGTGTTCTCCTGCAAAATATTACCCCATGCCTACAAGTAATAAATGATTAATGTTATTGCTTGAACTTTATTTGGTAACAGTTTTCTCAGCAACCTCCATTTACAGCCCCTTGATATTTGGAATGAAGCATCAGCATTAAGATCCCATATTATGGGATTGGATTTCAGGTTTGTTATCCACCTACTTCCTGTTTGGCAAAACAAGGCCATTTGTATCTTTGACACTTTTTTGCAGAAAACCAAGTGATGTCAGATGGTGAACAAGACGATTTACCAGGAGATGTACAACCCTTGCCAGACCCTCCTTCAAGGTAAGATAAAACATATTAAATGTGTTATTTTTTCCACAAATATAGTTGTGGATGAAATTAAGCATGATTTTCATACCATAATGAAACAAAACTGATGTAAATAATGATATCAATTGCATTGCTTTTAATATTTTATGCAGTTTTAGTGGTTTTAGTTGTTGACAGTTTTTGTCAGAAATAAGAAAATAAGAATTCAAAGAAGTTTAGTTTTATATTGACTACTTGTAGCAGCATAAACATATCACAAAATTTAAGAAATTAAAATCCAAACTTAATTTTTTTTCTTTGGATAAACATGAAAATTGATTCCCACCAAGACAACAAATATATCTAGAGTATTTAAAAAATATTTCCTTATGTTTTAGACCATCACAGACAGACATGACCCCACCGACAGAGAAACAAAGACAGGCCAGGATATACCAAGAGGGACAGAAAACTTGAAGCTCTCAGGGATTTATTTATATCTTTGTTCTCAATTTATATTGTACTTTGCTATCAATGTGCACTTCTTTATCTTTAAACGGTTTTGTATATCAAGGATTATTGCAAAATTTTATGAACTATAGAATTATTCCAGAAAATTGTCATTGTTAGATGAATGTTTGGTAAATATTTTGTTATCAGTTTTTGATATTTTATTTTTTGCCAAAAGTTTAGAACTCAATGTGCATTTTAAAATCTCACTCAGCATTAGAATGAAAGTTATTCTTTTTTTTTAAGTAACAAAGTACAAAGATATTTTTTAAAAGAAAATGTAAAAGGTGATAATTATGTGCAATTTGAAACATAAAACTCAACTAAAGTAGACAATTAGAATGCTTATTTGAAAATGCCCCTCCTCTCAAAATATACTTTAAAAAAATCAATAAGAAATTGAAAAAAAAACTGTTATTACAAATGTATCTGAAAAGTTTTCCTACATCTAAGGTTTCAAATATTTTAAGACTAAGATGTGCCTTAAAATTCATTACTGCTGATGTTTTTTCTTTCACCATAACATCCGTCCAGTTATATTTTATTGTTATATTATTATTTAGATTTTTAAACTGTACTGTGTACATAATGAATGTGCTATTTTGTGAACTTTATTGTGTGTGTAAATAGTATATATGGGTCAGTCACTGTGTACATGTTTAGTATGAATGTGTATAATATAAGAGTTTTGAGTTTTTGGTGCTTTTATTTTTTAAGTTGTATGGTTATTTATGACTTCAGTTATTTAAAAGTATTTATAGATTATCTGTGATATTTTTTAACCTATAAAAATGTCTAATTTCTTTGTATTTTATATACTACATTGTATTTATAATTGATCTGTTCAAATTATTTATGCAGTACCATTCCTCAACTTCAAAGTCAATGCATTTTGTATTAAAAGAAAAGTTCTTAAAATTTGAAATTTTCAATGAAAGTTTCAGTATATAAACATAGAAATAGAAATCAAAATTTTGAAGACACAGCTTACAAGTAATTTATGTATTATACATGTAATTTCAAAAATCTTATATTACATGTATTTCATAAACATTTTCATATTGACATTAGTTATAGGTCAGAGAGGGGGAGCAATATTCGCTTGAGACCAAACCAAAAGACAAATGTTGTTCTCAGATAAACTATAGCTTGAAAATGGTAACTCAATACTGCTTTTGTCAATTTACTTAGCATATATGGTTTTTCACTGCAAATATTGGCAGAAATTCAAAATATTGTTTTGGCAATTGTTTTTTAAATAATATAGAAGAGTAAGGGAACCAACACTGTTTACTTTGATCTGTTTTGACAATAGTCTAATGAAATACCGGTAATTAATAATATACAGTATTTCGTCCAATAAAAGGTGGGTGACTGCTAACATGTCATTGTCTGTGATATTCTCTTGTTTATATGATATAGTTTTGGTTCATTTAAGGATAAGAAATGATAATAAAAATTTATTTTAATGAATGGTCTCATATTTCAATTTACCTAGCAGATGATGAGATGTGAAATAATTGTATGTGACACAACCTGCATTGATCTAACAGTGGCATTTTAAAAATCAAGTAAGAGAAATAGCAAGAAGGCTTCATTTTGCTCTCAAGATACTGTTCATGTCTTGTAATATTACCCCATGCAATAAAGTTGCAGAGGGTATAATGTTTAAGACAGGTCTGTCTGTCTGTCTGTGATAAGTTTTGAGGAAGCAACTCCTGTTAAACTACTGATCAGAATTTAACTAAACTTGGTATGCAAGAAGTATATCATATGTAGTTGTGCATATACCAGGAGTTTTGGATCTGCAAATATAAAGAGTTATGGCCCTTTGGACTTAAAAATTTGCTGAAACTGTGTTCCATCATCTTATGGATGTAACTCCTCAACTTGGTATGCAAGAAGTACATCCTATTTAGTTGTGCATGTTACCAGAATTATTTTATCTGCAAGCTTTTGTGAGTTATGGCCCTTGGGACATAGATATTGGCTGAAAATCCTGATTTATCATCATGTGGACACAACTTCTCTGAAACCACTGAGCAGAAATTAATGAAACTATGTATGCAAAAATTATAACATTAGTAGTTGTGCATGTTATCACAAAATAAAGAAAGAATGTGTCCATGGGACACGGATGCCCCTGCTGGTCCCAAACAGGAAGTTGATGTCCGACAGGTCTCAAAATAATTTAGGACGTAAAGTTTGTCATACTCAACCATCCAACCAAGTTTCAAATCATTCTCATGTATAGTTCCTGAGAAAAGCTTGAAGGAAATTTTCATAGTCATGTTCACATATTTTAAAATTGGCCTAAGTCCCAAACAGGAAGTAGATGTCCGACAGGTCTCAAAATAGCTTAGGACGTATAGTTTGTCATACTCAACCATCCTACTTAGTTTCAAATCATTCTCATGTATGGTTCCTGAGAAAAGCTTGACGGAAATTTTCATATAAAGTTTAAATACTTTAAAATTGGCCTAAGTCCCAAACAGGAAGTAGATGTCCGACAGGTCTCAAAATCACTTAGGACGTATAGTTTGTCATACTCAACCATCCTACCAGGTTTCAAATCATTCTCATGTACAGTTCCTGAGAAAAGTTTGACGGAAATTTTCATAGTCATGTTCACATATTTTAAAATTGGTCGAAGTCCCAAACAGGAAGTAGATGTCTGACAAGTCTCAAAATCACTTAGGACGTATAGTTTGTCATACTCAACCATCCTACCAAGTTTCAAATCATTCTCATGTATGGTTCCTGAGAAAAGCTTGACGGAAATTTGTACGGACGTACGCACGTACGGACGGACATGAGTAAAACTTAATGCCCCCCGACATGTCGTCGCGGGGGCATAAAAAATATTTGCAAAAATTTACTTGGTCAAGGTTATTTTTGTCTCGCCTGCAAAGAAGATCAGGACTTAGGTGTTTCTTTACCGGTGGTGGCATTAACTTTCTGGGTAAGGGATTATAATCACCTCCATATCTCAAAAACTATAGGTCCTAGGTTAATGAAACTTGGTGTGCATATGCCCAGTAGTATCTTAACACAGTTGCACCTCATTTTTGACCTTGATTTTCTGGTTGAGTGACTTTGGGCCAATTGGACAAATGGGCCAATTGCATAACCGCGAGCAGCGCCTACTGGCATCATTGAAGGCTGCTGGCCGTTGTACATTGTGGTTTTTGTCTCGCCTGCGACGAATAGTCGCGGAAGGCGAGGTATTACTTTCCGGCAGCGACGGTGTCGTAAACTTTTTGTAAGACTTTTGTGGACAATGAATTTCTGGAAAAGTATAATAGCTAGGCATCTGATATTTGGTATACAGACAGTTCAGGTTATGGTCTCTGCAACTGTTACCATGCCGTCTGACACTGACCCCATTTTCATGCTCCAGTGACTCTGTGAACTTAGGTCTTTTGCAGGCCATAACCTTTTTTGTAAGACTTTTGTGGACGATGAATTGCTGGAAAAGTATAATAGCTAGGCATCTGATATTTGGTATACAGACAGTTCAGGTTATGGTCTATGCAACTGTCACCATGCCGTCTGACCCTGACCCCATTTTCACGCTCCAGTGACTCTGTGAACTTAGGTCTTTTTTCAGGCCGTAATATTTTTTGTAAGACTTTTGTTAACGATGAATTGCCTGAAAAGTATTATAGCTAGGCATCTGATATTAGGCATACAGACACTTTTTGTGTTTATATCAAGAAATGAAAGCATGTAGTTGAGTTTAGTGATGGTGCCGGCAGGCGAGACATACTTCTAGTGGCCACACTTGTTCTGAATTGCCGCTTGATTGTGGGCTGTGTCACATACACTTATTCCACATCTCATTATTTTCTATTTGACAATTTTCAAAATATATAATAGCAATGGTAAGGTTTTGCGAGTACATCCATATCACAAGAACTATAAATCCTAGGCTGATGAAACTTGATGTGCATAAGCCCCAGAAGTAGCTAAGCACAGTTGCATCCCCATCTTTTGTTGACCTTGACCTTAATTTTCTGGTTGAGTGACTTTGATTATTTTTTTAAAGCATATATTAGTAATGTCAAGATCTATTACATGTAACACCTTATAATCTTAGAAATTGAAAAACCTTATAAATTCAAAATATAGTGGAAGTAAGAAAGAGTTATTTTTTCTGATGGTGCCGGCAGGCGAGACATACGTTAGTGTTTAACTCTTGTTTAAAATTCAATAGCAAATTATGTGGCTCACCATGATTCTTTCATTGACCAAAGAACTTGATTCAAAATCTAACATAAAATAATAGACAAAAGGACTCCTTTTTGGACATAGATCAACTAACATAAAGACAACAAGAATTGACAAAGATTCCTCTTCACAAGAAGCAATAGGGCCTTACAATTTAAGGCACAGAGGGACACAAACTTAACAAATTTCAATACAAAACACTTTCATCATTTAATTTATTTCTTCCTATAATTATTACAGTTACATTCTTTTCAGGTCTATATTTTTCTTTGAATAAACCAATCCACAGAATATATATTAGAATGTGACTTGACACCACAAGCTAAACAATAAAGCCAGGTATTATACGCAACGCAATGATCTGTTTGATTTTTATTTATTCAATTCTCTGTTGACAATATTTTAGCCATCTTGAGGACATACATACATTTGATATATAGAGTCATAAGTACATTAATTTACTTCAGAAAAAAATTGGAAAAAGAACTAGAATACTGACAATGTCAGGAGGGAAAAAATCAAAGTTTTCCCCAAATTGTTTTAAACAAAATTTCATAGAAAATCAACATTCAAATTCTCCAATGGTACTACATGAATAACACTGTGTAAAATTTCAGATCTTTACCTGTTATGTATGCAGTTTAGGTATTCACCAAAAAATTTGGGCAGATTGACAGAAAAATGAACACTTATGAGGACATCCACATTCTAGATGTGGAGCCCTTCTTAAGATTTACATGTAAAGCCACAAAAGTTTTAAAGCTAACATTAAAATCAAATACATTGTGCTACCATAAAAGAATATTAAGAAATGCTAATTTAAGTACAAGTTAACTTAAAGGTACACAAAACAGTATGTGATAAAATGTACATTTCATTATCTTTACTAAAAGTTGCTGAAACCATACAGTAAATCTTTGCACCAGAGTAATTAATAAAACCAATTTAAAATTTGTAAAATCAGATTAAAATATCCTACAATGTTTACTCTTGTGTAATTTTGGAGCTGTTCAAGTGTTCAAAAAAGATTATGGAGGGTCAGACAGACAAAGTCAAAAGTAAAGAGAACCAAGATCCTTGATTCAGGGCTCTTATGCAAGGAAATTTAAGCAAATGTATAACTCGAATAAAACAAAACCTCATTTTTTTTCTAACTTTTGACAAATTTAAATGAATTTTAATATACAATTCATCAAATGGTAATTAAGCAGGATGTAGAATTCAGATCTGTATCTGTATATTGTAGTTTCTTTATTAATTGTGGGGTATCAATTTTTATGGTTTTCATGGCGGGTCTTGAACAACAAAATTTGATACCCAATGAAAAGGCAATTTTACATTGATCTGAATGCTTTGGACTTCAAAGCAACGAATCTAAGAATCTACGAACTGATCTTTTATTCATCTAACTACGAAAATTTGAACCCACGAAAATAAATGAATCCACAGTAGTTTTAGAATTTTAGCATTCAAAAAAATTGTGGACTTGGGACAAAGTGAAAGTTTGATGCTGGCCCTTATAAAAAGTTAAGAGATTATCTACTAGTAGTAATGGTTTTGTTAAACTGTATCAACAAAAGGTTAAAGTCTGTAAATTAATTTCATGCTTCAATTATACAATGAATGCGATATCTTTGAGTTTTATTGGTGTGTAAAAGCGTGGACCTAAGCACATTTTTAATGAAGCGTGGTAGCGCTTCATGTTGAAAATGTGCACCAAGGTCCACGCTTTTACACACCAATAAAACTCAAAAATATTGCATTCATTGTATATAATTACATTCCAGTCAAATATATTAAATATTTGCACGAAAAAAATTACACGAAATGCATGGTTTATGTTTTTTAAATTACTCGGCGCAATTCGTTGTCAAGGAAGCACGTGCTGTTCAGTTTTATACAGAAATAAAACTCAACTATGAACCAATTAAAATCCTCGTTATAAGCAAGAATGTAATTATTAATCTGTACTTAAACATATAAAACTAATATCTTCAATAACCCATTAATTATAAATACATTCAAGCTAATAAAATCCTATGCATAGCTAAAATCACCTCTGCTAATAAATTAAGTATGCTATAGATCCAACAATATCACAGGAAGTGTCGAGTAAAACCACAAAAAATATCGAAAGTACTGTAAAGGCAGAAATTTCATACCTTGGATATTTGCTTAGGGCTGTTCCAGAATTAAACTTGTGGGGGGGGGGAGTTGGGAGGAACTTCTATTACATATATGGTGGATGGTGGGTGTTTTAGAAATATTTTGTGAAGAAACAATGATAAAAATTAATTATTTTTTTTTATGGGTGGTGGGGTAAAGAAAAAAGTGCCTCCTGACCCCCCCCCCCCACACACATTTGATTCTGGAACAGCCCTTAATTTACATAATAAATTATCTGCCACAAAAATCCCTCACATCTTAGAAAACATTTTCATTATCAGATGAAAACCCCACAAAAATAACCCTACTCTAAAGGTTTTCATAACAATGAATTTGAAATACATGTATCACCCAATGAAAATATCCACGATAACAGTATGTGTAGATTCTAAAGCCCCCCTCCCAAATATCTCAAGTGTTCGACTCAGATTTCATGAAGTTCTGAATACATCTAGCAATGTCCAATACAAATGGAGATCTGTTCAGATGAGTTCCGAATGAGAAACAGTTTCCACCCCCGCCGAGGATGACAAATCTACCATCGCCATTGTAACACATCTGATGCTGATGCAGCATAACTAGGAATCTGGTATCAGATGCCTGGAATTAGAAAATCAAAATCTTTTTAGGTTAACAACATGGCTTTATGACTTGGGAAATATCAACTTATGACTAAACAAATTTCAAAATCAAAGAATTTTGAACTTCATATTTTACGAAATATATTATACTCAAATTCAGAATAGTGGTACCTTAATCAATTGAATTTAAATGACACCAACAGGTTTGACAATTAGGTGTCTTAAGAGAAGAAAGAGGTTTAATATTAGGTCATTGAAATTGGTCAGCCATGAAACACCTGTTGAAGTATAACTCATCAATTCAGGTAGAAATCTAAATGGATCAAACTGACCAATTGATCAGTAATTATTGGACAGGTGAGATCCATTTAAATTTCTACCTGAATTGATATACTTCATGATTTAATACTAACAACAGGTGCTTCATGGCTCACCAATTTAACTGACCTAATATCAAACCTCTTTCTTCTCTTAAGACACCTAATTGGCAAACCTGTTGGTGTCATTCAATTCAATTGAAAAAGGAACCACTATCCTGAATTTGAGTATAAAACAAGAATATGTCCAAAAGACATAATGCCCCATCTCGCAACATTTATTTTTTTCCACAATCACTAAAGCATCAACATGGTTGCTAGATCACAGCAAGCATCTGTCGCATGCATTGTGCTCAACATCACTAGGTGCACCTATCATAACAATATAGTAGATGTGGCACATGTCAGTAAGTGGGAATGGACTTTAACCAGTCTTCTTTAAGAGGCCATCCATGTGGAAAATATAGGTCACATCCAGCATCCGAAGCATGCATTGTGATAAGCATCACCAGGTGCACCTACCATACCTATTTGGTTGGTATGGCACTTGTCAGTAAGAAGGAATGGACTTAAACCATTCTTTTATAAGTGGTCATTCATGCGAAAAATATAGGTCACTGCCAGCATCCAAAGCATGCATTGTGCTTAGCATCACTAGGTGCACATACCATACCAATATGGTAGATGTAGCACTTGCCAGTTAGAGGGAATAGACTTTAACCATTTTTCTGCACATGATCATTCATGCAGAAAATATAGGTCACATCCAGCATCCGAAGCATGCAATAATCTTATCATCACTAGAAGCACATACCATACCAATATGACTGATGTGGCATTTGTCAGTATGTGCAAATTTGGAAATATGGGATTGGGACGGACATCCGAACAGACGAAGGGACGAACAGACGGACGGACGAACGGACCCGAACACTATATGCCCCTCTACTTTCTTAGATGGGGCATATAAATAACATTATGGATAATTGTTTTTAATCTAAAGAGAGTGGTTTGTTTGTTTGAAAAACTAAATTGGTTAAGTGATTTAATATAGGTTCTCCATCAGTAAATCTACATTAAATCCTTTTTTTTCCACTTCAGACAGTAATTTTCCCCAACAGGCAAACATGTTTGTTCTAGCTATTTAAAATGATGTCCAATACTCATGTTAATCACTTACAGGAAGAGCATACTCTGCACATGCTCCTGAAACCAAACTGATGATAGTGACACCTGGTGGATGATGATTCAGATTAACTCCCCCTACCAAAACCAGGAGGTCACCAATAACCTCTGCAGTGTGTGCATATCTGGAAATAAGAAAAAATCATAGTAAATTAAATATTAGCATAAACCAATAAATTTTGAAAGCTGTTTGCAATTAGTAAAATGTGTTACATGTAAGCATTTATAGTGTTAATCATCCTTGCTAGCTGATCGAGAGTACCAAAAAAAAAATGAGACTTTTGTAAGTAAAAGTACAATGTTACATGAATTTGTTATAATGACAGAATTTTTTTCATGCCAAAGTTAAAAAGTATTACATATAGATGTAAAAAATGCTTCTGAAGCAAAATTATTGTTTAATAAATTATTATGTTGCTTTTACTGCTTTTCAAATTACCTAGGTAACAATTCTCCTTTGACCTGTAACTCTTTCCAAACACTAGATTCAACATCAAGCATATGAACAGAGTTCAAAGGTCGAAGGTTAGAATCTAGTCCACCAGCTATGATGATTTGATCTCTCCAAACATTTGCTGTGTGAGACTGTCTTCTACCAGGGCAAGATCCTTGACTGTGCACCTGAAAAATCAAAAAGAGATTTGAAATATTGAAATTAGAATCCTTTGCATTTTATTTTTGATCTAGAGATTTTTTAGTGTATTTTTGAATTACTAATCTATTTTTGAGTGGATTTTTGAATTACTAATGCAGGTTGCACTACTTACATCTTCTGATATCTTTTTAATATCTTAATTCTGTGTTCAATAAACTTATAAACTCCTCACTCTGTTTTTGGATTAAAAAAGTCCAATTATCTCCCCTTGATGATAAATAAAATTGTTAAATACAGAAAATCATAATATGTAATTTATTTGTGTAAAGTATAACTAAGATTCTATCAAGAGGGCTGAGGAACATGTATTTTTTCAGGAATGTTCACAAATCAATAAACATACAGAAAGGAAAATTCTAATATACCCAATGTCTGCAATCAATTGTTGAATTTACAAAACATAGTTATATGACCCATAAAATATGTCTCAAACTCACTTTAGTCCACTTCCCACTTTGTGGGTTGTGGAAATAGCTACAGTCCATGGCAAGTTGTTTGTCATTCCTTCCCCCATACACATGTATGACCTCCTGACCTATAAAACATTGAAACACAAATTATATGCATCCAAAATAACATGAATAATAAATTGAACACCTTGAACACCTGAAAATAAATCTGAGCATTTGAATTATGAATCATTAATGTAAAACAGTGAATTTTTATTTCATCCCTTTTCAGGATATTAACATATACATGACATTATTGAATAAGTAATAAATCATAATTTTTATTTTTTATATTAATGCATCATTATCCTGATTATAAACTATCGAATTGCAGCTGTTTTACTCCATTCATGCAAATTTAGATTGTTGCAAAAATATCAATGTGTGGGCTTCTGTTCATGTAACTCATGTTTTAGGGTCCTTTGAATTTGCTTCCTCTACTCTTAAGTTACTACTTCCATCCTTTAAAAATGGAATTTTTTACAGAAAATACTTTTTTTCATGGTTAAAATATTTCTTTCTATTGGCTTACTCACCTGACTTTCTACATGTCACGGCTGAGTGGCGCCACCTTGGGACAGGAACATCACCGGTTTGTTCTATTATTGCACAATCCAAACTATAAGACTTAGAAACCATTTTCTCCCTACTTCTCCTATCACATGTACAAACAGTTTCCACACTACTTTGAGTGACTTCACAAACTTCCATGTTTTCCTCTTTTTCACTATTATTAACTCTATGATTCTTGTCCACTTTGAAATTATTGACTGTCAAACTGAATTCAGTATTTGAGCTAGGTTTATTACATTTCTCTGTCTTTGAAGGTAAATTACTTTTATTTTCAAAGTTCACATCTTTTGGATCACTATTTAAAAGTTTACAATTAACATCAGGAATGTCGTTAGACTTTGAGATCATACAGTTCAATTTTTGTCGATCTATTTTAGAGTATACAGATTCTTCGGCTTTTAACAATTTACAGTTAGAACACCATTGATTTTCTTCACTTATTCCTTCTAAGTCACAATCCATGTTAGATTCTGCTTGTAATGAGTTATCCCCCTTTGTTGCTGAATTATCCCCTTTGGCTTGACTTATTTTTAGCCTGAGAACTTGAGTGCAGGGGAATATAGGTGACATCCTTCCTCCGATCATGATTAATGATGAATCTTGTAAGGTGCATATGGTATGTCTCAATCTTCCAACTACAAAAAGAAACATTTCAAATTTAAGTAGAATAAAAACAATCTTTCATTTCATTTTTTTCAAATGTCATTGTAGATCTAAAAATTATAAAACTAGAGGCTCCCAGGAGCCTGAATCGCTCACCTTGTATTCGATGATACTTATATGCTGGATATTTTAACAAAGGACTGCTACTCTGTGGAATTATCAATTTTAATGTTCTAAGGGAAACAACTCCTATCAAGAAAGGTCTTACAACTTTGACCCCATTACATAATTTTTAGATCTTTATGTGCTTAACCATATGCAATTAAAATTTTTCAAATATCTTGTATTGTTTTCAAGATATAAGTCTTAAAAGAGCAAAATTTGAAAGAAAAAAACAAGAAAAAGGGCAATAACTCCTACAACCATTGTAAGATCTTCTTCAAAACTTCAGAGCAGGTAGATCTTTATGTGCTGATCATTATTATCCAAATAGAATTTTAATATATGTTACCGTACCATTTGCATAAAACTGCAACTTACCCTTATGTTCTATTTTTAGCCATGGCGGCCATGTTTTTTGTCGAATCGAAATTTTGAACGATAATTTTGTAGACCACATACTACTGAACAACCCTACCAAGTTTCATTTCATTTGACTAAGCAGTTTCAGAGAAGAAGATTTTTGAAAAGTTGAACAAAAAACTGTGAAAATGGTCAATTTTACAATCGAAGGGGTATAACTCCTAAAGGAACGATCCTACAACTTTGACTCTGTTACGACTTTTGTAGATCTTGATGTACTTAGTCATATGCAATTTAAATTTTTGAAATATCTTGTATAGTTTTCAAGATATAGGGCTAAATATGTAAATTTTTTGAAAAAAATCCAGAAAAAGGGCAATAACTCCTACATCGGTTGTTGGATCTTCTTGAAAATTTCTGGGCAGGTAGATCTTGAGGTGCTGATCACTTTTCCCCTATTCCAAAATTTTGATATCGGTTACAGTTTTTGAGTAATTTGCAAAAAACTGCAATTTACCCCTATGTTCTATTTCTAGCCATGGCGGCCATGTTTTTTGTCGAATCAAAATTTCGAACGATAGTTTTGTAGAGGACATACTACAGAACAACCCTACTTAGTTTCATTACATTTGGCCAAGCAGTTTCAGAGAAGAAGATTTTTGAAAAGTTGAACGACGGACGACAGACGACAGACGACAGACGACGGACGACGGACGACAGACGACGGACGACGGACGACGGACGCCAAGTGATGGCAAAAGCTCACATTGCCTTCGGCAAGGTGAGCTTATAATGCAAAAAATTGAAAATAACAAATTTCTTGTGGATAATCTTGACTACCATTAAAATTTTTTTACTGACTCAAGTCAATGTTTAATACTACAAGTTGTTTTTTAATAACTTAAATATTATTATTGCTTAAGACTTGTCCATGTTTCAGTTTTCTCCGATAAAATTTATTTAACGTACTCTCAGTCTGTTTTAGATCCATGTCCAGATGTACCAGAGCTGAATTCATGGTTTTAGAGTCAGTCAATAGAACTGACGACAGCCGTTGATGTTTCCCGCTCTCTTCTCCAAACCCAGCCACCGTTACCATGACATCATTGTAAACAGTCGTAGCATGGCCAATCCTCATGACGTTTGTGACTCCTGGCATGGGCTGTATCTGTATGTGGTCTGGTATTGGGTTTTGGAGAGTAGATGGTCCAGATTTTGCCACACCTGAAAATAAAAATACAAAAAATTTTAAATACTGTGATTTCATTATAAAATTAGTTCAGTGGGGTACCAATTTTATCGAAATTTAAATCTCCACAAACAAGAGGCTCCCAGGAGCCTGAATCGCTCACCTGGTCTTGATGTTGACCCTGTACTTTTGTAGAGCTAAATGAGCTGAACATTTAAGCAAGCAACAGCTTTCCTCTACCTGCAATAGTTTTCATTCTATAGGCCAAAAACACCATTTTTCACCTATAAGGGGCCATAACCCCTATAAGGAGTCATCTGACAACTTCAACCCTATGGAGACTTTTGTAGAGTTAAATGAGCTGAACATTTAAGCAAGCAACAGCTAATCTCTATCTGCAATAGTTTTCATTCTGTAGGCCAAAAACATGAAAAATCGCTTTTTTCAGGGGCCGTAACCCCTATAAGGGGTCATCTGACAACTTCGACCCTATGGAGAATTTTGTAGAGCTAAATGAGCTGAACATTTAAGCAAGCAACAGCTAATATCTATCTGCAATAGTTTTCATTCTGTAGGACAAAAACATGAAAAATCGCTATTTTTCATGGGCCGTAACCCCTATAAGGAGTCATCTGACAACTTCGACCCTATGGAGAATTTTGTAGAGCTAAATGAGCTGAACATTTAAGCAAGCAACAGCTAATCTCTATCTGCAATAGTTTTCATTCTGTAGGACAAAAATATGAAAAATCGCTATTTTTCATGGGCCGTAACCCTATAAGGGGTCATCTGACAACTTCGACCCTATGGAGAATTTTGTAGAGCTCAATGAGCTGAACATTTAAGCAAGCAACAGCTAATCTCTATCTGCAATAGTTTTCATTCTGTAGGCCAAAAACATGAAAAAATGCCATTTTTCAGGGGCCGTAACCCCTAAAAGGGGTTGTCTGACAACTTTGATCCTATGGAGACTTTCGTAGAGCTAAATGAGCTTAACATTTAAGCAAGCAACAGCTAATCTCTATGTGCAATAGTTTTCATTCTGTAGGCCAAAAACATGAAAAAATGCTATTTTTCACCTTTAAGGGGCCGTAACCCCTATAAGGGGTCATCTGACAACTTTGACCAAATGGAGACTTTTGTAGAACTTTTGATGCTGAATCAGTAGCGTGGCCTCAGATTTTCTCTATCTCTTATACTTTTTGATTTATAAGCCAAAAACAGTAGTCTGACCCCCCTAGTCTATTTTTAGTAACGGCGGCCATGTTTTTTAACGGATCAAAAATCAAAACACAAGTTTGGTGCAGGACACCCTAAGGATCATTCATACAAAGTTTCATTAAATTCTGTTTGGTAGTTTCAGAGGAGAAGATTTTTGAAAAATTGTTAACAGACGACGACGACGACAGACGACGACGACGGACGCCAAGTGATGGTAATAGCTCACATGGACCTTCGGTCCAGGTGAGCTAAAAAGGAATTTTATCACTGATCTGTATGCTGCAGTCTTCAGAGCCACAAACTCAAGATTCCACCAAATGGTCCTTTTTCATTAAACCACGAAAATTGGTACGAAGGAAAATAAAGGAATCTGCATGTACAGTAGTCTTTAATACCAGTGTACTGTTTTTACACTTACAAATTGTATTACTGTTTTTCCACTTACAAATTTTAAAGGAACATGGACCAGAAGGGGATGTAATTTTTACTGGTGTGGAAAACATAAATAATCCAAAAATCTTGGGCAGGTAACTTACGAAACTAAAAACAAACAGGTACAACATGACTAGGCCTGGTTTTGTAAATTTCAAATCCGGATTCAAACTACAATCTGAATCTGTAATTAACAAGTAATTGATAGTCTGTAAACAAGCACCTTAAACCATTTGGTGACCCATTTTTTTTGTACCAATGTATTGTGTATAACAAACCTGAAACCAAGGATTGACAGTCTCCATTATAACCACACAGAACCATGTAGTGAGCACACTTCAAATGCCACTCTTCATACTCGTCAAAGGGCTCCAGAAACTCAACTCTTACTCGCTCCTCCTGACTCACCAAGTTATTGTAGAATTGATTCATATCCAGTGCTTCCCAATTTTCCCATCCCTAAAAAAAAATCAAGATATGTGACTTAAATCATGCCTATAAATACATTAATTCATTGTAACATCAATTCTGTGACAAATATTGTCCTGATGGACTGACAAAGGACACTACAAAAAAATAGAGCTAAAGTGACTCCTACATGAATATGCTACTTTACAACATGTTGCAAGAGACATAAAAAATCAGGCCCCTTAGTCATGGTCTGTCTGATCCAGCTGCTAATCAATTATCAATTTTAATGAAATTACTAAATTTCTATAGTTTAAAGACCTTGAGCGTTTAAATATTCCTAGGCTTGAGTTTTATTTTTCAAATGTCACTTTGTTGTAATGTATTTTTTTTAACTGAAAGCAAATATTTTTTAGAGGAGATCTTTTTATAAATACATGTACAGATTAATAGTTTATTTTAAAAAGTAACATTCAAGTAAACAATAACAATGTATGATCAAAGATGATCTTACCAAATCCTTAAACCTCTGTAGCTGAGACTCCATGGTAGGAAAGGCGTTGATACATTTCAGAGCTGAACCAATCGTCTTGAAATGGTTCTGCATAAACAAGCCAAAGGAATCATCTGGATTTATCTAAGAAAAAACGATCAGACAGAAATTGACAGATTTCTTTAAACAGAAAGTAGATGAACAACAGATCCAAAATCAAATCCCACATTACCGCAGCCTAGTATGTTGATGTTGCATACCAAATATCAAGAGACTGTGATTAATAGTCATCATTTCCATGATCTTGCTTTAAAAATACAGTATTCTATAACTGTACAAAATGTTTAAATGTTTAAATTGTTGTGGAGTGTGGAAACTTTTGGCTTCGTTGAAAACTTAGGAAATTGTTCTATACAGAACATTGACTTCTTTAAACATTGCATATTTCTAAATTGTAAGTTTGCTTCTGACAATTCTTATGTAATTTACTGACAAATTTTCAAAGTTTTTAGCTAATTCTCACTATTTTTAACATATGTTTAAAAGACTACCATAATATTAAAAGCCATGGGAGTAAGTGGAATCCACTGTACTACATTTGAAACCATTTATTCAATAATTAATTTGATATTTTTCTTATACCCCATTAAATTTCTGTACCTGTTCATATAGAACAAATGTAGAATTAGGAAAGGTCTCTGCTGCCCACTGAATGACTTTGGAGGAACTACAATTAGAAGCAACATAAGTTTTATAGTCAATGCATAAACAAGTTATTTTCGTTCACAATCAAGTTTGCAATTTACTGTGGTTTCATTATTATTCCTAGGTACCAATTTTCATTGTTTTTCGTGAATGGTCTTGATCCAAGAAATTTTATACCCCATGAAAAGGAAATTGAACATTGATATGAATGTTGCAGACTTCAGAACCACAAATTTAAGATTCCACGAAATGGTCCTTTTTCACTAAACCACAAAAAAAGGTAATCACCAAAATAAATGAATCCACAGTTACCATTATACAAGTTGTTAAGATGGAACGATATGTTCAAATAATGTTTCATTTTCATTCATTGATTAAAGATGTTCATTCATTTTATGTACTGTAACATGCCCCTTGTGGGACCCTTCTTATGGACAATAAAATATTCTTCTTCTTCTTCATAGTTCTAAATGACTACTATTCAAACAACTTGAAACACCATGTTGTGTTAATTTTACTTACATTTAATTTCTTTTTCATGTATTGGCAACATTTACAAAGG
The DNA here is from genome assembly GCA_963971305.1 of Arcuatula senhousia. NCBI lineage: Eukaryota > Metazoa > Mollusca > Bivalvia > Mytilida > Mytilidae > Arcuatula > Arcuatula senhousia. The sequence continues at coordinate 46,833,553 of OZ020315.1, read as the reverse complement.
GGTAACTTAAAATAAGTCTGTGACAGATCCATTATTTTATACAACAATGGATTGCAAATTATCTATAGATAATGTTATATATATATGTACTTATTTGGATATCCCAAGATCTTTTTTTATATAGGAAAACAAAAGAAAACAATTTTATGTCGAAATTGTGTTTTTCGTATTTATTGCCTGCCATCCAACATTAACCATTTTATAACCTGGGCTTTTCATTTCGTAAAATCCGGCCAAAAAGCATTGTTTTTATTTTGGTCTTGATGTCACTATTTGCTACATCAATTTATTTAACCCACCATCTCTTAGTCATGTAGGTCAGTACACATTCTGACAACAGCAGGGTGGGGGCATCAAAATCCACCCCACAGAACTTCAACAAGGCTTCAAGGATGTTATGCTGTGTCAGGTCCACACCCAATAACTTGTACCCATCTGTATTGATTTCTGTCAATTAAAAGGAATATCAAAATTTCATAACAATCCATAAACTGTTTTTTTCATTTATCACACATGAACCATATGTCTCCAAACAACAATAAAAAGCTACGCCGAGCGCAGCATGATACGACCGCAACAAGTTGAACCCTGTACGTTGGAGGCCCAATATGGATAGTCCATTGCTTTGGTCACATGAAGCCCATGGTGGACTTACAAAGCTTTTTGACACATGCATCCTGTGGTGGACTTATAGAAATGCATTTTTGACAAATATATTTACATCAACATCTTATACAAAAAGCCTTATTTCTATACATGTATTAATTTACAATTTTGGCCCTTTGACCCCTAATTCCACAAAAATGGTAAAAGATATTGCTAATCCGATAAAAAATAATAGGAAATTGTGTACATGGAATCCGAGGAAAAAAAGATTTTGAAAATCGGACCACAAATAAAAAAGTTGATTTTATGGGCGTGGCCTGTCTTTAGCCCCCTGTAACAATGTAATGGTGAAAAACATATCAAAATCATTGACACATTTTGTTGACAGAATTTAATGATGAATTCAACAAAGAAAGAATTTTCAAAATCTAATGAATAATAAACATTCTACAACAGTTTTGTCAATACACCCGTTTTAGCCCTTTTTGGCCCTTTTTTCTAAAACAGTAGGGGCCACAAACCCCAAATACAAAACTAAGATTCCTTTAGTGGATATAATCATCATATATAAACTTCATAACAATTGGCAGGCACACTACAACTTGATTTTTGGTATAAACTATTTGCATTGACAAACTTTTAAAAATGGCGTTTTTGGCCCCTTTGACCCCTAATTTCTCAAACACGGTAAGAGATATTGCAAATCTGATTGAAAAACACAGGCAGGGATTTTCACAAGGATTCCAATGAAAAAAAGATTTTGAAAATCGGACCACAAATAAATAAAAAGCTTCGCCGAGCGCAGCATGATACGACCGCAACATGTTGAACCCTGTACATTTTAGGCCAAATATGGATAGTCTATTGCTCTGGACACATGCAGCCCATGGTGGACTGACAAAGGTTTTTGACACATGCTGCTCTGGTGGACTTTGGACCCAGGGGGTAAAAATATAAATTTTCAATTTTGTATTCTACTCTTGTAAAAAAATTGTCAAAATCGGACAAGAATTAAAAAAATTCAATTTCGGCCCCTTTTGGCCCCTTATTATGTAACAGGTGAAAAGGGGTGGGGTTGCAAAAATGATTTCTCAGATTTGGATTCACTACTTGACAAAAATAAACTTGCAAAAAAAATTTCAAAAACAAACCCGAAATAAAAAAGTTTTGATTATGGCCCCTTTTGGCCCCTAATTACAAAACAAGTGAAAAAGGGGATGGTCACAAAAATTAATTCTCAAATTTGGATTCACTACCTGACAAGAATAAACTTGCAAAAAAAAATTTTAAAATCGGACCACAAATAAAAAAGTTTCGATTTTGGCCCCATTTGTCCCCTAATTACGTAATAGGAGAAAAAGGGGGGGTCGCAAAAATTAATTCTTAATTTTGTAAATGAGCTGAACATTTAAGCAAGCAACAGCTTCTCTCTACCTGCTATAGTTTTCATTTCATAGGCCAAAAACATGAAAAAAAACATTATTTTAGGGGCTGTAGCCCCTATAAGGCGTCATCTGACAACTTCGACCGTATGGAGTTTTTTGTAGAGCTAAATGAGCTGAACAATTAAGCAAGCAACAGCTTTTTGCTATCTGCAATAATTTTCATACTATAGGGCAAAAACATGAAAAAATGCTATTTTTCACCTTTAAGGGGCCGTAACCCATATAAGGGGTCTTCTGACAACTTCGACCAAATGGAGACTTTTGTAGAACTATTGATCCTGAAGCAGCAGGGTGGCATCAGATTTCATCTATCCCTTATACTTTTTGAATTACAAGCCAAAAACAGTAGTCTGACCCCCCCTGGTCTATTTTTAGCCACGGCGGCCATGTTTTTTGACGAATCAGAAATTGAAACATTACTATAGTGCAGGACACCCTAATGATCAATCATACCAAGTTTCATTGAATTCTGTTCAGTAGTTTCAGAGGAAAAGATTTTTAAAAAGTTATTGTAAGAACAAACAAAAAAGTTACATTTTTGGCCCCTTTTGGCCCTTAATTTCCAAACGAAAAAAGGGGGGACTCCCAAAATCAATCCCATCCATCCTTTAATGGTAAGAAATATCATTGTCAAATTTCATTGCATTTGGATAACTAGAACTAAAGTTATCGTGTATACACTAAAGTTAACAGACGACGACGACGACAACGACAACGACGACGACAGCATCATACCATTATACGTCCGCAAATTTTTTGCGGTCGTATAAAAAGTCGATTTTTGGAGTGTGGCCCCTTTTTGACCCCCTGTAGCAATGTAACGGTGCAATAAATATCAAAATCATTGACACATTGAGTTAACAGAATTTAATGAGGAATTCATTAAAAAAAGAATTTTCAAAATCGAATGAATAACAAACATTTTACAACAGTTTTGTCAATACACGTGTTTTAGCCCCTTTTGGCCCTTTTTTCTAAAACGGTAGGGGCTACAAACCCCAAATACAATACCAACCTTCCTTTAGTGGTTACAAACATCATATCAAAATTTTAAAACAATTGGTCAACATTTACTCAAGTTATGGCACGGAAACCAAATGTTCCCAGACGACAACGACGACAACGACGACGACGACGACGACGACGACATCGCCATAACATTATACGATCGCAAAATTTTGCGGTCGTATAAAAATGACAGAAATGGCCGGATTTCCTTAAGCAAGAAGTATATGAGCCACAGACCTGAATTCAAATCCCACATTATGGGAGCTCATGCTGATGCTGCATACCAAATATCAAGAGGCTGTGATTCGTAGTTGCTGAGAAAACTGTTACAATTTTTTGCAATTTTTTAACATTAATGTTAAACATGAGGCTCCCAGGAGCCTGAATCGCTCACCTGGTCTTGATGTCAACCCTATGAAGACTTTTGAATAGCTAAATGAGCAGAATGTTTAAGCATGAAAAAGCTTTTCTCTATCTGCAATTGTTTTCATTCTAAATAATCAAAAAACACTATTATTCAACTTTTAAGAGGCTATTACCCCTATAATGGGTTATCAGACAACTTCAACCCTATGGAGACTTTTGTAGAGCTAAATGAGCATTTAAGCAAGCAACAGCTTTTCTCTGTCTGCAATAGTTTTCATTCTATAGACCAAAAACACTATTTTTTGCCTTTAAGGGGCTGTAACCTCTATAAGGGGTCATCTGACAACTTTGACCTTATGGAGACTTTTGTAGAGCTAAATGAGCTGAACATTTAAGCAAGCAACAGCTTTTCTCTATTTGCAATAGTTTTCATTCTATAGGCCAAAAACACTATTTTTTGCCTTTAACATGTTTAAGGGGCTTTAACCCCTATAAAGGGTCATATGACAACTTCCATCCCATGGAGACTTTTGTAGAGCTAAATGAGCTGAACATTTTAGCAAGCAACAGCTTTTCTCTATCTGCAATAGTTTTCATTCTATAGGCAAAAAACACTATTTTTCGCCTTTAAGGGGCTGTAATCTCTATAAGGGGTCATCTGACAACTTTAACCCTATGTAGACTTTTGTAGAGCTAAATGAGCTGAACATTTAAGCAAGCAACAGCTTTTTTCTATCTACAATAGTTTTGGAAGAGGGAGGTTTGGCGCCATAAAACCTGGTTTAACCCACCATTTCGTTTGAAATGCCTGTACCAAATCAGGACCATTGCGATCCACCAATTCTCCAGTATGACTGATTCGTTTTTGTCATTTTCTCTGGATTATGAGATTGATCATTCAAGTTCGGAAGTCTTGTTATTACCTTTATTTCATTCTATAGGCCAAAAACATGCAAAAACACTATATTTCACCTTTAAGGGGCTGTAACCTCTATAAGGGATCATCTGACAACTTTGACCTTAAGGAGACTTTTGTAGAGCTAAATGAGCTGAACATTTAAGCAAGCAACAGCTTTTCTCTTTTTGCAATAGTTTTCATTCTATAGGCCAAAAACACTATTTTTCACCTTTAAGGGTCTGTACCCCTATAAGGAGTCATCTGACAACTTAGACCCTATGGAGACTTTTGTAGAGCTAAATGAGCTAAACATTTTAGCAAGCAACAGCTTTTCTCCATCTACAATAGTTTTCATTCTATAGGCCAAAAACATGCAAAAAGGCTATTTTTCACCTTTAAGGGGCTGTAACCCCTATAAGGGATCATCTGACAACTTTGACCTTATGGAGACTTTTGTAGCTGAACATTTAAGCAAGCAACAGCTTTTCTCTATTAGCAATAGTTTTCATTCCATAGGCCAAAAAGACTAATATTGGCCTTTAAGGGGCTGTAACCCCTATAAGGGGTCATCTGACAACTTCGACTTCGATCCTATGGAGACATTTGTAGAGCTAAATGAGCTGAACATTTAAGCAAGCAACAGCTTTTCTCTATCTACAATAGTTTTTATTCTATAGGCCAAAAACATGCAAAAACGCTATTTTTCACCTTAAAGGGGCTGTAACCCCTATAAGGGAAAATCTGACAACTTGGACAAAATGGAGACTTTTGTAGAACTTTTGATGCTGAAGCAGTAGGGTGGCATCAGATTTCATCTATCTCTTATACTCTTTGATTTACAAGCCAAAAACAGTTGTCGGACCCCCCTGGTCTATTTTTATTAACGGTGGCCATGTTTTTTGACGGATCAAAAAATGAAACACAAGTTTGGTGCAGGACACCCTAAGGATCATTCATACCAAGTTTCATTAAATTCTGTTCAGTAGTTTCAGAGGAGAAGAATTTTGAAAAATTGTTAACAGACGACGACGACGACGGACACCAAGTGATGGTAATAGCTCACCTGGACCAGGTGAGCTAAAAATTAATTAAGTCGGTAAACAAGAAGTAGTAAGCGACAAACCTGAAATCGAATCCCTGTTATTTGGACTCATGCTGATGCTGCATACTAAATATCAAGAGGCTGTGATTAGTAGTTACTGAGAAAACTATTACGAAAGTATTTTCCCCGCCTGCCCAACCAACCTCTCCTGTCCGCCCGCCGCTCACCATTTTATAAACCGGATTTCCACTAGTGAAATCCGGCCAAAAATGACATTGCCAAAATATTGTTCATGTTCATGCAAAATTTCTATGGTCATTAAAAAGGTAACAGACACACAATGGACTACTGACAATGAATGGCTTGTGTTGACAAAAGTTCATCTAATCCTTCTTAAAATTATTTCAAAAATTTTTGTCTTTAATTAGCAAATGTGCCTTTGATCCACAGATTGCCTGCCAGTTCTTCAAAAATCACATGTATTATCCAATATAAGGACCTTAACCTTAAACATGACCAAAGTCATTCATGCATTAAATACATGTATAGGTCAAAGTGAACTTATTTCTAGCTGGTGACATGGCGCTATGTACCACACATCTAGTGATGAAATACCATTGACTCCCAACATGTAGTACTGGAGATATGCCCCTTTACCAGGAACTTAATCATTTCAAGTGTTATGGACATATGTACATAGGACACACAAGGGTAAAACTACATGTCCCCACCAGAAGACATTGGTGGGCCATAATCATAGACTTAAGGATGTTTTGGCTTACCTATGAGTGGATCATCTTTCTTGACCTGATCACAATAATCAGGAATCAGTTCTTGTAATCTGACATTGTTCTTAATCACTGCATGCTTCCTTTTCACCACGTCACTAAAATCTATCTGTAAGTATATATACATAATAGATATAAAAATCACCAGAAAACATGCCTTAAAAGGGATCAATTGATTCAATGTTGGATTTTAACCTCCCTCTAAATATCATATAGGTGGCAAATAGGCAGACACTTCAGTTGGCAAATGAACAGAAACAACTGACTTTGCCAACTTGAAAATATTTGCTGTGTTATTGAAACATGCATGACGATATGTATTATTGTTAATTGATAACAACATGAACAAGGCAAGCATTAGACTGGAACCCCAAAGAACAACATAAGAGCAAAAAAAACACTTGGCATCAGGGTAACAACACTGAACCTTCACAAGATTGGAAGGAATTTGGATAGGGCAAAGACCAAAGGCAAAGATCAGAGGAGAATGTAAGTAAGTTTTTAAGTCACCATTTGTCCACCCATGGATGAAGTGGTTGTCAATCTAATATTTATCTATCAATGACATAAATGGCATGTTATTTGTTGTTGTTGGAAATCTACACATGAAAGTTTAAAAAATGCTTACTGTCATTGCTAAAAAGAGTTTTTTTGTAATTATATATTGATGGCAAAAGAAAGGATACACACTTTATTGCTATCTAAAATAAACTTATTAGTGCAAAGCTAGAAAAATAAATTGATAGAAACATATTGGATTTGTTAAACCAGAAACACCATTGATTCCAGATATCAATTTTGTACCGAATCTTCTCCTTACTAAAGATAATGTGCATTGGGCAAAAAAAAATTGTGCATGAAACTGACATTGCACATTTAAGGTGTATCCTCTCTTTTAGCAGTCAACATAATTTTATTTTCTAATTGGGTTTTACCTCACAAAATGATACATTGTCCAACAGTGCTTTCGACTTCAATCTGAAGTATGCAGAGTCAAAACCAGCACCCAAGGAAAGGATCTGAAATGATATATAATTACATTCTAATTGATAACGACAATTTCGATTGGTTAATAATTCAGTTTTATTTCTCGATAAAACTCACTAGCACGTGCTACCTTAACAACGACTTGCGCGGAGTGATTTAAAATGAGATAAACCATGCATTTCGTGCAATTTTCAGTACAAATATGTAATATATTTTATTGGAATGTAATTATATACATTGAATGCAATATTTTTGAGTTTTATTGGTGTGTAAAAGCGTGGACCTTTGCGCACATTTTCAACATGAAGCGCTACCGCGCTTCATTGAAAATGTGCTTAGGTCCACGCTTTTACACACCAATAAAACTCAAAAATATTGCATTCAATGTATAAATAAAGAATCAAGTAATGTTATATGAACATGTCAATTTCTATTATTATTAAGGTCATGTAATGTAATGTATTATCCAAAATCAGTCTTCGAAATCGGCCACCAGCCCTACAGCCATGGCTATTAAAAGGCTCTACGGGCATGTAAAATATCTCTTCATAAGGGCTAGTGTTACAGCCTATGTATTTTGAATTTGTATTAAGGTGGATCAGGAGTATAACACGGAGCATCTTTTTCGGACATCTTGCAAATATTTAGTCTGGATTTCAGTTAAAATGACTTAAAATATACACAAAAGATGCAAAATATAGTTCTTTATTTTATTCTATAAATGAAAAAATATATAACTTCAATATTTAAACAGAAATTAAGCTTTTTCTGAAAAGTTCTATTTTCAGGGGAGATAATTGGCAGGAAACAGTGTGACAAATTTTTATATAGAAATGTGTAGGAAAAGTTAGTTTTTCTTAGATATCTAAACTAGAGGCTCCCAGGAGCCTGAATCGCTCACCTGATCTCTTATGCCAAAGTTTGAATAAATTTCACAAACTTTCAAGTATACAAAGTTGCAAAACAATCCTTTCAGTGGTTTCAGAGAAGATTTATGGAAATCAGTTTAAATTGATAGAAAAATACAGTTAAACGGCAATAACTCCTATAAGGACCTTTTGATGCTGAACATGAAAAGTTGCTTTGGATTTTCTCTATCTCTTATATATACTTTTCGAGTTATAAGCCAAAAACAATTGTCTGACCCCCCTGTTCTATTTTTAGCAATGGCAGCCATGTTGGTTGGTCGACATGTATATAATTCACAAACTTGGTAGAGGACATCTTAAAGATCAAGTGTACCAAGTTTCAAGGCAATCCCTTCGGTGGTTTCAGAGAGGAAGATTTTTGAAAATCAGTTAAAATTAATGGAAAAAACAGTTAAAGGGGAATAACTCTTAAATGGCTGATCTGACAATTTTGACCCTGAAGTCATTTTTGTAGATCTCAATGAGCTTAACAATTCTGCAATGCTAACTTTTCCTCTAGCTATAGCGGTTTTCAAGATATAGTCCAAAAACTGCAAAATTGGTCAATTTTGATGATTAAAGGGCAATAACTCCTATAAGGAGTCGTTTCAATGGAGAGATTTGTAGAGCTTATAATGCTGAACATGAAAGGTTGCTTCGGATTTTCTCTATCTCTTATACTTTTTGAGTTATAAGCCGAAAACAATGGTCTGACCCCCCTGTTCTATTTTTAGCAATGGCGGCCATGTTGGTTGGTTGACATGTATATAATTCACAAACTTGGTAGAGCACATCCTAAAGATCAAGTATACCAAGTATCAATGCAATCCCTTCAGTGGTTTCAGAGAAGAAGATTTTTGAAAATCAGTGTAAATTAATGGAAAAAAACAGTTAAAGGGGAATAACTCTTAAACGGCTGATCTGACAATTTTGACCCTGAGGTCATTTATGTAGATCTCAATGAGCTTAACAATTTTGCAATGCTAACTTTTCCTCTAGCTCTAACGGTTTTCAAGATATAGTCCAAAAACTGCAAAAATGGTCAATTTTGATGATTAAAGGGCAATAACTCCTATAAAGAGTCGTTTCACAACTTCGACTCAATGGAGAGATTTGTAGAGCTTTTGATGCTGAACATGGAAGGTTGCTTCGGATTTTCTGTATCTCTTATACTTTTCGAGTTATAAGCCAAAAACAATGGTCTGACCCCCCTGTTCTATTTTTAGCAACGGCGGCCATGTTGGTTTGTTGACATGTATATAATTCACAAACTTGGTAGAGGACATCCTAAAGATCAAGTATACCAAGTTTCAATGCAATCCCTTCAGTGGTTTCAGAGAAGAAGATTTTTGAAAATCAGTGTAAATTAATGGAAAAAAACAGTTAAAGGGGAATAACTCTTAAACGGCTGATCTGACAATTTTGACCCTGTGGTCATTTATGTAGATCTCAATGAGCTTAACAATTTTGCAATGCTAACTTTTCCTCTAGCTCTAACGGTTTTCAAGATATAGTCCAAAAACTGCAAAAATGGTCAATTTTGATGATTAAAGGGCAATAACTCCTATAAAGAGTCGTTTCACAACTTCGACTCAATGGAGAGATTTGTAGAGCTTTTGATGCTGAATATGGAAGGTTGCTTCGGATTTTCTGTATCTCTTATACTTTTCGAGTTATAAGCCAAAAACAATGGTCTGACCCCCCTGTTCTATTTTTAGCAACGGCGGCCATGTTGGTTTGTTGACATGTATATAATTCACAAACTTGGTAGAGGACATCCTAAAGATCAAGTATAACAAGTTTCAATGCAATCCCTTCAGTGGTTTCAGAGAAGAAGATCTTTGAAGAAAAGTTAACGGACGGACGGACAGACGGACGACGGACGGACGACGGACGACGGACGCTTAACGATGACAATAGCTCACATGACCCTTTGGGTCAGGTGAGCTAAAAAGAAGGTCCGTGACCTGTTTTTCAGCAGATAGTATATGTAGCTTGACATTTGTGAAATATAACTAAAATCTGATGGGTTTCCAGCTCACAGGATGCTAAATAACTCTTTTCCCTTTATAATCTATTGAAAAACAGGACTCTAGGCCACCAATTTCGTAAGGTCATATATTTGTAGGAATGTCTGTGACCCCCAATTATTTTTGCATTTTTTAAATGTTTGTTTATCAAAGTTTAATTCTACAAAATTTAACAAAAATCTGATGGATTTTTCTTATACCCCCAAACCACCTTAAGCAAATTCTTTGGTCAGAATCATGTGACATCTGTAAACAACTGCATGCATGTTTAATATTATTTACTTAAATTTTTAATTTGTATAACCATGATAACACATTTAGTGTGCCTATTCACATGTCAAAACATTAATGTAGACCAGTAATTATCTGAATTTGTAAATAGATCCACACATACATTTGAAATTTTTGTGAATGAGTCATGACACATTTCTGTTCATGTTTTAAAAATGTGTTCTTGCTTAATCTCAAAGTATGATGTGTGTGTTACAACAAGAAGGAACTGCTGACCCTTCCGGAGCAACTGAGTTTACTCCCATTATGGCTTGAGTTTGATGTTCAGTTGTTTTTGCATATGTGTTGACAGATATTGTCTTTGACCATTTGGACTTTTAACATTTCAACACCCCACTGGTACCTCTCTGTTTCTTTCATGTATGTGACTCAAAACTATGTCTAGATTACCTGCTTCCTGCCTGAGTGAGAGGACAAGAATTTCTTCAATAGAAAATCTACTGCTGTGGCTCGGATGTAATACCCTCTGTAATATAATCAAATTATAGATTAAACAAGGTTCAAATAATTTTTGCCTCAAGGCTCAATGCTTAGCTAAATGCTACTGAAACTTTTACCTGCACCAGAGATTGGAAAGTTGAAATAAATCATGAGTTAAACCCACCAAAATTGCCTGGAAGAAAGGAGAAAGCATGAAAACAGAAGAACGGACAGGACAAAAGAATTTGGTTTCCCCATCAAAGAAAGGGGAACATAATTATGAAACCTCAACTTTCTTTTTGCTTTTTATAAAGATAGACATAAATTATATATCAATTTACATTTCTTCTTGGTTAGCTATTGATTTTCCAATTAAATACCCCTGATAAATAGATTTTACAATATAAACAGCCTGGTATAACATATGGTAACATTTCTATTTCAATTATCTATATGTAGAAAATAGTACTGTGAATGTGGTAATATTTGTTGGGCACTAATTTTCGTGGTTTTTGAGGGTCAGGCAAACCATGAAAATTAATTCCCAATGAACAGAGAATAAATTATTGCTTTCAATAGAGAATGTTTTAAAACCAAGAATTTATGAATCCACAAATATACAATTTAACTGTACATACATAGGCTCAGCTACAAATATACACATATATAGTAGAGTTTCAAATGATCTTTTCAAACAGTCATCCTAGGAAATCAAAAGGTTCTACTTTCGCTTACTCATTCATTAACCCTAGGTCATTCATATATGAAATTCATTGTATTTTAGAGTTTTGTATCAAGCCTTCTGATTAGTTGCACTACATGTATATTTCTATAATGATATGGAATTTTAACATGCTTCTATATTTAAATTTTATGAAGTTCCAGATCAGATCAAGACATTGTATATTATAATTTCTTATCAAGCCTTCTGGTTAGCTGCATTACATGTATATTTCTATAATGATATGGAATTTTAACATGCTTCTATATTTATATTTTATGAAGTTCCAGATCAGATCAAGAATGGACAAATCAACAGAATCATACGAAATGACCAAGGTGTGATGAATGAGCAAGAGAGAGAGGAAGCCCTGAGTTTCAGAGGATGTTGAAATATTATGTAATGCCATTATAACTTGTCCCATTAAATGAGAACATTGTACCTGTTAATTAAAGGAGACCTTCTAGAAGTCTTGGAAACAAATTCTTTCAGGAAATCATCATCAAAGTAGCCGACCGCTGCCATGGAACACTTGCTGACAATAGAGCTGTCATTGGTACCTTGTACCTGGAAAGATGGAACAAGAAATCATGAAATAAAAAGTTATTTTTTTCCCTTTTTACACACTAATTTATAAATGGATAAAGACATGAACGAGAAAGGTAGCAAACAAATGTTGCCTGTTTTTTTCCCCTCCATTTTGTGACAATTAATGAGTATTAAAACAAGAGGCTCCTAGGAGCCTGAATCGCTCACCTGGTCTTGATGTTGACCCTATACTTTTGTAGAGCTAAATGAGCTGAACATTTAAGCAAGCAACAGCTTTTCTCTACCTGCAAAAGTTTTCATTCTGTAGGCCAAAAACACCATTTTTCACCTATAAGGGGCCATAACCCCTATAAGGAGTCATCTGACAACTTCGACCCTATGGAGAATTTTGTAGAGCTAAATGAGCTGAACATTTAAGCAAGCAACAGCTAATCTCTATCTGCAATAGTTTTCATTCTGTAGGACAAAAACATGAAAAATCGCTATTTTTCATGGGCCGTAACCCCTATAAGGGGTCATCTGACAACTTGGACCCTATGGAGAATTTTGTAGAGCTAAATGAGCTGAACATTTAAGCAAGCAACAGCTAATCTCTATCTGCAATAGTTTTCATTCTGTAGGCCAAAAACATGAAAAATCGCTATTTTTCAGGGGCCATAACCCCTATAAGGGGTCATCTGACAACTTCGACCCTATGGAGAATTTTGTAGAGCTAAATGAGCTGAACATTTAAGCAAGCAACAGCTAATCTCTATCTGCAATAGTTTTCATTCTGTAGGACAAAAACATGAAAAATTGCTATTTTTCATGGGCCGTAACCCCTATAAGGGGTCATCTGACAACTTGGACCCTATGGAGAATTTTGTAGAGCTAAATGAGCTGAACATTTAAGCAAGCAACAGCTAATCTCTATGTGCAATAGTTTCCATTCTGTAGGACAAAAACATGAAAAAACGCTATTTTTCAAGGGCCATAACCCCTATAAGGGGTCATCTGACAACTTCGACCCTATGGAGACTTTTGTAGAGCTAAATGAGCTAAACATTTAAGCAAGCAACAGCTAATCTCTATCTGCAATAGTTTTCATTCTGTAGGCCAAAAACATGAAAAATGGCTATTTTTCACCTTTAAGGGGCTGTAACCCCTATAAGGGGTCATCTGACAACTTCGATCCTATGGAGACTTTCGTAGAGCTAAATGAGCTAAACATTTAAGTAAGCAACAGCTAATCTCTATCTGCAATAGTTTTCATTCTGTAGGCCAAAAACATGAAAAAATGCTATTTTTCACCTTTAAAGGGCCGTAACCCCTATAAGGGGTCATCTGACAACTTTGACCAAATGGAGACTTTTGTAGAGCTTTTGATGCTGAATCAGTAGCGTGGCCTCAGATTTCCTCTATCTCTAATACTTTTTGATTTATAAGCCAAAAACAGTAGTCTGACCCCCCTAGTCTATTTTTAGCAACCGCGGCCATGTTTTTTGACAGATCAAAAATCGAAACACAAGTTTGGTGCAGGACACCCTAAGGATCAATCATACCAAGTTTCATTCAATTCTGGTCAGTGGTTTCAGAGGAGAAGATTTTTGAAAAATTGTTAACGGACGACGACAACGACGACGACGACGCCAAGTGATGGCAATAGCTCACATGGACCTTTGGTCCAGGTGAGCTAAAAAATCATACCAGAAATAAAAAAAAGTGTGTTTTTGTCCCTTTTGGTCCCTGATATCTAAACAGGTAAAAAGGGAAGAAAGAGTCTTGAAAAATTAGTTCTTCATTTTGTATCCACTATTTTACAAAATTTAATCTCAGATTACTGTTAAGTTCCACCGCAATTGGATACCTAGCTAGAACTAGTTATTTTCCATACACTTAAGTAAACAGACAATGACGACAATAGAATTATACCTTTATTTTTCCACAATTTTTTGGGGTCGTTTAAAAGAAAATGCTTAGTTTATACCTTTGTAGTGACCTTGCTACCCGGGACCGGCACAATCATCTCAAATAGGTCTCTCCTAGACAGGGCTAATACCCTCTGGGCCAAAGAAGTACTTCCCTAGCTCAGCTGGTTAAGGCGGGCTATATACCTACAACACTTCAGGTCCCACAACATCCTCCCCCCTTTTCTTCTTAGGAGGGTGTTTATCCTCGTGGGTCCACTACAGGAGGGTTACCGACATCCAAAGTCGACTCATCTTCTCCCCCTCACTGCAGCGGACACCTGCAGTACAATGTAGTGACCTTGCTACCCGGGACCGGCACAATCATCTCAAATAAGTCTCTCCTAGACAGCGCTCTAACCCTCTGAGCCAAAGAAGTACTTCCCTTGCTCAGCTGGTTACGGATGGCTATATACCTACAACACTTCCGGTCCCACAACACCTTAAGGTTCATCTGTACCTTTCTTTAAAAAATGGCCTTATTTCTAATCTGTTTTCAGTATATACACAGCCAAAACTGCACATAAAATTGAAATATAAAGTGTAGCTGGACCTAGATATCAAAAATTCTTACCTTTTCTTAATGAATTCATCCCGAAAAAATCCTTTATTTAAGAGATCTCTTTTTTCTCCGCCTTTAAAAACATCCGATTTAAGGCTAATATCACTTTCACCCTTTCTTGATGCCTCAAATTTCATGCAACTTTCAATAAGGGATTTAACTAAAAGTGTTCACCTCGTTTCATGTAAGAGGCACAATACTAGGGTTGCACAATATGTCCGTTCCGGATTTGACTCGTCATTTAGACGAGGTCATCAGGGGTCACGGGGAGGAAAAACGACGTCATTCAACATGGTACAAAGGGAACAGTATACAATTGTTTACTGGTCATGAGGGGAACAGTACATTTGTTTCCACGAGGTACTTATTATTTCACGAGGCGCGTAGCGCCGAGGGAAATGGTAAGTACCGAGGGGAAACAAATGTACTGTTTTCCGAATGACCAGTAAACAATTGTTTTATTATACTGAATAGGTAAACAACTTAACTAAGGCCACGCCTACTTCTCGGACTCTTTACTTTGTATACAGTGTACTCAGGCCACGCCTACTGCCAATCATACAAAAACCCCGCGAAATAGTATTACGGTACTATTGCCCTAGGGAAATAGTTTTTACTATATCCCTAGGGAAATAGTACTTTTACCAAATTCAAGATGAAATAGTTAAAATGTTTACAGGTATTTTATATAGAAAAAATCTACTGAAGTATAATAATATTTTCTATCAACAATTCTTCTGTAATTATTCAACATATAGGTTAAAAATCATTTGCAACTGACAAATAAACCAACCATCAACATTTCCAACCGATAAACAAGAGGCTCCCAGGAGCCTGAATCGCTCACCTGGTCTTGATGTTGACCCTATACTTTTGTAGAGCTAAATGAGCTGAACATTTAAGCAAGCAACAGCTTTTCTCTACCTGCAATAGTTTTCATTCTATAGGCCAAAAACACCATTTTTCACTTATAAGGGGCCATAACCCCTATAAGGAGTCATCTGACAACTTCGACCCTATGAAGACTTTTGTAGAGCTAAATGAGCTGAACATTTAAGCAACCAACAGCTAATCTCTATCTGCAATAGTTTTCATTCTGTAGGCCAAAAACATGAAAAATGGCTATTTTTCAGGGGCCGTAACCCCTATAAGGGATCATCTGACAACTTCAACCCTATGGAGAATTTTGTAAAGCTAAATGAGCTGAACATTTAAGCAAGCAACAGCTAATCTCTATCTGCAATAGTTTTCATTCTGTAGGCCAAAAACATGAAAAATCGCTATTTTTCAGGGGCCGTAACCCCTATAAGGGATCATCTGCCAACTTTGACCCTATGGAGAATTTTGTAGAGCTCAATGAGCTGAACATTTAAGCAAGCAACAGCTAATCTCTATCTGCAATAGTTTTCATTCTGTAGGCCAAAAACATGAAAAATGGCTATTTTTCAACTTTAAGGGGCCGTAACCCCTATAAGGGGTCATCTGACAACTTCGACCCTATGGAGACTTTTGTAGAGTTAAATGAGCTGAACATTTAAGCAAGCAACAGCTAATCTCTATCTGCAATAGTTTTTATTCTGTAGGCCAAAAACATGAAAAAATGCTATTTTTCACCTTTAAGGGGCCGTAACCCCTATAAGGGGTCATCTGACAACTTTGACCAAATGGAGACTTTTGTAGAGCTTTTGATGCTGAATCAGTAGCGTGGCCTCAGATTTCCTCTATCTCTTATACTTTTTGATTTATAAGCCAAAAACAGTAGTCTGACCCCCCTAGTCTATTTTTAGTAACGGCGGCCATGTTTTTTAACGGATTAAAAATCAAAACACAAGTTTGGTGCAGGACACCCTAAGGATCATTCATACCAAGTTTCATTAAATTCTGTTTGGTAGTTTCAGAGGAGAAGATTTTTGAAAAATTGTTAACAGACGACGACGACAGACGACGACAGACAACGACGACAGACGACGACGACGGACGCCAAGTGATGGTAATAGCTCACATGGACCTTCGGTCCAGGTGAGCTAAAAATCAATCTTGTCAGAACGGAAATAAAGAAATTACTTTCTTCATCCATTAGCATGTTGGAACCAGTTTTTTTACCAGTTCCTCCTCTTTTGGCTAAAATAGTGATCAATCCCGCAAATGCGCAACGCATGTATAGGGATAGTTTGTTCTTTTTCAATTTAAAATCTGAACAGGAACAAAAAAAAGAGATCTTTATTTTTAAGGAACTTGAAATGAAAAATTGATAGAAATTGAATCGGAAATTACCATATCTAGGTCCAGCTATGCTTTATTTTATAATTTTATTTGTAGTTTTTGTTCTGCATATACTAAAAAATAGGTAGAAAATTTCACTATTTTTAAGAAAGGTACAGATGAACCTTAAAACTCCACACAAATACACTTGGAAAATACTATCGTTAAACAGGACTTAGATCCTTATTGATGAACATTTAAGTGCAATCTTTTAGAGCAGACTTGGTTAAATTCATCGGTGCTACCGACATGTTGGGTGATTTTCATTATAAGTCCGTCAGCAAAGTAGTTATGCACCTGACCAGATTGTTTTCAGCTTTTTGGGTCATCATGTAAATTATTTATCGTTACATTGTTAAACTTTTTCCAATCTTTTGATGTATGAAACTGTACATGTACATGTGCATGTACTTGTAAATAGCTACATCAAAAACATTTGCATGGAAAAACTACTTAAGTTCTGTGTTTAAATTTTTATTATAGATACTAAATTTCAAATGGACATTGCACCTTGAAAGCCATATTTTAATTTTTTAACATTAATGTGTCTTCATTTCTATAGTTAGTGTATTTTTACCGCAGTTTCCCTTCTACTTTTCCCACTCTTGTACTTCTTTGGTTGTTCTGTCATCGTGTTTTCATCGGTCCATTTGGAACATGCTGTAATTTTAGAAAACGCCCGAAAATTTTTCTTTCTTTGTCATCTGAACGTTTGTTTTCTTTCCAATTGTGAATACAAAAATTTAAAGCGTCCCTTTAACATTGATGTCAACAAATTGATGCAGAATTTAATTTTGGAACAAGAGTATTTGCCCCATATATCTGCACAATGACATCCATTTCCAAGCTTGATGAGGAATCTCTGATCAATTTAAAGACAATGCTTTGGGGAACTGATTTGAAAGAGGAAGTTTTCAAGCGTTGGACTCAAGGTTGAAATTGAAACTGAAAGTTGTCAAAATCATGCATGTCATTTTGAACAGAATTTTAAATAATTAAATTAGTAGCATACATTTATATTTACATTAGGATTCAAAGCTCAATTAAATGATTCTCATTATTCTTACAAATTGAAAATGCCAGACTTAACAAAACCTGATGCCATCAGATCTTACTCTTGATAATACATGTATGTGTATTTCTTCCTGGATCCACGAAAATTTGAAACTGGGTTATGATAACTCAAATAATTCAAGCCCTTTCCCTCTTCGTATACTTCGGCGGACAATGGCTTGAACTCGTCCAATGAAAATTCTGCGTCACCGGCTGTCCAGCTGTGACAGCCAATCACAATCCTTTTTATGATGTTAATTAATTAGTTGATAAGATAAGATTGATCTTTTCTAGAACAGATATGACAAAAAAGGGTTAATTAGGTGATAATTAATGATTAATTAATGATAATTAATTTTATCTATCCTGGTCCTATGACATTTTGATTTACACAGTATGCTCAACTGGCAAATTTTGAGGAATTATTATTGGATAAGCATTCAGGCGTAAATGTAGCGACTGTAAGGAGCGAAATATTACGACTGTATTATTCGGGTCAGGGTTATGATAGTAATGTAAATGATATTCCCATAAAAGATTGCAAAAGTTCGAAAAAAAAATTCATTTATTGGGGTCCTGACAGACAAATTTCTGTTATCCAGGGCTGTCATGTTTATGCATGTATGAGCTGCTTGTGTGAGGTTTGATGACTAATTGAAAGATCAAGGAAATTTGCCATCAAATTTCCCACTAGATGCGTTAGTCTCACGGTGATAGCATTAGACTCGAAATGCCTGGTTATCAGAATGTGTCATATACTTCAGACATATGTTGTCTCAACATGCTCAAGTTTTTTGTCAAGAATTGAGTCTTTCGTTGATGATTTAGGGATTGGTTTTGATACTTTTGTATTGTATTATAAGTCTTGGGCCAATGCAAGACGGTAAGCAGTGACCTATGGTCATGTTGAAGACTGCTTGCTGTTTTCCGTTGTGATTTTTTGAATTGCTGTTTGTTTTTGTTAGTTGTGTCGCGTACACTTATTCCACATCTCAATATCGTATATCATATATATGTATAGTTCTATCACTCACGTTCAAAAAACCTTGTGAATTATTATCCCCGCGCTAGCGAAAGCGCGGGGATAATGTTTTGCTGTTCGATGTACGTACGTACCTCCGTACGTCTGGCGTTAATGTCCAGGATTATCTCTGTAACCACTGGGAGCAGAAAGATGAAACTTGGGTTATTGATTGCATTTTGGGTTGGAACTGTGCCGAAGGTTTCAGAATTTTGATATGGCCCCTAGGGGCTGGGCTGCATAGGTAGCCTAAGGGCACATTATTCCTTCGTCACGCAACTCCTCCTAGGTTATTTGGAATACGGAATTGAAACTTGGCTCAGTAGTTGCACTATGGATGTAGATTCTGCCAAAGGTTTAAGAATTTTGATATGGCCCCTAGGGGCTGGGCTGCATAGGTAGCCTAAGGGCACATTATACCTTCGTCACGCAACTCCTCCCAGGTTATTTGGAATACCGAACTGAAACTTGGCTCAGTAGTTGCACTATGGATGTAGATTCTGCCGAAGGTTTCGGAATTTTGATATTGCCTCTAGGGGCTGGGCTGCATACATGGCATAGGTAGCCTAAGGGCACATTATTCCTTCGTGATGCAACTCCACCCAGGTTATTTGGAATACTGAACTGAAACTTGGGTCAGTAGTTGCACTATGGATGTAGATTTTGCCGAAGGTTTCGGATTTTTGATATGGGCCCTAGGGGCTGGGCTGCATAGGTGGCCTTAGGGCACATTTCTTCGTCAGGCAACTCCTCCCAGGTTATTTGGAATACTGAACTGAAACTTGGCTCAGTAGTTGCACTATGGATGTAGATTCTGTCGAAGGTTTCGAAATTTTGATATGGGCCCTAGGGGCTGGGCTGCATAGGGAGCCTAAGGGCACATTATTCCTTTGTCAGGCAACTCCTCCCAGGTTTTTTGTTAAACCGAACTGAAACTTGGCTCAGGAGTTGCACTATGGATGTAGATTCTGCCGAAGGATTCGGAATTTTGATATGGCCCCTAGAAGCTGGGCTGCATAGGTAGCCTAAGGGCACATTCCTTCATCATGCATAATTCTTTACATTACTATTACTCCCACTACCAGGAAAAAGTCTCATATTAATACATATCCATTTGATAGTACTAGTTATGCTCATTATAGTTTATTTTTTTCAATTATTTGCCCTTATACTATCAAACACCAGAGTAGCATGGGGATATGCAGCGTGGCTGCTTCGACTAGTTCACTTTGTAACTTGGAAAGTAAACATTTAAAAATATAATCAAGATGATAAAAACAAAGAAAAAAAAGGTAAAAGGAGTGACAATTCAATTGACTTGGCATACATAATTTTACAACACAGGATCAACATCTCCAAGGTCATGCAATCACATTGGTACTTACAAGTATATTGCACATGTATCATTTAAGTTAATTTTCACTGTGGATAGAAATCAAGAAATTAAATCCTTTGAAAATACCCATTGTACAACAAAAATAAAACACTTAAAAGAAATTTTCTTATAAAACAAATATTATTATGAAAATTTACCCCTGCAAAAAACCCTTGCTATTTAGTATTATTTACATCTATTTTAATGTGCACATACATCATTTACATGTATATGATTTTAATGAACAATTGTATAATTACATCAATATTGCAGGTTTTGTATTCAGTGATGATGAGCCCACAGCATTAGTTCAGTTTGATGGTGGCCCATGTGCAGTTATTGCCCCTGTCCAAGCCTACATTATACAACAAGCACTATTCATGGAAAATGCCATAAATCCTGATGATTTATCAACTCTTACAGGTACTCCTATATCATGTACAATACAGCAAGAAATGTGCACATGTACCGTAACTGAATGCTCTGATATATAGCAGTATTCCATTACATTTTTATATCAGAGCATTTTCCTTTTGCATTTTGACATATTGGGCAAAAATTACATTTAACAACTTCCCCAAACTTTTAAGAAAACACTATGAAATGAATATAAGTTAAAATCATAATAATTTTTCATTTCATAGTGTTTACTTAAAAGTTTGGGGATGTTGTTCAATGTAATTTTTGCCCAATATGTCAAAATGCAAAAGGAAACTTTGAAAAATCTCTAGCTAGAAAAAAAATTGTTCTCACTCTAATAGTATTGTACCATTATTATGATTATTATAGTGCTCATTTAATTTGTGGTATGTCTACTGTCTGTATTTCTGTGTATGTGAAAAATAGATAATCACTTACATTGTATACATAAGCCATTATAAAATAATGTCAGTACATAAAAGTACATAAAGAGACATACCGTGACTAAACACTGTGATTGTGGTACTCCACTCTAAGAGTGATAATTTTTTTATTAATCAAGATAGTCTTATAATTCTTTTTGGAAATTGTTCTTTATAACCATTCCCTCTAAATGCAAAATGTTTTTTTTTTTTAATCTTTAACCACAAAAAAGATATTTGTTATGTCTCTTGCGGGGCCCAGGTGGCAAATAGGCCCGCAGCAGAGCCTAGCTTGTCGTAAGAGGCGACTAAGGGTCTTGGGATTCTGACGTCGGGTCAGTGCTCAGCCCACAGAGCGACCAAGTGTGTACCCTAGGTGGCTGAATAGGGTAGCCCTCGTCCGCGGGGGTTGTCGGGTCTATAATACGGAAACCCTGACCGCCGACCATAGTGGGCCAACGTGTGTGAAGAGTGCCACGCTTCATGCACGTAAAAGACCCCTTTGTGGACTGCCAAGTAGTGCACCACATAGGCTAAATTTTCCGCCCCTACCCACCTCTCCCCTTGTCCTGTGGTTCTTCAAAATTTACCGGTCCTTTGTGTCCCACCCCATTCCCATATTTCATTTATCATCATCATTTCATGTTCATTTTATCATCGTTTTCATGTTCATCGCCTGTAAATAACCTATATAGCGTTGCACAGGCGTAAAACACCAACTCACTCACTCACTCTAAGAGTGGAGTACCACTATCATGGTGTTCAGTCACGGTATGTCTCTTGGTGTACTATAGATTCTCATCCAAATTTCTTGAAAATATGGGGCAGGCAAATTTTATTTTTGATTTTTTAACCTTTTTGATAAAATATCCTTTTATTTTAAAGAAAAAAGTCCAAATATGGACATAATTTGCCATAAAATCAAAATAATTTTTTTAAGGTGGCTGAGAAAATCCTTGTGGGGAGGGGATTAGATTCTAGGATATTTTTTTATTTGGCCTTATAAAAATAAATGCAAATGGATTCTGCATTGTTACAGTATTTTCTTTTTTTTTTTGGTTAGAATAATGTATTTACCACTGTGGGGACTGCTCATTGGGGGTACCATGAATCAAGTAATCAGCATTTTTTTGCCAATGTAATCAAATAATCATATATTTTTAGAAATGTAATCAAAAACTGTTTCCCAATGGGAATCAAGTAATCAAAAATTCAAACCTTGGTAATCAAATAATCATTAAATATTTGCTCTTGTAATCAAGTAATCACCTTTAAAATGGCCTGGGAATCATGTAATAAAAAAACCCATGAGAAGGCAAACTGTGCCATGGAAAAGATTCCAAATTAATGTAATCAGTATATTTGAAACTATCAAATGCACTGGCACAAACTTACAAATTAGATACATTGAAAATAAAATTGTAAAAAAAAACTTTATTTGTAGATGTTGTAAATAAAAAGATGAAGAAAACCTTACTCTGAATTGATAAAAGTTTACACACAGAACTTATGTAATGCATGTACATTGTAGCACTTTTATATTCTCATAATTAAACAGTGAAGACTGTATGCGTATACAGTATCGTTATTATTTAAAGTTTTGTTCAATTTCAGAGGACAAAGCTAATGATTTATTAGGTTCAGCATTAGTAGAAATTTTATTAGAAGTTTCCACAAAGTCAGGAGTGTTTTCTATCATTTCCATCGAGGATGAAGAGAAGGATGTATCTACTGAGGAGAATGGGTCCTGTAGTACCTCAGAAGGGAAAGAGGAATCCTCCGAGACTTCAGCAAAAAGACAGAAATTAGATGAAGATCTGTTCCACACAAGAATTAGGTATATGTGTAATTTGATTATAGCAGTGTATAGTATATGTAGTAAATGTACAATATTTAGAAAAGAATAAGTTTCAATACAGGTGTACTTACTTTTCCACTTTACACTTTGAGCTGCATGAGGCTGTAATCAGGGATCTTTATCATATACCATTTGAAAAATTACTTTCTAAATTTTTATAATTGTAGTGGTTGCACGACCTTGCCTGTCAGTATTTTCATTTCAGTATATAAAAAATATATATATATATCATTACTGTTTTCACCTGTTTGGTATCTTTTGATTTTTTCAAAAAGTTTAATCTTCAACTCAACTTACTAGGCAGTTTTGTTTAATATATAATGATTGAATTTATACAAGAATCTCATTCAGCGGGTAGTGGGTAGCCATAATGAAAGCTTAAGAATGTGTCTCATTCATTTCTTTTATGTTACATATCTGTACAAAAATAAAATGTTTGAACATTACTTGAAACTGAATTTAAGCATGTAATTAATTTGATAATTATATGTTCAGCATGTTGGTCCTTTTTTCAGATGTGCAAAGTGTGAGAATGAAGAAGACCTAAGAACCTATGTCAAGTCTAAAATCTCCATGTTTAAAGATACATTTGGTGTTGTGTTGTATTTATATTCCATTATACTCACAAAAGTAAGTTCGTTTTATTGAGTACAAAAAAAACATATATAAACTATTATTTTTCCTTGAAATAATTGTGAAAATTGTAGCAAATTATCTCCCCCTTGTTTAAATATAGTTTTTCTAAGTTATAATTACAACTGATAACTTCATACAAATCTCCCCCTTGTTTAAATATAGTTTTTCTAAGTTATAATTACAACTGATAACTTCATACAGTCTTTTCAAGTAATTCTTCCATCATAATTTTGTAAATAAAATCTATATTCTGTTTGTTTGTTGTAAAAACGTACCATATTTTATGTTACAGTCATTTTCTTAATTTAGGCATTTTGTTAAATGACTGAAAGTTTTAGGCATTTTACAAAATGGCGACCGATTTTAGGCATTCTATAAAATGACTAAAATCTTCAGTCATTCAACAAAATGCCTGGAAAAATAATGAAAATTTTAATAAAATGCCTGAAATAAGTAAACAACTTCTTAATACCAATTAAGGTGGAATGTTAAATAAAAAGACCTTGTCCATAAAATAAGATTTTTAGCTTTAAAATGTATTGCTAATATAAGGTTTAAAAAAATAGCCATAGCAACCCCAATTTCTCTAAATCCCTCATCTGGTCCTTACGCTATAAGGGTCTCTCATATGAGAAATTAAACCTATAAGGGATCATCTGACAACTTTGACCCAAAGGAGACTTTTGTAGAGCATAATGGGATAAGGGTTAAGCTTTTCTTTATCTACCCTTCTTTCTATAGGGCAAAAAAAAGAATAAAGCCTCTTTGTACCTTTTACTCCTATAAAAGGATCATCTGAAAACTTCTATCATTAACGATTTTAGTAGAGGCTAAAGGTTTAATATACAAATGACAACAAAGTTCCTGACAATAAATTTTGCTTCGCCTGACGCGCGTTTCGTCTATTCAAGACTCATCAGAGGCGCTCTATCAAAAATATTGAAAATGCCAAACACTACATGATTGTGAAGAGCATAAAACAGTAAAACCAAAAATACGAAACTGGGGAATCAAATTATTACTAAGATAATCATTCTATGTCTGGGGTAGGAAGAATATTAGGGTTTAGATAATTTTGAAATTTAAACGGAAAATTTAAAGCTTTGATGTGTTCTCCAACACAAAAGTGTTGGTGTCGGGGCGGGCTAACCTTGGGGAATTAAAACTCCACCAGCAAGTATTTTAACCTGCGGTCCAGGTGAGCTAATAAAAAGAAAAAATACCGTTGGAAATATAGTTTTAATCCATGGCATTCTCTTTTGTTGCTTTCTTTACTTTTTGAATGATCTTACAAAATGTAATAGAACTTGGTATGCAAGAAGTATAACATATGTAGCGGCCGTCGGTGTATGTTATCACAAATTTTTATCATTATTTCTATAAAATTGACGAGCAGACGGTTAATTTTTATAGTCCAATAGAGATTTCTCAACTTCATACGGTTGCTACCGTTCAACGAAAGGGGAGCGGTTATTGGTCATGTAGTTAATTTAAGACGAAAACAAGCTTATTTTGCACGAGTTTCAAGTTGTAAAGTTAAAATTAAATAAGTATTTTAGTTTATTTATGGAGTTCTCGTTTAATCGTTGTCAAAAATGTGTAATTTAATAGAAAATGATCTCAAATGCATGTTCGGTCTTTAGTTAAATCAACGAATCGTTCTTAGGAAAGTAACCATTGAGTTACGGTTGTGTTACGTACCACAGTGACTATTGAACTCCTCTCAGGGATTATCTTTGCTGAAAAATTATAATCCCCCTAGCGGCCAGGTAAAATACCACACAAGAAAAAAAAATTAAATCATTGAGTAAGATGTAATTTTAAGGGGGGGGGCATAGATTTTTTTGTTTGAATTATTTTTGCGCAGCGCGCCAAAAAATATTGATAATACTATAAATGTGTTGCGTCCGTCCGTTTGTGTGTTCTGTCGTACCATTATTTTGTAACAGATTTCTCGGCTACTATCATTTGTAGGCTTTTAATATTTGGTAAGAAGCTTCAGGTAGGGGTTCATATGGTGGGATGCATTTTCAGGTCTGTTGCTTATGGGCTTCCCATTTTTAATGAGCCGACTTTGATCTTTTTGTGCTCGGCGGAGGACGCCAGGGATTGTGATCTTGGTCAGTGAGCAGAAATTCTTCAGAATGTGGTTTCTCTCTAACCGCTAAAATCTTTTTATCTTTCCTTCTGGCTTTCAATATTTTTCGTCAACTCTGTAAACCAAATTGGAAATAATGCCATACAGTGGAAGCACAGGAAATTAGTTACAAAAATTGTGAACGAACAGATAGAGAGACAGACGAACGAACGCACATGTTATAAGAAACATTTCCCATTATTTTAGAAGTGGGTGTGGATTTGATAGTTATTTGTTATTATAATAAATTTCTTAGAAGAGTAGCTAAAGAGGAAAGAAAATCTACAAAAATAGGCCAACTTTTAAGATGACTGAAAAAAAAACTACAAAACAGATATTTACTAAGTCAAAAAATAAATGGTAAATCAATTAACCCCAAAAGCCATATTATCATATAGCCACGATTGAAATTGAATTGAGGGGGTATTTTGAGGATCGAATTGGTGTTCGTCAGTCTATCGATTATATGTACCTCAGGGTACTATTTTAACAGATTTTCACACTATTACACTATCTTTTTGACATGCTGTATATGTGCACCTCTCTACTTTATCTGAACACTTTATAGTTTTAATTTTCATTCCCTAGTATTTATTTCATAAATTAAAAACTAAAGTACATGTACAATATTACATTCATATATAATTGACTTAAAAGGGTCAATTATATTTATACCACGGAGTTATTTTAAAAGATATAGCAAATAAGTCCATGCATGCTTAAAAGCCGCCTCACACTTAACCGAAAAAAGTGCGACGAAGGGTAACGAATGGGAAAATTGACAAAATAGGTGCGAATAAAACGAATTCAAATAAAATTTCCTCCGAATCATCCGATTATTAACTATTGTTAACTATGAACAGTCAGCGAAGAATTAATATGACTTACGATGGGTCACGATTTTTTGGATGGCCACATTGAGTAAATTATAGCCGAAGATAAGCGAAGAGTTGATATGACCCGATAACACGAACAGATAATGAACGACGGTTTACTATGGCGTGCGATTCGAAACGAAGGCGAACGAAAATATCGGGCGCATCAGGAAATAATTCGACAGCCACAATCTCCTCCTGCATCTCCAAGGTCTCCAACGCCACCACCTATCTTGCAGCAGGAAGATGATACAGCAAGTGTTGATGACACTGCTTATATTATGATATTTGACTTCAAAGCTTGGGAAAAAGGTGCTTTACATAATTTTAATAAAAGGTTATTACATTTTTTTCGCCAAACCCAAGACAGCAGCGTAAAATAATGAGGGTCATCATGGGGGGTACTTGGGAATCAAATAATCATTATTTTTTTTTGCACTGGTAATCATTAATTATGTAGTGAAAATCACGTTATTTTCACAAATTCTACAACGAAATGGTAATCAAATAATCAAAAAGAAGGGGGTATGGTAATTAAATAATCACCCTAAAAATGGTCTAGTAATCACATAATCAAGAACCCCATGATGATCCTCAAAAATATTTATTAGGGCCCCGGATTGAAGATGCGCAAGCCCTTTCCTTTTAACTTTGTTCGTCCGTCCATATCTGTCTGTCCGTCCACAATGTCTTGTGAACACTTAAACTTAAAACTATAAGGCGTAGAGATCTGAAACTTTACATTTGATTCAGGACTTAATTCTTTATTTAACCAATATATATGGCATGCCATATTTATATTTATTCCTCTTTAAAGATATCTCATAAAATTAATAAGATATCTCGTATACTTTATAAGATATCTTATTGAATATATAAGATATCTCATATAAATGGGAGTTTAAAAGATATCTAATAAAACATATGAGATATCTTATAAAAAATTAAAGATATCCTATAAAATATGTAAGATATCTTATAAAACAAATAAAATATCTCATAATGTCTATAAGATATCTTATAAAACGAATAAGATATCTTATAAAGTTTATAAGATATCTCATAAAGTTTATTAGATATCTTATATATTTTATGAGATATCTTATAAGTGAGTTTTTTATAAGATATCTCATAAAGGTTATGAGATATCTTATAAACTGTATCAGATATCTTATAAACCTTGTTTTAAGAATATATCTCATTTTCTTTTAAAGATATCTTATATAGTACATAAGATATCTTATAAAATTTATAAGATATCTTATAAAATTTATAAGATATCTCATAAATTTTATACGATACCTTATAAAATATATAAGAAATCTTATAAAATATTTTTATAAGATATCTCATAAAGTTTATTAGACATATTATAAAGTTTATGAGATATCTTATAAAGTATATGAGATATCTTATAAAGTTTATTAGACATATTATAAAGTTTATGAGATATCTTATAAAGTATATGAGATATCTGATAAAGTATATGAGATATCTTATAAACTTTATGAGTTATCTATAAAGAAGAATAAATGTAAAAACGGCTTGCCGTAAATATTGGCCTGACAATTCGCTCATGTATGAATCTATCAGCTATCCATAGTTAGTTATAGTATATCATAGTCTTGCGTTCGTTTCTGTCTCGTTATTCAAATTAAGTTAACGCTTATCTTCGTTACCCTTCGCAATAAGACTCTAAGCGAATTTACGTTTTCCAACGCAAGTCTTCGTTTCTATACGCTATTCATATTTTATCATGGTACTGATTCGTCGGGATCAGACTGGCGCGATGAAGGACGATGCATGACGAATGATAAAAAAATGATAAACGAACAATTAATAAGAGGTGCGATTTCAAAAAGATGATAGACAAATTTTAAATTCGTCGGGAAATTTTGAACATGTTCAAAATTAACCGACGAATTTGAAGAATCGCAACTGTTAGTTCCGAAGGCTTACGAAACCGAAAACGAAGGGTAGCTATGGTTTACTATCAATTACGATTACAAACTATTTTTAAAAAACTGCTATTCGCCGGTCATCGCAACCCTTATTTTATGCAATTCGGTCAAGTGTAAGGGGGCCTATACCCTTGAATTAATCGTCACGAGTCTATTTCCTCGACTTTTTTCTATTTAAATGAAACCATTTTTAGTTTCAAATTTTTACTGTCTTGGACAATTCTGAGACAATTCGATATTATTTTCTCATGACAATTTGATGATTTAGCATCAATATATAGTTAAATGAAAGCAGTAAACGAGTTATCGACAGAATTGAATATTAGTTCATCAATAATTTCTCCCGAAAACGTGTTACGGTTACAATACGTAGCAACCGTGCTTGATACGTAGCAAGTCAAGAAATCTCTAGTAGCAGAACGCATGGGGTATGTGAGAGTGCTCACAAAGGTTCTTATATTCATATATATGTTTAATGTCGTCAAAATTTTGTGTTTTTGTGTTTTTTGGTCACAGATCCTACTGTTAAGATTTATATGACAATAAAATTTGATTGATCGTAATGTCCCTTTTCAATTTCTTTGTTGTTGTTGTAGCTAGTATCTGAAATTTCTAAAAGTTTCTAAAACTCCAGATTTGAACATGTTCTCAATGAATAAAACAAGTTTCAAACGCTCTTGTAAGTTATGTGTATAGGATTGCAAATACCCATACAACAATTTCTTATTTTATACAATTTAGGCATTTTCTTTAATTTTGTTAAAAAATTCCAGGCATTTTGTAAAATGCCTTAATATTTTCAGGCATTTTATATAATGCCGATAGGACTTAGTCATTTCATAAAATGCCTAAAATATCAGGCATTTTACAATATGCCTGAATTAAGAAAATGACTGTAACATATACATGTATTTGGTATGAACTAAAATACATGTAATTGTTTATACATGTACATGTACATCAAAGTTTTAGTAAATTATCTCTTCCTTTTTAAGATGTGTTTGCCATTCTTGGGTTTTGTTTTTTTTCAAAACAAATCTTCACTAAATGGTGAAATTTAGTGCAAACAAATATCAGTAATTTGATTTACACAAACATACATACATGTATGTTTCTTGACTTGGTAAAACATGCCATTAATTTTTTTTGGTGTCGGTTCTAATTATAGGGTTGGGGTTGGAAACAAATTTTTTGACAACTTTCCAAAATAATGTATTATTAAGTTTCCTCTTGAACACCATCACCCATCTTTAAATATATATAATGTATTCTACCCCCCCTACATTTCATTCTGGAATTGCTCTACATGTACTTTCTTACTTTTGGTTAGACATGATATATCTTTTCTTTTTTTCATTAACAGTAACTTATTAATCTTTTAACAGGGAATAGAACAAATAAAGAATGAAGTAGAAGATCCCGGTGAACAGCTGATTGACAGCATACATGGGCATGGGAGGTAACTCATTCTAAATATAGACTGGGGAATAACATCTTAAAAATAGCATAGGCATTCCTATGAATAAATATAGAAAGGTTTTGTTTAAGTTTTGAAATTTTCAGTAAAAATCTTTACACTTCTTTCTTCAGGAGTTTGAATGTAGTGTGGAAAAAAGAAGCAGAAAAAAATAATTTATATGTATATTTATAAAAAATTTTCTGTTAAAAAATCTACAATAGCCCCAGATAAAAATTGAATTTTTCAAAGATCTTTCTTTGTCATGAAAATGGATGTGAATATTATTTCACTAACATTAGAAATGTTTTGCTTTATCTTTCAGTCAGAGTTTGATAAACTTATTACTGAGTGGGAAAGCTGTTACAAATGTATGGGACAATGACAAAGATGTTTGTGGATTAAGTAAGTCAAAGATTAAGATTTTAAATTTTTCTCTTGTCTGCAACATGTGCAAAGTGAAGTGAGACATACTGTAGATGTTACTTTACTGGTGGCAATGTGATTTTTAAATGCTTAATGTCCCTTAAGATGAGCTTGATTTTGCTGTTCAGTATCATGATCTTTGATAATTTACAATACATAAAATAGCTATCTAAAATTTTATGAGCACCTCCATATTTCAAGAATTATATAAAGTCCTAGGTTTATGAAACTGTATACATGTATGCATATGCCCCAGTAGTAGATAAGCATAGTTGCATGCCCATCCTTTAGCCTTGACCTTGATTTTCCGTTTGAGTGACTTTAACAGCTTTTGATAATAGCAATGTTAAAGTTGTATAAGCACCTCCATATTACTATAAATTCAACGATTTTTTTTAAGAAATAGACAAACATAAACAGGTTTATTGCTGCTTTAATACAACCTGAAGAAATTCTACTTTATGTAACTCATCAGGGATGTTTTATAAATTATTTATTGCTAAGACACAAAATAGCAGATAGAAGAAGGGTTCCCAGAGGATTATAGGGACTTACCACTGGAGTTGCGCCCATTTCATCGTTTTTCTGCTAGTCTATGTTCTGTTGATGGCGTGGTTCTCTTTGGACAGTGTATAGTTATCCCACCTGCCTTACGTAAACCAGTGCTCAACACACTTCATGCAGCACACCAGGGAGTTTCTTCTATGCGTGCCAGAGCCATGGATTCAGTGTATTGGCCAGATATCACAGTGGATATTGCCAGAACAAGGGACCAGTGTGGACATTGTCACCAGATGGCAAAGTCAAACCCCATGCAGCCACCTACTGATATAGTTCCGCCTGAATATCCTTTCCAGAAGATTTGCAGTGACTACTTCACCTACAACAGCAAGGATAGGTACTCCAACTGGCCCATGGTATACAAATCTGAGTCTGGAGCAGATGGACTGGTGAAGCGCCTTCGTGAGACGTTTGTCACATTTGGTATTCCAGAGGAATTAACATCAGATGGAGGTCCCCAATATACAGCTGGTAAAACACAGGAATTCCTGAAAGCCTGGGGTGTAAGACATAGAATCTCATCAGTTGCAAATCCACATGCCAACTGCAGAGCAGAAGTTGCTGTAAAGACAGTTAAATGTATGCTTGCGGACAACAAAACTGCCAATGGTTCTTTAGACGTGGATACGTTTCAGAGAGCTTTACTTATATACAGAAACTCCATCGATCCAGAGACAAAGGCATCCCCAGCCTTGATCCTGTTTGGTCGTCCAATCGTCATGGGTAGATATTCGCCTCACAACACATGGAAGGAACTGATGTCGAGTAGAGAGGTAGCTCTTGCCAAACGCCACTCAAAAGAGCATGAAAGATGGAATGAGCATACCCATCAGCTACCACCACTGCAGGTTGGAGACCATGTGTATATCCAAAATTTAATGGGCAATCACCCAAGGAGATGGGAACGCACTGAAGTTGTTGTTGAGGTTCGCCAATACCACCAGTATGTTGTACGTGTAGATGGCACAGGAAGGGTTACCCTAAGGAATCGCCAACATCTGAGAAAATTTACCCCGTTTTACAGCAATTCACCCAGTGCCATTGAAATGATGACGAGACTGCCACAGCCTTCAGAAAAGACTGTTACAGATTGTTCATCCTCAACTCCGAAAAAATTGACTCTAAATCCTACATTGACTTGTAGCACACCACAACCTTCGCATGTGACTCCTGCTATCCTTGGTTCACCTGCTGCTTCTGGAGAGGTCTCACCTGCAGTCTTGACTCCTAAATCAACAGCTAAGTCATGTTTATCACCAAGACGACTCTTAAGAGACAAGGAAGAAGTTGCTCCTCCGACAGAACATGAAGACAAACCGAAGATTACAGGTTTACCCCGCGCTCTTGCTCGTCTTCAGCTGTACAATTCAACTGGAAAGAAAGAGTTGTTGACAACTGGAAGACCATGCCGCAATACTAGAAAGGATTCTGTAGAGCATAACTGATTAATGGACAGTTCTATTGACCTTTAATTACTAGTGACTGATGAACAATTGTAATGTGAAACATTCTGTGATTTTATATCTAATTTATATAGACACTCAAAGTTTTATTAGTGCCTAAAAAACTTGTCCCCCGGGGAGGAGATAACTAATCATTTAATTAATGTATATTATTTCTATATGTTTCAGGTATCAGTCATCCTTAGTTAATTAAAGATTTATTCAATGGATGATGGTTATCATTTAAGTAGCTATTAAGGGGATACAGAACACTTAAGGGAGATAACTCTTACATATCAATTGAACGTTTAAGCCAGGCACATTTATTGAAATGAATCAAGCTTCTTGGTGATCAAAATATGAAATGCTGAAACTCCATTATATTCAACAAAATTTTAGTAAGAAACCTATGGTTTGATATTCTTGAGATTTTGGAATTGAATTTATTTTACTTATGTTCATATTTTTGCAGAATCTTTGGAAAATTTAACAAAACAATTCTATTTTAGCCGTAGTGTTGGGCACTCAATTAAGTGGTAAAAATGTGTGTTGATTGAATAAGTTAATGGGTTAGATAAATATTAGAGTAAGATAACTTTAAAACCATGAATGTGAAAAAAAAAACAACAATATTTAATACACAAACACATATATTTGATTTATTTTTGTTGTAGAATTACGAGGGATACCACGACAGTCTACCATTGGTTTTCTTACATTAATGGAATACCTTAGATATTGTGAGGTAAGACAGTTATGAGTGTATAGAAATGTCTACAGTATATAAAAGGTAACTTGTCCAAAGGTCAAGTATTGTTTTCTATTGTAAAGACATTTCCAGTTACAGTCAAACCTATATAAAAAAGTTAGCCATTGGATGTCAAAATCATGCCCTTTATTAATGTAGCCGGGCTCATGTATCGATGATCCTTCGGGCGAATAAAAACTATAACCAATATCTCAAGGTTTTGGATTCTTTATTTAGTCGAATCAATGATAAGAAAATCCCTATAAAAATATAAATATCATGAGTATGGCTCAAAGAGGAATAACTCTAGCTTAATCATAAATACTACAATAATTGCCATACGGAAAATCAATAAAATTAAATATACCAATAAGTACTATATGATCGCATGTACACGTATTCCACAAGAAGCTTGCAAAAATAAACTGGTGTCTTATAAAGAACAGACATTTGTATATCTCTTATGACAAACATAACAGATTCTTTTATACTATATTTAGAGCTTGAAAAATACTCTAATTCCGAACATAAAAAAATAGCAAACTTGTGTTAAATAAGCAAACAAACAAAGCAAACAGAAATATTAATTAAAACATAAAAACAATATAGACCTTACCTCACATGTAGGTGTAAAGGTTACCCGCTGGGTTTAAATAACAGTACAAGGTCTTCACATCTTAAATCTGAATATAAAAATTAGGGTTTATAAGTCATGAGTTCTCATGACAAACTCATATCTCAAAAATACCTATCAAGCAAATATATATATATAAAAACTTCTATTTACTCTATGAACCATATTATTTATTTCAAAGTTAAAATAGTAACTCTCATATGCATTCTGAACTTGGTACTTCATATCTGGTTGATTTTTTTTTATCTTTATACTGTTTTTAATAAAAGTTTAGATTTGTTTTACATAATAAAGTTTATTCCATGTTTATAGTTTTTTATGTGTTTTACTGTATATTACACATCCATACAGATCTCATACTGCAGGGAAATAAGTATTGGCAAAGACAATTAATAATGATTAGTATAAGAATAAAACTGACCTTCCAATGAAATATAAATCTCCAAGAATGTAGAATAGTATAAATAGTCCAAATGTCCAAAAGGTGTGAAAAATATAGAAATGGAAATTAAACAAATATGGCAACTGGAAATTAAACTGTAATGTCTTCAAAAGGTGAAATCAAAGAGAACTTGAAAAACAAGTTTTCCCACCAAAGTATATCACATGACCAAAAACAACCAATAAAAGATCAAAGGAAAATACCTGAACTAATTAACATACTACCTAGAAATCTCAGGTACAAAATCAAAGTACCATCAGCACTGTGACATATGAGTACAAAAATAATAAAACATCTAAATTCAATAAATTTGCAAACATACTTTATTATAGCATATTAATAACCATAATAACAATCCAAAATATAAAAATACATAAAAATCACCCTACTACATACTCCCCCTGGCTGGAAAATGCCGTCCCGGCATACTTAACTATCTCCACTTCCAAGAATACCGAGCACAGTCTTTCCAGTCTCCTGATGTAAACCTTTCAGCAAATCTGTGGACGTTGACAACGACACTAAACAATGGATCCTTCTTTCCCAATCCGACTGTAAGCTCATGGAGGTTTCATATTCCCCAGACCTGAACCAAGCTGGAGGCCTTCGTTCTCTGGAAGAGCGGCGAACTTCTGGAACTGGTTCTCTGTCTCCATCTGAACTCTCTTCACTTAACTGATCTGCTAACATGTCTGGTTCTGATGGAACATCATCTACTAAAGATTCCTGTTCTACAACATCATCTTCATCGACGGCTGTAGAATGATGAGCGTCCTCATCTTCTGGTTCTTCTGTTATTCCTACATCTTGGACATGGAACGCATCTGTGATGGTTGTATCACTAAGCACAGGTCCTTGATGAGGTATAGGTATCAGCCCATACTCAGATTCCTCATCTGAAGAGTCTTCTGACAAGGTCTCTGCTGATGGCATCTCCAATTCCTTCTTCCTCCTAGCTGCTGGTGTTGGTCTTAGTACTGGTGTTTTTCTTACTGCTGGTGTTGGTCTTTTCCTTGGTGTCACTATGAGTTTTTCTTCTATATATCCAATTGGTAATAACAGATTCCTGTGTAAAGTTCTTATCCTTCCTTCTCCATCTTCTCTTTTCACAACATACACTGGTATATCCTGATTTGGCTGTTTCAAAACCTTATATGGCTCTTGTTCCCATCTATCTGCTATCTTGTGTTTTCCATCAAATGCTACTATCCTGACTAATACCCTATCTCCTGGTTTTATAACTGCTCCTCTGATTTTGATGTCATATCCTTCTTTCTGTCTCTGTCTAGCTTTCTCTGAATTCTCCTTGGCTAGTTGGTACGCCTGCTCAATCCTCTGTCTAAGTCCTGTAATATACCTTGTACTTGGCTGATCTTTCTCCCCTAGTCCAAGTGTCACATCTATAGGTAATCTGGGGTTTCTTCCAAACATCAATAAGTAAGGTGTTTGCCCTGTTGACTCATGCCTGGTGCAATTATAAGCATGTACCATTGGTCCTATAAAAGCTTTCCAATTCTGCTTCTGGTGGCTTTCAAGTGATCCTAACATATTCAGCAATGTCCTGTTCATTCGTTCACACATACCATTACCCATCGGATGATAGCTGGTAGTCCTAGACTTCTTTATACCTGTTATCTGACAAAGTTCCTTGATAATCTGGCTCTCAAAATTAGCCCCCTGGTCTGAATGAATCCTCTCTGGAAGTCCATAATGTACTATGAAGTGATGGTATAAAGCTTCAGCTGTTGTTCTTGCTAGCTGGTTTCTGGTGGGTATGGCTTGGGCGTACCTGGTGAAATGGTCGCATATAACTAGTATGTGCTGAAATCCTCCCTTGGATGTTTCTAGGGTCAGATAGTCCATGCATACAAGTTCCAAGGGTGATGATGTAACTATGGGTACTAATGGTGCTCTCTGATTCAATGGTGTTTTTCTCCTCAGACATCTTCCACATTTCTCTATCCATTCCTCTATGTCTCTATACATCCCTGGCCAATAAAACCTGTCTCTAATCAGTGATGATGTTCTGTCTCTACCTTGATGGCCCATGTCATCATGTAATGCTTGCAATACTGTCTGGATGTGAACTGATGGCAATAAAAGTTGATGTTTATCCTCCTCCTCTATGGTCGTCTTCCTATATACTATACCTTCTATGATTACCAATCTGTTGAACTCTCTGCTGAATGGGTTTCCTCCTGTCTCCTTCCTTGTTGGTGTCTTTTCCTGTTCCAAATACTCTCTAACCTGTCTAATATACTTATCCTGTGTCTGTGCATCTCTCCAATCTACCATGTTGGTTAAATCTGTTGCTGTCATATCCTGCTCTAAATCTAAAACTTCTGGTGATACTGCCAAGCTCTCTACATAGGGTTGTTGTACTGTTGAACAAATAGCCTGCACTGCCTCGCTCGTGATGGTCTCTGGCAATCTACTCAGGGCATCGGCATCTGCGTTACTTTTACCTGGCCTGTACTTGATCTCGAAGTGAAATGCTGATAGTGCTGCTAGCCAACGATGGCCTGTGGCATCCAACTTTGCTGTTGTCAATACGTATGTTACCGGATTGTTGTCGGTCAGCACAGTAAACATCTTTCCATCCATAAGGTAGTCTTTGAATTTGTCGCATATGGCCCACTTTAAAGCTAAGAATTCTCGCTTGTGTGGCGGGTAGTTCTTCTCCGCTCTGTTCAACCCACGGCTGGCATAGCTGATAACTCTTTTGACTCCATCCTGCTCTTGGTAAAGAACTGCTCCCAAGGCATCGCCTGAAGCATCTGTATGCAACTCGTATTGTAGGGCATAGTCAGGATAGGCAAGTATGGGTGATGTTGTTAACCTCTCTTTAAGATGTTCAAAAGCCTTGTCTTGTGCTTCTCCCCATTTCCACTCTTTCTTCTGTGTCTTGGTCTTATTCTTTTGGTGTTTCTTCTTTGGTACTGGCATTAAGTCTGTAAGTGGACGGCTCACCTTGCTAAAGTTCTTGATAAAGCGGCGGTAGTATCCAACTAGTCCCAAAAATCTCCTGACATCTTCTGGTGTTTCAGGTTTCGGCCAATTCACAATCTTCTCTGTCTTACTAGGGTCGATCTCTATTCCTTGTTCTGACACCACGTGACCAACAAACTTCACTTTCCTCTTGAAGAACTCACATTTCTTTGGTGATAATTTCAGGTTGGCACTCCTCATCCTGTCAAATACTAACTGTAAATTCTTTAAGTGGTCTTCATAATCCTTTCCAAAAATGATAACATCATCTATAAAAACACAACATATTCTAAGGTTAAGATCTTGTAAAACTGTTTCCATGAGACGTTGAAATGTTGCAGGGGCATTGGTGAGTCCAAATGGCATCCTATTAAACTCAAAAAATCCTAAAGGTCCTACGCAAAAGGCACTTCTCTCCTTATGGCTCTCCAAAATCTCTACCTGATGGTATCCTGACTTAAGATCTATGGTGGAAAAGAAACTGTTACCTGCTAGACAATCCAAAAGCTCTTCAATTCTGGGTAACGCATAACTGTCTTTCTTCGTAAGATTGTTGAGCATTCTATAATCCACGCACATTCTGAGGCTATTATCACGTTTCTTCACTAAGACTACATTTGAGGCATAGGGTGAATGGGATGGTCTAATCACACCTGCATCTAAAAGCTGTCTAAGATGGTCTCTCACTTCTTCATACATCGCTGGTGGTATTCTGCGGTATTTCTGCTTGAATGGTCTTTCATCTAACAAATCTATCCGGTGTTGAACCTCGTTGGTATGGCCTAAATCTCTGTCTCCTCTAGAAAATATATCATGGTATCTTAAAATCAAATCCTCACCTCTGCTTAGTTCTTCTTCTGTCAAATCGCTCTTCATAATCTCCATCTTCTCCAACAATGATCTGTCTTCCTGATATGTCTCCTCTGGTTGCACTGGCTCAATACTTACTGGTTGTAACTCACATAAGATTCCCTTCGGTGGTATGGATACTGTCTGGTTGGTCATGTTGGCTAACTGTACCTTTACTCTTCCGTTGTCCTTATATCTATACTGGTGCACTCTTGGCTCTACATCTAGGTTGACTTCATAAGCTAAGGATGAAGGATGGTGTATAGATGGAGTGGTGTGGTAAATCATCTCTTTCTCACAATATCCCTGTATCTCCATTGTGGTGTTGGGTGGTATGATGATTCTCTCCTGCTGAGCATTCCTTATTACTGCTAGTCGGTTGTTGTTCTTCTTCAAAATTCGCTCCCTCATAGACACACATCGAAAGGTCGTGTACCACGGTGTTGTCAATCTGGCTGTTTGAAGATACCGTTCTCCATGGCTCTGCATTAAATCCTTTAGCATAACATCGAATACGTTGGTTCCAATCAAGACTGGCACATGGGTGTTGTATCTGCTGTCTGGAACTATCAGTGCTAAATATGGGTGGCTGGTGTCGTTGGCGTCTCCTGGTGTAGAAATACTTACCTGTACAATGCCATCGTATGGTAGCTGTGTCCCTCCAGCACATTCGATATCCAAAAGTTCATCTAAGTTCTGCAGCGTTAGCCTAAATAAATGTTGATCGTAAAAGGTCCTACTAATGGTGGTGACTGTGGATCCTGTATCCAGTAGAGCTGGTGTCTCTATTCCCTCTAGTAAAACAGTTGTCTCTGTTGGTTTTCCAAAAATTCCTGCTGGTATCTCCTTAACTCTGTTGTTCCTTACACTGGGACCGCTTATATTCTTCATCAAGCCTAGGGCTGGTCCCTCGTCATAGGCTTCTTCTCGTTTAAATGTCCTCTGTAATGGTCTAGTCTAACAGCACATCCTCTCTTGTAGTGACCATACTGTCCACACCTGTAGCATTTTGGTTCGTCGTATAAAGAAGTTGCTTGCTTTTCTTCAGGTGGTTGTTGTTGATTCGGTGTCTCTTGTTGTTGTTGATACCATTGTCTGTCCTGGTTGTTCTGTCTTGGGTATGATCTGTTGTTCCATCTTCTACCTCTATAACCTCCTCTACCTCTATACTGCTGGTACTGTTCATTCATAGAAGTAACTGTTTGAGTAAGTTGTTGTACCATTCCTCTTAACTCTTTAATCTCTGAGTCATCTTCTGGCTTTGACGCTGATTTGGATGTATTTGGCTTACTAGTCTTATCAGGTTTCTTTGGCATATGGTCCTTCTCTATCTGCCTCAAAGCAACTCTTAACTTGTTGAACTCTGGTATGGTGTCGTGCTTGTATCCACTAATGTCCTTCAGTTCTTGCCTCAATCCTGTCCATAACATGGAGTGTAACATTCTGTCAGCATCTTCAAATCGAACCATACCTCTTTCTAATCCTTTACCTAAAATGTCTTCCAACCTTGTACTCCAAGCTGTAACATCTTCGTTTTCCTTCTGTCTTGCGCTGTAGAATTCGGCCATGAGTTGTTCCCGGTTTTCCACATGTCCATACATGCTATCCAATGTCTCCAAAATCTTCTCAAGGGATGTGTTAAGTCCTTGGTACATGACAACTCTAGCAGCGGATCCTTGTAATGATCGACGAATGGCATATTCCTTCTGCTCTCTACTGTATGATGGATTACTCAACGTAAGATTCACCTCATACTTCCAAAGATCATATGGAGTCTCGTTCTTGTTGTCACCTCCAGAAAAACTTCGCACCTTCGGTGGATATGATGATGATGATGCGGCTGGTGAAGCTTGAGCTACATCTGGTGACGCTTGAGGTACTTCTGTTTTAATTAGAGGCCTGGTATCAGTATCTTGTACCCTTGCTCTGGCTCCGCCTACTGGTTCTGGTAAAGTCAAAGCATGAGGGGTCTGAGCTAACTTGTATGAAGCTATCCACTGTTGGAGTTCCTTCAAGTTATCTCCCTTTGGTTCTAATCCCATGGTCTTAAAGGATGACATCATCAAATCATACTGTTCTTTCTCTTTCTTCTGCTCCGCCTTCTTTGGACTAGACATGATGTACTACAGTATACTAAATAAATAAACTAAGTACAAATGTAAAAAATGTAAATCAAAATCACTAAGCGCAAATAACTGCTAAGGTGATGACTGAAATCTAAATAACTAATAAATAAGTCTAAAGTAATCTCAATCTAAAGTGTAAGTCAAAATCTAACTAAACTTCAGTAAAATAAAAGTAAAGTCAAATAAAGAAATACAAAGTAAATCAAATGATGAAAGTAAAGTAAACTGAAATCAAAATCTACAATATCAGTATACTAAAGTCACTCTGTCTATGCGACGCAATTGACAGGTGATCTAAAACTGTCAAAATCTGAAATAAATAAACTAAATAATGATAAATGCTGCAAAAATCACTATCTGAAAAATCAGACTATGACATCAAACATGTAGGCTGTAAACAAATCTGAAAAATCAGACTATGTCAACAAACTATCTACAAAGTCAACAAATAAATACAATCAAGACAATCAAATACACAAAATGACTCTGAAAATCAAAAATAAATCAAAGTCCTAAAGATATAATACAATGATATAAAATAAAGTACTAAGTCACAATGACAAATACACACAATATAAAATAATCAACTATAAAACATGCTATACGTACCGACTGTGTAAATTCAGCAAACTCTGTTCAACTTTCAACCTGAAAAATCTAACAAAATAGACAAGCTAATCTTTTACGTTAGCTGCCCAGGGTAAAGGCTGATCAACTATGCAACTATATAGGGTCTACCAACTAAACTAGGTACTACACCAACACACAATGAAAAACTACCAGATAAACCTCAACTATGTGTCAAATCAAAGTCCCAAAAGTAGACAAACTCACTACCTCAACTAGAGAATAAACAACCTTAGAACTAGCAGAGTATCTACAAAGTATGAAAGTCAAATGCTAGTAAGATATGGGATGGGATAGGTATATCAACGCATACTGACTACACTCGAACAGGTAGAATGTTTAAGTAGTTTAACTGAAATTTAAATAATATTTAAACCTATTTAAATTTGAAGTTTAACTTGTTTTAAACAAAAATGCACACAATGATATCACATTATATCAGACAAGACATATACATATACAAAGACACATTCTAAATACATGTAACAGAAGACATATACAAATAACATACACAATACACATAAACCTATCCTGCGACGTATAAAGTGTAAGTTTTTATCTGTATCCTAAACTAAATTAAACACCAAAGGTGTGTATGTAAATTTAGAAAATAAATAACAAAAATGTGACTAAAGTTTTATAAAGTAAGTCAAAATCACTTACTTTAACCTTACATGTAAGTCACAATACTATTTGTTTACATTTGAGGGGGTGTGTCTTCACTTCTGGTTCTGTGACCTTGACCTAAGGGGGGTCTGGTTTTTTTCAAAGTGTGACTTGAGTCTCAATTTGTAAAAGTTTCAATCAAAATCTCAGTAAACATGTCACACAACAATGCGATGCGGTGTATGTGAACAGTAAACTTGATCAGTAATGTATCAATGAAACAAAAGTAAATTTCAAAAATCGAATGTAAAAGTGACAAAATCGAGTTTCAAAATTGTAAAGTTTATCGTGTCAATTCTCTAAGTTTAAATGCTCGTATACAAATAAAACATGAATGACATAAATAGACAGTATACACAGTACAATACACAACATAAAAATGACCATATAACACTGATTTCACTCACATCCTATCCAGAATCTTTAAGAATCTTGAAGAGTTGAAGTGTAGAAAAACTGTCAAATCCAAGTACCGGAAGTAGATGAACGTCCTAGATAATGTACCAAATTAGTGAAGAACTGTCCTGGTCCCGTACGGGTAAATCAAAATCAAATCGCTAAATTCACGTTGGGCGCCATTTGTAGCCGGGCTCATGTATCGATGATCCTTCGGGCGAATAAAAACTATAACCAATATCTCAAGGTTTTGGATTCTTTATTTAGTCGAATCAATGATAAGAAAATCCCTATAAAAATATAAATATCATGAGTATGGCTCAAAGAGGAATAACTCTAGCTTAATCATAAATACTACAATAATTGCCATACGGAAAATCAATAAAATTAAATATACCAATAAGTACTATATGATCGCATGTACACGTATTCCACAAGAAGCTTGCAAAAATAAACTGGTGTCTTATAAAGAACAGACATTTGTATATCTCTTATGACAAACATAACAGATTCTTTTATACTATATTTAGAGCTTGAAAAATACTCTAATTCCGAACATAAAAAAATAGCAAACTTGTGTTAAATAAGCAAACAAACAAAGCAAACAGAAATATTAATTAAAACATAAAAACAATATAGACCTTACCTCACATGTAGGTGTAAAGGTTACCCGCTGGGTTTAAATAACAGTACAAGGTCTTCACATCTTAAATCTGAATATAAAAATTAGGGTTTATAAGTCATGAGTTCTCATGACAAACTCATATCTCAAAAATACCTATCAAG
Organism: Arcuatula senhousia; assembly: GCA_963971305.1. Classification (NCBI taxonomy): domain Eukaryota; kingdom Metazoa; phylum Mollusca; class Bivalvia; order Mytilida; family Mytilidae; genus Arcuatula; species Arcuatula senhousia. The sequence continues at coordinate 46,790,819 of OZ020315.1, read as the reverse complement.
CAAATATATATATATAAAAACTTCTATTTACTCTATGAACCATATTATTTATTTCAAAGTTAAAATAGTAACTCTCATATGCATTCTGAACTTGGTACTTCATATCTGGTTGATTTTTTTTTATCTTTATACTGTTTTTAATAAAAGTTTAGATTTGTTTTACATAATAAAGTTTATTCCATGTTTATAGTTTTTTATGTGTTTTACTGTATATTACACATCCATACAGATCTCATACTGCAGGGAAATAAGTATTGGCAAAGACAATTAATAATGATTAGTATAAGAATAAAACTGACCTTCCAATGAAATATAAATCTCCAAGAATGTAGAATAGTATAAATAGTCCAAATGTCCAAAAGGTGTGAAAAATATAGAAATGGAAATTAAACAAATATGGCAACTGGAAATTAAACTGTAATGTCTTCAAAAGGTGAAATCAAAGAGAACTTGAAAAACAAGTTTTCCCACCAAAGTATATCACATGACCAAAAACAACCAATAAAAGATCAAAGGAAAATACCTGAACTAATTAACATACTACCTAGAAATCTCAGGTACAAAATCAAAGTACCATCAGCACTGTGACATATGAGTACAAAAATAATAAAACATCTAAATTCAATAAATTTGCAAACATACTTTATTATAGCATATTAATAACCATAATAACAATCCAAAATATAAAAATACATAAAAATCACCCTACTACATTAATAGCAGGTGCCCTTTATTTAAAGATTCATTTTGGTTGAGTATCAACAATTGAATTGTGGAAAAGGTTTAAAAAGAACAGTTCAAAATGCCATAATTTCATAATGTATAAACACAATTTTTCTGTAAAACATATATTGTTGAAGCTGACATTATTTCTATTTAGATATACAAAAATATTTTGAGTCATGGGATAAGTTTTCATTTCAGATAATGATGAAAGTTGACCATTAATGCATATAAATGTGGAAAATCTTTAATGGATGATGTTGCTTTGTTATTGTCAAACTTTAAGTGGATATTTATTTATTTTCTGTATTTATTTTGCTTAATAAATTTATTTCAGGTAGGGTGGTATTTAAAGAATCCCAGATTTCCTATCTGGTTGTTAGGCAGTGAAACTCACCTTACAGTATTATATGCTAAGGTATATATAAAGGAATACTGCTTTCTGAAATGAGCCCGATATGTGACCTTTATGGTAACATGAAATTCCAATAGACAATTTTCAAGCAAAGTTCACTATACTACATACTGTTGTTTCATTATTATTAAAATTTTGTATGAAGAGTATAGATCAATTTAACCAAAATATTCCTTATTGGAACCCATATTACTGTGGTTTCATTATTATTCGTGAGGTATCCATTTTTGTGGTTTTTGTGGGTGGTCTTGACCCAAGAAAATTGATACCCCACAAAAAAGAAATTTAACATTGTTCTGTATGCTGTAGACCTCAGACCCAAAAATTTCAGAATCCACGAAATGATCCTTTTTCATCAAATCACGAAAATTGGTACGCACAAAATAAATGAATCCACAGTACTACTTATATCAACATTGATGATTTTTTTCTCAATTTATGATTTTTAGGAAGAAAATTTAATAATTAAAGAAACTCCACAGTCGAGTGCTAGGAATATATTTCATAGATTTGATCCCGAGGGTGAGTAAACTTAAACAAATAATACAACAATATTTTAAAACATTGTCTCAAGCCAACTTTTATAACAAAGGTAGTGTTTGAAGACTTTTGGTGCATAAGTAAATAGAAATGTAAAATGTTGCATCTGTTTTAGATGATATGGACAGTTAATAAGAATAAGCAAGAAGAAAATGAAGGTCCCTGTTCCTGTTTTTTATGCTATTAGCAATTATGATTTTGGTGGAAAACCGATTTTCTCAAGATTTTTTCATTAATTTTGCTTCTGCAAATTGTCAGCTGCATACTCAGGAGCAGATTGTTGAGTAAAGAAATATGAGGTGTACAGGCAAAATTCTTCAACCATAAGAGTATGTAAAACCAGGGATCACGATAATCTGATGCAAATTGTGTTAATCCCTTAATCTAAGATAAAAGAAATTGCCATCATGGTAGAATTTTTGAAGTCATAAAGAAAGGCAGAACATTATCTAAGGAATCTAAATAAATTGTGTGTGAGAAAAATATTTTTTTATATGAATTTCAATCATTTGAATAGTTCATATCCGGAAAAAGCCACATTGTTTTGCAAATTCAGGATTTGTAACTTCATCAAAATCGAACTATGATGCAAAAGATTTGAAGGAAACACTCACACCAGTTTTGAGAAAATTGAAGTTGAAAATACATTGAATGCTATGGGAAACTGTCTGTTTGTACCTGGGTAGGTACAAATGGAACAATTGTGATAAGTCAAAAGTTTTTGCAATGTATTAAAATCTAGTACAGAATTGTTATAAGTAGATAGATTTGAATGAAATTTAGCACTGTGATTAATTGAAAACATATCAACATTTCTCGGACGATGTCATGATATCATGAAAGGTGTGCCTGTAGTTTCAATTTTTCATACAATGGCCATATTTCGACAATGTTGGAATCTGCAAATAAAAATGGAAATAACAGGCAAAATGGGACATCAACTTGACATTTCGTGGCATATTTTGAGGTATAGGAGCCCATTCTATAGAATCAAAGACAAAAACGGTTTAAAAGCAACAAATTAAAATTTTAGCTATTTCCGGATTTGAACTATTAAGCAACCTTATCCTCATAGACAGTCTTTAATTTTTTGCCAGAATTCAGAATGAAAAATTTGGGTTATAAAATGGCGAATTTCGGGCATGGGGCAGTCAGGAATGAAATTTTTGTAACAGTTTTCTCAGCAACTACTAATTACAGCCACTTGATTTTTGTAAACAATATGAGCATGGGGTCCCATAATGTGGAAGCAATTTCAGATCTGTCCCTTTAATCTACTTCCTGTTTAGCAAAAATGTCAGTTTTTTTTATTATAAGTATCTTATGAAATGGATGAAACAAAAACATTTTGTAAGATTAATTAAAACCATTTGAATTAATGTTAACACACTTATATCGCATAGTATCTATTTTCAAAGATTTTACAGTCAGTCATTAATCACAATATTAAATACCCACAAAAAGAAATAAAATGTTTGAATATTGATAAGAAACTTGAAATTAAGTACCCTGAATCTGCATGAAATTGTCGAATTGTGAAAATTAGTTCCTGCTAATATATGTACGTTTACAGCATCATCGCACATCTTTTTCATTTATTTTAATTTTATTATTCTCGTGTCTTTTGCAGGTAATGGGTTTATATCAACATCATTACTGGGAGATTTAATGAGTGAATTAGATCTTGTATCAGAAAAAGAATAGTAAGTTTATCAAAAAATATGTTGTCAAATAAGTGAAACTCATCTTACAGTATTATATGCTAAGGTATTTCAGGTAAATGAGCCTGATATGTGACCCTTATGGTAACATGAAACTCCAATAGATAATTTTCAAGCAAAGTTCTGTTAATATTGTTGTTTCATTATTATTTGACTTATTTGAGTCGGTTTTTGATGTGGTTAAAAAATCAAATTAAGAAGATATGTTGGAATTAGTTTTCAAATGTCTTACATATGTATTTTCAAGTGATATTGCATAGTCTTAAACTTGAAAACATGTATTTTTTATTTGTTTTGAATTACTTATTCACAAAAAGTGCATTTTCAGTCCTCAATGGAGGTCAGAAACTATTAACTATTCAAATTGGTCTACTGACATACATTGTACATGTTTCAACATGTTATGGTGCTATGAAAGGCTAGACATCAGTTTTTTGTTCCACTTGTGGCGGTTAAGCCTACCTTGTCAAAGACAATTACGTTCCTTTGATTTAAATATGGACTGTTTATTTTGATTTTATAATGTATTTGTAGCTAATTTATTTTTTTGTGTTTAAATACTTTAATTTGATCATTTTCATTACATTTTGATAAAGTTTTAAGTATCTTTAAATTTTAATAAGTGATTAATTTGCAGTTTCAATTATAGTAGTTCACCTTTTCAATTGAAGTATTTCTATTTGTCAAGTTTATTATTGTTGAAGTATAATATGGCTTTTACCTCAAAAGCCAGGGTCTTTTCAGACCTGACCGAAGTTGTCGGCTTCTTCAACAAGACAGACCATGCACAGTATATCACATACAGTCATGGATGTTTTTACTTTCATTTCGTTCAAAGTTCACATATTCTGAACCATTTTCATGTTTCATGTTCTTTTAAATGTTTTAACATGTCTTGTGTTTCTTGTAACTTGTCTAGTTAAATGTGGATATTGTGCACAATAAATGTTTTATTCTATCGAATTATTCATATCTGCCACATGCCACATGAAGGATTAGTGACTCAGGATCCAGTGATCGAACTCTTATAATTTAACAGGCTTTGGAGTTATGTGCTGTTCATGCATATCAGAGAAACAAGATAAAAATGAAATCAACTGTACAAAATAGCAGAACAGCATATTCTCCAAATAACCCTCCTGTTACACACTTAAAGAAATTCATGTTTATTTATTTTACAGTGTTGATATCATGTCCAGTAAATTAGATGCAGAAAGTTTAGGCATCATTACAATGAATTGTTTCATGGAAGAGTTCTACTAAGGGACATAACTTTCATTATTTTTGTATTTTACAGTGTTGATATCATGTCCAGTAAATTAGATGCAGAAAGTTTAGGCATCATTACAATGAATTGTTTCATGGAAGAGTTCTACTAAGGGACATAACTTTCATTATTTTTGTATTTTACAGTGTTGATATCATGTCCAGTAAATTAGATGCAGAAAGTTTAGACATCATTACAATGAATTGTTTCATGGAAGAGTTCTACCAAGGGACATAACTTTCATTATTTTTGTATTTTACAGTGTTGATATCATGTCCAGTAAACTAGACACAGAAAGTTTAGGCATCATTACAATGAATTGTTTCATCAAAAAGTTCTACTAAGGGACATAACTCTGATTTTTGTATTTTACAGTGTTGATATTATGTCCAGTAAATTAGATGCAGAAAGTTTAGGCATCATTACGATGAATTGTTTCATGGAAGAGTTCTACTAAGGGACATAACTTTAATTTTTGTATTTTACAGTGTTGATATTATGTCCAGTAAACTAGACACAGAAAGTTTAGGCATCATTACAATGAATTGTTTCATCAAAAAGTTCTACTAAGGGACATAACTCTGATTTTTGTATTTTACAGTGTTGATATTATGTCCAGTAAATTAGATGCAGAAAGTTTAGGCATCATTACGATGAATTGTTTCATGGAAGAGTTCTACTAAGGGACATAACTTTTTTTTGGTGTTTACTACAGTGTTGATATTATGTCCAGTAAATTAGATGCAGAAAGTTTAGGCACCATTACAATGAATTGTTTCATGGAAGAGTTCTACCAAGGGACATAACTTTATTTTTTTGTGTTTTTTTACAGTGTTGATATTATGTCCAGTAAATAAGATGCAGAAAGTTTAGGCATCATTACGATGAATTGTTTCATGGAAGAGTTCTACTAAGGGACATAACTTTTTTTTGGTGTTTACTACAGTGTTGATATTATGTCCAGTAAATAAGATGCAGAAAGTTAAGGCATCATTACAATGAATTGTTTCATGGAAGAGTTCTACTAAGGGACATAACTATTATTTTTTTATATTTTACAGTGTTGATATTATGTCCAGTAAATTAGATGCAGAAAGTTTAGGAATCATTACAATGAATTGTTTCATGGAAGAGTTCTACTAAGGGACATAACTTTTATTACTTTGTGTATTTTACAGTGTTGATATTATGTCCAGTAAATTAGATGCAGAAAGTTTAGGAATCATAACAATGAGTTGTTTCATGGAAGAGTTCTACTAAGGGACATAACTTTTCTTTGTATTTTACAGTGTTGATATTATGTCCAGTAAATTAGATGCAGAAAGTTTAGGCATCATTACGATGAATTGTTTCATGGAAGAGTTCTACCCAGGGGAGATTACTTCTGACAGTCCTAAATCATTTAATTTATATCACTACAATGGAATTCCTAGATCCTGTTTAGATTCTAAGGTGAGTCCACTATTTTCCCTCCTCAACAATTATACCTCCGTCAACTGGAGAAGTTCTACTTTCTGACAGTCATGAATCTTTTAATTTATATCACTACAATGGAATTCCTAGATCCTGTTTAGATTCTAAGGTTAGTCCACAATCTCCCCCCCCCATACCCCAACCAACTGTGGCCTTTCTTTGTCTCCATCAAAAAGTCTTTTGATTTACTGTAAACCAACTAATTTCGCGAATGATTTACTTTTGCGCATTTCGTGAGGCACATAAATATTCGGAAAAAAAAATCGTCGCGAACAGAACAATTTCTATAGTTATATAATTGGTTCAACTTAAAATCGCGAAAATAAAAAGCCGCGAAATCGCCCTCTGACAAAAAAACGGGAAATAAAGTACTCTGGAAAATAAGTTGGTTTACAGTATATCACTTCATATTCCTAGAATCTGTTTGTTCCACCTCAAGTTTTTTTGGGGAGTTCGTCTGATTTGGGGAAAATATATGTAACATCTTCGTGAAATTTTGTACACTAATAAATCATAAAAATAAAAGGACAAAACAAGCGTGTAATGATTAAAACAAGCAGGCCATAAAAGCCTTAGGAGATGCATTTGAATGAATCTACCAGTTTGCCCTTTATAGAAAATAACCGTACAAAATTGATGCCCAGAAATAAAAGTACTTTGACAATTTTGCAAGAGAAAACATTTAATGTTTCAATACCACACTATTGATCACAAGCCCATTACCTCTCAGGTGGTGTTCAAGTCCTGCTTGTAATTTACAAAAATGGGACTTCCCCACCTGTATGTAATTAGGTTCATCAGTTTCCTGCCTAAGGTCAGTGGTTACTACCAGGTACTCCAGTTCCTTCACCATTAAAACTGACCCCCCTGTATGGCCTAGGTGCCTCTAAAGAGGCCTTTTAAAGTGCTATTTTCTGTAAGAATCAGGCAATGAGTGAATCATGATTTAAAAAACACACAAGTTTGACTTCAAAATACTGTTCAAAATGCTTAAAAAGTAACAAAAAATGTGTTGGCAATACTCAAAAGAGTCAGAAATTTGAGAAATATTTTGGTAAAAATGCATATAAAATTTAGGGAGATAACTCGTGTCAAGTCCTTCTAAATCCCTATCATTGTAACAGAAATTTTTCTCCATCCTCTGACACTGGATATGATAACTAATGATTGTTTCTTCATAAGAAGGCTATTTTGAATGACACCTCATTGTCAAACCTGTGTGTTTTTAAAATCATGATTCAAAATTTTTTATTTTGCCTGATTCTTACAGAAAACTGCACTTAAAACCAAATACACACACACACACAAAAGTTATGATACATCTTATTTGAATATTTTACATTGTCTTTACCAAAATAAAAAAAATTCTTACTTTGCCATAAGAGTTTTTTTTTCCTTTCTGCAAAAACATTATGTGAAAAATATTTTTACAAATAGTGTAAATTAAAAAAAAATGATATAATTTTGTATTTTCAGGTTAAATACAGAAAAGGCCGCGCTACCCTTCCAGATGAACTAGAAGTACAAATTATCACAGATACTTCACCCATCAAAATGTGCTTACAAACAAAATGGCCGACCATTGAGATGTCTTGGGACGATAATTACATCCCGTCTATGAACTAATACTCTATTTCAGGACATATTATTATACTGTGATATTCATCTTCATGTTTTTATAAGTAAACTGTTGATTGTTTTTCTACTTTGTTTTTATCAGGGTTTTGAAAATTCCTAATGCCCAATGCCTTGGGCTTAAAAGAGGACAGAACCTCAGGCTTGCCAATTTTCTATCAAAAAAGCCTATTGGGCTGGATCTGTCCTTTTAAAAAAATGTTTGTTTTTATTCCCCCATCGGTTTTGTAGGAGGTTCTTTTCAGGGTTCCCACGCCATCCTTGAATTCAAGGAAACCTGGAAAAGTCCTTGAATTTCATTTCGATGTTCAAAAACCTGGAAACATCCTTGAATTTTATCAAATATCCTTGAAAAACCCTGGAATTTTGTAATATGCAGATTTGTTGACTGTTTGATAAAAAAAAGGCCAAAATATTTTGGATTTTTTTAAATATTGCGGACTATTTTAATCCTTGAAAATGACCTCAATACCCTTGAAAAGTCCTTGAAAAATCCTTGAATTTTGTGTCCAAAAAATAGTGGGAACCCTGTCTTTTGCCTTTCACCTTGTCTGTCTGCAGCCCGTCTGTCTGTCTGTTACAAACTTTTGTTACAGATTTCTCAGTTTCTACTGAAGAAATTGATTTTAAATTTTGTACACAGCTTCAGTATGAGGAGTTGTACCATAACAAAAGGAAAACAAATAACAAGTCAGAAGCACTGTAAGATATGGTTGACATATGATATGGATGGTGATCATAATTCATAAAAAAAAATCTTTATGGGGAGATATATCAGAAGTGTTATGGAAGAGCACTGTCCTTGGTTATCCTTGTAACTAGTCAAAATTGGCCATTTTTTAGCTCACCTGAACCAAAGGGTCATGTGAGCTATTGCCATCACTTGACGTCAATCGTCTTCGTCTGATGTCTGTGTTGTCAGTGTTAACTTTTCGTCTAAAATCTTTTCCTCTGAAACTACTTAAGGGATTGCTTTGAAACTTTACACACATCATATAGGATGTCCTATACCAAAATTACAAAAATGGTGACTGCTGACCAAAAAACATGGCTGCCATTGCTAAAATTAGAATGGGAGGATCAGACCTTTGTTTTTGGCTTATAAATCAAAAAGTATAATAGATAGAGAAAATCTGAAGCCACAATCCTTCTTCAGCATGAAAAGCTCTGCGCAAATTCTCCATTGAGTTGAAGTTGTCAGAGGACTCCTTGTACGAATTATTGCCCTTTAAATGTTAAAATTAGCATTTTTTCATGTTTTTGCCCTATAGAATAAAAACTATAAGCTGTTGCTTGCTTTAATCTTCAGCTCATTGAGGTTTACAAAAGTCTCCAATGGATCGAAATTGTCAGATGACCTCTTATAGGAGTTATGGCCCGTTTTTTCATGTTTTAATTGGCATACATGTATAGAAAAAAAAACTGTTGCAGATAAAGAAAAGCTGTTGCATTCTTAACATTCAGCACATTGAGCTCTACTTTTGTGTCAAGGTTATCAGATGACCCCTTATAGGCGTTTTTCTTGTTTTTTTATGCCCGGGCGATGACATGTTGGGCGCAATAAGTTTTACTCTTGTCCATATGTACGAATTTCCGTCAAGCTTTTCTCAGAAACTGTACACGAGAATGATTTGAAACTTGGTAGGATGGTTCAGTATGACAAACTGTATGTCCTAAGTGATTTTCAGACTTGTCTGACATCTACTTCCTGTTTGGAACTTAGGCCGACGTGATAATATGTGAACATGACTATGAAAACTTCCGTCAAGCTTATCTCAGGAACCATTCATGAGAATGATATGAAACTTGGTATGATGGTTCAGCATGACAAACTGTACGTCCTAAGTGACTCTCAGACCTGTTGGACCTCTAGTTCCTGTTTCGGGTCAGCTGGGACATCCATGTCCCGTTCCTTCTTTATTTTGCCTATAGAATACAAACTATTGCAGAAAGAGAAAAGCTGTTGCTTCCTTAAACCTTCAGCTCATTGAGCTCTACAAAAGTCTCCATTGGGTCGAAGTTGTCATATGATCCTCATAGGGTTTATGGCCCTTAAAAGATGAAAATAGCATATTTTCATGTTTTTGGCCTATAGAATGAAAACCATAGCAAAAAGAGAAAAGCTGTTGCTTGCAAAAACCCTCAGTTTATTCAGCTCTTCAAAAATATCCATTAGGCTGAAGCTGACAGATGACTCCTTTTAAGCCCTTAATTGTCAAGTTTTGGGTTTTTGACTTGCAAATTATACCTATAAAAGATTATGAAAAGCTTTTGTTTGCTAAAATGTTCGGCTTTATAATTAAAGTTTGTTGCCTCAGATGCCCAACAATATTTTCATTCCATCAGTAATTGTAGTCAGGTGAGCAATTCGGGCTCCTGGGAGCCTCTTGTTTTAATTTTTTAATTAGCTAAATACCAGTACTTATCATAGTTTGTGCCTAAAAGGATCTGTTCAACATAAAATGACAGAATAATTTTTTTCTATGCCATTTGTATTTTTCTCAAGATCACCTAAGAATTTATTTTTTTTTAATTATTTTTTATTTAAAAGTGCAAATTATATAGGTCTTGACCGTGAACATTTTCCAACAAAGTCATTTTGAGTTTAAAGTACCGGTATGTTCTTCCATGAAAATATTTAACAATACAGAACTATTGTTTTTAACAAGTTACCATAGTAACAACAAAGCTATGTGGAATAAGCAAACATGAGCCTTTAAGGTGTCCTAGGTCTATATACATGTACATGTACCTCTATGGTAGCCTTATTCTAAATACATGTAAATGTACCTCTAAGGTGGTCTAAGTCTATATACATGTACATATACATCTAAGTTGGCCTAATTCTATATACATGTACATGAACATGTACCTCTAAGGTGACTGCTGTCTATTTACATATGGTAGCCTTATTCTATATACATGTACATGTGCCTCTAAGGTGACCTCAGTCTATATACATGTACATGTATCTCTAAGTTGACCTGTGTATATATATTCATATACATATGCCTCTAAGGTGACCTCTGTATATATACATGAACATGTACCTCTAAGGTGACTTCAGTCTATATACATGAACATGTACCTCTAAGGTGACCTCAGTCTATATACATGTACATGTACCTCTAAGTTGACCTGTGTATATATTCATATACATATGCCTCTAGGGTGACCTCAGTCTAGTTACATGTACATATGCCTCTAAGGTGACCTCAGTCTATATACATGTACATCTAAGGTGACCTCAGTCTATATACATGTACATGTACATCTAAGGTGGCCTCAGTCTATTTACATGTACATGTACCTCTAAGGTGTCATCAGTCTATATACATGTACATGTACCTCTAAGGTGACCTCAGTCTATTTACATGTACATGTACCTCTAAGGTGTCATCAGTCTATATGCATGTACATGTACCTCTAAGGTGACCTCAGTCTATATACAGGTTCATGTACCTCTAAGGTGACCTCAGTATATACAGATACATGTACATCTAAGGTGACCGCTGTCTATTTACATGTACATGTACCTCTAAGGTGACCTCATTCTAAATACATGAACATGTACCTTTAAGGTGTCCTCAGTCTATATACATGTATATGTACCTCTAAGGTGACCTCAGTCTATATACATGTACATGTACCTCTTTAGTGGCCTCAGTCTATATACATGTACATGTACCTCTAAGGTGACCACTGTCTATACCTCTAAGGTGACCACTGTCTATTTGCATGTACATGTACCTCTAAGGTGACCACTGTCTATTTACATGCACATGTACCTCTAAGGTGACCACTGTCTATTTGCATGTACATGTACCTCTAAGGTGACCACTGTCTATTTGCATGTACATGTACCTCTAAGGTGACCACTGTCTATTTACATGTACATATACCTCTAAGGTGACCACTGTCTATTTACATGTACATATACCTCTAAGGTGACCACTGTCTATTTACATGTACATGTACCTCTAAGGTGACCACTGTCTATTTACATGTACATGTACCTCTAAGGTGACCACTGTCTATTTACATGTACATATACCTCTAAGGTGACCACTGTCTATTTACATGTACATGTACCTCTAAGGTGACCACTGTCTATTTACATGTACATGTACCTCTAAGGTGACCACTGTCTATTTGCATGTACATGTACCTCTAAGGTGACCACTGTCTATTTGCATGTACATGTACCTCTAAGGTGACCACTGTCTATTTGCATGTACATGTACCTCTAAGGTGACCACTGTCTATTTACATGTACATATACCTCTAAGGTGACCACTGTCTATTTACATGTACATGTACCTCTAAGGTGACCACTGTCTATTTACATGTACATATACCTCTAAGGTGACCACTGTCTATTTACATGTACATATACCTCTAAGGTGACCACTGTCTATTTACATGTACATGTACCTCTAAGGTGACCACTGTCTATTTACATATACATGTACCTCTAAGGTGACCACTGTCTATTTACATGTACATATACCTCTAAGGTGACCACTGTCTATTTACATGTACATGTACCTCTAAGGTGACCACTGTCTATTTACATGTACCTCTAAGGTGACCACTGTCTCAATTTACAAGTACATGTACCTCTAAGGTGACCACTGTCTCAATTTACAAGTACATGTACCTTTAAGGTGACCTCAGTCTATATACATGTACATGTACCTCTAAGGTGAACACTGTCTATATACATGTACATGTACCTCTAACCTTAGTCTATATACATGTACATATACCCCTTAGGTGACCACTGTCTATTTACATGCACATGTACCTCTATGGTAGCCTTATTCTATATACATGTAAATGTACCTTAAGGTGGCCTCAGTCTATTTACATGTAAATGTACCTCTAGGGTGACCTCAGTCTAGTTACATGTACATTTGCCTCTTAGGTGGCCTCTGTATATATACATGTACGTATGCCTCAAAAGTCCATATCATGTACTTTTGAGCATATAAAGTCCATATTCATGTACATGTGCTTGTAGGATTGCCTTGGTATATATTCATGAGCATGTGCCTATTAGGTAACCACAGTCTATAACCATGTACAAGTGCCTTTAACGTGGTCTCAGTTTATAATTATGACATATATTTGCATCTTAAGTCCATATTCATCTACATGTGCCTCTAAGGTGACCACAGTCTATATTCATTATGTGCCTCTAAGGTGACTTCAGTTTACTTGGGAATGTGTCTCTAAAGTGGCTTCAGTCTATATACGTGTACACGTGCCCTTTATATGGCCTCAGTCTATATATATTTACATGTACCTCTAAGGCGGCCTCAGTATGTATACATTTACATGTGCCTTTCTCTATAAAGATCTGTCATGTTCTGTAAATATGCCTAAATATTAATCAGCAGATCTGTAATGTTTCATTTTATTACATAACACATATTTAAATTTAGCAACTTTTTGAAACATGTTACCCAAAACGTTATTAGCAATGGTGCCCCCTTCCTCACTGTTTGGAAATTTTATATCTACACTGCAGTTTTTTCTTCCAGTGACTTTAGAAAAAAAATTTATATTATTTGATAATCAACTGAAGTCGCTAGGACTCCGTACGATAAACCCAAGTAGCAAGTAAAAATTTGATATGTTTGCTAAGTATATTAGTGTGTTCAAGTTACAAAAAGCAAGGCTGGTGTCTGTCGACTAGTCTTGCAATGGCAACAACAGTAAACAAAATAAATATCAGACCACTTTTAAAATTCCTTGTATTTCAAAAGCTCAATCAGATTATAAAGCATATCCAATACTTTTTTTTTCTTTTTAAAGTCATGAGATTATATTTAATGTAACACTAGATCTCTTTCCTGTAATGTCTCTCATTTAAAGACTTAAAGTTAAGAAGGTAGGTCACAACAACCGGCTAACATGACTAGGGTCGTTTTGAATTTATATTTTAGTTACTTTGTTTTAATTTTGATTTCTAACATTCGTAATGCTTAGCACTGCAATCCCCCGAGGCTAGGCCGTTCCGTCATCACCACTTGTTTTGAAAAGTCAACGACGTTCTATTCGAAGTATTACCTTGTCCGTTTCTTGTAAGTAAGGTATGCCATCTTTTGAGAGGGAAACAAATTTTTGTTATTATTGAAGTTTAAGAACCCTTCTACAGGTCTCGATAAGAGTATCATCCGTAGGATTTCCTGTTGTACATATTTCCTGTTTTTGTCTCGTGTGCGACGAATAGTCGCGGAAGGCGAGACATTGGTATTACTTTCCTGGCGGTTGCGGCGTAAACTTTTTTGTAAGACCTTTGTGGAAAATGAATTACCGGTACTACTTGAAAAGCATCTAATATTTGATATACAGACAGTTGGAGAAATGACATGTGATTTCACGCTTAATTGACTCTGAACTTACGTATTTTTTCATGGTGTAAACTTCTTTGTAAGAGTTTTGTGGAAAATGATTTACTTGTGAAAAACATAATAACTATATGCATGTTAGAGACATCTGATATTTGATATACAGACAGTTGTGATTCAGTTCTACCAACTGTCACCATGTAGTGTGACCTTGACTCCAATTTTACGCTCCAGTGACCTTGTGAATTTAATTAGGTCTTTTTTTTTCAGGCCGTAAAATTCTTTGTAAAAGATTTGGAAAATGAATTTCTTGAAAAATATAATAGCTAGGTATCTGATATTTAGGACATCAATAAATTAGATTAAGGTTTTTGCTTCTGTCACCATGTCATCTGACATCATTTTCACACTAAATGACTGTTAATATTGCTTTTGTGTGTTTTTTTTTATGTAAAGTCTGTTTCTTATTGACTATGATATCTAGAATCACTTTAATTGCTTCACAGGAATATGTCATTCAGTCACCTGACAAATGACTTTGACTTTGACTTTTATTAACCTTTGATATCAAGAACACAAGGCCTAGGTAAACTTGTTATGCATTTTTTATTGTGCCAACAGGCGAAAATAAATGAATGAATAGCTGAATAACTAGGTATTCCGATGGCGTCGGCAGGCGAGGCATACTTCATTGTTAGCTCATGTTACTCATTTGCTCAACATCAGTATCATCATCATCATTTTTTGTTCATTTTATCACCCCTTTCATGTTCACCATCTCCTTGATAATTCGCACTGGTATTTAGTAGTAAAGCAACTAAATAACATTTGTTTGACCTTTATGGACTTTGAAATTGCTGAACTAATTACATAGGTCTTGATTCATTTGTTTAAGTAACGATGACGTCACCAGAGAGACTGAGATTTATCACCTACTTGTCACCAGGGCTACCAGTCGAGATTTTCGAAACCTTGATGTACTATTTAGAAGAGGTGACGGAGAGGGATGCGTATATTATTTACGAATCTCGCTGGAGCAGTCCGCCTCCAGAGAGGGATGACCCGCTTATAACCAATGAAGCTGATATTGGTATTCTATTTAGGTCTATTATTAACCTATAAAGGTTTTATCTGTTCGTATTAGTTCTTCCACAATTATATATAACAGACCTTTCGTTTGCCTGAACGTCTTTACTATAGGTTGTCCTTAGTTATTTAGCATAGAAATGTAAAAAGGTGAAGCATTCAAAACATTTACAGTCGACAGACAAAATCCCTGGTTAAAGCCCCCATGAAGTCTTCAGGGTCTCCTATATCTAATTTGACTTTAGCCTGTAAATGCCCCCTTAAAAAAGTCACCTTCCATACTTTTGCATGCTTTGCTTTTTAACATTTGTAACCATGAAACGTGGTTGAAGATTAGCAGTTTGGATTTTCTGTAGGTTTTATGTGTTTCCCTGGTCTGTTCCAACTGTTAAAACGCAACAAAGACGTGGAGTTATGCCAGGCGGCGCCAGTATTTTACCATCCAATGGCAGCGCAGAAACCGGTTTACTTCTCTGACGTTATAGTCCGAGCTGATAGTATGTAAGCCTATTATCATTCATATAGTTAAGTAATTATATAATAATTTTGCTACAACACTGTCTAAGGAGGAAATTATTGACAATCACAAATCTATTTCCTCCTTCGGGCTCTCTGTTGGTGCTGACAATGATTACATTCCATCCCTGTATTGGATTCCTAAATATCATAAAAATCCATACAAACAGCGCTTCATTGCAGGGTCATCAAAATGTACCACTTAACCTCTTTCAGTTCTGTTGACTTCAATAATAATAGCAATTAATTCCGGCCTCCAGAAATATTACGATTGTTGTTACTCTAGAAATTGTGTCAATCAAATGTGGATCCTGAAGAATTCGAAAGAACTATTGGAGATTCTTAACTCAAAATCAATTCATCTTGCAACAGCATCAAAGCTCTTGATTTTCCACTCTTTACACTTCTGTTCCGCATGAACAACTCAAATCACGATTGGCATAGCTGATTAAACGCAGCTTTGTCAAAAAGAATGGAAAAGGCAGGTGCAAATATTTGGTAGTCGATTACAGTAAGACTTACTTTGTCATCAATGAGACTAAGAAAAAGAACAAATATACAGAAGACCAAATAATCATGCTCAATTTTATTATCGACAACATATTTGTTCAGTTTGGTGGATGTGATTTTCAGCAACCAATAGAGATTCCAATGGGCACTAATTGTGCTCCTTTGCTTGCTGTTTTGTTTCCACATTCATATGAAGCAGACTTCTTAAAATCTTTTCTAGACGAAAAAGATCGTAGACTAGGTCTATCTTTCAACCTCACGTTCCGTTATATTGATTATGTCCTTTCACTAAACAATTCTCGATTTGGTGACTTTCTCCATCTCATATATCCCCAGGAACTTGAGATAAAGGACACAACGGACTCTAGGAAGTCTGCTTCATATTTAGATCTACATCTCTAAATTCACTCTCAAGGAAGACTTTCGACAAAGCTCTATGACAAACGTGATGACTTCAACTTTCCAATCGTCAACTTTCCCTTTTTGTGTAGCATCATTCCGTCCGCTCCTGCTTATGATGTCTTAATATCACAGTTGATTCGTTACTCCAGAGCTTGCGGGAATTACATCGATTTCCTTGCACAGAGCGTCGTCACGTTGAACACAGAAATTGCTGACACAGGGTTATGTTGCTTCACGGTTGTTGTCTTCCCTCAAGAAATTTCACGGTAGACACCGTGCTCTCGTGACAAATATGGGATTTCTATCTCTCAAATGAGTGCAGATGTTGGTTTGTCGTAGAAATTTGTTTTGTCATCCTTAACCGGATTTGACACACTGGATTGGAAATAAGCACCACGACGGGTGTGCTATAACAGACAGGAACCGCTTACTCTTCCGGAGAACCTGAGTTCACTCTTTCTTTCTTTCTTCGTGCTGTTTTTGTTCGTGTTTACCGGTTTCGTCGTTGCCCTCTCGGACTTTGACACTCAAATGCTCTTTTGGCGCCTCTTTGCATCTTTGAATATGTATTAGTAGCACAAAGCACAGCGTGATTCTAACTGAGAATGGATTGTGAGGTGAGCATATCATTAATTAAAGCAGTAAAAGAATATAGCTCTACAGATCCTATAAACATGTAATTATCTTTCAGATGAACATAATTTTAGAAACTTCGATGATTTGAAGGGACGTAGTTTTGCATTCAATGACTATAACTCACTAAGTGGGTTTCTGGTGGTACTAGGCGAGCTGAAGAACAGAGGATACGACACAGACTTCTTCGGCGATTTACAACAATCTGGTAAGTATAATATAGCATCTGTATATGCTTTGTACTAGTAAAAATAGAAATAAACATGTGATATTTTAAACACAAAAGTGTGGAAACCAAAGTTATAGTCACCCTTTGACAGGGTGAATATTCAGATGTCTTCGATAGGAAGTGTTCACCGAAAAACCAGAACGAAAGTATAAGTTTTCAAACCAATTTTTGTATAAAATCTGTACGAAAATAACTAGTACCAAAGAAAGGAATTTCATCATTGTTTTGAATGGAAAATTTTGTAACTATATTTATTTTTTATTTTTCTAATTTATCATGCATGTTTAGAGCATCTCCCGGTGATAAATATACATTTAATCCAAAATCTTGGAAAATTTTATCGTCCGTAGTCTAACATTTAACTATTTTTTATAAATTTCCCAAAGAAATATCAAGTAGACAGCAATTAAAGAATTGTTTTATGGTTTATTCAAGTCTGTGAAAGCAATCAAATACAAAACAACAACAGGAAGTGCTAGTATGTACAAAGTAATACAACAAGAACAACAACAACAACCATATCAAACAACTAAACTACACATTATAAGCTATGGTACCATTAACATGTTTGTTCTGGTTTTTCGCAGGGTCGCATAATAATTCCATCAAGATGGTTCTCGAAGGGGACACTGACTTCGCAGCGATAGATTCGAATACATTACGTTACTACCTAAACAGTCACCCGTATGACGCAGAACGCATTAAAATAGTGACGTCATTAGGGCCCATGCCTATTCAACCAGTCGTATTCAATAAACGTCTGCCAGGTATGAAACATAAGCTTTTTCAGTGACAAAAACATGCAAGTTACTTTTGTCTTTCGAAAATTTCAGATGTCAATTACATTGGAAGATTTTAAAGAATAATTATCCTTCAATTATTACCAACCTTTTTTGGGGGAGGCACCCAACTTGAAAACTTTATACTTGTATAACTATACACATTGAATTAATGTAACGTATTTCAAAACATTTAAGGGTGGGGTGGGGGTGGACAGGGGGATCCTCTTCCCCCACCACCCCCTCCACCTCCGCTCCCTGCCCCTTCTATCCCCGCTCCCCGCCCTCTCAACCCCCGTACCCCCGTCCCCCCGCTCCCCGACCATGTCACCCCCATTCCCCACCCCTTTAACCCCGCTCCCCGCCCCTTCCATCCCCGCTCACCGCGCCCCCTAAACCCCCGTACCCCCGTCCGCCCCCACATTTAAAGAATGGAGTGAAACCATCTTTGAAATTGCATTTTTACATAATAACAACACAAATAATTTCTTTTCTATCTTATCAACATGACTAAAAATAGGGTCCGTCCATCCAGACAAAATACAGTAATATTCCTTCTATTTTCAGAAAAAATAAAGACAAAGATAACACAGGCTCTTTTGGACATCCACGAGAAACCCGAATGGATAAATAAACTTCGGAAATACAACTTGGACCGATTTACACCTATAGATCTGTCATTCTATAACATGGAAACCCGGGTACTGGAATCGGTGCAAGACATGAGAGCGGCTTTATGTTGTGTGAAAAAATAGCAATTAAAAATTACTGTTTCAAGCCTGTTTCTTTAACTTTCACGGGCACTTGAATATAAAGGTGACAAAAATTTACTGAATGTGTGACAAATAAAAGATACATCATCACTTGATACTATTTATAGTCCTAAAGTCAGCGGGTTGAATCATAGTTTTGTGAATTGCGCCAAAACTCTTTCTTCCCTTTCGATCGCGGGGTCCGGTTGCAGCACAATGGGAGAGCAGTCATCGAGTGGTTAAGATACTGGACTTTAAATCACAGGTCGACACTTTTGTGGTTCGAGTCACACACGTGTCAAAGTTTCCAGGCACCTACTGTTGCTCATGGGTTTAACCGACTATACTGCTTGGAATATCGGGCTTTTCTTCCACACAAGCCTGGCGACCATGCAAGGGCCTATACTAGCCAAAATAAATCTTACCATTACCTTTACCTTAAATTCAGAAAGTCGATGTTAGGCACACTTCTGAATTCTTAGGAATGAATTTCAGATGTAGCAGTATAAAAGGTAATAACAAAATTACCGAACTTAGAGGATCAATCTCAATGTCTAAGAGAAAAGGGACAAAACATGGAAGACACACCGGAATAGTTATAGATCGCAATGGTATTGACTTGGTACAGGCATTTCAAAGGAAATGGTAGGTTAAACTAGGTTTTATGGCACGCGCCAAACCTCCCTCTTCCTATTTTTCGAGGGCATATTATTATGTTATTTGAAAGTTTAGATAGAAATTTTGATTCTCATTAACATAAAAGCTAGACGCCCAATCTTACGGTGGTTTGCTTAACTGCATGATTGATGATAAGTTATGTTTACTATTTTCGTTTTATTTTCGTATTTTAATGCCTGGAACTTTGTTGTAGTTTTATTGTTAGCTCTGCTGGTGGAGTTTTAATTCCCCGATGTTAGCCCGCTCCGGCACTGACACTTTTGTGTTGGAGAACACATCAAAGCTATATATAAATAAACCGTTAAAATTTCATAAATTTTGCCTTTACTCTAAGATTCTTTCTATCCCAAGCGCGAGACATAGGTTGATGATCTTACTTTAATTTTGTTCTAAGTTTGGCATATTTGGTTTTATTGCTCTATGCTCTTCATAATCATGTAGTGTTTGGCTTATTCAAAATTTTGGGCAAAACACCTCTGATGAGTCTTAAAAATAGACGAAACGCGTGCCAGGCGTAGCAAAATTTATTGTCTGGAACTTTGTTGTAATTTTATTTATTCGGTGTCACTTTGTTAAGATTTCTTTAACCTCGACCTTCGAATGCTCTTTTTGTATTTCTTTGTTTCTTTCTAACATGCAACGAAAAAGTCAAAGTGAAAGATTCATGCCTGTAGACCGAAACTGGAACATATGAAAAACCTGAAACATTTTTAACATGTTAAAAGAAGCAAAGGTTTACAAAGTGGATAATCGAATGTCGTATGTCCAAATTCAGTAAAGGACCAGAGCCACGGACCCCCATATTTGGCCCTTTAAATACGCAAATATCAAAATTGGTTTGTTTTACTCGAAAGTTTGTGCATTTATAGATGGATAGCAAATGATTATTTTTTGGTGTAATGATCAATTTAATAGGAACCTGGCCCTTTAAAAAAAATCTCAATTAGTGATTTTTCACTTTTAGGCCAAAATAACCTGTTTTTTAATCACAATTAGGTGACATTCTATGTGGCGTCACCCCTCGCCCATAGAAATTTTTGTTGAAACATAAAGAAAATAATGAGTTTGTAAAATTTCAGCAAAAATATTTATGGGCGAGGGGTGGCGCCACTGTTTTTTTCACAAATAACTAATTGGAAAATGGCGAAATTCTGTGAAATTAGCATATTTTCAATTTTAGTGTAACAATATGACGTCATTGCAACGTCATAATTGCAGAAAACTTTAAAATTGGTTTTGTTTTGTAACAAGCATTTATTTTAGACTAATTAGCATTATTAGTCTTATCTGAAAAATCAATTTGAAAATATGACCTGATTTAGGGCCAAAAAAGGCAGTTAGTGAACCTATTCCTTTGAAATTCCCCCATCCCCCGCCAAAAAAGGCCCCCAAATTTCATCCTGCATTTTTATTTTAAATTTCATCTAGACCCCTCCCTAGGCTTAAAATCAAATGGTACTGTGGATTCATTTATTTTCGTGGTCTGATGGAAAAGGATAAGTTCGTGGATTCTTATATTCGTGGTTCTGAATTCTGCAACAAACAGATAAATGTAATGTTTCCTTTTCATGGGGGATCAAATTTCGCATTAGGAGGGTCAAGCCAACCAACGATGACCACGAAAATTGATACCCCGAGAATAATAATGAAACCACGGTAGTTCACTATTGTTTAAAGTGCACGAACAACTGTAATCACCGGGCGGTGATTGTTTAATATTCAATATCAATTTTCTCGCCATGTTCAATTATTTACGTTTTAATTCTTTGAAATTTAATGGGAAAGCAGGTCCTTCACAGAGAGTCGAATATTTAATGATTTCTCCACCGTCGATAAGTATTGTCCCCCACTGCAAAGCGTAGTGTGGACATAGAAATACCGGGCGTCCGTCCTTTTTTTTCTTAACAGATTTGTCTGCCCACTATTTACCCTATAGGCTTTCAATATTTGGTATACAGCTTCAGGTAGGGCCCCATATGGTGGGATGCGTCTCCAGGTCTGTTACTTACCTATCTCCCGTTTAACAAGTTGACCTCAGAAAATCGTTACACAATTCTCAGCTATTAATATAGGCTTTTGATATTTGGTAAGCAGCTTTTGATAGGGTTCTCATAAGTTTAGAATCGTTTACAGGTTTTTCGCTTATAATACCACTTTCTGTAAAGCGAGCGGAGTGTTTGCCGCACGACGGGCACCTAGGCATTCCGGACGTTCTTGCTTTTGTTTTGTTTTAATATGCTCGCAGACTCACATGTTGAATAATTACTATTTTGGGCTGGAGAAATAATTACATTCACTCCTTTTACTGACTGGGCTATTTAAGTGGAATTGATTTTTATAGGGTGGGATATAAATTTTAGTGTCAAAGTTTGAAATTTCTTAAAAGGGGGGAGGCCCTAATCAGGAAAATAGTATAATTTGGCTGAAAAATATAATGGATTTTAACTTGAATATTAAAAAAAAATGAAAAAAAAAATGCGCGCATTTACAAAAAATACTCCGTCTTTTCCGAAAATAATAAAAGGCTTTAAGCAGGATGACTCTATACCGCCCCCCCTCCATACCGTTCCATATAGTTTTCGGGAAACAACTTCAAAATCAGCATGATCAGTAAATAAAAAAAAACTTTAAAAAGTAATTTTAAGTTTTATAAACTTACTTATTTACGAGTCGTTAACGGTTATTTCTATTTAGTTCATTTTTTCTTACAGTAAGAAACTGCACTTTAATGAATCCCACATTTTGAACCTGTTTATTTTAAGATCAATAAGAAAACACCACTTGTGTCATAACACGAAGCGTCATCGTGCTGAATATTAAACCTCAACCGTGCTGACGATTCAATTGGTCGAAAGACGTGCTAGATGATAACCTTATCGTTGTTTACAAACGAAAGCACGCACTGAATATTAACCCATATTGTCAGTTTAAATGACGAAAATCTACATTATTACCTCGGGTGACGTGCTTTGTTGAATATATAAATACGAAATAAAACAGACCTGTTCAGATGTTTAAATCATTGAGAGTCGAAGGACGTTGCATGTTGATTTTATCAAACAAGAGATTTTGTTTCGAGAGTTTTAAAATAATAGATACACAACTTGTCGAATATGGAAGCATTAGATATGACTACTGTTCTAGTATTTCTGGTGATATTTCTGATCACAGTTTTATGGTACTTCAGACCAAAATCAGATATCCCCGGACCTACGTCTTGGCCCATTGTCGGGACCATATTTGAATGCATTAAGCTCACCGAGAGTAGGAACAGGGACCGAGTTTCCCAGGAGTTTGCCAAGAAGTACGGACGCATTTATCGTTTATTTATGGGCAGTTATCAACTGGTGTTCGTCAACGACTACGATTTAGCGTTAGAGGTTTTAAAGACAAAAGGAAAGGATTTTATTCATCGACCAAATTTTATACCAGGTCAAAAACGCCTTCGTCAGATGACTACAGGAGGTTTGTAGCTTTATAATATCATGTTTCTTTTTCATTTATATTTAATATAAAACGGTTAACTATGAGGAAGTTTAACATGAAAAAACAATCAAAAGCTTAAATAGCAGGCTTAAAAAATGACTGAGAATTTTTATCTTTAAAGCAAAGGCTCGGCATTGTGAGGTTAAGTTTAGGTACAAGCATTTGATGATTGAATAGATAGATTAATAGGGGTGGACAGGGGGTCCTGTTCCCCCTTTCCCCGCCACCTCCACATCCGCTCCCTGTTCCATCCTTCCCCACTCTCCGCCACCTCAACCCCGGTACCCCCTAACCCCCGCTCCCCACCCCTTCTACACCTGCTCCCCGCCCCTCAACCCCCGTATCCCCATCCGCCTGTCCGCCCCCTCATTAATAATGAAGCGGTTTATATGAATGACTATTCTCTCGCTTTCAAAACTCTAGGTTTAACTGTTTTTTTCTACATTCATCTTTCACGTGTACTATTATATCTTGAATTATAATAGTGGAATAGTCGGGCTAATCGTTCTAAAACATTCAAATGCAAACAATTAATGTATACATTCGTTTGAATGTTTTAAAAAGTCATCCACGTTGAAAGTTGTAGTTGACGTTAATGACTTACTCAGTATAGTACCAGGCCATAACAAATATTGCATAATCTTTAACTTTCAGTGACCTCGTTTTCTTAGTCCTTATGTTATACCTTGGAGCTACATACATGTATGTTCATGTTTATTTCGTTTGACTGACCTCGAATAAAATGGCTTCCTATAAGTTTGTCTTCTTGTTTTCTTTCAAATAAGTACATGAAGTTGCTGACCTTTAACTTTTTTCCACCAACTATATAAATCTTGATTATCTGCTCAAATGAGCCGATGATTGGCAAAATAAAATAACATTTCTAAATAATACATCTTAATTGTTTAAGGAAGATACTTCTGAAGACCGCTTGTAAAACAAAGGGTTTTCTGACAAGGATAATTTGACTATGGTGTATTCTTCTTGAAGGATTTGATGATAATATTAAAATAACAAGAATTATTACAACTATATTGCTTGCCGAGGCCAGACGAGATAGTATCAAAATTTCACTATTTTAATTGAATTGGGAAACGGAAAAAATGCGCACCAAAACAGAATTTTGATTTCATGAACATATGCAAAATACTTAAAAAAATGTCTTGATGCGCTTCTCAAGTGTCAATCAACATTATTACTATTTTGATAGGATTTGGAGTCGCTAATGCAAATGACGACGAATGGAGAGACAGACGAAAGTTTGCGATGAAAACGATGAGAGACTTTGGAGTCGGCAAGTCATCAATGGAGGAAAACATTCTCGACGAAGTAGAGAACATAGCAGACGATTTACAAAAGTCCAACCAAGGGGAGATAACTGACATGAGACACAGAATGTGCAGTGCAAGTTGCAACGTAATCCACAGACTTATATTTGGATTCAGGTATTTTTTTTAATGCTTATGGGAAGGTCTAAAAATTAAAAAAAAGAGGTGGCAATGATCGGGGGTAGAGCATAGCTTTTAGGTAACTCATTCTTCAAATCTGTAGCAAGTGATAGATGGTCCATCCATGCAGCAACAAAAACCACATCTTTAAAAAGATTTCGAAAGATTTATTTTCGTTAGTTAAGAGCTACACACGCTAAACTAAACCAACACTGATTTTTTGTACTAACTGTCACATGTCTAGGACTTCAGTTCAGCCTTACATGATTTGAATTCTTCTACCGAAAAATATATACAGTTATAATTTTAGCCAAAAGATTGGTTAATGTACTGCCCAACATATGTAATGTTTCCAATGTGTTCTCAATAGTGCAGACATCAGATGACAAATCAATTCACATGTATAAGGGGCCGCATTGGTCAAAGTGTTCTCTAAACAATAACTCCATATGTTAATGTTCTACATATACTCTGTTGTTTTCTGTATATGTTTTGTATTTTACATGGTTTTTTTTGCTTTGACCCATATGGGTGAATTTTGCAAATAAGGATATGTATGTTTATATCTACATTACTTTAACTGCTTGTTTGGCCATTGTTTAAGTCTTGTTTGACTACTTGAAGACTGGATTTGAACTGTATGCATTTTATTTTGACCTCGTTGAAGGCTGCTGACAGTTTTTCATTGTTGTCTTTTTAAATCGTCGCTTGTTTATGTGGACTAAGACTGTGTCGCGTACACTTATTTGGCATCTCATTATCTTCTATTGAATAAATACCATACTTGATGTCAGCGGAAGAAAAAAAAGACAAATTAAAAAAAAATTAATTTAAAAAGCTTTTCTTCATTTTTTTTCAGATATAAGCACGGGGACCCTGCTTTAGAAAACATACTACATCAATTTTCACAGATTTTCGGAGGAAATGGAGGAATACTTTCAGTGGCTAATTTCTTCCCATTTCTGGCACTATTTAATGTAAGTATACCACCTTATTATCATGAAGTAAATTTTGACTTATTTTTGGTTAAAACATAATTTATTTCATATTGTAATGTCAGAAAGTTTCTTTTCTAAACAAAATTATTGATTTGGTTTTAAAGTTGCTGACCTTTTAACCGTTGATGTTTATTTACCATATACATGTACTTGGTGAATTACCTTATTTCTATTTACATACATTATTCTAGTCAAATGGTCTTAAGGTTTTCTTATGCAATTTCTATGTACATCTTGACCTTTTAAGCTTCACAGGCTAGTTTGTAAAGATTGTCAATACACATTTACGAGGGGACTTGGTTTGGACCTCCAACTAGTTCATACACATTCTATTTGGATCTCCAACTCTACATAGACCTATTACTTTTGTTATTTGGCATTATTTTATTTTGGATATACTTACGCATTAAAACATTTGGACACTTTAAGTTGTGTTAATACATGTACGAAGCCGACTTTGAGTTGATGTACCCGAACAGCTAGTTCCCACACACGTATAAGCCATTTGGCAAATTATCAGACTTTGCGTAGTTCCCCTGTCTGGATCATCGATCGTGAGGAAGCAGATCCTAATCTGATATAATGATCAGTTAGATTAACACAAATTAATTAACATTTCATAACAATCGAAAACAATTTAACAACAGTTTTGAGTTTTAAAAATTTTTTTTTTAATGTGTGTAAAACCACCATTTCCATTGAAAACCTTGCATACCGGTAATTTCAGTACTCTTATTTTTTAACAAACATTTTAGCCACCATTTAACCCGAGGAGAATGGTAAAATGTTTTTTTTATATAAACTTTGTTCATCATGGAATATGAGCCACATACAGCAATAAATAAAACTTTGATTGCAATTCAGTCCGACTGGAGACCACATAGTCACGTGTTCCTATCCAATTTGGTATATCAGAACCGAAAATTTATTCTTACATTTTTTATATTTTTTCATTATTAAAAATTTCTTGTAGTCTGGGACAAAACAACGATTTAAAGCCTTTACAAATGTAAGCAAATACATCAAGGACCAAATATCTGAGCACAGACAGTCCTACGACCATGACAACATCCGGGACTTTGTCGACATGTTCCTTGAAGCGGAACGGGATCAGAGCGAGAGCAAGACCGTTCTTGATCGTGAGTTTATTTATCAGTTTTTATAGATAAATATAAAGAACAAAAAAATAAAATGCGTTTCCTATTTCCCCACCTTCCAATTACATTTATACTTATTTGAGTTCATCGCTATTAAATCAATCTAATCAACCCTTTAAATTTGAATTCATCTATATTAGTATAGGGCAGCTCTTCACTTATCTCATTCTATATGCAAAATCTCACAGTAGAAAATTCCTCTGTCCATTTTTGTTTTCAACAGGGAGCCAGTCAGTTTAGGGGTAGTAGAAACTGCCATATAAAGATCAATGTCCCCGTTTCTGTTTCAGCCACTGCACTGTTTAACATTATCGTGGATATGTTTGCCGCAGGGACAGACACGACATCGACGACTCTTGACTGGTCGGTACTTTACATGATGACACACCCAGATGTCCAAAAACGATGCCAAGACGAGTTGAATAAAGTAAGTACATTTGCGTTCAATTTTAACATATGGCAGGATTCATCGTTGTTTGGATTATTTTGGTTTAGTTTTTATGTTATCCATATTACGAGGGCAACACTTTTATTTATTTTCGATAAAGCTCAAAATTAAGCAGAGTTATAATTTGAAAAAAAACGAAACAGCAAAGCAAATTAAAGTCCATATGGCATTCAGAGAATTTATCTCATCTTCAGTGAAGCTCAGGTCTTCAGTGTTGGAAGTCCAGATGGAATTTTGAATATCATATCAATGTTTGTTCAAAGATGTTTTCCCCACTTTAAAATCTTTTCGACCAAATTTAATATTCTAGTTAAGAAATGTTTTATTTACAGGTTGTAGGTGAAGGCAGACATGTTAAACTATCCGACAGGAAAAATCTACTTTATGTGGAAGCCACACTGATGGAAATACAGAGACTGGCCAACACAGGTTAGTGGTGTTTTAATATTCTGTAATGTAAATCAGGGGACACTTTATAGAGATCGATTTTAAAAGGCATGAGTCAAATGAGCGCAGATGTTGGTTTGTCGTAGAAATTTGTTTTGTCTTCCTTTACCGGATTTGACACACTGAATTGGAACTTATAGCAACACGACGGGTATTCTATAGCACTTTTACTCTTCCGGAGCACTTGAGTTCGCGTTGTTGATTTCCGTTCGGTTGATTTTATGTTTTATGTTTCTTCGTGCTGTCTTTTTTCGTGTTTACCGGTTTCGTCGTTGCCCTTTCGGACTTTTATCACTCGAATGCCCCATTGATGCCTCTTTGCCTCTTTAATAAGGTATCAGGTCTATGAGGTCGTTTTCAATGAATAGTGAAGATAGGTCGCCTTTAATCAAATGGATGTTGAAAGTCGTCAACCCTTTATATCCTATTTGGTTTGATATATCATCTATCTTTTATTTTGTAGTTTCACTTTGAACTGATAATTCTTAAAATTGAAATGCACCCATTTCAGATTTTTTTCGTTTTCCCGTTTTTGAACTTTAAAAATGTGTTGGTGATTTTTCATTTTTATCTATGAAAGTAAGGGGAAGGGGTATATAGTGTTTGGGTCCGTTTGTTCGTCCGTCCGACCGAATGCTGCAAGGCTGTATTTCTTTTCGACATATTTTTTCTTTATTGTTTCATCCTATTACCCATTTTGCAATTGTCTTACGTTTCATGATGTTTCTGTAATATTCCATACCATATCTCCCTTTTACAAGTTTGGTTTTTCCTGTGCTGGTCAGTTGACAAATAGCCCAACGCAGACCATAGCTTGTCGTTAGATGTGACTTAGGGTCAGGATTCTAATATCGGGTAGCACCCAGCCCACAGAGCGACCAAGTGTGAACCCTTTGTGGCTAAATAAGGTAGCCCTCGTCAGCGGGAATTATAAGGTCTAATAATTGTTCAGAAGCCCGACCGCTGGCCATGGACGTGAATGGAGAGTGCTATGTTCCATGAACGTAAAAGATCCTATTGTGGACCGCCAAATAGTGCACCATTTTCCACCTTACACATCTCTCCCCATGCCGAGTGGCCTTAAAATCATGATCAGTCAACAGTCTTATCGAAAACATAAAAAATCGTCTATTGTCGACGCTCGGGAATACCGATAAAGAGAATATACTATGATTTTTTTTTTAAATCTTGAGATCTATAACTAACTAAATTGATATTTTTCTTTCTAGCCACTACGTCACTCCCCCATGTTGCCGTCGAGGAAACGACACTAGCAGGATATAAGATACCCAAGAATACAATTGTAATACCTAGCCTCATGTGCGTCCATCATCAAACCTCTATTTGGAAAGACCCTGAGAATTTCAGACCAGAACGATTTCTAGACGAAAACAACGAAATTATCAACAAGGAATATTTAATTCCATTTTCAGCGGGTAAGTCTCCATAGCTTTTAGAGGTTTCAAATGATGCAAAAGGAAACCAAAGATGTTAACCTATTAAATTCTTTAAATAAAAACAAGTAAATTTCTAATGCAGTACACCACTGACTGAATTAAAATACTCAGTTCAATTTTAGTTTTATTAGCTATATTCCGGCAAATAAAACCTCAAATTGTTGAACATAGCTTTCATTTCTTTTTTCAGGACCAAGAGTTTGTTTGGGAGAAAATCTCGCCAAAGCTGAACTTTTTCTTATATTTACCAACCTGATTCAACGATTCACATTCTCAAAGGTTGACGCTAATGACGTCATATCTTTTGAGGGAGTGATGGGTGTGACAAGGACAGCTATACCATATCGTGTCAAGGCCATTCCTAGATGAACGGAGATCATTTATGGACAAGTGTATGACGACCTGACAATATCTCAATTTTCAAAAATTACATGAAAAAGATTTTAAAGTTGTCAGTTCACTGGATGGGGTACCCTTAAGTTGTCAGTTAACAGGATTAATATACAGTTTGTTGTCGGTTAATTGGATAAGTTATGTCCAGTTATGGACATATTTCCCCCACTAGGGTTTTGCTATTAAGTTCTCCACTTATCAAAGGTTTACCCATCATGTGAGCATAAATGGGATAAAATATTAATTTACCATTAAAACAAAGACTTTTCAGTATAAAATGGCTTTCCTTTAGATGAATACAAATTTTTTTTATAATATTGTACATAGTTATTTTTATATACAATTACTTAGTATTGTTTTTATATTTGTATTTGTTTGTCAATAATTTGCATGAGCAATTTCATTATATAACATTTTCTTCATCTAAATATCTTTGTATATATTTCTACAATTATACTGTTATTTTTTCCAATAAATAAATACAATTTCCTAGGTATTCTTTTATTTCAAAACCACAGTTGGTTTATTTATGATCTTTAGAATAAAAATAAAACAAATAAATATTTTGTGTCATCAGAAACCTAACAAACTGACAAGCAAAATATTTTTAAGTGATATAGATAAAGTATTAAACTTATGTAAAGTAGGTCATGTGACATCTTTTCTAGCCAAGTAGTAACTTGATTGATGACTGGGGTGGTAAATTTTACTAGATTCAAAGCAAAAAATAACCCAAACAAAAACTAGTATCAAATATGTGTCTAAATGGCTTTTGCTGTAATCCAGATTCAGTTGAGTAACTCTGTCTAAAGGTTTGAGGTTTTTATCATCATTTGTGTTTTGTGTAACTACCGGACCCAAAGATGGCAATGGAAGGGGGAGGTTTGGTGCGCCTAAAAAACCTGGTTTAACCCACCATTTCTTTTGAAATGCCTGTACAAAGTAAGGACCATTGCGGTCTTCAATTTTTCCGGTTAGTCTTCCTTGTTTTGTCTTGTCTTAAGGACATTTGAGATTGATTCCCCAAGTGCGGTAATTTTGTTATTACCTTTTATTTGTGAAGAGAAGCAAAACTAAGACAAAGTCAGTGGATACAAATGACAAGACAAACAACAATGATAAACAAAACAACCTTACTGCAAACAGCAGCGTGAACTCATATCGAAACGAAAGTCAGGCGCCAATAGGCGAACAGTTCCTGCTTGTTATAACACCTTTTACGTCGCAAAACATAAGAAGTTACGTCGCTGCAGGTATAGCCTTTGTTTGTCCTTGTCATTCTGTGTTAACTGTTTTATGTCAAGAATTGGGTCTTTCGTTGATGATATAGGGATTGGTTTTGAAACTTTTGTATTGTATTATAAGTCTTGGGCCAATGCAAGACGGTAAGCAGTGACCTATGGTCATGTTGAAGACTGCTTGCTGTTTTCCGTTGTGATTTTTTGAATTGCTGTTTGTTTATGTTTGTTGTGTCGCGTACACTTATTCCACATCTCAATATCGTCTATAGTCACGACGTTTAACTCACCAGTCAGCAAACATTAGTAATATCGTAAACTGTTCGTCAACATATCCATACAGGTTATTTGTAAGATTCGAAAACCGATTAAAAATCTAGGCGTTCTTTGTCATCGCCATTCAAACAGACAAAACTAGTCTTGTCCTTGACATTTGACCTCTCATGTTTTGGTGAGTTTAACTTCTTCATGGCACATATTTAATTTTCTTTGAATACACATTTATTAATAAAAAAAATCAATAAATAGTCAAAGTATTCTTTTAATTGTAAAATCACAGTTTGCTTATGTATATAACATATAATAAAAAACAAAACAAAATATTTTGTGTCATCAAAAACATAAAAAATATAGTGAACATATTTGAAGGCGCTACATCTTTTTGAAAAATATAATAAGTGGTAAACTCAAACAATTAAATAAAGTGCAGACAAAAAAGTAAAGAAAATAAATTATATTCTATACGGGTTTTGTAATGTCATCACAGGTGGAAGAAGCCGTGCTACATGCTGTTTGCAAGATAAACAAATGAAATAACAGAAAAACAGAAAAAAAAACAGTGCGACCTATTCCAATAGTGTTTTTGTTTTCTTTCCAATGGTACATTGACTCTAAAACAATATTGATAGAGGTACAAGAGCCCCTTTGGCCTGAAAGCTAATTAGAAGTAAGACAATACAGAGAAAAGGTAACTGAGGTTAATATCCTTCCAGTACGAAAATATAAGAAAAATATAAAGTCAATATAATTTTACGAATCAGCACACGACACGAAGAACAATCATTCAAATATTCACTTGAATCAACAAGCTGGTTTCAAAGTCCTTAATTGTTAAATAGTGATTGTAACGTCTTGCACTCTATCTTACAAGAATATCTAGCCTAATGGCATGCGGCAGCTCTATCATTTTCACTTATACGACAATCTGTCCGTCGCCTGTCTGTTTGTGTCAAAAGTTCTAATGTTTACTAAAACTTAACTAGAAAATTTGTCTTTGGGCCACAGAATGGCCCTCCCGTTCTTTAAACATCATTGATTACCATAATGTATTACCTAAGATATGGACCTTTACTACGAAATTAATCAAAGTTGTTCATGCATAAACTATATAAGTCGCAGTGACTTTATTTCTACTGAATGGTGTCATGCTAGCCTACCCAATTGACACCTAGTGGTAAAATATCATTGACTCCCAAAATCAAGTATTCAAGTTATGGACATTAACCAAGAACTAAACCAAAGTCGTTCATGCCTAAAATATAGGTCGCAGTGACCCAATTTCTACGGTGTGTTACGGACTACAGACGGACAAGGGTAAAACTATATGTCCGATCCACATGCGCGGTCGGGCCATAAAATATATAAGGGATACAGATCTGAAACTTTTACAGTGATTAATTTCCATATGAAATTTCGATAAAAAAATTGTAAATCCGTCGAATATTGTTGTATAAAAGAAGGTTAATTTGCAGGATTTGCAGGGCTGGGCCCTTACTGTCAGTGTTCTAGTTTCTATTGCATTTTGTCTACAAATTGATTGCCATGAGCAGACATCAGGATATAACCATAGGTGAGTGCTCGTCTGCCTCGAGCTCATCACCGGGGTAAGCTTTGAGATCAATATCATTATTGCGATGAAAGCCAACGACATAGTTCTTGTAGCCTTCGCCATTGACGTCCAAGTTGTCAATCTTTCGCCCCTGACCATTGACGTCCCATATTTCTGGAACGCTGGTTTGGTGAGTATGAATTGTGGTCCGAGATCGACACGATGTGTTGCTTTTCCTTCTCATTTTCCTCTTCCGGTGCCAAAGCTTTATAACCTCCCTTTGGACCTGATAAATTACAGAAAACGAAAGTGGGTTGTTAAAAAAACCTTAAATGCAGAATATAGAATCTGACAAACACCAAACCTTCATAAATGTTAATGTGATTATTTATTGTAAAATTTCTTTTCTGTTTTTTTTCCCACAACTTACTCTTTATTTTAAAAAAAGCAATACAGTTTGATTTTTTTTACCTATATATATGAAAAAGTATATTTTTGATACCTAGAAATAATTAAAGCCTAAACATGTAAAACTCTAAGTTAATATGAAACATACCTCTCCATTTAAGAAGCAAAAAAGTAAGGCCACTGCAAAACCCTAGAAATGGTAAAAAAGTTATGTCAATAGTTGGTGAAAACTAGGCATTCGGTAACAATTTGCGTGTTTTCCGTGATATTTGTCATCATATAATTTCAATGTGTTACCTAATTTTAGCTGGATTATTATGTACTCCACAACCAACTAATTAATTTTATATGAAAACTATTAAATATTAACCAGATTTGTAGGCAGCTGTCAAGATTTATAAGAAATCGTTATTTTCCGTATCATCTGTAAAGATCATATTACAAGATTAAACACTAAAGTATGTCTCGCCTGTCGGCACCATCGGAAAACCTTCTTATTCCACAAACACAATCAAAGCTACTATTGGGCATACCAAGTTTCATTAATCTAGGACTTATAGTTCTTGAGATATGGAGGTCACATTGCTATTATATCTATTCAAAATTATCAAAGTTATCATCCAAAAAATCAAGGTCAAGGTCAAATGATAGAGATGCAACTGTGCTAAGCTACTACGTACTGGTGCATATGCATACCAAGTTTTATCAACCTAGGACTTATAGTTCTTGAGATATGGATGTTCTTGCAAAACGTTAACATTGCTATTACATGTATTGAAAGTTATCTAAGTCACTAAACCAGAACATCAAGGTCAAGGTCAAAAGAAGGAGATGCAGCTGTGCTACGCTACTTCTGGGACATATGCATACTAAGTTTCATGGACCTAGGACTGACAGTGATTGAGATATGTAGGTGCTCATAAATCCTTAACATTGCTATTATATGTAATGAAAATTGTTCACGTCACTCAACCAGAAAATCAAGGTCAAAAGATGGGGATGCAGCTGTGCTGAGCTACTAATGGGGCATATGCATACCAAGTTTCATCAATCTAGGACTTATAATTCTTGAGTTATGGAGGTGTTCATAAAACCTTAACATTGCTATTATATGTAATTAAAATTGTCCAAGTCACTCAACCAGAAAATCAAGATCAAAAGACGGGGATTCAGCTGTGCTAAGCTACTAATGGGGCATATGCATACCAAGTTTCATCAATATAGGACTTATAATTCTTGAGATATGGAGGTGCTCATAAAACCTTAACAAAACTTAACGCCGCCGCCGCCCCGGTAAAGTAACACCTATGTCTCGCTCCGCTTCGTAGGCGAGACAAAAAACCAGTAGAATATTGCTTTGTTCTTTTTTGTGTTTACTAGTTGCAGGGGCGTAGCTTGCCTCTTATATTTAGTGAGGCAATTCGCCGAGCGAAGCGAGGCGAAAATTTTTTTTTGGGGGGGGGTCTGGGTTTTTTTTTTTTCTAATAGAACGCCAGAGACGCGTTTTCCTGGCTTTAATCTAAAAAAATGATGAGGTAAAACTTTTGAAAAAAATGGTATTTATATGATCCGCTTGGCATTCTTTTATTTTTATTGCAATATTTTAATGGACTTGCATTAAAGTTGACTATACAAATCTTCAAATGACAGTGAGTGAATGGCCGTGTAAAATTTCAGCTCTGCACTTATTTTCTAACTTTTGTGTTTGTGTTGACAGACAGACGGACAAAATCAAGAGAATGCTAATATATTCACTTTATTTAGATGTAATATTTTCTAAAAGTTTAGTACTGGTGTGACCATAACTTTCAAACTTTGTAACCATGTATAAAACAGAAGTGTTACATTTAAAATTGAAGAGGCCCCAGCCTACGTTTCTTGGCGCTGTCATTTTTTTTTTCAAAACGTTCTCTTTTGGAAATGGAAATATCCCGGTGTATTTATAAGCAGGCTAGACCTAGAATAGAATACATGTAGTTTATTAAACCAATTATGGGCCCATCACATGGCTGCGAACCTGACGTCTTTCATGATGGAACGGCTCCAGTGTTAAAGTCGTCTCATTGCCGAAAACGACCTCTCGCATAGGACGGACCCTACTGGCATCGTGAGCAAAAGGCGAAAAATTACGTAT
Organism: Arcuatula senhousia; assembly: GCA_963971305.1. Classification (NCBI taxonomy): domain Eukaryota; kingdom Metazoa; phylum Mollusca; class Bivalvia; order Mytilida; family Mytilidae; genus Arcuatula; species Arcuatula senhousia. The sequence continues at coordinate 46,755,662 of OZ020315.1, read as the reverse complement.
ACATTTGGGTAATAATCTGAGGAGTGAACCTGGGACAAAGACAACAAGAAAACAAACGAGACATAGAGGAACTCTCTTGAGTCAATATTAGACCACTGTAAAACTGTAAGCGAAATTTTACCCTATTGGCCGTATGGGAGATAAAAATAACAAACTCTATGCGGACAAAGTCGGAATGTTCCCGTTTGTGAAAAATTTAAGTTTATACATGTATATGTTCTTAACGGAAGTGTAAAATATGCTGTACGAATCTTCAAATAAATGGTATTGATTTTTTAGTTTTAGTGTTCACACGAAATTGTGGTCCTGGACGGACAGGCAAACAAACCGACAAGGCAATCCCTACTTCATATAATTTATGTTAGTTTTAGTGTTAACCTGGACCGACAGACAGACAAACTGACAAAGGCGATCCCTACTTCATATAGTTTTTTTTTGTTTAATTGTTCACACGATATTGCGGTTTTGGACGGACAGACAGACAAACCGAAAAGGCGAAAACTATAGGACACCACATTTCTAAGAATTTATGAGAAAAGAGTTACAAAACGTGTTACGGGTCAACAACCGAAAAGGAGTGGAATTATTTCAATAGGAAGACGGGAAATTTGCTTTTTTCATTTTTGTATTATAAATACAGGATGACACCCCGTTCTAGCGATATCCGTCAGCCAAAACGTGATTTACCTTCAGTGGCACTGGCTTCCCCCGTCGATTCAGTAGGTTCGGCCTCGGACTCTGACGGAGATTTTGAAGTGTGACTGTCTTTTGGGGTTACTACCTGTTGTACCCCTGAGCATTGTAGTTGACTTTAGTTGAACTTTTTTCAAACTTTAGGTTTTTTCCGCGTTTCAAACTTTCTTATACACTTATATCCTAGAAACGGTCACGATACGTGAGATTCTCCGGTAAACTGCAATGTTCGCCAACCCGCATTGATTATTTTCGTGTGTCTCTTTCTCTCTCTCTCTCTTCCTATCTCTCCCTCTTTTTTTTCTCACATTTTTATTTTTTTTAAATTTTCATTTAGTGAGGCATTTGCCTCATTGCCTCAATGGAAGCTACGCTACTGCAGTTGTGTCTTCGACATTTCGGACTTTTGACATTCGAGTGGCCCATTGGAACCTCTCTGCTTCTTACCTGAAATGAATTGAAGAACATTTCTGAATACATCCAGATGATTTCCATCTCAACATCCATACACACAGGGACTGCGATGAACACAACATAGTAAACACCAAACAGGGGTATCAACACGAGAGTAGATCTGGCAAGCTTTCTGTAAATACAAGAACACAACATAGTAAACACCAAACAGGGGTATCAACACGAGAGTAGATCTGGCAAGCTTTCTGTAAAGAAATAAAAATTAAGGTTTCATCTATGGATAATGAAAAATGACTATAATGAACTGTAACCATTGTCATTTTTGGCCGCATTTCACTAGAGAAAATCCGGGTTATACAATGGCGGGAGGGTGGGCGGGGAAATTACTTTCGTAACAGTTTTCTCATCAAATACTAATCACAGCCTTTTGATATTTGGTATGCAGCATCAGCATGGGTAACCATAACGTGAGATACGATTTCAGGTCTGTCGCTCACCTACTACCTGTTTATCGACTTTGTTAGTTTTTGACATAAATGTTCAATGATAGAAATTTTCGTAACAGTTTTCTCAGCAACTACTAATCACAACGGTTGAACCTCTTGATATTTGATATGCAGCATCAGCATGGGCTCCCATAGCGTAGGATGCGATTTCAGGTCTATGGCTCATATACTTCGTGTTAAGCGAAATCCCGCCATTTCTGTCTTTGACCCATTTTTTAAATTCCAAATTTGCATTTTGAAGAATATCGTATTCAATCAATATATAGAAATACATTATTAAACTTTAATAGTGAACACAGCTCGTAGCGGAGAGCTCTACGGCAAGTTCCCGCCAAAAATTTGCCTAATGCTAATACTGATTTCTTTGCGTCCGGATATGCTATCATGCTTCTCACAGTTTATACAGGCCCGGTGTAAATTTGACAATAACTACCAATTTTGCTAGTCGCCTTCCAAAAATTATATATGTAAATACAGAAAAATCTGTTGACGATGAGTTACTACAATTTTGAAAGTAAACAAATTTTATTCAATTATTTTTACCTACATTCACCCCAAATAAGAAACTCAAATAAATAAAACAAACACAAATACAAAAAACATATAACTTACATAAAATGATGTTTTTAAAAGTCATTGTATTTCTGATGTTACATGCAGGTTAGAACACATTCCTGAAATTCTTCAAAAGTGTATAATTACCAAATACTGCTTTTGACAAGTTATACTTTACCTAAATTTCTTAGGATCTTTCATGTTTGATGCACTTAATTTGGTATATAAAACTCGTATGATGTTGATGAAAAATATGAGATTGACCTGCAAAGAAGAAACATTTATTTATCATTTCAATGAAACAATTCAAATCAAAATTTGCAATATGCAAGAACAAAAATGTAACAATGCAAGACAAAAATCTAAAAATGATTGAAAACTTGGCACATTTTAGTCTAAATTTAGTTTGTTTGCAGTATTTTTTTTGTTTTCTTTTTCTATACTTTTGTGCACCTAGTATATAATAGGGGTGGACACGGGAATCTTCAACAACCCCTGCTTCCTCCAGTGTTTGTTTAATGTTACCCGCCGCTTTTCTGTGTTGGTTTTTCTTTCCCTGGCTCCGTGCTCCCCCTCGACTGCTGTATTCCTTTCCCTTTATGCCTTTAAAACAAAAACCAACTTACTATACTGGTGAGCATAATTGGTCCTTTTATGATCCAGAAATAATGATTGTCCATAGTGTTCCAACACCTTTAATAAATGACAATAACAATTTAACAAATCAATGCCATTTTGTTACATTTCTTCATATAAAAAGTATTTCAAGGAGGTCAAATACTTTGAAAGAAAATAAAGAAACAAACAAAGCATCCTTTATATTCTGATTTAAAACCACTTTATAAAAACAAAATGACAAAGTTCCTGGCAAAAGATATTGCTACGCCTGACGCGCTTTTCATCTGTTCAACTCTCATCAGAGGTACTCTACCCAAATAATTAAAAACACTTCATATAACAAAGCAAAGAACAATAAAATCATAATATGCCGAACTGGGACCTACATGTTGACTTGAAGATCACGTTACGTATGCCTGGGGTAGAATGAATCTTAGGAAACCAAAGAAAGTTCAGAAACCTGATATCGGACGAGGCCGCTTTGCCCACAAAGCGACTGAGATGAGTGCCCCATGTAGTTGAGTGAGACAGCCCTTTCATACTGACTTTGGGGTCGTCAGGCTAAAATGCGGAAAATCTTGTTGCAAACCAAACCATTGCAACGTGTTGGGAAAAATGTCACGTTCCTCGCATGTTAACTTAGCTGCAGGTCTCGAAAAGAGTAGGACCCGTAGGAACTCCATGCAGGAGGCTAAAGTCCGATCTAATCCAACCCTATATTTACAGTGGCATTGTGTCCCCATTTTCTCCACTCCATCATCATTTCATGTTCATTTTCTCACCTTTTTCATATTCATATCTCTCATAAAGTCGAATTTGTGCTGATTGGGAGTAAAGCAATAACCATTTAACTAACAAAGTAAGTTTACACGAGTATGTTCTTTCATACAGTTTTTATTAGACTTTGTTTTTACTTCCCATAGTATTTTACTTACAGTGTATTTTCATATTTGAGCCTAACTAAAACCCAAGGTAGAACGACAAAAAATGGTAAACCTGAAAAAAAAACATAAATGATTTAATTCTTTATTATTAGTCTCAGTCCAAGAAAAAAAAGAGCTGAGGCGCATATTTTGCTGTTCAACATATGCATAATGATATATAGGTCTACCATTTCGGATGAAATTAGGGACCGACCATTTAACTTAAAACAAAAACCTAAGCCCCCTTTCAAGTAACATTGTCGGTCCCTAAATTAGCTTGATCGTTTGAATTTGTAGTAAATCTGAAGCAAAATGACTTTGTTTTATCGTCAAATTAAAAAAAAAAATAAATTAAAACTGAAAGTCTGCGACACATTGCAAATATCTACACCCCTTTCACATACTCTTATACTTATTTTGAATTTTGAGAATCTTATCATTTTTTGTTGATTCCAAAATTAAGTACACGATGTATACGAGGAAAAAACACATTGCAAATAGCAGCAGCCTTATTTTTGTGCATTTCTTTTTAAGCCATTCGATTACGCTTCCGCGGCATCTTAGTTCACTCTCGATCGATCGTTTCAACCTGAGTTGCTGGATGAAGTTTAGTTGCTTTGAGCACGGAGATATGATCTATATCATAGCTCCATGCTTTGAGTATGGGTATTGTCATGTTATGTGTTTTTAAGACTATTATTGTTGTTGCTGTCTTTGTTGTCAAATCATTGTGTTTATTTTTTTCCCCAGACATTAGAATGTCCCATTGATATCTTCGCTTCTTTTACTCTTCTCAATGAAATTCTGATATCGACTTACACCACCCTAGTATAAGGAATGTTCTATATAATTTCTTGCTGACGTTGTATTTTGTAGACATGACAAACGTATGGAGGAATAATCCTTCTATGAAGATCCACATGAAGTTTGCAGTTAACATGTAGAAAAATATTGCATATACCATCCTACAGATCCACGCCTATAAGTAAAAGTAACAGTAAAATATAGCATATACCACCCTACAAATCCACGCCTACAGTAAAATATTGCATATACCACCCTACAAATCCACGCCTACAGTAAAATATTGCATTTAACATCCTACAAATCCAAGCCTTTAAGTACAAACAAAATTATCAAACCAGATATCCTGAAAGAAAAGACAAACCAATGCAAAGATATAGCAGATGAATTGAAACTTTGGACCGCAATGGGACATGGTTTTCAAAAGAAGTGGTACATTAACTAAACCATCTCTTGCATTTTGGTTTTGATAAATAAACAAAAGGCTCCCAGGAGCCTAAATCGCTCACCTGGTCTTGATGTCAACCCAATATTTTGTAGAGCTAAATGAGATGAACATTTAAGCAAGCAACAGTTTTTTCTTTATCTACTATAGTTTTCATTCTATATGCCAAAAACACGAAAAACTGTTATTTTAGGGGCCGTAATCCCTATAAGGGATCATCTGACAACTTCAACCCTATGGAGACTTTTGTAGAGCTTTATGCACTGAACATTTAAGCAAGCAACAGCTTTTCTCTATCTGCTATAGTTTTCATTCTAAAGGCCAAAAACATGAAAAAGGTTATTTTAGGGGCTGTAACCCCTATTAAGGGTCATCTGACAACTTCAATCCTATTGAGACTTTTGTAGAGCTAAATAAACTGAACGTTTAAGCAAGCACCAGCTTTTCTTTATCTGCTATAGTTTTCATTCTATAGGCCTATAACATGAAAAAGGTTATTTTAGGGGGCGTAACCCCTATTAAGGGTCATCAGACGACTTCAATCCTATGGAGACTTTTATAAAGCTAAATGAGCTGAACATTTAAGCAAGCAACAGCTTTGCTCTATCTGCTATAGTTTTCTTTCTATAGGCCAAAAACATGAAAAAACATCATTTTAGGGGCCGTAACCCCTATAAGGGGTCATCTGACAACTTCAACCCTATGGAGACTTTTGTACAGCTAAATTAGCTGAACATTTAAGCAAGCAACAGCTTCTCTCTATCTGCAATAGTTTTCATTCAATAGGCCAAAAACATGAAAAAACATTATATCAGGGGCCGTAACCCCTATAAGGGGTCATCTGACAACTTCGACCCTATGGAGACTTTTGTAGAGCTAAATGAGCTGAACATTTAAGCAAGCAACAGCTTTTCTCTATCTGTAATAGTTTTCATACTATAGGGCAAAAACATGAAAAAACGCTATTTTTCACCTTTAAGGGGCTGTAACCCCTATAAGGGGTCATCTGACAACTTGGACCAAATGGAGACTTTTGTAGAGCTTTTAATGCTGAAGCAGTAGGGTGGCATCAGATTTCATCTATCTCTTATACTTTTTGATTTACAAGCCAAAAACAGTAGTCTGACCCCCCTGGTCTATTTTTAGCAACGGCGGCCATGTTTTTCGACGAATCAAAAATCCCCACATCAGTCTGTGGGGGATACCCTAAGGTACCATCAGACCAAATTTGGTTCGAATCTGTTCAGCCATTTCAGAGGAGAAGAAGTTTGAAGAAAAGTTAACGACGACGGACGACGACGACGACGACGGACGACGACGACGGACGCCAAGTGATGGCAATAGCTCACATGGCCTTTGGCCAGGTGAGCTAAAAATGATTAAATGTTTATATACGTGGTACAAATAAAAGGAAAATCTAGGAGGACTAATACACGATTATCATAAACTCATGAAACAAATACCGATGTATAACGTAAAAACATGTCGTTTGGTATGAGCGTTTTACTTATAGTTGAAAAAAGATCCCTTAACATGCAGTGATTTTTGAGAGCCCGAATAGTTTTTCTTAAATTTGCCCCATTTAGTGCAATATAATAGACTACTTAAAAGGTAAGTAAACTATAGTTATACAAATAAAGGTAATAACAAAATTGACAATGTCCTACATAAAAGCCAAAACAAAAATGTCATACCGAAAAAAATGAAGGTTGCAATGGTCCTGACTTGCTACAGGCATTTCAAATTGCGGTTAAAACCAGGTTTTATGATTTGCCAAATTTTCAAAATGAAAGTGATGGTATTTTTTAATAATAATATTTTTTTTTTGTAATTTCCTTTCTAATTTTTTCTCATCGCCAATAACCAAACTTTTAAGGGAGTAAAAGATTTTACAATCTAAATTTTTCTTACATATACATGTACCTGTCCAAACGCAGATTCTGTTCCATGAGAGTTATAAACTTCCGGTGTGATATCAACATCCTTGACAAAACATATTATTGCACGTAATATGAAGGACAGGAACATGTTGATATGAACTGTATTCCTCTGACAATGTAATTTTCTACAAAAATAAAACAATACATATACAAAAAAATAAACAATGCAAAAGGTACTTATATTATGGAGCATTCGAGTGTCGCAAGGCATGCAGGAGAGGTCAAGACAAACTCTGTTGACACAAAGGACAACCAAAAATACACATAAAACAAACAAACTTACGTCGTAACGAGATTGATCTTCGGTGTTTCGGAAGGGTAAGCAGGGTTACATAACAGCAATAACCCCGACAGCGTTAATACTGAACTTTATTTTATATTCGTTTACTTATACTTTAAGTATAAACCAAAGTATGTACGATACATATTCTATTTTGAAGTTTTAGCGTCATTCTTTCTGACTTTTGTTGTAAACATGCAGCTGAAATGGACCTTTTCACTCTTTTAGTTTTAAAACCACACAGACGATAAAATGAACTTTAGTACTGAGTTTTTGTTTATGGGTTTTGCAGGAGTAAAGGCTATTGTCGAGTTTAAATTGACAAAAGAACTACCGGTGCCCTTTAATTACTTTTTTTGTTGTACAACAGCGTAGAAAAAACAATGCTGAACTTTTTCTAATAAGCTTGTACGGAAAGTAAAATAATTATGCATACCTAAAATAGACCATCATAACAACCGCTATCAACAGGGAAGCCAGCGATATACCATATCCCACATTATAGAACAGCTGTATACGCGGCAGATGTTCCTAGAAGAAGAATATAGTCAATGAAAATAGTATGTAACCTAATACCAAAGTGAAAGGCACCATAATGTAACTAATATGTACCCTAGTATACATGTACCTGCCTTTTGAAGATCGATCAAAATCTTATGATTTTTTTTTAACAATTTGGTGGTTAACTATAATGACTTTTGTGCACATGCTAAGTATAATGCTAATTATAGTCTCTGATCATAAGTTTGTTTTGGAGGTATACAACACTATTTAAGTGCAGGATGTTTGAGTGGTGGTGTAAAAGGAACCATTCTCATATGTGATGTTTGTTTTTATTTTTTTCACAAGCTGTTTAATGTTAGTCTCATCTAAGTATAAAATACTAACCAATATGATATCCGGGACTGGTGATTTGTCGGTGGCGTTGCTGACACACCCAGTATAGTTTGTCCACGTTTTATTAAATAGTGGGTGTACAAACCATTCACCATTCTCCATACATTCTCTTGTAGCAAAGCCTGATAAAAATAAACAACACGATGTACAATTAGTGTCATAATACTGTTAAGAGAAAAAAAAATTACTTGGACTTCTAAATTTGAAAACATATCAAAAAACATTTTTTATTGATAACTTTTTTATTTTATGCAAAAAAATGACACTGAAAAACATTTTTCATCAAAAACTGTTTATTATCAAAATAAAAAACAACGGTAAAGACAACAAATTATGCTTCGCCTGACACACGTTTCGTCTTTTCAAGTGTCATCAGAGGTGCTCTAGACAAAAGTTTGAGTATGCAAAACACCATATGAATATGAAGGTCATAGAACAAGAAAACCCAAAAATAACGAACACGTATAAGGTTTTTCTTCATCTCGTGTCCTTAAATCTTATTAAAATAACAGATTTTGACTTAATGACGTCCTTTTGATTATTCATTAATCCTAAATAAATGTCCATTAACTTTCTGACACTGTTCACTTGTGCGTAGCTTTCAAAAACATCACTATGCTCACCGTATACATTAATCCTTGACAGGTTTTAAACCGATTCTAAACAGTGTTGGAGAACATACAGAGTCAAGACAAAATATTTCTTCTAAAAACTTCAAATGTATGTCTTTTTTATGTACATGTTGCTTCTTGCTCTCAGAAAAAGTATTTTGCCTTTGTTCTTTTCTCTAATAAAATCTACATTGGTTAAAACTAATTACAGTTGTAGGTTTAAGCCCAAGATACATAGTACACCTAAGGCTTAGAGGTCACAAATGAAAATGTTACTATGGAAAAAGACATTGTTGGGATAAAATTTGCAAATTTAAGGAAAGACGCTTTTCATTAGATAGAAATACGCATCTGAATTTTAATTTGACAATTCATGGAAAAAATAACAACATGCAACTATAAATTATATGCCTGATAAGTTTTCATCATCGCTTTTTGCTGAGAACTTTTAAGCGATCGAGACACTGGGAAGGATTGATATTTTCCCAAAATGAATTGTTCAATTTGATGAAATTACTTTATTTCAATATTTCTGTAAGTCAAAGGTCTACTTCAATTTAATACATCTCGATCGAAGGAAAAGGAGATAGTAAATCTTTTGTTGCGAACAAGCCATTCCACAAAATCATGCTATTGTACATTTTAAAAAATTGGAAATTCCCAGTCGCAATAAATCTAAATTGCCACTATTAAAGGTACAGCTACTGGTGAAAACTGAATTATTACTGTTATTGTCGCTTCCAGTCTAATGAGTTTTAAATAAAATCTATAGAAATTTATTTATGGCTATATCAAGAATACAAATATTTTTTTGAGGTTTTTTAAGAGGGTCATTGATCCTCTAGATACCATTTGGAAGGGACGGATCTAGGGTTTTCCCGTCTTTATATATTGGGGGAGTAGTTAGAATACAAAAAAATATATGAGTAGGTTCAATGGCGACTGCTTCAAAAAGTCACACTCTCAAACTTTAAACGACTTGTAAGGCTTATACTTTGGTTTCCAACATCGCAATTTTAATGGAAACTTACTACAAAGTGCCAAGCAATAAATTTTCGACGTCTGTAAAAAGATTAAAATACTAAACAACATATGAATGTGAAGAGGATAGGACAAGAAACCGAACGTGATGATTTCAAATCAGACCTTTCTAAACCTCATGTTTTAAACATAATTGCGGAATCTTACTTGAGACTTTAATAACAGAGTCTGACCAAATGACGTTCTATGAATTATTCATTAGACTTAGATAGCTGTCCATGAATTCTTCTGACACCGTTCACTTGTACCTAGCTTTCAAAACCATCGCAATATTGTTATTACTTAAACATAATCCTTGTTTAAAAGCAATAATCTAACGTTTTATTTTCAGCTTTGGAGAACATTCAGAATCGATTCGAAACAGAAATTAATTGACATTTACTACAACTTTTTGACAACAATAAAAATTTCACATTCAATTTATTATGATTTACTAGGAATTTTCCTTAAATTCTATGTATGCTTATCCACGGACATGATTTGTCTTTGTAATATGCGTTTGAAAGAAGGAAAGGTACCAATTGGGCATCCAAATATCAAAGTTAGAAAGGGCAGTTAACACAAACAAGGACAGGACGAAAAAACAAACAACACATAAAGAGGGTCTTTCATTGCACTTTTTGATTGGACTTGAATCTTATGTATCATAGTTTATTATTAATCCAGGGGCCAATTGATAAACAGCGAGCAGCGACCGCTGGTTTCATTGAAAGCTGTTTTCCATTGTGGATTTTCAAGATTTACGTTTATATTGAAGTTATATCGCGTACATGTATTCCACACGAAAAAACAAAAACTTCTGAATAGCAATGAACAACGCGAAATCTAGTCGTAATGAGAGTGAACTTATGTGCTCCGGAAGAGTAAGCAGTTCCTGCCTGCTATAGCACACCCATTGCGATTTCGAAAATCTGCAACATTTGGTTAAAACTCAAAATTAGGGAATAAAGACAAGAACTTTTCACAGAATTACGTAGAAGAATCATTTGACGTTTTAACTTTAATTAGAAGTCACAAAATCTTGTTACTCAAGATAAAGACCCTAGAGTAAGATAAACAAGCAAAGAAAGCAAAGAAAGGAAATGCACTTTTCATCAATTCGAAAGTTTTTACTGATAAAGCAATTCATTAGCAAACCAAAACATTGAATTCATGTTATGCAACTAATTGCCGTGTTCTCATCAATACAATTGGTAAATTATATTCATAAACACTTCATTACTTGAAGTAAAAATTTCTACTTAATCTAGACACCGGGGCAAAATTAATTTTTCCTCTGAAAAAGGATTCCTCGAATATATGAAATCAAACTATTTTCTTTTACTATTTCTGCAAGCCGAATGCCATTTTCATATTCATTCATCCCAAAGGAAAATAATTAAATTTCCAACCTTTGGTTTGCAAAGAAGTCTTTCTGGAATCAAGTAATTCACATTTAGAAAGAATGTTCGCAGTTGCAATAAGCCTTAATATGGATTTAATGTGAAGTAACTGAATTTTTGTTTTAATTGCCGCTCTCAGTTTATCTGGTATAAAATAAAATCCTGAAAATACAAAAAACCAAAGCAGGAAAAGCCCGGTTAATTTTATTATGTTGTATATGCATTTTTTAAGCAGGTTTATTCATGGGGTACAAATTTTCGTCGTTTTCGTCGGTCTCGAAATCCATGAAATTGATTTCTCAACAAATATAGAATTAAATATTGTTTTTAACAGATATTTGTTCTCAACCTTGCATTCATCAGTCCACCAATATACAATTTATTCAGTATACTATCCACGGAAATTGATACTCACGAATTTTGTACTTAAACAATACTGTCAAAGTTAAAATACAAGAAGCAGTGGTACCAATGGGGTATCCGAATGTCAAAAGTCCGAAAAGGCAGTTAACCAACAAGAACGGGACAAAAACAGACAACATTATTGCTGGGTCATCCAAATGTACAACTAAGCCTCTTTCAATTTTGTTAACATCAATATTGACGGCAATAAAATCAAGCCTTCAAAAGTATTTCGATTGTTGTTACTTTAGAAATGGCGTCAATCAAATGTGGATTCTCAAAAATTCTAAAGAACTGATGGAACATATCCATTCTAGTCATTTCATCATCTAATAGCATTAACACGTTTGATTTCTCTACATTATATACTTCAATTACACATTCACAATTAAAAATCTCTTTTGGCACAGCTGATTAATCGTAGCTTTATCAAAAAGAACGGAAAACGCAGGTACAAGTATTTGGTAGACGGTTATAAAAAGACTTACTTTGTCATCCAAGAGTCTAGCAAGAAAAACAAATTTACAGAAGATCAAATAATAGAAATGCTCAATTTTCTAATCGACAACATATTTGTACAGTTTGGTGGTCGTGTTTTTCAGCAAAAAATAGGTATCCCAATGGGCACAAATTGTGCACAATTGCTTGCCGATTTGTGTCTTCATTCATATGAAGCAGACTTCTTACAATCACTTCTAGACAAAAAGGACCGCAAACTTGCTTTATCCTTCAATCTCACATTTCGTTATATTGATGATGTCCTTTCACTAAACAATCCTCGATTTGGTGACTATTTACATCTCATATATCCGAAGGAACTTGAGATAAAGGACACTACAGATTCTAGGAGGTCCGCTTCATAATTGGATCTATTTCTCGAAATTGACACACATGGAAGGCTTTGTACAAAGCTCTATGACAAACGTGATGACTTCAACTTTCCAATAGTTAACTTTCCCTTTCTGTGTAGCAACATTCCGTCCGCTCCAGCATATGGAGTTTACGTATCACAATTGATTCGTTATTCCAGAGCATGTGGGGAGTACAACGACTTCCTTGATAGAGCTGCACGGCTGACAAGCAAATTGTTAACACAGGGGTACGTTGCTCCCAGGTTGTTGTCATCACTGACGACGAAATTTTACGGACGACATCATGTGCTTGTATACAAATACGGGATTTCTATCTCTCACATGAGCACAGATGTTGGTTTGACATAGAGTTTTGTAATGTCATCCTTTCCGGATTTGACCAACACTTAATCGATCTTTGGCAACGTGACGGGTGTGCTATAGCAAGCAGGAACTGCTTACTCTTCCGGAGTTCACTCTCGTTTCGACTTGAGTTCGCGTTGCTGAATGCGGTTTTGTTGTTATGTATGTGTGTGTTTTATGTTGTTATGTGGTTTGTTTTGTTGTGATGATTTTTTGTTTGCCGGTTTTGTCCTTGTCTTTACGGTTTTATGATACTGATTACCCCTTTGGTACACCTTTGCTTCTATGTAAAACATGGAAACACAAAATAACAGAATATCAATCAACAACAATCTTATTTCAGATTCTCCTCTACAATAGACATTATTTCTCCATGTTCGCTCCTAAACGAATAAGGAGGTTATAAATTAAGGATTTTTTTATTTTAAGCTTATTAACGTATGCTAATTGATTAGTTTCCGACGGACTTTTTCTAATTTATTTTTTCTGAACGGTGAACTTAGAGAATGTAATTTTTCATATGAAGATAAGAAACGTTGGGGATTCCCCTGATTTATTTATTTTGACTTTTTAAGCAATGTATATTTTTTAATTAAACAGAGATTGTCGAACAAAAATGTCATATACGTTAAGATTTGCATATCAATTCAAGTTTTTATCGAAATACATACATTCCAGTTTCTGGCTATATATGTTTATTGGTCTTCAAAACTCATCAGATGTGTGCAATCGACTGAACATGACACACAGTATATGAATTTAAAGAGCATTTAGCAATAGAACAACGACTGCCATAGGTACTCGTAGAATAAATATTGCACCCATAAAACAAAACGAATGCAATACTTATTATACGGGGGATAATATTCCTCAATATTGATGCTATAACCGTATATTATTGATACTTGCCTTGGAGCTATGTATGCTTAGCGCACATAATTAGAAACTTAAGACTCAGTTACCTAAACCAAGATTTTAATTGTTATCTTTGCCACTTCAACTGAAAATTCCTAATTTCATCTATCTTTATACTGTTAATATCTAATCGGTAGGATTTTTACAATTTCATGTCAAGGATACATTTTGAAGCCCATAATTCACCATGATCAGCTTTTGTCATCTGTTTTAATTCTTATAAAGGTAAGGTTGATGGCAAAATCAATTTCCATGCTTTTCTTTGTCCAACCAATTTCCTATTTACACAATACATTTGTTCTGAAATTATCTGGGAATTAATTTGATTTTATAATTATGACAGGCTTTAAATGGATATAGTAACGATATTAGTCTATCCTTAGAACTAAAGTTAAGACAACGGTTATTTTGCAATCAGGCATTACACATTGTAACGTAAATGGGTTAATCTGTGCATGTATTTAATAGCACTATACTGTAACGGCTCTTGCTTCTCTATCTAAGTATTTCAAAACTTATTTCAATAACTGGTTCTTGTGCCACTTATTCCAGCCAAATGTAGCAGCGAAAACTATCAGCAATTCTAACTAATACTTGAAAAAAGATAAGGCAATAACGTTATGAAAGATAGCATAAGAAGATCTGTATTGATGAATTTTACATAAAAATTACAATACTTAAAGGAAAAATATATAAAGTTCGGATTTAGTGGCAATTCTATTCCGTAGATTAGTTTAGTTTAAACATAAACATGTATAATTCCTGGATTGGGAAACAAGGTGAGCGATTTTATAAATCCCTCTCAAGTTTTGCAGCGTGTGAGTGTGGTCTTGAAGCGGCCAATTGAACCTACTTTTACGGAACTCTACAGAGAATACTTTAACAAGGTCTTCACATACACGGGACAATCTTTTTTTTTCACTTCAGAAGGACTAGCTTCTGTAGACCATCCTCTCAAATGGTGTCAAGAGAGAGTCGGAGAATTGGTCTATCAATATTCACCCCCTGTGACGAGGATCGAACCATTTACATTGGCCTTTCTATTTTCATATCTACACGTAAAGCTTTTGTTAAAAAAACAATGCTGCCGCTTAAGAATCTTTTTGACAGAATGGCATTTAGCTGTTACCAAACTAGAGTGATTAAGCATTCTAACGTAATAATATTCTGGTATGTAATTATTTTATGTCTAGCGATTTGATCTAATGACCTTTGTTTCTTTACTGGGTCTTTTACTCGGTTGCTCGCAAATAAAGATTTACGGTAATTTACAGAAATCCTCTTTCTAAGCTTAAAATAATCTGATAATGTTCGGCTAATGACAAAAAATGTCCAATAAACTATATCTACTTTTTGCAGTCTCTCTT
The DNA here is from genome assembly GCA_963971305.1 of Arcuatula senhousia. Taxonomy (NCBI): domain Eukaryota; kingdom Metazoa; phylum Mollusca; class Bivalvia; order Mytilida; family Mytilidae; genus Arcuatula; species Arcuatula senhousia. Next base: position 46,740,655 of record OZ020315.1, on the reverse strand, counting down.
TAGCTTTCAAATAAAGATTTGTTATCCTTTATATAAAAGCCATTCGGCTTCGTTTTTAACATCTTAGTAAATATATATTAAACGTCTTATAAGCCGGAATAAGAACATATTAAAGAATTTGTTAATGGAAATGGATATCCATTTTAAAATTAATGTAAGTGTTTCTTTTTTAAGGTCAACCACTCTCTTACATGAGCATTTATATACCTCAAAATAGTTTTTAACTTTATTATAGGCCCTGCTTTTAGAATTGCCACCACCAAAACCGGTGTTTTAAAGACGGGTCCTTGTCGACAAGATATATAGCACTGTTTTAAATCTAACCATATCTAACCGTATTATAAAAATTGACAGCTGTGTGTTTATGTATGATTAAAGGGAAAAACAACAGAAAGATACGGAATAACTGCACATTAAACTAACATAAAACAACCTATATTATTGGTCAAATCAACCTATAGTAGTGCGTCCTGATTTGATATGACTAACTATTCAGATTTCATTTGGTTTTATACATTTTCAACAATTATTTGAATGATTGATTGATCTAGAGCTGCTGATGTGGAATAATTAAAATTTCGGCCATACAGATCATAAAAATATTGCGAATGAAGTTTATATATATGTAATGGTCTCCTGTTAATTTTTCCATATATTTTCATAAAATAATATAAAATCAAAATCAGTTAATTTCGAAACCTACGTCGTGTCTTTCTTAAATTGATGGTAAATGAAGTGGTTTTCACTAGAAGGAGTTCATTTTCTTTCTGGTTTGTGGTCGTACATTTGCCCTTCGCCTAATGTAGACATACATTAGTTTGTTTAATTAGTGCTGTGTCCTAAATTTGTCTATTCTTATTTGCTAAAATACTGTCATTAAACAAATAGCAATCAATCGACCAATCAATAAATCAATCAGTAGATAGAGTGATGCCACTGATGTAAATGTACTATTATAGGTTTAGACAAGTTTAAGAATAAATTCATATCCATTGTAAAATTACGAATAAGCCATTTTCAAAACACCTTTGTAGAATATCGACCCCAAACTTATATTAACAGAATTAAATCAAAACTACAATTATTAGGTTCACGATATGTTTTTGTTCCTGCGGATAAAGCGGCTAACAATGTTGTTGTGGTATGTCGTAAATATTATCTGGATGTTTTAATGCATGAAATTAAAGGCTCATGTACTTTCGTTCCCGTGCAAGCTACAGAAACCAGTATTATTGACGATCATGTCATAGCAACCACAGCACTTCGAGCAGCCCCTACAAACAATAAATTACCTACTATGTACTGGATACCTAAATTACACAAAAACCCATATAAATCCCGTTTTATTTCTGCATCAAGTAAATGTTCCTTAACCAATATTTCTAAAGTCTTGTCTCTTGCTTTAACTACAATGAAAGAATTTATCATCCGATACTGTGATAAAATTTTCGAAAATAGTGGAATAAATCATTTTTGGAGTGTTAAAAATTCTCTTGATGTTTTAGACAAACTTCGGGCATTTGAAAATAGTTTTCAATCCGTAGACAGCTATGACTTTTCCACTTTATATACTAATCTACCTCACAATCTTATCAAAAAGAAATTTGAATATTTAATTAAATGGTGCTTTGACAAATCTAAAAGTGACTACATCTGTTCTAAAGTGTCACAAGTATTTAGTAAATCGTTTTTTAGTAACGAAACCCACAAAGGTTATGTTAATTGGACCGACATAGAAGTTATTACTGCATTAAACTTTCTTTTAGATAATATTTACATCCGGTTCGGTAAACAAATATATCGCCAAGTCATTGGAATTCCAATGGGAACCAATTGTGCTCCACTCATAGCTGATCTGTTTTTATATTGTTACGAATCACAGTTTATGGCCAAGCTACAGAAAGACCCAAACAAAAACCACCTTATCGAAACTTTTAACAATACATATAGGTACTTAGATGACATACTTGCTCTAAACAACCCCACATTCTCAAATTTTATAAATGATATATATCCTAAAGAATTAACCCTAAATAAAGCAAACTCAACCGACAGTAGATGTCCATTTCTAGATTTGGACTTAAGCATTATCAATGGTAGATTACACACTAAAGTATATGATAAACGGGATGACTTTTCATTCCCAATAGTTAATTTTCCGTTTCTTGAAGGAGACGTACCATTAGCTCCAGCTTACGGGGTATACATTTCACAATTAGTCAGGTATGCTCGCATTTGCAGTGATGTGTCTGATTTTAATGATAAAAACCGTTTTATTACAGAAAAATTGCTAAAACAAGGTTACCGTTACCACAAATTAGTCAAATCTTTTACAAAATTTGCACATAAATATGGACATCTCATCGAAAAATTTGATTGTACACGTAGATTTCTGATTGTTAAAGGAATATCTCATCCTGACTTTTATAGCAATGTAGTTTATAAAGCACAAAAATTCAAAAATAACCTTATGGAAATAAAAAACTGGCTTAAAAACCTTTTGAAAAAAGGATACGAATTCAATGTTTTAGTAAAATCTTTGCATTTGGTATGTTTTGGCAGAAATATTGATAGCTTGATAGTAACTTTAAAACGTTAAATTTTTCACTTTTTATCCACTGTATTATTTATAAGCACCACAGCGATCAAGTATGTCGGTTCTGTATGGTGATACAACTCTTAATCATTCATTGTTTTGACGTGGGGTGTCGGATTTAGAACTGATGTATTTGATTCTTTTACATCAATCGATAAATGTTTCTTAGCTAGTTGTCAGTAACTTCGAGTGTTCTCAAGAGAGTTCCTCCTTGTCTTGTTATTTTCGTACAGTATTTTGTCTTAGGTTCTCTCTTGTTGAATTGAACTTTTGTCGATTGAGTTTTACAGTGTGTTTTTTATATGTTGCTTTGTGCAAGCTTATCAATAGGGGGAAGGTTGGATCCAAAAAACTAGTTTAACCCCGCCACATTTTATATGTGCCTGTCCTAAGCCAGGAAACTTTGCCAAAGCCTTTGTTTGTCCTTGTCATTCTATGTTAACTGTTTTATGTCAAGAATTGAGTCTTTCGTTGATGATTTAGGGATTGGTTTTGATACTTTTGTATTGTATTATAAGTCTTGGGCCAATGCAAGACGGTAAGCAGTGACCTATGGTCATGTTGAAGACTGCTTGCTGTTTTCCGTTGTGATTTTTTGAATTGCTGTTTGTTTATGTTTGTTGTGTCGCGTACACTTATTCCACATCTCAATATCGTATATTATAACATTGCCATTCAATGACAAACTGATACCCGCAATACTCGATTGACGTAAAATTGTCTGTTCATTAAAGTAGTAATTTCTTAATTATACGCATGAAAGGTTTTCATAGTAGCTGGCTTTGAAATGCGAAATTTTACGTGACCCAAAGCCTTCGGTGAAATTAAATCATTCTTGATAAGAACCGCTTCTGAATCAATAATAAAGGGACTTCGTTTTTACCACTGTCTCTGGGAGTCAAAGGTCTAAGGCAATTTAATTTATCTCCGAGGAAAGGATAGATGACAATCCTTGGTTTTCGAAAATGGATTTCTACAAATTAGTTAAATTTCCTCTATTCAAGAGAAATACCCATTTATTGACTCCATTCAATTTATGGCAATGCAATAGTAGATGTAAAAATATAAGTTAAATGCATTATAAGTTATATTTTCTCTTTCGGCAGCCGCCTATTGCGTTCTGAATACTTTCTTGAAATGTAATTATTAGGTTCAAATTAAACACAAGTTTTGCTTAACTTCTACGTAACACGAATTTAGTTATATCAGGGAAATGAACACAATAGGGTAAAAAAATGATAATGAGGTACAGGAAATGGGGACACAGAGCAAGTATTCTTTTTAGTTTTCTTTGTTCATTGTGAAAGAAGAAAATGTGTTCCATGGGGAAACTCATCACAGTCCCAGTTCCCGTCCCTCGGTCCGTACAATAATCACTTCACAAGGCTTTCTGGGCTTCTTTTCAATGACCTATGTTTGATCCCAGTTCTCTAAACCAAAAACCTTGAAAAGTAATGACCTATTCAACAATGCATTGCGAAACCACAATATGCTTATTGTACATGTAAAGCTTAGATAAAAAAAAAACACCCACCCACACAAGAAAAACAACATATAACAACCATGCCCCAATCCAACACGTGTTACAGAAATCCAAACAAAGTGCTTTCTGAGATTTAATGCTAATATTTTTTCAACATCCTTTCAAATAAAAATCTTTAAAATAATTTATAGTTTTTAGCATTGTACAATGCAATAGACTAGAATTTATGGAATATGATTGATACGAAAGACCGGTAGTGCCATTGGTTCTGTCACATTTCTAGATTGATGCGAGAAATGTCTCATTTCCAAGTTAACATTTCGCACTTCCAAGTCGACGTTTCTTAGTTCCAAGTTGACATTTCTCAGATCCAAGTTGACATTTCTTAGTTCCAAGTTGACATTTCTCAGTTCCAAGTTGACATTTCTCAGTTCCAAATTGACACTTGGAAGTGCGGAATGTCAACTTGGAAGTGCGAAATGTCAAGTTGGAACTGCGAAATGTCAAGTGTCAACTTGGAAATGAGAAATTTCTCGCATCAATCGTGAAATGTGACAGAACCGATGGCACTACCGGTCTTTCGTAAATAGAGGCCGAGTCATCTGAATCACCGAGGTCTTTGTACTTAACAGATGATCTTTTTTTCCAAATTTAAATTACATCATGTTTCCTGACATTTCAAATAACGTAAAGGACTTGAACAAGAGAGCCTCTGGCTAAGCTGCTGTGATAAGGATACTTCAATTATGTTTAATTACATTTAAAATTACGTAACAAACACTTTCAAGTTAAGGAAGATTTGACATGCTAACGTTTTTTTTGGATAAATTAAATGTACTTCAATCATGCTTTGTTACATTTCAAATTAAGATTAAAAAATGTACACGTTAATTTGTGGCGTTTTGGTGTAATTAAAACCTTTAATTATAAAATACAAATACCAAAACGGATATAAAAACGGAGTAACCTCTCATCGAAACATTGGAAGGTCAAAAACCAAAAGTATTGAATGAAAATACCCAAAGCTTAACGGTTCGAGTAGGGAAGCCAAATCAGCACCTAGGATATTGACCATGTGCAGTTCTAGGAAAGAAACCTGGTGTTTTAGACAATTTCGAAGTTAACAATCGGAAATTTCAATTACAAAAATATTAGAAATTTAAATTCTTGGAACAAAGACCAAAATTAATTCTCAAGGAAAGCAACAGTTACTTTTTACCACTAAGGAAATCCTGCATATTTAATCTTATTTACTGACAATTCATCAAATTCAGTCATTTCCTGAAACCTTATTGACGTGATAAAATCATATATAGTTTTTTCAGCAGTATATGTAATTTCTTAATCAAATTCATCAAATGTTTCCTTTTTCTACTTGAAGAAATGTTTCGATTCTAAATGAAATTAAAAAAATTTCTGTGCAGATAAAAGTAAAAATATTCAAGCGCAGCGCATTAAAAACAGGAGGAACAGGATAAAATGTTCTGACTTAATAAAAAAAACAAAGGCCCGCCCATACAAGTTAAATGGTTCGTCCATAAATCTGGTTCTCTTGAGAAGCAAGCCTTTGTCAAGTTTAATTTTCAAAGTGCATGTCTTGATGAATCTACTGACAAATTAAAAAAAATCGTGTTTGGGTCATGTATCCCTGTACCTTTATTTACCAAAATGTTTCGCAGTATTTCTTTATAAATATAAAGAGTTTGTATAGTATGATATTTAATATAATATCGAAACGTAATATGCATTGATAGGATAGAAATGTCATTCAAGGTCATAGTTCTATCGTAATTGTAAATCAAAACCATAATTGGTGTACTATATGGACTTTTAATCACTGCAGACACTAACTAATCATCATTCTAATGTTACAGGAAGCCACATAAAGTGCTTTCTCTTTTAAAAATATCATTAAATGTGTTTTTAATTCCACAGAATTCGATCATTTAGCTGCACAACAGTTTTAAAGTTTGTTTAGATGGTTACAAGGAGAAAATTAGCAACTTTTTGCGATTGATTTATCTAGATACCTCAAAAAGTGCATTTATTTAAAATTCTCAGATAAAGATCGGTTCAATCACGTGTTTTTTCGGGCATATAGGTTTTAATGAGGGGGTCTGATCCCGGAATCCCGAACTAATTTTTACAAAATCCCGTCATCCCGACTTAAAAATGAGAAAATCCCGAATCCTGGCAAAGTTGATATAATTTTATCCCGGAATCCCGAACTTAAATTGTCCAAATCCCGGAATCCCAAGCTTAAATGTGGCCAGTCCCGGTGTCCCTAAAAAGGTCCTACCCCCTACTTTAAGATACAAGGTTTTATTTTTGTCTTAATTTGTTGAATGTTTGTAATTTAAGTGCTGTAAAAGGGAAACTTCTAATAGCTGTCCAATGTGGATCTGGAGCTGAACGGACCAATGGTTATCTCTACTCTGACTGACATGACAGGATTGCAGGTCCACTTTTACTGGAGAAGACTTGTCATGTCAAAGTTGAACTAAGATCAGGTCTGCTTCTTAAGTAAACTACGGTCCACTATAAACAGAGTGAACTTCTTGTAATCTGGTTAATTATTTTATGTCTGGTGATTCGGTTTTACGACCTTTACCTTTTTACTGCGAATATGTTAACAGCAAACATGTTAGTCAATATTTACTAAACGCCTTATAAGCCAGAACTAGAATTAAATATATGAAATACATATGACAACAAAGTTCCAGACAATAATTTTGCTACGCCTGACGCGCGTTTCGTCTATTCAAGACTCATCAGAGGCGCTCTACCAAAATTAATACTTAACTGGTTGGTTGGCCCAAATTTTGTCAAGTCTGTTTTTAAAAGTGTTCTTAGCTTGAGCCATTACTACTCTTTCTGGGAGGTTGTGCCATGAGTCGACTACCCGGCTGGTGAAGAAATACTTTCTGATGTCAAGGCGGCTTCTCTGTTTCTTAAGTTTCAGTGGGTGGCCTCTGGTGTTCGAGTTGTTATTTCGTTCAAGGGTGGTTTTGGTTACTTTCTGAGATTCCTGTCATGATCTTAAAGACCAAGATCATATCTCCTCGAAGGCGTCTATATCTGAGTGTTGGAAGTTACAGTGTGCGCACTAGGTCTTCGTAGGAAAGTTTTTTCATCCTAGGTAGCATCTTTGTTGCCCTTCTTTGAACATTCTCTAGGCTGGTGATATCTGCTGTTTTGTAGGGTGACCATACGCATACTGGAAGTGAGGCCACACTAATGTTTTGAATAGGAGTGTAAAAGTCTGGTTGTCTAGATAAGTAAAGGATCTTCGAATTTGTCCCACAATCTGGTTTGCTTTATTTACTTCGTTTTGGACATGCTCCACAAACGATAGCTCTCCGTACTTTATTAACCATAGTGATTCGCAGTATTTCTTTATAAATTTAAATGTGTATTTGTGTTGGTGTTTAACGCCCTTTATAGACGCACCTGGGCCATGTAGGGCGGCCAGTTTTAATGGTGGAGGAAACCGGAGTACCCGAAAAAAAACACCGACCTTGGGCAGGTAACTGACAAACCTAATCACATACAGTTGGGGAAGTCCCATTTTTATTAAATTCAAACGGGACTCGAACAGCAGCTCAGAGGTGATCGGCAAGTGATCAATAGTGTGGTATTTAAACCAGCGCCTTAGACCACTCGGCCACCAAAGCCCCCTTATAAATTTAAAAGAGTTTGAATAGTATGATACTTTATATAATATCGCAAACGTTATCTGCATTTATAGAATAGAAATGTCATTCAAGGTCATAGTTCTATCGTAATTGTAATTAAAAACTACAATTAGTGCAATATATAGGCTTCTACTAAAAAGCAAAGTCAAATGCAGACGCTAACTGATTATCATTCTAATGTTACAGGAAGCCACATAAAGTGCTTTCTCTTTTAAAAATATCATTAAATGTGATTTATGCCGCAGAATTCGACTATTAAGCTGCAGAACTTCTATATGAAACAAAGTTTGTGATTAAAAGCAGTTTTACAGTTTGCTTAGGTGGTTACAAGGAGAAAGTGAACAATGTTTTTTTTTGTGACTGACAAACATTTTTGAATCTACATGTGATATATCTCCCAAAAAAATGAACGGCATCTATATCCTCAGAAAAATATCCGTTCAATTACAAAATAAAAATCACAACATAGATCCACACAACAAATTTTGCTACGCCTGACGAGCGCTTCGTCTTTTCAAGACTCATCAGGAGCGCTCTCTACCAAAAACATTGAAAAAGTCAAACACTAGTTCCAGATATTAAGGATGGTCACTTCTGAACTTTTTTATATCAAAGATTTATGATATGTGGTGGAAATGATAGATAATCGTTTACTTAATCAAATAGCAAAAAGAAAATGATATGTCCGTGTGCTCGTTTTCGAGATAAATGACGTCAAAAATTTGGCGGGAAATCAGACTCCTCTAGATTTTACATAACTTTAACATTGTGATGTTTTTGCCCTAAAAATCCATGAAGTTGTATCAAGAATTTCAAGAAATTTTATACAGTTGGTTTTTAAGGTCTATATAATCAGAAAATATCATAAAAAGTAGGGGTCAGTGTGCAAAAAATTTCTTCAATATTTAAAGGCAAAGTCTAGAGGAGTTCCGAAATCAGACTGAAATCCTGAAACATGAACAATGACCATCCTTAAAGAGAATTGAATAAACCCGAAATACGAAAGAAAAAAGCTAAAGTATGACTAAGATCAACCTATATCTTGGGTAGGCAGAACCTTATGATTCAAAGTTTTTGGAAGTATAGTTTTAAAATACAAAGTTTCAAACTCATTATTAAAATGTTTTAAATCCAAGAGCTGTTGCAGGGTAACACCTTTAAAGCTTCCCACAGTGTACCTAGAGATGACTGAACCCGTGGCTTTCTTTACTCTGAGTGGCCTGACGATATTGCAGGCCAACGTTTACTATACAAGACCTTTCATGTCAAAGTTGGCATAAGACTATGCCTGCTTCTAAAGTAAATTCTAAGTGGACTGAAACCACTATCAGCAGACAAGAAATCTTTCAAAATGAACTTCTTGTATCTCTCCTTTTCACTTTGCATAACGGTTAGAACTGTGCCTATTAGTGGATGTAAATAATCATCCTAATTCTGCAGTTTTTGTATTTTGAAAACCGACATTCTATCTTTAGAATTGTAATTGAATTGCAAGTCCAAAAAGGAAGGTCAAAATTGAATGAAACGAGCAAATTGAAGTACCCAGGTAGTTTTTCTTGTGAAATATATAGTTGATACTTGTATTTTGGTCTTAATTGCTAATGGTCGATATCCTTGGTGTTAGAATTGTCTTCCTGATTTGAAATATGGGATTTCTATCTCTCCAATGAGTGCAGATGTTGGTTTGTCGTAGAAATTAGTTTTGTCTTAATTACCGGAATTGACACATTTGAATTGGAAATAAGCAAAACGACGAGTGTGCTATAGCAGGCAGAAACAGCTTACTCTTCCGGAACACCCGAGTTCACTCTGATAACGACTTAAGTTCGCGTTAATGATTTCCGTTTGGTTGATTTTGTGTTTTGTGTTTCTTCGTGCTGTTCTTGTTCGTGTTTGCCGGTTTCGTCGTTTGCCATTCGGACCTTTGACACTCAAATGCCCCATTGTTGCCTCTTTGCTTCTTGAAATACTTGGGGACAGAAAATATCTTTTGACTGTCACACTGAAAAAATAGTTCACATCCCTCCTTAAGATATTCTTTATTGATATCTGTCATGTCAGTGAGATTACACTTACATTTTTTACAATTCATATCTTAAGTCTTTGTAGGGTACAAATTACGAGAGGTAATGATGTTATAGGATTTTTCATTTGTCGAATACTTAATAACTTCCTGTTCTTAAACTGATTACTTTTTGAAATAATTACCTAAACAGTTTTAAAACTAAGTTTTTTAAGATCAGAATCACCGGTTATAAGCCACAATAACGTCCATTTTGTAGTTCTATATTAGAACTGCAATTACTTATCACCTCCTTTAAATACTTGGTATGCAACATCAGCATTGGATGGGTGTCATATCCTGGTATTTGGTTACACGTCTGTTGCCCACCGACTTACTGTTTAATAAAATCGGGCCAATATAGAATTTCACTTGTTTTCATGGTTTTTGAGAGAGCCAAAAGTTGTTTATCAACCTCAACGTTAGTGTAACCTTAAAATTAGCTGCTTAGTTAAGTAGAATAAGCATACTTCTTGTTATCGATATTCACGAATATATACTGGACTTGCATTTAACGGTTAAATGCTTAGCTGTTCTTTATTCCGTTTTTCATAAATTTATATTTTCGTTATCTCCAATTTGGATTTTGAAATGCAACCAAAGATCGCGATGCCATTAAGATGAAATATTGCTATTTCAATTTTTTATAATTCTTCGTCCTGAATACCATAAAAAGGCGAAAGTTGCATGTCAATGATACATTCAGAAGTCTGTGTTTCATTCAAATCGCCAAGTAACACTTTTATATCACATAGAAAAGGAAAAAATAATGGCAAAATCAATTTCAAAGCTCATCCTTGTCCATTGAATTTCCTAACCCAATAAAATTGCTATGCAATTAATTGGGAATTTGTTATTTTTATATCAGTGTGACTGGTATGATAACGGCTACAGTTTAGAGATAAAATCAACAGAAAAGCTATAGTTATGTATTAAATATGTTAATACATAATAAGGGACGTAAACTGATTGTCCGGTGAAATAGATAAGGATAACGTAATGCATGTTCAAGACCACTTTATAGGAATGGGCCCGATGGGATCGATGCAAAGGCCTTGTTCGCTGTTGCAAGGTTTATAAGCATACAGCTTGTTTACCGAGCTAGAATAAGAAATGTCTAAAACCAGAAAAAAACCCAGCTCAGGTATTTAATACTGGCAAGGTTAAAAGAACTGCTGGGTCTAAGGTATAAATAGGTAATAAGACTTTTCAGATAAGGGACTAAAAATAACGTTACATTTTTACAAATTAGTATGTATAACTATTAGTCTAAACCGATATAGTCATTAACTCATTCTGTCGTATTATCACTGTCGTTAATGTGTCTTACATACCGACCATCTGACAGCGAATGAAGATTTACGCTTATTACAGGAAATAACTTTTCTACGCTTATAATAGCGTTATCCCTATATAAACGTGAAATATAATAAAAAAAAAAGTAAAATTCCCTGGTTGAAATAACATTTTAATCTTAATACAGCTATTTGTTAGCTTTATGTTAAATGCTATCAGGTTGGGTCTAGTTCGTGTATACTAAGTTTAAACTAATTATCCAGGCTTGGAAACAAGCTTATGCTTCTGTAAATATTTCTCCAGTTTGCACCCGATGATCTTAATCTGATCCAACTCTACAAATGGGACCTTGGGTAAAAGACAAAAATTAGAAACAGAAAAATTAAAATCACTAGAAGAACGAAAATTCAAAAACATGAGCCATGGGTCTTTGTTTGTGGATATACAATAAGCTCAATATGAAACTTAACAAAGTTGTTAACGGCATATCTCTTTATAGACAATGATCAATAAAAAATGACACAATTACAAGTATTTAAAATTCAAGGGGGTACATAACACATAAAGTAGATAACTCTTAAAAATCATTTGAACGTTTTTGATGATTACATTTAATCAAAGATATCAAACTTGTCAGTGATCAAAATAGGAAATGTCGAAACTCTATTAATTTATGTTCAACAAAAAATTTTCTAAAGAAACTTATAGTTCAATTTTCTTAAGAAATTATCAGTTTAATTTAATTTTTCTAGATTCATATTTAAGCAAACTGTAAAGAACACAATAGAAAATAATGAGATGTGGAATAAGTGTATACGAAACAGCCCACAATCTCAGAAAAAAACACCCCACACGTTTACTTTTGCCTGGGTGTTGGATACCTCTTTTAACACAGACAGGCGTATTCACTGCATGAAATCTATCTAGTTTCCCAGCTTTATTCTAGTGAAAAAGTACGCACAATAAAAAAATGGAGAAAAATTCAATTAAACTGGAGATATGAATATATGTACATCATTGTCATAATCATTGAACTTTTCCTCATATTTGCAATTTGTCACCGTTTAGGAATGAACAATAAAAATAGCTGGAAATAGGACAAAACAGGTTTCAACTATCAATACAACTTAAAAGAAATGTTGGCTTAAACAAAGATTTATGAAAGGAAAAAAATGTTTGGATTTAGTAAAATATTTATTTAGTTTGTAAATAACAAAACGGAATAAAGTTAAGTAAAGAAATGCATACAGTAATCAAGTGAAAGTTAGACGTTCTAGATTCTAGAATAAATATTCATTTCAATGACCCTTGGACAGACCGAATTTCTTGACACTGCCATTAGTACGAACTTCTACGATGTTATTTATATAATAATTTGTCACCATTCAGAATTCACAATAGGTTTTCTCACTGTCGTCATTTCTAGCTGAATTCCATAGATTCATAATTAAATGAATCTAACTTGGTTCTGCCCTATTAGCAGAAATAGCTTTTAGGGTTTCACAACTTTTACATCATTAGTGCTAGAGTTTTAAGATTTATGAATAAGCAGTATAATAAAATCTGTCAACCTAATTGTTAACGTTCAATTAAATGCAAAATTTTGAAAATAATTTTCATGCTAAGGGGCTGACCATTTAAGTTAAGGGAGAGGGCTTGTTTTTTTTTACAAAAGTATTGTACAAATGATTTTTGATTAAATAAAAAAAAAATGGCAGCAGAGGGTTAGAAAACACAAGAAGGATTTGTTCTTATAGTATATAAAGAAATGCTAAATAATAAAAAAATATCTGACAACGAAAATAAAAACGGAAAAAAAACACGGTTTCCCCCTTCAAGTTGAATGGTCCGTACCTTAGTTCGAGTAACATGAATCTAGAACAAATTTCATATCAACTAGCCAAGGTTGTTTCAATACTGTTTTATGAAACGTGATAAATCAAGTCCTATTTTAGCAGTGAGTTAACAAGCGTTTCTTCGTTGATTTGTTACAATTAAACCAAGTACTTTGTTGGGTTTCAATTGAAATAGTATTATGTGCTGCTTAAATGACAATGTCATCGAACTTTGAAACGGTCCATCATCTACATATTGTTTGATTAAAAGCTTAAAAACATTAGTTAGAAAACAATAATTAGTGTCACTATTTATTAATGTTATTTTTAAGTCATTGTCTGTGATATTTCAACATGGTGAATAAAACAATAGGAACAACAAACCAAAAACAATACACTCATTAAAAGATAAACTATGATCAAAGTAGAAACAAAAGTGAAATTCGACACGGGAATGCCATCTTAAGTCATTTCATGAAAAAATAATTTTCAAGGTTACATATTGTCTTAATCTTAAAACTATATTGATAACCATGTGTTTAGGTTGTAAAAAAATAGAATAACTTTAACATTCCAGAATGTAGAAAACTCACAAAATTCCAAAAAATAATATACTGCATAAAAATATTCAATTAGCATGATAAGGACAAAATAACCGTTCTAATGAAATGAATTGTCTTGTATTATCAATTTTTGTTTATGGGGGCGTTTCTAAAATGTATAGAATTATTGGCTTGTATGGAGATTGGTACATAAAAGGTTGCTTTAAATTCAATTGTTTAATATAAGAATTTAAAACTTGAAAATAGATTACTTTGAACTTTATCACCGTCATCAATAAAATAATTGTATTTTATTTCTTTTCAATGTTGGTCCATGATTTGCAACAAAATCTTTCTTATTCTTAAAGAATTGTGTTTTTTTAAACCATAAATCATATATGAACATGTCTAATACTTTCAGAAATTTCAAAAGTAATTTAAAACTTATTTATCTACACAAAAAGGTTTCGTTCATAAGAACCAAAGACGTTCGGATATTGTTTTAATTACAGTTTCGATGGAAGTCAGCCAATTAACCAAATTTAAGTTGTTGCTGTTTTACTTCATTGAACTTTGAAAAAACAAGCATAAAAGAAAACGACCACATGATCTCTAATGAAAATTTCTCAAACCGAAAAAAAACCCACCAAAAACAACTCAAGGTTAAATTTTGTCGTAAGGAAAAAACAAACAGTTCATCAATCATATGGTCATAGTTTCAAAAACAAATACCATGCCAAAGAGAAAAGGAAGAAGATTACACAAACAACAAACAAATATAATAACCAACAAATTGCTCGAAGATAGAGCAAATGTGTTATCATTATAAAGATGAAAGTTTGTACATGTCGGAATTAAATCACCTTTAGGAATTCTACACTTTTTTTCAAATCCTGTTTAAAATCAAGTTAAGATTTGTTTAATTGAAGCAACTTATACACCACGTGTTTGTGTTATCAAATTTAAAATATAACAAATAAATCTCTTATTGAAAAAACAACCAACACAGGGCCAGAAGAAATACAAATGAACACACTCTTAGATAATTAGAAAAGATACATAGATCCAATCTTCAATGATGACAAAGTGAAAATTCCGCAGATATATAAAGATTCTCTTGTCTTATCAATAGATTTTGATGAGGGTATTACAACAAGTTAATGCAATTATTGGCATATCTAGACATTGACGCATATAACAAAGTCATATAAATTATGTAAAAATGAATCTGGACAATCAATTTTATTTATACTAAAAATTAGTCAAATTTCTATCCCCTCTTCCTTGTTTTTTCTAATTCTTGAAATCATCCATACGTTATGCTAAAAATCTTTTATGACCAAATATGGATATAACTTAATATCCCTCAATATCCCTATTGTGTCTCACAACTATGTTGTGTTTTATGGTCATTACCGGATCCTAAGATCGCAATGGAAGAGGGAGGTTCGGCGCAATAAAACCTGGTATATCCCACCATTTCGTTGAGAAACATTGTGCCAAGTCAGGACAATTGCGATTCACAATTCTCCAGCAGACTGACTCGTTTTTGTCATTTTCTCTGGACTATGAGATTGATCATTCAAGTTCGGTAGTTTTGTTATTACCTTTATTTAAATAAATTTGTGTCATTTTTTCCTTTCACAGAGCGAGTTTGTTCGCAATATAAGAATAAAAGACAACACCAAAGATTAACAAATTATCCGCTAACTTATTAAATTATTAACAAAATTTATAATTATGGGAAACAGTTGGTAACAGAAAAATAATGAATTTTCGACATCTAAATACAGACGCAAACGCAATCATGGACATCGGAAGTACAATTCACCGAAGGTACATTACGTGTCTATCAATGGACTGCTTTCGTCTATCAAACAACCTCTCGGGATTCATCACATTCGCACTAAATTGTATTCTATTCCTCTTTCCAAACTTCACACACTGTACAAAGAATGTCTCGAAAATCCAGTGACTGATTTTAAATCAAATCTGTACCGTCTTACAGCCGACATTGGATACAACCGATTATTCAAACCAGTCTGTGTTCCACACGAAAACAACAAGGACAATCGCTCTTTCATTTCTCTTCCATTTTTAAACAAAGGTTTGGATGCCATAAATTTAGAAAACATTTTACACCATAAATCTGTTACAGAACATATCCCTTCTTATTTCAAAGACACAAGTGTTCCCGTCATTTCTTATTCCTATACTTCCACCATTGCACCTAAGGTATTTAACTACAAACAAGTTTTGCGGGATTACCAAATCAACGACCTCAAAGCAAAACCACCAGACTGTTCTTGTGACAAATCCCCATTCAAATATAGTCCCTCTGGCCACGTCATTACCGGGGACCTCAACATAGTGGAAAATGACCAACTCCGCGATGTTTTGGCCAAAGGACCAAAATATCGTGAGCCTAGAGCAATCAACTGGAACCATAATTTCAAAACAATTATGGATTGAAGACTATGCCAGAAAATGGGCCAAAAAAGAACATGAAAAGGAAAGCGACGTTCTTTCTGAGTGGGTAAAGTCTGTGATGTCGTTGGTTTTGAAAAGGATTAACTCTTTGAAAGGCTCGATGAGCACCAAGGCAACATCTATTTTCAACAACCCTGATGTTGCGAAGACATTGTCCACCTTACATGACGAATATGTTGTCGTACCTGCTGATAAAGCGCCTAACAACATCATTTTCGTATGCAAAAGACACTATATTGATTGTTTAACAGCTGAATTAGGGGTTGGTTGTACTAGCAAAAGCACCACATATACAGCAACAACACTGTCAAAGGAGGAAATAATCAACAATCATAATTCTGTCATTTCTTCCTTTGGCATTTCTGTTGACAAAAAGAACGATGACGTTCCTTCCTTGGATTGGATTCCAAAGTTACATTAAACTCCATACAAGCAACGATTTATTGCTGGGTCATCCAAATGTACAACTAAGCCTCTTTCAGTTTTGTTAACATCAATATTGACGGCAATAAAATCAAGCATTCAAAAGTATTTCGATAGCTGTTACACTAGAAATGGCGTCAATCAAATGTGGATTCTCAAAAATTCTAAAGAACTGATGGAAAATCTCCATTCTAAGTCATTTTCATCATGCAATAGCATTAAAACGTTTGATTTCTCTACATTATAGACTTCAATTCCACATTCACAACTAAAATCTCGTTTGGCACAGCTGATTGAACGTAGCTTTATCAAAAAGAACGGAAAACGCAGGTACAAGTATATGGCAGTCGGTTATAAAAAGACTTACTTTGTCATCTAAGAGTCTAGCAAGAAAAACAAATTTACAGAAGATCAAATAATAATCGACAACATATTTGTTCAGTTATGAGAACGTGTTTTTCAACAACAATAGGTATCCCAATGGGCACAAATTGTGCACCATTGCTTCCCGATTTGTTTCTTTATTCATATGAAGCGGACTACTTTCAATAACTTCTAGACAAAAAGGACCGCAAACTTGCTTTATCCTTCAATCTCACATTTCGTTATATTGATGATGTCCTTTCACTAAACAATCCTCGATTTGGTGACTATTTACATCTCATATAGCCGAAGGAACTTGAGATAAAGGACACTACAGATTCTAGGAGGTCCGCTTCATATCTGGATCTATTTCTCGAAATTGACACACAAGGAAGGCTTTGTACAAAGCTCTATGACAAACGTGATGACTTCAACTTTCCAATAGTTAACTTTCCCTTTCTGTGTAGCAATATTCCGTCCGCTCCTGCATATTGAGTTTACGTATCACAATTGATTCGCTATTCCAGAGCATGTGGGGAGTACAACGACTTCCGTGATAGAGCCACACGGCTGACAAGCAAATTGTTAACACAGGGGTACGTTGCTCCCAGGTTGTTGTCATCACTCAAGAAATTTTACGGACGACATCATGTGTTTGTATACAAATACGGGATTTCTATCTCTCAGATGAGCACAGATGTTGGTTTGACATAGAGTTTTGTAATGTCATCCTTTCCGGATTTGACCAACACTTAATCGATCTTTGGCAACGTGACGGGTGTGCTATAGCAAGCAGGAACTGCTTACTCTTCCGGAGCACCTGAGTTTACTCTCGTTTCGACTTGAGTTCGCGTTGCTAAATGCGGTTTTGTTGTTATGTGTGTGTGTGTTTTATGTTATGTGGTTTGTTTTGTTGTGATGATGTTTTGTCTGCCGGTTTTGTCTTTGTCTTTACGGTTTTATGACACTGATTACCCCTTTGGTACACCTTTGCTTCCTACAAACATGTTAAGCACTTGCATCATTTTCATTGGTTTAAACGTCATTGGTTAGCAGACCGATTATCAGATGTATGAATATTCATGATGCCGTACAAAATTCCACAAAATAATTTATGCAATAAATTTGTATTGATTTGTCTTATCCTATCAATGGATTTGCTGAGAATAGTATCACAAGATGATAATGAAATCGTTGTCATTTTTGGACATTGACGGAACGTTCAACAATTGTAAATATTAATTTTGCAAAGGAAGGCTTACAAATATTTGACTAGCAAATTAAAGTAAATGTTACAACAAAACTACAGGGCTGGAATGATCAATCTCAAATGTCTATGAAGACAGACAAAATAAGACAATTCATATACTGGAGAAGTGATAAAAAATGATCAAAATAGTATTAGTATGATCATCTTGTAGGAACACTCTCTATTGCAAGTTCGTTTTAGCATTTTGAGTAGAGTATCTTTGGTTAGAGTATCTTTGGTTAGAGCTATCTTTACTCGAGAAATTTTACGGTAGACATCGTGCACTCGTAGACAAACATGGGATTCCAATCTCTCAAATGAGTGCAGATGTTGGTTTGTCGTAGAAATTTGTTTTGTCTTCCTTTAACCGATTTGACACACTGAATTTGACATTAGCAACACGACGGGTGTGCTATAACAGGTATGCACCGCTCACTCTTCCGGAGCATCTGGGTTCACTCTTGTTACGACTTGAGTTTGCGTTGTTGGTTTCCGTTCGGTTGATTTTGTGTTTTGTGTTTGTTCGTGCTATTTTTGTTCGTGTTTACCGGGTTCCGTCGTTGCTCTTTCGGACTTTTGACACTTGAATGCCCCATTGGTGCCTCTTTGCTTCTTAGATGAAGCAAGCGTTAGAACTTTCAAGCGTTAGAACTTGGATGTAATTTTGATATCATAAATGTCTTCGCAACAAAAAAATGTTTGTTAAACATAAACTTTATTTAATTATCATAATAATGATCGTTCTTTGATACTTTTGTTTCCTTTTGTAAATGTTTGACAAGGTGTTTAGCTCAACTATAAGTCCAGAATGACAGTATCCAAATGAAGTGGATAAAGAAAGCTTTTCTGTCAATAACTAAATGACAGTTCATTAGATAAGTTCAGATTATATTGTCTTGTCAATTGGGCTTGATTAGAGTAAAGGAGAAAAATAACTAGATTATTGGTATTTATGGGCAACGACGCGGTTAATTTCCGGAAATGGTCAAATCAGATCTAATGAGGACTAGCATATAATATGTTTCTAAAGTAAGTTAATGTTTGTTTTATTTAAAGAAGAAATAGAAAGTTTTGTCGTTTATATTTATAGATCTAAATTGAGTCCTTTTATTCAGAGTAATATCTTTTTTTATTCAGATACTTAATGTTGTTTATCTAACATGCATAGATTTGTTTATCTAAGTTTTGTATTGGGAGCCTATTGGATACTTATTTTGTATACTTTGTGATTCGTTTTCTAGTACACTTTGTTGTTGGGACTTGGCTTTAACGTCTCTTGGTGACTCGTTTGTGACAAAAATGCATCAGACACAAAAGAACATTTGTTATCTAAAACTTTGTTGTAATTTTGCTCTTTTGTCCAACTGTAAAATTAGAGCAAGGAACGTAGTATGCATTGATATGCTCGTTCATTCGTCTCTGGTTTATCACTAAGTTGTACCCACTTTTCCATGTTGCAAGGTGGGGCATAATGTCGGTCGGAAATGTTTTGTTTACTTTCATTTCACTGCTATTATAGAACAACAATGGTTGTGTTTACAAAAGACATAAAAAATCGGGTAATTACGAGTCGTTGATTTAGTTAAGAAAAATAATTAGTTACATGATCTTATTGCCACCAACTTATTAAGTTTCAAAAACATTTCTGTTAAACAAAAACTGTTTGTCGAGTTATATGCTGTAAAATCAAGTTAAAGAATTTACAAAACCATAAAAAGTCTAAATCTATAAGTGTTATTTATGTTTCAATTGAAGTACCAATACCTATTGTTCTCAGTGGATTTAACAATGTATCGAAAGGGTTCAGGACAAGAATTAGAGCCAGAATAGAGACAACGTGAGAAACAACATAGACCAGGAATTAAATGTATTCAAAGTGTTCATTTTTTATCTCGCCTGCGACGAATGTCGCAGAATGAGAGTCTTGGGTGTGGCGTTTCCAACGGCGGCGGCCACAGTTGTAAAAGGTTGTGCGTTAGTCTGTTTATGTACACTTATTATGATATTTGGTATGCAGTTGCATAAGCATCAGTACAGATCAGTTTTATAAGCAATTTTTATGTATGCTCCTGCAGTCACGGTCTTCTGCCTATAATTACCTCTTTTTCCTTAACCTGATAAGCCCGAAACATGTATGGTGCATCATTGATATATGGTATGGAGTTGTTTTATCTGTATGCTCCTGCGGTCAAGGTCTAATCATTTAAGTTTTTATACTGATTTAACTAAGTGGTAAGGTTTTTCTTACCTCTGTTTTACATGAAGCAGTTGTGAAACACCATTGATATTTTGAAGGCAGTTGCATTGGCATCAGTACAGATCAATTTTTAAAGCATTTTGCTTGTATGCGCCTGCAGTCATGGTCTATTGACTTTGCGATTTTATACTTAATAATGTGGCAAAGCCGAAAGTTTTCTAAGAATGAACCTAAGAAAATCCGTATGCTTGTTGTCGACAACAGCTAAATCTTTGTGAGTTAAAAATGTTTAACTCTGGATACTTGAGGATTATACCATATAGATCCTCCTATAAATCTTTTTTTGTTTAGAGTTTTGTGTAATCAACAATACTGTAAACGTACTTATTTCGCGGGTACTTATTTTCACGAATTTGCGAAACCTCGCAAAAATAAGTAAGTTTGCAGTAATTTATATTAATAACATTCACTCACCATTTTCTTTAAATCTATGTACATAGCCGGGACATCGTTGGGATTTTATTGTTCCTGGTTCCGTAGTGGGCCAACACATAACACCATCCCATGTCTTAGGACAAAAAGTATCTACAAAATGAATAAAGAAATAATCTAGAAGACTAACAGGTGAGTAAATGAAGGGTTGCTTATTTCTTTTTTTAACGCGATACTTTGTTGTCGTAATTGAAGAATGTGTAAAGAAAAAGACAGGAAATAAACTAGATGCTGGATTTGGCTACACAGGCAAAATTTAAACATATGTCTGACGTACTTTTGTAAAAACATGCGTTTGACGTAGGGTATAAACGTACGTTAAACATATGTTTCTAACCGCCGTATGGTAAACGTACATCAAATAATTGTCAAAACATACGTCATTTAAACGTGCGTCAAACATACGTTTACCATACGTTAGACGTATAGATTCCTAAAATGTATGAAATTGGTGAGTTATTTATTTAGTGTGTTTTATTAGGAAATAGAAATATTGCCAAAATAAGTTAATGTGCGTCAAACGTACGCGGTTAGAAATGCCAATTTAATATGGTCAGATGACATGCGTTTAAGGTACGTCAGATGCACGTTAAACGCAGTCCACATTTTGCATGTGTACCCTATTCAAACCCTTTGGTTTTGAGTTCTTTTCATTAATTTCTCTTCGTTTTGACTTTCCAAGGTTTCTTTTCAAATGCTGCCGATGAGAGGTTACTCCTTGAAATACCGACATACAGCCTAACCAGATTCATCGTTTTTATAACCGTTTTTGTTATGTATTTTATAACACCTAAATATTAAAAATAGATTTTGCTTTTTCTTTGGGCGTAGATTCTCCTATGAATTTAAGTCAACATAGGTTTCTGTAAAGAAAGTAGTATAATGTTTAATTTATCGATGATATGTCCTCCCCCAAAAAGAAATTAAAATAAACTTGAAAAACAACACCTACCGTTAACCGCCGTATCTTCGTGTTCGAAGCATTTAAATAGTGCTTTTTCCAGAAGTGCTTGTTGTTCCGTTTTTGACGAAATTGGATTCTGAAAGTAAAAGAATTTTTTCAAATAAGAAGGACAAATTAGCAGTGATCATTAAAATTTTGTCTTAAACAGCCATTTGTCAACAAATAATAATGCCTACTTGATTTAAAAACGTGCTTATAAATGAATGAAAGATACTTAGGTTTTTGACTGACTGAAAGGTCTACCAAGTCCTAAACTACCTTCATCCAGACATACAGTAGTATGATTCTTGTCGTTAAAGAATGTGCAGTAATCGCGTTTAAATTCAAAATTAAGTTGAACGTATTGGTTAGTGTTTGTTTTGATTAGTGTTTTGCTGATTGTTGTATTTTGATGATGATCTTATTATCCCTATTATGTCTTCACAACCATGTTGCGTTGTGTGTCACTACCGGCTCATAAGATTGCAATGGAAAAAGTAGGTTTGGCATGCCATAAAACCTGATTTAACCCACCATTTCATTTGAAATGCCTGTACAAAGTCAGGACTATTCCGGTGTGTCTTCCGTGTTTTTTCTTTTCTCTAGGACATTGAGATTGATCCTCCAAGTTCGGTAATCTTGTTATTACCTTTATTAAATTTTAACTAGAATAATATTTGAGTACAGGAACGGACAAGATTGACTTAACAAGCCCTAATTTGACATACTCAAAGTGTCAAGCCTTAAAAAGTAGTATAATTTCATTTTCTATTTCTAGTAATCAATAAAGTAAAAATAAAATCGTGGTCATCAAAACTCTAAAGCTGCTAAATTATTTAATAAATCATTTTTTAGCAACGAGACTCATAAAAAGGTTACGTCAATTGGACTGATGCAGAAATGAACTGCTCTAAATTTTCATTTGGACAACATTTATATTCGTTTTGGGAGTACAATTTATCGCCAAGGCATTGGTATCCTTATGGACTAATTGTGCTCCACTTATTGATGACCCTTTCTTTTAGTTTTATGAATCCCAATTTATGACAAAACTTCAAAAAGACCACAACAAACAACATCTCGTTGAAGCTTTTAATAATACATACTGATGTTTAGACGACATTCTTTCACTTAACAATCACACATTTTCTAATTTTATTACGAAAATATATCCCAAGGAATTAACTTTGTATAAATCTAACCTTATAAGCCCCAGTCACACTGTCACGTTTCGGCATCCCGTTTTACTACGTTTCTAAAACGTAGTGAAACGGCTATAAACGTAACGAACCGTACCGACACGTAGTTGAAACCGGCTATATACGTAGACTTACCTGGACAGAAACGTGGCACGTCCCGTTTGTATCGTTTGCACAACACAAACGTGGCTAAAAAAATATACGTAGCAAATACGTACTAAAACGTATTAAAACGTTGTTAAAACGTATTAAAACCTAGTAAAAGCGTACTGGAAACCTAGTAAAACGTAGCGAATGCCGACCAGCAGGTTCTACCACGGTTCCTTAGGTATTTGTTGCGTTTTACGAGGTTTCAATGGGTTTTAGTACGATTCATTACGTTTTATGTTACGTTTTGGTAGGTTTTATCACGTTTTCTCGCGTTTTATTAGGCATCATGACGTTTTACTACGCATTACTACGCTTACTGCCACCTTTCACATATTTTTGCACATACTATTAAAGAATAATCATGGAGTTTGAATATTGCTGCACGAACACATTTTGCAGATGAGGCTGTTGTTGCTTCAGTATAACCAGAACCGGTACCATGCAGGGGGTAAGAAGAGTGCTTTTTATTTGGTTGAGAGATTAAATAAGTAAAAGACCCTAGTTCCTTGGATTGCAATGGAAGAGGGAGGTTTGGTTCCATAAAACCTTGTTTAATACATCATATCTTTTTGAAATTCTTGTATTGGGATTTTCAATGTTTTGTCTTTTCTTCTTGTCATATGAGATTGGGCATTCAAGTTCGGTAGTTATGTTGTTATCTTTTTTCGGCATATATGAACAACTTTATGATGAACTGAGATGTGAGGATATTGTTTCTTTAAAGTACCTTTTGCGAGCTGACCAGGATATGTTTGCTGCGATTTTGGCAAGACGGACAGCAAGACTTGATAAGAAAAACGCATGGTTCGGAAAGACACTGCCAGTTGGCTTTAAACTGTTGCTATTACTCTTGAATAGACGAAATGCGCGACAGCCGTGTCAAAAGTTTTTGGCTGGAACTTTTTTTTATTTTTTTGATTTCTAACAAATGATGGTTAGCACTGCTGTTTGAGTTATTATACCCCGAGGTTGACCCGCTGCGTTATCAACACTTATGTGCTGAAGATCATATAAAAGTTAAAAAACTATCAGTGTAATGTTTATAATTGTCAAAATTCCGAGCTTCTCTCTACCTCAGGTATAGGTTGATCTCAGTTAGAGTAAAATATTACGGTTCCAGTTTGGCATATTTTTTGTTATTTAGTCTATGCTCTTCATATTCATGTAGTGTTTGACTTTTTCAATATTTGAGTAGAGCGGCACCTGATGAGTCTTGACTAGACGAAATGCATGCCAGGCGTAACAAAATGTATTGCCTGTATGGAACTTTATGTTTGATGGCTACTGGGTACACTTTTCAGTACCATTCTCGATAATGTACCCACTTGGGGCTCTATACAACACAATTTCATAATGTCGTACTTGGAAAACGAGAGCGAGGCAATGATTTATGAACACGTAAGATGCATATGAATGGATGGATAAATGCAGCTTAGCAGTTAATTGCTATTTGGCAGTTCCACCATGCTCTTATTTGAGTTGAAGGAAAGCATGTGGCTACAAGATGTCCATCCGATGGAGGACGAAAAGTTTATAGTTCATAAGTTCATAAGAAAATGATCGTTTGATGTTACTGGTCCAAGGGTCCTAGTGTTAGGTAAATAGGGAATTTTAAGCCAAAAATTTATATGCAATCATACAAACTGCAAAAAAATGGAATGAGAATTGTGTCATGCAAGACTCATCATATCACATTGTTGAAGTTTTCTTTTGATATTGTGATTGTGATTTGATTGTGCAATTTGAACATGGAAAAAAATCTCTTGTGAAATCCGAGGAATAAAAACAGTTTTGGTAAAATATCATGTTAAAAAATTTGGGGTAAATTGTAGGACCAATTTTTCTGGGTAGGTAAAAACAAACAAACATGTTTTTTCTTCTTTTTGGCCTTATTGAAATACACCTGGCACGGAACATGTTAACCTCTTAATACATGAATAGTCTTAAATTTTTAATACACAATATATATGTACTAGAATCTGAATGCTGTTACAATTTACATTCATTTTCTTCAAATTCAAGACTGCCTTTTTCGAAGAAGCCTGATTTAAAAGTGAAATGACAGAATTTTTGATAATTGAGAAACTCAAAATGACGCGGTTTTCGCGAAGAATCAATTACAACGTAGTGACACGTAGTACTACGCAGTTAAACGTAGCACAAACCCAACAAAACCGCACCAATACGTAATCAAACGTGCTGTAAACCTAGTAATCCCTAACAAACCCTAGTAATACCCAAATGAAGCGTACCTGATACGTAGCAAAGCGTAGTAAAACCTAACAAAACGGCTTCTGTTAAACCTGGCTAAACGTAGTAAAACGTAATAGAACGTGGGGAAACCTTTCAAAACGTAGCATATACCTAGTGAAACGTAGAAACCGAAAATTATGACAATAAATTACATTGAAACGTGACGTTTTAAAACGTAGTAAAACGGGATAGCCGAAACGTGACAGTGTGACTGGGGCTTGGTGATAGATGCCCATTTCTAGATCTAGATTTAAGTATAATCAATGGAAAATTACACACTAAAATATGTGATATACGGGACGACTATTCATTTTTCTCTTGTTAATTTTTTCTGTTCTAGAGGGAGATGTATCCCTAGCTTACGGAGTATACATTTAAGTTGGTAAGATATGCTCGTATCTGCAGTGGCGTGTCTGATTGTAATGATAAAAACCGGTTATTACAAAGAACGTTTACTAAATCAAGGATATCGTTACCACAAATTAGTGAAGTCGTTTACGAAGTTTTGTCATAAATATCTACAAAAATTTAACTGTACATGTAGAATTTTGATTGTAAAGGGAATATCCCATCCCGATGTCTACAGCAAAGCTTATAAATTCAAAAACAATCCTTTGGGAATGGAAAACTGGCTTAAAACTTTATTAATGTTAGTAAATTGAAATGTTAGGAAAATCTTTGAATTTAGTCTTTTTTTGATAAAAATATTGATAATTTGATAGAATCAAAGTGTACCAAAGGGGTAATCAGTATCAAAAAACCGTAAAGACAAAGACAAAACCGACAGACAAAAAATCATCACAACATAACAAACCACATAACAACATAAAACACACACACACATAACAACAAAACCGCATTCAGCAACGCGGACCCAAGTCGAAACGAGAGTGAACTCAGGTGCTCCGGAAGAGTAAGCAGTTCCTGCTTGCTATAGCACACCCGTCACGTTGCCAAAGATCGATTAAGTGTTGGTCAAATCCGGAAAGGATGACATTACAAAACTCTATGTCAAACCAACATCTGTGCTCATTTGAGAGATAGAAATCCGGTATTTGTATACAAGCACATGATGTCGTCCGTAAAATTTCTTGAGTGATGACAACAACCTGGGAGCAACG
Source organism: Arcuatula senhousia (assembly GCA_963971305.1). Taxonomy (NCBI): domain Eukaryota; kingdom Metazoa; phylum Mollusca; class Bivalvia; order Mytilida; family Mytilidae; genus Arcuatula; species Arcuatula senhousia. The sequence goes on along the minus strand of OZ020315.1, from coordinate 46,714,266 downwards.
TACCCCTGTGTTAACAATTTGCTTGTCAGCCGTGTAGCTCTATCAAGGAAGTCGTTGTACTCCCCACATGCTCTGGAATAACGAATCAATTGTGATATGTAAACTCCATATGCTGGAGCGGACGGAATGTTGCTACACAGAAAGGGAAAGTTAACTATTGGAAAATTGAAGTCATCACGTTTGTCAACGAGCTTTGTACAAAGCCTTCCTACTTACTTTAAAATGTTAATTGCCTTTTTTTATACCTAATATGTCATTATTGAGCATTACAGCGGTCAAGCGTGTCGGTTTTGTAAGATGATAATCATCAAATCATTAATTGTTTGACGTGTTGTGTCGGATTTTAATCAGCATACTTGATACATCAGTTGATAGATGCTTTTTAGGTAGCTGTCAGTTACTTCGAGTGTTCTCAAGAGAGTATCTCTACGTCTCGTTAAATTCTTGTTGTCCTTTTGTCTAAGGTACTCTCTTGTTGAATTGAACTTCTATCGATTTGATTTTTACTGTGTGTTTCTTATTACTGATTATAAATAGGGTAAAGTTTGGCGCCAAAAATTCTACTTTAGCCCCGCCACATTTTTAATGTGCCTGTCCTAAACCAGAAATCTTAATCAAAGCTTATGTTTCTTTTTCGTCGAATTTATGTAAATTGTTTTTTGTCAAGAAGAGGGTCTTTCATTGTATTTTAGGATTGAGCTTGAATCATATATAGTTTAATTTTAATCCAGGGTCTTTTGAAAAACAGCAAGCAGCGACCACTCGTTACATTGAAGGCTGTTAGCTGTTTTCCGTTTTGGATATTTTAAATTGTCGTTTATATTGTAGGTTGTGTCGCGTAAACTAATTCCTCATCTTATAATCTTCAACAATGTATAAACTTCTACATGTTCATAACATACTAAAAAATAAACTGCATTTGAATTTGTAAATTTGAACTAAAATCAAATTCATTTGTTTATAATATGATTCCTCCTAAATCTATGTTTTATATGATACGACAAACCTAGAAAAAAAGAAAGTATTCAAACTTTACCTTGAAGTAACTGGATGAATTTTTAGAGTCCATTACAACTTTCACAAATTAGATAAAAAGGAAAATATAAACCAATTAATGATACAGCCTCATTTTCCCTTCAAATAAAAACGTATCACATGATACACCACGTCCAAATCGTTATTGAAGCATTATAGGCAAGCTTTCCAAGTGTCACTTCTATGAGACGTTGACAAAGTTCTATCAATACAATCAGTAAAACCATTAGTTAAGAGGCTATGTAAACTCTTATGGTCAACTCTTACAGATTTATAATTGGTTCCGGAACCATGGTGGCTTCTATTAGTGCTAGTATTACCAAACCATGACAGATGTAATGACTTCATAAAGAGATTATGATTTCGTCACTTTTGTTAGACATTAGTAGAACATTGCTACATTGAGAGTTGTAATATATCGAGATATCTATACCTACATCAAATCGGGAAGTTTTTTTTTAAATTGAATATAACATCATCTATGACGTTGTTAACGACTGTATAGTTTAATTCAAATGCAACTTCATAATTTAGCCATATGCGCATACATGGTTTCATAATTGCAATTCTATCACTATAATAGATATGTTAAAAAATTCAAGATACCGAATATGAGAAATATTCAACTTGTGACATAACAACATTTACATAGTTTATTACATTAGTGCACTCATGAATTATTTGGTTGCTCGATCACTTGTTGAATATTTCTCATATATCATTAATTATGATAGTTACAGAAATAAAAAGAATTGTTAAATTTCAGGTCAAAAAGATAATACAAATTATAATCAATCTACGTCTATAACAATCAGTTCAAAAGGGTTTGTTTTAAAGACAAACATATATTCTTATTGAAATCATGTACTTCATAATCATATAGTGTTTGGCATTTTCAATATTTAGGTAGAGCGCCTCTGATGAGTCTTGAATAGACGAAACGCGCGTCAGGCGTAGCAAAATTTATTGTCCTGAACTTTGTTGTCATTTGTATTTCATTAAAGATTTACTTTTAGCAATTTTGAAATGCAGACTAAACATTTCCAAGATGTTAGACAAATGCTCAGTATTCGTCCCCCTAAACAAATTCAACATAATTGACTCGATCCGAAAAAAATACATTCAGACATTTATTTTTGCTTAAAATCATATAAGTGTTTTATTCTTTCTTCGACATTTGTGATTCATCATTCCAGTTCTGTAGTTTTGTTATTATTTTCATGTTAAATATAACATCACAAAAGATCAATAATTTGTATGTGTTTATGCATTTACTTTTATTTCTTGTCATTATGACGTGTGTGTCACGTCGTATTGACAATCATCATGAAAGTCTACCTGTCAAAATATTTGAAGTTTTCCTTACTTTCTTTGTTTTGTGAAAGCCAACACCAGCGACAAAATGTAAAAACAAAAATTTGTCAACCTATGTTGATAAAAAAAAGCTAAATAATTGGTTTCGGAAGCATAAATGGTTCTAACGATGTAAGAATAACCAACTTTTTTAATATAAATTAGATAAAAAGGAAATAAAACAAGGCAAATAAAAGAGGCACAGATGATATCTTTCTTATTTCAATGTATCACATTCTATGTCAGGGCAAAATCATTACTGAAGCATTATATGCAAATCCAACCAAGTGTTATTATTCAACGCAATGACAAAGTTCTATCAATACATTAAAAAACATTAGTTAACAGGCTATGTTTACTCTTATGGTCAACACTTACAGATTTATAATTGGTTCCGGAATCATGGTGTCTTCTTTTAGTGTTACTATTACCAACGATAACAGAAATAATCATATCAAAGATTGAAATTATTGAGATTTCGTTACATTAACAAAAGTATAAATGGGTCTTATAATTATTAACACTATCATATAAGCTGGTTTTACCTACAATTTCTTTTGAAATGTTGTACCAAGTCAGTACCAAAGTACCAGACAATAATTTTGCTACGCCTGACGCGCGTTTCGTCTATTCAAGACTCATCAGAGGCGCTCTAACAAAAATATTGAAAATGCCAAACACTTTATGATGATGAAGAGTATAGAATAGTAAAACCAAAAATACAAAACTGGGGAGCTAAATTATTACTAAGATTCTTGGGTTGGAAGAACCTTAGGGTTTAAACAATTTTGAAATTTAATCGGATAATTTTAAGCTTTGATGTGTTCTCTAACACAAAAGTGTTGGTGCCGGAGCGGGCTAACCCCGGGAAACCTTCACGAATGTTCGAAATATAAATGACAACAAAGTTCAAGACAATAAATTTTGCTACGCCTGACGCGCGTTTTGTCTATTCCAGACTCATCAGAGGCGCTCTACCAAAAATATTGAAAATGCCAAATACTTTATGATAATGAAGAGCATAGAACAGTAAAACCAAAAATACCAAACTGGGGAGCCAAATTATTACTAAGATGATGAACCTATATCTGGGGTAGAAAGAACCTTAGGAGTTAAACTATTTTGAAATTTAAACGGATAATTTGAAGGTTTGATGTGTTCTCCAACACAAAAGTGTTGGTGCCGGAGCGGGCTTACCTCGGGGAATTAAACTCCATCAGCAGTGCTAACCTTCACGGGTGTTCGAAATATAAATGACAACAAACTTCCAGACAATAATTTTGCTACGCCTGACGCGCATTTCGTCTATTCAAGACTCATCAGGGGCACTCTACCAAAAATATTGAAATGCCAAACACTTTATGATTATGAAGAGCATAGAACAGTAAAACCAAAAATACCAAACTGGCGAGCCGAATTATTACTAAGATTATCAACCTATAACTTGGGTAGGAAGAATCTTAGGGTTTAAACTATTTTGAAATTTAAACGGATAATTTGAATCTTTGATGTGTTCTCCAACACAAAAGTGTTGCTGCCGGAACGGGCTAACCTCTGGGAATTAAAACTCCACCAGCAGTGCTAACCTTCACGTGTGTTCAAAATACAAATGACAACAAAGTTCCAGACAATAAATTTTGCTACGCCTGACGCGCGTTTCGTCTTTTCAAGACTCATCAGAGGCGCTCTACCAAAAACATTGAAAATGCCAAACACTTTATAATTATGAAGAGCATAGAACAGTAAAACCAAAAATACCTAACTGGGGAGCCAAATTATTACTAAGATGATTAACCTATATCTGGGGTTGGAAGAACCTTAGGGTTTAAACTATTTTGAAATTTAAACGGATAATTTGAAAGTTTGATGTGTTCTCCAACACAAAAGTGTTGGTGCCGGAGCGGGCTAACGTCGGGGAATTAAAACTCCACCAGCAGTGCTAACCTTCACGGGTGTTCGAAATATAAATGACAACAAAGTTCCAGACAATAATTTTGCTACGCCTGACGCGCGTTTCGTCTATTCAAGACTCATCAGAGGCGCTCTACCAAAAATATTGAAATGTCAAACACTTAATGATTATGAAGAGCATAGAACAGTAACCCCCCCCCCCCACAAAAAAAAAACAACCAGGGGAGCCAAATTATTACTAAGATGATCAACCTATATCTGGGGTAGGAAGAATCTTAGGGTTTAAACTATTTTGAAATTTAAACGGATAATTTGAAGCTTTGGTGTATTCTCCAACACAAAAGTGTTGCTGTCGGAGCGGGCTAACCTCTGGGAATTAAAAACTCCACCAGCAGTGCTAACCTTCACGTGTGTTCGAAATACAAATGACAACAAAGTTCCAGACAATAAATTTTGCTACGCCTGACGCGCGTTTTGTCTATTCCAGACTCATCAGAGGCGCTCTACCAAAAATATTGAAAATGCCAAATACTATATGATTATGAAGAGCATAGAACAGTAAAACCCAAAATACCAAACTTGGGAGCCAAATTATTACTAAGATGATGAACCTATATCTGGGGTTGGAAGAACCTTAGGGTTTAAACTATTTTGAAATTTAAACGGATAATTTGAAGGTTTAATGTGTTCTCCAAAACAAAAGTGTTGGTGCCGGAGCGGGCTAACATCTGGAAATAAAACTCCATCAGCAGTGCTAACCTTCACGGGTGTTCGAAATATAAATGACAACAAAGTTCCAGACAATAATTTTGCTACGCCTGACGCGCGCTTCGTCTAATCAAGACTCATCAGAGGCGCTCTACCAAAAATATTGAAAATGCCAAACACTTTATGATTATGAAGAGCATAGAACAGTAAAACCAAAAATATCAAACTGGGGAGCCAAATTATTACTAAGATTCTGGGGTTGGAAGAACCTTATGGTTTAAACAATTTTGAAATTGAAACGGATAATTTAAAGCTTTGATGTGTTCTCTGACACAAAAGTGTTGGTGCCGGAGCGGGCTAACCCCGGGAAATTAAAACTCCACCAGTAGTGCTAACCTTCACGAATGTTCGAAATATAAATGACAAAAAAGTTCCAGACAATGACTTTGCTACGCCTGAGGCACCTTTCGTCTATTCAAGACTCATCAGAGGCGCTCTGGCAAAAATATTGAAAATGCCAAACACTTTATGATTATGAAGAGCATAGAACAGTAAAACCAAAAATACCAAACTGGGGAGCCAAATTATTACTAAGATGATCAACCTTTATCTGGGGTAGGAAGAACCTAAGGATTTAACAATTTTGAAATTTAAATGGATAATATACATGTAAAGCTTTGATGTGTTCTCCAACACAAAAGTGTTGGTGCCGGAGCGGGCTAACCTCTGGGAATTAAAACTCCACCAGCAGTGCTAACCTTCAAGGGTGTTCGAAATATAAATGACAACAAAGTTCCAGAGAATAATTTTGCTACGCCTGAAGCGCGTTTCGTCTATTCAACTCATCAGAGGCGCTCTACCAAAAATATTGAAATGCCAAACATTTTATGATTATGAAGAGCATAGAACAGTTAAACCAAAAAAAAAAAACTTGGGAGCCAAATTATTACTAAGATGATCAACTTATATCTGGGGTAGGAAGAATCTTAGGGTTTAAACTATTTTGAAATTTAAACGGATAAATTGAAGCTTTGATTTGTTCTCCAACACAAAAGTGTTGCTGCCGGAGCGGGCTAACCTCTGGGAATTAAAACTCCACCAGCAGTGCTAACCTTCACGTGTGTTCGAAATACAAATGACAACAAAGTTCCAGACAATAAATTTTGCTACGCCTGACGCGCGTTTCGTCTATTCAAGACTCATCAGAGGCGCTCTACTAAAAATATTGAAATGCCAAACACTTTATGATTATGAAGAGCATAGAACAGTAAAACCAAAAATACCAAACTGGGGAGCCAAATTATTACTAAGATGATCAACCTATATCTGTGGGAGAAAGAATCTTAAGGTTTAAACTATTTTGAAATTTAAACGGATAATTTGAAGCTTTGATGTGTTCTCCAACACAAAAGTGTTGCTGCCGGAGCGGGCTAACCTCTGGGAATTAAAACTCAACCAGCAGTGCTAACCTTCACGTGTGTTCGAAATACAAATGACAACAAAGTTCCAGACAATAAAAGACTGGGGTTGATAAGGGCCATTTTTGGCCCAAAAATTATAATTTTTTGAATTCAAGTAAAAATTGTGACAAGACTTAGTTAAATTTCAGTACTTTAATGCTTCATAGACAATTTAATATTTTTGACCATACTGTGACGTCATGGTGACGTCAAAATTGAACAAATTGCACAAAATTGACCAAATCAGCTGTTTTTTAGCATAGTTTTAATAATTTTCGCTCTGGGAAGTGACCGCAACACCCATGTACCACAAAATCCTTTTGGTAACAAATTAAGTTGGTCCTGAAAAATATTTTCCCAAAATATCTTTTTGGTACATGGCTGTACACACTACTATTGAAAACAAAATAAGCATGAAAATAATGTAAAAACCGCTTATTTTGACAAAACATTGAAAATCTTCCAACTTTAAATGCCATTTTCTATATATAGATTAAATGGATTGAAATAATTTTCATTGTTTATTATGTCCCTAACCCTTGCCTAAGAAAATAACACAGTGAATGTAGAATACTAGAACTTTTAATTTTTAGCCATATTTTGAGGCCAAAACAGGCCTTATCAGCCCTGGTCCTTTTGCTACGTCTGACGAGCGTTTCGTCTATTCAAGACTCAATAGAGGCGCTCTACCAAAAACATTAAAAATGCCAAGCACTTTATGATTATGAAGAGCATAGAACAGTAAAACCAAAAATACCAAACTGGGGAGCCAAATTATTACTAAGATGATTAACCTATATCTGGGGTTGGAAGAACCTTAGGGTTTAAACTATTTTGAAATTTAAACGGATAATTTGAAGCTTTGATGTGTTCTCGAACACAAAAGTGTTGCTGCCGGAGCGGGCTAACCTCTGGGAATTAAAACTCAACCAGCAGTGCTAACCTTCACGGGTGTTCGAAATATAAATGACAACAAAGTTCCAGACAATAATTTTGCTACGCCTGACGCGCGTTTCGTCTATTCAAGACTCATCAGAGGCGCTCTACCAAAAATATTGAAAATGCCAAACACTTTATGATTATGAAGAGCATAGAACAGTAAACCAAAAATACCAAACTGGGGAGCCAAATTATTACTAAGATGGCCAACCTATATCTGGGGTAGGAGAGCCTTAGGGTTTAAACTATTTTGAAATTAAAATTGATAATTCAACTTCATCTTTGGCGAGTAGTAAGTGTAGTAAAATAACGACATCTTCAGCAGCATTTGTCCATCAAAGTGTTTAAAGTGTTCAGCCAAGGGTCAACCATTTTACTATATTATATATGTATATGTTGTGTAAGACGCAACAATCTGACCCCAAAAAGACTCAAAATATTAGATCCATACCTTAAAATACTTATGATTATTGTCCATTACTGTTTTGCAAATAGATACAAGGGTAAAATGAAGCAAATAAAACAGACAGACGTGATCACATATATATTACAACGTATCACATTCTATGTCAGGTTTAAATCATTACTGAAGCATTACAGGCAATCTTATTATTCGAGTCAATGACGAAGTTCTATCAATCCAATCACTAAAACAATTAGTTAAGAGGATATGTAAACTTTCATGGTCAACTATTTTTTATAATTGGTTCCGAAATCATGTTGTCTGCTATTTGTTTTAGTATAATTAAAGATGGAAGATGTGGTCGTTTAATAGAAACAATTATGATTTCGTCACAGAAAAAGACAAACTGAAGACATCTGTACAGCATAACGTTATAATTATCGTTGCGTCGTGTGGCTTTTAATGTTGTCTTTTGATTTTGTTCTGTTCTTTTTGGACGTAAATACGTCGATAATTAAAAAAAATGACATAATTAATTGTTGAAAAGCAAAACAAACTTTAAAAACTCAAATGCAGCAAGTGGTTTAATTGATTTGGAAAAATTGCAAACGGAAATAAATACAAAATTTGGTGTAAATGTTATAATTAACTGAAAAACATTTTTGCATTACTAGATACGGAGTTGTCTATTATACTTTAGACACTTTTTTCAATTTTATGATACTTTCAGTTTCTATTTTTTTATTTCGATTCAACTATTTAAGTCTGAGGTGAATCTTTGTAAATTGAAAATATCTCGTTAACTCCTCCAGCTGAGGCTTATCGGGTGTGTTCATATAATGAATACATAATTGTGTGAAAGTTCAACAACGTTAAATCAGCGTTCATTTCGTTCCTTGTGTCATTATTTTTAATGTTACCATTTCCTCTGTTAGTGATGCCAACTCATTCCTTGTATCATTATTCAAAATCTGCATTTCGCTATGCAACAGTGTAAAATTAATAGAAACCGTGACTTGTAACAGAGGTAGATTCAAATCCAGCGATTGGTTTAGTATTGCAAGTTCAAATTCCAACTTTTGTGCGATTGATTCAAGTTGTTTGCTCGAGTTTTTTAGTTCAGCATTTTCTAATGATAATTTGTCAATCAGGTTAAGAGTAGTATTTAGTTCGATTTCCAACTCGTTTGTCCGATTTTTAAACAGACTTACTCGCGTTTTCGATTGCCTGTTGTCCATCAATGAATTCTCGCATGGCATGTTTCATTATGATTTTTCACAGTTTCAATCCTTTTTTTATGAAAATCCAACTTCTTTGTAAGTTGTGCAGCCAGAAGATCCAAGGCTTTAGTCTGTTCTTCTTTGAGCTTACTTAGTTGCTGTTCTAGCTTGAATTTGTCGTGTGTTGTCAAGGACTGACATTGTGTTCCAGAAAGTGTACTATTCGTTTGTGTGCTCCCATCAAGAAGGAATCCATTGTAAACACAAAAACTAGTACAAAGCACAAAAAATCGAAACAAATCCATAGCAATGCTTCAGTTTATATCTTCAGCAAATATTCATATTAGAAAAGATAAAAGATAAATATATATGTATCTTTATGTAAACACCCTTTTTGATTGTAGATGTCATACATTTACACTTATTAAACGTTCGAACATTCTGAACAAAAACGTTATTTTGACTCTGTTTTGAAAAAAAAATTAAAAATGAGAGTACTATGAAATCACTTGAACTAATGTGGATCAAGTTTCATGTTTAGGAAAAATATGTCTATTTGTGGAATAATATGTACTAAAAGGATAAGGATATGAACAACTTTATAGCATTTATCCAAAGATTTGAAACACCAGCTATCGTTCTTAGGGTTCTCAACGTTAAAATTGCGATTCAATTTGATATTTATATGCATGGGGTGATATGTATGACTTTACAACGGGAAAGCCACCAAGTTTTTGATTATGATAATAAATTTGTAAGAGTCAACCATAAGAGTGCATAGACTGCCAGGTAATGATGGTGTTGCTGATGAAATTGATGATCTTAAACCTAATTTCAATATAACATTTACCATCATATTACCGTGGAATAAACCAATATCATAAATTGTCATATATTGTGTGATATCTCCCTCATTGTGTATTAGCTGACATGATTAACTAGTGTTAACTGTGTTGGAGATGCCCAACACAAAAACGTCTAACAAACGTACGCATTTTGTCTTTCTACCTAAATTTTGACATCATGTTTCCTATTTCACCATCATATAAAACTATTATATACAAAATTTTGTTGAGATTGAACCATTTTGGCGAATTGCTCATTTTTAGGCCTGAAATATCACATTTTCGTGAATAACTCGAAAACCGTAAATATTGCTTAATGTTTTTCCCATATTCTTGATAAGCTCCTTTTGCCCTATTAGCCTACAAAATTTACAAACCTAGGCTATCGAGATATTTGCAATGCCCTATATTATGACTTTTGTCCTGTTTCCATGGAAACGGCAGTAATTTGTAGAATAATGATTTTTGCATGCACACCTTTAAGCGCCACTCTTTTTAGAGTAAAACATAATATATACTAGGCAAAAAAGGAACGTTACATGGGTTTTCTTTTGAGATTTTTTCGAAACATATTTTGTTTTCATTTTTTACATAAAGATTAGGAAATAGACGGGGTTTTCTTTCAAATTTGCGTATTGAAGGCGGATTTGAAAATGACATAACGTCATTTTATAATTTTGACCAAAATTGCAACTTTTAAAATTTTACGTGACCAAAAAATCAATTGGGCTAGTGATTTTGGTCGTTTAATGTAACAAATATCACGGTTAACAAAAGGTCGAACTTAAAAGGTTGAAAAATTGTAAGTCAGGTTCTTTACGTTTACGTCAAAATTGGAAGGAATTCACTACTTTCGTATTGGATACAGGAATGACCAAATAAAGGTGATCAATCATTTAAAAGACTTAGGAACAACTATCCATAGTTCAGACACTCACGTCAGAGGTAGCAGTGCAACTATCGGTGAGACCGGAAGCGGCAGAATATCATAACATACGAGATTTTAGATGAGGCGTTAATGCTTTATTTTTCTTTGTAATCGCTTTCTAGACTTTTCGAAAACATTAACTCTTATTTATGGATGAAATTTCAATCGAATATTCATAAACACTCTTTGTACGGGGTCACGCCAAGCTGACGTCATTGTTTAAAAACGACGTCCTCTTATTTACGTTATTTTGGTGTTATGGCGTTATTGAGTTGTATCATGACTAAAATTGACAAAGTTAAGTAAGTAGCGCCCCTTTTAAACCAAAATTCAAAATTTAACATAAATTTTTGTAATCATCAACATTTTGCCATTTTTGATTTAACTGGACAACGTTTTTAAAAATAACCAAAACCGAAAACAGTTGCATAATATCCCATCCCTGTAGTTTTACATGTTGTTTAGTATCTCTAAATACTGAATTCAACTTCAAATTCGTCGAAATGCTGTCAGATATGCAAAAATGGTTAGTCAGGAGCGATAATTCTTTGCAAACTTGATTTTCTACAATACCTAGGTAAAACTGTAAAGAGATGTAAAATTCGATTTAGAATTAAGTAGACTGAATTTCCGTCTCTACAGTATAACCAAAGGTACGTTTATTCAATGAAAGTTCCAACTTTTCGTTTGTTATAGAAATTTTATCAAATAAAATATAAGTGTAACGTTTCTTTTTTTGCCTTGTATATATCCCAAACATAATGTTTGGGAGATATAATTTATCAATTGCCCTGATATAAATGTTTGACCTGGAAATGTACGTTTGACAATTTTTGATAGATGGGGTGGAAATTTAATCCTTTAGATATTAAATGCAATTTGAAATGAAAAATCAACAAGAAAGAAACAATGCAAAAACTATCATACCACCTAGTTTATCTTTAAATATTAGAATTTTAAGAAATTCTACAAAATAACAATTGGTCCAACCATCTATTTGAAATCTATTCTAAACATTTACAGTTTTTAGACTAGAGCAAATTGAGTTAATGAAAACGTCATATAATGGATCCAACGCACTATGTAAAATTCCGTTATTGTCGCAACGAAAAATGAAGCCAAATATGGTACTTCTTGTAAATTGTGTTAATTAGAAACTCTTTTCCCTGCAGATGCGGATTTGCTTGAAAGTAAAATAGAATTAAACCTTTATATAATTTTTCCATTTTAAGTACAAGTTGAGAAATCCCGATTTTTCTAAATCAATGCATTTGTTGTTGTTGCCAGAAATATCAAATAAGTGTCCCATTGGGCTTTGAAATTTAAGGAAAACACAAAACTTTACAGATATGGTTAGTAAATAAGTGTCAATATCAATTGTTTGCACCGTCTTGGGGCTGAGGAGATTTAGTATAAACTTGTTATTCCGATTTTCATCTTTGCATGTTTGATGCATATCATTTGGGGCTTTGTCGGATGTGTTTCAATATTTTCGTTTTGTATTATTTTGCAAATTTTCTTAAGTATTCAAATGTGTAAGGTTTCTTTTATCCTTGAGCATTAAGTGTACTTTAGTATAATATATATCAATTTAATCAGTTCTTTGAGCTCTTAGATCACTGCAAATGACTCTTTTGTGAAAAGTCATTAAGTATTTTTAAAGGTTTGATGGACAAAACAAAAACATTGCTCAATTGTACACAATTATAAAACTATATATTTTGTCAAAACAAGATAATTGCTGTTTTTGTGATTATAAAAAAAAACAAATTATTTTTCCAATTAATTCCTCCTTATTTTAACCTTTAACTATGGCAGGAGCAATCGTCTGCGTCATAGCAAGCTGCTTACCAAAATGTATTAAATGCTATTGTCAAAAAGAGAAAAACAATGAGTCTTACTGTCAGCTAACGAAAATAAAACAATCTGTACATTTTAATAGTGATTCTGCCTATTATTTTTTTCCTCTCGATTAAATCGATGATAATTAGTGGATAGTCCTTGGTCCTTGAAAATAAATATTTAATGCAATTTTGTTTTTTTGTACCGAAGACTATTTCTTGTATTTCTAAACAACTGAAACGTAAGTCTCTTGTGTGCCGGTCGAGATTTCTTTAAGGCTAATCAGCAGTCATGTCGTCATAAAATTTTTACCTTAAACATGGTAAACTTGTTATTTGATTTCATGACATTTGAATTCCATAACCGTTTAAACTCCAACTACCCAGGTCTATTCATTGAGATTCTGTCGGCAAGATATTACTTCACGCAATATGCATGTAAAGCATAATTGATTTGTCTTTTTCATTAAAACTCATTTTTGAAGTGATATTAACCAGCAACGATAAATATGTTTGAACAGCTTGTTTGAACTTCCATTTCGTTTAAAAGCATATACAAAACAGTTACAAAGGGATATTAAGACGTCGTCATTGGATATATTTCGTAATATTGCAAAAAGCTGTTTTTTTTCAGTTACCTTTTAACAAAAGAAAAATAATACATCATGTAAAAAATTCAAACTAGTTTCAATGGCCAATTTATGCCATGTTAATTTCAATTCTAAATATTGATAGCCGGTCCATTTTAGCATGAAAAAAGATCTTTTAAATGATTTAAACATTAGATATTCGTTACGACATGGTATTTTTATTTTGAGAATACACACTTGAATAAGCAAATTTTCATGAAATTTTCAAAGATCTTTCTTTACGAATAGTATGCACGGTAGGTCCCGTGTCCGGCGACAGGATTGTTTTTTCGAGATGGATTTACAATTGTCCTGTTTTTTTCAAGAGAATAATCAATAAAAATGTAAACTTTGGTGATATTTAGTGATTTTTTTACTGAAAACGAAGAAAAAATGCTACCAACGGGTGGGCACATTTTAGTATTATCGTATTTTATAACAACATCAAAGGTGCTCCGGAAGAGTAAGAAGTTCCTGCTTGCTATAGCACACCCGTCGCGTTGCCAATAGTCCATTCAGCGTGTCAAATCCGGTAAAGGAAGACAAATCAACACCCTATGACAAACCAACATCTGCACTCATCTGAGAGATCGAAATCCCATATTTGTCTATAAGTGCATGATGTCTTCCGTAAAATTTCTTGTGTGAAGACAGCAATCGAGGAGCAACATAACCCTGTGTGAACAATTTTTGTGTCAGACGTGTCGCTCTGCTAAGGAAATCGATGTAAGTTCCGCACGCTCTGGAGTAACGAATCAATTGAGATACGTTAACTCCATAAGCTGGAGCGGAAGGAATGTTGCTACACAAGAAGGGGAAGTTGACGATTGGAAAGTTGAAGTCATCACGTTTGTCATAGAGCCTTGTTGAAAGTCTTCCTTGAGAGTCAATTTCGAGATGTAGATCTAAATATGAAGCAGACTTCCTAGAATCCGTTGTGTCCTTTATCTCAAGCTCCTGTGGATATATGAGATGGAGAAAGTCACCAAATCGGGAATTGTTTAGTGAAAGGACATCATCAATATAACGGAACGTGAGGTTGAAAAAGAGAGCTAGTCTACGGTCTTTTTTGTCTAGAAGAGATTGCAAGAAATCTGCTTCATATGAATGAAGAAACAAATCAGCAAGCAAAGGTGGACAATTAGTGCCCAAGTCACAAATGTACAAATGTATTATAAAACTAATTTTGTCAAAATACTAATTTAGTCTTTAAAGATAATGCATTTGGGCAGCCTACTTATGCTTTAAAATTAGTAACAAACTTGATATTTTGCATGAAACGTGTTTAAATGTATGTTTATTGAGTAGGAGGAATATTAGTTTCCATTTAAGTCGTATAGTTTCCACAAAACCCAGTGCCTCTCTTAAGTCAAAATTAAAAAAAAAACCAGGACACATCTCGAAAAAACCGGACAAGTTATTGTGCCTCTCGAAAAAACCTGATCAATTTTAATAAATCATTAACTGATGCTTCTTTACGGACTTTTTTGAAGAAAAGTAATAATTCGAACATTTTGAATACTTTTATTCCTCTTTTTTTATTTGTTTCACTTACAATTGAGAATTTAAGCATTTTTTTTGTAAACGGACAGGCGAAAAACCTGGACCTCTCTCGAAAAAACTGGACAATGCCTCTCGAAAAAACAATCCTGTCGCCGGACACGGGACCTACCGTTGTATGTCCAATAACAATGAACATGTACATGTACATGTATACTTGTAAAAGTGGTTTTGTAAATTACAAATACCAAATCGCGGGTATGAACGGTTAATTTGGATATGCTATATATCGATATTTCAAGGAGTTACCTCTCATCACTAGCATTTAAATCAAAACATTGGAAGGTCAAATTCCAAAACTGTTGAAAAAGAGGAATCAACTTTTGATAATGTTTACCACCTCTCGTAATGTCTCGTAATAAGATCTTCTGTTTCTAAAAGGCAATTTGTCACACGTTCAATCATACATTACAAATTATAGTCCAATTATTACTCTATCTTATTGACCGTGCTGGTCACGGGTCAATTATTTCGGACTTCTTAATTTAAATCCTACCTCAGAGGCCAAGAAAATTAAGATCCGCCCAACCTTGCGAATAAAATATAGTGATACACGCAAGATAGAAATAAATTAAAACTAACAACAAACGGAGTTTTGCTCGATTAAATAAAGGTAATAACAAAACTACCGAACTTGAATGATCAATCTCATAGTCCAGAGAAAATGACAAAAACGAATAAACATACATGATCAAAATAAATATGCAAAACGAATGTTTGGTGCAGCAAGATACTAGAATGCCGTACGAAGTTTGTAACATTTTTATATTCATTAGCAGTAAATACAAAGAAGTAGAGAAAATAGGGACACAAGGCAAATTGGAATTGAGAATTTCGACTGCCACTGAAAAAATGAGCACTCTGAGTAACCCTTTTATAGATAAGCTTATAACTTCGCACCCAGAACCCGCACAGTCAAAAACATCATACCACCTAGGTCATCTTTAATGTTATAGTTTAAACGCTTAGCAATTCTACAGAATGGTCATTGGTCAACCATCCATTTGAAATGAATTCTTTACATTTACTGACTACGTAATGCAAATTGAATGAATGATTAAATCCTGTAATGGACCAAATGTTCTCTGTCAATTACCGTTATTGTGACATCAAAGAATGAAGTCAAATATAGCACTTTTAACTATGTTCAGTTTTCCTGCAGATAAGCTTCAAGGTGAAATAAAGATAAACTTGCACGTGATGTTTCTACCAAAGGACAGGTTTACAAAAAATCGATAAAAGTCAAATGGTTATTTCGCATTTTTAAACATATTTTAACCGAATTTCAACTTAATCAATATTGTAAAATAGCTAGTAACGTTTGCCTACACCTCGATTTTTTACATTCATTTAAAACATATTTATCCTGAATTGGGAGACAAGCTTGATGCTTATCTGAATCCCTCTCCAGCTAGAAGTTTGCGAGTTTGGCCTTTGTAGTGGCCCCCATTGAGCCTACTGTTATCGAAATCTACAAAGGGTCTTTAACGTGCCTGGGATATTGCTCTCCAAATACTTGGGACAACCTTTTTTTCGTCCCTTCCAAAGGACTAACATCGTCTTTGAGACCATCCTCGCAAATGGTTTCAAAATACAAATGACAACAAAGAGAGTCGGAAAATTGGTTCATGAAATTTTCACCCCGGACGAGGATCGAACCAACAACCTTTGTGTTAGTATCCCGACGGGTTAACCACTACATCACCGGCTTTTGAAGACTTTTGCCTTAAGTCAATATTCAATTCAATATAAGATAGGGTTAATTTGACATATGGCTCTTATCTAAATTGCAGAAATAAAAAATAAGAACAAATAATTGTAGTCAAGATAAAAACTATTCATCAATATTCAGCACATCAACTAAAGCAATCTTTTATGCTCTTAGATCACTGCGAACTTTTTATAGTTTATTTAAAAGATTTGTGACCAAGAATCATTAGCTCTTTTTTTAAGGTTTGATGGATAAAAATGGCTCAATTAAACTCAATTATAAAAGTTACTATAAATTTTGTCTTAACAAGAGAATGCTGTGATGGTGAATTAAAAAAAACCAAATGATTTTGTTCAATGATTTTCTCCTCATATTACGTTTTTATTTAACGATAAGACTCGTCTGTATCGAAGCAAGCAGCATTTGAAAAATGGTACGAGATGTAATTGTCAAATAGAAATAAATCAACCTTTCAAATCAGTAAAAGCGTTCCGGACGAAATGAAAATTCATAATTAATAATAATCTTACTCACAATTTATAAAATAAACTCCACTCTATCTTCAGATAAGTGTAATAGACCTTTTCACGGTTATTGCAGCCATATTGAATAGGGAGCAAAAATTCGGGAAAATGTCATAAAAACAGCTCTATTGCTTAGCAACACACATATATTTTCCCGATTTTGTATAATATTCTCTCCTCCTTTAAAAAAAATTGCCCCCTATCCAATATGGCTGCAATAACCGTGAAAGGGTATATTGCCTGCAAAATGATTTTTATAAGACATGTTATAGGCTCCTTCCTTATACATGATTATCTAGCGTAACTCAAAATTACTGTAAATATTGCACTGACAAACTGTGTGGTATATTTTGTTCCTTTAACATGATCAATAATTGTCACCGGTGTTTAATCACCACCCGTGTAGTCTGATTTTTTTTAAATTTCATACTTTTAAGAAGCAAAGGTACCAATGGGGCATACGAATGTAAAAGTCCGAAAGGGCAGAGACAAGACCAGAAAACACGACCAAGGACAGGACGAAAAAACAGACAACATATATAACAGTAAAACTACTAAATAACAATTAACAACGCAAACTCAAGTACTCATGTGCTCTGGAAGAGTAAGCGGTTCCTGCTTGCTATAGCACACCCATCGCGCTGGCAATTTTCGAGTCAGTGTATCAAAGCCGGTAACGGAAGATAAAACAAACCTCTATGACATACAACATCTGTCATTTAAATTCCAAAGTTTGCATTCAAACCATTATCAATATAAAACACCAAGGTTTTATTTCCTCGATATGCTGCTGCTGACGAGAGTTTTCCCCTCACAAACAAGTTGCATATAAAGCTTAAATTATTTACTATCAATACTAGTTTTTATTTGTTTTTGCCAGCAACTGTGTATATATTTTGCAATTTATTCTTTCTTTTATAATCCTAAGAGCCTTTTAGCCTAAATTGCAATATCATATTTGTGTTAACTTGATTATGAAAAAAGTTAGTTAGCTTACTTGGCTTACCAAAACGTTTTGTATCACCTATTTTATTCCATAATGTAAAAATTAAATAATTGTTTAACCTAATGACCGTCGGTCAGCCGCGCATTTGAAATTAGTTTTGAACATTAAGAATGTCTCGACTGAGAAATGTCAGTTAAATTGAAGACGATGTGCATTTATTGATCAAATATCCTCTATCAATTATCATTTCTTTGCTAAAGAAGAATCATGTTAAACAAAATCTTCTAGGAGCTTGAATCGCTCACCAGATTCAAACGAACTGTTTTATAATGGCTAAAGGGTCCTCTGTCAATTATCGTTCTTGTGACAAGGAAGAATGGAATAAAAAAGGACCTTTACTTTGTCATTTCATGTCCGTAAATACAGATTTGATTAAAAGTAAAGTCAAGTTACATTTCGTATGGTGTTCTAATTAAAAAAGTCAGTCAAGTTAATAAAAAATTCTTGTTATTGCCAAATTGTTTTTTTTACTTACTAAGAACTAAAGTTTTGTTGTTTAATTAACTAAAACATTCAATTACACCTGGACTGTCTTTATCTGTAAACTAATAATATTACAGACATTTTAAGAGTTAAAATTGTAAACTAATAATATTACAGACATTTTAAGAGTAAAAATTGTAAACTAATAATATTACAGACATTTTAAGAGTTCAAATTGTAAACTAATAATGTTACAGACATTTTAAGAGTTTAAATTGTAAACTAATAATATTACAGACATTTTAAGAGTTTAAATTGTAAACTAATAATATTACAGATATTTTAAGAGTTTAAATTGTAAACTTATAATATTACAGACATTTTAAGAGTTTACAATTTTATGACCATTGTGTGGAATTAATATTAAAACAAGATATTAGCATATCCAAATTAACCGTTTATACCCGCGTTTTGGTATTTGTAATTTTGAAACCACTGGGCGATAACCGCTGCTGGTAGACCAGAGGTCCCCGAGGGTAATCACAAGCCTGGTCGTCAGACTTGTCTGACACGATTTACCATAAAATTTCTAATATTTTTGTCGCTGAAATTTTCCGATTGTTAAATTCAAAATTGATTAAAACACCAGGTTTCTTTCCTTGTAATGCACATGGTCGATATCCTCGGTGCTGGATTTGGCTTCCTTGTTCGAACGTTTTGGTTTTGAGTACTTTTCGTTTTCAACAGTTTTGGAAATTTACCTTCCAATGTTTTGATTTAAATGCTACTGATGAGAGGTTACTCTTTGAAATATCGATATATAGCATATCCAAATTAACCGTTTATACCCACGTTTTGGTATTTGTAATTATCAATTTAACATTAAGAGTAAAAGGAATGACAAGATCAGGGAATTAAAAAAAAAAGGAAGAATTTTTTTTTTCTGTTTACTTAAGACATCAAGATTCTTTAAACATAGAATTAAAGACTGATTTTCTATTCGTGTAATAAAGCAAATCTTAATTCTAAGCCACCTGCCAGTGTGGTACTTGCCCGTTCCATTCTACGCGCCATCGGTTACTCTTCAAGAGGTAATAACACGATAAGACTCAACACAGCTTTTAGCTCATCGCAAAATATGTCTTGGCTTCTTTGCCTTTTGTGACTACGAAGCATTATGTCCTTTTTATTTTTTTATGGACAAACATTTGTTAAATTGAACACAATTAAAAAAAAAACTATAAATTTTATCAAAGCAAGATGATTGCTGTTTGTTAATTTCAATGTTTTTCCAATTAGTTCCTCGTCATATCACCTTTTAATTTAAAGATAGGAATCGTGTGTGTCACTGCTTTAAATAATGTTATAATATGTTATTGTCAAGGACAAAAACTCACCGGTTTAAATCGTTGTATTCGAAATAAATATAAACATTAATCCTACTCACAAATAATAAACGAAAAGCCACGCTGTTTATACAAATATTTGAATAATTGTTTCTGCTTGCAAGTTGTTAAAATGATGCTATTAAGAAGCTACTCCTGGTATAGCAGATTTCTTGTGTACCTTAAATTTCAAATTGTATTGCAATGAAACTCATTTTTGTGTAATTCGTATTTTCTTACAGGCTTGATATCTAGCATCTACGTTGGTTAAAACTTCTCTCCGACAAACGACCAATCATTTCGTCTCTCGACATAGTTACCAGACATGGATTTGTCATTAATCTTTCTTTCAATTTTTAAAAAATACACACTTAGGAACCGACTACATAATTTGATGGGTGGGGGCCATGGTTATTTCTAAAAGATATTTTGAATTTGATGATCTTGAAAAAAATATTTTGGCGGCATAGATCAAGAAAAAACTATCCTGAAGGGGGATTTCTGCTATGAAAAATATTTTTTATCAGGAAAAAAAAAAGAAAAAAAAAAGACCAATACACCCAAGGCCATAAGTCTGTCCCTCAACTTAATAACCATTTAGAATTAAAACACTTGGGCTAAATGGCAAATTTCAAAGGTTTATAAAATATTAAAATTTAGGCTTTTAAAAAAGCCAATCCTAGTAAACTCGCTAAGTGGAGTTTACAAGAGATCAAAAGATTACTTGCCTGCAAAAAGCAACTGAAATGCAATCTGTTTGGGTGTTTCAAGAAACAGCGAACGAGTTCGGATTAAATCTAAGTATGGTTATTATCAGGCGAGGAAAGGTGTTAAGGTTCTTAAAAGAAAATCGTAGTATAGACACGGCACATACGACATAGTATCAGGACAAACTAGTCGAAGCAGCCACGCTGCATAACCCCGCGCTACTCTGGTGTTTGATAGTATAAGGGCAAATAATTGAAAGAAATAAACTATCACTATAATGAGCATTACTAATACTATCAAATGTGTATGTATTAGTATGAGACTTCTCCCTGGTAGCAGGAGTGATAGTAATGTAAAGAATTATGCATGGCTATCTATGCAGCCCATCCCCTAAGAGCATTATCAAAATTACGAAATCTTTGGCGAATCTACATCCATAGTGCAACTACTGAGCCAAGTTTCATTTGTTATTCCAAATAACCTGGGAGGAGTTGCGTGACGAAGGAATAATGTGCCCTTAGGCTTCCTATGCAGCCCAGCCCCTAGGGGCCACATCAAAATTCTGAAACCTTCGACAGAATCTAAATCCATAGTGCAACTACTGAGCCAAGTTTCAGTTCAGTATTCCAAATAACCTGGGAGGAGTTTGATGACGAAGGAATAATGTGCCCTTAGGCTACCTATTCAGCCCAGCCCCTAAGGGCCATATCAAAATTCCGAAACCTTCAGCAGAATTTACATCCATAGTGCAACTACTGAGCCAAGTTTCAGTTCAGTATTCCAAATAACCTGGGAGGAGTTGCGTGACGAAGGAATGTGCCCTTAGGCTACCTATGCAGCCCAGCCCCTAGGGGCCATATCAAAATTCCGAAACCTTCGGCAAAATCTTAATCCATAGTGCAACTACTGAGCCAAGTTTCAGTTCGCTATTCCAAATAACCTGGGAGGAGTTGCGTGACGAAGGAATAATGTGCCCTTAGGCTACCTATTCAGCCCAGCCCCTAAGGGCCATATCAAAATTCCGAAACCTTCAGCAGAATTTACATCCATAGTGCAACTACTGAGCCAAGTTTCAGTTCAGTATTCCAAATAACCTGGGAAGAGTCGCGTGACAAAGGAATAATGTGCCCTTAGGCTACCTATGCAGCCCAGCCCCTAGGGGCCTTATCAAAATTCCGAAACTTTCGACAGAATCTACATCCATAGTGCAACTACTGAGCCAAGTTTCAGTTTGCTATTCCAAATAACCTGGGAGGAGTCGCGTGACAAAGGAATAATGTGCCCTTAGGCTACCTAGGCAGCCCAGCCCCTAGGGGCCATATCAAAATTCCGAAACCTTCGGCAGAATCTACATCCATAGTGCAACTATTGAGCCAAGTTTCAGTTCGCTATTCCAAATAACCTGGGAGGAGTTGCGTGACGAAAGAATAATGTGCCCTTAGGCTACCTGTGCAGCCCAGCCCCTAGGGGCCATATCAAAATTCCGAAACCTTCGGCAGAATCTAAATCCATAGTGCAACTACTGAGCCAAGTTTCAGTTCGCTATTCCAAATAACCTGGGAGGAGTTGCGTGACGAAGGAATGTGCCCATAGGCTACTTATGCAGCCCAGCCCCTAGGGGCATATCAAAATTCCGAAACCTTCGGCAGAATCTAAATTCATTGTGCAACTACTGAGCCAAGTTTCAGTTTGCTATTCCAAATAACCTGGGAGGAGTTGCGTGACGAAGGAATAATGTGCCCTTAGGCTACCTATGCAGCCCAGCCCCTAGGGGCCATGTCAAAATTCCGAAACCTTCGCCACAGTCCCCACCCACAATGTAATCAAAGACCAAAATTTCATCTTTCTACTCCCAGTGGTTACAGAGATTATTCTGGACATTAACGCCATACATACGGACGTACGTACGTACGTACGTACGTACATCGAACAGCAAAACATTATCCCCGCACTTTCGCTAGCGCGGGGATAATAAAGTATAGTAGGACCTAGATATGGACATACTTAATTGCATTGACACTCGTTTTTACTTGAAGATAGCGAAGTTTTTTTCAGTACATTTTCCCGTTGAAAATTGATTTATACAAGGACAAAATATCCCTTCTCGGTACGTAGTTGTGTTATTTCATTTCTCTCTTGAATATCCAAGGACAATGTTACGTGAGACATACAGCAGGACGAAAAGATGTAGAAACAGAAAAAAAAATGGTCGTTTTATTGAAGTGGCGATTTCAAATTTCAGTAAGTGTGGCCTAAATCTGATTCTAGACGACAACTTTCTTTTCACCCTCATTTGATGGTCTTATAAAGCACAAAGCTTAATGCTGTGATGAGGAAAATTAGAAAAGTTAAAATATATAGTCTCTTCACAACGACACAAAACAACCAATCAAACGCACCAGTAGATACAAAACTATCTTTTGTCCCGTCCTCGTTGGTGTTAACTGCTTTTTTGCTGCTCTTTTGGACTTTTTATCGTGTACCCAATGGTACCTCTTCTTCTTTATATTTCAGTTATAGATGTGGACAAAAAGCAGACTTATTGCGAGCTATTTTGGTCAGGTCAGGTCAGCTTGAGCTGTCCGGAAAGTGACCCTTGGTCTTGGTCTGTTGGAGTAAACCACGGTCCGCTTTGTCTGGTCAGGTTCACTATTTTGACAGGATAGGAGCTGACCTGACCAGAAGTCTGGTCAGCTAAAAGCTGTCCTGACCAGAAGTCTTGTCAACTTAAAGCTGTCCTGACCAAAGGTCTTGTTAGCTAAGAGCTGTCCTGACCAGAGGTCTGGTCAGCTAATACCAGACCAGACCTGTGGTCAGGTCAGCTGAAAGCTGTCCTGGGATAGAAAAAGAAAGCAGACCAAGGACAAAGTCTGCTTTTAAAGCAAACTTCAGGCCTGTCCACGGTCCACTACGGCTGACCAGAATGCTGTCCACAGTGAACCAAGAACTTACTTTTGGACAGGTTCTCTGGTTCACTTGCCATACAGGTTAGGACTGGACCCATCTGTATCAATTTAAAAAAGTTAGATCCAATAGTGCCAAGTTTATAGCCAACTAATTTAACGGTTATAGCCTAGTTTGATTTAATTTTTATTGCTTGACTGGAAGGAAAATATACATTTGTACTGGATTTATACTGAATTTCTTAAAAAAAAACTGGACACTTTGAGAGTTCATTGATTTAAGTATTTATCACGTACATTTTATTTCAATGTTTTGATACCGATCTTGTCTGTGTCATTTCGGAATAACGATGGATGATTGCTCCAATGGTACACCTTTTCTTCTTTTGTCTGTACTAGTATTAACGTGTTTCCCTTGTAAAAACAATTAATTCATCATGAATTTTGAATAATTTAGTCATTTGATGGTTTTCCGGTTAAGAATCTTAGAAGTTTTCTCCAATTTGCATACAATTCACTAGTTGACATTGTGGCTCAACAAGGATGGGTTGCGATAAGGCCCTATTTTGGCCCATCTAAAGGCCAAAAAAAAGTTTCTCATAACATGCTACTTTATATCTTATCTTGTAGCAAAATGATTGTACTGTTGTAAAAGACTACTTTTAAATACTTTTGCACGAACACATCTTCGAAAATCGGGTTCAAAATTGACCTTTTTTGAATGAAAATTTCATCTTTATTTAAAGAAAATTTCAAGGTAGGGCTTCAATAAATTGAAATTTTGTACTTTAATACTTGACGCCAGTGTTAACAATTCTATAAAAAGTCTATAAAAAGGTTTACCATATATATACATCACTTTAAACAACAATTTTGAAATTGAAATAATCTCAAGAAAAACGGAGAAAACGGATAAATTTCGCACATTTTTAACTACTGACAGCAATACAAGATAATGAGATGTTCAAAAAGTTCAAAAATTATATTCTTTTTAAATTTTCAGTATCACTTGCATGCGGAACCAGCTCGAAACTTTCATCAAAGATGTATTTTAGTAATACAAGTTTTTGAATAAAATATGAAGCTGGTTCCGCGTGCAAGGCTATACTTCCAGGAAGGATATATATATCACTCATTTGAGCAACTTTCCCTTAAGCACAATGTAAAAATCATTTTCAGTGGTTCATTTCAAGCACCATTTACTAAAAAATAAAATAAGCTTTCAACTACAGACGTTTATTTTTCTAAAAACAAAAATATTAACCTTTCCAACAAGACATTTTGTGAAAAAAATTTACTCAATTTTATTTTTGACTTTCACGTTGGGCTGAAAAGGGGTCTTATCTTTTATTGAAAACCGAATGCTCATTTATCGCAATAGGTTTAAAACCAACATGGAGTTGCATTTTTAACAATCAACTTGCTGTATGTTACTTCTTATCAGACAATGTAATAAAGATTTCATTTTAAGCCAAAACGGTTATAAGAGTTAGCAGGTTTTGATACTTGAAGGAAATTAAACAGTAACACTTGAGAAATAATTTTTAATGATTTATTTTTGTCGGAAATTACGTAAACATTTGACACAAATCATTCAACTTTTTATCAGTTCTAATTACATGTTATAGACATTTCTTAACAGAATTGACAACAGCCACCAATACAGACATATAATAATTCCGAACAACGATGGCTTTGCTTTAACGTTTTTTTTAATTCAATAGTCTAGACATTCAGCAAACGCATAATCCCAAGTAAGCGAACAACCGTTTAATTTAAGGGCTCTTAAAAGTCCATTATGTAGTTATCTAAAAAAATGTTCATTTTTTTTCGGAGCTTACATAGAAGCAGAGGTACCAATGGGGTATCCGAATGTCAAAAGTCCGATAGGGCAGAGACAAAACCAGAAGACAACATGTAAAACATGGAAACACTTTATCTTACAAATTTGAAATATCAAAACGTTGAGTTCTGATTTAAAAAGGTTAAAAAACACTGATTAAACCAAAGAAAACATTTGTACTAAATTTTGAGCAAAGACTTACTTAAAATGAACTGAACCAAAATTGTGAAACTAGCGAATAATCATCCATTATTTGGCTTTCTAGCAATCATTTGAGCTGCAACAATGAGATCCAAATTGACCAAATACACACATATTTGTAAATACTGTTGTGTCATTCTGTGGTTGTTTTTGTTATGTGTGTCTAAAGTTATATGTTCATTGTTTTGGTTGTTTGTATTTGGTTTGCTAACACTTTTGGAGTTTGTTTGCAATAAAGGTATTACATTATCGTCAACATTTTAAGTTTCTTTGGTCATAAGAACTTTGCCTTAAATTAATATTTAAAACAAGATAATATACCATATAGTTAAAATAAATTGCATAAATAAAATGACCAAGTAATTTAAAAAATAGACAAAATATTAATATAAATCAATATACTAAAGCCATCAATAATCGATACTAGTCCAGTTTATCAAAATCAAAAGAACTGAAAAACATACATAAATGGGTGCGCACATGAACATCAACATGAACGGTATGTTAACTTGAGAAGCAGACATCAAGTTAACTTCAAGTTCACTTGTGACTGGTCATGCGACTGCTTTGAGCAGACGCGCGACTGGTTCCAAGTTAACTTGAAAAACAGTCATAATTACACGTCTGCTTTAAAAAGCAGTCACATAATTATGACAGGTCTGGTCAAGTTAACTTCGTGAAATCTCTGCTTTAAAAACTGAATGTATAAGGACAAATTTTATGTTCTTTTGCCTAAACTCTTTTTTAAACTATTTTATATGTTAAAACAGTTTTTTTTTATATAACATTAAACCCTTGCATAATGAAACATGTCTGGTAAGAGCAGACTTGTTGCAATGACTGGTCTGGTAAAAGCAGTCATGTCTCTGTGACTGGATATGACCAGTCATAAAAAAGCTGTCACAGGTCTGCTTTGACCAGTCATGACTTAACCCAAGTTAAATTAAATGTCTGCTATAGCAGACATGGGCAGACGTGGAAAGCAGTCACAATGTTAACTATATGTTAACTTCCGTACAGGTTATGTGTGCACTTATTTGTAAGGTTCCACGACAGAAACTTTGTTCTTACCTATACTATTTACTCGTAGGAAGGGTTAATCTCCTAGAAGCAATAAAACATCTTGACTCCATCAAGCTATGACCTCATCGGAAAAGTTTCGTTTTTTGTTTGCACTGAGTCTATGTTACGTTTTATGGAGAAAGAACGGGTCCAATTGATCACAATTACATGGATATATAGTCAAACCTGCCTTAAAGGGCAACTGCATATAGAAAATAACTGGTTAAAAAGGGCACCTCAAAAATATCCGTTTTATGAACAATACAACCAAAATGAACCTTTATATTTGTCGTCCCATGGATGCCCTTTACATACAGGTTTGACTGTATATTTTTCATAACAGTTTTTATGTGATGATCTTTTTAAAATATAAACAAAATGTTAAATAATCCCATTTTTCGCTGCAATTGTTTTACTTTACTCTTTTTAGAAAGCATCGTTTGTGTCGTTCCAAGTTGTTTTCAGTACTGTATAAGATGTTATTGTAAAAGAGAAATAAGGTGTCAAAATAATTTTCGGTGTGATCAGTCAACGCGTATACACCAAAACATTAGTTATAAATAATTGTTTTCCTGTCCATTTTATACTTCAATGAGAAGATAAATATCTTCTGTTAATTATAGTGCAATTTGTAACACGTTAAATAATATCTTACTAATTATAGTTCTCCTGTGTTTATGATAGAAATAAACCAAAAGTAACAATAAACGGAGTTTTTCACGATCAAACATCAGCATTGTCAACATCAATAGTACTAAAAAAATACAAAACGAAAATGTAATCTGCAGATATCTACTTGATTGAGCTATGATGTTTGGTTTCTGACATTATTATGCTAAAGTAAATTGGTGGTATTAGTAATTACATAGAATTACTAGTTGATTCGTGAAAAAAACGTTATCAACCCGAGAATTTCTCAAAGTTGCTTCATCCTTTTTTAATATGCTTGCACTTAAGATAAGGATCAAATATCCATTTTTTCTAGAAGGATATAATCCAGAGATTCGAGATCTGAGGTGGATATATCACTTAAAAGTGAATTTTCCGAGAGTAGAAATGTTAAATGTTGAAAAAAATACTTTTCAAAATTAAAATTTATTTTGGACTTACAGGTCGGTTTATGGTGAAAACCATCTCTCTAAACAATTCTCGATTTGGTGACTTTCTCCTTCTCATATATCTCAAGGAGCTTGAGATAAAGGACACAACGGATTCTAGGAAGTCTGCTTCATATTTAGATCAACATCTAAAAAATGACTCACAAGGAAGACGTTCAACAAGGCTCCATGACAAACGTGATGATTTCAACTTTCCAATCATCAACTTTCCCTTCTTGTGTAGCAACATTCCGTCCGCTCCAGCTTATAGAGTTTACGTATCTCAATTGATTCGTTACTCCAGAGCGTGCGGGACTTACATCGATTTCCTTAGCAGAGCGACACGTCTGACGCAAAAATTGCTCACACAGGGTTATGTTGCTCCTCAGTTGCTGTCTTCACTCAAGAAATTTTACGGAAGACATCATGCACTTATAGACAAATATGGGATTTCGATCTCTCAGATAGTAGTTACGAACACACAGCATCATACAAAATTTGGTATTGACAAGGCGTATAATAAATAAAACAAGAAACTGAAATCTTATTGGCTTTTTAAACTTTTTTTCAAAGAAATACCTGTTACAATCTCTCGGAATAGCCCAAGCAACCAGATTTGGAGCTCCTTTTCACAAGTTCGCATTACCAGGAATTGTAATGATTGGTATTCATATGATGTTTTAAGATGAATAGTTTTGCAAGGAGTGCATTTCAAATAACAATAAGACATAGTGTGATATATCGATAAGTATATGGGTTATATTGGAGGTTACGAATTGATAATATTATTACATTTTCACAATTCTTTGTTGCTCAAAAATCGCATCGCAAGCCTAGTAAATGACCAAATACAATAGGTTTTAATACAACCAGGAAATGCATATCACGATGCTCATTTAACATGTTTTTGTCTTAAAGAGTAATTAGATTAATCAGTGTTTGGCACTGAAGGGAAATAAAATAGGAACACTTAAGCAATACGTTTATTAGAATTTATTCTTATGCCGGAAATTACGTAAGCGTTTGGCATTAATACTTTAACTTTTAATCAGTTCTAATTTTATCTGACAGACAGCTATCATTAGAACTGACAGATTACAACCATAAATGCAGAAACGAAAAAACTCCAAATAACTACATTGACTTTTATGTTTGTATTGGAAAAAAAGTCATGTAAGATGCAAATTCTTTTCTGTTAGAACATATAAGTGGTTCATATCATAATGTCATTTGGCTCCGTGGATGGTAAGGTTATATTAAAAATGAGAGATTACAGCCATAAATGCAGAAACGTTAAAATTCCGAACAACTAAATTGACTTTTATGTTTGTAATGGAAAAAAGTCATGTATGATGCAAACTCTTTTCTGTTAGAATATAATGCCATTTCTCTCCGTGGATGGTCAGGTCTTGTTAAAAATGAGCGATTATAGCCATAAATGGTCTTGCAAATTCCGACCAGTACATCCCCGTGGTGCAAGACGGGCACTGTTCCAGCGACAACAATGGATATTCTGGAGCAGCTAACATTGGCGGTAGTGTGTTATAGGCTGGACGACCCATGGCACGTAGCGAGTCTTTAGCAGTTTTACTGCAATAGTCGCTGCAGAGGGGCATTCCCCTATAGTCATGACTATAAAAACCCATAAGCCATAAATGCAGAAACGTTAAAATTCCAAACAACATCATTGACTTTTATGTTTGTAATGGAAATAAAGATTCTCTAAAAGAAATAGAACATGTAAGATTCAAACTCCGTTCTATTGCCAGTTATAAATTTGTTCACATCAAAATCGCATTTTTAACTTTATTGTCGGTGTAATGATTACCAAAAAGCAAAGAGGCACCAATGGGGCATTCGAGTGTCAAAAGTCCGAAAGGGCAACGACAAAACCGTTGAAAACGATCAAGAACAGCACGAAGAAACACAAAACACTCAATCAACCGAACGGAAATCAACAACGCTAACTTGGTGTCAATAAACTGTTCATCATCCAGGAACGGCAGTCTTAAAAAAACCCTACCGATTAATCTAAGCTTTTGAATGAATGCTGGTAAAGTGATGGTTTGACTGACATACAAATAATGATTTCCTTAAAGTTTGAAGTTTTATCAGCCAAAATTAAACATCATTTTTTTAACCTGAAATTGGTGATAAAAATCATTATTATGTCGTTTTTAAAGTTTAAGGAAAAAAAGTTTTAAATTTGACTTAATTATCAAACTGTATTTTTTTCAAAACTAGAAGATTACAGGTACAGTGAGTTATATATATATATATTTTTTATTTAGATCTACCCCTTTACAGCGGGGGCGCCTACTTCCAGGGTATAAAAGTGGCGCGTCTATAAGTTAAAAGAGAAACAATAGGATCATTTTTCAATCATCTCGTCGACAATTTTCTTTTTAATTTGACGATAAACATTGTATATGTCAGTTCAAATCCTTAGATATTATATTAGTACTGTTTTTTTTCATTTAGCAATAGAAACCTATATTTTTTAACAAAATCATTCAAATGTGAACTCACTGTAGAAAGGAGAAAATGCAAAATGCAAAATAAGCCTATTGAAGGCGATTCAATATTTCAAGATGTAAACAGTAAAAAACATAATAACTTGAGCGGTAATAACAGACAATTACTTTCCCCGTCATTTTATACTTCAATCTGACGATAATGATTTTATGATTATTATACTACAATTAGTAACACGTTAAAAAATACCTCACAAATTAAAGAACTGTTGCATACAAGATAGATATATATCAAACCTTGTTACAAACGGAATTTTGCTCGATTAAACATCAACATTGTCAAGATCAATGGACAATAACGAATGTCAAGTGCAGTAATATACAACCTTGAGAATTTTTTTTTTTACATTTACTATATATAACATGTGTAATGCATCAGTAAAAAAGTGTTTTAGTAAAACATGACATTACCTTTACCAACATATTTTAAATCTCTAAATCAGGTTGTTCCAGAATATCTTAATGTTTTTAAATATGTATACCAAATAAGCACTAGATCAACGAGACAGAGTAGCCACAATTTATTATATATTCCTAAGTCAAAAACTGAATACTACAAAAAATCATTTGTTATATCAGGAAGCTATTTATTGAATGATTTAGATGAAGACTTAAAAGCATGTACAACAATTGAATCTTTTTTACAGCTATATCTGCAAAAGTATTATGGTTAAATTTAAGTAATGTCTCTGTTTATGTAATTTCTAGTTAGTTTTTATATTGTCAATCTTATACTTTATGTTGTAAATATGTACATAATGCATGACCATATTGTAAACTAGTTTGTCAACTAAATTTGATATCCTGTTGAAATAAAGGAATTTATTATTATTATTTGCACTTAAGAAAGGGATTCAATATTCATTTGTTTACAAGAAGGTATGACCTAGAGATTGGAGATGGTCATATCACTTATAGGATATGATTCCAACGCTGAGTTTTCCAATGGTAAAAACGTTATAAAATTTATTTATTTATTATTATTTATTATTATTTATAATTTATTTGTTTTTAATTATTTTTTCTTTTTTAAATGCAGACCTTGTATGGTAAACGCTTCTCTATATCCCCATTTACCATTGTACCCTCCCCATCACCATCCCAATCCCATACAAAATCTATCATTCATACCCCCTTTTACCATTCTATTCCCCATACGACATATATGATCCCTATACCACAAGTGTTTGTTATCGACAATCTCTTTACTTTTCAATTTATTCATTAATCAATTCAAAAAAGCCAAGTGTTAATTTATTATAATATGTATTTATTTATTTCATATTTAGTTTAGAGTGCTTCATTTGATTAACTATGAACGTATTAATAAATTAATATATATAGAAAATGCCAATATTTTTTCAAAGAGATCATGTGCCGTAGTCTAAAGCTAATTACATGTACGTCATTTAATTTGATCCTGAACTTTCAGATACTTTGTAAACTAATTTTTTATTCGCTGGTTTTCATAACATACTCTTAATAAATATAAAGTTACTACACATGGATTGATGTTATAGAATCTACAATATTATAAGCAAACTAAAATTAAAATTAAAATATCATTAATAATCTAAATTTATTATTTAAAACTATCAAATCCGAAATACCATTTACACCCCCATTCTCCATTTAATGAACCAATCAAAATTGAGATACCATTTACCATCGGTATTCACATTTACTTTACCCTATAGCAATACACGATACTATTCTCTATATACCATTTACTTCACCATCCCATCCCAAATCCTAACCCCGTGTACCATAGATGGGAAGCTTTTATTATACAGGAATTGTAACTCTGGCCTTATAGGTCAGGTTCTACACAAAAATTCTTTGATTACCATGTTTATATAGTAGTAACGAATACACAACGCCGTGGCGGGACACAATTTGGGTTTGACAAGACGTCTCGTTTAATTCAAAAATAGATAAAACTGCACAGCGACAAAAAAACTTTTTATTCAGCTTTTGAAAATAAATACCTTGCACAATCTTTTGTAATATCCCATTTCAATCAAATAGGGGGTCACATTTTTCAGTGCCAGGGATTGTAATATTTTGAATTCATATGATTTTCCTAGGATAATAGTTTCACCAAAAGTACATTCAGAGCAACTAAGAAATTTGTGTGATTTAGCGATAAGTTTGGGTCATATTGACGATAAGGAATTGAACACATTAAACTACTTTCATAATTTACTTCTGTTGGGCAATCTCATTGAAAGCCAAGTCATGTCATGACCAATTACAATAGGTTTAAATGCAACCATGAAATGTATAAAGCAATCAACTTGCTACATGGTAGTACGTGTGAGGCAATGGGCATTTTAGTCTTAAAGATAATTTAGATTAAGCAGTGTTTAGCACTTAAATGAACCCAAAATTAACACTTGAGCAATACGGTAATAGGAATATATTTTTATGTCGGAAATTACGTAAGCGTCTGACATAAATGCTTTAACTTTTAATCACTTCTAATTTGATCTGACAGACAGATCTTATTAGAACTGACAGAAAACAGCCATAAATACAGAAACGAAAAAAAAATCCGAACAACTACATTGACTTTTATGTTTTAATGGAAAATGGCATGTAAGATGCTAAGTCCGTTCTTTCTCTTATCGTTTTCAAGTGTTTGGATTTGACCTTCCAATGTTCTTATTTAAATGCTACTGATGAGAGGTTACTTTTTGAAATATCGATATATAGCATATTCAAATTAACCGTTTAAACCCACGTATTGGTATTTGTAATTCAGACACCCAGCTGAGTTTTTTTTTATTTTGACAACGAGTTGAAAACTAAGCACATATAGATTTCATCTAACTAAACCTTTACCAAAGTATAACGAACCTTCATTCACTTTATGGATATGATAAATCACAGCTTACTTATTCCGATCACTAGTTTTACTGAGAAAAAAGATAGTCATGGCAGTCACGTAAACACGAGTTAAACGTGTTTCATGAACTGTGTGTTCATGAAATTATCATTGTTCAGGCAAATTTTGGCATTAAAAGACCAAAGAAAAATCTTGTAAAGACTTTTTTTCATGAAATCCATTTAGAGTTATGTTATTCTAGTAAGGACCGGGGCTTTGTCCATATTAATGCATCAAACTACCATTACTCTATCAGACATAGTTATAAACTAAGACTAATTTTATGGCAGCTTTAGACAGAATATACAGACAAAATAAGCAATAAAAACAACATATAACTAATTTATGGCATAAATAAAAAAATATTTTATTTAGACCATGTGCCTATTGCAGAACGGTGAGCAAGGCTTACTGTCCTCGTTGACGGTTGCTGGCGGTTTTTCATTGTGGTTTTTCTTGCTTGTCGTTTGTTATGAGAGCTTTGCCGCGTACACTTATTCCACATTTCATTATTTTCCACCAAGTATTGACTATCTGTTACATAACCTGTGATAAAACATAGGGGGCCAAAGCATAGTAAACTTGGTACATAAAGTATATCAGATATTGTTTAATAAATTTCAAAATTTTCGCTTTAATTAGCAAGTGAAGAAAAACACTTAAGTAATAAATTATCACAATGTTTTAATATGCCCAAAGCTTCATAAACAGTTCACATACATATTCAAACTGTTATTCAGTTCATGTAGAAATGACAGATAAGAACCATATTTGTTGGAATTTTAAAACTTAAAAATACAACATTTGGATCCTCATATCGGGTTGTTACATGTACCCTTCATTGCAACATTTGAATACAAAGAAACAGAGGTACCAATGTGACATCCGAATGTCAAAGTCCTAAATGACAAAAACCAGTAAAAACACAACCAAGGACAAGACGAAGAAACATACAAAATATAAAACATGGATATACAAAAACTACTGAATATCAATTAACGCGAACTCTAGTCGTTACGAGAGTGAACTCAGGTGCTCCGAAAGAGTAGCGGCATAGCACACTATTCAAAGACGGTAAAGGCATATGATAAATATTGGAAGATAAAAAAAAACAAATATAAAAGACAAAAACTATTCCATACGCCTTAAGAATGATCGCTGGTCAATTTTAGAGATTTCTGTCAGATTTTTGGAATCCTCTGGATTTTTCAATTAAAATAAGGTTTTTTTGGCCCTGCAACCCCTAAATTCCTTTTAATATTATAATTATTGTTCATTGGGCCATTAAGAGCTAATTTGCAAAATTTTATAAATTTCTTGTTACTATTGCATAGGTTTTTACATTAAAACAAGCCTAATGCTAAACCACGAAAAAGCCAAAGAAAGCCTTTTCCCACCAAATTTTGAACCCTTATTATTTCGAGAACCAGCTGTTCGGCAACCTATGAATTTTTAAACCCTATTTTGTACCTTTAGCTATGGTCTTTTCAGCAAATATATACATATATATATTCGAAACCTTGTTGTTTTCAAACTGACCAGTGAACATCCTTTAAAAGATCGAAAACCCATCACTGAGGATATCAACCAATTGTAATTCTGACAACTAGAAGACTAGAAAAGGTTAACATTAAAATTAATTTTCATTTACGTAGTAGGATTTAAGCATATATAATATAATACATATACATGTAAGATTATAACTCCTTTTCTATTGCATATGAATTCACTATGTAATTGCTAAAACCTTTTTCACGAAGGCCTTTGTTTAAAAAGCAGTCAATAAATCAAAGCAAGCGACATGTTTGTTTCTGTTTTTCTAATATTTTGTCGCTAAAATTTCCGATTGTTAAATTCAAAATTGATGAAAACACCAGGTTTCTTTCCTTGTAATGCACATGGTCGATATCCTTGGTGCTGGATTTGGCTTCCTTGTTCGAACGTTTTGGTTTTGAGTACTTTTCGTTTTCAACTGTTTTGGATTTTGACCTTCCAATGTTTTGGTTTAAATGCTACTGATGAGAGGTTACTCCTTGAAATATCGATATATAGCATATCCAAATTAACCGTTTATACCCGCGTTTTGGTATTTGTAATTTTGAAACCACTGGGCGATAACCGCTGCTGGTGGACCAGAGGTCCCCGAGGGTAATCACAAGCCTGGTAGTCAGACTTGTCTGACACGAATTACCATAAAATTTCTAATATTTTGTCGCTAAAATTTCCGATTGTTAAATTCAAAATTGATGAAAACACCAGGTTTCTTTCCTTGTAATGCACATGGTCGATATCCTTGGTGCTGGATTTGGCTTCCTTGTTCGAACGTTTTGGTTTTGAGTACTTTTCGTTTTCAACTGTTTTGGATTTTGACCTTCCAATGTTTTGGTTTAAATGCTACTGATGAGAGGTTACTCCTTGAAATATCGATATATAGCATATCCAAATTAACCGTTTATACCCGCGTTTTGGTATTTGTAATTTTGAAACCACTGGGCGATAACCGCTGCTGGTGGACCAGAGGTCCCCGAGGGTAATCACAAGCCTGGTAGTCAGACTTGTCTGACACGAATTACCATAAAATTTCTAATATTTTGTCGCTAAAATTTCCGATTGTTAAATTCAAAATTGATGAAAACACCAGGTTTCTTTCCTTGTAATGCACATGGTCGATATCCTTGGTGCTGGATTTGGCTTCCTTGTTCGAACGTTTTGGTTTTGAGTACTTTTCGTTTTCAACTGTTTTGGATTTTGACCTTCCAATGTTTTGGTTTAAATGCTACTGATGAGAGGTTACTCCTTGAAATATCGATATATAGCATATCCAAATTAACCGTTTATACCCGCGTTTTGGTATTTGTAATTTTGAAACCACTGGGCGATAACCGCTGCTGGTGGACCAGAGGTCCCCGAGGGTAATCACAAGCCTGGTAGTCAGACTTGTCTGACACGAATTACCATAAAATTTCTAATATTTTGTCGCTAAAATTTCCGATTGTTAAATTCAAAATTGATGAAAACACCAGGTTTCTTTCCTTGTAATGCACATGGTCGATATCCTTGGTGCTGGATTTGGCTTCCTTGTTCGAACGTTTTGGTTTTGAGTACTTTTCGTTTTCAACTGTTTTGGATTTTGACCTTCCAATGTTTTGGTTTAAATGCTACTGATGAGAGGTTACTCCTTGAAATATCGATATATAGCATATCCAAATTAACCGTTTATACCCGCGTTTTGGTATTTGTAATTTTGAAACCACTGGGCGATAACCGCTGCTGGTGGACCAGAGGTCCCCGAGGGTAATCACAAGCCTGGTAGTCAGACTTGTCTGACACGAATTACCATAAAATTTCTAATATTTTGTCGCTAAAATTTCCGATTGTTAAATTCAAAATTGATGAAAACACCAGGTTTCTTTCCTTGTAATGCACATGGTCGATATCCTTGGTGCTGGATTTGGCTTCCTTGTTCGAACGTTTTGGTTTTGAGTACTTTTCGTTTTCAACTGTTTTGGATTTTGACCTTCAAATGTTTTGGTTTAAATGCTACTGATGAGAGGTTACTCCTTGAAATATCGATATATAGCATATCCAAATTAACCGTTTATACCCGCGTTTTGGTATTTGTAATTTTGAAACCACTGGGCGATAACCGCTGCTGGTGGACCAGAGGTCCCCGAGGGTAATCACAAGCCTGGTAGTCAGACTTGTCTGACACGAATTACCATAAAATTTCTAATATTTTGTCGCTAAAATTTCCGATTGTTAAATTCAAAATTGATGAAAACACCAGGTTTCTTTCCTTGTAATGCACATGGTCGATATCCTTGGTGCTGGATTTGGCTTCCTTGTTCGAACGTTTTGGTTTTGAGTACTTTTCGTTTTCAACTGTTTTGGATTTTGACCTTCCAATGTTTTGGTTTAAATGCTACTGATGAGAGGTTACTCCTTGAAATATCGATATATAGCATATCCAAATTAACCGTTTATACCCGCGTTTTGGTATTTGTAATTTTGAAACCACTGGGCGATAACCGCTGCTGGTGGACCAGAGGTCCCCGAGGGTAATCACAAGCCTGGTAGTCAGACTTGTCTGACACGAATTACCATAAAATTTCTAATATTTTGTCGCTAAAATTTCCGATTGTTAAATTCAAAATTGATGAAAACACCAGGTTTCTTTCCTTGTAATGCACATGGTCGATATCCTTGGTGCTGGATTTGGCTTCCTTGTTCGAACGTTTTGGTTTTGAGTACTTTTCGTTTTCAACTGTTTTGGATTTTGACCTTCCAATGTTTTGGTTTAAATGCTACTGATGAGAGGTTACTCCTTGAAATATCGATATCACAGTGTATAACCGGACAGTACGCGATCACGGAAGTTGATCACTGTCCGGTGGAAAAATCCTAGTTGTATGTTATTTTTCCCCCAAATTTTTGTGGTTTTTAGGCTATATGAACACTCTACAATATCGATTAGGAACAAAGGTAAGTTTATTATATACCTTGCTCATTTATAAAACTTTTTAACGTTTCTTTTTGTATTCTGGACAATTGACAATGTTAAAAATTTTCGATTGATCATCAGTGTGTGAATATTTTTTCCTTCACCACTTGGCACATATTTGGAATTTACTCACAAACTGCAATGATTTTGTTAATATTTTTATTATTATCTCAAAGGGCGATTGATAGACTCTCTACATTGACAATGATAGCTTAAGATAAAATAAACAATTTTGTTTAAAACATCAAGTTTTGTAGTTTTGGCATAATTGTTTACTGTCCGATTAATTGGTCGTTTATTTTTTTAGGTGTCCGATTAATTGCCTGCGTTGAATCCTCAAGGTTTGAATAAAAAAAATATAATTCTAAATTTCATGTATTCCTCATTCCTTTACAGCTTAAGTTTTCATATTCTTCAAGTTGTTTAATAAAAGGCTTATGAATTTATTTTCATATTTTTATGCCCGTGACAATTTATGTCGTTGTGTATTTGGTTCATTTATTTATTTTACAGAATTAATGTGAGAGCTCAAAATAGTCTCTACTGTTGGATTCGGGGAAAAAACATGCAGCAGTGTTCATCTTATTACATTTCATAACAAAATGGAATCCATTCAACAAGATATTAAAAGGAAGAGCTCTCTGGGCACTCTGGGCCTGCTTCTTGCATGTCACTTGTGTATGACTTATTAACGCAAATGTCAAATTGGTTCATAATGAGTTTTCCATTGACTTTGGAATCTTTTGAAACAAAACTTCTTATCACATGGACAGCCAGTGTACTGAGATATCAGAGTCATTAAATTTTCACTTACTTGTATTAACTTCGAAGAACATGCTCAACACAGTAATGGCCCCGTAATGGCCCTGTCACACTATAACGTTTTAGCTAACGTGTGCCGAACGTTCGAATAATTTTCTAAAACGTCTGAACACGTTGACAGTCGCTGTTAAAAGTTTCACAAAATACTTGGGTGAACGACCACAAAGCGTCAGGCTATTAACAATACAGCTCTGAAGTTTCATACACATTCCATGGATCATGCCTTAGTGGCGAATGTGTGACGACTGCAGAACGCAGTTCATAACGTTCGTCCAACTTATGATTTTTGCTCTTGGTGCATGCATGAGGAGACTTAGGAATTCTGTTCTTTTTACTTTAGTATTATTTCACAATTGCCGAAATAGATCTATTATCTGTCTAAAATGTATTGATGGATTAATTAATAAATATAGATACATGTAAATTATAGTGATGATTTTGCACTCAGTCTAAAAGAATAAAAAGATATTATAAATTTTAAATTTTGATATGTCCATAATATATTGAGAGGAATGCCTGCGCTTGTTAGCAAACTGTTAAAATCTCAAATGAGTATATACATGTAAGAAATACCGGTCTGAAGAGTTTGCTTAGCATCCTTTTTACTGCACTTGACTTATCCTAAATGATCAGCGACAGCATGACGGATGTCCTTAATAGAGAAGAACGCGTGCGCTTATAATTAATGAACATTAAAAATACACATTATTTCAAATGAGTATTGAAGATAGAATGTCGTTACTCGTTGTATTTGAGTATTTTGTTTACCAAAAAATATTAACCGACAACACGACGGGTGTATTACAATTTGCAAAAAATTACTTTCCATTCAGGCCATCTAAGTTATCCTCGTTACATTACAATTTTTTTCTTGGCTTAAAAAATTGACTTTCCCCCTTGTAATTCAGTTTTACTTATAAAATTCTGGGGTTGATGCGCTACTCGTTCTTTACAATGGCGCTCTGTGCGCTCTGTACACGTTTTAAACACGTTAAATAAGTTTCTTGGTCGTTAGACTGACGGTAGACGTGCGGTAGACTATCGTTAGACTGACGGTATACGTTCGTTTCATTTTTGTTCGGCGTTCATTTCGACGTGTGCAAAACTACTTCATAGCGTTCGTCAGCGTGTGTCTTCTGACTTATGTCTAACGTTCGAATAACTTATAATTGACACGTTGGCGTGTTCAAAATTTTGCAACCCACTTGACGTTCACCAACGCACGCTGACGTTCGCTATACGTGTTTGTAACATGTCCATAACGTATACAAAACTTACGCAACGCACACCAGCGTGTTAAAAATATATTCTAAAACGTCGATACACGTTGGATAAAACGTCAAAGTGTATACTAGGCCATAATTTGAAAAGAATTTAGATCAAGATCATTGACCTAATGGAACTGGCATCTGTTGGTAAACAAAGGCGGATCTAGGACCGGCGTACCGGGCGCCCCCCCCTTCCGTTCGACAAAAAAAAATGGTTAGGAACTGTATGAAACAAGAGGTCCAAAAAGTATTTTTATAATTGCGCCCCCCCTTTTAAAATTTCTGGATCCGCCACAGGTAAATCCATGTCTCATATTAATAATCATATTGATAAAAAGCTGCTGGTTGTATGCACATAATCCATCAAAAATAAAAATAACAACAAAGTTCCAGACACTACATTTTTCTACGTCTTACGCACGTTTCATATATTCAAGACTCATCAGGGGAGCTCTGTGATGCAGCGCTGTTACATAGCTCTACCAAAAAATTTTAAAATGCCAAACACTGCACGAAAGTTAAGATTGTGACCAAAAATACCGAACTGGATTAAAATTCACGACTATTCAAAGATCAAACTATGTTTGGGCTAGGAAGAACTTTAGGGTTTAGACATGTTTAAACTTTAAACACATGAAGCTTTAAACTCATGAAACGGATAATTTATAGATTTGAATGTTCTAAACGTATAACAACAAGAAAAATATCAAAGCAGAGTGGCATAAAAGCCGGAAATTTGGCTAATAGAGAAAAGCTGTTGCTTGCTTAAATGTTCAGTTCATTTAGCTCTACAAAAGTTTTCAAAAGGTTGAAGCTATCAGA
Source organism: Arcuatula senhousia (assembly GCA_963971305.1). Lineage (NCBI taxonomy): Eukaryota > Metazoa > Mollusca > Bivalvia > Mytilida > Mytilidae > Arcuatula > Arcuatula senhousia. Next base: position 46,673,737 of record OZ020315.1, on the reverse strand, counting down.
TGTTCCCTTATAGGGGTTATGACCCCTAAAATAACGTTTTTTTTCATGATTTGGGCCTACGGCTACAGAATGAAAACTATAGTAGATAGAGAAAAGCTGTTACTTGCTTAAATGTTCAGCTCATTTAGCCCTAGAAAAGTCTTTAGAGGGTCGACATCAGGACCAGGTGAGCGATTCAGGCTCATGGGAGCTTCTTATATATATTTACATGAATCAGCACACTTGAAGTGGTGTGGCCACCTGAAGTTCATCTGATTTGAGCAATATTTAATGTTTCATTCTGTAGTGACAGTTTGTCGATCATAACTATTTGTAACAAAAATGAGGCATACTTAGAACAGTATATCAACTCTAGATACATATCTTCATTTGCAAAGTTTGTCAAGTCAGCTAGATTTTAAGAGAAAGGCCAATTTTCCAAATCTGAGAGTTTACCTACATGTATAATATTGTTTTTCCCCCAAAATTTCCAATTAATTTATACCAATTCAAAGCTTAGATGAATGATCACATGTTTATATTCGATAACTTGCTTGAACGGATTGTTTTCCAACTAAACAGAAATTATAAAAATAGTTCTTTTTTAGTAAATCTTAATCCTCAATATACAGACATGTATGTAGCAATGTAATCTTATTCCAATACTTTGTTTGGATAAGCTACTACCTTTTATATGTGTTCCAGTTTTCTTTTAAATCATTTTGTTCTAGCTGTATAATGGCTTGTAAGAATATTTGTCCTGTTATTGCTACATTCAACCCAACAATTAATCGGACAGATAGATATAACTTTCTAACAATTAATGATTGTGTACAGTGGCAATTAGTCGGACAGAGACGGAGTGAGTAGTGCTCTTACAAATCCGATTATTATAAACAATCAAAACCATTTTCATCAAATAATTTGACACCAATGGATTTCTTATTTAAACAGCTTTAAATGGAGATGCAATGCACATTTCAATGTAAGTGGTTCACTAATAATTTGTTGTTTCTTTCGCCGCAATGAGTTTCCATTGTCAAAAATACCAATGATTAAACCACTTTTTTCGAAAATTTAAATCATCTACATTATATATTGATGATTTGAATAGTGATAAATAACAATGTAAACTAATTGTACGATTCAATTTTTCTTAAAATGTAGTTTCGGGTGAATAAGGGCTTAAATTCATGGCCAAATCATACATTTTTATTAAATCAACTAGGATTTTACCACCGGACAGTGATCAACTTCCGTGATCGCTTACTGTCCGGTTATACACTGTGGATATATAGCATATCCAAATTAACCGTTTATACCCGCGTTTTGGTATTTGTAATTTTGAAACCACTGGGCGATAACCGCTGCTGGTGGACAAGAGGTCCCCGAGGGTAATCACAAGCCTGGTAGTCAGACTTGTCTGACACGAATTACCATAAAATTTCTAATATTTTGTCGCTAAAATTTCCGATTGTTAAATTCAAAATTGATGAAAACACCAGGTTTCTTTCCTTGTAATGCACATGGTCGATATCCTTGGTGCTGGATTTGGCTTCCTTGTTCGAACGTTTTGGTTTTGAGTACTTTTCGTTTTCAACTGTTTTGGATTTTGACCTTCAAATGTTTTGGTTTAAATGCTACTGATGAGAGGTTACTCCTTGAAATATCGATATATAGCATATCCAAATTAACCGTTTATACCCGCGTTTTGGTATTTGTAATTTTGAAACCACTGGGCGATAACCGCTGCTGGTGGACCAGAGGTCCCCGAGGGTAATCACAAGCCTGGTAGTCAGACTTGTCTGACACGAATTACCATAAAATTTCTAATATTTTGTCGCTAAAATTTCCGATTGTTAAATTCAAAATTGATGAAAACACCAGGTTTTTTTCCTTGTAATGCACATGGTCGATATCCTTGGTGCTGGATTTGGCTTCCTTGTTCGAACGTTTTGGTTTTGAGTACTTTTCGTTTTCAACTGTTTTGGATTTTGACCTTCAAATGTTTTGGTTTAAATGCTACTGATGAGAGGTTACTCCTTGAAATATCGATATATAGCATATCCAAATTAACCGTTTATACCCGCGTTTTGGTATTTGTAATTTTGAAACCACTGGGCGATAACCGCTGCTGGTGGACCAGAGGTCCCCGAGGGTAATCACAAGCCTGGTAGTCAGACTTGTCTGACACGAATTACCATAAAATTTCTAATATTTTGTCGCTAAAATTTCCGATTGTTAAATTCAAAATTGATGAAAACACCAGGTTTCTTTCCTTGTAATGCACATGGTCGATATCCTTGGTGCTGGATTTGGCTTCCTTGTTCGAACGTTTTGGTTTTGAGTACTTTTCGTTTTCAACTGTTTTGGATTTTGACCTTCCAATGTTTTGGTTTAAATGCTACTGATGAGAGGTTACTCCTTGAAATATCGATATATAGCATATCCAAATTAACCGTTTATACCCGCGTTTTGGTATTTGTAATTTTGAAACCACTGGGCGATAACCGCTGCTGGTGGACCAGAGGTCCCCGAGGGTAATCACAAGCCTGGTAGTCAGACTTGTCTGACACGAATTACCATAAAATTTCTAATATTTTGTCGCTAAAATTTCCGATTGTTAAATTCAAAATTGATGAAAACACCAGGTTTCTTTCCTTGTAATGCACATGGTCGATATCCTTGGTGCTGGATTTGGCTTCCTTGTTCGAACGTTTTGGTTTTGAGTACTTTTCGTTTTCAACTGTTTTGGATTTTGACCTTCCAATGTTTTGGTTTAAATGCTACTGATGAGAGGTTACTCCTTGAAATATCGATATATAGCATATCCAAATTAACCGTTTATACCCGCGTTTTGGTATTTGTAATTTTGCAAACAAAATTAGTATTTAAGGACCGTCACTCTTCATGTTTTTGTTAGTGTTTACTGGTTTTGTCTCTGCCCTTTCGGACTTTTGACATTCGGATACCCCATTGGTACCTCTGCTTTGGTTCTTTCAGGATTTAAGTCTGATTTCGGAACTCCTCTTGACTATACCTTTAAATTTTGAAGATTTGTTTTGCACACTGACCCCTACTTTTTATGACATTTTCTGAATATTTAGACCTTAAAACCCAACTGTATAAAATTTCTGGAAATTCTTCATTGTTTTTAAGGCCAATAACGTCACAATGGTCAAGATATGTAAAATCTAGAGGAGTCATATTTCCCGCCAAATTTTTGACGTCATATATCTCGGAAACAAGCTATCCGACCTATTGTTTTCTTTTTGTTATATGATTAACTGGACAATTGTCTACCATATTCACCACAAACCATAAAATCTTTGATATAAAAAAGTTCAGGAGTGACCATCTCAAAGGTTGCTTTCATAACGGAGTATTACTCCCATTGTCTTTTTCTTTGTTCATACCCATACACCGTTACATTTAGTGGACTCTCTTGAATTCAAAGACTCAAAAGGTCTTAATCACGGGTAAGGTATTGAACTTCAAATAACAAAGGAACGACTGGCTTTGCCCTTCCTTTCCTGAACTCAAACGCACAGAAAATAAAAAAAGTTTAAGCCCTGTTTGCTATAAATTGTTATAATGAAATGTATGTCCTTGCATTCCAAGTTTAAACCAATCAATCTTCCATACATAATGTGTTATCATAGACTTTTGAATGATTAAAGAACAGACATTTGATGTTTTAGTAGATTTATTGAGGCTTATGTTTTTTCCTAGTTAAAGACAGGGGACATTGTCAACGTCGATGCATCAAAAGCCAACTGTCATAACCTAGTCTAGACAGTGTATAAGAGTCTGACGTCTCTAGACATTGAATAGTATTCTGACATCCTTATACAGTGTATAAGAGTCTTTAAAGGACTATAGCCACGAACCCTCATATTTGGCCCTAAATCAGGCCATTTTTTCAAATTCATTTGTTAGATAAGATTTTTGTGGCCAAGTAGTCTAAAATGATTACTTGTTACAAAACAAAATCAATTTTAAAGTTTTCTGTATTTGTGATGTTTTAATGACGTCATAAAGTGACGCTTAAATCGAATATATTCTAATTTCAGCTAAATTTCACAATTTTAAAACTGGTTTTTGGTGAAAATGACATGGGCACCACCCCTCGCCCATAAATATTTTTGCATAAATTTTATAAATACATTATTGTCTTCATATTTCAAAAAAAATTTCGATGGGCGAGGAGTGGCGCCACATAGAAAATTACAAAATTGTGACTGAAAAACAAGTCATTTTGGCCAAAAAGTGAAAAATCTCTGACTTAGGTTATTTTTGAAGGGTTAGAGTACTTGAAAATTCATATATACACCATAATCAAATCTTTTCTCTTTTAACACAGACATCCAGCTGTACATTCACAAATATTGGTGTAAAACAAACCAATTTTGATATTTGAGTATTAACAGGACCAAGTATTGGGGTTCGAGGCTCTAGTCCTTTAGCTTTTAACTTTTGACAGGTTTAATGATATTGTCACATATTAAAAACGAAAGAATACGGAATATGTGCCAGAAAGACACGATCCACATATTGAAATGATTTTGATAAATGTGCGAAAGAAAAAATTCACTGCGTGTGAAGCGCTTTTCTGGATTAACCTTCATCAGACACGCTAGGAGTAAAAAAAAAACTTGGAAAACCGGTAGAATATAAGATTTCATAAAACAAAAACAGAAGCCAAAAAATATTACAACAATGACCAAACAGATAAACGTATCAAATTTTAAAGAAATAGCCAAACGTTGTCAAATTTTAGAAATATGTAAACTGTGTCTTTCCCACACATATTCCAGTACTCGAAAATATAGTTTATATTAGAAAACCAAGGTTAACTATCTCTTTCTTTGACTTCTTGCCACGTTCCTTGTTAATTTAGGAAGACAAATGTGATGTATTATGGCAATATGCAGCTTTTTCGTTATTTACATGCCAAGCCAAATCATTGATGTAAGGACATATTTATATAATTAATAATTTAAATAGGAAAAAAGGATTCAGCCTATTTTTACCCAGTGAGGTGGCTCAAACTTTTTGGAATTAACTCCTAAGGTAAAGTGGTCTTCCTGAAAACCTTTGAACCCTCAAAATACTTGTTGTTTCTATATCATTTAAATAAACTAAAGTATATGCTGACTCTAAATAACTAAATAACTCACCTTTTCATGATGACAGATTTTGCTCCTCACATGATTCAAACATAGAATTACAAGTATCAAAACTTGAAGAAGTTTGTTATTTCCAATAAACACCATTGTTAAATCACTTGACACAACCAACCTCTGTCATCGTTAATGTAAATCACCAATTATTAAATCTATAAAGTCAGATATTTTAATTATTTCAGATTTCTCCCCGAAGGACAGTCAGTCTTGAAGAAAAGTCCAATATTTCAATTATTCCCGAAAATATTCCCGATGGATAGTCACTCTCACAGATGAATATTCATATCTCGTTTCTTCTATAACGACTCTGCATGTGTGAGTTATCCTACTGATGCTTCAAGGCGACAACAGTAATGTCATACAATGGTTGTCTACTGCTGATTAACTCTTCAATGCGCTCAATCAATCTGTAAGGTGAAAAAGGATACATTAGTTAGTATGAAAAAAAGAATTGGCTGATGTTTCAAATGTATTGACTAATTTCTATTCCGATGCCCTATAGGTCCCTCTGCTTCTTTCTACTTTGTTGAAAGCAATTTTGTGGTTTTGCATTGATTGTTTTAATGTTGTAATAAATTGATGTAAAATATAACAATAGTAGACAATTCTTTAATATAACTGTTCAATGAATTCAGTCAATCTGAAAAAAAGAAACATTATTTTATATGATACAAATTGTTAGATAAATCCTATTAAACCTATGAGGGTGCAGATGGAGTTTGAAAAATATAAAATACTGTGAATTCATTATAGTTCGTGCGTGGGGTATCAATTTTCGTGGTTGTTATGGGTGGTCTTGACCCATGAAATTTGATTCCCCACGAAAACCAGGTTTCAGATTGGCTTCAATTCTGCAAAAAACAGAACAACGAATTGGCATTTGGTCATCAAACCACGAAAATTGATGAATCCACAGTAATGGCACACAATGAATAAATATAGCAACAATATGACGATTAGATTAAAAGGAATAAGGGAAATAACGGTAAAACAGAACTGAAAAAAAAACCACGACAAATAAAACCTCTTATTTCACATAATGATGATCCCTTCAATACCTATACTAATTCAAATTTGGTTGAATGCAACTTTGTTCGGTTTTGCATTGATTGGTGTAATTAAGAAAAAAATAGAATTGGTGACAAATATACTTAAATTAATTGCTATTAAAGGTAACTATATTGTTGTAAGATTGATTCAACTACTTCATTTTAAAGCAGACAATAGTATTTTTTTCAATACCGTTTTTAATTTTCAATTTAAATGGGCTTCAATTTGACTTTTTTCTTTTAAGAATTCGTTTTTTTGATAAGTTGGAGTCAGCAAAAAAGGGATATCATAACTCGCACAAAGGCTGCTATTGGAATAGATTTATCTCTTGAATGGGACAGATTCTAAATAAATTCTTCGTCGGGGTTTTGCATTGATTGTTTTAATAAAGTAATGAATTGCTGATAAATATAATAAAACATTTGCTAGGAGATAACCACAATGGTGTCAACGTATCTTTTGTGGTATGATTGATTCATCTATTTAATTGTGTAGCAGGGCAATTACGTTTACTCTTTTTCATACTATTACGAATCTTCCAGTTGAGTGGGATTCAATTGACTGCTTTTACATAAACACAAAGTGGTTTTCCGTCAATAATTTAGCATAAACAATAAACGCGTCTAAATTTTACTGTAAGACTTTTCGAGTGATAGCTTTCAGAAAAATGGTGACATTTTCAAAACAAAGTGAAATGGTAGGAATAATAAAAAGAAACCAAGTTCATACGAGGTCAAGGCAACAAAACTTAGAGAAATAACTAAGAAAAATAAACTATTTTCATCATATTAACTTCTTGTTTTTTAAATTGTTTGCAAAGGGTTTCGTACTGCCGAAAATATGATGTATTTATGTGTTATTAGACAGTCATATGTGGATAATTAAGTATTTTTGGCAGTTTGTATGTAGTAATTTCCTACCGAATTTCAAAGAACAGTTTTTTTTAGATTATAACATTGTAATCAAGGTTTATAGTCAGTTACTGTTTTCGAACTCAATTGTGGGTTCAACGTATCTTTCACAGTTTATTTTATAACTGAATTATACATTACAAAAAAATTTTTAAATGCATCCCAAGCAAGCAGATGTTTACATCTGTTCATATACTACATTATAAGCAATTATGACATAATTATATATCAGTTTTACTTTTAAAACAACATGGATATAAGTGAGTTTTAACTAATTGTTCAAAATTGTTTTTTATTACCATTTCAAATATTTTTGATAATATCAAAACTTTAAATAACCTAAATTGTCGGTAAAAATTCAAATGTAAAAAATAAAATATATATCTTCTGCGTAGAATTAAGCATATGTAATGTGCGTTTTGACATCAACAAAGTTAAAAAAAACATTTACCTGGTCGAAAATATAACCTTACAAATATTAGATATATTAAATACCATCAAATGATAATAATTACCATTTTAAAAATACGACAGTGGGTGGCGACATAGAAAGTAAATAACTTAACAATCATTTATGATCATTTATATTTTAATCAAAAACATGACCTGAACACTTATCAATTGAACCTATTTTCAATCAATATAAAAATGACAGTGGTCTCTTTGTAGATGTTTTCCTTTACTCTAAACTGATATTTCAATCACGACGGATCGATATGTCGAAGGGTAGAAGAAAGCTAAACATTTTTGCCGATGTACCATGTTTGTACGGGTTGTCCGAGATGTTATTGTGAACATGCATTTGATTAAAAGCAAAAAAGTGCAATGGAGTTGTCTGTTGATTGATTAACTGGGGTATTTGGTTTTGCAAATATTTTACTTTTAATATGTAATATTTTATTTCTTTTAAACATTACAAGAGATACCCTTCATAAGTTGAAGGGTTTAACCATCCATTCGAACAATTCTAAAAATAAATCATTTGGGGTGGGGGTTAAAAATCAAAATGCATTGCATACTAGTAGTTGCCTTCATAGCGCAAATATTTCCATTTCGATTAAGCTACTGGTTTTCGTTTTCAGTCACTGATGAATTATGTTGAACGTAATGGTTAGTGATTTTTTTGATTAGTGTATGGCTGATTGTTGTACTGGGATGATTGCTTTATTATCCCTATTATGTCTTCACACCCGTGTTGTGTTTTGTATTACAATGTACTATCCGATCTAAGATTGCAATGGAAAAGGGAGGTTTGGCATGTCATAAAACCTGTTTTAACCAACCATTTCATTTAAAATGCCTGTACCGAGTCAGGACCATTGCGATATATTACTTTTCTGGTGTGTGTTCCATGTTTTGTTATTTTCTCTAGGACATTGAGATTGATCGACTAAGTCAGTAACGTTGTTACTACCTTCATTTAAGATGAATAAAAAATGGGTTTAAGGGCTTTACCAGTCCACGGTCTAGAAAATGAAACATCTGCGTATATGCATGGAAATGAACTTATGAGGCGGGAAATGCTTGCTTTGTTGATAACAATGTTATAAGTCAATGTTATAGATAAAATGTTGTTTTGTATAACTTTAAATAAGCGATTATATTTGAATGTATTATATATTCAATTGTTGTTTAATACCTACATTAGAGCAAATTTTAAAACTGTTTAATATCAACATTTAATAAAAATAAGTTAGTTTTGCCCCTAACATTTTAACCACTAGTAGATGTACGATCACAAAACGAGAAAGGCACAGCAAGATGGACTTTCAAAGTTTTATATATTCATGCTTCAAGAAATTGGCAAAAGTTGAAATTATCGATCTATAATATGATTTAGGCATCGCATAGCTCCGAGTACATCATTATTCAATTTGCTTCATTTATAAGGGAAAACAAAAGGATCGAAATGTTTTAACTTGATAATAAAAAATTCTTTCAAATACTCCAAATTTAATTAAAAAAAAATGACGCAGTAATTGATGCGGTTGATTCTGAAAATGGCGCCTATGAACGCGTAACTTTTCGCTCCGAATTTTGAATGATGACGATGACAATATTTACTTCATTGATATGCAATGTACAAAAAAAAATGAAAAGCACAAAAAAACATTGTTGGTAAATATATTCCCCACTTATATTTTAAAATATCTTTCATGTTTTAAAACACAAAATATATCATTAGAAACAATATTTTAAACATTATTAATATATACGCCGATCCTGTAACTTTGTTGTCATTTTTTATTTTGACTAAGAAGCGGACAAAAAACAATTTCAGCATTTGGCAAGTTTTTCGTGGGAACTTGCCATAGAGCTCTCCGCTCTTGCAGGTACTTCATGCTGTCTACGAGCTGTGCTCGCTATTAGACTAAACTTTTATAAAATGTAAATCCTATTGTTGAATATGTTACAAGGTGCTGCAATTTGATATTTTCATAATAAAAATTGTCATTTATTGGTAAAATTAAAATATTCCATAAACAAAACTTACGTGGTTGACGAAAATATATACCATCTATGACAAATATAAAAACACTGTAAATACTTATTTTTTTTACTAATCTTTAAACGTGATAGTGGATGTCAACACAGAAAGTAAATAACCTGACAATCATTTATGATCATTTATATTTGATTTAAAAAAATGACCTTAACACTTATCAATTGACCCCCATTGGGATCAATATACAAAATAAACAGAGATCTCTTTGTAGATGTCTTCTTTTACAAAAAAACAACTGGTATTCAAATCATGACAGGTCGTTTAATCGGAGGAGGGGAGTGTATTTAACATTTATGTCCTGGTATCAAGCTGGTACCCGGTTGTCCGACTCTGTTATTGTGCCCACTGCAATCATGCAGATGACTTTAAACAATAGGTGCAACGGGTCTGTCTGTTGAGTACTAGATTTGTCTGCAGATAAATAATCTGCTATTATATTGTTTTCCCTAATTATCTGTTTATTGACACTTAATTTAATATTAGGCATATGACTTTAAAAATACCCGCAGTGGGTCTGTCTGTTAATACCTTCGGTATTATGTTTGTCTGTAGATCTATTATCTACTACTATACTGATTTCCCTAATTATTTATACGTTTGCGTCAAATTTAAAACCTGTTTCTTTTATTGTCTTAAGCCTACCATTGTCTTTTTCACTTGCTATTAGATCAAGGATAAGCCATTGGTTAAAAATTCAAAAATATGGCAAATGAAATGATTCTTTGTTGTTTTGATAAGTGTTTGGTTGTGAGTGGAGATGAATGCATTTACTATCCCTTTTGTGTCTCAATGCCATGTTGTATTTTGGTTTACTTCCGAGTCCTCACATTGCTATGGAAGAGAAGGTTTGGTGACACATCAAAGTCTGGACCATTGCGCTATTCAATTTCTCCGGTATGTCTGTCTTGTTTTTTTCTGTTACATGTATTCCTCAACAAAAAGGAATGATCATCACAGTTCAGTAGTTTTGTAATTACCTTCATTAATTTGTATATTATCCTTTAATGTTAATACTGTTTTGAAATCAAATAAAAAAGGCAAATGACAATGCATATACATTATTGATGAAGAGGTTTTATGTTTTAGGTATCTTTTAATTAAGAGTTTCATTCTAATACAAATGCCTTACAAACGGTACGTTCTCATTAATTACGTGGACCTATCAAATCATAACGCTGTTTGTCCAAAGTTTATAGAAACTGATTAAACGTTTTACTTATCTTTAACAATTTATCCTACAACTTGTGTATACATTACAAAAATAGAGGAAAATGTATCTCTACTGAGCAGATGTTTACACATGTTTAAATATTACATGTACAGGAAGCAAAATGATGAAATATCAATTTAACTTTTACAGTAGAATTAACAAATACGCAAAGACTTAACATTTTCACGATTCTAGTTCAGTTCTATTCTGAATTGACAAAATGAGTAAAAGCAAAATGAAGCAATCTGCAGACGCGTAGGAGAAATAACGTTTTTATAGGTTCTTTCAACTTTGGAAGCAGTCAGAAATAATGGACGGTGCGCATTATGCAGGCAGTGCGTTTAAACTAATTATTGCAATTCAATATTTCAATTAAAATTTAAAAACTTTTTGTTAGAACCAAAGCATTTATCAAACTTACGTGGACGAAAAACATAACCTTCATATGTATTAAAGATAAAATACAATAAAATAATAATTATTTCAATTTGTAAAACCTGATAGTAGATGTCAACACATAGAGTAAATAACTTTACAATCATTTATGATCATTTTTATTTAATCAAAATATGACCTAAACACTTATCCATTGAACCTATTTTGAATTAATATACAAAATAAACAAAGATCTCTTGGTAGATGTCTTCTTCATAAGTTGAAGGTTAAAATCATCAAAATCGAACAAAGCGTCAAAACACAAATTTATTTTCAGTTAAGGTTCATCTTTACACTTCGGAAAAAATGACCGATATTTTACGTCTTTTTTCAGTCTATGTAGACCATAAACTACACATTCAATTGCTTAATAAAGCGTAGCAGCGTCTAGATAAATAATTTTTGCTTAATTTTTTATTATTTTGCATATGTACACTTGATCCGTTTTGCCGGAGCATTTTCTTTGCGTTTTTCAGTTCACCCAAATATAGCCAAATATCAACAATACCCTGTCATTTGGCCTCCACGTGCAAAGTAATTTCATTATTGGTGTTATTAAATGTACTCACAATCGGTTTAATGGAAGGTTATTTAGGGGTAATTCATGCTTTATTTATGGGACAATTTGAACGGAAAGAAAATGAATAGAGAAAACAGCAAAAGTAATCTTGTAAACTTGAAGAGAAAATGATCGGCGATTTTTATATCTAGACGCTGCTACACTTTATTTTGTGTTCTTATGTGTCGTTTAAGTCGTACATAGACTAGAAAAAAGGGTCAAATATCTACCATTTTATTCGAAGTGTAACCATGAACCTTAAAAATAACGTACTGAAGGGTTCGTCGGAGCTCAAGTCCATTTCAATGTGTTGTCTATCGTGGTTTTTTCTAAATTACCGATTAATATTAACTGAGCCATGTCGCGTAAACTTATTCCACATCTCATTTTTTTCTATTTCAAGTTTTTAGGAAACCACAAAACCACTGTCTAGAAAAATGACATATGCGTATAAATCTAAAAGTACATCTATTGCGTAATTAACAAATGAATAGCAATAAATTTTAACCTGAACGTACGATAAAAACACCCAGAAAGGTACAGAGAGCTATATTGACTACAAGATATTTACCATACCCGTCAGAATTATTCAAGAGGGGGTTCGAAAATGTGAAAAGGGGGGTTCGATTTCCAAATTTTTTCTTACTTTAATAGTGCTTAACTGATTTTTCACCTGATTTTTCCCTATTTTGATCAATTTATTTCCAAGGGGGGGGGGGGGGGGGGGGTTCGTCCGAACCCTTCGAACCCCCCCGGGCTACGGGTATGTTTACGGCTCATGTTTTAAGAAGATAAAATATATTTAAAGTATATTTATCTTTTTGTATGTTTTGAAATCTAAAACCAATTAATTACACTATTAATAGAGATGTTATCATGGTTATATCACAAATATTTTTGATACAATTTTTTTTCTGTTATGCGGAAATTAGGCACATTGTTTACATCTATTATGGTTGACACACTTATATATAGATGACACTTATTAAATAATCTGTGCATGTATAAGTTAATTTGTAAATATGACGTGAACATTTTAATTTCTCACTAGTAACAAATTTACTTATATAGTTTTTTACGACTAACTACGAGTTGATTGTGATACACCTTTGCGATCAAATACGAGTAAAGGAAACTCGTTAGAAAATTTCGGATATGCGAAAGGGAGTAACACGTTGATTTGTGTGAAATAAACTGCTAGGTAGAACGGTTTAGATATCTTTCAAATATATGATCATCAATCAGAGACTTAACGCACTTTATTTTCAGATGACATTTTACATCGAATAGTAAATAAGTATTCGCACTGATACAGTTTCGACATTGAAATTAAATGGTAATGATCATGAGTTAAAAAAATTCTTTCTTCGTTATCAGCCACTAGTAGAAAAGTTCAAAATTGAGTTAAAAGATATGGTAGTTAATTGTTTTAATTAGTGTTTGACTGGTCTGCTGTACTGAGATGATCACCTCAATAACCCTATTGTGTCTCACAACTATGTTGTGTTCTATGGTCATTACCGGATCCTAAGATCGCAATGGTAGAGGGAGGTTTGGCGCCATAAAACCTGGTTTAACCCACCATTTCGTTTGAAATGCCTGTACCAAGTCAGGACCATTGCAATCCACCCATTTTCCGGTATGACTGATTCGTTTATGTCATTTTCTCTGGACTATGAGATTGATCAATCAAGTTCGGTAGTTTTGTTATTACCTTTATTTGCATAAAAAACTTTTTAACTGATGATGACAACTGACGAAAATAATCTAAAAAATGCAATCGTTTACTTTTTCTCATTTTGTAAATGAGCTCATTGATTTAAACGACATTTTAGGCGGTCTGACATCAAAAAGTGTAACAAATAAACGATGTATGTTTTTCCCTTTTCCTTTTTAAAAGGGATTCATATAACAAATAGAGCTAAGTCAACATCATTAATTCCTTAATTCCAAGCTTTTTAAATGAAACAAGACCACCAATTTACGTATCCATAGGCTTTTTTCCAGAGGAGTTGAACTATTTTTCGTCAATATTGGAAAATCTTTATAAGGCAGTTATTCCTTAGGATGGGGCGAATAACATAAAAATGTTATCACATGTCAATCTTCCTTGTCAACATTCAAAACAAAAACGTATCACGTTACAAACGGACTTTCATTTTCTTTCTACCTTTTATGTCAAAGCTTTGATGTTTTCTATGTGCATATGTCATTGCAGGTGTTAATACAAACAAATTGTAGCGGTGGTCCCTTATATCAAGTAAATACTTAAAAAATCGAACATGTTTTACATTAAACAGGTACTTGAAATCAAGTTTGTCATTCATTACATGGCAGGCAAATGGATATCTTGTAAATCTACAAAAGTTATGAAACTGCTTACCACTATTCTCTTTCACGTTAGACTAATGGATTATAACTAAATGTAACATTATAATCTTTTGTTTAAACAATTGACAAGAGACTACAAAAGATTTAAATGGGTCGAAGAAAAAATGCAATAGTGAAATGAGGAATAATTGTACGCAATACAACCTACATAAACAAGCTTCAATTTATAGAGACCCCAGTGAAAAACAGTGGAATCAAAAGAATATGAGTGTTTACGTTGAATGTCATGATCAATGTAGGAAAAGTCCTTGAATCTATAACCACAAATGCGTACCCAATACTTCAAATTTCAAGGTTCAGCATATTTCAAGCTGAACGTAAACATGGGCCGTAGTGATTTAAGATATTGTTGCATATACAAAACAAATTGGAATTAAGTGACGCATTTTTACAAAAAAAAAAAAAAAAACACAAAAAAAACATTTTTTCAAATCATAAACAATGCCATTTACGTCGTATGTCGTATGTATCATGTGTTAAACGTTATACATTGCTTTGTTTTGTCAATTAGAAGAAAATATCTAAAATACCTGTCTTAAGTCATATTGCAATAAAGATTGTGTCCAGCTATTTTTAAAATATTTTAGCAAAAATCACTTACCATAAACATTAAGAGAACGCGTGCACTTTCTGTGACTGATAAGAAATCGTCCTACATATAAGTTGTACACTTGGTGTTACTAGAGCCATGAAATTTTGAATATTTATCGTTTGTAAAATCAATATGGATACATTTCATAATTAAGCATTTCCATCGATGTTTCATTCTGTGCTTAGAAAACTTGTCTTTATCCATTGATGTTGTTGTAACATGTTGAGATCAACTTGTAAACACATCTAACAAAATCTGTTTTTAATAGTTTTTTTATAAAAAAATGTCAAGAAGATATGAAAGCCTATTGCAATGTATGTGACGAGCTGTTTAGAGAAGACGTTATATTATTTTCGTCCTTTTTAAAAAGGAAGTTTTATAGACTATTTTTTTCGAAAAATTCCTAGTGTTTGGTTTAATTTTTCAATCTAGACATTTAGCGCACTTCTTCTTAAACTGGTCCTAGGGGCCCTAAAAATCTTGCAGTGTGTTGCACGATATTGTCCCACGTTAAATTCCCTAAACAAAAAAAGCAATTTAACTTTGTTACATTTAAACATCTATGTGATATAAGGTCACTTTGTTCGCTTTTAATAGCGATTTAGGTGTTTATAAAATGGTTAACGTAAAGGTATAACTAAGACCTAAGTTGTTCCTTCATCAATCTAGGAAATATGCAACAAATTCTTGTTGTAACAAAGGCAAACATAGGTGTAGAATACAGAGAAATTTTAGTATGACCGTCCATCTGTTCCTGAATAATAGAACCTTTTTACAACTATATATAAATTGTATACGATATTGAGATGTGGAATAAGTGTACGCGACACAACAAACATAAACAAACAGCAATTAAAAAAATCACAACGGAAAACAGCAAGCAGTCTTCAACATGACCATAGGTCACTGCTTACCGTCTTGCATTGGCCCAAGACTTATTATACAATACAAAAGTATCAAAACCAATCCCTAAATCATCAACGAAAGACTCAATTCTTGACATAAAACAGTTAACATAGAATGACAAGGACAAACAAAGGCTTTGGCAAAGTTTCCTGGCTTTGGACAGGCACATATAAAATGTGGCGGGGTTAAACTAGTTTTTTGGATCCAACCTTCCCCCTATTGATAAGCTTGCACAAAGCTACATATAAAACACACTGTAAAACTCAATCGACAAAAGTTCAATTCAACAAGAGAGAACCTAAGACAAAATACTGTACGAAAACAACAAGACAAGGAGGAACTCTCTTGAGAACACTCGAAGTTACTGACAACTAGCTAAGAAACATTTATCGATTGATGTAAAAGAATCAAATACATCAGTTCTAAATCCGACACCCCACGTCAAAACAATGAATGATTAAGAGTTGTATCACCATACAGAACCGACATACTTGATCGCTGTGGTGCTTATAAATAATACAGTGGATACAAAGTGAAAATTTAACGTTTTAAAGTTACTATCAAGCTATCAATATTTCTGCCAAAACATACCAAATGCAAAGATTTTACTAAAACATTGAATTCGTATCTTTTTTTCAAAAGGTTTTTAAGCCAGTTTTTAATTTCCATAAGTTTGTTTTTGAATTTTTGTGCTTTATAAACTACATTGCTATAAAAGTCAGGATGAGATATTCCTTTAACAATCAGAAATCTACGTGTACAATCAAATTTTTCGATGAGATGTCCATATTTATGTGCAAATTTTGTAAAAGATTTGACTAATTTGTGGTAACGGTAACCTTGTTTTAGCAATTTTTCTGTAATAAAACGGTTTTTATCATTAAAATCAGACACATCACTGCAAATGCGAGCATACCTGACTAATTGTGGATGTATACCCCGTAAGCTGGAGCTAATGGTACATCTCCTTCAAGAAACGGAAAATTAACTATTGGAAAAAGTTGAAAAAGTCTATTGAATGAACACGAAAAAGTATATCTTTCTCGACAAATAAAATGGCTATTTAATGTAACCACAAGACCGGGCTTTGTTGATAATTTTTCACCTTAAACTAAAAAAAACCATTGTCAACTATAACTCAATCCTGTAATCCACTATTTCTGTTAAGTTGTTCATTTCCCTTTCTTTTACCTTAATTACCTTTATGACCTTTAATAATTCTTTAAAATATTCATTCACATTAATTTTGTCTGTATTTTCATATTTTTCCTTGATCAGGTTTCAAATATTTTAATTGAACAAGTGATGGCGTGACATTTAACTAAGCAGCATTTTAAATGTAGGTGTTTTTATTAAACATCTATTTTTCTTATTATCTCTATACAAATATTGTATTTTTTTTATTATTATATAACTGAACAAACTCACATATATAAATTGGTTAACGTAACGTAAAGGTATACTAAGACCTAAGCTGTTCTTTTATAAATTTTGGACGTATGCAACTAATTCTTGCTTTAACAAAAAACAAAACATTATACTATACATAATCATCAATCTAACATGCTAAACAGCAATTTGTCAGCAATTCATTCTGATATAGCCTCGCAGTGAACAGTGCCTGAGTTAATTACTAACAATGCCAAGGGATTATGTATATTCAAGAATAGAAGCATATTTCTTAAATGTAATTATTGAATGGAACAATTTCGATCTTGTTTGATATAATTTTCGAGGTATTGCGTTGAATTTTGAATTAAATAATGAATAAATCAAATGATATGAAATAAACTGCTAGGCTTTTACCACGACACTGTAAAATGTTAATCTTTATTATTTTGTATCAATATAGATCAGTTTATATAATTTATATCAATAATCTCTTTGGACACCAAACTGTAAATATGTACAAGTAATAAATGCACGTCAAAACTCTACTTCAGACATGGATTTTTCACCTAATGATTCAAATAATCAACACAATTTAACTTTTGTTACATGAAATCAATTTCCACATGAAATAAAGTCACTAGAAAACTATAAAGCATGTACAACTTAGACAACATATGCTTTGTTTACGACCTTTGCAGTCCGACACTCAAAAACCACTTGATCAAGAATAGTAATTTCTTTTTTTATATGTTAATTGATCGGAGGTGAAATAAGCTTAAAGGCAATTTCAACTTATTGTTGTCAGGTCTATCCAGTAGTTTCAAGTGTATATATTGACCAAATACTGAATTGTTTTAAATACTTGACACCTATGACGCGCAATCAATTGTGTATAGATGTCATGAATAGACATTACTTCCTTTCCGTAAATGGAATAAAACTTGAAAAAAGAAAGGTTGAAACATTTACATTATATACAAATAGTTAGGGACCGTCCATTCAACTTGAAAAGTAGGCATTGACTTTTGCTTAAAACTATTTTGAAATGATTGTAAATAAAAAAAATATTTTTGCAGCATAGGTTAAGATAAAATATATATATTCCAAAGAAGGATTTCTGTCTTGAAAAATGTTAGTAATAAGAAAAAAAAACAGTCGTGACGCCGTCCAAAATTTCTGACAAAAAAATGTTGACCCCTTGTGTGATTTTGGAAAGAAATTGATTATTAAAGGGTGTTAGTGTTACAGTTATTAAAATGACAACAAAGTTCCAGACAATACATTCTGCTATGCCTGACGCGCGTTTCGTCTATTCAAGATCTATCAGAGGCACCCTACCAAACATAGTGAAAGGCCAAACATTATACGACTATGAAGAGCTTAGAACAATAAAACAAAAAATACTTAACTTGAAAACCAAATTATTACTAAGATGATCAACCTACATCTGGGATAGGAAGAACCTATGGTTTAGGCTAGATTAAAAAGGAAAAGAGACAATAACAAAACAATAATAATAATAAAAAAACGCATACACAGGCAAATTTGGCTCACATGAGTTCACGTGAATCGAGCTTCACGTGATATTCATATGAATCTCGCGTGAATTTCACATGAAAATCATGTGAGTTTCACATGAAACTGGCTCACGTGAAATTGATGTGAACTTTTCACGTGAAATTGATGTGAAGTGTTTTCATGTGAAATTTACGTGAATTTCACGTGAAACTCACGTGAGATTCATGTGAATTTTATGTGAAAGCTCATTTACAAGTACAAAGTTTTAAGAAACGAAATGAGCCATTTTTTTGAATTAGCTTAAGATTTTTTTAATGTGAATCGAAAGCATTATAAAATATAATTTATTATTCTCTTGCTCTTGCTTATTTCTGGTATATATAATCTCTCCCGATTTATTATTTTGTTAAAGAACATTGATTGATACAAATTTTTACTTTTCTTATCTTGAAAAAATAATACCGATTGATAGTTTTATAGCACTAAAATGCCATGGCGGTCGAGTTTGGCCAAGGCTCCAGGCTATTATTTTTGACAACTGAATGCTTAGCTTTGCTCACACTTCATTATCTGTTCGTGGGTTCTTTGATGGTAATAAGATTCTCGAAGCTTACTAGTTCTACAGTTTATTATATACATTTAATAGCGGCATTCACAAACATATTTTACAATGAGGTTAAACAAAGTACAGGATGAATTTGAATTAATCTGTAAAATCTTGAAGTTCACAAAACATATGTCACTGCTTCTGTTTATAAAAATTATGAAATAAAAACAACTATTACGACGCCATAAGTTTTCAGTTATCCAAGACTTATCAACTATCACTTTAACACCTCTGAGGAACTCATCACGGCAATACTTCCTGTGTAGGCAAGATATTCCGTATTTACATTAACATCAACATCAAGAACTGCATGGATACCATTTGGCTAACAACATCAGTTCCAAAACACCAATACATCTCACAACTCTAGAACTGGCTATACTTGCGTAGGCTACAGCTAACAGTCCACTTAGATCATAATCCAATTCACAAACAACACGAGAACTGGCTATACCTGTGAAGGCTACAGCTGAATCAGTCAATTCTGACAGTTCATAAAAGCATCACTACTTCATAATATTAAACCACAAAATTATTCCTCATAATACTCTATCACTAATCTAAAATCCTCAAAACATCAACCTCTAACAATCTCTAGAGTAAAAATTACCCATAACTGAAAACCTAAGGGTCTTATATAGTAACCAACACCAAAATTGCACCAACAACTAATTAACATTCCAATCAGCATATTTGACCTATATTGAACACCAAACTAGCACCAAATCAGCACCAAAAACCTATTCATCAAATTATAATGACAAGTATGACAGTTAGCATCCTCTGAACTTAACCACAAATGAAACATGATATCCCTGCACCTTTTCCACTTAACAAAACACTGATGAAGATTATATGCAATACATCTGACTAAAACTATAAATCTACAAATATAAGGCAAAAACTAATTACTACAATTCATGAAAAATACACCTTGACATTCCCTTCACCTCCAAGTCTTTGACTGCCCTCAGTCATAAATCTCTATCAACTAGCAATAAAAATTCTTTAACATACAGAAGCGTGGCATTTACATTAAGCCTATCATAAAATTGTCAAAATAATCTATTTCAAAACACTATCAGTTAACAAAACAACAAATTTCTGACAAATCACTATCAATTAAAATATTTCTCTACATCATTTAACTTACAGAAAAGAGAAAATAAATCCAAAATAGTTATTAAACTTTACTGGTATCCAATTAAGAGAAAATGAATTTTAAACTTTTTAACACAATCACAGAATTGTCCAAATTATCTATTGCAATTCACTTTATCCAAAAGTCTGGTATTTAGTTTTTAACAATTTCTGCACTAGTGAACCGTTTTTGTTGCTTCTTTAAATGTTCTGGAATTTCCTGCAGCACATTATTCACCGACACGGAAAAGTCAATTTCTTCAAGAATCAAAAGAACGAGTAAAACAGGAATCATGTTTTGGAACATCAACTAATTATCTCTCTCAAGAACGGTAGCAATATTTAAGATTTGCTTGATTCGCAGAACGTATCTATTGAATGTTCTTTTCCAAATTTCAAAATCCTCAACATCTTCATAGAATTTAGACGGCCTAACAATAAATTTCGAATCATCAGCATCTGGGTTTGACTGTACATTTACGGATGTCATACTACACACTCTAAGAGGATGACGATGATTGATCTGTTGTCATACTTTTCATAATGTCCAGTCATGTTGAATAATAATTTTCACTTGCACATAATCAGTCCTTACACACTTTCAATGCTTTCTTATTTGTATAACACTAAAACATTTAACTCGCACATTTACATTTCTAGAACGCCATATCTAACAAATAGAATATCCCGCTTAATCATAGTATTTCAAGAACGAAGAATCTAGTATCTGGTCAATCCATGAAATCCCACTTCTGACACCAAAAATGCCATGGCGGTCGAGTTTGGCCAAGGCTCCAGGCTATTATTTTTGACAACTGAATGCTTAGCTTTGCTCACACTTCATTATCTGTTCGTGGGTTCTTTGATGGTAATAAGATTCTCGAAGCTTACTAGTTCTACAGTTTATTATATACATTTAATAGCGGCATTCACAAACATATTTTACAATGAGGTTAAACAAAGTACAGGATGAATTTGAATTAATCTGTAAAATCTTGAAGTTCACAAAACATATGTCACTGCTTCTGTTTATAAAAATTATGAAATAAAAACAACTATTACGACGCCATAAGTTTTCAGTTAACCAAGACTTATCAACTATCACTTTAACACCTCTGAGGAACTCATCACGGCAATACTTCCTGTGTAGGCAAGATATTCCGTATTTACATTAACATCAACATCAAGAACTGCATGGATACCATTTGGCTAACAACATCAGTTCCAAAACACCAATACATCTCACAACTCTAGAACTGGCTATACTTGCGTAGGCTACAGCTAACAGTCCACTTAGATCATAATCCAATTCACAAACAACACGAGAACTGGCTATACCTGTGAAGGCTACAGCTGAATCAGTCAATTCTGACAGTTCATAAAAGCATCACTACTTCATAATATTAAACCACAAAATTATTCCTCATAATACTCTATCACTAATCTAAAATCCTCAAAACATCAACCTCTAACAATCTCTAGAGTAAAAATTACCCATAACTGAAAACCTAAGGGTCTTATATAGTAACCAACACCAAAATTGCACCAACAACTAATTAACATTCCAATCAGCATATTTGACCTATATTGAACACCAAACTAGCACCAAATCAGCACCAAAAACCTATTCATCAAATTATAATGACAAGTATGACAGTTAGCATCCTCTGAACTTAACCACAAATGAAACATGATATCCCTGCACCTTTTCCACTTAACAAAACACTGATGAAGATTATATGCAATACATCTGACTAAAACTATAAATCTACAAATATAAGGCAAAAACTAATTACTACAATTCATGAAAAATACACCTTGACACAATCAAAAGGAAAGAAGAAAAACGATACAAATTCGTGTTAAGAACACTTAATTAATTGTGTTCATATCTATAAGCTAATTCCTTTGAGTCAAAATTGATAGCCTTATTGAGATAATTTTTGGTATTTCTGTCATTTATTTTTAGAATCTGTGGTTTTTGCCTTCAAAATATGGTAAATTGTTTTGCCCACGAGTCCACTATTTTTGTTCTAATCGATGTCTTAAATATATCATAAAGAAGCGACTAACAATCTGTTATCAAATCCTATTAATTCTGAATTCTAAACGTATGAAAAGGTCAGAAAAAATTTTACCGCCAAAAATATAAGGTCATTTATCTTAAAAACGAGGTCAGTAACATATCATGTTTTTGCTTAATTCATACTTTACCTTTTATCTTTTACCTTTTTTATTTAAAAAAAAATAGTAATGAATATTAATAATACTATATTCTTTTTCATGTTAAACGGAATTTGTTTTCTTGCCTTATGCTTTTTTGTTTGAAATACCATTACATTGAAAATGCTTACTGTAAGGATTTAACTATTGTTACAGAAAATGAAAATTGAGAATAATGCACAACAAAGTTTTCATAATTGATTTTACATTTGGGCATAAAAAACAAATTAAAGCAAGTTCCTTCTCAAACGATCTAACGTTTATACAGATGTTTACATAAGTTAAGATATTGTAAACAAAATAAATTCTACATCATTATTACTGTTTTGAGTATAGAAATTTAATATGTCAACGACATGTGTTTGTTGAAAAAGATAAACCTTAATCTAAAACTTTTGTGTTGGAGAACACATGCAAGCTTTAAACTATCCGTTTAAATTTCAAAATTGACAAAACCCTAAGGTTCCTGCTACCTCAGACATACGTTGATCATCTTAGTTAAAATTTGGTTGCCCAGTTTGGTATATTTTGGTTTTATTGTTCTATGCTCTTCATAATTATATATTTTTTGGCTTTTAAAATATTGTTGACAGAGCGCCTCTGATGAGTCTTGAATAAACGAAACGCAAGTCAGATGTAGCAAAATTTATTGTCTGGAACTTTGTTGTCATTTTAATTTCAGACGTATCCCTTGAAATTTAATTTTTTACTTTCTTAAATGAAAACAAGTTATATTTAATGTGTTAAGCCTCGAGCTCTAAACTGGGCTTCCCATTAACAGATAAACATCAGGATACTAACGTTCGTAGTTAGATACTCGTCGGGAGAGAAAATTTGATACGCCAATTTTCAATGATCTGGGATGTCTTTAGAAACAATAGAAAATGGACTGTCCTGTGTATGAGAAGTGTAAAGGCATGTTCATCTTAAATACACCTACAGGCCTTACGCACAAAAGAAAAACAAATAAAATAATATGAATCTGAGAAATAAAAAGGAAAATGAATAATGAATAAAATAGTTTCGAAAAAAAATGATGCAAAAGCTCATATGCCTAGGACATGGTGTAGGAGATGCAAGTCGGACCCGTGGTGTCGTTTTGGAAAATACAGATAAAAATTTTAAGCCTAATTTAGGAAGAGTATGATCAAAAACCAGTGCGCTGAAATTTTTACATTTACAGTCTCATAGTTTCAAAGTTTTGTATAACTTCAGGATGCTGTTAATGTTTAAGGTTGCTCGATGCAAACAAAGACGACAATGATTTTGTTTTACACAATTTTATTTGTTATGCCTACTTTCTGCGCCTGGAGATTAATTATTTGATTTAATTTCGTTTTTATACGAATCAAAAGAACTTAAAAAACGTACGTGGGCGCAACCAGAAATCCAATAATAAAAACTAATAATCTTTACAAAAAATATAAATGAAACATAAAAAGTAAGCCTAATATTTGCCATAAAATTCAAAAGCAATTGAAAACTTAAAAATGTAAACTTCACGGTCCTTAAACCAAACTTAACACTTTAATTTGAACCCGTATTTGATCAATAAAAAACAAACAGTAACCACTTTGTTAATGACTTCTTTTATTAAAGAATACCATTTAAATTCCAGCAGTTATTTTTTTAGAGAGGAGTGTTTTGTCGTGCGATCGTATCCGTACCAGTATAACCAAGCTATTATTCATGCATTACATACAGTGGCCTTGTCTGAAGGTATACAATATTTTTTTCTTATTTTTTTTAATAAATTTATTACATATATTTGATTCTTTAAAGATAATAATATGATATTTACTTTGTGATGGGATGCCTTTAATGGGAATACAAAGAAGAAATTAAAATAAAAAAACCAAAAAGAAGTAAATACGTACAAAATGTCTTCTGGTTTCTATCCTTTTGGTAAACAATCAATAATGACGCAATATAGTGAAACGCATGCATAGATGCATTGTAAATTCAGGATGAAAGAAGTCCGAATAGGAAAGCAAAACCACAATACATCTGCGTATTGTCGGTCAAGTGCATACTGAATGTCGGTCATAAAATATCTGTGGTGTAGACTGAAACCTTCAGGAAGCATTGCTCCGATAAAATGTTATACAGATTAACTAGTAAACTGTATAAAATAGAAAAAAAAAAGGTTTTTATACACGTTCTAGATAAATGTCTTAAAATAAGCCAAGGTCAAAGACTAATGGACCATTATAGGTTTCTTATTGTAATAAAGAAAACATGCTGCTGACATTTTGGTCCCAACACATGAAATCTTAAGATACCAAAATAAAATTAGATGTTAAGCTACATTTTAACATTGTCTTCTCAGTTGAAAGTGAGAATGAAAAGTATAAAATGTAAGTATCATTTGCTAATTCTATAACAATATATTTCAAAAAGTGAGACGTGATGTAAATCACAAAAATATTATATTAAATAATTTATTACAAAATATATAAGTGTGTTCACTTTGTCTGAGTTATATCAACGCTACTTAACTAACATACCAAAGCTCTTCGTTGTTTATACACAAAATCTCACAAAATTGGATGAGGGTATATGTTTAATTGTTTTATTTGAATAAATCATAATATGTTAGAAGCAAAGAGTCACCAAGGGGGCATTCTAATGTCAAAAGTTCGAAAAGGGCAACGGAGAAACCGGTAAACACGAACAAAACACAGCAGGAAGAAACGCACAAAAAAATTAGCCGAACGGAAATCAACAACGCGAACTCAAGTCGTGGCAAGAGTGAACTCAGGTGCTCCGGAAGAATAATCAGTTCCTGCCTTCTATAGCACCCCGTCGTGATAGTTTCTTCACATTATAGAGTGTCATGGTAGCTTAAATTTGACCAAAATGATTTTTTACTCACACCATATCTAAAAAATTGTTCAAACATACCATAGTATAATATAACAAATATGGTTTTGTTCGTTGTAATTTAAGTTTTCCCATTTTTATTTGTAAAATGATAACTTGGCCGTGTTGATTTTGTTGATAAAAAACATTAACGTGTAATTAATGAAATCTAGAACCTTTTAAATTAACAAATTGATTTTAATAAATAACCATGTGTTAACTGCTGTTAGATAAACTCAATGCATCAGTAGCATTTAAAAAATGCATTTAATAATAGTTTTATGAATGAGTATGTGACTGGTGTTTTGCATCAATAATGGATAATCTATTAGACTAATAAATACATTGATCGGAAAAGCTCACGTAATAAACGGATCTGAATTTATTGTTTTAAATCAAATAGTTTGAAATGAAGCAAGATATTTGAAACATTAGAATATTTAGTATAAACATATTTATTTAGAATAATAAATAAATTGATCGGAAAGACTCACGTAATAAACGAGCTGAATTCAAATGTTTTAAATGAAATTGTTTGAAATGAAGAAAGATTATTGAAACATTAAAATATTTAATGTAAACATATTCATTTGTCCTGGGTTGGGAAACAAGCTTTGGGCTTATGGAAACCCCTCTCCAGCTAGTAGTGTGCAAGTAACTTTTAATTAACATTTTTTTTGCCTGCGAAGACGATGTATCCCCCCGTTTCCTCTAAAAATTCTAAGTTCTCAAAAGGCACTAACCACAAAATTTTGGGGATCAAATTTTCCTGGTAATATGAACAACTACACAAGTTCCAAGGGCCATAGTCTCACAAAAATTTGAGGATCCAAATTTCCTGGTTCCTGGTAATATGCATAACTACATAAGGTGTTTTACTCTATATCACATTTCGTTGAATTCGGTTCAGTGTTTTCAGAAGAGTTGCGCTGACAAGATGACAATGAGAATTTTCAGCAAATTTCTAAGTTCAAAGGGCCATAACTCCCCCCAAAATTTAGAATTAAAATTACCTGGTGATATGCACAACTACATATGGTGTACTTCCTATATACCAAGTTTCGTTCAATTCGGTTCAGTAGTTTCAGAGGAGTAACGCTGACAAACTTTGTGACGAACAGACGGATGGACGGATAGACAGACGGACAGGACAAAACTAATATGTAACCCCACAAAAGTGGGGGGGAGACAAAAATATTACTTAGAATTTTTAGGTTATATTTTACATACATATATGCGAGCTGAATTTATCAGAAAAATTCATAGACCATGTTGAACAAAAACAAAAATGTTGTCTTTGTTAACTGTGATCTCCCCGCATGCACGAGACAGAACTTGTCTCTGTTTTCTTAAATCGTTTCTGATATCTGTCATCGAGGTGTTAATTCAAACATTGTCAACCTTGAGTTGAAAAATACAAAAATCTTCAAAACTATTGGAACACTTTTATATACTAATTTCTAAGTCTTCGCTTAGTTTTTTTTTCCATATGATTGAATAAAACCTTTCATGGTCAGACCACTATTTATAAGCAGAATGTTGTTAAGATCTAGTGAAAGAAAAAAACCTTTTCTCCGCATGATTCAAATTTCGATTTTAAAAGTGCGTCTTTTTATAAAGAAAAACATGGCGAAAAACTCGCATCTACATCAGTCGATGAATGCCTCTTAGCTAGCTGTCAGTAACTTCGTGTGTTCTCAAGAGAGTATCTCTAGGTCCCGTTAATTACCTGTTGTCTTTTTGTCTCAGATACTCTCTTGTTGAATTGAACTTCTGTCAATTTGATTTTTACCGTGTGTTAGTATGTGCTTTGTAACAACCCGTTTTGCAATAAACTCCCCGTTTTGCAATAAAATATTTTTTTCATTGTTTTATCATGTTTTGGGTACACAATGGTTCCAAATGATCATTGATGAAGTTTAAGATAAAAAATATTGTTTTTAGATATAATTTAATATGATTTAACTACTTTATTGCAAAACGGGTTGATAACAATATGTTCCGTTTTTTGCACAGACCTCCCCGTTTTGCAATAAAATATTTTTTCTTTGATTTTTTATCATTTATTGACATAATGGTTGCAAATGGTCACCACTTAAGCTTAAAATAATAAATATTGTTTTTAAACATAAACAAGAGGTTCCTAGGAGCCTGAATTGCTCATATTTTATTTGTTTATCATGTTTTTAGTACACAATGGTTCTAAATGGTCACCAATGAAAGTTAAGATAAAAAATATTGTTTTTAGATATAAATTAATATGATTTAACTACTTTATTGCAAAACGGGTTGATAACAATATGTTCCATTTTTTGCACAGACCTCCCCGTTTTGCAATAAAATATGTTTTCTTTGATTTTTTATCATTGATGGACATAATGGTTGCAAATGGTGACCACTTAAGCTTAAAATAACAAATATTGTTTTTAAACATAAACAACAGGTTCCTAGGAGCCTGAATCGCTCATATTTTATTTGTTTATCACGTTTTTAGTACACAATGGTTCTAAATGGTCACCAATGAAAGTTAAGATAAAAAAATATTGTTTTTAGATATAAATTAATATGATTTAACTACTTAATTGTAAAACGGGTTGATAACAATATGTTCCATTTTTTTGCACAGACCTCCCCGTTTTGCAATAAAATATTTTTTCTTTGATTTTTTATCATTGATGGACATAATGGTTGCAAATGGTCACCACTTAAGCTTAAAATAACAAATATTGTTTTTAAACATAAACAAGAGGTTCATAGGAGAATGAATCGCTCATATTTTATTTGTTTATTATGTCTTTAGTACACAATGGTTCTAAATGGTCACCAATGAAAGTTAAGATAAAAAAATATTTTTTTAGATATAAATTAAAATGATTTAACTACTTTATTGCGAAACGGGTTGATAACAATATGTTCCGTTTTTTGCACAGACCTCCCCGTTTTGCAATAAAATATTTTTTCTTTGATTTTTTATCATTTATTGACATAATGGTTGCAAATGGTCACCACTTAAGCTTAAAATAACAAATATTGTTTTTAAACATAAACAAGAGGTTCCTAGGAGCCTGAATCGCTCATATTTTATTTGTTTATCATGTTTTTAGTACACAATGGTTCTAAATGGTCACCAATGAAAGTTAAGATAAAAAAAATATTGTTTTTAGATATAAATTAATATGATTTAACTACTTTATTGCAAAACGGGTTGATAACAATATGTTCCGTTTTTTGCACAGACCTCCCCGTTTTGCAATAAAATATTTTTTCTTTGATTTTTTATCATTTATGGACATAATGGTTGCAAATGGTCACCACTTAAGCTTAAAATAACAAATATTGTTTTTAAACATAAACAAGAGGTTCCTAGGAGCCTGAATCGCTCATATTTTATTTGTTTATCATGTTTTTAGTACACAATGGTTCTAAATGGTCACCAATGAAAGTTAAGATAAAAAAATATTGTTTTTAGATATAAATTAAAATGATTTAACTACTTTATTGCAAAACGGGTTGATAACAATATGTTCCATTTTTTGCACAGACCTCCCCGTTTTGCAATAAAATATTTTTTCTTTGATTTTTTATCATTTATGGACATAATGGTTGCAAATGGTCACCACTTAAGCTTAAAATAACAAATATTGTTTTTAAACATAAACAAGAGGTTCGTAGGAGCCTGAATCGCTCATATTTTATTTGTTTATCATGTTTTTAGTACACAATGGTTCTAAATGGTCACCAATGAAAGTTAAGATAAAAAATATTGTTTTTAGATATAAATTAATATGATTTAACTACTTTATTGCAAAACAGGTTGATAACAATATGTTCCGTTTTTTGCACAGACCTCCCCGTTTTGCAATAAAATATTTTTTCTTTGATTTTTTATCATTTATGGACATAATGGTTGCAAATGGTCACCACTTAAGCTTAAAATAACAAATATTGTTTTTAAACATAAACAAGAGGTTCCTAGGAGCCTGAATCGCTCATATTTTATTTGTTTATCATGTTTTTAGTACACAATGGTTCTAAATGGTCACCAATGAAAGTTAAGATAAAAAAATATTGTTTTTAGATATAAATTTAAATGATTTAACTACTTTATTGCAAAACGGGTTGATAACAATATGTTCCATTTTTTGACCAGACCTCCCCGTTTTGCAATAAAATATTTTTTCTTTGATTTTTTATCATTTATGGACATAATGGTTGCAAATGGTCACCACTTAAGCTTAAAATAACAAAAATTGTTTTTAAACATAAACAAGAGGTTCCTAGGAGCCTGAATCGCTCATATTTTATTTGTTTATCATGTTTTTAGTACACAATGGTTCTAAATGGTCACCAATGAAAGTTAAGATAAAAACTATTGTTTTTAGATGAACAATATGTTCCATTTTTTTACCAGACCTCCCCGTTTTGCAATAAAATATTTTTTCTTTGATTTTTTATCATTTATGGACATAATGGTTGCAAATGGTCACCACTTAAGCTTAAAATAACAAATATTGTTTTTAAACATAAACAAGAGGTTCGTAGGAGCCTTGATCGCTCATATTTTATTTGTTTATCATGTTTTAAGTACATAATGGTTCTAAATGGTCACCAATGAAGGTTAAGATAAAAAAAATATTGTTTTAGATATAAATTAATATGATTTAACTACTTTATTGCAAAAAGGGTTGATAACAATATGTTCCGTTTTTTGCACAAACCTCCCCGTTTTGCAATAAAATATTTTTTCTTTGATTTTTTATCATTTATGGACATAATGGTTGCAAATGGTCACCACTTAAGCTTAAATAACAAATATTGTTTTAAACATAAACAAGAGGTTCCTAGGAGCCTGAATCGCTCATATTTTATTTGTTTATCATGTTTTTAGTACACAATGGTTCTAAATGGTCACCAATGAAAGTTAAGATAAAAAATATTGTTTTTAGATGAACAATATGTTCCATTTTTTGCACAGACCTCCCCGTTTTGCAATAAAATATTTTTTCTTTGATTTTTTATCATTTATGGACATAATGGTTGCAAATGGTCACCACTTAAGCTTAAAATAACAAATATTGTTTTTAAACTTAAACAAGAGGTTCGTAGGAACCTTGATCGCTCATATTTTATTTGTTTATCATGTTTTAGTACACTATGGTTCTAAATGGTCACCAATGAAAGTTAAGATAAAAAAATATTGTTTTTAGATATAAATTAATTTGATTTAACTACTTTATTGCAAAACGGGTTGATAACAATATGTTCCGTTTTTTGCACAGACCTCCCCGTTTTGCAATAAAATATTTTTTCTTAGGTTTTTTATCATTTATGGACATAATGGTTGCAAATGGTGACCTCTTAAGCTTAAAATAACAAATATTGTTTTTAAACATAAACAAGAGGTTCCTAGGAGCCTGAATCGCTCATATTTTATTTTTTTATCATGTTTTTAGTACACAATGGTTCTAAATGGTCACCAATGAAAGTTAAGATAAAAAATATTGTTTTTAGATATAAATTAATATGATTTAACTACTTAATTGTAAAACGGGTTGATAACAATATTTTCCATTTTTTGCACAGACCTTCCCGCTTTTCAATAACATATTTGTTTTGATTTTTTATCATTTATGGATATAATGGTTGCAAATGGTCACCACTTAAGCTTAAAACAACAAATATTGTTTTTAAACATAAACAAGAGGCTCATATTTTCTTTGTTTATCATGTTTTTAGTACACAATGGTTCTAAATGGTCACCAATGAAGTTTGAGATCAAAAGACATTTTTTTAGATATAAATTGATATGATTAAACTACTTTATTGCAAAACGGGTTGATAACAATATGTTCCTTTTTTTGTCCAGACCTCCCCGTTTTGCATTAAGCTATGTTTTCTTTTTTTATTATCATTCATGCACATAATGGTTTGAAATGGTAACCTCTTAAGCTTATAGTAACAAATATTGTTTTTTTAAACATAAACAAGAGGTTCCCATGAGCCTGAATCGCTCACAATTTCTTTGTTTATCATGGTTTTGGTACACAATGGTTCCAAATGGTCAACAATGAAGTTAACAAATTGTTGTTTTTAGATATAAATCAATATGATTAAACTACGTTATTGCAAAACAGGTTGATAACAATGTGTTTCCTATTTTTTTCACAGACCTCCCCGTTTTGCAATAAAATATGTTTTTCTTTATTTTATTATTATTTATGCACATATGGTTTCAAATTGTTACCACTTAAGCTTGAAATAACAAATACTGTTTTAAACATATAGAAGAGGCTCCCAGGAGCCTGAATCAGTCACCTGGTCTAAATTAGCTATCACCCATAGAATAAAACATAATCTGACAAAAACCACCAAACTTTAGCTCAATATTTGTCATTCTAATAAGCCAGACACACGATTTCTTACCTTTAACGGGCTCTAAGACAATCATGACCCTATGAATACATTTGTAAAGCTAAATGAGCTGAACAATTAAGCAAGTAACAGCTATTCTCTGTATGCAATAGTTTTCATTCTATAGGCCAAAACATGCAAAAATGTTATTTTTGATCTTCAAAGGTAAATCCTGTAAGGGGTCGTCTATAAATTTAGACCCAATGGAAATTTTTGTAGAGGTTTTGATGATGAAGCAGAAGCATGGCATAGGATTTCGTCTATCTCTTATACTTTTTGATATACAAGCCCAAAACACTGGTCTGACTCCCTTATCTATTTTAGTAACAGCTATTATGTTATTTTACGGATCAGTATGTTATTTTGCGGATCAGAATTCGAAACACAAAGTTTGGTGCAGGACACCCCAAGAATCAACCATACCGAGTTTCATTAAATTTTGTTTACTACTTTCAGTAAAGATTTTTGAAAAAAAAGTTTGAAAAAATGCTATTTTTCACCTTGAGGGGCCATAACCCCTTTCAGGGGCCATCTGACAACCTCGACCCAATTGAGACATTTGTAGACCTGAATGAGCTGAACATTTAAGCAAGCAACAGCTTTTCTGTATCTGCAATAGTTTTCATTCTATAGGTCAAAAACATGAAAAAGTAATTGTTTACCTTTAAGAGGCCGTTACCCCTTTAAGGGGTCATCTGACAACTTCGACTCATTGAATATTAATGTAGAACTTTTGATGCTGAAGCAGTAGCGTGGCATCTTATTTTATCTATCTCTTATACTTTACAAGCCGGAAAAACAGTGGTCTGACCACCCTGGTTTATTTTAAGCAACGGTAGCCAGGTTTTTGACGGATCAAAAATCGAAATTCAAGTTTGGTGTAGGACACATTAAGGATCAACCATACCAAGGTTCATTAAATTCTGTTCAGTGGTTTCAGAGGATAGAGATTTTTGAAAATTGTTTACAGACGACGACGACGTACGCCAATTGATGGCATAGCTTCGTCTTTTGCACAGACATCCCCGTTTCACAATAAAATATTTAATCTCTGTTTTATTATCATTTATGCACACAATGGTTTCAAATGGTTACCACTTTAATCTTAAAAGAACAAATATTGTTTTTAAACATAAAAATAAGAATAAACAAGATGATTTAAAAATGAGTTGTTCATTGGTCAGATCTCCCCGTTTCGCGATAAAATAGTTTTTCTTTGCTGTATTATTATTCATACCCCTGTTACATTTACGATATTCTCTTTCGAGTTATAATGCTTTTCACGATTGATAGTTGTACGAGTTTTTACGATATTTTATTCCAACCTTTTCCGAAATATTTTCTATCTTTTACTCATTCTGATTATTTTTGCCTGTACGAATAGAGTCCGATATATTAAACGTGCATCCCTAAAGTCTTAAAGTGTTTCTAAGTAAAATCTACCCATAACTGAAAACCTAAGGATCTTATATCGTAACCAACACCAAATCTGCAACAACAACAATCAGCATATTCTCATTTCATTGTGCTTCAGAACATTGCTCATTTGAATATGGAAACCTATAGGGGTTGAAAATGTACTTTACAAATATTAATATCAAATTATTATACTTTATTGCAAAACGGGTGATTCATTACAAAAGTTTGTTTTTATGTTAGACCTCCCCGTATTGCAATAAAAAATATTTTAACTTACTATGGGTTTTATTTTTCTTATTTCATTGTGCCATAGGTCATAGCTCATTTGAATATGGAAACCTATAGATGTGGAAAATGTATTTTACCAATATTAATATCAAAGCATAATGCTTTATTGCAAAACGGGTTAGTCATTACAAAAGTTTTCTTTTAAATCAGACCTCCCCGTTTTGCAACAAAAGTATTTTTACTTACAATATTATTATTTTTTCTCATTCCTTTGTGCTTTAGAACATTGCTCATTTGATTCGGGAAACCTATATGTGTTGAAAATGTATTTTATCAATATTAATATGGCAGTATAAAACTTTATTGCAAAATGGGTAAGTCATTACAAGAGTTTGTTTTTGTATTAGACCTACCCGTTTGGCAATAAAAGTAGTTTTATTTAAAATATTTAATTTTTTTCTCCTCATTTCATTGCACTCTAGAACATTGCTCATTTGAAGATGGAAACCTATAGGCGTTGAAAATGTACTTTACCAATATTAATATCAAAGTGTAGTACTTTATTGCAAAACGGGTTAGTCATCACACCAATTTGTTTTTTTATGGAAGACCTCACCGTTTTGCAATAAAAGTATTTTTAATTATAATATTATTATTACTTCTCATTTCATTGTGCCCTAGAACATTGCTCATTTGAATATGGAAACCTATAGATGTTGCAAAATGTATTTTACCAATATTGATATCAAAGTATAGTACTTTATTGCAAAACGGGTTAGTCATTACAAAAGTTTTCTTTTTTGTTAGACCTCCCAGTTTTGAAATAAAGGTATTTTTACTTACAATATTATTATTTTTTCTCATTTCATTGTGCTCTAGAACATTGCCCATTTGAATAAGGAAACCTATACGTGTTGAAAATGTACATTACCAATATTAATATATCAAAGTAAAGTACTTTATTGCAAAACGGGTTAGTCATTATACCAGTTTATTTTTAGGTTAGACCTCCCCGTTTTGCAATAAAAGTATATTTACTTATAATATTATTATTTTTTTTTATTTCGTTCTGCTCTAGAACATTGCTCATTTCAATATGGAAACCTGTAGGTGTTGAAAATGTATTTTACCAATATTAATATCAAAGTATAGTACTTTATTGCAAAACGGGTTAGTCATTACACCAGTTTATTTTTATGTAAGACCTCCCCTATGTGCAATAAAAGTATTTTTACTTTTAATATTATTATTTTTTCTCATTTCATTGCACTTTAGAACATTGCTCATTTGAATATTGTAACCTATAGATGTTGCTAAATGTATTTTACCAATATTAAGATCAAAGTATAGTACTTTATTGCAAAACGGGTTAGACATTACAAAAGTTTTCTTTTAAATTAGACCACCCCGTTTTGCAACAAAGGTATTATTACTTACAATAGGTCCTAATTTTTTCATTTCATTGTGCTATAGACCATTGCTCATTTGAATTTGGAAACCTGTAGGCATTGAAAAATGTACTTTACCAATATAAATATCAAAGTATAGTACTTTATTGCAAAACAAGTTAGTCATTACACAAGTCTTATTTTATTTTATACCTCCCAGTTTTATAGCAAATGTATTTTTACTTAAAACTATTCTTTTTTCTCATTTCATTGTGCTCTAGAACATTGCTCATTTGAATATGAAAACCTATAGGTGTTGAAAAATGTGTTTTACCAATATTGATATCAAAGTAATGTACTTTATAGCAAAACGGGTTAGTCATTACACAAGTTTTCTTTTATGTAAGACCTTCTTGTTTTGCAGTAAAAGTATTTTTACTTAAAATATGTTCTTTTCCCTCATTTCATTGTGCTCTAGAACATTGCTCATTTGAATATGGAAACATAAAGGTGTTGAAAAATGTATTTTACCAATAATGTTATCAAAGTATAGGAATTTATTGTCAAATAGGTTGATACAATATACCCGATTTTGCAATTAAATGTATAAACAATGACTTTCCTCCATTGCTTGTGGATTTTCGTTAGAGGAACAAAAACCAGAGGAGAAAGGCAAAAGAAAACATATGATAAAATGTTTTCAGAATGATGGTAAGATATTTAAAATGAATAAACATATTTCGTTTCAACTCGTTTATTCGTATGTTATACTTTTAACTGTAGGTATATGATTACAAATACCAAAACGTGGATATAAACGGTTAATTTGGATATGCTATATATCGATATTTCAAGGAGTAACCTCTCATCAGTAGCATTTTAACAAAAACATTGGAAGGTCAAAATCCAAAACAGTTGAAGACGAAAAGTACTCAAAACCAAAACGTTCGAACAAGGAAGCCAAATCCAGCACCGAGGATATCGACCATGTGCATTACAAGGAAAGAAACCTGGTGTTTTCATCAATTTTGAATTTAACAATCGGAAATTTCAGCGACAATATATTAGAAATTTTATGGTAATTCGTGTCAGACAAGTCTGACTACTAGGCTTGTGATTACCCTCGGGGACCTCTGGTCCACCAGCAGCGGTTATCGCCCAGTGGTTTCAAAATTACAAATACCAAAACGTGGATATAAACGGTTAATTTGGATATGCTATATATCGATATTTCAAGGAGTAACCTCTCATCAGTAGCATTTAAACAAAAACATTGGAAGGTCAAAATCCAAAACAGTTGAAGACGAAAAGTACTCAAAACCAAAACGTTCGAACAAGGAAGCCAAATCCAGCACCGAGGATATCGACCATGTGCATTACAAGGAAAGAAACCTGGTGTTTTCATCAATTTTGAATTTAACAATCGGAAATTTCAGCGACAATATATTAGAAATTTTATGGTAATTCGTGTCAGACAAGTCTGACTACCAGGCTTGTGATTACCCTCGGGGACCTCTGGTCCACCAGCAGCGGTTATCGCCCAGTGGTTTCAAAATTACAAATACCAAAACGTGGATATAAACGGTTAATTTGGATATGCTATATATCGATATTTCAAGGAGTAACCTCTCATCAGTAGCATTTAAACAAAAACATTGGAAGGTCAAAATCCAAAACAGTTGAAGACGAAAAGTACTCAAAACCAAAACGTTCGAACAAGGAAGCCAAATCCAGCACCGAGGATATCGACCATGTGCATTACAAGGAAAGAAACCTGGTGTTTTCATCAATTTTGAATTTAACAATCGGAAATTTCAGCGACAATATATTAGAAATTTTATGGTAATTCGTGTCAGACAAGTCTGACTACCAGGCTTGTGATTACCCTCGGGGACCTCTGGTCCACCAGCAGCGGTTATCGCCCAGTGGTTTCAAAATTACAAATACCAAAACGTGGATATAAACGGTTAATTTGGATATAATGATAAAAGGACATTATGTGAAAGATATTAAACTGTGGGTGAGATAAATATCATGATGATATGTACGATTTTGTATATGCGATACTGGCAATGTTCCTAAATCCATATCACTAGGGGTGTGATAATCATGCATATCATACCCTTAAAATCCATATCATGCTACATAAAATCCATATCACACCGCATAACAATAAAAAGTAAAGTAAACTCAAAAAGGACAAATAACTTTGTTCTAAATACAATCTTTGCGTATGAATTCGTCACCTTATTGTTTTTGTATTATTTCGGGTGTTTTCTTTTGTTGTCCGCTAAATTTGTTTACAACTTCAATAACTGATAGAGTTGACATGAGTTTTGTTTTTTCCTATTTATTGAAATTATTTTAATAAAATGTTCATGTTTTTTAGTTTTACTGATTTTTATGTTGAAAATGGAACATGGAAATATGCGTTTTTAAAGTATAAGATAAATAGGTAATGATATGGCAATATTCATATCACATCCACATTAACCCTCGGGCCTAAAGGCCCTCAGGTAGATATGGAGGTCTCGGGTTCATATGAGATGTGATATGAATATTACCATAATATAATAACCTCTTAATAATAGTAAAATATTTATGATAAAGACTGTATTGCTAAACGGGTTTAGTCATTACACATGTTTCTTTTACTTTAGACCTACCCGTTTTTGTTTTACACTAAAAGTACAACATACAGGTTGTGAATAGTTTTCAATTTAGTTCTATTCAATTAATTTGTTTCCGTCAAAGACAGTAACATTATTCCCCGCAATATTGCAACTTATTGATGCTAATGTCGCCACTGGAAGCCACAAGATTTGTATGAAACGTTTAGAGACCAAACAGAACGAAACAAAGGAGAACGTCTTAGTTTATTCACGGCCAAACCAGAGTTAAATCTAGTGCTGACGACAAATCGGCAATGATGACGAAGCTAAAATTACAACGTACAACACACAGAGGAGGCATCACCAAGCTTTTGAAACGTGTAGTCGATTTCTTTGTGGAACATGAAGTGAAAGGACTCACAACCTGACCTGATCCGGAACAAACAGAAGACCATCCTAGAATACAATGCAAAGATCTTTGACGAAATATCGGAAATGAACACGAAGACGAGGTAGGTATACATTTGATATACAAATGACCCTGTTTCAACTGTCTATCATTATCGAAAAAACAAGTAACACTACTGTTCCCCAACTCATACACCCAAATCAACACATCCCTCAGCCTGTGTCTCAGTAGCCTAAACCCACATGCCTCCGAATTTATAAACGATCGCACTCACAAGACCTAAGCTACCCCCAGTCTCATTTTGATCGCCCGAGAAGTCAGTTACCTCAAGCTACGTTTAGCTCCGAGAGCTCAGGATCCATTGCCAGCATGTACTACAAGCTACCAAAACTCAACCTACCCATGTTCAGCGGAAATATTTTAGATTGGTAACCATTTTGGGATTCATTCTCCGCAGCCATACACGAAAAAAAAACGTCCAAAGATTTAATTAGCAACAAATGCAGAGGTGGCGTAAAATTCATTAGTTTTGACGATACTCATCTAATTCGTTTATCGACTGGCTTCCTCGATGGTGATCTCTTTCTCAATGGCATCCCTAAGTACTTGTATAGTCCACTGGTTGCTTTCGGGACATCTGACTAGGTTTTCCTTGGTCATTTCGGAATGCTTAGGTCCATGCAGAATTTTACAAGTCTACCCAGTCCTACGTCAGACATCGCGGATTTTTTTCAACTGTATTGAAAATTACATCTGAGATTTGTTGCACAATTACGAACAAGAACTATATCCAAGCCTTACATGTATTGAAGCGCAAATGTGCTCAGCCACGTAAGATAGTCGAAGCGTCCATGCAGAATTTTACAAGTCTACCCAGTCCTACGTCAGACATCGTGGATTTTTTTTCATCGGTATTGAAAATTACATCTGAGATTTGTTGCACAATCAGTTCCCATATGAATACCAATAACTTGGCGGTAAAATTGTTTTCCGAAACGAATATATATGCTATCTAGTAGAAAATTCAATGCAGTTATCATTTCTGCGTCGGTCCAATTTACATATCCTTCATGTGTCTTGTTACTAAGCATGTTGTATCTGAAATCCCTGTTTAACGGAGAGGCAAGTAGATGCATTGCAAGATTGCAAATTACGAACAAGAACTACATCCAAGCCTTACATGTATTGAAGCGCAAATTTGTTCAGCCACGTAAGATAGTCGAAGCGTCTATGCAGAATTTTACAAGTCTACCCAGTCCTACGTCAGACATCGCGGATTCTTTTTCATCGGTATTGAAAATTACATATGAGATTTAGAGAGCATGGGTCAGTCAGAAGAAACGTGCGAAAGCATGTTAGTACCAATAATACTCAACACCATACCCGAAATGACCAAGGAAAACCTAGTCAGATGTCCCGAAAGCAATCATTGAACTGTACAAGTACTTAGGGATGCCATTGAGAAAAGATATCCCCATCGAAGAAGCCAGTCGATAAACGAATAAAATGAGTATCGTCCAGACTAATGAATTTTACACCCACCTCTGCATTTGTTGTTAATGTCAGAAAATGAAACACACGATCAACAAGTAACCATGCGTGTACTGTAACGATGTCCATGCCCCAACAGCCTGTACAAAAGTAGATGATCGAAAAGCCATCATAAAAGAGAAACAGCCTTGTTACAACTGTTTAGCAAAGCTCCGACTCGCCCAATGTACTTCAGATATAAGTCCTGAAAGAATTGTCCAGGAAAACGACATCACACCAGTATATGTACCAAAGGAGATTCCGAGCAACCACTACAGTCAACAGTTCCCAAACCGAGTAAATTGACCGCAACATGCACGACAGCATTACCCAACATGCATTTATCGGCACACTCCATGAGGTCACATGTACTTTTTAAAAAAAAACATCAATTACGCCAGTCTCAGCAGATGGGTATAATCAGATGTTTGAATCAGCCAACGTATTTTTTGACGAGGGAGCTCAAAGAAGTTTCATCACACAAAAACAAGCAGTCTCCTTTCGTACATATACTGGTGTGATGTCGCTTTCCTGGACAATTCTAATAGGACTTATCTGAATTACATAAAAGAAAACTTGTGTAATGACTAACTTGTTTTGCTATAAAGTACTATACTTTGATATCAATATTGGTAAAATACATTTCCAACACCAATAGGTTTTCATATTCAAATGAGAATGTTCTAGAGCACAATGAAATGAGAAAACAATAATAATATTGTAAGCAAAAATACTTTTATTGCAAAACGGGGAGGTCTAACATAAAAACAAACTCTTGTAATGACTAACCCGTTTTGCAATAAATTACAATACTTTGATATAAATATTGTTAAAATACATTTTCAACACCTATAGATTTCCATATTCAAATGAGCAATGTTCTAGAGCACAATAAAATAAGAAAAATAGAACCCATTGTAAGTTAAAATACTTTTATTGCAATACGGGGAGGTCGAACACAAAAACAAACGTTTGTAATGACTAACCCGTTTTGCAATAAAGTACTATACTTTGATTTTGATATTGGTAAAATACATTTTCAACCCCTATAGGTGTCTATATTCAAATGAGCAATGTTCTAGAGCACAATGATATGAGAATATGCTGATTGGAATATTAATTAGTTGTTGGTGCAGATTTGGTGTTGGTTACTATTTAAGACCCTTAGGTTTTCAGTTATGGGTATATTTTACTTAGAAACATTTTAGGACTTCTATAGAGATTGTTGGAGGTTGATGATTTGAGGATCCTTAGGATAGTGTTTTGTTATCATGAGGAATAACTGTTAGCTATAGCGTACGCAGGTATAGCCAGTTCTAGTGTTATGAGATGTATTGGTGTTTTGGAACTAATGTTGTAAGCCAGATGGTATCCATGCAGTTCTTGATGTTGATGTTAATGTGAATACGGAATATCTTGCCTACACAGAAAGTATTTCCGTGGTGAGTTCCTCAGATATTTTAACGTGCTAGTTGTTAAGTCTTGGATAACTGAAAACTTATGGCGTCGTAATAGTTCCTTTAATTCATAGTTTTTATAAACAGAAGCAGTGACATAATTATGTTTTGTGAATTTCAAGATTTTTAAAGACTAGTTTAAATACATCCTGTACTTTGTTTAACCTCATTGTAAATATGTGTGTGAATGCCGTTATTAAATGTGTATATAATAAACTGTAGAACTAGAAAGCTTAGAATCCTTTTACCATCAAAGAGCCCACGATTAAATAATGAAACGTAGCATTCAGTTGTCTAAACATTAGCCTGGAGCCTGGGCCAAACTCGACCGCCATGGGATTTTTGGTGTCAAAAAGTGGGATACCATCATGGATTAATCATAGACTAGATTCATCGTTTCTTGAAGTACAATACAATGATTCAATGGGATGTGCTAGTTGTTACATTTGATGTTCTAGAAATGTAAAGGTGCAGTCAAATCGAGATGCTGATGATTCGAAATCTATTGTTAAGCCGTCGAAATTCTATGGAGATGTTGAAAAAAGATTTTGAAAATTGGATTTGAACATTCAATAGATAAGTTCCGCAAACCAAGAAAATGTGAATGTTGCCACCATTCTTGAGGGGAGAATAAGTTTACCATGTTTACTTTTTTACAAACTTTTATTTCCGTTTTACACGTTCTGGTGATTCCTGAATATTCTTTTATAATAATTATATGTGAGTGACTATTGTTGTACATGTGCATTAAAATCGTGGACTTTGCAGAAGTTAACGAAACGATTCACTAGTGCACTAATGCAGAAACTGTTTAAAGCTAAATATCAGACTCTTGGTTAAAGTGAAGTGTAAAATTTGGACAATACTGTGTTTGTGTTAAAAAGTTAAAAAATCGTTTTTAATTGGAAAACAGTAAAGTTAAATAGTTACTTTGGATTTATTTTCATCTTTTCTGTAAGTTTAATGGTGTAAAGAAATTAATTTCAATTAAGACAGAGCTTCCAATAATATAGTTTT
Organism: Arcuatula senhousia; assembly: GCA_963971305.1. Lineage (NCBI taxonomy): Eukaryota > Metazoa > Mollusca > Bivalvia > Mytilida > Mytilidae > Arcuatula > Arcuatula senhousia. The sequence goes on along the minus strand of OZ020315.1, from coordinate 46,631,799 downwards.
TGTATGTTAAGCACATTATTACAATTGTCTAATAAAAGAACTAGGCATTGATGGTAATACTTCCGCTAGTGCTACATACAATCGGACTACATTTAACAAAGATGAAATCATAGCCAACCATAGCTCTTTGGTGTCCTCTTTCAATATTCAAATGAAAGAGGATAATAAAGAGTTACAGATGGGTCCAAACCTAACCTGTACAAAAGTGAACCGGGAGCAAACATCTAGTTTACTTTTCTGGTTTGGTTTGGTTTGCTTGACCAAACAAAATAGCAAACCACAGTTTACTCAAAACAAACCGTGGTTTGCTTTTTCTAGTTTGGTTTGGTTTGAAAAGCAAACCAAACCAAACCAGGCGGCTGGTTTGGTTTGCTTTGACCAAACCAAACTTTGACGCTGGTTTGGTTTGCTCTGACCAAACCAAACTAGGGTGCTGGTTTGGTTTGCTCTGACCAAACCAAACTAGGGCGCTGGTTTGGTTTACTCTTACCAAACCAATCTAAATTGATGGTTAATATCTAAATCATAATAAATTCTTCAAGTAAAACATATTTGTTTTACGAGAACAAATATCATAAAATGATGTCGGACGTCGTATAACTTCGATTCTTTGAATCATCTGCGCATGCTCATGGTTTGCTCTTAGCAAACCAAACCAGGCCGCTGGTTTGGTTTGCTCTAAAAATAGAAAACTTTGGTTCTGGTTTGGTTTACTCATAAAAAACGAATCTCATATGATGTTAAATGTTTAAATAAGAATTTGTAATTCGATTGAGACATTTAGTGAATAATATTTGTTCATTAAATGAAATAATTGTGAAATAGTTCGGACATTCTTTCACATCAATTATATGAATCATCTGCGCATGCTCGTGGTTTGCTCAGAGCAATCCAAACCAAACCAAACTAGGGCGCTGGTTTGGTTTGCTTTTTAAAGTTTGGTTTGCTCTGACCAAACCAAACCAAACCAAACCAGCCGTCTGATTTACTTTTCGAGTAAACATTAAAGTAAACTTTGGTTTGCTAAAAGTAAACCAAACAAAGTGAAAAGTGAACTTAGACCAAACTTCTGGTTTGCTTTTTTAGTTTGGTTTGCATACAGGTTAGGTTTGGACCCATCTGTACCATATTTGTACTGGATACCTAAACTTCACAAAAATCCGTACAAAGAAAGGTATATAGCTGGATCTTCATCATTTTCAAATACAGAGCTGTCCGTTCATTTAACAAAAATCTTGTCTGCTGTCAAAGAAGGTCAACAAGCATACTGCGACACTATTTATAATCGTAGTGGAATCAACCCTATGTGGATTTTGAAGAACTCAAAAGAGTTATTAGATCATTTTAAATCTAGATCATTTTCTGATGTTCATTCTTTGAAAACGTACGATTTTTCAACTTAATACACTACCGTGCCACACGAAAAACTAAAATGTCGTCTGAAAAAAAAACTTCTCGAAAAAGCCTTTTCAAACTCTAGGAATTTTGTTGTTTTGGGTTATAACTCTACATTATTTTCCAAAACATCTTTCAAAGATAAAATTTGTTACACACTGGAACAAGTTTGCAGTATGCTTGATTTCCTTATTGACAACATATTTGTCACCTTCGGAGGAGAGATTTTTCAACAACAAATCGGCATTCCAATGGGCACAAACTTTGCTCCTCTCCTCGCCGATTTGTTTTTATATTCTTACGAGACTGAATTTCTTCAGGGACTCGTAAAGAACAAGAAGATGAAAGTCGAAGTTGTCAGATGACCCTTTAAAGGGGTAACGGCCTCTTAAAGGCAAAAAAATACTTTTTCATGTTTTTGACCTATAGAATGAAAACTATTGCAGATACAGAAAAGCTGTTGCTTGCTTAAATGTTCAGCTCATTCAGGTCTACAAATGTCTCAATTAGGTTATGGTTGTCAGAAGGCCCCTGAAAGGGGTTATGGCCCCTTAAAAGTGAAAAATAGCATTTTTTCAAACTTTTTTTTCAAAAATCTTCTCTGAAAGTAGTAAACAAAATTTAGTGAAACTCGGTATGATTGATTCTTAGGGTGTCCTGCACCAAACTTTGTGTTTCGAATTCTAATCCGTCAAATAACATACTGATGCGTCAAATAACATAATAGCTGTTACTAAAATTGACCAGGGAGTCAGACCAGTGTTTTTGACTTGTATATCAAAAAGGATAAGAGATAGATGAAATCTTATGCCATGCTACTGCTTCATCATCAAAACTTCTACAAAATCTCCATCGGGTCTAAATTTTTAGACGACCCTTAAAGGATTTACGGCCCTTTGAAGGTCAAAAATAACATTTTTGCATGTTTTTGGCCTATAGAATGAAAACTATTGCATATAGAGAATAGCTGTTACTTGCTTAATTGTTCAGCTCATTTAGCTTTACAAATGTATTCATAGGGTCATGATTGTCTTAGAGCCCGTTAAAGGTAATAAATTGTGTATCTGGCCTATTAGAATGACAAATATTGAGCTAAAGTCTCGATTGGGTGGTTTTTGTCAGATTATGTTTCATTCTAATTTAGACCAGGTGAGCGATTCAGGCTCCTTGGAGCCTCTTCTTTTTGTTTAAAAACAATATTTGTTATTTCAAGCTTAAGTGGTAACAATTTGAAACCATTCTGTGCATAAATAATAATAAAATAACGAAAAAAAAATATTTTATTGCAAAACGGGGAGGTTGTTATCGACCCGTTTTGCAATAAAGTAGTTCAATCATATTAATTTATATCTAAAAAAAATATGTTTTTATCTTAAACTTCATTGGTGACCGTTTAGAACCATTGTATACCAAAACATGATAAAACAAAGAAAATAAGAGCGATTCAGGCTCCTAGAAACCTCTTGTTTATGTTTAAAAGACAATATTTGTTACTTTAAGCCTAAGTGGTTACCATTTGAAACCATTATGTGCATAAATGATAAAAAATCAAAGAAAAAATATGTTATTGCAAAACGGGGAGGTCTGTGCAAAAAACGGAACATATTGTTATCAACCCGTTTTGCAATAAAGTAGTTCAATCATATTAATTTATATCTAAAAAACAATATTTGTTTATCTTAACTTTCATTGGTGACCATTTAGAACCATTGTGTACTAAAAACATGATAAACAAAAAAATATGAGCGATTCAGGCTCCTAGGGACCTTTTGTTTATGTTTAAAAACAATATTTGTTATTTTCAGCTTAATTGGTGACTATTTGCAACCATTATGTCCATAAATGATAAAAAATCAAAGAAAAAATATTTTATTGCAAAACGGGGAGGTCTGTGCAAAAAACGGAACATATATTTATCAACCCGTTTTGCAATAAAGTAGTTAAATCATTTTAATTTATATCTAAAAACAATATCTTTTTTTATCTTAACTTTCATCGGTGACCATTTAGAACCATTGTGTACTAAAACATGATAAACAAATAAAATATGAGCGATTCAGGCTCCTAGGAACCTCTTGCTTATGTTTAAAAGCAATATTTGTTATTTTAAGCTTAAGTGGTGGCCATTTTCAACCATTATGTCCATAAATGATAAAAAATCAAAGAAAAAATATTTTATTGCAAAACGGGGAGGTCTGTGCAAAAAACGGAACATATTTTATCAACCCGTTTTGCAATAAAGTAGTTAAATCATCATAATTTATATCTAAAAACAATATTTTTTGATCTTAAACTTCATTGGTGACCATTTAGAACCATTGTGTACTAAAAACATGATAAACAAAAAAAAATATGAGCGATTCAGGCTCCTAGGAACCTCTTGTATATGTTTAAAAACAATGTCTGTTATTTTAAGCTTAATTTGTGACCATTTGCAACCATTATGTCCATAAATGATAAAAAATCAAAGAAAAAATATGTTATTGCAAAACGGGGAGGTCTGTGCAAAAAACGGAACATATTGTTATCAACCCGTTTTGCAATAAAGTAGTTAAATCATATTAATTTATATCTAAAAACAAAATTTTTTATTTTAACTTTCATTGGTGACCATTTAGAACCATTGTGTACTAAAACATGATAAAAAAATATGAGCGATTCAGGTTCCTAGGGACCTTTTGTTTATGTTTAAAAACAATATTTGTTATTTTAAGCTTAATTGGTGACTATTTGCAACCATTATGTTCATAAATGATAAAAAATCAAAGAAAAAATATTTTATTGCAAAACGGGGAGGTCTGTGCAAAAAACGGAACATATTTTATCAACCCGTTTTGCAATAAAATAGTTAAATCATCATAATTTATATCTAAAAACAATATTTTTTTATCTTAAACTTCATTGGTGACCATTTAGAACCATTGTGTACTAAAAACATGATAAACAAAAAAAATATGAGCGATTCAGGCTCCTAGGAACCTCTTGTATATGTTTAAACACAATGTTTGTTATTTTAAGCTTAATTTGTGACCATTTGCAACCATTATGTCCATAAATGATAAAAAATCAAAGAAAAAATATGTTATTGCAAAACGGGGAGGTCTGTACAAAAAAAAGGAACATATTGTTATCAACCCGTTTTGCAATAAAGTAGTTAAATCATTTTAATTTATATCTAAAAACAATATTTTTTTATCTTAACTTTTATTGGTGACCATTTAAAACCATTGTGTACTAAAACATGATAAACAAAAAAAATATGAGCGATTCAGGCTCCTAGGAACCTCTTGTATATGTTTAAACACAATGTTTGTTATTTTAAGCTTAATTTGTGACCATTTGCAACCATTATGTCCATAAATGATAAAAAATCAAAGAAAAAATATGTTATTGCAAAACGGGGAGGTCTGTACAAAAAAAAGGAACATATTGTTATCAACCCGTTTTGCAATAAAGTAGTTAAATCATTTTAATTTATATCTAAAAACAATATTTTTTTATCTTAACTTTCATTGGTGACCATTTAAAACCATTGTGTACTAAAACATGATAAACAAAAAAAAATATGAGCGATTCAGGCTCCTAGGAACCTTTTGTTTATGTTTAAAAACAATATTTGTTATTTTGAGCTTAATTGGTGACTATTTGCAACCATTATGTTCATAAATGATAAAAAATCAAAGAAAAAATATTTTATTGCAAAACGGGGAGGTCTGTGCAAAAAACGGAACATATTTTATCAACCCGTTTTGCAATAAAGTAGTTAAATCGTCATAATTTATATCTAAAAACAATATTTTTTTATCTTAACTTTCATTGGTGACCATTTAAAACCATTGTGTACTAAAACATGATAAACAAAAAAAATATGAGCGATTCAGGCTCCTAGGAACCTTTTGTTTATGTTTAAAAACAATATTTGTTATTTTGAGCTTAATTGGTGACTATTTGCAACCATTATGTTCATAAATGATAAAAAATCAAAGAAAAAATATTTTATTGCAAAACGGGGAGGTCTGTGCAAAAAACGGAACATATTTTATCAACCCGTTTTGCAATAAAGTAGTTAAATCGTCATAATTTATATCTAAAAACAATATTTTTTATCTTAACTTTCATTGGTGACCATTTAGAACCATTGTGTACTAAAAACATGATAAACAAAAAAAAAAATATGAGCGATTCAGGCTCCTAGGAACCTCTTGTATATGTTTAAAAACAATGTTATTTTAAGCTTAATTTGTGACCATTTGCAACCATTATGTCCATAAATGATAAAAAATCAAAGAAAAAATATGTTTTTCGCAAAACGGGGAGGTCTGTGCAAAAAAAAACGGAACATATTGTTATCAACCCGTTTTGCAATAAAGTAGTTAAATCATTTTAATTTATATCTAAAAACAATATTTTTTTATCTTAACTTTCATTGGTGACCATTTAGAACCATTGTGTACTAAAAACATGATAAACAAAAAAAATATGAGCGATTCAGGCTCCTAGGAACCTTTTGTTTATGTTTAAAAACAATATTTGTTATTTTAAGCTTAATTGGTGACTATTTGCAACCATTATGTCCATAAATGATAAAAAATCAAAGAAAAAATATTTTATTGCAAAACGGGGAGGTCTGTGCAAAAAACGGAACATATTGGTATCAACCCGTTTTGCAATAAAGTAGTTAAATCATTTTAATTTATATCTAAAAACAATATTTTTTTATCTAAACTTTCATCGGTGACCATTTAGAACCATTGTGTACTAAAAACATGATAAACAAATAAAATATGAGCGATTCAGGCTCCTAGGAACCTCTTGCTTATGTTTAAAAGCAATATTTGTTATTTTAAGCTTAAGTGGCGACCATTTGTAACCATTATGTCCATAAATGATAAAAAATCAAAGAAAAAATATGTTATTGCAAAACGGGGAGATCTGTGCAAAAAAACGGAACATATTGTTATCAACCCGTTTTGCAATAAAGTAGTTAAATCATTTTAATTTATATCTAAAAACAATATTTTTTATCTTAACTTTCATCGGTGACCATTTAGAACCATTGTGTACTAAAAACATGATAAACAAATAAAATATGAGCGATTATGGCTCCTACGAACCTCTTGCTTATGTTTAAAAGCAATATTTGTTATTATAAGCTTCAGTGGTGACCATTTGCAACCATTATGTCCATAACTGATAAAAAATCAAAGAAAAAATATTTTATTGCAAAACGGGGAGGTCTGTGCAAAAAACGGAACATATTGTTATCAACCCGTTTTGCAATAAAGTAGTTAAATCATATTAATTTATATATAAAACAATATTTTTTTTGTCTTTAACTTCATTGGTGACCATTTAGAACCATTGTGTACTTAAAACATGATAAACAAAAAAATATGAGCGATTCAGGCTTCTAGGAACCTCTTGTTATGTTTAAAAACAATATTTGTTATTTTAAGCTTAATTGGTGACAATTTGCAACCATTATGTCCATAAATGATAAAAAATCAAAGAAAAAATATGTTATTGCAAAACGGGGAGGTCTGTGCAAAAAACGGAACATATTGTTATCAACCCGTTTTGCAATAAAGTAGTTAAATCATATTAATTTATATCTAAAAACAATATTTTTTTATCTTAACTTTCATTGGTGACCATTTAGAACCATTGTGTACTAAAGACATAATAAACAAATAAAATATGAGCGATTCATTCTCCTATGAACCTCTTGTTTATGTTTAAAAACAATATTTGTTATTTTAAGCTTAAGTGGTGACCATTTGCAACCATTATGTCCATCAATGATAAAAAATCAAAGAAAAAATATTTTATTGCAAAACGGGGAGGTCTGTGCAAAAAAATGGAACATATTGTTATCAACCCGTTTTACAATTAAGTAGTTAAATCATATTAATTTATATCTAAAAACAATATTTTTTATCTTAACTTTCATTGGTGACCATTTAGAACCATTGTTTACTAAAAACATGATAAACAAATAAAATATGAGAGATTCAGGCTCCTAGGAACCTCTTATTTATGTTTAAAAGCAATATTTGTTATTTTAAGCTTAAGTGGTGACCATTTGCAACCATTATGTCCATAAATGATAAAAAATCAAAGAAAAAATATGTTATTGCAAAACGGGGAGGTCTGTGCAAAAAACGGAACATATTGTTACCAACCCGTTTTGCAATAAAGTAGTTAAATCATATTAATTTATATCTAAAAACAATATCTTTTTATGTTAGCTTTCATTGGTGACCATTTAGAACCATTGTGTACTAAAAACATGATAAACAAAAAAAATATGAGCTATTCAGGCTCCTACGGACCTTTTGTTTATGTTTAAAACCAATATTTGTTATTTTAAGCTTAATTGGTGACTATTTGCAACCATTATGTCCATAAATGATAAAAAATCAAAGAAAAAATATTTTATTGCAAAACGGGGAGGTCTGTGCAAAAAACGGAACATATTGTTATCAACCCGTTTTGCAATAAAGTAGTAAAATCATTTTAATTTATATCTAAAAACAATATTTTTTTTTATCTTAACTTTCATCGGTGACCATTTAGAACCATTGTGTACTAAAAACATGATAAACAAATAAAATATGAGCGATTCAGGCTCCTAGGAACCTCTTGCTTATGTTTAAAAGCAATATTTGTTATTTTAAGCTGAAGTCGTGACCATTTGCAACCATTATGTCCATAAATGATAAAAAATCAAAGAAAAAATATGTTATTGCAAAACGGGGTGGTCTGTGCAAAAAACGGAACATATTGTTATCAACCCGTTTTGCAATAAAGTAGTTAAATCATATTAATTTATATCTAAAAACAATATTTTTTATCTTAACTTTCATTGGTGACCATTTAGAACCATTGTGTACTAAAAACATGATAAAAAAATATGAACGATTCAGGTTCTTGTTTTCGGACAGTATTTTGTTTTAGGTTCTCTCTTGTTGAATTGAACTTTTGTCGATTGAGTTTTACAGTGTGTTTTATATGTAGCTTTGTGCAAGCTTATCAGTAGGGGGAAGGTTGGATCCAAAAAACTAGTTTAACCCCGCCACATTTTATATGTGCCTGTCCTAAGCCAGGAAACTTTGCCAAAGCCTTTGTTTGTCCTTGTCATTCTATGTTAACTGTTTTATGTCAAGAATTGAGTCTTTCGTTGATGATTTAGGGATTGGTTTTGATACTTTTGTATTGTATTATAAGTCTTGGGCCAATGCAACACGGTAAGCAGTGACCTATGGTCATGTTGAAGACTGCTTGCTGTTTTCCGTTGTGATTTTTTGAATTGCTGTTTGTTTATGTTTGTTGTGTCGCGTACACTTATTCCACATCTCAATATCGTATATCCTAGGGACCTTTTGTTTATGTTTAAAAACAATATTTGTTATTTTAAGCTTAATTGGTGACTATTTGCAACCATTATGTCCATAAATGATAAAAAAAATCAAAGAAAAAGTATTTTATTGCAAAACGGGGAGATCTGTGCAAAAAACGGAACAAATTGTTATCAACCCGTTTTGCAATAAAGTAGTTAAATCATTTTAATTTATATCTAAAAACAATATTTTTTTATCTTAACTTTCATCGGTGACCTTTTAGAACCATTGTGTAATAAAAACATGATAAACAAATAAAATATGAGCGATTCAGGCTCCTATGAACCTCTTGCTTATGTTTAAAAGCAATATTTGTTATTTTAAGCTTAAGTGGTGACCATTTGCAACCATTATGTCCATCAATGATAAAAAATCAAAGAAAAAATATTTTATTGCAAAACGGGGAGGTCTGTGCAAAAAAATGGAACATATTGTTATCAACCCGTTTTACAAGAAGCAGAGGTACCAATGGGGTATCCGAATGTCAAAAGTCCGAAAGGGCAGAGACTAAACCAGTAAACACAAACAAGAACGGGACAAAAACAGACAACACGTAAAACATGGAAACACAAAACAACTGAATATCAATCAACAACGCGAACTCCAGTCGAAACAAGAGTGAACTCAGGTGCTCCGGAAGAGTAAGCAGTTCCTGCTTGCTATAGCACACCCGTCGCGTTGCCAATAGTCCATTCAGCGTGTCAAATCCAGTAAAGGAAGACAAAACAACACACTATGACAAACCAACATCTGCACTCATCTGAGAGATCGAAATCCCATATTTGTCTATAAGTGCATGATGTCTTCCGTAAAATTTCTTGAGTGAAGACAGCAACCGAGGAGCAACATAACCCTGTGTGAGCAGTTTTTGCGTCAGACGTGTCGCTCTGCTAAGGAAATCGATGTAAGTCCCGCACGCTCTGGAGTAACGAATCAATTGAGATACGTAAACTCCATAAGCTGGAGCTGACGGAATATTGCTACACAAGAAGGGGAAGTTGACGATTGGAAAGTTGAAGTCATCACGTTTGTCATAGAGCCTTGTTGAAAGTCTTCCTTGAGAGTCAATTTCGAGATGTAGATCTAAATATGAAGCAGACTTCCTAGAATCCGTTGTGTCCTTTATCTCAAGCTCCTGTGGATATATGAGATGGAGAAAGTCACCAAATCGAGAATTGTTTAGTGAAAGGACATCATCAATATAACGGAACGTGAGGTTGAAAGAGAGAGCTAGTCTACGGTCTTTTTTGTCTAGAAGAGATTGCAAGAAGTCTGCTTCATATGAATGAAGAAACAAATCAGCAAGCAAAGGTGCACAATTAGTGCCCATTGGAATCCCTATTGTTTGCTGAAAAACACGTCCACCAAACTGAACAAATATGTTGTCAATAAGAAAGTTGAGCATGTCGATTATTTGGTCTTCTGTAAATTTGTTCTTTTTCTTGGACTCATTGATGACAAAGTAAGTCTTGGTATAATCGACTACAAGAAATTTGTACCTGCGTTTTCCATTCTTTTTGAAAAAGCTGCGTTTAATCAGCTGTGCCAATCGCGATTTCAGTTGTTCATGTGGAATAGAAGTGTAAAGTGTGGAGAAATCGAATGTTTTGATGCTGTTACAAGATAAAACTGAATTAGAGTTAAGAATCTCCATCAGTTCTTTCGAATTCTTCAGGATCCAAATTTGATTGACACCATTTCTAGAATAACAACAATCGTAATATTTTTGGAGGCCGGATTTTACTGCCGTAAGTATTGAAGTCAACAAAACTGAAAGAGGTTTAGTTGTACATTTGGATGACCCTGCAATGAAGCGCTGTTTGTATGGATTTTTATGTAATTTGGGAATCCAATACAGGGATGGAATGTCATCATTACTGCCACCAACAGAAAGGCCGAAGGAGGAAATGACAGATTTGTGATTGTCAATGATTTCCTCCTTAGACAGTGTTGTAGCCGTGTATGTGGTGCTGTTGCTGGTACAACCAACCCCCAATTCAGCTGTCAAACAGTCTATATAGTGTTTTTTGCACACAAAAATGATGTTATTTGGTGCTTTGTCTGCAGGTACAACAACATATTTGTCATGTAAGGTGGACAATGTTTTGGCAACATCAGCGTTGCTGAAAATGGATGTTGCCTTAGTGCTCATTGAGCCTTTCAAAGAATTGATTCTTTTCAAAACCAATGACCTCACAGCTTTTACCCATTCTGACAAAACGTCACATTCTTTCTCCTGTTCTTTTTTGGCCCATTTTCTGGCATAGTCCTCAACTGAATCCATAATTGTTTTGAAATTAAAGCTCCAGTTGATTCGTCTTGGCTCACGATATTTAGGTCCTTTAGCCAAAACATCGCGAAGTAAGTCATTTTCCACGATGTTGAGGTCACCAGTGATAACGTGGCCAGAGGGACCATATTTGAATGGGGACTTTTCACAGGTACAGTCTGGAGGTTTTGCTTTGAGGTCATTGATTTGGAAATCCCGCAACACTTGTTTATAGTTGAAAACCTTAGGTGCAATGGTGGAAGTGTAGGAATAAGAGATAATGGGAATGCTTTTATCTTTGAAGTAAGGAGGAATATGTTCCGTAACAGATTTGTGGTGTAAAATATTTCCTAAATTAATAGCATCTAACCCCTTGTTTAAAAATGGAAGTGAAAGAAAGGAACGATTGTCTTTACTGTTTTCGTGTGGAACTCCAACAGGTTTGAATAAGCGGTTGTAACCGATATCAAGAACGATAGCAGTGAGTCTATAAATGTTAGACTGAGGGTCAGTGACCGGATTTTCTAGACATTCCTTGTACAAAGTATTGAGTTTAGAAAGGGGAATAGAATACAGTTTAGTTCGAATGTGATGAATCCCTAGTGGTTTTTGGACAAACGGAAGCAATCCACTAATTGATACATCGCAAAGCTTTGGTGCGTTGTATTTTCGATGTCCATTTCGATGTACTACAATTAAGTAGTTAAATCATATTAATTTATATCTAAAAACAATATTTTTTATCTTAACTTTCATTGGTGACCATTTAGAACCATTGTGTACTAAAAACATGATAAACAAATAAAATATGAGAGATTCAGGCTCCTAGGAACCTCTTATTTATGTTTAAAAGCAATATTTGTTATTTTAAGCTTAAGTGGTGACCATTTGCAACCATTATGTCCATAAATGATAAAAAATCAAAGAAAAAATATGTTATAGCAAAACGGGGAGGTCTGTGCAAAAAACGGAACATATTGTTACCAACCCGTTTTGCAATAAAGTAGTTAAATCATATTAATTTATATCTAAAAACAATATCTTTTTATGTTAGCTTTCATAGGTGACCATTTAGAACCATTGTGTACTAAAAACATGATAAACAAAAAAAATATGAGCTATTCAGGCTCCTACGGACCTTTTGTTTATGTTTAAAACCAATATTTGTTATTTTAAGCTTAATTGGTGACTATTTGCAACCATTATGTCCATAAATGATAAAAAATCAAAGAAAAAATATTTTATTGCAAAACGGGGAGGTCTGTGCAAAAAACGGAACAAATTGTTATCAACCCGTTTTGCAATAAAGTAGTTAAATCATTTTAATTTATATCTAAAAACAATATTTTTTTATCTTAACTTTCATCGGTGACCTTTTAGAACCATTGTGTAATAAAAACATGATAAACAAATAAAATATGAGCGATTCAGGCTCCTATGAACCTCTTGCTTATGTTTAAAAGCAATATTTGTTATTTTAAGCTTAAGTGGTGACCATTTGCAACCATTATGTCCAAAAATGATGAAAAATCAAAGAAAAAATATTTTATTGCAAAACGGGGAGGTCTGTGCAAAAAACGGAACATATTTTATCAACCCGTGTTGCAATAAAGTAGTTAAATCATATTAATTTATATCTAAAAACAATATTTTTTTGTCTTAAACTTCATCAATGATCATTTGGAACCATTGTGTACCTAAAACATGATAAAACAAAGAAAAAAATATTTTATTGCAAAACGGGGAGTTTATTGCAAAACGGGTTGTTACATGAAATTTTCCTGGTAATATGAACAACTACACAAGTTCCAAGGGCCATAGTCTCACAAAAATTTGAGGATCCAAATTTCCTGGTTCCTGGTAATATGCATAACTACATAAGGTGTTTTACTCTATATCACATTTCGTTGAATTCGGTTCAGTGTTTTCAGAAGAGTTGCGCTGACAAGATGACAATGAGAATTTTCAGCAAATTTCTAAGTTCAAAGGGCCATAACTCCCCCCAAAATTTAGAATTAAAATTACCTGGTGATATGCACAACTACATATGGTGTACTTCCTATATACCAAGTTTCGTTCAATTCGGTTCAGTAGTTTCAGAGGAGTAACGCTGACAAACTTTGTGACGAACAGACGGATGGACGGATAGACAGACGGACAGGACAAAACTAATATGTAACCCCACAAAAGTGGGGGGGAGACAAAAATATTACTTAGAATTTTTAGGTTATATTTTACATACATATATGCGAGCTGAATTTATCAGAAAAATTCATAGACCATGTTGAACAAAAACAAAAATGTTGTCTTTGTTAACTGTGATCTCCCCGCATGCACGAGACAGAACTTGTCTCTGTTTTCTTAAATCGTTTCTGATATCTGTCATCGAGGTGTTAATTCAAACATTGTCAACCTTGAGTTGAAAAATACAAAAATCTTCAAAACTATTGGAACACTTTTATATACTAATTTCTAAGTCTTCGCTTAGTTTTTTTTTCCATATGATTGAATAAAACCTTTCATGGTCAGACCACTATTTATAAGCAGAATGTTGTTAAGATCTAGTGAAAGAAAAAAACCTTTTCTCCGCATGATTCAAATTTCGATTTTAAAAGTGCGTCTTTTTATAAAGAAAAACATGGCGAAAAACTCGCATCTACATCAGTCGATGAATGCCTCTTAGCTAGCTGTCAGTAACTTCGTGTGTTCTCAAGAGAGTATCTCTAGGTCCCGTTAATTACCTGTTGTCTTTTTGTCTCAGATACTCTCTTGTTGAATTGAACTTCTGTCAATTTGATTTTTACCGTGTGTTAGTATGTGCTTTGTTATTGATTATCAATAGGGGGGAGGTTGGCGCCAAAAAATAGTATAGTATAGTATAGTATATCATTACACAAAACTGTATTTTATAAGGTAAATAGGTAAGAGGTGAATAAAATAAATTACATCAATATAAAGTTTAATTGGTGCTAAAGTTTTTTACGTATAAATAATTATAATCATCTAAAAATGTAAAAATATTTAAAATGTTAAGTGCCCGTTTACATTTTTTTGTCGAAACCATTAAAACATGTAAAACGTACGGTGGCGTTAAGATAATATGCGTAGAAAATGCAATGGCTGTATCTTGTACATTTCTTTTTTTTTCACCAAAACAATACACATACATTTCCCCTACCTGGCATTAAGTTTGTTATCCAAATCAATATTTCCCATATGCAGTTATTTTTTTTATAAAAAAAGTAGTCTTCTTCCTTGATATCAAGTTTCAAGTATTTTATTTAAGTGGCGTGACATTTATCAAAAGTACAGATAAAATGCGTAAAGATGTTTTGTTATAATTATTTTTGATATAGGTTTGATTTTCAACTATGTCAGAACACATCTGTATCAATCATCAAGTAAAGAAAAACAAAAAACAAAAAACCCAGAACGAGGAAATAAAGGTAATGACAAAATAACCAATGGATCTGATCAAACTTATCAATCGCAAATATTTCAAATATCTTGGACCAAAAGCAGGGGCGGATCCACGATTTTGTCAGGGGGTGTCACCAAGTGACGGACCATGAAAAAATAAAGATTAAAAAATTTTCATGCATTGTTATCTCGATCACAATATTATGCACTCATATATTTTGAGTGTTGGATTTATAATTTCGTGACTTAGTTAACTCAGGACCCTGTAATCGGCTTCAGTTTGTAGTGTGCATCCTTCAAAGTGGTCACCTAGAAATCAAAACTAATTGTTGATAGTTTATATTTAAAGTTTCCAAACATATAAATTGGAATATAAGATTCCATTTAAAGGAAATGGATCAACCCTTTCAGTGGCAAACCCAGGGGGTGGTGATCCGGATTTGAACTCCTGAGTCCTCCCTCTTTCCTTCGGAAATAAAAGTTTTTTATGCAAAATAAGTCTGAAGCCCGCCCCTTTCTTTCTTCCACAGTGACCAGTAGGTGGTACCCTTGCCGTTTATGTTCAACTCCCTTATATCGCCTAACAAGTTTCGGAGTCGTTTATTCTGGTAAGTTCGAACTTTTTGGAATTTTATCTGTTTTGTGTCACCAATATTTCTTTCGGTACTATACATTAATTCAGCTACAACTGCTAATGATGGTCTTTTGTGGAACTGGTTAATCATGTTGTCAGGTAGCATATATACTTTAAAAAAGTTGTTGGACATTGTGCATATTAAGCACCAACTGTCACAAGGCCATAGAAATTGTGCCTTTGAAATCTTTTGATTGAGATTCCACACAGGGCCGATTTTTTTTTTTTTTTTATATTTCAGACTTCACAGGGCCGATTGACCCTGAACACAACGAATGTGAAGGCCCTTTTTAAATGCTACGATAAATTACATTTTCAAAATGAAGTTTTCTTTTTACTCTTCAAATTTAGGTGAAATATAACAAAATATAATACAATGTTTAAAGACACAAAAGACTTGGATATATGACAAAACATCAATGTATAAAACATAAGATGGAAAAAATATTTATATTTTTTTAAATTGAAATAATTGTAAAACAAGATGATATCAACAAATTAAATGAAATAAAGGGAGAAAATTTTCGATGCCAGTCGTGAAGATATGTAGTTTTTTAAACCTTTGAAAGAAAATAGACAAATACATATTTCGTTTATTTTATTAATTAAATAAACGTTTTAAAATGGTTACATGGTTTTAGATGATATCAGAAGTAGCTGATATTTAATATGGAACCAGGATAGAATGACTAGCAGCCATTACCGCGACAGTTTCACTCACACAAATTACTTCTTACCTTTATACATGATCTTCGTTGTCTTTCTACATTGTAAAATATAACTCAAAAATTAAGAAAAAGGACCGAGTCAAACAATATTTGACAGGCTACAAAACGCTGCCTATTCACACGCGCGATCCCACTACTGTTCGACACGGGGACTTTTGTCTGGTGTGTTTCCACCCTGGACCGGTACGTCCCTCTGTACATTGGGCTCCGGTAATGACCATAGAACACAACATAGTTGTGAGACACAATAGGGATATTGAGGTGATCATCTCACTACAGCAGACCAGTAAAACACTTATTAAAACAATTAACAACCATATCTTTTAACTCAATTTTGAACTTTTCTACTAGTGGCTGATAACGAAGAAAGAATTTTTTTAGGGATCGTATGAGAAGTATTTTCTTATAGCCCTGCTCCAAAAGTCGGTCACGAAGAAATCAGTGTCTGATAAAAAAATCTGTAAAATGTGTGCAAGCTCTGGCATATCGAATAAGTTGTGAAATATAAACACCGTATGCAGGGGAAGTAGGTATATTGCTCTCAGGGGCGTAGCTAGGCAGAAACGAAGAATACGCAAAGCTACGGCGAGGGGTCTGCGGGCCGCTGAAGGCCCCCAGTGGGTCCAGGGTAAAGGCCTGGTAGGGGGTCCAGGGGGGCGAAGCCACCCGGAAGCTACTTGGATTTAGCAAAAACGAAGGCTAAAATCGTTGCTTTCCATGATAAGGAACCGAACATTTAACTTGAAAGGTGGGGCTTGGTTTTTCCTAAAAAATATTTTGAGTCAAAAAATATTCTGGCAGCTGAAGTTTATAGGAAAAAAAATACTTTGCAAAAGGTTTCCTGATGTATAAAATAATTCTTATTATGACAAAGAAATTGTCATGCCAACATTGAAGGCTGCTGGTTGTTTTAAATTGCGCTTATCATATATGTTGGTTGTGTCGTATACACTTATTCAAAATCTAAAAAATAAATAAATAGTTTTTCCTCGCGCGCAAAAAAAAAAAAACAACATCTGATCAGAAAAAAACAATGCCTCCTTCCTACAAGTTGCTCGGTCCCTAAATACATACTTAAATAAAATCGATTATTTTTGTACAGTTGTTTATATTTTATAAGAAATTAAAAGGCTTTAAGGTTCCTATACTGTAGAGATTCTTGACCTGTGAATGTTTGTGTTCAAGACGGGATTTTTTTCTGTTTCATTTAAAATGCCAAACGTAAATGCAACACAACGATTTTATTTATAATTAAACAAGTCAACAAATTTATTTTCGAATTTATATTTTTATAAGTTAAAGCAACGCGTACAATTTTTATGTAGACCAAAAAAAAAAGACGTGGAGGGGATAGAGAGTCACTGAAATCACAAAGTTTATGTTACTCGGTCTTACTCCTGTAGCTGTGTTCTGTCCTTACGAAATTTTGTGATTTTTTATGGGTACTTTGGAATATTTATAGGAAACATCATTTGATCGTATACTGAAAATACGGGATTTCGATCCCCTGGGCATGGCTTTGTCTTGGTGTTATGGATTTTGAATTTTTTATGCCCCTTTATTACTTAATAAAAATGGAAAACTGCACACAAATACATGTAAGAACCACTCGCATCCCTAAGATAAAGCAGACGAACTTTCAACATGGGAAGTGCACAGCTACATTAAGTTACAAAGATTGCGTAAACTGAGTTACACGAAAATCCACGTGTATGAGTTGAGGATTAAGAAACGGTACCCTGAGATATTGGGTGCACGGCTAACGGGCGTGCGTACAATGATTCACCCTATGAAAAATTAATTACATATACACTTTCAAGCGAAGGTACATGCATATATATAATCAGATTGTAAATAACAAAATTGAAAAGCCTCCTACCAACACATGCATGACATGGAGGAGTTAGCTCTAGTTTAAGTCTTTTTTTTTTATTTTGGAAACGAAAAGTTTGCCCTTTGTCTTTTACAGTTATTTTTACTTACATGGCACAGGAACATTTTAAAACAGTTTTATTTAATGTTCCTGCATGACATAGGTGGATAAAAAATGTAATGTTTTTTATCAACAATTCTGTAGGTGATAGTGGCCAGTGGAGAAAGGGTGCACAGTAAAGATGTTGCTAAGTTTGATTTAAAGACAGTATTTTTTATTTTTGCTGATTTGACCATGTGTACGCAACTGCGTTTTTGCGTACGGGTTGCTACGCGCCTGGCTCTGTAGATTAGGAAACATCGTGTTGAAAAAAATGAGTTTTGTGTCGATTTATCTAATCAATTTTTGTTTATCTTCTGAGTATTAACACATGTTTCACAAATGTGGGTCGATAAAAAACCTGCCATTTTGATTGGTACTATAAATAAACATAATTAGTGACCGCGAATACAAACCGTCAAAAAGAAGATTTCAAACGTATTTTAATTTTTTTCACTATTAATGGGAAATGTTACAAAAAATGTATGTACATGTGTGCTATTGTAAAAGCAATACACTTATTCCACATCTCGTTTTTTTTTTATCTAATGGATAGTGATTTACAACATAAAGCGTGGTGTGCATTTTTTACAGCAACTCCCATAACTAGAATTTATTAAAAGAGAACAAAGTTGATGCAGTAATTTTAGCAAACAAATCTTATTAATTTTCATTAACAATTTAATTAGGTGATTGAAATCTGGTATCCGATTCCCCATGCACGTTAATTTCCCCTTCGATAAGAGTAGGCTCAGTGGAAGTCGCTCTCGCAAACTGCTAGCTGAACAGGGATCCAGGATAAATAAATATGTTTAAAATACAATGAATATTGGAAGTACATGTATTATAGAAAAGTACGAAAGTGACACTAGGCTTGTTAACCTAAGGGGTTGTCACGTGCGACGTGTGACAACCACTTGGATCCGCAACTGACCTTTAGCAAAAAAGGAGTATTACCACTCAAATTTATGAGAAGAGTCACCAATGGGGCATTCAAGTGTCAAAAGTCCGAAAAGGCAACAACGAAACTGGTAAACACTAACAGAAACAGCACGAAGAAACACAAAACAAAAAAATCAACCGAATGGAAATCAACAACACGAACTCGAGTCTTAACAACAGTGAACTCAGGTGCCCCGGAAGAGTAAGCGGTTCCTGTCTGCTATAGCACGCCCATCATGCTGCTAGTTTCCAATTCAGTGTGTCAAATCCGGTAAAGGAATACAAAACATATTTCTACGACAAACCAATATCTGCACTCATTTGAGATAGAACTCCCACATTTGTCCACGAGTGCACGGTGTCTACCTTAAAATATCTTTTGTGAAGACACCACTCGAATGTATAAACTGTCACGTGACCAATGATCACCGAATGGCAGAGTAATCCTAAAAAATATTAAAGGGTTATTTTACCCTTTTACCCCCTAATTTAATTCTTGCATGCAATGCTCAACATTAACTATTTTTAATAGCCATCGGTCAACCAACTATTTAAAATGAACAGTCTTAAGTCTAAACTGAATTAAGCATTGAATCAATTAGGAAGCCCCATAATCATGATAGGCACAGGATACGATTACGGCCAAACCGTAACAATAAGAAATTCTTATTGTTACGGCAAAGACGAAAATCGGGAACGGATGCCGGGACAGAGACCGAATCATTTACGACCGTAACAATAAGATTTTTTTATTATTACGGCATTTATCATTACGGCTAATGTATTAATGGACGCCATGCTTTGCACACAAGATAATTTACCAAAATTGAATGATAAGCCATGATATTTTATAGTTAACTTTTCCCGATATTAATTATCAATAATTAAAAAATAATAACAATAGTACTAATAGTCATAACAAAAGTTAGAACAATAATAGTAAAAGAATAAATCCATCTCAGCGGTAGTTGATATTGGGAAAAAAATGCCTCTGTACTCTTTGTTGAATAAAACGTTTTGTCGTAGCGAGCGTCTCGGCTTAAGAGAACTCATCTTTTGGCATGTCTCCCTTTGTTCTTAGGTAGTACTCCACAATTAATTTATTTAGCTCATTTTTGCATGTGCTCGACGTTGACTATTTTGTCCCGGGTTCTTGTAATCGCTTAAACTGCTATTTGCACTTTAAACTAGGTGTTGTTCCAAACTCCGGGCATGTTTAGTCGTGTTTAGTGCCGTATTTGGTTTCTTTGTTGTACTCGTTGCCCCTAGCAACTCTTAACATTTGTCAAAAATTTGGGGACAAAAATACGCAAAAATCGGGGTTCTGTCTTTGTTTTGAAAGTTGCCAGTAGTCGAGCTTTCGGTTCAGGTGAAACGTAACATGTATGAAATGAAAAACCGACAACAGTCCTTTCTTTTAAGACCAAATAAACCTATCCGACTTCGGCTCTTTTTTCCGCTAAAATTGTTCAAACTTAAAAATCTAAAAATGGCACATTTAAATTTAAGCCCATCCGCTGGTCACCATGCACAGCCGGAAGCGACGCTTTATGATCATTGGTATTGATTTTTTCGAAATTATTCTTTAAAACAATAACCGTGGATCGTAATTTTTATATAACGGGTGACCAATGGATAAACCGGATCAAAGTTTTTGTTTGGGAGAAATCTTTAATCCTAAACGGAGCTTGGATACTCAAAGCAGATGAAGACGTAGAGCTTGTTCTGGTTGGTAATCATAAAAATTTGAGCAACCGAAAACCACTAATTAGTTGTGTCGCATTAGCCATTAGTTGTGAAAACAACTTTAAATTAAATTTAGATTACTAGTATTTTTGCCCGATTGTATTATATAGATTAATTTAATTTAATGTATGTATTGCATATCGTCATTTTATCGATTTGCCGTAATAATATGATGCAGGTTAAACCTGTGACGCTCCCGAAGTTTGAACGTATCCTTAAATATTTTACAAGCTAAAATAAGTTTTCAAATGTTTATTGAACAAATTCTTATTCGAAAATAAAACCATAGTAGCTTTTCTTGTGGGTCCTGTGTGCGCTTAATGACGGCAGGAATTTTCAAAAAAAAAAGCGTTAAAAAGACGTAGAAAGTCCGGGAAACCGCGCGTAGTTTACCGGACGTTGAAGGAAATTGAGCCCATTGTACAACTAGAATATTTACATTTCTACCATTATAAAGGGAGCGTAATAAGTGCCGTAATAATAAGAAAATTCTTATTGTTACGGTCGTAAACAATTCGGTCTCCGACCCGTCATCCGTTCCCGATTTTCGTCTTTGCCGTAACAATAAGAATTTCTTATTGTTACGGTTTTGCCCAATTTTGCCGTAACTGTATCCTGTGCCATCATGATAATGGGTCTAATCTCGTTTGTCAATTACGTTATTGTGTCAAGGAAGATTAAACCTTTAAATGATACTTGAATAATTGGCTTTCCCGAATGACTCTCGAATTCACTCTCATCCTTGTTCCTTAAACTGTTTTGTTGTGAAATATTTTAGTACAAATGTGATTACGTTTTGGGATCATTGAGTGTACTCGAAAAGACTATATGATGAGCTTGTTAACCTCAGGGGGATGCCAACTGCACAAATTTGTTTAACCTAAACACAGCAAAACATTGTCTTAGCAAACTTAAATTACTCATTACTATATTAAGGTCTTGATCCTGATAATTTCTTTTTATCCTTCAGGTGCACAATGGCGATCGCAAAAAAAAAAAAAATACAAAGGTAGTTGAATTCAGTAGACACATCAATTTGATTTAAAAGAATCGTTTGTGTAATTATTACCTTAAACTTTCAGCTTTACTCTTCAAATGCAATAATAGTGAATTACATTGATTGTTTTCATTTTGGTCTATGAAATTAATTGATGTCAATTAAAAAAAATATGGAAAGTTACTGTCAACGGGTCTTTGTTTTATTATTAATTACTTTATTTAAAATCAAAACATGGCAATTTAGTTCTAGCTAAAAGTTTTATATGACAACTGTTACGTACAAAGTCGTTTCCGTCAAGATAGCAGCACTAGTGGCAGTTAAGTTTCAAGATTCTACTTCAGGCAAATGCCTTAAAATTGTAAGCTTAGCAAGTTGACTACTATTGAAATTTGCTGATACTTATTTTCAACTAGAAAAACTGTGAGCCGAAGCTCACAAATAAATACCCCCACCCCCCAAAAAATTAATCAGATAAAATTTTAGAATAGGAGATGCACATCTACATTATGTCACAAAGATTGTGTGAAAGTTTCATGAAAATCCATCAAGGGGTTAAGGAGGATTTGCAAATAAGAGATGGGCACCCCGATGTAGTCGAATGGCTGAGTCCATGTATTGCTATGGGAAACCCCAAAATCATTCTGATCAAACTTTCAAATAGTAGGTGCACATCTATATTATGTTACAAAGATTGTGTAAAAATTTCAAGACAATCCATCAAGGGGTTTAGGATTAGTTGTGGATAAGAGATGGGTACCCCCATGTAGTCGAATGGCTTAGTCCATGTTTTGCTATTGGAAACCCCAAAAATCATTCTGATCAAATTTTTAAATAGCAGGTGCACATCTTCACTATGTCACAAAGATTGTGTGTAAGTTTCATGAAAATCCATCAATGGGTTTAGGAGGAGTTGCGGATAAGAGATGGGTACCCCCATGTAGTCAAATGGCTAAGTCCATGTTTTGCTATGGGAAACCCCAAAAATCGTTCTGATCAAATTTTCAAATAGCAGGTGCACATCAACATTATGTCACAAAGATTGTGTGTAAGTTTCATGAAAATCCATCAAGGGGTTTAGGAGGAGTTGCGGATAAGAGATGGGTACCCCCATGTAGTCGAAGGGCTAAGTCCATGTTTTGCTATGGGAAACCCCAAAAATTATTCTGATCAAATTTTAAAATAGTAGATGCACATCTACATTATGTCACAAAGATTGTGTGTAAGTTTCATGAAAATCCATCAAGGGGTTTAGGAGGAGTTGCGGATAAGAGATGGGTACCCCCATGTAGTCGAATGGCTAAGTCCATGTTTTGCTATGGGAAACCCCAAAAATCATTCTGATCAAATTTTAAAATAAAAAGTGCACATCTACACTATGTCACAAAGATTGTGTGTAAGTTTCATGAAAATCCATCAAGGGGTTTAGGAGGACTTGCGGATAAGAGATGGGTACCCTGAAGTGTAACGGAAGGACGGACGGACGGACGGACGGACGGACACCCCTATCACTATATACCCCCACTTTTGAAGTGGGGGGTATAATTAAAGATTTGTCATTATGTGGCAAATTATCTTTTTTTCACACTAATTCGTTTTGAGAAATCACATGAATAATTCAAACAAATGTGCTTTGGACCGTTACGAATAGTGCATGCTTTTAGAACTTTATATTAGATAATGCAGTTTATGGTCATATCTATATATGTAGACATGTTACAAAAACTCAGGCTTTAATTTAACCGTGCGGATATCTAAATTTTCCCTGGTTTAGATCATGACTTTAATGGTAGTGACAACTTCAAATATATAATTTTCATAACGGGTATCTAAAACTCCTGACAATAACAATGGCAATCTTTGGTCTTGCTTTTCAAAAGAATATTATATATAATAAATCTTAAATATATGTATTCCTAAATATTGTATTATTAAATAAAATTTAATTGAATATAGTTTGGTTGTTCTAGTCGTTTTAGTGATACTGTCAAGGTTTATAATATTCTGTATCTTATTAAGTATATTTGAATTGAATTATTTAACTCATACTAACGTGGTCAAAAACACTAGAATCAAATAAATGTCAAAAATTCAGCTTGACTGTAAATAATAAATGTTAACAGCCATTCTCTGTTAAACAAAATTAAACCCATGCTTGGACAAAGTAGTTCTCAGATATTTATAACTCTGATTTGTACGCATTATTTACGTTCAAATTATTTTACGCATACTAATATCAAAATTAACTTCATTTCATCTCATATGACTACATTTGCCATAGTAATCACAGCGCCGTTTCGAAATCCCCAAAATAGGCCATGTTTCATTAAAAT
This sequence comes from Arcuatula senhousia, assembly GCA_963971305.1. Lineage (NCBI taxonomy): Eukaryota > Metazoa > Mollusca > Bivalvia > Mytilida > Mytilidae > Arcuatula > Arcuatula senhousia. The sequence continues at coordinate 46,607,963 of OZ020315.1, read as the reverse complement.
TTCATTACATAGTTAAATAATTTTCGAGTTGACAGGCTTTCAACTTTTATGAATATTAAGGTAATAACAAAACTACCGAACTTGAATGATCAATCTCATAGTCCAGAGAAAATGACAAAAACGAATCAGTCATACCGGAGAACTGGTGGATCGCAATGGTCCTGACTTGGTACAGGCATTTCAAACGAAATGGTGGGTTAAACCAGGTTTTATGGCGCCAAACCTCCCATTTGGTGAATGGTCACTTTTGTACCAGTCTGCCTAAGCCTGTACATTTATTTTGACCGGTGCTATCATGAATAGGACTACGAACGAAAACATACAGTTCTCTTGTCTCAAGATTAACAATCTTCTAATATTGTTTTGAAATTGATAAAAAAAAACAATAATAGAAGATTAACTTAGTAAACTATTTGAACGAAAGTGATAGTGTAATATGATAAGTATGTTGTCGTTATTTTATTTTTCATATGATCGTTTAATGTTGATTTATGGCGTTGTTTTGTCGTGGTTTATTTTGTAATTAATTAAGAGTTTAATATTGAAAAGCCAAAATTCATAATAAATTCATAATATTTAGGGTATGATCATAATAGTCATTGGTAATAAACATGGAGCCTAAAACAGACTATTCCGACACACGTTTGCTTGAAATTGCACATCACTTTTAGCAAAACATGCATTGGCCTTGTTTGAAAGGACCAAAGGTATACCAAAGGGGTAAACAATATCATAAAACCATAAATTCAAAGACAAAACCGGTACACAACAAACCATCAAAACACACACCGCTTTCAGCAACGTGAACTCATTGTCGAAACGAGAGGGAACTCAGGTGCTCCGGAAGATATATACGATATCTCTTCATTCATAAAAAAAAATATGATTTCAACTATCTTTTTAGATGTGTTTAAAGCAAGATATAACTATCAGAACATGCATGTGTAAGTTATTATGTGATCACTGAATGACATAACAATACTAATAAACATTTTTAGAATAAATTCACTCTTTTAGCAGAAATAAGTCTTGTGTCGGTGACTGATCATCTTTTTTCTCATCAATGGCTACTTATGCTGCTTTATTTTTTGGAAGATTTCACATTTACCAAATTACCATCGGTCAACAATTTACTTAATATAAATCTTATACACTAAAAGACGGTGTCTAGACCGGTATTGCCAATTAGATCTATGAGGAAGTCCAATAATGGGCCTAATGTCTATTGATAAGGAAGAATAGACTAACAAAATGATACTTAAATGATTGGCCTTCCGGATCCTATTTCAAATCAACTCTCATCCTTGATCGTTTATTTGGTTTTCTTGTTTGTGGTTTCTGTTTTTGTCTTTGCCCATTCGAGCTAATGACATTCGAATGCCAATTTGGTACCTCTATACGTCTTTGAAATGGTGTAAATATAATTGAAACCTGACAGTGACGAATGGGAAAATTTTAAATACTGAGCTGCTAAGACCTTGCAAGATCTTTTGTAGTCTCAGTAGCAGTGAAACAAAATGTGTAGACAGCTGATAACATTTCATTGATAAATTTTGCGAAAGACAAATGTTATGTAATCACATTAACATTTAAGACCTAATAGGAAAAGTAAAAATGAAACTATATTTGAATTATAGCACCTAAAGGAAATGATCGAGAAGCACTTACCGTTAAGCCATCAATCTGATACAAATTTATAGATTGAATATTACGCAAGTTTTAGACACATATTTTCTGATTTTAAGCAGTTCTGATTAAAACTGATAGTTAAGAACAATAAATGTTAACTTTCTTACATCGACATTGACTTTAATGTTTTCTTATAAAAAAAGTAGGTCTGTAAAATAATTTGGAGGACAATTCATTCAATGGACTATATTTAAATTATAGTATGAATGGACCTATTCAGAAATTTAGCTTCCGTCCTCGTTAACGTTGCTTACGTTACTCGTAAAAAACGTCATGACCAATCAACAACGTTGAGGTCAATCACAATCCCACAGAACTGCACAATTTCAGATAAGGTCCATTGATTGTTTTAACAATTTATAGTAAATGTAAACCTTACTCTTATAATAGATAATGGCATTTTAATCCTGGTGCTTTTAGCAAATAGATGATGTGTTGACAAAATATATAGCATTTTAAACAAATATAGGACGACGTTATCTTTCATTACACTACTGAATACGCTACATTTGATTGTTTACGGATCGTAGGGATGCTCGCTAGTCTTGTTTTGGGATTTCTGTCTTTTTTTTTGGAATCTTCTGGTTTTTACCATAAAAAAGGGTTATGTTTTTGCCCATGAACCCTCTATTTTCTTGTTATCAACGTATTTAATATGTCATTAAGAGGTTATTAACAAAGTTTTATCAAATTCTATTTATTCTGTCATGGGTTTAAATAGCTAAATAGTGCTAATGCTAAGCCTATGAAAAAGTCAGAGATCTCGAACCTATCATTTTTTTTCTTATTATACACCGTTTCTATTATCTTTTCATGTAAAGCATCAAATTTGAACTCTAGTTTCATACTGTAATTTCCAATAATAGTAGCGAACATTCTTAACCCTTTGGTACACATTTGCTTCCTGCAACTTACAAAATTATTGATCAAAAGCTCTGACAGTACTATGTAAGTTAATAAACCCAATTCTTTCATACACAAAACGTTACCATATTAAATACCAGACTTAGTATAGAATCCCAATAGACGGGCACTTTTAATCGATAAATTCGTTCTTTTCGTTTGCATTAATTGAAACTTATCCTAAAGGTGCTAGATGGTGATAGCATAGATATATTCAATGCAAAGGTCATTTCAATCCTTTTAATTAATTTGTGCAATATAAGCTAGTGGACTCACCAGTATGATTTATAAGAATTGGCGAATTGTTACGTTCAGCTGTTGTGTATTGCATTTTTGGTTTTTATTTCTTTACAAAAAGAAATGATGTAAAAATAGAGAAATTAACTTCTAAAATAAAAACCTTTATGCTGCCAAAGAATCCTTTAATTTGCTTAAAGATTGATTTTTTATTTAACTTTGTAGCATGATAATTAAGACCTGGATAAGGCTTAATATGACTGCTGTTACGTTCGAAGTTGTTTCCATCAATAGGCTACCACAAACGACAACTAAATTTTCAAGATTAAGAGACTTGAAATTATTAGGTTCTACAGCAAATAAATAAGTTTGTTACATATATACATTTCAACTGACGTATTATCAACCTTCGGCAAAATATTTCATTTTCTTACATTAATTAGTTTAAGAAAATCAAATGAATCATCATTTTTGTTATGTTAATCTTGAGATTGAGTAATTATTTTACAACATTAATTACTTCCGATAAGAAGAAACAATACGTGAAGATTTTGTGGTATGATGAATTCCTTGCATTGCATGTGATCTGTTATCAATGTTAACGAATCAACGGATAAAGTCAACACGAATGTTACAAATGTAAAGAATACAGCAAAGTGGAGGAAATTGGACACAAAACTTATAAGAATATGAATTTTGACTGCCACTAAAAAGGGAGGGATGCGTAGGAAAGTGACATTTTACAATACGGTTAACCGCTATGGGTAATAGTAAAGGTATCAGCATCATACCTTGACGACCACAGCATTCATTATGACATTTAACAACCTGGAGCATCCATCCTAGTCACTCTGTGGGCCACACAGCTGAATGCTCTTTAAGGGACTTTTAATCGACAAGGTAAGCGCTGCTCCGCAGGCCAAAGCACCACCGGGAGCTCTTACCTGCTCATCAAAAGTGTACAATGGATAATGAAGTATTTCAATAAATGTTAAAGAATAAAGTTAATTGCCAACAAAAAATCACAAAGTGTTGCCTTGGATATTGCATTTAAAAAGATGTGCTGTATTTTTAAATACTTTTTGAACCCTCGTTAAAATGACTGTATTGACATTTTATAAATAATTATACATAATTATTTTTCTCACTTATAGAGGCATATTAAAAATTATTTTAAGCATTTACTTACGCTATCCAAACCACACCGTCAAAATAAATGTAATGGATCCAGCTTTTCTATATCAAAACACTTTAAACTTTATTATACATTTCACAATAATTTACATATTAAGTTTAAATGATGAACTTAGCACTTAAATTTGAACCCAAGTTTGATCAATAGAAAAACAAACATTGATCTCTTTTGATTTGTGTTCTTATGTTACAGGCATGACAGTTCGTTTTGTCTTAGGGAAGGACTTTATTGAATATTTTGTCGACTGATCTCTCAGTACCGGTCTGTCCAAGTCTGTGTTTTGACCGCTGCAATCATGCATATGACTTTAAACATTACAAACGTTGATTTTGTCTGAAGATTATAATATATTGTTTTCTTAAATTAAATTTTGTAAACATAAAATGATAATTATATGGTTTTAAATGTGTCGGGAATTCACTTGCTTGATCACTTAATGTTGATTTATGTCATTGCTTTGTCTCGGTTAGACATACAGATTCTAATAAAAATTGAAAGGCGTAAATAAACAACAATTTTTATGGGCTTATTATTGAAATCAAAGGTTATAAAATAGGATATAATTAAGACGAGCAATTGCTAGTACAAATATATAGTAATAATAAATTTAAGTATATGAAGAGCTGAGACTGCCAACAGAAGCATTTAAACCTGAAACCGCGAATTTCTAGATCTTGTTAAAAATGAAAATATTGCTTGATAACAAAAATATTTCTTAATATCCTACAATCTAACATATTAATTCTTTTGCAATTTAAAAAATAGTTGTATAGACAACCATTTTTGATCATTCCATTTTTTAAAGCTTCCATGAGCAGTCTGATATTACAAATTTCAGTCATCCTTAAGTACGACCACTTAAATCGTCGAAGAGGTTAAGATAACACTTAACATTACGTTCTGGTTGTTAAAAATGTCAAGTGTTGAAACAATATAATATAATATAATCAGATTCTGTGGTAGCCTTTAAGTTAAAAGAAAAAGTTTGACGTTTCGAAAGGTACAAAAAGCACGTACAATAACTTTACCTACTTCAGAAATTTTAGATTAGAAAACAAGTATGAAAAACACCCTCAAATGAAACTGTTCAATTACGCAGTTTCATTTACACAAAAATAAATAAGCTAAATAAAATAAGTTATGTGTGTCCTTTTTTCCTTACTACCCTGTTTTTCACACCTACTTTAACATTTTTATTGCCTTTTTACTTCAAGACCGTTAAACTTGCAAATTAGATCTTTATGTGCTTAACAATATGCACTTTAAATTTCTGATATATCTTTAATACCTTTCAAGATATTTAACTTAATATGTACAAAATTTGAAAAAAAATCAAGAAAAAGAGCAACATGGGTGGTAAGATCTGCTTCAAATTTTCAGGACATATAGATCGTAAGGTGCTTCTCAGTTTTCATTCATTAGAATGTTGAAATCTATCACATTTTTGCGTCATTTGCCAAAAAAAAAAAAATGCAATTTACCCTTATGTTCTTATTTTTTAGCCATGGAAGTCGTGTCTTATTTACAAATCAAAAATCAAAACGGCTAGTATTTATACCTCTCATAAAAAAGAACTACAATAGTCAGATTTTCTCTATCTCTTATACTTTTTGATTTACTAGCCAAAAACAGTATTCTGACCCCCTGGGATATTTTTAGCAACGGCGGCCATGTTTTTTTGACGAATCAAAAATCGAAACACAAATTTGAGGACACCCAGAGGATCAATCATACCAGTGTTTCATTAAATTATGTTAAGTAATTTCAGAGATTTTTGAAAAATTGTTAACGGACGACAGACGATGAGAGACGACGACGACAGACAACGACGACAGACGACCACGGACGCCAAGTGATGGCAAAAGCTCATATGGACCTTCGGTCCAGGTAGGCTAAAAAATGTTCATATTTTTATTGTAGACAATGTTAACAGAAATGTTATGTTATGTCATAATCTAGGTCTGCTCTTTTCGATTAATACTTGCTTAAAACACAGAACCTTCCAATTTTGCAGTTTTTTACATTGATAAAAAAGTACATATATTAAATATACCTTCTTAAACTAATCTTGACCGACATTAAAACTCAAATTTTTGCAGCTGTATATTGAATTATCTTATTTTTTTTAAATTCTTCGCGTTGATTTAGTATTATTCAGCAAAACCGTTATTCACATGACCTGTATTAGGAACTGGTAAACTGAGAAACGAAATGACACCAAACAAGACGAAAAGAAAAAAAATCGATAAATTAAGAAAACGACTGGTATCGGGTAATATCGATTCAGTTTTCTTTTTTCCCGGTTTCGTTCGATTTCGTTTCCTTTCTTTACAGATTTCGGTTGCTTACTTTACTGTTTTCGTTTCCTTCTTTATCGATTTGGTTTTCGTTCGGTTTCGCTTGGTTTCATTTTGTTTCTCAGTTTACAGGCACGCAAGTGTTTACATTATATAATTAGTTTGTCCTTTTTTTGACACTGCGTATTTTTCAGCATGAATACTCTCTGGTAGTTTTTTTTTTTTAAAACTATCAGTGTCTTTAATGGTTTTACACGGAATTGTACAAATAGTGTGCATTTCATTATTTTTTAAAATTTGCAAAAATGATAGGTTCTACGTATTTAAAACTAACTATAACAATCTAAAAAAATAATTAATGTTTAATTGCAAAATTGAAATTAAAGCTCTCATCTGGTAGCAAAACTTTAAAAAGATTTAATATTGTCAACAAGTCTTGTACAAAACTGTTTTAGATAAATCTTTCATAAATAATCACAAATATATAGCTTTGTACACTTTTAATACTCCGTGTAAATTAGTTTGTAGTATAAATTAAATGACAATTTATGAAAAATTAAACCTTTTGATGAATTAATAAACTTGGTAAATAGCTGATGCCTTAAATTGTATTGGGAATATTAATATACATTTTTTAATAGTAATTATGTTTATAATTTAAATTGCATTCAAGGAGATTTAAAATCTAGATGTTTAATAAGTAATTACTATAAATGATTGATATGTTTTTAAACTAAATGATGAGGACCTTCTCAAATGTAAGAACAAGAGGGCAAATGTCATGGTGTTTAATCTCGATATTTTGCAAGTCAATACAAACACGTAGCCATTAGCTTGCGGCTTCGATTTCAATATGTATCGACACCCATAAAAAAAGTTTGGGTTCGAACTGTTTATTAATCATGCTCTACATGCATGACATGTATTTTTCAAAACAAATATAAAAAATTAAATTTATGATATTACGTTACATTTAATTTAAAAATCATGTTATCTTGAGTTATGTAAATAATTTTATTAAAATAAATTTGTTCTTAAGAATGATATTACAAAGGTACGTTATGGAACTAATAACACCATTAAAATACAAAACCATATTTTAAAAAAAATATTCATACTAAAACCGAGAAATCCGATCGTTCATTCTGCAAAAAAAATGCACAGCTTTAATCTGTCAAAACTTTAATGGTTTCAGACATTTCTCTGTCAATTCAGGTGATTATGCAAACACATTTCACGCGAAAAATCTTACGTTAAATATTTCAAAAATCGATAATGCTACCTGTATCTGTTTTACAAAAACAACCATAATCAAGATTGTTCCAGGTGTACAGATAAAATTTAGGTAATAACAAAATTGACGTACTAGAGCGAGTTTGTGTTTTAGATAGACATGATTAGGATGAAAAATTAACATGAAATGATGATATATGGGGATTGGATGGGAGGCAAAGGAAGATCACAGGGGCTTAAATTTGGTCATTAATATCGACTTAAAAAAAATCGACCCCCTACTCTATAATATCCATTATAATAGATGAGGGGTCGATTTTTTTAAGTCAATTACCATTATTATAGAGTAGGAGGTTGATTTTTAGTCGTTATTAATGAACATTTTTATAGAGTAGGAGGTTGATTTTTTAGTCGTTAGTAATGAACATTTTTATAGAGTAGGGCGTCAATTTTTTCAAGTCGATATTAATGAACAGAATTCAAGCCTCTGTGAGAAAACTGGGAGAGGTGGGTAAGGACGAAAAATTTAGCCTATGTGGTGCACTATTTGGTTGTCCAAAAAGGGGTATTATACATGCATGAAGCGTGGGACTCTCCACATACGTTTCCCCAAAATATTCAGCGGTCAGGGTTTCCGTATTATAGACCTGACAACCCTGCGGAGGAGGGTCACCCTATTCAGTCACTTAGGGTACACACTTGGTAGATGTGGGCTGAGCACTTACCCGATGTCAGAATCCCAAGACCCTTAATAGCTTCTTACGACAAGCTAGGCTCTGCTGCGGGTCGATTTGCCCCCAGGCCGAACTTGAATAAGAAATCTCAATGACCAAAAAGAAAAGACAAAGTGGAAGATATACCGGATAATTTGAAGGACCTAACACAAGTGATTTTCCTTTTAGTTTTTCGTTTTTCAAATTTTTTTTTTCGATTTTTTTTTTTAGATTTTGAATAAGAAAATGACCCATTTTCCTTTTCGTTTTTCATGTTCCTTTTCGATTTTGAATAGGAAAATGACTCATTTTCCTTTTCGTTATTCATTTTCCTTTTCGTTTTTCATTTTCCTTTTCGATTTTGAATAGGAAAATGGCACATTTTCCTTTTCAAATTTTTTTTTTCAAATTTTTTTTTTCGATTTTTTTTTTAGAATTTGAATAGGAAAATGACCCATTTTCCTTTTCGTTTTTCATTTTCCTTTTCGATTTGAATAGGAAAATGACTCATTTTCCTTTTCGATTTTGAATAGGAATATGGCCCATTTTCCTTTTCGTTATTCATTTTCCTTTTCAAATTTTTTTTTCAATTTTTTTTTTTAGATTTTGAATAGGAAAATGACCCATTTTCCTTTTCGTTTTTCCTTTTCCTTTTCGATTTTGAATACGAAAATGACTCATTTTCCTTTTCGTTATTCATTTTCCTTTTCGCTTTTCATTTTCCTTTTCGATTTTGAATAGGAAAATGGCCCATTTTCCTTTTCGTTATTCATTTTCCTTTTCAATTTTTTTTTTTCAAAATTTTTTTTTTCGATTTTTTTTTTTAGATTTTGAATAGGAAAATGACCCATTATCCTTTTCGTTTTTCCTTTTCCTTTTCGATTTTGAATAGGAAAATGACTCGTTTTCCTTTTCGATTTTGAATAGGAAAATGGTCCATTTTCCTTATCGTTATTCATTTTCCTTTTCAAATTTTTTTTCAAGAATTTTTTTTTTCGATTTTTTTAGATTTTGAATAGGAAAATGAAAAACGAAAAGGAAAAGGAATAACGAAAAGGAAAATGGGCCATTTTCCTATTCAAAATCGAAAAGGAAAATGAAAAACGAAACGGAAAATGAATAACGAAAAGGAAATTGGGCCATTTTCCTATTCAAAATCGAAAAGGAAAATGAAAAACGAAACGGAAAATGAATAACGAAAAGGAAAATGAGTCATTTTCCTATTCAAAATCGAAAAGGAAAATGAAAACAAAAAGGAAAATCGGTCATTTTCCTATTCAAAATCTAAAAAAAAAAAAAAAAATCTAAAAAAAAATAAATTTGAAAAAAAAAAATTTGAAAAGGAAAATAATTAACGAAAAGGAAAATGGGCCATTTTCCTATTCAAAATCGAAAAGGAAAATGAAAAACGAAAAGGAAAATGAATAACGAAAAGGAAAATGAGTCATTTTCCTATTCAAAATCAAAAAGGAAAATGAATAATGAAAAGGAAAATGGGTCATTTTCCTATTCAAAATCTAAAATAAAAAGAAAAAAAAAATTAAAAAAAAAAAAAAATTGAAAAGGAAAATGAATAACGAAAAGGAAAATGGGCCATTCTTCTATTCAAAATCGAAAAGGAAAATGAAAAACGAAAAGGAAAATGAATAACGAAAAGGAAAATGAGTCATTTTCCTATTCAAAATCGAAAAGGAAAAAGAAAAATGAAAAGGAAAATGGGTCATTTTCCTATTCAAAATCTAAAAAAAAAAAAAAAAAAAAAAAAAAATCGAAAAAAAAAATTTGAAAAAAAAATTTGAAGAGGAAAATGAATAACGGAAAGGAAAATGGGCCATTTTCCTATTCAAAATCGAAAAGGAAAATGAGTCAATTTCCTATTAAAAATCGAAAAGGAAAATGAAAAACGAAAAGGAAAATGAATAACGAAAAGGAAAATGAGTCAATTTCCTATTCAAAATCGAAAAGGAAAATGAATAACGAAAAGGAAAATGGGTCATTTTCCTCCTAAAAATCTATAAAAAAAAAAAAAAAAAAAAAAATCGAAAAATTTTTTTTTTTAAAAAAATTTGAAAAGGAAAATGAATAACGTAAGGGAAAATGAGCCATTTTCTATTCAAATCGAAAAGGAAAATGAAAAACGAAAAGGAAAATGAATAACGAAAAGGAAAATGAGCCATTTTCCTATTCAAAATCGAAAAGGAAAATGAAAACGAAAAGGAAAATGAATAACGAAAAGGAAAATGAGTCAATTTCCTATTCAAAATCGAAAAGGAAAATGAAAATGGGTCATTTTCCTATTCAAAATCTAAAAAAAAAAAAATCATAAAAAAATTGAAAAGGAAAATGAATAACGAAAAGGAAAATGGGCCATTTTTCTATTCAAAATCGAAAAGGAAAATGAAAAACGAAAAGGAAAATGAATAACGAAAAGGAAAATGAGTCATTTTCCTATTCAAAATCGAAAAGGAAAATGAAAAATGAAAAGGAAAATGGGTCATTTTCCTATTCAAAATCTAAAAAAAAAAAAAAAAAAAATCGAAAAAAAAAAATTTGAAAAAAAAATTGAAGAGGAAAATGAATAACGAAAAGGAAAATGTGCCATTTTCCTATTCAAAATCGAAAAGGAAAAGGAAAAACGAAAAGGAAAATGAATAACGAAAAGGAAAATGAGTCATTTTCCCATTCAAAATCGAAAAGGAAAATGAAAAATGAAAAGGAAAATGGGTCATTTTCCTATTCAAAATCTAAAAAAAAAAAAAAAAAAATCGAAAAAAAAAAAATTTGAAAAAAAAAAATTGAAGAGGAAAATGAATAACGAAAAGGAAAATGAGTCATTTTCCTATTCAAAATCGAAAAAAAAAAATCGAAAAAAAAAATTAAAAAAAAAATTTGAAAAGGAAAATGAATAACGTAAGGGAAAATGAGCCATTTTCTATTCAAAATCGAAAAGGAAAATGAAAAACAAAAAAGGAAAATGAATAACGAAAAGGAAAATGAGCCATTTTCCTATTCAAAATCGAAAAGGAAAATGAAAAACGAAAAGGAAAATGAATAACGAAAATAGATTTATGATAGATAAAAGAATTTTTGTCTGAAAGTGATAAACAACTGTTTTAATTTACAGAAATTTGATTCTTCTATTTTCTGTAGATAAGGTTCACCTTAGGGTCAAGTAAATTTCCACTGTCTCTCGCTCCCTTGTATTATACAACATTTGACCTATTTGTTAGCTATCAAGGTTATCTACACGAACATATGCACGGCCGCTTTCAAGCCTGAAAGTTTGAAATTTTATTTTGTTTTCTGGAAAAGTTTAAATCTTGTTTTTTGGAATATTTTAAAGGATTAGAATTAATTCATAGAAGGTAAAGGCGAACCATATACACTATTTTGTTATATTGTATAATATTCACAATATTTATCTATAAGTATTATTATTTAATTTAATTTTTATATACAATTATTTGTCATGGCAAGACGAGTCCTTATTTTTGGTCATTCCTTCATACATCGTTTAGAAACTTTCACACATGAAAATAGGGACTGGTATAACTTAGCACTGGATGGTACAGACATCCAAGTCGAGTTTTATGGTGTCGGTGGGGGTACTTTACTCCCGGGAAAAAAATGCATACAACAAAGACATCATATGTCGGTTTTTAACTCGTATAAACCATCTTCGACCTTCCTTCAAATTGCCGGTAACGATCTGCATAATGTGCAGGATCCTGACAAATTAGCTCGTGATGTTGTAAGTTTTGCCAATTTCATTATATTATCATATGATGTTAAACATGTAGTAATCGGACAGTTATTGCCTAGATATTCTTTAAATACTGATTCAAATTACAATGAGAAAATGGTGCAAATGAATAAAAGACTTAGTGAACTGGTCTGCACCAATGAAAAAATTACATTTTGGCAACACCGTGGGCTATGGTCAGACACCAAATCGTTTTTACTTCCCGATTTAGTACATCTTAACGATAAAGGCATGGTTACTTATGCAAAAAGTGTACGGGCTGCAATTGCAAGCCCAAAACGCTCTTGACACATACACCATGATACATTTTATACACTTGTTGAGGTATATTGTTTATTTGTTGTTGGCTTTGTGCAAAGTTTAAATTTTTTAAATGAATCTTAACAGATTACTAGTAATAAATTGAAATCTTGATATTGTTTATGTTTCACGCGTGTAACGGTACGCACGCGTGTTACATTTTATTTATCTTATTTTACTTAAGAGTAATGGTACGCTCTTATGTAATCTGGTTTATTTCATAAGAGCAATGGTACGTTCTTATGTTATATGGTTAATTCGTATGAGTAACGGTACGCTCTTACGATATCACGTTTTGCATACGAGTAATGGTACGCTCGTATGCTACATAAAAATTTCTCGGTTTATTACTAGTATTCATTGGGTTCTATTTATTAAATAAACTGTAAGTAATTAATTTGAATGAGACATGGTTTTTGAACGTGCTTTATCTTTGTTTTAGGTGAATTGTCACCATGCCGGGGAAACGTTCCGCGAAACGGAAACAATCAGACAACACAAGTGTTGAAGATACTTTACCCTCCGTTAAACGGCCACGAATTTCAAAGTCAAAAGACAAGCCACAGCAAATGCCATCCGCAGACGAAATAGCATCTGCCCTCCTTAAACAAATGAAGGAATCTGGCCAAACTATGCCACAAATCAGCGATGGTAACATTGACTCCCAAGATGCCCCCAGTACTAAAAGAAGCAAAAGAGTTAAATCTAAGTCTTCCGATCATTCTACAAACCTGATGAATACAGATCAAAGTGAGGAAATTCAAAACGACGTATACACGTTTCAGACGCCATTGACAACGGATCCTGAAATTGTTCAGCAAAATACAGGTACATTAAGTACATCAGGAGTATCACCTATGTCCACATCAAGTCCGCAGTTAAAACACTCTATTCCTTTGGGTATACATGTTACAGAAAAAACTCGCAGCTTAATTATGTCAGATAACTATGTAGACTTCGTCGCCTTGCTTCCAAACTGCTTCGACGATGAAAACAACGATGACGTGCTTTTTCAGAACGGCAACGTCACCATTACTAAAAATCGGACCAAAAAAGTATTAACATCTATTTGGCAGTGGACTAACTCTTTTGATATATTTATGTCTATTTATTTAACTCAGCATCAAGAGTCGGTCCAGGCACTTATAAAATATGGTTTCAATATAAGAGCCATGTCTAAACAATTTGGTTTCCAGGCGGCGAAGTCATATGATGAGCAGTTCCGAAAATTGAAGAAATTTATGAATTTTGATTGGGGCACTATAAACGATGAACTGTGGCGGTCGGCAGCGTATGGCGGTCCATTTTCTAATCAACCCATCTTAAAGAAAAATTTGCAAAATCAGGGCAAATTTGTACAAAACCCCTTTCCAGGAAAGGCCCAGCCTCAAAAATTCCCTCCCGGTTATTGCTGGGCCTACTGCAAGTCAGGGATCTGTAACGACAAACTCAATTGCAAGCTTAAACACATATGTGTCCACTGTAGTCAACCCCACGCAACTACCTCCTGTACCGACCCTCAAAAGCGATCTAATACATCAGCCACAGCTACTAAGAAACAAGATGCCAACACCCATAAAACCAAATAAACTTGAGAGATTTCTGTTAGGTTACGACTCAAAATTGCGGCATTCTTTAGCTGTAGGCTTTAAAAGTGGTTTTTCTATCAGTTCAACTTTTCCCTCTACTGTAAGTACAAATAATTATCCTCCGAACCACCGTAGCGCAGTGGATAACAAAACAGTAGTCTTTGAGAAGATTAACAAAGAACTTAAAACAGGGCGTATCAATGGTCCTTTCGATACCCCTCCTTTACAAAACTTTCTTTGCTCTCCGCTAGGTTTAGTTCCTAAAAAAGGGTCAGGGCAATATCGTCTGATTCATGATTTGTCCTATCCAAAGGGTAATTCGGTCAATTCGTTTATTCCACCTGAGTTTACTGCTGTTCAATATCAAAATATCGAGACGATTATTGACCTAGTGCAGTCTTTTGGGCCTCGTTGCTTGATGGCAAAGTGTGATATTCAAGATGCATTTTTTCTTCTTCCCATATGTTTAAAGGACCGTCATTTATTGGGTTTCCATTGGGAAAACAAATTTTATTATTGGTGTGTCTTGCCCATGGGCGCTTCTTCGTCGTGTCAATTATTTGAAGCCTTTTCGTCCTCGCTACAATGGATTATGACCGAAAAATTTGAAGTACAAGGGATATCCCATTTGCTAGATGATTTTTTCTTTGTGGGAAAGTCGTTGTCAAATGAATGTTTTTCAGCATTGAACACCTTTCTAGGCTTAGCTAAGTGTTTAGGTATACCTATCAAATCAGAGAAAACCGTTAATCCAACAACTTGTATTACTATCTATGGAATCGAAATAGATTCCGTTGCTATGGTGGCTAGATTACCACAGGATAAGATAGACAAAATTATACACCTACTGAGATTATATAAGAATAAAAGAAGTATAATTCTGCGAGACTTGCAATCCCTGCTTGGGCTGTTAAACTTTGCTTGCAGCGTTATTGTACCAGGCCGAGCTTTCTTGCGCAGGCTGTTTGACTTGGTAATCGGTCATACTTGTCCACACTTCAGGATATCTCTGAACGCAGATGCCCGATCTGATATTAAATTATGGCATGAATTTATAGTACATTACAATGGAAAATCATGTTTCCTTTTTCGGGATTGGGTATCTTCAGATGTGATAAAATTATATTCTGATGCAGCTGGTACTTATGGTGGTTTTGCTGCGGTTTTTGGGTGTAAATGGTTTTCAGGTGGGTGGCCAGACGACATGAAGGACTTGCATATAACTGTTAAAGAACTTTTCCCAATTGTTGTGGCCATTGATTTATGGGGTTCTTTCTTAAAAAATCATAAAATTCTATTCTTGACTGATAATGCGGCTGTAGCCGATATTATCAATAAGACCTCATCAAAAGACAAAAATATTATGAAACTAGTGCGTAGATTAGTTTTATCCGCTCTAAAATTTAACATACATTTTAGATCCAAGCATATTCCTGGAAAAACAAACATAGTTTGTGACTTATTGTCACGTTTTTCTTTTCAGGAGGCACATCGCATAGCTCCTTGGCTCGACCAAAAACCAGTATCCATACCGTCTCATCTCTTGACTCTATAACGGGAACCCTCGTAAATGCTTCGCTTGCCGCCGCCTCACGTTCTTCATATAATAGAATGTTACAGCGTTACGAATTATTTGTGCATGAATACTTTAAATGTAACCCATTTCCATCTACCCAAATTATGATTTCACGATTTATATCATTTTTGTTCTTAGAAAACTACCAACCATCTACTATTGCTTCATATGTGTCGGCTATAAGCTTTATGCATAAGATCAATGATATGCCAGATCCTAGAGATTCCTTTTTGATAAAAAAGATTCTAAAAGGTTCCGAAAATCTGCGCAAGACTCCCGATAGTAGGCTTCCAATAACACGCGATATTCTTTCAAAATTAATAAGTTCGCTTCCAGCTGTGTTCCGTTGTCAATTTAAAAGGATTTTGTTAAAGGCCATGATGACCTTGGCTTATTATTGCTTTCTTCGTATTGGTGAAATTGCAGTAAAGAATTCAAGACAAAGTGGTAATGTTATTCAATACAAAGATATTCAATTTGAAAAATTACCGAACAACTCATACCTTATGAAAGTTGTGTTGCATAATTATAAACACTCTGATTCCAAGCCTAAAACATTATGCATATCTTTGTTAGAAGGAAATCCGTTATGTCCGGTGTCCGCAATTTCAGAATACTTAACAACCTTTAAACATCAGGGTGGCCCTTTATTTTTATTTCAAGACGGTAAGCCAATTACACAATTTTATTTTAATCAGTCACTTAAACTTTTATTACAAGCTTCAGGTTTTGATGTTAACTATTATAAGGGTCACAGTTTTCGGATCGGAGCGGCTACATCAGCAGCAACAAGGGGGGTACCGAATTCTGTAATTCAACGTTTGGGTAGATGGAAATCGGATGCTTTTCAACATTATATTCGTCTGAACAATTTTTGAGTACACCAGGGTTATTTTTGTCATACGGGGGTCAACATGGCTTGCCCTGTATAAATGCATTTTATCTATTTGTTTGGGGTCAACATGGCTTGCCCAATATCAACTGTGAACGTTTAAATAAACCCAATCAAACATGTCAAATACAAGTACTAGAGGGTCAACATGGCTTGCCTCAAACTCTTATATTAATTATATTATCTATCATTTTTCTAGTAATATTGGTACTTGAGGGTCAACATGGCTTGCCTCAAGAAAGATTTTAACTTTGTATATAGTTTCAGACTTTATTACTCGGACTTGAGGGTCAACATGGCTTGCCTCAAGAATGATTTTTTTTATTTTTTTTTATTTATTTATTTTTTTTTTTTTTTTTTTTTTAAATCTGTGAAAACCATGTACATACTTTTAGCATTTATTTACTTGGATTTGAGGGTCAACATGGCTTGCCTCAAGACTAGTTTGTACAATGGTGTTTATTTCTTTTTATTTTTTTTTTTATATAGATATCCTTTCCATATCTGTTTTAGTGTCCTTTTAATGTTTTTATTTTATTCTTATTTTTTGTTTTTTGCTTTTTAATTTAATTATTATTATTTTTTACATGTATACATATATTCTCTTCTTTCTTTTTTGTGTGCACAGGTGCCCTCGGGTGGGGGATCCCTGCTAGGGATTGGTGGCTGCTTTCATCCCACCTTTGCATTTTGTTGTCGTTTATTCAAAGTTCAATTATGATTGTTATGTAATGTTATGTAACTAAATTTTGTCCTTAATGAATAAATGACATTCACTTCATTTGTTATTTTGTTATCTGCAAACAGAGCTCGGGCACCTTGGCATTGCATTCTAGAATTTTATGAAACTTAGCTGACAAAAATAGATTTATGATAGATAAAAGAATTTTTGTCTGAAAGTGATAAACAACTGTTTTAATTTACAGAAATTTGATTCTTCTATTTTCTGTAGATAAGGTTCACCTTAGGGTCAAGTAAATTTCCACTGTCTCTCGCTCCCTTGTATTATACAACATTTGACCTATTTGTTAGCTATCAAGGTTATCTACACGAACATATGCACGGCCGCTTTCAAGCCTGAAAGTTTGAAATTTTATTTTGTTTTCTGGAAAAGTTTAAATACCCACCCACTTCCATCCCTTTAATTACAAATGTATACATTTTATTTTTTTTTATTATTATTTATTATTATTATTTTTTTTATTATTTTTTTTATTTTATTTATTTTTTTTTTCTCTTCCTACCATTATTTTTTTTTTTGCTTTTTGTGTATTACAAATGTAATGCTTTTGTATAAATAAGCATGTATTGGTGTTCTTATTTTCATATATGGTGGCTGCTTTCATCCCACCTTTGCATTTTGTTGTCGTTTATTCAAAGTTCAATTATGATTGTTATGTAATGTTATGTAACTAAATTTTGTCCTTAATGAATAAATGACATTCACTTCATTTGTTATTTTGTTATCTGCAAACAGAGCTCGGGCACCTTGGCATTGCATTCTAGAATTTTATGAAACTTAGCTGACAAAAAGGAAAATGAGTCAATTTCCTATTCAAAATCGAAAAGGAAAATAAAAATGGGCCATTTTCCTATTCAAAATTGAAAAGGAAAATGAAAAACGAAAAGGAAAATGAATAACGAAAAGGAAAATGAGTCAATTCCCTATTCAAAATCGAAAAGGAAAATGAAAATGGGTCATTTTCCTATTCAAAATCTAAAAAAAAAAATCATAAAAAAAAATTTTGAAAAAAAAAAATTTGAAAAGGAAAATGAATAACGTAAAGGAAATGGCCATTTTCCTATTCAAAATCGAAAAGGAAAATGAAAAACGAAAAGGAAATGGGTCATTTTCCTATTCAAAATCTAAAAAAAAAATCGAAAAAAAAAATTTTGAAAATTTTTTTTTGAAAAACGAAAAACGAAAAGGAAAATCACTTGTGTTAGGTATTTGAAGGTCACTATGGTTCTGACTTAGTACAGGAGGTTTATTAAATGCGACAATTCACACTTTTAAACAAAGTGGTCTTTTATTGAAATATGAAACGAAAATTGTAACATAAAACAAACCCAAAACAATAACATGTAAACTGAAAATCTATATAACAAGCGACCTCATGTCCAATTTATTCCCAAATTAAATAATATCGAAAGAACCGAACAGTACCAACAACGTAACGATGACACAGGATTATATTGAATAAGGAAATTCAAATGGAAAATATTGATCTACAAAACAAGTGTTGCTGCCAGTGTTTTGTAAAAAAAAATGGACGTACAAAAATATCAAATCAAAAGTCAAGATAATCTGTCTTTAAAACATGAATAAAGCTTTGTCTGATGATATAAATAGGGGGAAGGTTCGGTTAAAAAAAGTTTAAACCCACCACATTTATATGTGACATGGGTCAGTCGGTCCTAAGAGATAGGGAAACTCCGTTCTGAAGCGGGGTCATTGCCATCTCCATAAAGACGACGCCCGCATTCTATCGAAAGGGAATCGGGTAAATATTCTCGACCCGTGATTGCCCTAAGCCAGGAATTTTTGACAAAGCTATTATTTAAACTTGTTTTTTGTATGTTTTCTGTTTCTTGTTTAAGAAGGGGCTCTATATGACTATTTCAGGTCTAGATTTGAATAATATGCATTTCACTTAGACCATGGGCCAATTGCAGAACGCCGAGTAGCGCCTACTGGCCTTGTTGAAGGCTGCTGGCTGTTGTCCATTGTGGTTTTTCTAAATTACCGCTTGTTATGTGAGCTTTGTCGCGTACACTTATACCACATCTCATTATTTTCTATTAGTTACACCTTTTTGGTACAGTCTAAAAGAACTAAAAGTTATTTTAAGCAAAACACTTCTAATGAGGTCCGAAAGCTTTGACATTGGGTTGTAAAGACCAATATAATGAAAGAATGCTACATGTTTACCTCCAGCTTTATGCTTAAAGTACACCGTCATGTGACTCCAATTAGTTTGCGTCATCAGTGACGCAGCATATACCAAACAAAAGACAGTCAACACGAGCACCCATCTGATTAAATATTAAGACCAAATTCAAGGTCATGGGTATGTTTTGTTAAATTTGATTTACAACGTATCAATTTCAAACGTTTCGATGATGGTCCATGGCAAACACTTGTAATTGCTTAAAATTTTATAAAAAAAACACATACTTAATTGTAACACATTCAGTTTGTAAAGATGACTTCACGAACAAAAAATATATAAATTTTAACATGTTACGATTCCAGTTCCATTGGTTTTGCAATCTCATTTGCTACGGGGCATTAGAATATCGAAAGTTCAAAGGGTCTAAAACAATATCAGTAAACAGTAAAAGAAAAGATAAATAAAAATCAAAACGCAAATGATAAAAGTGCTCACAAACCTAACATCGGGTCAGACCGATTTCCCCCAATAGCGTCTGAGATGTGTGGCCCAGTTGGTTGATTAAGGCAGTCCTTGTCATAATGAATGCACATTTAAGAACTTTTCTGCAGGTATCAATAAAAAATCAAAACAAAAATCGTAGTATACTCATTTGCAGTGGCAGTCAAAACTCTGTACCCTGAAGGGCCTTGCGTACCTATTTCCCCCATCACTTCATCATCACCTCGTATTTATTTAATCAACCTTTTCATGTTAAATTGTAATCCTTATTGTTTTTCAATGTGTTGAATGAATAGAATTAACACTTACCTTCTGAAACCAGTTATGTTGCAGCCAAACAAATTGTTGTTTATTTTTTTTTTCATCTGACTCTTACAAAATACAACTTAACGTGAATAACCAACGGGCTTTTGACGCTCGTCGTAAATTCACCTGCAATGTATGGAAGGTGCGCTGCGTAAAAACGATTGAGAAGTACACCCGCTATAATTGATTAGTGCTTTTATGGTGGCTTGTGGGTAAATCAGACGAAAAAGACACCCGAAATTGGGAATTTACATCTAAAATGCCAGAAATATGCCTAATAGTAATGTTTTTTAACTGGAAACTATTATTAAGGCATTTATGTTACTAATGACTTAAAATTGACTTTAATTTAGTTCTTAAAAATACAAATTAAATACTTTTATACATAAATATTCCGAAAATCACGTATATAAAACATCATTAGTATCTAAAACATTATTTTTTATCCTAAAGATAAGCTACCTAAATAACAATATATTGAAGGGTAGAGAGTCGTTTTATTGTGCCCTTTAATGATAAAACACGACATCGGTGCAAAAGTTGTGAAGTACATATGCGAAAGTTTTTTAGTACATCCGCACAAGTTGAATTGTACATCTTTTAACGATTGGCGAAAGTTGAGATGTGCAAATGCGACAGTTGAGATGTACAAATGCGACAGTTGAAATGTACAATTGCTTTAGTTGAGAAGTACAACGAAGAGTTGAAAGTACCAAAAGGTAGATATTATTTTTTGCTTTACCTCGTTACGATTTAAGTCACATTGGTGGATTTTCAATTTCTCACGGTTCAGTTTTGTAAGCGTGTTTTGTTTTCTGTTATCTGATTATGTTTGCTAGATTCGTCTTTGATCTTTAGCTTTTTCATGTTTGGACCATATGGTTTGATCATTGATCAAATAAAAGGGAGTCGACGGTAAAGTTGTTAACGTGTCGGGCTACTAACACTGAGTATCGTGGTTCCATCCTCGTCTGAGGTGAAAATTTCATGAACCAATTTTCCGGCTCTCTTCTCAACACCGTCTGTGAGAGTGGTTTCGAGGAACGATGCCCAGTCCTTCGAAATGGGCAAAAAGATGTCCTTTTTTAATATGGTGAGAGGAATATCTTATGCTCGCTTTATAAGTTCTTTAAAACTTTAAAGTCCTCTCTTGTTTGTTCGTGCTTGTTTTGTTATGTAATGACCGATTATGCCTTCGCTCTTCTTGACTTTTGGCTCCGGACTGCCCGATCGGTTTCTCTTGTCTTCTTGTGTCTTCTTGTATAGTTCGATAAGAGGAGGCTCAATTGTGCCACTACAACGTTCACGCTCGCAAACTGCAAGACAATTTTTTAGCGATATATACGGTTTTCAAGTTACATGTATTTGTAAAATATAGAGATTTTTATGGTCCCAAAAATGCGAAAATTGTCATTTTATGCCACCCGCGACGCCATGTCGGGGGCACTAGGTTTTACTTATGCTCGTACGTCCGTACGTATATGTATAATTCCGCAAAGCGTTTTAAAGAAGCCGTAAATGGAAATGAGTTTGTACTTGATATGAAGGTTCAGTATGACAAACAATGCATCCTAAGCCATAAGCGACTCTCAGATCTGTAGGACTTTCAACTTTTTATTTGGGGCCAACGGGGGCATCCTCGTCCCATGGACACATTCTTTCTTTATCTTATTTTTAATCTAAATTCGTTGTCATTTTCAACAAAATTTGGAATTCATATATTTTAAGATGGAGCGTGACATTGGTCATATGACCACGAAAAGCAATAAGTGCAACAATATGTGCAAATGTCATTAAATATGAATAAAATTTAGGCTAAACAGTTTTTTTTTTTTTAATTAAAAGTATAGGAATACTTTGGAATTATTATCATACTCTTCAATCAAACGTATATTCATGTAAATACATTTTTTTTCAAGGGAAATAATTTATACGAAAACTGGCAAAAATTTCAAAGAATTATAATGTTGGCAAAATTTTAAGCACAGAACATGTTGAAAAAAGGTCATATTGATAGAATTTTTCTTGAGAACATATTTTATGCAAATATTTTGACCGTTCTTGTATAAATTAGGCACACTTTGAACCCTGATACTGGGAAAACAAGGTAAGTGACCTTGTTACGCCTGACACGCGTTTCCTTTATTCATAACTTATCAGAGGCGCTCTCGCAAAATATCTGTTTTCAATCGCGTTGTATGCAAAGTTCTCGCAGCGCTCTGTATTGTCGGGACGGGAAATATTGAGTATGGATATGACCCTTTTAAAGAATACATCCTTAAGTAAATTTCTTGTTTAAGGTGATTGCCGATTTTTATTTAAATTTAGTATGTTTCGTGTGTAAACAAAGTACACTGTTGCACTGATAAACTTTAGCTTATGTACTATTCAACATGTGCTTGTGTACTATTCAACTAGCGCACTCTCAAAAAAGTTGTACTTCACAACTATAACATGAAATATTTTACTTGCTTTGAAAGCTAGATCTGAAGCATTGCTTTATACCTTTATTTCATCTATTTTATCATATATTTATTGAGGAAATTGTTTAAAGTATACAATATATACATGTTTTATTTTGTTTGTTAGCCCGTTTTCATGCAGCAGCTACTTTATTTCAAAAAATGAACAAAACGTTCGACTTTTTTATTCTTACTTGACGGTCATTGATTTTAGTTAAAAACGAATGTCATTTCATAGGACAATGTAATGTATAGTAAAGAAAGTGCCAATTAAATTCAAAGGAATGACTGCTTACAAGTCTTTTTTTATGGAAAAAGCAAAAAAAAATGGGCAGACGGTTTTCTAGGTTGCACAAGTCAACTATGACGTATGTACTTCTCAATCGTTTTTACACAGCGCACCTTCCATACATTGACCTTACTAGAGCTGAATTTGTGCGAGACGTGACGCTGTGTCACGGATATCATGATGTACTTAGTGTGCTAGAGCCAATTAAGGATATTTGAAATAAAACGAGTTGTAGATATGAAACTATTATTGATTTTGACATATTCACAGCATTAGGTTCATTTGGATAACACACAGATATACAGTATAGCAACTTTTAGATACTACATGTAATACGACCAAAAGATAAACTCTGTTCTCAAGTCTTTTCTTGATCGCGATTATTTGGCAAGTTATTTGAAAAGCATATAATATAATTAAACTAACAAGAAAAACTGAGGTCTAGATTGGATAATTTTATGTTTAAAAGATAGGAAATCCTGGGTACTCCACCGAGTGGTAAAAACTCTAAGTCAGCCTACTTAACATGAGGCAGAGATACCAATGGGGTATCCGAATGTCAAAAGTCCGAAATGGCAGATCCAAAACCAGTAAACACCAACAAGAACGGGACAAAAACAGACAACATGTAAAACATGGAAACACAAAATAACTGAATAACCCATCCCAACAAATGGAACCCCTACTACCTTAGTCTGCAATCAAAATATGAAAAGCCTATGAATAGTAATAGCTGAGAAATCTGTTACGAAATTTTTACCAATTTTGACCCTTAAAAATTCTAAGTCGGTTCTTTTCACATGACGAAGGTAAGCGACAGACTCGGAAACGCATCCCACCATGTGGGACCCCTACCTGAAGCTACATATTAAATATCAAAAGCCTACGATTAATAGTTTTTGAGGGATCTGTTACGAAAAAAGTGTGACGGACGGACGTATGGACAGACACTGGCATTTCTATGTCCCCGCTCTGTGTTGCGGCGGGGGACAGTAAACGTCTTAACACTGGCATTGTTATTTACTGTGCTTTCTCTTAATAAAGCAGTCAAAGAGTGTCATGCTTTCATTAATTTTCGAGGGTTGGCGGACTTGGAGGATAAGTCTCAATGGTCTAAAGAAAAGACAAAACAGTGGAGAAATTACGAATGTTATGAAGATCGCAATGGTCATGATTCATGTATACAAGTTGTACATGCATTTCAAAGGAAATGGTGGGTTAAACCAGGTTTTAAGGAACACCAATATGCAAATATTTTGACCGTTCTTGTATAAATAAGGCACACTTTGAACCCTGATACTGGGAAAACAAGGTAAGGGACCTTGTTACGCCTTACACGCGTTTCCTTTATTCATAACTTATCAGAGGCGCTCTCGCAAAATATCTGTTTTCAATCGCGTTGTATGCAAAGTTCTCGCAGCGCTCTGTATTGTCGGGACGGGAAATATTGAGTATGGATATGACCCTTTTAAAGAATACATCCTTAAGTAAATTTCTTGTTTAAGGTGATTGCCGATTTTTATTTAAATTTAGTATGTTTCGTGTTCAAATGTGTGTAAACAAAGTACACTGTTGCACTGATAAACTTTAGCTTATGTACTATTCAACATGTGCTTGTGTACTATTCAACTAGCGCACTCTCAAAAAAGTTGTACTTCACAACTATAACATGAAACATTTTACTTGCTTTGAAAGCTAGATTTGTAGCATTGCTTTATACCTTTATTTCATCTATTTTATTATATGTTTATTGAGGAAATTGTTTAAAGTATACAATATATACATGTTTTATTTTGTTTGTTAGCCCATTTTCATGCAGCAGCTACTTTATTTCAAAAAATGAACAAAACGTTCGACTTTTTTATTCTTACTTGACGGTCATTGATTTTAGTTAAAAACGAATGTCATTTCATAGGACAATGTAATGTATAGTAAAGAAAGTGCCAATTAAATTCAAAGGAATGACTGCTTACAAGTCTTTTTTTATGGAAAAAGCCAAAAAATATGCAGACGGTTTTCTAGGTTGCACAAGTCAACTATGACGTATGTACTTCTCAATCGTTTTTACACAGCACACCTTCCATACACTGACCTTACTAGAGCTGAATTTGTGCGAGACGTGACGCTGTGTCACGGATATCATGATGTACTCAGTGTGCTAGAGACAATTAAGGATATTTGAAATAAAACGAGTTGTAGATATGAAACTATTATTGATTTTGACATATTCACAGCATTAGGTTCATTTGGATAACACACAGATATACAGTATAGCAACTTTTAGATACTACATGTAATACGACCAAAAGATAAACTCTGTTCTCAAGTCTTTTCTTGATCGCGATTATTTGGCAAGTTATTTGAAAAGCATATAATATAATTAAACTAACAAGAAAAACTGAGGTCTAGATTGGATAATTTATGTTTAAAAGATAGGAAATCCTGGGTCCTCCACCGAGTGGTAAAAACTCTAAGTCAGCCTACTTAACATGAGGCAGAGGTACCAATGGGGTATCCGAATGTCAAAAGTCCGAAATGGCAGATCCAAAACCAGTAAACACCAACAAGAACGGGACAAAAACAGACAACATGTAAAACATGGAAACACAAAATAACTGAATAACCCATCCCAACAAATGGAACCCCTACTACCTTAGTCTGCAATCAAAATATGAAAAGCCTATGAATAGTAATAGCTGAGAAATCTGTTACGAAATTTTTACCAATTTTGACCCTTAAAAATTCTAAGTCGGTTCTTTTCACATGACGTAGGTAAGCGACAGACCCGGAAACGCATCCCACCATGTGGGACCCCTACCTGAAGCTACATATCAAATATCAAAAGCCTACGATTAATAGTTTTTGAGGGATCTGTTACGAAAAAAGTGTGACGGACGGACGTATGGACAGACACTGGCATTTCTATGTCCCCGCTCTGTGTTGCGGCGAGGGACACTAAACGTCTTAACACTGGCATTGTTATTTACTGCGCTTTCTCTTAATAAAGCAGTCAAAGAGTGTCATGCTTTCATTAATTTTCGAGGGTTGGCGGACTTGGAGGATAAGTCTCAATGGTCTAAAGAAAAGACAAAACAGTGGAGAAATTACGAATGTTATGAAGATCGCAATGCTCATGATTCATGTATACAAGTTGTACATGCATTTCAAAGGAAATGGTGGGTTAAACCAGGTTTTAAGGAAAACCAAACCACCCTCTACCATTGCAATTGGATAGTGGAGGAAATTGCATGGGATTAATTTGAACAAATACAACATTTTCGGGTTGAGATTCTTTATTCCAGTAGAACATCATTATTTATATCCAACATATGGAGCTGAGTAAAATTTCATCAAACATCAATACAGCTGTGCACCAAATGCAAAACATTATACGAATATGATGTACCACATTGGTAATTCTTCAAATCAAATTAACACAACCAAAAACAATGAATTTCCCTATCCATAATAAAGATCTGAATGCAAAACTTAAATCATCAATGCATCATAGCAAACATAAACACAAAATTGTGAACAAAGCCTCAAAATGCATATGAACGTATTCTCGAAGATAAACAACAGCGATGAAATTAAAGTTCAATCACGTGACCAGGAGATCAGCAAAGAACTACAGTAATGGAATAGAATTGTCATTCTGCTATGAAAGGAAAAAATACAAATGTATATAGTGTAAAAACACAGAGGAAGGGTAATCGTTGCTAAACATCCACTAAACCAACTCACAATGTGAATACTTAGTAAAACGAAAAAAATATATTTTTTTTGGTCTTATTATAAAAGATCCAAAATAAAATCAAGCACGACTCTTCGTGGTTTAAAGTACAAAATGTATATCTACTACTGCCTCTGCTCAATAGGAGGAAACGATCAACCATTTATTTGAGATAAATTCAGCGTCTAGAGTGAGAAATGCATGGGAAGTGAAAGAATGTTTAATGGTCTGATGTCTTCTGTCATTGATCATTTCTGAGAACAGTAAGAATGAAAAAAAACATGGCTCATTCAGGATTAGAAAATAATTAATAAGGTGTAAATAAATGTAGTCTACTTATTAATTGTTGAATAAACTCTCATCAGTAGCAGTTACATAAAAAAAGTGAATGAGAAAACGGGAATCAAACGTTCAAATAGATGGCCTTTTCGATGGTGGATATGGAATCAGCCTTCGTCAATTACATTTAAATGAAAATGATTTAAAAGTAAAAAAAACACGGGCTTGAC
Organism: Arcuatula senhousia; assembly: GCA_963971305.1. Lineage (NCBI taxonomy): Eukaryota > Metazoa > Mollusca > Bivalvia > Mytilida > Mytilidae > Arcuatula > Arcuatula senhousia. The sequence goes on along the minus strand of OZ020315.1, from coordinate 46,580,882 downwards.
AGGAATAAAACAAGAACACGTAGATAGCTTTTTACAATGGTGGATATGAAACAAACTCTCGTTGATTGGAATCGAATTAAAATAACCAATAAGTGAACAACCAACAGTATCAAACAATATGAAATAGATTAGTGCACCCAAATGCAAACAAGAACAATTATTACATTCATACCAGCACATGATGTCTTCTAAGATAACAATCGAGGAATAAAAAAAACTTTGTGTTAGCAACTTTTGTCTAAGACTTTACGCTTTATGGTCGGTCCCAAAAACATCGCTGGTATTGGATATTCAATAGCATGAGTATGCATCGTAGTGTAATCAATAAGCTGGAGCGAATGGAATATTGTTAAACAAGAAGGAACTGTTACCGATTGGAAAGTTTAAGTCATCACGTTTGAACGAATAACCGGTAGTACCATAAGTTCCTTTATATTTCTCAATTGGAACGACAAATGTCATAGTTCAAAGTTGAGTTTAAAGTTGACATTTCTGACTTCCAAGTTGTCATTTCTTACTCATGTTGACATTTCTTATTCCAAAGTTGACATTTCTTATTCCGAAGTTGACATTTCTCACTTTCAACTTAACATTTCTCTCTTCCGAGTTGGAATTGTGAAATGCCAAGATGGAACTAAAAAATGTCAACTTGGAAGTGAGAATGACAACAAAGTTCCAGACATTAAATTTTGCTACGCCTGACGCGCGTTTCGTCTATTCAAGATTCATCAGAGGCGCTCTACCAAAAATATTGAACACCCAAAAACTATATAATTTTAAAGAGCATAGAACAATGAAACCAAAAATACCGAAATGATGAACCAAATTATAATTAAGATGGTCAACCTATGTCTGGGGTAGGGAGAACCATAGAGTTTAGACAACTTCAAAATTAAAACGGATAATTAAAAGCTTTGAGGTGTTCTTCAATACATAAGTGTTGGTGCCGGAGCGGGTTAACCTCGGGGAATTTAAACTCCACCAGCAGCGCTAACATTCACGGGTGTTTCAAATTCAAATGACAACATAGTTCCAGGCATTAAATTTTGCTATGCCTGAAGTTATGAGAAAATGTTAACTTGGAAGTCAGAAATGTCAACTTAAACTGGGAAAATTGAAGCAACAATCGAGAACTTTTGGCACTACCGATCTTTCGTACGTTTATCAATCAAACTTTCAGTTAGAGACACAAAACTTAATCAGCAAAAAAGCTGAGCAGCATATTTTTGGACCTGGCAAAATTACATCATGCAGGCTTCATAAAACAAATTTTCAATTTACCAATTATCAATCTTTTACACATAACACGAGATGTTTCATAATTTTTTACAAGAAGAAAATTTATTGAATTTTTTTTTATTATCATTTCATGTTAATCTTAATGGTAAGTGGTTGCTTTGATTAGTTATTGGCTGAGCGTTGTACTGAGATGATCACCTCAATATCCCTTTCATGTTTTCACAACCTTGGTTTGTTTTTGTTACTACCGGTCTAAATCTATTTGGAAGAGGGAGGTTGTGCGCGCCATAAAACCTGGTTAAACTCACCATTCTTTTGAAATGCCTGTACCAAGTGAGGACCATTGCAATCTTCAAGATTTTTCCGGTATGTGTTCCTTGACATTGAGATTAATCCTCCAAGTTCGGTAATTTTGTTATTACCTTTTTTACATCATACGCTATTCCGGAGCACATAAAATCACCCTCGTTACGACTAGATTTCGCGTTGATTATTTATATTCAGTTGTTTTTGTGCTTCTGTGTTTTTCATGTTGTTTGTTTTATTGTACCGTTCTAGTTGGTGTTTACTGGTTATGTCTTTGTCCTTTCGGACTTTTGACATTCGGATACCTCGGCTTCTTTGTATAGAAAATTATGAGATGTGGAATAAGTGTACGCGACACAGCTCACATAACAAGCGGTAAGTTTGTTTGAAAAACCACAATGTACTATCGCCATATAGTTCTTCCACTGTAAAAAAGGGCTTAGTTTTGCTGAGTAATGATAAAATTACTTACATCATCTGGAGCCATAATTTAATGGGATATTCCAAACTTTAAAAACCGCAGGCTTTTTATACTGTACTTGACACGTTTTCAAATCGTGGTTTGAAAGACAGGTGAATATGACTTTCGTCTTTTTGATTTAAATTATAAAAATTATCTTAAAAAGAAAATAATGATAAATGCTCTGAGTTAATTAGGTGGCAATGAACATTATCTTCCAATTATTCTGAAATTCAAAACCATTTAAATGAGCGTATTAACTGTGGAATAACTAATGTAAACTGCAATGATACGTAATTTTAACTTGAAAAGTAGTTATGTTAATAAATTCAAATTTACGTTTTAAGCAGATATTGAAGTCTGTTTTTGATTTTGTTTCTTACATTTAATGATGGATATTTTAGCATGTTATTGATATTGATGAGTGTGTTCATATAACACATAAAGGATAGGGCAAACATCTTAGTCTAAAATAAAAACTTCAGCGTTTTTCCCATAACCACCCGCTAAGATCATTTGCAAACGTAGACGTTACATGTAATACTTTAATTAAATTATGCACTTATATACTCAAATTAAAAAGCTTACATGTAATTGCATATAAAAATATAAGTTTGACCATTACATTTTGAATCGTCAAGTTGAACGCTACATGTTTCTTGTCAATTTATTTTCAACCCAACTTAATTCCTTTTCGTTTTTTTAATGCCTTTCATGTGTTATCTGTTGTGAAGCAATGAAGTTATAGTGCGGTCAGACGGACTTCCCACGGCAACAGTAGAGATGTCCGACGTGAGTTCCGCCGGTATTTTGAGAATTTACTAGGGCTTAACGCATGGAATTCCCAGAATTCAAGACGTATCTTACTGAGTACGCTTAGAATATAGGCTTAGGCATTTGCTTATGGTTTACATGTACTCCAACGTTAGCCTAGTCCTTTTAACAAGGCTGATTTTTATGTTTCGTCTGAGTCTGCAAATTATTTAGGATGCCAACAATGTTCATTCAGTTGGCGCGAAGGAGTAGTGAATAAGGCATGAGGCTGATGACAAAGATCGCCAATTATCCCGACCTGCGAATTTCATATAATTGTACCATTAGGCGAATAACCAAAATATATAACAGTTTTTTTTATCGTTTCTCGTGATATAAATCTAATTTACCTATAAAATTGGGCTCCTATTTTTTTTCATAATGACAGTCTTGCAAAGGTTGCGACATGTATAGAGATTACAAAGATAAAAATCTTAAAAAAAATACTTGGATAGGTCAAATGATAACAATTGGCAAATCATTTGTTCCTTCATAATGCCAGATTGACATCGGTCATAAGCCATTTTGAATGTTAAAGACAGATATTACATAAAACGCAGCCCCGATGGATCGCCTTTCTCATTTATAAATACCAGTATATATAATAACTGTATACTAAAGAAAAGTTTGTAATATATTCTATTGATGCTCAGTAGGCATCAAAAGTACAACAAAGTTCTAGAATAAATTTTGCTAAGCCATAAGCTATGTTGCTTCATATCAAGACTCATCAGAGACGCTCTACCGCAATGATTGAAAATGCCCAATACTAGTTGAACATAAGAAACATCGGTTATTTAGACCAAGACATGCCGAAGTGGAAGGAAAACAATGTTTAAGATCAACTTATGTCCATGATGTCTGAGATTTAAAAAAATACATTGCCAAGGATAATTTTATAACTTTAAAGAAAGTTAAGACAATAATCGTCAAAATCAATAATTCTTGAATGTATAGTTATGTGATGAGTCTAGAAGATAAATCAATCAAAACATCAGTTGGTTTTGAATCTACCCTGTGGATTTCATCCAACTTCGGATTTAATTGGCATGGATTGATTGTTTTAGGTTTGTAATAAATAAATGTCAAATATTCTGAAATAATTGCTAGCTTATAGGGCAATTATCAAATTGCAGTCAGCGAATCCTTAGTTATCTAATTTTGTAGCAAGGCAATTAAGTTAAACTTTATAGTTTATATCAGTTTTGAGTTTTCTGGCTAAATGGCTTGGTATGACTGATTTAAAGTACCAAATGGTTTTCTTACAACAGATAAGCATCGGCGACATATAAAGTTCTTGCAATAGTCTACAAATTGATGAAATCAAAAAGATGGTAGGTTCCAAATATGCGAAAAATTTACAAAAAGTAGCATTATATTTTTGTACACATGAATATCTTGTAAGTTTCGTCCTAAGCTTTGAATAAAATTACGTGTATTAATGTAAATGTGGTACAAATTCGATATAGAATATTAATAAATTACATGTTTTCTTATCTTTTATTTACATTTAAATAAATAGTATTGGTTAATAGTTATGTAGTAAGTAATATTCCTTCTGATAAAAGAACGTATACTAATGTAAACAGTTATTTCACAGGCGTTCGGGTTCAGGATTTTTTTAAATTATAATAACGTGTATATAAAAATTTTCATACTCGTCTATATACTATTTCTGGAAATAGTATATAGACGAGTATGAAAATTTTTAAAAACACGTTCTTAATAAAAAAAATCCTGAACCCAAACGCCTGTGAGTTATTTGCATTAGTAATTGGTTTCGTTTTAACCCCATTTTGGTATTTTTGGTTTTACTGTTCTATGATCTTCATAATCAAATAGTGTTTGGCATTTTCAATATTTTTGGTGGAGCGCCTCTGGTGAGTCTTGAATGGACGAAACGCGCGTCAGGCGTAGCAAAATTTATTGTCTGGATATTTGTTATGTTTATTCATTTACCCTGGTTTGGTTTTTAAAGGCATATTGTCTACGAAAAATTGTTTTTTGTAAACATCAGACTATTTGTTTTGTTTATTTAGAAAGATACAAACGTTCAAAATACGACTAGGGTACCTTATTACATTAGAAATTGAAAAATATATAATATTTGTAAAGCTTTACAAAAATTCATATTCATGAGATGTAGATGAGCTGTAAGCATCTTTGATTGAAAACTTCCCTAGTTGTTGTACGTGGTGCATAATCTGTTTCTCGAAGATTTAGCTCAGAAGAAAATTATAACGACAACCGAATATTAGAACTACTTAATAAATAAAACCGACAATTATTGCATGCATTAAGTTTTGAATGTGATTGAAAAGGTAAACACGAAACAATTTTGGTATTTTTTCAACATATCAATGTATTCGGAGACAAAACCCGAGATTCCTTAAACTACTCAGTTCACTGTCGACAAGCGGATTATCGTAACTGTAATTACGACGATCCCAATATGGCGACGGGAAACCCCCGTAAAATAAACAATCCCTTTTATTAATTTTATACACAACTACACACGACCATACTTGGCCATTAATACGGTCTTTTGGATAGCGATATACTGCTAATATGATTTGAATCTATATTCATCTGTTTGGGAGAAATCCACAACAGAAAAACGCACCAAGATCGTCGTAACGCCGATGCAAGATTATCGTAACTTCAAAATTTATTTTAAAATGATTATCGTAACTAAAATAAAATGAAAAAAATAAAATCGTTACATTCCAATTCCTACAGAAAAATACAAAAAAATATCAAACAAAATATTTATTACAACACTTGTTACTCTTAATCATTCATTGTTTTGACGTGGGGTGTCGGATTTAGAACTGATGTATTTGATTCTTTTACATCAATCGATAAATGTTTCTTAGCTAGTTGTCAGTAACTTCGAGTGTTCTCAAGAGATTTCCTCCTTGTCTTGTTGTTTTCGTACAGTATTTTGTCTTAGGTTCTCTCTTGTTGAATTGAACTTTTGTCGATTGAGTTTTACAGTGTGTTTTATATGTAGCTTTGTGCAAGCTTATCAATAGGGGGAAGGTTGGATTCAAAAAACTAGTTTAACCCCGCCACATTTTATATGTGCCTGTCCTAAGCCAGGAAACTTTGCCAAAGCCTTTGTTTGTCCTTGTCATTCTATGTTAACTGTTTTATGTCAAGAATTGAGTCTTTCGTTGATGATTTAGGGATTGGTTTTGATACTTTTGTATTGTATTATAAGTCTTGGGCCAATGCAAGATGGTAAGCAGTGACCTATGGTCATGTTGAAGACTGCTTGCTGTTTTCCGTTGTGATTTTTTTGAATTGCTGTTTGTTTATGTTTGTTGTGTCGCGTACACTTATTCCACATCTCAATATCGTATATTACAACTTTCACCCAAGCCATATCTTGAGATCCTATTAAAACTAGTTATTAAAGCTTCACTGGCGGGAGGGGGTGCAAATGGTTACTGCAATATGAATGTATTCAATAAAAATACGTTCTAATTCTAAAAATCTAACAATAAGACTTTATAGAAGTATTCAAATGAAAAAATATATAAATGCATGTATTTGCTTTTATATTCCTAAACCGACAGAATAACAAAAATATTCCTCTTTTAATGTTTTTTGGTACATCTACTTTAATTGATTATAGCTAAAACCGAAAAAGCCAATAACACATAGTCAATAAATTCATTTTATATTAAGCTTATGTTTAGTCGAAAGCAAATGGAAATCAGTCCATTTAGTGAGATATACCAAATGAGTACCTTTTGTGGCTGAATAGGCTTGTCCTCTTCGCGGGGTTGTCAGGACTATAATACGGTAATCCTGATCGCTGACCATAGTGGGCTAACGTGCATCAAGCGTGCCACGAATCATGCAAGTAAAAGATTCATTTGTGGACCACCGAGTAGCGCACTATATAGACTAAATTATCCGCCTTACCCACCCTCCCCTTTTTCTGTGGTCTTCAATATTTGCTGCTCCTTTGTCTCCCACCCCACATCTATATATTTCATCATCATTTTATGTTTATTTAATCATCCTTATCTTGTTCATTCTTATTCAATCTTTTAAGCGTTTCTATGAAATGAAATATAGTTATTTCTCACTCACTCATTAAGTTGAAATTGACCATTGAATGCTTGATGGATGCAGTTTTTGTCTCGCCTGCGAAGCAGAGCGGGATATAGGTGTAACTTTACCGGCGGCGTTGGTGTTAACTTTTTGGAAAAGTTTTATGAGCACCTCCATATCTCAAGAACTATAGGTCCTGGGTTGATGAAACTTGATATGCATATGCCCCAGTAGTAGCATAGCACCGTTGCATCCCTATCTTTTGACCTTGATTCTCCGGTTGAGTGACTTTGACAATTTTCAATACATATAATAGCAATGAAAAAGTTTTGCGAGCACCTGCATATCTCAAGAACTATAGGTCCTAGGTTGATGAAACTTGGTATGCATATGCCCTAGTAATATAATAGCTTAGCACAGTTACATCCCCATCTTTTGACTTTTACCTTGTTCATCTGGTTGAGTGATTTTGATTATTTTTATTGCATTTATTAGCAATGTTTAAGTTCTATAAACATCTTTTGATCTCAGAAACTGAAAATCCATGTAATTTTAAAATATAGTGGAAGAAAGAAAGAAGAATTGTTTCTGATGGTGCAGCAGGCGAGACATACTTTAGTGTTAACTCTTGTTTGTAATTTTCTTGCCCCTGACGTAAGAAAATCGCGAGGAAGCGAACAATGAAAAGTTTTGAATTCATGAAAATTGTTTCTCAATATCAATATTTATTTAATACGGTATTTTAAATTGAAAAACAAAGCAACAAGAAATCCGTGAGGCAATGATGACTAATGATACCCCCAATTTCACAGCTACTGCTGGTATGCCTTGTGTTTAATATAAATTTTACATAAAACAAGAAGTAAATGCTTGATCATCGGAATCCCACATAATATCATGTCTATTTCAAGCTTTTTACCAAACATCAGCAACAGAGAAGTAATTATAGTTACTGAGTTATACATATAGTTGTATGTAAGTACTATAGATGAAAAGTATATTAACATAATTAAAAAAATGTTTTCGGTAAATAGGAAGATGTCCGATGGATCCAAAAACATATCCCACAATACACTATGCCCATATCAAGCTTGTTACCAAATATCAGCAATCTAGGAATATGAGTTGCTAAGTTATGAACAAATGAAAAGAGGAAAGGAAATAAAGTATAGCGGAAATATTTCAAGGTTTCGGTAAACATGCAGGATGAGTTGTCTGATGAAACTTAAAACATATCCTACTATGCATCATGTTCATATAAAGATTGTCTCTAAATAAGAACAACCTAGGACTAAAAGTAGATGAATTACGAATAAACACTTTATTTCGTCTCAGCCATGACTCTTCGGTCATTCTATGTAAATCTCAGATGCATATATAGGGACTAAGTCTCTATTCTGGTGACTTTTTTTAGAATGTTTTAATCGAATCATCTTAACTGACAGATTTTATAATACTTTTAATTAACAAAAAGAAGAAATAAGTAAAATAGGCAGATGTTAAAAGCATACTGCGGCCAAGGACACATTACTACGACATTTATTTTTATTGGAACTATTATTATAAGGATCTTTTACGTGTCTATATATTCACAGTTGGATTTTCAGTTCAGACTAGATTTACCTCTCGTTTTTTTTAAACAGTTTTTTCTCATTCTCCTTATTGTTGTTAAGGTGTCTCAGGGCTTTTAGAATTCTACTATAGATTTTTTTCATTTTTGGCTCATTGATAGACCTTAATGCATAGGTAAAAAATATCAAATAAAAAGAGGGGGTCACCATTCATTTTAAAGCTCTAGCAGCTTTTTAAAAATAGCAAAATTTCAATATTTTTATATAGAATATATAGGGAGAAAAGCTATGGAGGCACCTAAAGAAGAACTCCTACTATAGAATCAGTTCAAAATCTGAAGGAAAGTCCCTTTTCTAAAGCTCTTCGAAATTGTATGAAAAAAACATAGGGTCACCGTTCATTTTTTCAAGATATTTATGAGAATTGAAAATTTTCCTATTTATTCTATATAAATTATCTCCCTTTGATTTAGTACGGGAAATTCTAAAAATGATTAAAAAGACCTTTTTTGTATTACAATTGCTCATTATTTGTTAAAATATATTATAATAAATTGTTTTTGTCTTCAATATCCAGTTAATTTATCAATTTTATACAAAATACCAATATGTGCAAAAAGATGCTCAGTAGAAAAGCCTCGAGCCACCTTAAAATCACTGTAATTAATTTTACTGTCTTAGGATTTCCCGCGTAAACCATAGCCGCAATACCCCGTCATATATTTAATAATACAACAAACACGCATGATAATAAGACCTTCGGCCGCGATTTTGATGCCTGATTTCTATCTCTGACATGCTAATCAAATAATCAATGCCTAACTTTGTAAAATTGTTTTCTTTTAACGAACGATATAGCAGAGTTACCATAATCAGTAACCCGAGTTACGATAATCTTTCTTTGAAAAATATTCGAGTTACGATGATCTTGCCACATTTTTCTGTTGTGGATATCTCCCAAACGGATGAATAATGATTCAAATCATATTTACAGTATATCGCTAGCCAAAAGACCTTTGCAGTAGCAAAGTATGGTCGTGTGTCGTTGTGTATTGAATGAATTAAAAGGTAATGTTTATTTTACGGGGGTTTCCCGTCGCCATATTGAGATCGTCGTAATTATACAGTTACGATAATCCGCTTGTCGACAGTGTCAGTTTAAATATGTGTCAATGTGACGTAATGCAGGTAAATAAAATATCAATCAATATTGTCGAGCTATTTTGATCGAAAAAAAGTACTTTTGAGGCAAAATTGGTGGCAAATTTGTTTTTCAATATTCATAATTTTGTAAAGAAAAGTGTGAGATTAAAGCAAATTGTACTGTCACAATAAATCGGATAAAGATTAATTAGATCATGAACAACTGTAAACGTATATCCCCGTCATCCTATTTTGGGAGATCGTGACGTAACCATACCATAATTATTGAATACAAATAAACATTATTCGATACAGCAGAATAATATCATGGATTTTTCCCGTATACAACTAATTTGAAAGCGCATTTCCGCATAGCTGTACACCTGTCGCTTGTTCACTTTCCGTATATCGAGCATTGATTTTTTTTGTGTTCGGCGGGGGATCCAGTAATTCTGTTCTTGTTTAACTATAAATTATAACAAATGATACCAAAAGCTCAAATAGAATTAAAATATTCATTTATATTTGTAAATGTAGTATAAACAATATTTCAATGCCCCGGTTTGAACTGTTTCAGTATAACTTGCTCTGGTTTGAACTGTTTCAGTATAACTTGATACATGTAACAGGTGCGCAGGAGATGATTTAAGAACTGTTGCCTTCGGCCTGCGGCCTCAGGCAACAGTTCCAAAATTATCTCCAGCACCTCGGGATAATAGTTTTGACTGCTCCATGACCAGGCATTAAATAACTGTATACTATTTTTTCTTGTTGAATTGATGCACACAAACTTGTTCAAAAGTTAACATTAAGTAAACTGTGTTTCTGCATCCACGTCTGCTATAGCAGACATTCAAGTTAACTTGTGTTTACTCATGACCGGTCAAAGCTGACTTGTGGCAGCTTTTTATGACTTGTCATATAACCTGTTTTAAAGCCGTGAATGCTCTAATCAGACCAGTCATTATAAAAGCTCTACTCTAACAGGTCATAATTTGATAGTTTGACCGTTTAGTTCTTATACTATGTAAATGTCCCGTGCGGGGCCCGGGTGGCGAATAGGCCCGCAGCAGAGCCTAGCTTGTCATAAGAGGCGACTAAGGGTCTTGGGATTCTGACGTCGGGTCAGTGCTCAGCCCACAGATCGACCAAGTGTGTACCCTAGGTGGCTGAATAGGGTGGCCCTCGTCCGCGGGGGTTGTCAGTTCTATAATACGAAAACCCTGACCGCCGACCATAGTGGGCCAACATGTGTGGATAGTACCACGCTTCATGCACGTTAAAGACACCTAGTTTGTGGACCGCCACGTAGTGCACCACATAGGCAAAATTCTCCACCCCTACCCACCTCTCACCTTTTCCTGTGGTTCTTCAAAATTTACTGTTCCCTTGTTTCCCATCCCATCCCCACATTTCATTTATCATCATCATTTCATGTTCATTGAATCATCCTTTTCATGTTCATCGCCTGTAAATAACCTATATAGCGTTGCACGGGCGTAAAACACCAACTCACTCACTAACTATATAACTGTTTAGATTTCGATGACAGTTTCAGCGGTGTCCTGTAAAAGCTTCATTCTATAAAAATTACTTGCCACGAAGTTAACTTGACCAAACCTTTATTAGAACACGACTACTTTTGAAAGCAGACACAGGACTGCTTTTCAGGCTTACTTTGAACCTTTTGCACATTTAATTGCTAAAAGCAGTCAAATTACCAGTCATAAGTTATTTTGGAGTTAACTTTATGACTGCTATTCAAGCTAATTTAACATACAGGTTATGTGTTTATTTATAGTCGTATGTCATGTATGTATGAAACAACTTTCACGACTGTTTTAAATAGACTATACACACCCATGCGGGTTCCGGGTGACGAATAGGCCCGCAGCAGCGCTAAGCTTGTCGGTAAAAGTCCACTAAAGAGCGCTCAGAAACCTGACATCGGGTCAGGCCGCTTTGCCCACAAAGCGACTGGGATGTGTGCCCCAGATGGTTGAATGGGGCAGCCCTGACATCGAGAGATGCGGGGTCGTCAGGCGATAATGCGGAAAACCTGACTGCAAACCATAGTGGTGCACCGTGTTGGGAAAAATGTCACGTTCCCCGCACGTTAAAGAACCCTGCTGCAGGTCTCGGTAAGAGTAGGAAGAGTGGCAGTCAAAACTCTCCTACCCATTTCCTCCACTTCATCATCATTTCATGTTCATTGCATCACCACTTTCATGTTCATCTCCCGGATATAGTCGAAATCGTGCTGCTTGGGAGTAAAGCAATAACTAACTAACTAACTAAAAAGACTATACTATTCAGTACATGATAGTTGAATGTTGTGCAGTATACGGAATAATTCAAGGATTTTTTTTGCAAGCAAATGCACTAAATTGCTGTGTTATTTGTCTTTTTGCATATTTTTTTTCACATTTTTCGGGTTTTTCTGTTTTATACATTTAAATTATTTGAATTAAAATTTGTTTACAATTAAATGACAAGGTATAATGAGGGCTATTTTTGGCCGCTTTTTCAAAAGTGAAAGTTTATGCTAAAATTACGATTTATTTGATAGAAGCAGAGGTACCATTGGGGTATCCGAATGTCAAAAGTCCGAAAGGGCAGAGTCAACACCAGTAAACACCAACAAGAACGGGACAAAAACAGACAACATGTAAAACATTGAAAAACAAAAAAAACTGTATATCAATCAACAACGCGAACTCCAGTCGAAACAAGAGTGAACTCAGGTGCTCCGGAAGAGTAAGCAGTTCCTGCTTGCTAAAGCACACCCGTCGCACTGCCAATAGTCCATTCAGCGTGTCAAATCTGGTAAAGAAAGACAAAACAAAACCCTATGACAAACCAACATCTGCATTCATCTGAGAGATCGAAATCCCATATTTGTCTATAAGTGCATGATGTCTTCCGTAAAATGTCTTGGGTAAAGACAGCAACCGAGGAGCAACATCAAGTCAAGTAAACTTTATTTAAAGTCGGTACATTTACAAACAATAAACATAAGCTCTATTGAGCTTTTAAAACCGACATACATTATACATGACATATATATAAACACAAAAGCACATAAATACAGAAACAGACATACACAGACTTGCAGGCTAAACTAAAGCAAAAAAAAAACACATGCAGATACAATTAAAATAAAGCACAAAGGACAGCACATAAAAGCATGTAAATCATATAAAAGCATAGCTATTAGCCTGGACATGTAGCATTAAAATTGCTAGCAAGCAGATGTTAAAACACAGAAAATCAAAACAAAAAATAAATAGATACATGCTAGCTAAGCAGTTGCAAAATGAAATTTAAACTATCTGAGGTATTACCAGTCGTAGTGGAAAATTAATGACAGAATGAACGAGAACACCCACTTCCCTCCCATTTACTTATCATATTTTTGAAAAGATCTAAATTAGTTCCCTCCCGCAGATCATTTGGCAGTTCATTCCACCTTTTTGCTGCCCCATACCTCAAAGAGTGTAAACCATACCTAGTACTGTTGACTCGAGGGATGTCAGCTGTGTTTGTATACCTAAAAGAATAATGTTGGTCTTTAACTGTTATTAAATCATGTAAGTACATTGGAGTCTGTTTATTAACAATTTTAAAAACTTCTATTGCCATAAAACATAATCTTCGTAAGCGTAGTGAAGGCAACATAGACTTTTGAAGTAAAATTTCATAAGAACAATCATAATCATTATATATAAACCTCAGTGCTCTTTCTTGGATTTTTTCCAACTTTTTCGTATTTCCTTCACCACAAAAATGCCATACTAAAGGGCAATAATTGAAATTTGATAATATAAAAGAATAATAAATAGTTAGTTTGCCCAATCTACTAAGGTGATGACCAATTCTCTTTAAAACATTCAATTGCTGAGAAGCTTTCTTACAAATACTAGATATATGAGAGTTAAAAGTAAATTTAAAATCAAAAGTTACACCCAAAAGTTTAACCTCTTCTTCACAAACAATCTTATTTCCCTGAAGATCAAAAACTATGTTATTTTCATGAGTCCTTTTACCAATAGATATGGCCTGAAATTTATCAGGGTTTGCTTGCATGTGATTATCTGTAAACCACTTTATAAGGACACTACTTTCTTTGTCTAAAGTTTCTATAACATCACTTACTTTATCACTACCATAAGACAAAGTGTTGTCGTCTGCATAGTTATACAACTTTCCCTTGTTCACAAAATCAAAAATATCATTTATAAATATGTTAAACATAACTGGTCCTAATATCGACCCCTGAGGTACACCTTTGTATATGTCTAAAAAAGAACTACATATAGATCCTAATTTCACACACTGTTTTCTACCAGTAAGATAACTTTCCAGTAATTTTATTGCACTGTTGGATAAACCATAACTTTCTAATTTCATTAACAATAAATGATGTGGTAAGCAATCAAATGCCTTTGATAGGTCCATTAAAATAGCAGCTACATATTGATTATTGTCTAATAACATTTTCCAATCTTCTAAAATTCTGATAAGGGTATCATGACAACTGTACCCAGATCTAAATGCTGATAAAAATATATTAAAGTGTGAATCAAAAAAATTAACTAGCTGTTCATCAATTGCTCTTTCAAAAAATTTGGAAATGGAAGGCAAAACACTAACTGGTCTGTAGTTGCCTTTAACAAGTGTGTTGTTCTTTTTATGAATAGGTACTACCTGAGCTATTTTCAACTTATCTGGAAAAGTACAAGTTTCTATAGATAGGTTTATAAGTTGAGTAATAGGTTTAACAATAGCACATTTTGCAAACTTAAGTATTTTGGTGATATCTCATCAATACCTGTTGCTTTCTTGACATTCAATCTATTTATTTGCTTTTCTACAAAGTTTTCAGATACAGATGTAAAACGTAACATAGTGGTGTTCTGAGGATCACAACCTTCTTTTATTTTAACAATACTAGGATGGTTATCATCAATAGGTATAGAGTCTTTACCTATGTCTTTAGCAACATTCACAAAATGAGTGAGTGAGTGAGTGAGTTGGTGTTTTACGCCCGTGCAACGCTATATAGGTTATTTACAGGCGATGAACATGAAAAGGATGATAAAATGAACATGAAATGATGATGATAAATGAAATATGGGGATGGGGTGGGACACAAAGGAACGGTAAATTTTGAAGAACCACAGGAAAAGGGGAGAGATGGGTAGGGGCGGAAAATTTAGCCTATGTGGTGCACTACTGGGCGGTCCACAAAGGGGTAAATACATTTGATATTTCAGACTGATCACATAAAAGCTTATTGTCTTCAATATCAGATTTAAAGTTACTACCCTTGTTGGTAAAAAAAGGTTTTATGGTTGGCCAAAACTCTATGTTCTTAGGGCCTCCAACACATCTTTCTAAAAAGTAGTTTTTTATAGATCCTTTCTTGATTTTTGTTACCAAGTTTCGTTGCTGTCTGTACAATTCCCAAGATTTTGATGACCTATGCATTTTGTATGCATTATTAAGTTGTCTTTTTTTGTAGACAGCTTTCCTGAGTTTTAAATTCATATAAGGTACAGGATTTTTTACCTGTGATCTTCTCTTAAGAGGGACATGTTTGTTAAACACTTCCGTAAATTTATCATTAAAAGTATTATATGCAGTGTTTACAGCTGAGTATTCTGAAAAATCTAAATTTACATTTTGAAGGTCTCTAGTAAAATTTTCACTGTCAAAATTTCTATAACTTCTATAAAAACTTTTAACCATTTGTTTTTGTGGCATTTCACATTTAAATTGTACGGATACAAAGTGGTGCACATAACTGATGCCACAGTCAAAATTACAAATTTTACCACATAGATTTGGACTATTTGTTTAGATTGCATCTACAAGACTTGGGTTTGCATTTTTACAAAAACATGTTGGATCTTTAACCAAGTTTGTTAAATCAAATATGTCACAAACATTTCTTAAAGCTTGTTCTTTTTCTTCATGTAAAAAAATCAAAATTTAGATCTCCAAGAACAATAAAGTTATCATCATATGCATGTGGCTTTGTCTAAGGTTTTAATAAAATCATTACTAAAGTTTGTTTCTGACATTGATGGTGGCTTATATGAGCCTATTAATAACCACTTCTTGTTATTCATTATGATTTCTATACTTATAGATTCTATTAAATCAAATTCAAGATTACTTTTCCTGTCACCAGCTATATCTGATCTTAAATAAACTGCTATACCACCACCTTTACTAGTTCTGTCTTTTCTCCAAAAAATATAATTATCAACTTTAAATTGACAATCAACAAAAGATTTGTCAAGTTTAGTTTCAGCTAAAAATAAAATATCTACAGTACCCTTTTGTAATAGTTCTTTAATATAACTAACTTAATATCTGAGACTGTTTATGTTAAGATATGCACATATGAGTCTTTTAGGGTTGCTTTGTTTTGTAATTGTGAGTTGTTCAAAAAGGTCACAGTCATTGTTGTCGTCATAGCTTTGGGTGTCCGAGAGGGTTGTGCCTGAATGTGAAGATTGATCAAAGAAGGAGTCAGAAAAATGAAACTTATCACAGTCACTGCATACCCATGGTTCATCAGATTTTCCCATGCTTATGTAGTCTGATGGGGTAATCTTTGCACATTTGATGTGCCACCAGTAATTGCATACTTCACAGAGGATAGCACGATGGTTTTTGGCAACAGCTTTGAAGCAAAGACCACAAGGATGTTTTACTGGCCCTGGGTTTAATGAAATGTCTCCACTAATTATGAGTACAATCATAATTCTGTGTACTTTTTGTTTAAATTCCATTGGTATAGATAAAGGTCTATTTCTACTATGTTTTGCGTAGTAGAATAACATAGTGTAAGAGTTTATCTGCAGTTCTTTGGCAAAAGTGATGTTCAAATGTTCAAGTTCTAGAACTTGGCTGGGAAGTACCTTAAGACTGGAGTGTCCACTGTAGGGTTTGTCAGTATATTCACCATTCTGGGATGTTTGATGTACAGTTGGTGTTGACAATATTAAAAACAGCTGTAGGCATCTGATCATCAACATTGTCATTGTGTCGTTGTTTTTATTTCCAGCTGATCATCCGGTCATAATTTAGGACGTTCTATCGTTGTTGTTTACGTCTCATTTATGGGTCTCTGTTAAGGATGTTAATCAAGATCTATGGCTAAATGTATGTTTATCTTTGGTTGTAATTATAGTAAAAGGATATATTTGTTACTTCTTTCTTGTTCTGTTGGTAGAAACAAATCTTTTCTCTCAATTTTCAAAAGAGACCGCCATATTCAACCGGAAATTCTAAGCCCGTATGAGCAATTTTTGCGTCAGACGTGTCGCTCTGCTAAAGAAATCGATGTAAGTCCCGAATGCTCTGGAATAACGAATCAATTGAGATACGTAAACTCCATAAGCTGGAGCGGGCGGAATGATGCTACACAAGAAGGAAAAGTAGACGATTGGAAAGTTGAAGTCATCACGTTTGTCATAGAGCCTTGTTGAAATTTTGATAATGAAAGTTTATAAATTAAACATATTTTAAGCAAAGAGTACATCAAAATTCATCAAAGTTGATGAAATAGTGTTTTTTTTCTCAAAATTAGGTATATTTTTGTATGTTTTTGGCTAAAATAACTATGAGCGGACGAGCGGCCCACAAATTATTTTTACTGTTAATTTGTCATACCAGAACTAATGTTCCCAGAAATTATCTTTGTGGGTCGCAGGTCCGCTCATATTTAAATCCTACAAAAATGGTTATCATTTTAAGGGAGTACGAGCTTCAGAAATTGAACATTTTCGAGATCCTCGGCTTTTATCCATTCAAATGCATTAAAAAAATTTCAACATGTTTTCTTAATATTTGTTCAGAACTATTAAGAGAAGGTCCTAATAAACACCCTATAACAATTTCATTCAATTCTAATTACAATTTCTATG
Organism: Arcuatula senhousia; assembly: GCA_963971305.1. Lineage (NCBI taxonomy): Eukaryota > Metazoa > Mollusca > Bivalvia > Mytilida > Mytilidae > Arcuatula > Arcuatula senhousia. The sequence continues at coordinate 46,563,345 of OZ020315.1, read as the reverse complement.
TTAAAACTGAAGACGATCTTTCAATGTATTTCCTATGAAAAATCTAGAGAAGTTTTTTTCCCGCCATATTTTTAGGTGCTTATATCTTGAAAACAGCTCCATGTTTTTGAAAACTTTTTTCATAAAGTCTAGCTATTTCAAGCTATTCTTTCCAAATTTTCTATTCTAAAAAACTTTTAATTACAAAAAATCTCAGGCTTGTACTCCCTTAACAATTATCAGCCAATTTTGCTACATTTCCAAGTTCTATCAATTTGTCCACATACTTAATTACGCCATGTGTCAAATTTTCAAAAAAAAATTGCCTTTTCCACAAAATATAATTTCTTTATCACAAAATCACACTGTCATTATTCAATATTGCAATTTTTGAAAATTTGTCCAGTTTTGGGGCCAATTCGTCTTCTTATCCTATCTTGTCCTTTCGCCTGAATGATGTGTTGTACGCATACTTAATGGATACGATATCATGTAGTCACAGTTAAATTGAACTTTATATAATATATAGTTAAAGTTTCCCTATTCAATTCATGTATTTAAATCTATTCAGCTACATGTTTTAAACGGTCAGTGCAGACGACAAATAAAAGTTCAAGGTTCCCTTCTACCTATTGACTTTTACATGTTTATAGTTGTGGCCACTGTCAAATGTTCTGTGTTAACTAACAACTTTATTGCGGCTTTATAAATGTTTTATTAACACAAGTTGTTACATTGTTTTTTGTGTTAACGATGGAGTACATTGATTGGACAGCCATTTTGATATTTTGTATTATTTTTCTAATTACAATTTTATGGTATTACAAACCAAGTTCTGACATCCCAGGACCGTTTTCATGGCCGATATTTGGAAATCTCTTTTGGTTCAATAAATATAACAGCTATGACAATAAAGCGGAATTTCTGGAAAGACATGTTGCAAAATATGGACCGATGTTTCGGGTGTTTCTTGGTCCGTACCAAGTTGTGTTTGTCAATGGTTACGATCTTGTATCGGATGTGTTACACAAAAAAGAATTTATAAACAGACCCCACTGGCTTCCGGGAATTAAAGCTGTTCGCAAAGTCACGGGAGGTAAGTCGCTGAATCTTCTGATATCATAATAAATGTTTAAAATAATGTTTATTTAAATGTCTTGGACCCTTCTCAAAATCAATGTTTAAGATTTTTAGTAAATGTGAAAAAGATGAGTACCTGGTGTCTGCATCAATATGATGTAAATTCTTCAAATCAGAGTAGGCATCTTTTAATCGATCAGATGGACTAGTTACAATTCGGTGCTAATAATTACAAAAATTTTAGAATTTACACTCAAAAAATGTTTTATTAGGTGTTGGTATAGCTATGGCAGATGGCGAAATGTGGCGAGAACGACGAAGATTTTCTATGAAATCTATGAAGGATTTCGGTATGGGAAAAGCTTCAATTGAAGATCGAATACTCGAGGAAGTAACAAATTTAGTTGAAGATTTTGGAAAACAACAAGGAAAACCAATAACTGATATCAAACTTGCTATGACAAACGCAAGCATCAATGTTGTCCATGGGATAATATTTGGATTTAGGTATGATATTAAGTGAAACTTGTCTTAACTAAACTTTTTAGGGAATAATGAATTTTTCCGCTTAAAATTTTACATGTATGTGGTGTAAGACGTTAGTTTTAATACTGCACTAACGATCGCTAGTCAATAAACCCGTGCGGGTTCGGGTTGGCGAATAGGCCCGCAGCAGCGCTAAGCTTGTCAGTAAAAGTCCACTAAAGAGCGCTCAGAAACCTGACATCGGGTCAGGCCGCTTTGCCCACAAAGCGACTAGGATGTGTGCCCCAGGTGGTTAAATGGGGCAGCCCTGACATCGAGAGATGCGGGGTCGTCAGGCGAAAATGCGGAAAACCTGACCGCAAACCAAAGTGGTGCACCGTGTTGTGAAAAATGTCACGTTCCTCGCACGTTTAAGAACCCTGCTGCAGGTCTCGGTAAGAGTAGGACCCGTAGGATCCCCATGCAGGAGGCTAAATTTCCCGTCCCTACCCATCACTCCTTTTTCCAGTGGCAGTCAAAACTCTCCTACCCGATTGGCCTTGTGTGTCCCCATTTCCTCCACTTCATCATCATTTCATGTTCATTGTATCAGCACTTTCATGCTCATCTCCCGGATATAGCCGAAATCGTGCTGCTTGGGAGTAAAGCAATAACTAACTAACTAACTAACCTATATTGATAGCTATGTAAGTAGCAGATCGAGTCCCGCTTTGTGTTATAAAAGGGGGTCCTCATTTGGTTTAATACCAGTCGACGACGTTTGGGCTCAAGTATTTAAAATTAGAACTATATTGTTAATGCAGGTATTATGTTTATTTTTGTTATCTTTTTTGAACTAAGTTCGTTTAAGTTGAAAAAAACATGAAATCATAGACATAGTCATTACAGGTCTAAAAGAATAGTACATTTTCGGAACTGTGTTTCTTTAACGTTCCTCACACTCTTAAGTCCAAAGCTGGTTTAAAGACACCAATGCCTTGCAGTAATTTCTTTAAAAGCTATTAATGCATCTTGTAGTTAATAAATCTCTTAGTAAAATTATTTAATATTCACACAGATATAAGCATGGAGAAGAGACACAAGCAAATCTAGTACGCCAGATGAACAAGATCTTTAACGGACCTACACAATTATCCGCCAGGGGAGTTTTTCCTCTCCTAGCATTATTGAGCGTGAGTTTATTTTTGTTAACATACGAAAGAAAAATTATCACATTTCCAAAAGGACCAATACATGACCAGACAATAGCAAAATAATGATCCATTTAATATAAAACTAATATAAAATTCAATAAAGGGGGGTGGTAATGGGGATTCTTACACGAAAATACGTGCTTACAAAGCCGGTGGTGTAGTGGTTAACGCGTCGGGCTGCTAACACCGAGGTTCGTGGTTCGATCCTCGTCAGGGGTGAACATTTCATGAACCGATTTTCCGACTCTCTTTTGACACCATTTGCGAAGATGGTCTCAAGAAACGATGCTAGTCCTTTGGAAGGGACGATAAAACTAAAGGTTGTCCCGTATATGGGGAGAGCAATACCCTGTGCACGTTAAAGACCCCTTTGTAGAGTTTGATAAGAGTAGGCTCAATGGGGGCCGTCTACAAAGGCCACACTCGCAAACTGCTAGCTGGAGAGGGATTTATAGAAGCATTAAGCTTGTTTCCCAATCCAGGATAAATAAATATGTTTAAACTGATGCCAAAAACGAAGCATGTTTAAAAAAAATCGCAAATAAAAAAAAAACAAGAAAATTCAATATTTTTTTATGTTTGTTTTTTAAGCTGATTTGGAGAAAGAAAATGGATTTAAAACAAAAAAGACGATTAAATACGAGTTGTCCAGCACGATACACTGAGCTTATTAACAGGCAAATACGGGGCACGTACAACCATGTCAGCTCGAAAACACAAATATAAAAACCAAAATACGAAAACACGGAAAATAAAACTTCGAAAGCGTTGTACAAAATTTTTTTTTTCTTTCAAATGAACATGAAGCACCTACTGTGTTTTTTTTTTTTTTAAATTTAATTACTTGATAGAAAACATTTTATTGTGTTAAACTTCATTTATTTATTTCCCGTCAAAGCACCGAAAGGTTTATACAATTTCTGTACATTCTTCCTTTACAGCCAAATGATCTGAAGGACCGAACAGAGGGTTTCCGAGGAGTAAAAACTTATATCGATCACCAAATAAACGAACATCGGAAATCGTTTGATTGCAACAACATCCGGGACTTTGTTGATCTTTTTTTAGAGGCTGAACAGAATCAAAGTGAACATAAAGCTGTATTAGATAGTAAGTAAGCATTCTTAGGATGGCGAAATAGTATGGAAAAAAAAACATTAGTAACACATAAAAACGATCTGTTGATTACATAACAAACAGTGCTCGTTTATTTTCTGCGTTGTAGTTCTTAAGCAGCAAATGCATGTAGTACATAATGTTGTTTTTATCCTTTTCAGCTAATTCACTTTTCAATTCCATAACCGACCTGTTTGCAGCTGGAACTGATACAACGTCATCCACTCTAGACTGGGCGGTACTTTACATGATAGTAAACCCGGATGTTCAACAAAAATGTCAGGATGAAATTACAAAGGTACCAAAATACAAGTTTTGCTTTTCTAAAAAGCTAGCCGTCTCACAGCTGCTTTACAATCTTTTGAGTTCAAAATAATTAAAATAGTTGCACAACTCGAGATCTTTAAATCATTGAATGGTCTATAGAAGGTCATCAAAGTTATAGTCACCATCCGAAACATGCATGGTCCAAAGCATTTGCGGAATCCGATGCAGTTACAATAGGGGGTGACTGAGTTGGTGTTTTACGCCTGTGCAACGCTAAAAAGATTATTCACAGGCGATGAACATGAAAAGGATGATAAAATGAACATGAAATGAGATGATAGATGAAATATGGGGGTGGGACCGGTAAATTTTGAAGAACCACATAAAAAGGGGAGAGGTGGATGAGGCGGAAAGTTTAGCCTATGTGGTGCACTACTTGGCGGTCCACAAAAGGGTCTTTTACGTGCACGAAGCGTGGCACTCTCCAAACACGTTGGCCCACTATGGTCGGCGGTCAGGGTTTCCGTATTTTAGACCTAACAACCCCCGCGGACGAGGGCCACACTATTCAGCCACCTAGGGTACACACTTGGTCACTCTGTGTGCTAAGCACTCACCCGACGTCAGAATCTCAAGACCCTTAGTCGCTTCTTACGACAAGCTAGGCTCTGCTGCGGGCCTATGCGCCACCGGGCCCCGCACGGGACCAATTACAATAGCAATATGGTTCATGTAACACTTGTCAATCAAGAAACTGGTTTCTGTAAAATGTGATTCATACAGAAAATGTAAGTCACAGCCAAGGCAAGTATTGTGCTAAGCATCCCTTGAATCATGTTTTTTTTTCCGTTAAAGGATAAACTAAAATTCTGTATGCAATCCCGATTCAATCAAAGACTTAATAAATAAAAAAACAGCACGCATTTTAGTGCGATCCTGATTTCGGGCAAAACCAGCCAATCAAGTAGCAGATAACCGTTTACTTTGTAGACTGTCCATCGTTTGATTATCCCGATTCAATTAATGACTTTATCGAAAACAAAAACAGCAAACATTAAAGTCAGATACTGACTTATGATGACTTTATCGAAAAGAGCAGAACACATTTTAGAGCGATCCTGATTTAGAGGGACTTGATCGAAAAAATCATGACACAAATTTAGTGTGATTCTGATTTAGGGCGAAACTATCCAATCAATAAGCAGATAGCCATTTACTTCGTACATTTTGTAGACTGTTCGTCGTTTGATTATGTATGCCGTCTCCCAATTATATTCAGTGTACGAAAAACTATCAATCTTTGGAATGGTCAGTAAAACGATTAAATAAAGATGTTTGAACGAATACCAATACTTCATTTTACACACAAAAACCCTCGTAATGTCAGTACAAAGGAAAAAAATCAATATGTATATGGGTGCAAAAGCCGAGTTGCCGTATTTTATTAACCAATACCTTTCAAAAAATTTTCTGCTGCTGTGACCTTGACCTTCAATGAAAATACCCCAAAATGAATTAGATTCCTTCTCTTATGATAAGTAACAATATATCAAAGTTTCATTGTTGAGAACTTTTTGAGTAATGGTCCGGAAACCTCTATTTCAAGAAATTTTCTGTCGCTGTGACCTTGACCTTGAACGGATGTAGCCCAACATAAATAAAGTTCCTCCTCTTATAGCATGTAACAATATAGCTAAGTTTCATAAAAATTAGTTCAGAACGTTTTGAGCTGTTCCGGAAATCACTTATTCAAGTAATTTTCTAACGTTTTTCTGTCGCTGTGACCTTGACCTTCAAAGGATTTATCCCAAAATCAATAGGGGTCCCCCCCTTATAGTATGTAACAATATCCCAAAAGTTTCAATATAATCATTTCAAAACTTTTTGACTTATGGTCCGGAAAACCAATTGTTGACGCCCGCCCGCCAACACGCACTCCTGCCCAGCTGCCCGCCATCACCATAACAATAGCCCAGTTTAACTTCGCTGCAACTCGGCTAAAATACCAGAAAATTTCTAATCAGCTGAACAAAATATTTTAGTTAGCCTGAGGCGCGTGTTTTTATGTAGGATTTATAATTTATAATATATGACTATGAATACGTATGAACTAATTTTAGACGACATATAAAAAAAGTCGAATCGAAATAAATAGTATGTGACGTAAAACCACTTATGCATAGAGTAGTGAGATTTTTCACATGAGCCTCATGCATTGTATCAAAGGTGATAACTAATGCATATACTGGTTTAGATTGTAGGCGAACGAATGATTAAATTGTCAGATAGAGTGAAGCTATCCTATGTAGAGGCAACTATAATGGAAATTCAAAGAGTAGCAAATATCGGTAAAATATCAAATGATGCGCTAACTTAAGCTAGTTTTTAGCTCACCTGGCCAAAGGCCATGTGAGCTATTGCCATCACTTGGCGTCCGTCGTCGTCGTCGTCGTCGTCCGTCGTCGTCGTCCGTCGTCGTTAACTTTTCTTCAAACTTCTTCTCCTCTGAAACGGCTGCACAGATTCAAACCAAATTTGGTCTGGTGGTACTTTAGGGTATCCCCCACAGAACTGATGTGGGGATTTTTGATTCGTCGAAAAACATGGCCGCCGTTGCTAAAAATAGACCAGGGGGGTCAGACTACTGTTTTTGGCTTGTAAATCAAAAAGTATAAGAGATAGATGAAATCTGATGCCACGCTACTGCTTCAGCATCAAAAGCTCTACATAAGTCATCATTGAGTCCAAGTTGTCAGATGACCCCTTATGGGAGTTACGGCCCCTTAAAGGTGAAAAATAGCATTTTTTCATGTTTTTGGCCTATGGAATGAAAACTATTGCAGATAGAGAGAAGCTGTTGCTTGCTTAAATGTTCAGCTCATTTAGCTCTACAAAAGTCTCCATAAGGTCAAAGTTGTCAGATGACCCCTTATAGGGGTTATGGCCCCTTAAAGGCAAAAAATAGAGTTTTTGGCCTATAGAATGAAAACTATTGCAGATAGAGAAAAGCTGTTGCTTGCTTAAATGTTCAGCTTGTTTAGCTCTACACAAGCCTCCATAGGGTCGAAGTTGTCAGATGACCCCTTATAGGGGTTACAGCCCCTTAAAGGAAAAAAATAGTGTTTTTGGCCTATAGAATGAAAACTATTGCAGATAGAGAAAAGCTGTTGCTTGCTTAAATGTTCAGCTCATTTAGGTCTACAAAAGTCTCCATAGGGTCAAAGTTGTCAGATGACCCCTTATAGGGGTTATGGCCCCTTAAAGGAAAAAAAAATAGAGTTTTTGGCCTTTAGAATGAAAACTATTGCAGATAGAGAAAAGCTGTTGCTTGCTTAAATGTTCAGCTCATTTAGCTCTACACAAGTCTCCATATGGTAGAAGCTGTCAGATGACCTGCTATAGGGGTTACGGCCCCTTAAAGGCAAAAAATAGTGGTTTTGGCCTATGGAATAAAAACTATTGCAGATAGAGAAAAGCTTTTTATTGCTTAAACATTCAGCTCATTTAGCTGTACAAAAGTCTTTAAAGGGTTGACATTAAGACCAGGTGAGCGATTCAGGCTCCTGGGAGCCTCTTGTTTTTTTTTTATTAAAAAAATATATTAGCTGATATGTATTAAAATGAATCAATATTTGTTTTTAATACAGAAAAGATTGCTAATATATATTACTGCTTATTGCATTTGTGTATTAATTATTAGTTAAAAAATATTCAATTGAATTCAGGGTTTGATGTTTGTGTTTACTGGTATTGTCGTTTCCTTTTCGAACTTATGACATTCGAATGACCTATGGGTACCTCTTTGACACCCTTTGCGTATGTAAAAAATCTAATGTATTAATTTGAGCATGTCATCTTTTATGTGAATTGATTGTTTCTTTCTAAACATTATATATTTTTCTTGCATCAAGAAACTTTTTGACAACTTTTTTTCATGGGCACCTGGAAAAGGATGAACAGACAACTTGCACTTCGAAAAACTGCTTTTTATTTGTATTCTTAAATATGTCAGTTTTATTCGTATTGTTAAATATGTCAAGTTTTATTCGTATTGATAAATATGTCAAGTTTTATTCGTATTGTTAAATATGTCAAATACACATGATGTTTTGTAAAATTTCATTTTTGAAATGTTATTTTCAGCACCACAGGCTCTACCGCACGTCTCGGTGTGTGATACAACATTAGGAGGATATAACATACCTAAACAAACAATACTTATTCCAAACCTGACCTCTGTACATTATGATAAATCAGTGTGGACAGACCCAGACAAGTTCAACCCAGAGAGATTTCTAAATGAGAGCAACGGGTTAGAAAAGAATGAACATTGGTTGCCTTTCTCTGCTGGTAAGATCTATTTTAGCTATTTATTGGGGTACCTAACACTTTCCTAAATTTCATTTTCCTGAAAATTTGCAAAAAGTATATACTTTAATCAAATGAACCTATTTGCAAAATATTGAGAACATCGAACCATGGGCTTTTTGGGAAAATATTCATTTGTCATAATGGAGCTTCAACATTTCATGTTATGACCACTGAAAAGCTTGGTTTATTTCAATGAAAGCGCATGACTAAAACGTTCTATTGATTTATAAAAGTTATCTCCCTTAGGTGTTATGTACCATCTTAACAACCGCCATATACAAATGCATGCCTCCCACCTACATTTGTACATGTTAGTGGCAAGATGTCGTCACATTCAAGTTCTTTTTAAACTAAAAGTATTCAGTAATTCAGACCAGTTTGGGATTGGCGAGATTCTGACATAATTTTTTTTGCACAAAATATGAACCATAAGAAGACCGTTTACGGTAATGTGAGCTTACTTTTTTGGCAAAACGTTTACAATGGTGTAAACTCGGGGCTTTTTACGAATACAGTTCTGTTATAATTAATTTGATTTGAAATCAAATTTTAAATATACGCATAAAACGTAAATGTTTTAAATTATACACTTGGCAATAAGTTACGGAAAACCGAAATTTTGAAACAGGAAGTTGATGTTTGACAGACCTGAAAGTCGCTGAGGACTTACAGTTTGTGATACTGAAAGAAGCAAAGGTGTACCAAAGGGGTAATCAGTATCATAAAACCGTGAAGACAAAGACAAAACCGGCAGACAAAAAATCATCACAACAAAACAAACCACATACGACATAAAACACACACACATAACAACAAAACCGCATTCAGCAACGCGAACTCAAGTCGAAACGAGAGTGAACTCAGGTGCTCCGGAAGAGTAAGCAGTTCCTGCTTGCTATAGCACACCCGTCACGTTGCCAAAGATCGATTAAGTGTTGGTCAAATCCGAAAAGGATGACATTACAAAACTCTATGTCAAACCAACATCTGTGCTCATCTGAGAGATAGAAATCCCGTATTTGCATACAAGCACATGATGTCGTCCGTAAAATTTCTTGAGTGATGACAACAACCTGGGAGCAACGTACCCCTGTGTTAACAATTTGCTTGTCAGCCGTGTAGCTCTATCAAGGAAGTCGTTGTACTCCCCACATGCTCTGGAATAACGAATCAATTGTGATACGTAAACTCCATATGCTGGAGCGGACGGAATGTTGCTACACAGAAAGGGAAAGTTAACTATTGGAAAGTTGAAGTCATGACGATTGTCATAGAGCTTTGTACAAAGCCTTCCTTGTGTGTCAATTTCGAGAAATAGATCCAAATATGAAGCAGACCTCCTAGAATCTGTAGTGTCCTTTACCTCAAGTTCCTTCAGATATATGAGATGTAAATAGTCACCAAATGGAGGATTGTTTAGTGAAAGGACATCATCAATATAACGAAATGTGAGATTGAAGGATAAAACAAGTTTGCGGTCCATCTGAACCATCCTACGAAGTTTCAAATCATTCTCATGTACAGCTCCTGAGAAAAGCTTGACGGAAATTTTTAAAGTCATGTTCACATCAGCCTACGTCCAAACAGGAAGTAGATGTCCGACAGGTCTGAAAATCGCGTAGGATGTATAGTTTGTCATACTAAGCCATCCTACTAAGTTTCAAATCATTCTCATATACAGTTCCTGAGAAAAGCTTGACAAAAATTTTTAAAGCCATGTTCAAACACTTTCACATCAGCCTAAGTCCATACAAGAAGTAGATGTCCGTCAGGTCTGAAAATCGCTAAGGACATATAGTTTGTCATACTTAACCATCATACCAGGTTTCAAATCATTATCATGTATGGTCCCTGAGAAAAGCTTGACGAAAATTTGCATAGTCATGGTCACTTATTTTCACATTCGCCTAAGTCCCAAACAAGTAGATGTCCGACAGGTCTGCAAATTGCTTAGGACGTACAGTTTGTCATACTGAACAATCCTTCTAAGTTTCAAATCATTCTCATTTCCTGAGAAAAGCTTGACGGAAATTTCGAACGGACGAACGTACGTACGTACGTACGGACGAACATGAGTAAATCTTAATGCCCCCGACATGTCGTCGCGGGGGCATAAAGACGTTGGATTTAAATTGGCCTGCACAAAAAGCCTTTGCCGCAAACTCAAAACTTTGTTTATTGACGTTTAAGTAAAATCATTTGTTAACAATAATTTTCTATCATGTTTTTCCAAAACCTGTTGATTTTTTTATCATTCATCTCTCATGACAACTCTCCCCTTTTTCAGACTTTTAACTTTAAAGCTTGATTATTTTGTTATCGTGGTAGATTTTTAAAACTGAGCAAAATTGTTTTCCATAAGAGTATAAGGTTAACTAATCAAGACCAAAAATAGAGAAAATATCAAAATTATGTAAAATCGAAAAAAATTCTCCAATTTGATATTTTTCCGCAAAAATTATGTGTTTAGTTTATCGTTAAATAAAGATACATTTAAGCGATTTTAAAAATCTGTTTTCATTGAACTGCTTACTCTTCCGGAGCACCTGAGTTCACACTCGTTTCGATCGGAGTTCGCGTTGTTGATTGATATTCAGTTATTTTGTGTTTCCATGTTTTACATGTTGTCTGTTTTTGTCCCGTTCTTGTTGGTGTTTACTGGTTTTGTCTTTGCCCTTTCGGACTTTTGACACTAGGATAACCCATTGGTACCTCTGCTTCTTTGATATTGTGATAGACAAATGATTTTTCATAAACTTCAATAAGTTTTTGTGTTTGCAGCAAAGAAAAATATGCAGACCACTTTTAGTTCAAACCTTTTTTCAACTGTCAAACTCAGGATTTTGCACACCATTTTCAAAGATCTGAAAATTTGTTTTTGAAATTAATTTTGTCAAAAATGAATGTCAAAACAACCAAATGACTGTTTTAATTGTAAGTACCCCGAAATCATGAACGTGAGTTTATTTTTTGTTACCGAAATATCATAATGAAAAATGATACATCTCCAAAATTTCGGTGTCCCTTAACTTATGTATATAATAGTAAAACATTTCTAGACAATAGATTTTACTACGCATGTCCGACTTTTCACTACTGCTATCATCATCATCATCATCATCATCATCATCATATCATGTTCTTTACATTGTAGCTTTCTCGAGAACACACGAATTATAGAGATGTTTTACAAACAATTGTAAAAAAAAGTTTGATAGAAATCGGGATCTACAATTTTCTACGAGTTACGTGACGTTATAGAGTTGGTTCACTACAGTAACAGTTTTTATCTTTTGTTAAAAATATTTGTCATTTGTTCTATATATATTTTTTAAATTTCTTGATTTTTCTTTTCAATTATAGGACCAAGAGTGTGTCTTGGAGAATCTCTTGCAAAGTCGGAAATATTTCTTATCTTTGCCAACTTGATTCAACGTTTTACTTTTTCAAAAATTTCCAAAGATGACAAAGTATCACTGGAAGGAAAAACTAGTATAACCAGGAGTGCGTATCCGTACAGAGTGGTTGTTAAACAAAGATAATGGTGCTGTAGACTGTCATGTAGGGACACAAAAACGGATTTAGCTGTGCATAATATTGAATGATTTAATTCAGAATAGACCAATCCAGATATATCTGTTTTGTCCAATGTTGTAAATTTTACAGATCTTTTATAACCATTATTTTAAAAATTAATTGACTGTTTTTGAGTATTTTCGTATTTTTTGAAAAAAAAAAGTCTTTGCTTTTACATTGTAACTGTTTTGGGGAAAATGTACAAAATGTTTATTAAAGGTTTGACTATAGCAGCATAAATATTTGTCTCTTGTGTTTTGTTTGACAATATTTGTATTGTGCTACAAAATGTATATTGCATGTTTACATCAAAGGGTTGATATACATATTTGCATAGCTCCGCCATTCATTTTGTTATCAAGCAGAATTTTGTGTATTTTCTAAGAAAAAAAATATATATGACGATTGCAACTTCAAGTTGTTTCCTTCGATTGGCGTATTTTGAGCATTTGAATTATCTATTTGAAACTTAGAAAAACTACAAAGTTAAAAGAAAATTTAAAAATCCATTACCGGACTGAACTTGTGCTAATTGTTGACTGAAAATTGACTGATGATTGGCAGGGTGATTGATGTAACAAACAAGCACAGCTTAACAATCAAGAACAACTGAGGTCATCGTCGTTTCAGCTTAATCTCATGCTACTAATTGCGGTCTACTTGTTGTATGTGTTTTATGCGTATGCTTTCATATTTGAGGTTCTTGAAGAAAAAAAAATGTTGAAGACTTCAGAATGAAACAAGAGGCTCCCAAGAGCCTGAATCGCTCACCTGAACTACACAGGTACATATATTTGTAGATATTATTGTGCTCATTCATATGCGATTTGAATTTTGAAATATCTTGATTAGTTTTCAAGATTTTGGGCTTAATAAGTGTAAATTTGCCAAAAATTAGGAAAAAGAACAATAACTCCCACATCAGCAGCCAGATCTTTTCGAAAATTTCAGGACAGGTAGGTCTTAATATGCTGATCACTTTAGATTCTTGCACAATTTTGATATCTGAAACCATTTTTGAGTTATGAGCAAAAAAATACAATTTACCCCTTTGTTCTATTTTTAGCCATGGCGGCCATGTTTTTTACAAATAAAAAATCTGAACAATAGAGTTGTAGCATATAAGCTATTAAACAAGTGTGCCATCTTAAGATGCAGTTGGTTTTACCTTGTCAAACAAGTTAATCTTTGTAATTCAGAGGAAAAGTAATGAAAAATGGTAAATTTTGTTGTTTAAAGGATAATAACTCCTAAAAGAAATGGTCCTACAGCTTTGACCTAAATACATGAAATGTAGATCTGGATGTGCTTAATCATATGCAACTTAAATTTTTGAAATATCTTATATAGTTTTCAAGATACAGGGCTAAATAAATGAAAAAAAATTGAAAAAAAATACAGAAAAAGGGCAATAACTCCTATGTCGATTAATGGATCTTCTTGAATATTTCATAGCAGGTAGATCTTGAGATGCTGATCACTTTTGTCTCCCATCACAATTTTGATATCTGTAACTATTTTTGAGTAATTAGCAAAAAAACTGCAATTTACCCCTATGTTCTATTTTTAGCCATGGTGGCCATATTTTTTGACAAATCAAAAATCGGAACGGTAGAATTGTAGCATTTATGCTATTTAACAACTGTGCCAAGTTTGGTTGAAGTTGGATGTATGGTGTCAGACAAGTTAATCTATGAAATTCAGGGGAAAAGTAATAAAAAATGGTAAATTTTGATGCTTAAAGGGCAATAACTCCTAAAAGAAATAGTTCTACAGCTTTGACCTTATAACATGAAATGTAGATCTTGATGTGCTTAATCATATGCAATTTGAATTTTTTAAAATATCTTGTATAGTTTTCAAGATATAGGGCTAAATCGGTAGGTAAATATACAGAGAAGTAGAGAGCAGGACAGAGGAGGACAGAGAATTAATAAAAAAATGATTTATTGTGTGAAATAAATGTTGTTATCTGGATATTGTTTGTTTCTAAGGTATTTTGAGTAATTTGAAAGCACTTGGGTTGGTTTTAAATGGTTCTATATGGTAGGAATCGAAGATAACTACGATGTCGGTAGAGAGGAGTAAACCAGCGTATGATAAATGACATCAAAGACTCTTTCCAAAGTATTAAATTTGGAATAAATTACACTATTTTGTTATTATGAAGGTAAATGTACACGTATGAATTACGGTTTTCCTAGTTGAACGATAATTATGTGTTGAACTATAACTCGTGATGAGGCTTGTTTAGGGTATATTGGGATATGGGATATTCACACAATTTTTTCATGGGATACGGGATATTTGAGGCAAAACTTACTAGGATATGGGATATTTAAGTCCATTTCATTTACATGGATATGGGATACTGAAACTGAAACACTTTTTGGGATATGGGATATTTAATGAAAAATTTACGGGGATATGAGATATTGGTACCCCCCCCCCCCTAAACAAGCCCCCGTGATATATATAAAATTGCACATTTATTATTACTAATGCATTAATACATGAAAATAAAACATTTTTTTTTATATATATAAACGAAACAATGACAATTTTCCTTTCTAACGTCAAATTATATAAAAGTGTTACAAAATAGTGCCAACTTAATCTGTCTCAAGTTGCGTATATATGCTCAAATTTCTTAGTTAAATGAACACCATCTGTAAATGCACTTCTTGGTGGGTTAACTAGTCCACGCCGTTTCCAAAACGTGATCCCTGTTGATTTTGCATATTTCTCACTAAGCTTGAGGTTGATCTGTTTTCTTTGTGACTCGTATTGGTGGTAAGTCATCCCTCTTGGTTGAAATCTTGGGAACAAGCTGCCCTCTCTGTCTCCATGTCGGAGTTGACCGGTGTTTCCGAACTCTCCTCATCATTCGACAGAGCTGCATGATCCGCTGCTTCTACCAGCTGTTGTTGTTGTTGTGGAGCGGTGTTACCATTCTCAGCTTCTTGTCTCTTCTTCTCAATGAAGGCTTTTAGGCCGCGGTTGTTCCGTTCTGCCCTGGCCTTGGATGTGTGCCGTTTCTGTCTCGTCTCAGTGTTAATGTGTTTCCCTTTACTTGGTCTCCACTGTACCACCAGCCGGTAGGATCCTTGCCGAGCGGATAGTGTCGATTCTGCGGGTTGGTCCTCCAAGATATGAAGTACTGTAAATATGTCTTCAGTAAGGGTTGACATACTTCTTGAGTTAAGATGGTCTGTCGTGTTTACCAATTAACTGAGCTGTTGACATGTTGACGAATTAATGATAATTGATAATACCCAATACGACAAGCGAGAGACAGGTATCAATGAGTAAACTATTTTGATCAAAATACATATATGCTTTTCTGCCTTTTATAAAAATTTTAATTGTTGAACTTTATTCAAATAATTATATATCAAATTATCTAAATTGAAATGAGGGTAACTTTAATTATTAACAACCAATAATTACCACACAACTTATGACTATCGGCAATCTTTTTAATGTCGCAATCAATGATGATTTGATTATATTGGCGCGTGGCGACAACAATAAATCTATCATTAAATGATTAGCGATCACACGATCGTCTAGCCGGTTAAACAAACATGTCAAAGCCATCATTCGTGAAGGCATAAGCATTTCCCGATGGAATAAATGTTCATGGCACAAGTTTTCAAAATAGTATTTTATTTCAAATAATATTGCGTATTCGGTTTATCGGTTTTTATATAAATATCACCGCTAAAAAAGAAAAAAAAATATCCGCCATAAACAGACGAACTGTTGTGTATCGCCTGCAAGACAGGAGATACATAGACATGGCTTCAAGATATTTTTTTATCTATACAGATTGCACATCTCGGTAGACGGCTTTTTTCATAGCTTGTGTGGAATAAATGTTCATGATACATATCTTTTTTTAAAATAGCCTTATGAATTTCCCCGCGAAAAAAAGGTTTAAACATGTTTCACTGACGAACTGTTATGTATCGCCTGCAAGACAAGGAGATACACAGACACGACTTATAAAGGAGCGAGTGGCGTGTATCTTCTGCAAGACAGGAGATACAAAGAAAAAATCTTTAGTAATAATTATCGCGCATCTCGGTATATCGATTTTTGTTTGGTGTTCCCCTGTGGAATAAATGTCCATGACACAATTTTTACTCAAATAAAATGTCTCGACGCGAGAAATAAGACCACGTTGCCAAGGGGGGGACTTTCAAAATTTAATTAATCAGGAATGTTACATTTTTTTTATTTCCTGAATTAATAAAACTATTTTTATTGGGCCCACCCTCACATAGTTCATAGCAGCCATGACGTGGCGTGAGGGCTCTTCAATTATTTATGGTTGTCTAATATGAACTCTGACAAATCATATTTTTTATGTCAGTAACTCATAATTAAGATTTTTGAAATTGCCGCCTCAATAACTATAGCCGGAACACAACAAAACGCAATGCATCATGGATTTTCTGTAATGCCAACGAACCCGATCATTAATATTCAATTTTATTTTTATCGCCAAGATAAATTTGTAACCAAGTCTTTCAAAAAAATAAATAAAAACCTCTCATTTTATCATTATATCACATATCATTAAAAAAACTATTAATAAATGTGTTCATGAAGATTTATCTTTAGTGTTCGTGTCTTGGTGTCCTGCGCCATTACAGACCATCGATACTCCGTCAAGATATTTAAAAAATCGACAATTAAAACTCAAATAAAATGTTTCTTTGCTGTTTCAATGAATGAAAAGACAAGTTTACACAATAAAGCCTTTAATTTTAAGTGAAAAAAACGTTTTTTATCTACTCCTCTGCACATATCTCTAAAGCTCTCTAGTTCTCTCTGTTTTGATGATCCCGGCTAAATAAGTGCAAAATTTTGAAAAAATCAAGAAAAAGGGCAATAACTCCTACATCGGTTGTTGGATCTTCTTGAAAATTTCTGGGCAGGTAGATCTTGATGTGCTGATTACTTTTATCCTATGCCAGAATTTTGATATCTGGTACTGTTTTTGAGTTATTAGCAAAAAACTGCAATTTACCCCTATGTTCTATTTTTAGCCATGGTGGCCATGTTTTTTTACGAATCAAAAATCCGAACGATAGTTTTGTACACATAATGCTACTAAACAACTGTACCAAGTTTGGTTGCAATTGGACTTATGGTGTCGGACAAGTTAAAGTTTGAAAAATTGCTAACAGACGACGACGACGACGACAGACGACAACGACGACGGACGCCAAGTGATGGTATAAGCTCCCATGGACCTTTGGTCCAGGTGAGCTAAAAACGTTATTTTAGGGGCCATAACCTCTATAAGGGGTAATTAGACGACTTCAATCCTATGGAGACTTTTGTAGAGCTAAATGAGCTGAACATTTAAGCCAGCAACAGCTTCTCTCTATCTGCAATAGTTTTCATTCCATAGGCCAAAAACATGAAAAAACGTTATTTTAGGGGCCGTAACCCCTATAAGGGGTCAACAGATGACTTCAATCCTATGGAGACTTTTGTAGAGCTAACTGAGCTGAACATTTAAGCAAGCTACAGCTTCTCTCTATCTGCAATAGTTTTCATTCCATAGGCCAATAAAAAGCTTCGCCCAGCGCAGCATGATACGACCGCAACATGTTGAACCCTGTACATTTTAGGCCCAATATTGATAGTCTATTGCTCTGGACACATGCAGCCCATGGTGGACTGACAAAGGTTTTTGACACATACTGCTCTGGTGGACTTTCGACCCAGGGCGTAAAAATATAAATTTTCAATTTTGTATTCTACTCTTGCAAAAAAATTGTCAAAATCAGACAAGAATTAAACTAGAAAAACTGTGAGCCGCAGCTCACAAATAAATACCCCCCACCCCCCAAAAAAATTATTCAGAAAAAATTTAGAATAGGAGATGCACATCTACATTATGTCACAAAGATTGTGTGTAAGTTTCATGAAAATCCATCAAGGGGTTTAGGAGGAGTTGCGGATAAGAGATGGGTACCCCCATGTAGTCAATGGCTAAGTCCATGTTTTGGTATAGGAAACCCCAAAAATCATTCTAATCAAATTTTAAAATAGTAGGTGCACATCTACATTATGTCACAAAGATTGTGTGTAAGTTTCATGACAATCCATCAAGGGGTTTAGGATGAGTTGCAGATAAGAGATGGGTACCCCCATGTAGTCAATGGCTAAGTCCATGTTTTGGTATAGGAAACCCCAAAAATCATTCCGATCAAATTTTAAAATAGTAGGTGCACATCTACATTATGTCACAAAGATTGTGTGTAAGTTTCATGAAAATCCATCAAGGGGTTTAGGAGGAGTTGCGGATAAGAGATGGGTACCCCCATGTAGTCGAATGGCTAAGTCCATGTTTTGCTATGGGAAACCCCAAAAATCATTCTGATCAAATTTTAAAATAGTAAGTGCACATCTACATTATGTCACAAAGATTGTGTGTAAGTTTCATGAAAATCCACCAAGGGGTTTAGGAGGAGTTGCGGATAAGAGATGGGTACCCTGAAGTGTAACGGAAGGACGGACGGACGGACGGACGGACAGACACCCCTATCACTATATACCCCCCACTTTTGAAGTGGGGGGTTTAAAAAAATTCAATTTCGGCCCCTTTTGGCCCCTTATTATGTAACAGGTGAAAAAGGGGTGGGTTGCAAAAATAATTTCTCAAATTTGGATTCACTACTTGACAAAAATAAACTTGCAAAAAAAAAAATTTCAAAAAAAAACCAGAAATAAAAAAGTTTTGATTACGGCCCCTTTTGGCCCCTAATTACAAAACAAGTGAAAAAGGGGATGGTCACAAAAATTAATTCTCAAATTTGGATTCACTACCTGACAAGAATAAACTTGCAAAATTTTTTTTTTAAATCTGACCACAAATAAAAAAGTTTCGATTTTGGCCCCATTTGGCCCCTAATTACGTAATAGGGGAAAAAGGGGGGTCGCAAAAATTAATTCTTAATTGTGTAAATGAGCTGAACATTTAAGCAAGCAACAGCTTCTCTCTACCTGCTATAGTTTTCATTTCATAGGCCAAAAACATGAAAAAACATTATTTTAGGGGCTGTAGCCCCTATAAGGGGTCATCTGACAACTTCGACCGCTGGAGTTTTTTGTAGAGCTAAATGAGCTGAACAATTAAGCAAGCAACAGCTTTTTGCTATCTGCAATAATTTTCATACTATAGGGCAAAAACATGAAAAAATGCTATTTTTCACCTTTAAGGGGCCGTAACCCCTATAAGGGGTCTTCTGACAACTTCGACCAAATGGAGACTTTTGTAGAACTTTTGATCCTGAAGCAGTAGGGTGGCATCAGATTTCATCTATCCCTTATACTTTTTGAATTACAAGCCAAAAACAGTAGTCTGACCCCCCTGGTCTATTTTTAGCCACGGCAGCCATGTTTTTTGACGAATCAGAAATTGAAACATTACTATAGTGCAGGACACCCTAATGATCAATCATACCAAGTTTCATTGAATTCTGTTCAGTAGTTTCAGAGGAGAAGATTTTGAAAAAGTTATTTAAAGAACAAACAAAAAAGTTACAATTTTGGCCCCTTTTGGCCCTTAATTTCCAAACGAAAAAAGGGGGGACTCCCAAAATCAATCCCATCCATCCTTTAATGGTAAGAAATATCATTGTCAAATTTCATTGCATTTGGATAACTAGAACTAAAGTTATCGTGTATACACTAAAGTTAACAGACAATGACGACAACGACAACGACGACGACAGCATCATACAATTATACGTCCGCAAATTTTTTGCGGTCGTATAAAAATGTGAAAAAACGTTTTTTTAGGGGCCGTAACCCCTATAAGGGGTCAACAGATGACTTCAATCCTATGGAGACTTTTGTAGAGCTAAATCAGCTGAACATTTAAGCAAGCAACAGCTTCTCTCTTTCTGCAACAGTTTTTATTCCATAGGCCAAAGACATGAAAAAACATTATTTTAGGGGCCGTAACCCCTATAAGGGGTCATCTGACAACTTCGACCCTATAGAGACTTAAGTAGAGCTAAATAAGCTGAACATTTAAGTAAGCAACAACTTTTCAAAGTTTTCATACTACAGGAGACAAGAGGCTCCCAGGAGCCTGAATCGCTCACCTGGTCTTAATGTCAACCCTTTGAAGACTTCTGTATAGCTAAATGAGCTGAATGTTTAAGCAATAAAAAGCTTTTCTCTATCTGCAATAGTTTTCATTCTAAAGCAAAAAACACTATTTTTCACCTTTAAAGGGCCATAACCCCTTAAAGGGGTCATCTGACAACTTCGACCCTAAAAAGACTTTTGTAGAGCTAATTAAGCTGAACATTTAAGCAAGCAACATCTTTTCTCTATCTGCAAAAGATTTCATTCTATAGGCCAAAAACACTATTTCTTGCCTTTAAGGGGCCATAACCACTATAAGGGGTCATCTGGCAACTTTGACCCTATGGAAACTTTTGTAGAGCTAAATGAGCTGAACATTTAAGCAAGCAACAACTTTTCTCTATCTGCAATAGTTTTCATTCCATAGACCAAAAACACTATTTTTTGCCTTTAAGGGGCTGTAACCCCTAAAGGGGGTCATCTGACAACTTCGACCATATGAAGACTTGTGTAGAGCTAAATGAGCTGAACATTTAAGCAAGCAACAGCTTTTCTCTATCTGCAATAGTTTTCATTCTATAGGCCAAAAACTCTATTTTTTGTCTTTAAGGGGCCGTAACCCCTATAAGGGGTCATCTGACAACTTCGACCCTATGGAGACTTTTGTAGAGCTAAATAAGCTGAACATTTAAGCAAGCAACAGCTTTTCTCTATCTGCAATAGTTTTCATTCTATAGGCCAAAAACACTATTTTTTGCCTTTAAGGGGCCGTAACCCCTATAAGGGGTCACCTGACAACTTCGACCCTATGGAGACTTTTGTAGAGCTAAATAAGCTGAACATTTAAGCAAGCAACAGCTTCTCTCTATCTGCAATAGTTTTCATTCCATAGGCCAAAAACATGAAAAAATGCTATTTTTCACCTTTAAGGGGCCGTAACTCCCATAAGGGGTCATCTGACAACTTTGACTCAATGGAGACTTTTGTAGAGCTTTTGATGCTGAAGCAGTAGCGTGCATCAGATTTCATCTATCTCTTATACTTTTTGATTTACAAGCCAAAAACAGTAGTCTGACCCCCCTGGTCTATTTTTAGCAACGGCGGCCATGTTTTTCGACGAATCAAAAATCCCCACATCAGTTCTGTAGGGGATACCCTAAAGTACCACCAGACCAAATTTGGTTTGAATCTGTGCAGCGGTTTCAGAGGAGAAGAAGTTTGAAGAAAAGTTAACGACGACGGACGACGACGACGACGGACGACGACGACGACGACGGACGCCAAGTGATGGCAATAGCTCACATGGCCTTTGGCCAGGTGAGCTAATAAAAAGGAATAATAAAGGAAATAACAAAACTACCGAACTTGAATGATCAATTTCATAGTCAAGAGAAAATGACAAAAAACGAATCGGTCATACCGGAGAATTGGTGGATCGCAATGGTTCTGACTTGGTATAGGCATTTCAAACGAATAATACGTAACTCTCGAAAAGCAACATTTGCTCAAAGTTAACACTAGTGGTGTCTAGTATTATATGTGTACCTATTCCTATAACATAGGACTTTTAAGACGCTTTCAGGTATTTGGACATTGTTAGAAGGTTTATATTAGTAGTTATTCGCTGTTAATACTAAATATAATTAAACAAAATATATTTGGATATTGGGGGGGGCAACATTCAGAGCAATGTCTAGATCGTCATGTAGGCAAAATGTGATTTAGGAGCTGGACATCTAAGAGAAACTATACTTGTTTTTCATCTTGGCATAACTCCAGTCAAAACGGTTACGGGCGGACAAGGACATTATCTTGACCTTACTTAAACAGATACAAACATTTACAAAATTCTCTTCTTTTAAAGAATAAAGCAGTAATAAAAAGGTCTTTTTTTAATTGAAAGAAGCAAACAGGCACCAATGGGGCATTCAAGTGTCCAAAGTCCGAAAGGGCAACGACGAAACCGGCAAATGCGAACAAGAACAGCACGAAGAAACACAAATTCAACCGAACGGAAATCAACAACGCGAACTCGTAACAAGAGTGAACTCAGGTGTCTACAATTTTTCTCCTTTCCCAATTTGAAAGGTTCCTTGGATATCTCATTTAATCCACATTCCCCTTGAAAAAAAGGCACGTGGATTGATCATTCTCCTAAATTCTACATGGCATCATTCTTTGGACCAGGCTTCCTAATGTACATATTTGGGTTCATACGAATAATCATCTGTAGTACTTATCTCTTTTACACTTAACTCAACCCCGCACCTATCAAAGACCAACTGGCAGCGAATGTAAAGTTCGAGAATATGATAAAGGCCCTGCCTTTTTAGCGAGCATCGAAAATCTATATACCTTTTAATAAATCAATGTGCTCGTCCTGCTAAGTTTAACGTAAAGAGGGAACTTTAAAAAAAAGAAATTAAATAGTAGCAAAGTCTGACCCCACCAAACCCAAATTATATGCACTTGAGAAAGTTGTTGTTAAAATATCTGAGATCAATAACTACTTGTTAAAAATTCAATTATTTGTGCAAATGATGAATCTGGATAACATTCTGGGACGACATTAAGCGGGGACGAAATGATCCATTTCATGAATTACGTGACGTCATTTCCTTGTCAGAGTATTTAGCGTTTCTTCAGCAGATCAAAACAACATTCAGATTCTATCAGGTCTTGTGATATTTTCTGAGTATCAGTGTTTTATTTGAAGCATTGGTAACAGAAGGTACATTAAGAAACCTGGCGGAAAAAACGGTAAAGTAAAAATATCATGCGGGACTGAGGAAAGTGTGTGAAACCCCACAGGATGGGACTCTTCTATCATTTTCAGGTAAGAACCCTTTATTTATTATTATGAGTAGGTTTTATTCAGTGAATTTATGTATTTCTTTATTTTTTTTTTTCTTACTTGGAATTTAACAAAAAATGGTCAGTATCATGCATTTGGTATGCTCGGTAATTTCCGGAAAATGGTTTTTCAGCGGAAAAGACCGAAAGGTGTTTATATAAAAATCTGTGTGTAAAAACAAACAAGTGGATGAATGAGGGTTATAATTTATAACTGTTTTTGAATTTCAATTTTTATATTTTTGCAGAACAGATTATGAAGTTTTTTTATAAGCCCAGAGGATTGATTGTTTTACTTGCATGTGCCTATTATTTTTTTCACTCCGTAAAAGTAAACTTTTTACGGTTTTATCGTCAGTATATTTCTGGCACATCTCAAAACATGCACAATACCGTAGGGTTCGCATCTGCGATGCTCGCTATCAATGGAGACATCATGCACTCGTAGACAAATATGGGATTTCTATCTCTCAAATGAGTACAGGTGTTGGTTTGTTGTAGAAATTTAATTTGTCTTCCTTTACCTGATTTGACACACCGAATTGAAAATTAGCAACACGACGGGTGTGCTATAACAGACAGAAACCGCTTACTCTTCCGAAGCACCTAAATTCCCTCTTGTTTCGACTAAAGTTGGGGTCGTTGATGTCCGTTCGGTTTATTTTTTGTTTTGTGTTTCTTCGTACTGTTCTTGTTCGTGTTTACCGGTTTTGTCGTTGCCCTTTTGGACTTTTAACCTCGAATTCCCAATTGGTGCCTCTTTGCTTCTTTGAACCTTATACAACTTAGAAGCACATCCATCCAGAAAGTGTAGATTGCCCCAGTCGACCCAGATAAAAAATTTATATATGATAGGTAGGACAAGGCGTAATTTGGACGAATTCAGTTTGCATTGCATGTTTTACATACAACTAGCAACTCATTGACATCCCGTACCAATGCAAACGTTTCCAAAATTTTCTACTTATTAAGCTTATGGACTTTTAATTTCAAATTTATATGATATGTTATTTCCCAGCCTGAAGAACTTGTCTATTTATTTTACAATAAAATAAGTAGGTTGGTTAAACCACACATAAAAGGTAAAAATATCAAATATAAAACTAATATAAATTAATAAAGAATACATCTAAAATCTAAAAAGCCCAAATTTTCGGCTTTCAGCCTTCGTCGGGGGCAGAGCAAAGAAAAAAATCACGACCGCCACGGTCGGTCTGAGGACAACCAACAAGTAGGACACTTGTTGGTTGTCCTCAGACCGTGGCGGTCGTGATTTTTTTCAAAAAGTTGGAATCTTCTCGACCAACATGCATTTACTATAACTCAAGACTTTACACCGTTATTGACATTAAATAATTTGCCTTTTTATTAAATTTTTCTTGGTGTTGGGTTGGACTTCTGAAGAGCTGGACCCTGCAAATACCACTGATGTTGATCGATCAATTGATTTTTCATCTTTGGAAGATTTGCTTAAAACAGCGAAACACCAAGAAAATTTTAATAAAGAGGCAAACTATTTAATGTCAATAACGGTGTAAAGTCTTGAGTTATAGTAAATGCATGTTGGTCGAGAAGATTCCAACTTTTTGAAAATCTTTAATCAACTTCTGGAACTTTTGTCAAATGTATTAAAATGCAATCGTAATTCATTGAAAATTCCTTTCTTAGAAGAGAAATTGAGAGGAAATTTCTTCTTAGATTTTTTTATATTTTACCATGTTTTTCATAATTTCATATCCTGAAAGGGCACAGTATAGGAGGACGTGTAGAAATTTCGACGCGAACCAATAAATGAAATATTTAATTGGCTTAATGACTTGACCGATAAATCCCCTATTACCTCTGTATCTGTTGACAGGTCATTAATTTGACTTTATATTATTCCTTGCTGGCTAAATTGTATTATTGACCATTATGGTCGTTCCCTTAAAGGTCCAAAATCTAATTCGTGTATCAAAGTCGTGCGTATTTCATGTTTTTGGAAGGCTGATAAATATATTGAAGTAAACAGCTGACAATTCGATGTACCATCTGAATGGATTTCATATCATGTGAAGCGAAATCACTTTAGAAAATAATCAAATTTCTTTTTAAAAATGATTTTATTAAGTATGTAACACCGTGAGTATATGTAGTACATGTATGTACTGCATGTGTGTACTACTGTTGTGTGATTATTTAAGTGCATATTGAGTGTTTTGCAAGTCAACTGAACAGAACCAAATTCATTGTATAATCATATTCTTTGCTGTGACCAGTATTCTATTAAGTGATCAAAAGATCAAAAAGATACTTCCTCAGTCCTGTCAGTACTACACAATAGTTTTACATGAAAAGCATTGTCTTTTGAAGGCGATTTAAATCGTTCATTTTATAAATCTTTATTCTTCTTTTTCGTCCGAATTTTTACATTCTTTACAAAATTAACGAAACATATTCTTTTCAATAAAATTATAGAGATAGCTTAAATCGTCTCCACTAATATGCCACCACTGTTGAATAGCTGAGTTAATAACGAAACAATGACACATTTAATGCTGCCTTAGGAGCTGCGCTATGACTGGAATTTTTCTGACACATAGAATTAATGTTAAGCTCTACATTCCAACAGTAGTATGCTACTGGACAATTAGTTACCTAACACATAGGTGTCAAATAGTTAGTAAGATTGCAAAACAATAAATAAGAACTGAGTGGCACTGAATTATGGTAAAACGTTCGTAAATGAACGAAGATAAGTTGAAAAACAGTCTGAGAAATCGAAACTAGTGTTGGTTTGCCACTTTTATTTGCATATGGTTTGCTTGAAATGTCGAATAAACAATTCTCTTGGTAGAAGTTCCCAAAATGACCAAATGACCACCCAAATAAAAAGGTACTATATAAACTGAAATATTCTTAAAAATAAAACATACAAGTCCTCTTCTTTCAAAATGAAGTTACTGTTTATATTTATTTTCAAAAAGTTGGAATCTTCTCGACCAACATGCATTTACTATAACTCAAGACTTTACACCGTTATTGACATTAAATAGTTTGCCTCTTTATTAAAATTTTCTTGGTGTTTCGCTGTTTTAAGCAAATCTTCCAAAGATGAAAAATCAATTGATCGATCAACATCAGTGGTATTTGCAGGGTCCAGCTCTTCAGAAGTCCAACCCAACTTATAAGTTCTCATTGTGCATTTTAAAACTTTTGCACTCTTTTCATATCTTGTAGGCATGTGTTTTCTCTGAGCCGACACAAGGCCGACTGATTTTTCAAAAATATTTTCTGCAGATAATTTGTTGCTGTAAAGGTTATACGAGGTCACTAGCCTGTGTGACCTACCTTCCTATCTAAAAATATCATTACATGTGGTGGAATCTTTATTTAATTAATCAATAACATTCTTCTCCATGTTATCGATTTATGATGCTACTTCTTTGCTTTAGTAGACAATCATGCTTTCAATTTTCCACTTCTATCATGTTTTATCGCTTAATGATAACTTGTGCAGTTCAGATCATTTATCTGCAGATTTAATATATTCTTTCAAACATTTTGATGTTTTAATGTCAACGACATGATGTCTCGAGTATGCATGGATCGTCCTGAGAAAATCTCTACTCAGGGCGATGCGCTCGGGAGCGACTCCATGTGTGGCAAGGCCACAAACTAACATTTTCAAAAAGTTGGAATCTTCTCGACCAACATGCATTTACTATAACTCAAGACTCAAATACCACTGATGTTTATCGATCAATTGATTTTCATCTTTGGGAGATTTGCTTAAAACAGCGAAACACCAAGAAAAGTTTAATAAAAAGGCAAATTATTTAATGTCAATAACGGTGTAAAGTCTTGAGTTATAGTAAATGCATGTTGGTCGAGAAGATTCCAACTTTTTGAAAATTGTTGATTGTGGCCTTGCCACACATGGAGTCGCTCCCGAGCGCATCGCCCTGGGATGAGATTTTCTCAGGACGATCCATGCATACTCGAGACATCATGTCGTTGACATTAAAACATCAATATGTTTGAAAGAATATATTAAATCTGCAGATAAATGATCTGAATTGCAAAAATCATTATTAAGCAATAAAACATAATAAAAGTGGAAGATTGAAAGCATGTCTACTAAAGCAAAGAAGTAGAATAAATCGATAACATGGAGAATTAAGAATGTTATTGATTAATTAAATAAAGATTCCACCACATGTTATGATATTTTAGATAAGAAGGTAGGTCGCACAGGGTAGTGACCTCGTATAACCTCTACAGCAACAAATTATCTGCAGGGAATAGATTTAAAAATCAGTCGGCCTTGTGCCGGCTCAGAGAAAACACATGCCTACAAGATATGAAAAGAGTGCAAAAGTTTTAAGATGCACAATGAGAACTAATAAGTTGGGTTGGACTTCTGAAGAGCTGGACCCTGCAAATACCACTGATGTTTATCGATCAATTGATTTTCATCTTTGGGAGATTTGCTTAAAACAGCGAAACACCAAGAAAAGTTTAATAAAAAGGCAAATTATTTAATGTCAATAACGGTGTAAAGTCTTGAGTTATAGTAAATGCATGTTGGTCGAGAAGATTCCAACTTTTTGAAAAATGGAGTCGCTCCCGAGCGCATCGCCCTGAGTCGAGATTTTCTTAGGACGATCCATGCATACTCGAGACATCATGTCGTTGACATTAAAACATCAATATGTTTGAAAGAATATATTAAATCTGCAGATAAATGATCTGAATTGCACAGATTATTATTAAGCAATAAAACATGATAGAAGTGGAAGATTGAAAGCATGTCTACTAAAGCAAAGAAGTAGAATAAATCGATAACATGGAGAAGAATGTTATTGATTAATTAAATAAAGATTCCACCACATGTTATGATATTTTTAGATAGGAAGGTAGGTCACACAGGCTAGTGACCTCGTATAACCTTTACAGCAACAGATTTTCTGCAGAAAAAAAATTAAAAAATCAGTCGGCCTTGTGCCGGCTCAGAGAAAACACATGCCTACAAGATATGAAAAGAGTGCAAAAGTTTTAAAATGCACAATGAGAACTAATAAGTTGGGTTGGACTTCTGAAGAGCTGGACCCTGCAAATACCACTGATGTTGATCGATCAATTGATTTCATCTTTGGGAGATTTGCTTAAAACAGCGAAACACCAAGAAAAATTTAATAAAAAGGCAAATTATTTAATGTCAATAACGGTGTAAAGTCTTGAGTTATAGTAAATGCATGTTGGTCGAGAAGATTCCAACTTTTTGAAAATTGAGTTATAGTAAATGCATGTTGGTCGAGAAGATTCCAACTTTTTGAAAAAAGTCTTGAGTTATAGTAAATGCATGTTGGTCGAGAAGATTCCAACTTTTTGAAAATTGTAATTTTACTACAGTAAATATGTTTAAATTAATAACAAGATGAGAATCATCAGTAATAGAATAATTCAGTTTCCAACAGAATAAAAATGTTTTGATACCAATGCGAATATATTTCGGGGGGAATATTTACCAGCAAATCAAACTATTCATTTGTAGTTTTTTGTTTTGTTTTCATACGATAAATTTCTAAATAAGGAAGTCTATTCAAGTTAGTATTTTAAAAACTACAAATAAAGGTATATAAATAACAAAGTCTCTGAACATAGAGGATCAATACTAAATGTCAAAGCGAAGAGACAAAACGAGGAAGACATACCGGAATAATTGAAGATCGCGATGGACTTGACTTGGTACAGGTTATTTTAAATAAAAAGCTAGGCCGAACGCAGCATGATACGACCGCAACAGATAGAACCCTGTACGTAAGAGGGCCAATATGGATAGTCTATTGCTTTGGTCACATGCAGCCCATGGTGGACTTTGAAATACATATTTTACACATATATATATATTTACATCAACAATTAATAGAAAAAATCTTATTTAACTGTATATATTAATTGAAGTTTTTGACCCTTTGACCGCGAATTTCTTTTTTTTTTCTAAAATGGTAAGGGCCACAAACCCAAAATGCAATAAAAAGCTTCCTTTAGCGGATATATTCACCACATTACAACTTCATAACAATTGGCTGGTCCACATCAACTAAATTTCTAGTGTACAGAAACTCTACAAAACGGTCAAAGATATTGCAAATCTGACGCAGGTAAACATGCAGATTCATGTAGGAACTTTCACAAGGATTCCAATGAAAAAAAAATGAAAATCGGGCTACAAATATAAAAGTAGATTTTATGGGTGTGGCCCTCCTTTGCCCCGCTGTAGCAATGCAACAGTCAGATATATATCAAAACTATTGACAAATTTAGTTGACAGAATTTAATAAGCATTTCAACGAAAAAGAATTTTCAAAATCCAATGAATAATAAACATTCTTCAACAGTTTTGTCAATGCAGATGTTTTAGCCCCTTCTGACCAATTTTTTTTCTAAAACGGAAAGGGCAACAAACCCCAAATACGATGCTTCCTTTAGTTGATATAATCATCATATTAAAACTTCAAAACAATTGGCTGGCCCACATCAACTAAGTTGCTTGTGAAAAACTATTTGCCTCGACAAACTATTAAAAAATTGCGTTTGTTGCCCCTTCGACTCCTAATTTCTCGCACACGGTAAGAGATACTGCAAATCTGATTGAAAAACGCAGGCAGGGATTTTCACAAGGATTCCAAAAAAAAGAGAGATTTCAATCGGACCAAAAATAGAAAAGTTGATTTTTTGGCGTGGCCTATCTTTAGCCCCCTGTATTTATGCAACGGTGCAATATATATCAAAATCATTGACACATTTAGTTGACAGACGATTACATACACTAAGTACATACAACAATGTATAAGAAAGCCGCCAAGCCCCTGTGTAATACCCTCTTGAGTTTGTAGAATGAATATCATACATCTGTACATGTATAAATTGTTAACACAGAGACTGCATGCCTCGCTTGCGCAGCTGGACACAGTATAGAAATAAGTTAAAAATACCAGTGTTAAAGTGATTACAGTCCTGACAATTACCCTCCGAATTGCAGCTGTTTACCAAATATCTTTGGTGTACCATTACTGGTTCATATAAAACAGACATAAGAAATAAAAAAAAAAACACATTTAGCCAAATCAGTATACAATTTCAGTCAGTAGACTATGACTGCAGGAGCATACCGATAAAATTCTCCATGAACTGATCAGCACTGACGCTAATGCAACTGCATACACAATGTACCAAAGAAATATGGTGCGCAATAACGGCTTCATTTTCATGTAAAACAGACGTAAAAACATTAACATAGGACAAATCAGTGTAAAATCTGGAGGTCAGTAGACCGTGACTGAAGGAGCATACATATAAAACGCCCTAAGAATTAATCTGTATTTATGCTAATGCAAATCCATACAAAATATCAATGGAGTACCACAGCTGCTTCATGTTAAACAGATGTAAGAAAAACAAGTTATAACCTTGGCCATATCAGTATAAGCAAATACTTAAACAATTATGGACGCTGCCGCCACGACCGCCACTGTCGCTGGAATCACTACACCTAAGTCTCGCCTTTTGCGACATTCGTAGCAGGCGAGCCAAAAACCGCTCAGCTACACATAAGGGACAACCATTTGATCCTGAGGGGGGGGACAGTTTTGGTCGAGACTGATTATTTATTTTCGAAATTTTGCGGGCCCAAATATTTATTTTTCGCCGCTTCGCGGCAAGAATATTTATTATATTATTTTCTGCATACAATACCAACTTTTTCCAGGCCAGAATATTTATTTACAAAAACTGCCAGCACCCCACCCCCCCCCCCCCAACCCGTCAAATAAAATGGTCGTCCGCTAAAGTAACTTAAATTCTATGATGATCCTTCATTGTATCATATTTACGAGTTCGCGGCTATTTTTTT
The DNA here is from genome assembly GCA_963971305.1 of Arcuatula senhousia. Taxonomy (NCBI): domain Eukaryota; kingdom Metazoa; phylum Mollusca; class Bivalvia; order Mytilida; family Mytilidae; genus Arcuatula; species Arcuatula senhousia. Next base: position 46,532,409 of record OZ020315.1, on the reverse strand, counting down.
TCGGGGATAAGCGCAGTTTCCGGGTTAGTAGAATGTAGGTTGCGACTATCCCTGAAATCGGGGATAGTCGCAGTTCGGGGATAGTAGTATAACATACGTCTACGCAAAACAGCTCACATGATAAGCGGTAATTTAGAAAAAAGCACAATGGAAAATAGCCAGCAACCATCAACGAGGCCAGTAGGCGCTGCTTTTCGTTCAGCAACTTGTCCAAATTCAGAGCATACCATTTAAATCCTTGCAGTCATAAAATAGTCAAAGATAAACCCCTTTCTTTGACAAAGATCAGAAAACATCATAAATAAGTACAAACAAAAGCTTTGTCAAAGATTCCTGAGTTAGGACATGCACATTTAAAATCTGGTGGGGTTATATAAGTTTTTTGGGCCAAAACCTCCCGCTATTAATTTTCCCAGACAAAGCACTAAAACTCAAAGAAAATCTAACTGTTTTTATGTCAATTACCTGAAAATGATTAGAGAAATTAATCGGTTCGTTACTTTTTGTTTTGTTTTTAAAATAACTGAGGTACAAAGATTTACCCCAGCCTCTTTCATCCGGCAGGGGTGATCTGAACCGAAGCATCCCTCGAAATATCCTATTTCACTTCTCAACTCTTTAAATCTTTTAATAATTTTTATGAACATTAATATCATCATGGTCATACAGTTTAAAATATTTTTCATTTGACTATTTTTTTTACATAAAATATAAAATTATTATGGGGACTGGGGTCTAAAATCAGAGGCTGATCCAGAAATTCTGAAAAGAGGGAGCCCACTGACTGGCCTAAGAGGGGGCCCGCTTTGGTCACGCTTCAATGATTTTCTATATATATACAACCAAATTTTTCCGCCAAAAAGAAGGGGGCGGCCTCCCCAGCCCCCTGGATCTGCCTATGAAAATAGTCATTACATTTGGACTTGGTTTGTCAGTATGATCAACCCTCCGGCAGCTGCTTAATTGACACAACGCGTCCTCTTGTACTAAGTATAATAAGGGTATATCTAGGCGTGAAATATTTCAACCGTGGGTTTAAAAGATCTGATCATTCACTTCATTCTATATAAACGTAAACGGAAACGTCTATGTACTAAATGTTCAAGGTTGTTTAAATTATTTACATTTACATGCACTAAAATACAAATTTAAACGGCCTGATAAGTTTAGTTTAATATCTTTACATTGAGATTTTCACGTCATACATGGAGATTATTGACTGGACAAGCTTTTTGATATTTTGTATTATTCTTCTTATCACAATTTTGTGGTATCGTAAACCAAGATCAGACATTCCAGGTCCATATTCTTGGCCGATTTTAGGAAATCTTTTTCTCTTTAACGAATTTAACAGCTGTGAAAATAAACCGGAATTTTTAGAAAAGAACTTTGCAAAATATGGACCGTTATTTCGGATGTTCCTTGGTCCCTACCAAATCGTATTTGTTAGTGGATTCGATCTGGTGTCGGAGATGTTACACAGAAAAGAATTTATAAACAGACCTAATTGGCTACCGGGAATAAAAGCTGTACGGAAAGTTACGGGAGGTAAGTCGTTATTGTAGGAATCTTAATATAACAATCTTATGTTACAAATAGCTAGAGCGATTCAGAAAAGAGTTTGCTACGTCTGATGGGCGCGTTGTTAGTACATCTGCTTCTTTCTATTATTTGTTTTTGTTTTCATAACTTTATTGTGGTGTTCCATTAAAATTATGATGGCAAATCAGCGGCAGTCATCAGAAACCTTAAAAAAATGTTCTACACAATAAATTATGGAACTGTTTTTTAACAGCGACTGATCTTATGTGAATTAACATGATATATGCATGCATTTTGATAAAAGGGAAGTGGGAAGTGCCCGGCTAAAACAACAGGGGTCAAAGAAGGGATCCTTATTTTGTGATAAGGGGAACGTTTTAGATATCTTATGTATAAACTATAAGGTGGTCGAAATTTCCACCAAAGAGGTCGAACTTAGAAAAACAATTGGAATTACAAGAAGTTTGTTGCTGTTTGTTTTACAGTTTCATGCAACTTTCAACTTAAGGACATCAATGACCAATGACATAATTCACTCTTTGGACCACAGGCATTTCAACAAATTCAAAAGAATTGGATTCTGTGCATAATTCTCTTATATTTGTAAAACATATTCTTAAGTGGTCGAAATTACCAGGAAAGACTGTAGACGTTTTGAAACTACCACAAACCTTAATAAAGCAATAATATATAAAAATCACAATTGGTGAATACCAGAAATGGGTGCTGTACAAAAATGAACATTCATGGCATTGGATGATAGTTAAAAACACTCGATCAATGAAAATGTCGCTGTTGAATATCATTGATAATTTCACGAGTAACATTTTATCATAATTTTCAATAAAACCATCTAGTACTTAAAGTTCAAGTGAAGAAAACAAAAGCAACAGTAGAGATTAACAATGTATCTTGCAAAGCGAACAAGAAGAAAATGTGTATCAATGGGACAATGAAAGACAAAACATACATTTTACAACCTAACACTAATCAGCAACTTGAACTCAGGTTGAAGTGAGAGTGAAGTCAGGTGCCCCGAAAGAGTAAACGGTTACTGCTGCTAAACACGCCCGTCCCATTGCCAATGATTGATTTAAAGATGATCTTATCCGACAACCGATGGGCAATATAACCCCGTGTTGGCAATCTGCTTATCGCTGAACCCAGGTTTGTTAATAGTTTTTTTAGGAAAATTCGAGAACTAAATAATTAATTTAAATGGTCTCAGACAAGCCTAGCTACTGGGGTATAATTATGCCCGAGAACATTTGGACCATCAACAGATGTTGTTAAACCTAAATGAAAATATGTTTCAAATTTGATCAATTGATAGAGAAAGACTCAAATTTTAAAATCCCAGTTAAAATAATTCACGGGTTTCTTAACGAATGATCATGCAAATTTAAAATCGACAGACATAAAGTTCAAATATAGGGCAGTATGACGTCGCAGGTTTTAAATTAGCCGTAGCTTAGGACCAATGGTGAAGATTCAATTTCTTTAGATTACTAGTTCGATCAATATTCGTTAAAGGTGGCAATTCAATACGTCTTAGATGAGCACTGATGTTGGTTTGTTTTGTCGTCCTTTTCCAGATTTGACTTGCATTCAAGAGATAGCTGAGATCGTGACTATCTTCTTTCATGTGCAGTTAGCAGGCTATGTTAACTCCACTCTGGTTCACACAAGTACATTTAAATCTTCAGTATTTCTAGTGCGCCTTTAGTTTGGGGATGAAAATTCGTTTAGTAAAGGAAATGACTTGTATGTCTTAGTTTAAATTTAGTCATCACTGGTAGTATTTTTTTTTCATTTGATCCCTAATTGCTTTTTTCAAATTGCTCTTTTGTATATTGATTCGGATTTAACATTGATTGACTTCATTTTTTTACGTCAGTCGACAGATGGTTCTATGCCAGCTGTCAGTTACTGTGTGGTGTTCTACAGACAGTTCCTCAACGTCTTTTTTATGGCCCGACCACGGATGTGGATCAGTCAGATAGTTTTTCCCTTGTCCGTCCGTTACACTTTTGTTAAGTTCTTGGTAAAGGTCCATTACTCGAATACTAGATGTTTGGGGTCAATGATATTTCACCACTAGATGGGTCTTGGGTAGGGCTACACCACCCACTAGAAAGTGGGTCACCGTGACCTATATTTTATGCATGAACGACTTTAGTTAAGTTCTTGGTTAAGGTCCATAACTTGGATACTAGATGTTGGGGGTTAATATTTCACCAGTACATGTGTCGTGGGTTGGATGACACCACTCACTAAAAATTAGGTCATTGTAACCTATATTTTATGCATGAACGACTTTGGATACGTTCTTGGTTAAGATGCATAACTTGGATTCTAGATGTTAGGGGTCAATGATATTTCACCACTAAATGTGTCTTGGGTAGGATGACACCACCCACTAGAAATTAGGTCACTGTGACCTATATTTTATGCATAAACGACTTTGGTTAAGTTCTTGGTTAAGGTCCATTACTTGGATACTAGTTGTTGGAGGTCAATGATATTTCACCACTAGATGGATCTCGGGTAGGACTACACCACCCACTAGAAATTAGGTCACTGTGACCTATATTTCATGCATGAACCACTTTGGTTAGGTTCTAAGTGACGGTCCATAACCAAGATTATACACATTGGAGGGTATCAATGATATTTCAAGAATGGGAGGGCCATCCTGTGGCTCATAGGCACATTTTCTAGTTCTTGTAGTATCTTTGTCTGATAATCATACTTGTTGAGTAGAAATTTTATCGATTTGACATTTAATAGGTGTTTTGTGCTTTGTTCGTCAAAATGATCAAATTAGAAACATTTTATATGTGACTGCCATACGCCAGTGACCTTTTTTTAAGCTAATGTTTGTACTCGTTATTTTTGTCTTAATTATTCAGAAGAGGTCCTTGTCTTAATTATTCAGAAGGATACTTTTGTTGACATTCTCAGCATTGATTTTATATTGCATGAAATATATTTTCAATCTAGGGCCAATTGGAAAACGGCGAGCAGCGACCACTCTCAAAAGTTACTCCTTGAAATATCGATATATAGCATATCCAAATTAACCGTTTATACCCGCTTTTGGTATTTGCAATTTTGCATAGTTTTGATATTTGTAAACGATTAAATAAAGCAAGAGTAACACATATATATCTCATATTAAGACATTTTAACGTAAGTTTGTTTGTAGGCGTTGGCCTTGTAAATGCCGACGGAAAAGAATGGCAAGAAAGACGGAGATTTTGCATAAAATCAATGAAGGATTTTGGGATGGGAAAATCATCCATTGAAGAACGTATACTTGAGGAAATAACTAACATAACAGAAAGTCTCGAAAAGCAACAGGGAGAACCCATAACCAACATAAGGAAGTCGATGACGTATGCAAGCCTTAATATCATTCATGGAATTATTTTTGGATTTAGGTATAGTAGATCTAGTATGATTTAAGGTTTTTTGTTCAATGTTTAAGTCATTGGGATTTAGAGTGTTTATGTTTATCTCATTTTTCAAAATTTGCTTTCATAAAAGGCGAACGAAGATCTTCCCGACAAGTTGGAACAGCCAATTTGCAACTGCATTTTTTTGTGGTTTCCTAGGTGGGAGAAGAACCCATGCATTTGGAAACATATATGTCCATCGCAATGTACAACGCCCTAGAATTGTTATGCTTCAACGCATATTTAGTGTTATGTTAGTTAGCTATCGCTTCATTTCCAGCAATGCATTTTCGGTTTTTCCCGAGAGGTTAACATGAAGGGTTATGAACTTGAAATGGTGATCAAGTGGAGGAAAGGGGGACAATCTTTGTGCTGGGTTGTGACAGACAATTAAGCCACCTGCATGGGGGATCTTACGATGATAATCGGGCTACCAAAGATTGCTAACTATCATCACCAGACGACAAACTGTTTTATACCGTACCTTTATTTTTTCCAAAAGCCGTAAAAAAATCTTTAGGGTCGAGATTTTGGCCTCAAAAATAGGAAGGGTCGATGAACCAGAAACAGATATTCTTTATGCCTCATCATGATTATTTCATTTGATCCTTCTCTTTATGATAATACCTCTTATACATGTATACATTTATGATAGTTTTGCTGGTTACATACCCAACTTGTTGATGCATGTTTTGTAACTTTGGTTTGTACTAATGTGACAGGTATAAACACGAAGAAGAAGCTCTAGAAACTTTGATCCGTTACATAGACACGATCTTTAATGGACCCACCATGTTATCTGCCAGAGGGGTGTACCCAATCTTAGCACTATTAAGCGTGAGTATTTCGTATAATGTTATTATTAAGGTCTTTCCCACTATAGTGGAAAGACCTTATTGTATTTCTTCTGATTATTATTATTCTTCTTTTATTCCGCGGTCACTATAACAAAAGTGTCGCGAGATAACTTTACGATACTTGGTACCATTATTCAGTCATTTGACTGACCTTGCGAAACCAATCTATTTTTAGTAATGGAGTTATCTGCCCGTAACCCAAAAACCTTGTTTGAAGATAAACTCAGAAACCGTAACCGTTATCAAAAATCTGAAGTGAAGAAAATGTTGCTTGACTCCTGGTCATTCAAATGAACCTATGTTTCATTCACTATCTTTTATGGTTAAAAAGTTACATGTATAAACAAAACATTATTTGGGTTCAAATTGTCAAATTAAATTACCTACAATTTGAACCCAAATAGTACATGATTCGGTTGAACGGTTCCAAAATGGCGGCCAAAGTTTCGCGAAACGCGTTTTTTGCCAATTACTTGAAAACCATTACAGATAGTATAGTAAACGTGTTAACTTAAATGAATCAGTATACAAAAAGCTACAATTTGAGTACAAGGTCAAAGGTCTTAGGTCAAGGTCATTCCCTAGCAACAAGGTAACATTAATGAAAAGTCCATAGCAACCATCTATATTCTAAACCAAGACTACTTTCTGAGTTTAGGATTAAGTTTTTTCAACCGGAAGTAACCCTTAGTCCATATCAACCGTCATTAAAGTCCTTAGCAACCATACTTTTTCTTACTTCAGACTCACTGCTCTTTACTCTAGAACATTTTTCGTAACTAATAGTTTAATACTATTGTCAAAAACAGACTGAAATAGCCTAACCGAACATAACGATTATCATAAAACTAACAAGAACAAGGGAAAGACCCCACATTTGTTCTCTGAACAAATGACTTTTTAATTATTATTAAATTTGACTTGATTTTGGCTTTTTTAACCACCTCGTTTCTTGATGCGCCTAAATCAATGATCGTAACTATTCAGCCATTTCCTTTATACTAAAAATAAAGTTTTTCTTTTGAAAGGCCGAGGAGTTCCGATTGTCGTATAAATAAGACACAAAACATAACATTAGATGTTACGCAGGTATAAATATCTGGTAGTCGACTAATCAGATGTACTTTGTTATCAATGAGTCTAAGAAAAAGAAATTTAAATAGAACCTAAAAATCGAAATACTAAACTTTCTTATTGACAACGTATTTTTTCAGTTTGGTGGACTTGTTTTTTCAGCAAACAATTGGGATTCCAATGGGCACTTCTTTTACATATTTGCTTGCTCATCTGTTTTTTATCAATATGAAGCCATCTTCTTTTAGTCAAATCACTTCTAGACACAGGAAAAAATCATAGACTAGCTCTCTCTTTTAACCTCACTCTCCGTTATATTGATAAAAATTAATGAGATGTGAAATAAGTGTACGCGACTGACACAACTCACATAACAAGCGGTAATTAAGAAAATAACTCAATGGAAAACATTGATTATGACAGTTTCACTGAACATTTCTAGGTTTGGGGACTTTCTCTATGTAATATATCCCCAAGAACTTAAGATAAAAGGCACAATGGATTCTGTTTCATACTTGGAACATCTTGAAAATGGCACCCAAGGAAGACTTTCAACAAAGCTATATGACAAGCATGATGACCTTCTTGTGTAGCAATATTCCGTCCGCTCCAGTTTTGATGTCGGTACGTTAACTTGTACATGTACTTGTTAAATTGTGACATTTTGATATGAGGTTGGTATTGTGTTTTGGGTCTTTGGCACCTGTTGTTTACGAAGAAGGGCTAACATGGTTGCTTTAACAAAACTTCTGTAGAACGTTTTTATTTCATTCGATTTTGATCTTTTTTGTATTTTTAAAAAAGGACCCCTTTCCGAGTTTTAAAATCAAATTAGCATACCCCTTACCACTTTTGAGAAATGTGGGGCCAAAGAAGCAAAGAGGCACCAATGGGGAATTCTAGTGGCAAAAGTCCGAAACAGCAACGACAACACCAGTAAGCACGTAAACAAACAGGATGAATATAAAAAAAAATAATAATAAGATAAAAAAACAAAACGGAAATCAACAATGCGAACAAAAGTCCATACACAATAACACTCAGGTGCTCTGGAAGTAAGCGGTTCATGCCTGTTATAGCACACCCGTCGCAATGCTAATCTCTAATTCAGTGTGAGGAATACAAAACAAAACTTTATGAAAAACAACCATCTGCACTTATCTGCAAAATAAAATTAAACATATTTGTCTACGAGTACATGGTGTTTACCGTAAAATATCTTGAGTGAAAACAGCAACCGAGGAGCAACATAACCTTGTGTTAGCAAATTTTGTCTCAAACGTGACGATCAGCCAAGGAAATTGATATAGTTACTGCAAGCTCTGGAGTAATACACATAAACGCAATAACTTGGCGCGGACGGAAAAAATCTGCACAGGAAGGGAAAATCGACAATAAGAAAGTTGAAGTCATTACGTTTGTCATAGAACTTTGCTAAAAGTTTTCTTTAAGAGTCTATTATGAGTCTGCCGTTGATAAAAATAGAAGAAGATCAGACTACTGTTTTTGACCTTTTAATAAAAAAATGATAGGAGAAAATCTGTTGTAACATACCTTCTTCAGAAGCAAAAGAATGTACAAAAGTCTCTATTTGTTCGATGATTTCGAACACACGTGAAGGTTAGCACTGCTGGTGGAGTTTAAATTCCCCGAGGTTAGCCCGCTCCGGCACCAACACTTTTGAGTTGGAGAATACATCAAAGTTTTAAATTATCCGTCTAAATTTCAAAATTTTCTAAACCCTAAGGTTCTTCCTACCCCAGACATAGGTTGAATATCTTAGTAATAATTTGGTTCCCAAGTTTGGTATTTTTGGTTATACTGTTCTATGCTCTTCATATTCATACAGTGTTTGGCATTTTCAATATTTTTGGTAGAGCGCCTCTGATGAGTCTTGAATAGACGAAACGCGCGTCAGGCGTAGCAAAATTTATTGTCTGGAACTTTGTTGTCATTTGTATTTCGAACACACGTGAAGGTTAGCACTGCTGGTGGAGTTTAAATTCCCCGAGGTTAGCCCGCTCCGGCACCAACACTTTTGAGTTGGAGAATACATCAAAGCTTTAAATTATCCGTCTAAATTTCAAAATTTTCTAAACCCTAAGGTTCTTCCTACCCCAGACATAGGTTGAATATCTTAGTAATAATTTGGTTCCCAAGTTTGATATTTTTGGTTATACTGTTCTATGGTCTTCATATTCATACAGTGTTTGGCATTTTCAATATTTTTGGTAGAGCGCCTCTGATGAGTCTTGAATAGACGAAACGCGCGTCAGGCGTAGCAAAATTTATTGTCTGGAACTTTGTTGTCATTTGTATTTCAGACGATCCTAATAAGCGTTTTGGCTCTTTAAATATCGAAGTAACGTTTTAAAATGGTTTTTTCCCTATTTATTTATATATATCTATATATATATAATCTATTGCAGATATATAAAAGCTGTTGCTTGCTTAAACGTTCAGCTCTTTGAGTTGTACAAAGCCCGACGTTGCGTCGATGTTTTCAGATGACCCCTTATAGGGGTTTTGACCCTTCAATGATCAACGTAGCGTTTTTCATTGATTTGCCCTATAGACTAAAAACCATTGCAGATAGAGCGCCTCTGATGAGTCTTGAATAGACGAAACGCGCAACAAGCGAAGCATAATTTATTGTCTGGAACTTTATTGTCATTTAATATTGAACCCCTGTGAAGGTTAGCGCAACTGGTGAAGTTTAAATTGTCCGAGGTTAGCCGCTCCTGCAACAATACCTTTGTGTTGGAGAACACATCAAAGATTTAAATTATCCGTTAAAATTTCAAAATTAGCTAAACCCTAAGGCTATTTCTATCCTAGACATAGGTTGGTCATCTTAGTTATAATTTGGTTCCCTAGTTTGGTAATTTTGGTTTTATTGTTGTATGATCAAAATCATAAAGACGAAACGCACGTCAGGCAAAGCAACATTTATTGTCTGGAACTGTGTTGTCATTTTAATTGTGTAAACCTTTAGCTTATTAAGCTCTACAAACGTCATCATTTTGTCGGAAGACCCCATATAGGGAATATGGACCCTTGAAGGTCACAAGTAGCGTTTTCCCATGTTTTTGCCGTATAGAATGAAAACTTTTGCATATAGAGAAAAGCTGTTGCTTGCTTTAACCTGAAGCTCAAAGTCTTCATTGGGTTGAAGTTGTCAGATGAGCCCATAAAAAAGACACCATTATGGTCTAAGAACACAAGGTGAGCGATTAAGGCTTATGGGAGATTCCTATTCGAAATAAAACATGAACGGACACTACTCCACTAGGGAAACCCTTTTTAACTTAAAGAAATGTCAATATAGTAATATGGTTTTTCCATAATTTTGTGGGATACTACGTATACACTACTAGTATTTGTTCTGAAACTTTTTATCAGAAAAGTTTAATATCTCATAATGAACCTTAAACCATGCAATTCATGTTGTATTTGTTCTGTAGAGGAACGAACTTAAAGAACGAATAAATGGTTTCTTAGGAGTGAAATCTTACATCGATAACCAAATAAGCAAACATAGGCAGTCATTCGACAGGAACAACATACGGGACTTTGTTGAACTATATTTAGAAGCAGAACAAAATCAGAGTGAAGACAAAGCTGTGTTAGACAGTGAGTAAGCAGAATTTTGAGATATACATAATGACACAAGCTCCATTTTTCTTGACCTAAAGTCGAAAATTTGTGAATGGTCATGTAAAGTTACTTCTGGGACTAAATTCCGGGCTCAATACGGATACGGGGATCGAATAAAAATCGGATTTATTAACCAGTTAACGTAACGTTAGATTTATTTCAAAAACTTAGCAAAATTAAACACAAACCGCGGCGGCTGCTATAACAAGTTTGGTTCAATTGAATTAGAGACAAACATTGTATATCGAATAAAGGTAATAACAAAACTACCGAACTTGAATGATCAATCTCATAGTCCAGAGAAAATGACAAAAACGAATCAGTCATACCGGAGAACTGGTGGATCGCAATGGTCCTGACTTGGTACAGGCATTTCAAACGAAATGGTGGGTTAAACCAGGTTTTATGGCGCCAAACCTCCCTCTTCCATTGCGATCTTAGGATCCGGTAATGACCATAGAACACAACATAGTTGTGAGACACAATAGGGATATTGAGGTGATCATCTCAGTACAGCACACCAGTCAAACACTAATTAAAACAATTAACAATCATATCTTTTAACTCAATTTTGAACTTTTCTACTAGTGGCTGATAACGAAGAAAGAATTTTTTTAGTGATCGTATGAGACGTATTTTCTTATAGCCCTGTTTCAAAAGTCGGTCACGAAGAAACCGGTGTCTGATCAAAAAATCTGTAAAATGTGTGCAAGCTCTGGCATATCGAATAAGTTGAGAAATATAAACACCGTATGCAGGAGAAGTAGGTATATTGCTCTGTAGATTAGGAAAATTTATAATTTGAAAATTAAAATCGTCTCGTTTATCGTAAATTTTTGTACTGAGATGACCACCTGGGTCAAATTCGAGGTGCAAATCCAAGAAAGACGTGAAGCAATTAGATTCGGTTGTCTCTTTAATCTCCAATTCCGGAGGATATATTGAAGGAATCCATCTACCAAATGAAGTGTTATTGATAGAAAGGACATCGTCAATATATCTGAATGTAAGATTAAATGACCTTGCCTCTTTCATCTTCTTGTTCTTTACGAGTCCCTGAAGAAATTCAGTCTCGTAAGAGTATAAAAACAAATCGGCGAGGAGAGGAGCACAGTTAGTGCCCATTGGAATTCCGATTTGTTGTTGAAAAATCTCTCCTCCGAAGGTGACAAATATGTTGTCAATGAGGAAATCAAGCATACTGCAAACTTGTTCCAGTGTGTAACAAATTTTATCTTTGAAAGATGTTTTGGAAAAGAATGTAGAATTATAACCCAAAACAACAAAATTCCTTGAGTTTGAAAAGGCTTTTCCGAGTAGTTTTTTCAGGCGACATTTAAGTTTTTCGTGTGGCAAGGTAGTGTATAAAGTTGAAAAATCGAACGTTTTCAAAGAGTGAACCTCAGAAAATGATCTAGATTTAAAATGATCTAACAAATCTTTTGAGTTTTTCAAAATCCACATATGGTTAATTCCACTACGATTATAAATAGTGTCGCAGTATGCTTGTTGACCCTCTTTGACAGCAGACAAGATTTTAGTTAAATGAACGGACAGCTCTGTAGTTGAACATGATGAAGATCCAGCTATATACCTTTCTTTGTACGGATTTTTGTGAAGTTTAGGTATCCAGTATAAATATGGTAACTCTTTATGTTCCTCTTTCATTGGAATATTGAAAGAGGACATAAAAGAGCTATGGTTGGCTATGATTTCATCTTTGTTAAATGTAGTCCGTGTGTATGTAGCACTAGCGGAAGTATTACCATCAATGCCTAGTTCTTTTATTAGACAATTGTAATAATGTGCTTTACATACAAAAACTATATTATTGGAAGCCTTGTCTGCTGGCGTGACAACATACTTGTCATGTAAGGAAGAGAGACAATTGAGAGCTTCACGATCTCTAAATACAGAAGAAGGCCGGGGGTTCACACATTTGCGAAGTTTGTCTATTCGGCTTCGTACAAGAGATCGGATAGTCCTTACCCAGTCCGACAGTGATTCAAGCTCTGGTTTTTGGTCCTTTTCCCTCTTTATCCAGGCTCTAGCATAGTCCTCCACAGCGTCCATGATGATCTTAAAGTTATGATTCCAATTTATACGTTGTGGTTCCCTGAATTTAGGTCCATGGGAAATCACATTACGTAATAAATCATTTTCAATTATCTTAAGATCACCCGTGATGACATGACCAGATGGACCATAGACAAAGGGAGAAGCATAGCAATCACATGTCAGAGGGGACTTTAGATATTCTTCAATTATTTGTGCAAGTAAATAGTGAGTTTCAAGTAATAACCAAACCGAAACTTAAAAAAAAGTAAATGTATATATTAAATGATTTTAACTTTCTTGTCTCGTATACGTTTGTCGAATTCTTCAGTGTCTCATAGTTATGTTTGATTTTTTTTCATAAAAAGTTTTGTGTTAACCTGAGCATTGCTTCGTTGAAAATTAGGTAGATTCATTCCTGGTTTCTTACACGCTATGTCTTCGGTGTATTATATTAATTTATTTTGCTCTGATTTCGGACACAACGTCAACAACTCTCGACTGGGCGGTACTGTATATGATTGGAAACCCAGATGTTCAACAAAACTTAATAAAAACATGTTTTGCTCAGATTTCTTATATTCAAACGTTTGATATAAAATCAACAGGTGTTTACTAATATTTTTTAGCTAATTCTCTTTTAAATTCCATTGTGGACCTGTTTATCGCCGGAACGGACACAACTTCAACAACTCTCGACTGGGCGGTACTGTATATGATTGGATACCCGGATGTTCAACAAAAATGCCAGGATGAGATAACAAAGGTTCTCGACTATCACTTGATTTTGAGATGTTTGCCAGTGCATGGAGAGTGCCACGCTTCATACACCTAAAAGACCCCTTGTAGGACCGCCAAAGTGCACGTGCACCACACAGGCTTTCTTACCTCTCCTTTTTTTCCTGTGGTGTTCAAATTTGCTGTTCCTTAATTACCCACGCCAACCCCATATTTCATTTCTCATCATCATTTCATGTTCATTTTATCATCTTTGTCATTTGTTGATCCTTCTTATTAGCTCACCTGGACCTTGGTCCAGGTGAGCTATTGCCATCACTGGGCGTCCGTCGTCGTCGTCGTCTGTCGTCCGTTAACAATTTTTCAAAAACCTTCTCCTCTAAAACTACTGATCAGATTTTAATGAAACTTGGTATGAATTATCCTTAGGGTGTCCTGCACTGAACTTGTGTCTCGATTTTTGATTCGTCAAAAAACATGTCTGCCGTTACTAAAAATAGACCAGGAGCGTCGGACTACTGTCTTTGGCATGTAAATCAAAAAGTATAAGTTAAAGATGAAATCTGATGCCACCCTACTGCTTCAGCACCAAAAGTTCTAAAAAAAGTCTCCATATGGTTCAAGTTTTCAGATGATCCCTTAAAGGAGTTACAGCCCCTTAGAGGTGAAAAATAGTTTTTTTTCGTGTTTTTGGCTTATAGAAAGAAAACTATTGCAGATAGAGAAAAGCTGCTGCTTGCTTAAATGTTCAGCTCGTTTAGCTCTACAAAGGTCTTAATAGGGTCGAGATTGTCAGATATCCCCTTATAAGGGTTACAGCCCCTTGAAGGCGAAAAACAGTGTTTTTGGCCTATAGAATGAAAACAATTGCAGATAGAGAAATACTGTTGCTTGCTTAAATGTTCAGCTAATTTAGCTCTACTAAAGCATTCATAGGGTTGAAGTTGCCAGATCACCCTTTATAGAGATTACAGCCCCTAAATTAACATGTTTTCATGTTTTGGCTTATAAATTGAAAACTATAGCAGATAAAGAAAAGCTATTGCTTGCTTAAATGTTCAGTTCATTAAACTCGTAACAAAAGTCTCTATAGAGTCAAAGTTGTCAGACGGCCCTTAAAATAACATTTTGCACGTTTTTGGCCTACAGAATGAAAACTTTTGCTGAAAGAGAAAAGCTATTGCTTGCTGAAATGTTCAGTTTATTGTCTCGCCTGCGACGAATAGTCGCAGAAGGCGAGACATAGGTATTACTTTCCGGCGGCGGCGGCGTAAACTTCTTTGTAAGACTTTTGTGGACGATGAATCGCTTGAAAAGTATAATAGCTAGGCATCTGATATTTAGTATAAAGACAGATCAGGTTATGGTCTACGCAACTGTCACCATGCCGTGTGACCCTGACCCCATTTTCACGCTCCAGTGACTCTGTGAACTTAGGTCTTTTTTCAGGCCGTAAACTTTTTTGTAAGACTTTTGTGGACGATGAATTGCTGGAAAAGTATATTAGCTAGGCATCTGATATTTGGTATACAGACAGTTCAGGTTATGGTCTACGCAACTGTCACCATACCATGTGACCCTGAAACCATTTTCACGCTCCAGTGACTCTGTGAACTTAGGACTTTTTTCAGGCCGTAAACTTTTTTGTAAGACTTTTGTGGACGATGAATTGCTGAAAAAGTATATTAGCTAGGCATCTGATATTAGGTATACAGACAGTTTAAGTTTTGGTCTACGCAACTGTTACCATGCTGCGTGAACCTGACCCCATTTTCACGCTCTAGTGACTCTGTGAACTTAAGTCTTTTTCAGGCTGAAAAACTTTTTTGTAAGACTTTTGTGGACGATGAATTGCTGGAAAGTTATAATAGCTAGGCATCTGATATTGGGTAAACAGACAGTTGCGGTTATGGACAATGCAACTGTCACCATCCCATGTGACCATGACCCCATTTTAATGCTCCAGTGACTTTGTGAACTTAGGTCTTTTTTTTTCAGACAGAAAGCTTTTTGTAATACTTGTGTGGACAATGGATTGATAACTAGGCATCTATTATTAGGTATACTGACACTATTTGTGTTTATATCAAGAAATGAAAGCTTAGGTAGTTGATTTTAGTGATGGTGCCGGCAGGCAAGACATACTTTTAGTGGCCACACTTGTTTAGATCTACAAAGTTCTTCATAGGGTTGACATCAAGACCAGGTGAACGATTCAGGCTCCTGGAAGCCTCTTTTGATAGTTTACTTTCAGGTTTAATTAAGTTTACGATAATGAAAGTTAGCTTTCACCCTACAACTAATTGCACAAAATACTTTACATTATGAACAAACGATAAATTTAGGGACATATTGTTTATACCCACGTCCGTCCGTTCCGCAACAGTTAACCGGCCTTTATTCTACATGCCTGCAGATATTGAACTGTTTTATTTGTGGTTTTTGAGTCTATCGTGCTGAGTAAAACATTTAGTTGATGTTTTTGTTTATTTCCGTTGATTTTGTTTTACCAGAAGTGCGGTACCGTAACCGTTATAGACTTAGAAAATTAGCATGGCAATAAATAGTTTCTGTTGTTTTTTGGTATGAATGAATTATTGCGAAACTGGCGGTGTGTTTAAATTAAATAATGTTTACTGAAATTGTTTTTACGAGCTCAGCAAGAAATTAAAACATTGTCTGGGCATGCTTAAATTTGGCGTATAGACACAAACAGCATATTATCTACCTTTTGTTTTACGCTGACGATATCTATAAAAATGGTTTAGTCAGAAGGGCAATACCTAGTGTTATTTTAATTAAGCTGTTTTTTTTTCAACGATTGCTATAAATTGATACATATTCGATTATCACCAGGGGACTGACTGACATTAATTGCACGAAACGGAGAGTATCAGATTATACCGCAACATAATAGAATTATCATGGCGGAGTGTTAAAATGGAAGCGACGATGATCTAATTTAAAAGCACCGTTAAGTTTTAAATTAATCAAATACAAAACAAATATATATCTACATGTAGCCTATACACCGGTATATAAAATTTTTTATCCTATATTACAGGTTGTAGGAAACAGAATAATAGATTGTCGGACAGAAACCAATTACCGTACGTAGAGGCTACTTTAATGGAAATCCAAAGAGTCTCAAACATCGGTAAGACGTAATATATTTGATCAAAAATATATGAAATGGTAACAAAATGGCTTTGTTTTGCAAGACTTTAGCATTTAATTTAAGAAGCAGAGGTACCAATGGGATATCCAAATGTCAAAAGTCCGAAAGGGCAGAGACAAAACCAGTAAACACCAACAAGAACAGGATAAAAACAGACAACATGTCAAACATAGAAGCACAAAATACTGAATATCAATCAACAATGCGAACTCCAGTCGAAACAAGAGTGAACTCAGGTGCTCCGGAAGAGTAAGCAGTTCCTGCTTGCTATAGCACACTGTCGCGTTGCCAATAGTCCATTCAGCGTGTCAAATCCTGTAAAGGAAGACAAAACAAAATCCTTTGACAAACCAACATCTGCACTCATCTGAGAGATCGAAATCCCATATTTGTCTACAAGTGCATGATGTCTTCCGTAAAATTTATTGAGTGAAGACAGCAACCGAGGAGCAACATAACCCTGTGTGAGCAATTTTTGCGTTAGGCGTGTTGCTCTGCTAAGGAAATCGATGTAAGTCCCGCACGCTCTGGAGTAACGAATCAATTGAGATACATAGACTCCATAAGCTGGAGCGGACGGAATGTTGCTACACAAGAAGTGAAAGTTGACGATTGGAAAGTTGAAGTCATCTCGTTTGTCATAGAGCCTTGTTGTTTAAATTAGAAACAAGCAAAACGTCAACATTATTATGCTTTAAAGAATTAAGACGGGTTAAGTGATTAAATAAATCAGGTTTTGGGAAAAATGCGTTAACAATACTATTTGAATTGGATAATCAAAAGCAATATTTTAAAAAGAAAAAAGGCGAAAAAAAGATACTAAACCAAACGTTTATCAGAAAAATTGAGTATTGAAATGGTCCCGGTTTGTTACAGGAATTTAAAAAGAAGTGTGGGTTAAGACTGCTAATGGGGCGAAACTTATTTTCATTGCGTTATAAGGGTCCTGTGGCAACAGTAATGTGAGACACAATACATAGTGATCATCTTAATAAAACTGTCAAAATTAGAACAACAAGTAATGCCTCCTCACCGGCAAAATAAATTTGTAATCTGAAGTTTAGGCCTCTTTGTTATTGCTTGAATGGACAATATTACCCCTTCTGTGCTATCAAAGGGAAGTGATCCATTAACAATAAGCGGTGTTCACATAAGTCTTAAAGCTGAATTAACTTGCAAATCATCAGTCACGTGATTATAAACATTAAACTTTGCAGGGGAACGAAATCAAAGAAACTGTAAGGGGGAAAGTCATCTGATTGATTTTGTTGACCATTGTTACAAGGCGGAGACCACAAGCCATAGTGTTTATTGTCAGAAACAGAAGTTAATTATAATTGCCTTTTCATTTATAAAGTGTTGCACGATAAGTTAGTTATTCTTCAGCAAAATTGTGATAAATGAAGAATTTTTTTTTTCAACTGCAACTGTAAATAGTACGAAAAGATACGGTCAGGAATTTTACCGACTCGCCGAGGTCCTACGAGCATTACTCTTGTTCCAAGTCCGGTTGCTAATTTGTCGGTCGAGGCAACGAAGGTATTTGGTTCAGTGATCTACCTATTAAGCAACCAAGCTGGGTATATTGTACCCTAGATAACTGTACAATGTGGCACTCTTCCACGGAAGTCCTCAATAATATTGAAAGCCTGGTAGCTGACCATAGAGGGACATTTTTGTTGAGATTACCACTGTGACACTTATCGTGCAAGTAAAAAGTGACTATGGACAGCCGATTACAATTAGTGCGCCATTTAGATTATATCTTTCTTTACCTAATAAGCTAAGCAATCTTGTGGGCCTATGTTCCAACCACGACACTGCTAAGTAGTTCAATCGGGAATGAAAAAAGTCCTTTCTTGTAATAATGTTATACGTTTTTTGTAGCACCTTCTTCTTTACCCCATGTGTCTGTATGCGACACAACTCTCGGAGGATACAATATACCGAAGCAGACCATACTGGTTGCCGATCTTATCTCTGTACACAAAGACAGATCAGTTTGGTCAAACCCAGATGAATTTAATCCAGAAAGATTCCTAAATGAAAATAACGAGGTTGTGAAGGATGAACACTGGATTCCGTTCTCAGTCGGTGAGTCAATATCATTAAATATGGGAACAGTTCCAGTTATTTCACGGTCCTTAAACGAAGGAAAGGGCTATACAAAATTTGTGTACGTTTTTCCGTCCTAAAGTAGGTTTACCTTCCTGTTATTTTTTTTC
Organism: Arcuatula senhousia; assembly: GCA_963971305.1. Taxonomy (NCBI): domain Eukaryota; kingdom Metazoa; phylum Mollusca; class Bivalvia; order Mytilida; family Mytilidae; genus Arcuatula; species Arcuatula senhousia. The sequence continues at coordinate 46,513,625 of OZ020315.1, read as the reverse complement.
TTTTCGATTATAAAAAACTGATTCTTACCGAAACAAAACTTTAGCTGGTGAGATTTACAGGGATTGACAATTTTTTGTATACTAGTAATTTGCTCTCAGCGTGCCTTATGAATAGTGTAAGGATTTAAATATATGCAATTAAGATAAGCCGCATATCCTCCACTTCATCATCATTTCATTTTCATTGTATTTCAGCCCTTTCATGTTCTTCTTTCGTAGATATAGCCTAAATCATGCATAGGATTAATATAAGCCCTAATTAAACAAATTGTATTTTGAAACGTATTCGGTGTTAATCATGCAAAATAAGATAATCATTAAACAACGTCGGTAGCAAATACTACAATAGTACAATCATTTTGCTACAAAATAAGGAATAAAGGTCCTATAGAAAAGACTGGCCTGTCGTCAAAGTTGACCAAGACTCATCGGCCGGGTTAGAAATAAACAAAACGCAAGATGAAGGAGTCCGGAAGTCAGGGTTTATAAAGCTTCAATACAATTTGTAGCCACCCATATTTGAGCACCTTAAGTACTGACCATAAGTGGCTTTTAAAATAAGTATGCCCTCGTTCAAAGAGGTTGTCAAGGCTGATCACCAACCATATCAGATATAACGTCATGCTGCTAACGCGTAGAACACGACTTTAAAGTTTGTAAACTGCCAAGTTGTTACCCCATAGGCTCAAATTTCCGCCCCTTTAGAATTTCCTATTCCTGTCTACTACTACAGCCGAAATATTCTCCTCACCGTTGCATGATCTTTTATCATCCTCTTCATGTAAATTGCCCATCAAACTTATAAATAAAGGTAATAACAAAATTACAGAACTTGGATCAACGATCAATCTCGATGTCCAAGAGAAAAGACAAAACATGGAAGACACACCAAAAAAGTTATAGATCGTAATGGTACTGACTTTGTAATTGCATTTCAGCGAAATGTAAGGTAAAACCAAGTTTTATGGCACGCCAAACCTCCCTCTTCCATTCCGATCTTAGGTTCCGGTAGTAACACAAAACGCAACACGGTTGTTATGATATGATATTGCTAATAAGATGACAACTAGCAAAACACTAATCAAAACAAAAACTAACCGATACTTTCAACCTAATTTTGAATTTTTCCACCACTACTTGGGAGTAGTAACGCAATAACTAACTTAGTAAACTTAATTTGTATGTTTAATGTAAGTTATGTATAATACATTTAACTTTGTATGTTTTTAATTATTTCCATTTTAGGGCCACGGGTATGCCTTGGAGAATCTCTTGCTAAATCGGAACTGTTTCTGATCTTTGCCAACTTGATTCAACGTTTTAAATTTTCAAAAGTAGATCAAGATGACCAATTATCATTTGAAGGGAAAACGGGAATTACTAGGTGTCCATATCCATACAGAGTGATCGCAAAGCAAAGATAGTGATACATCAAAAGGCTTCTATATATAAAAAACACTAATTATTAATAAAGCGATTTTTGAGAAAAAAAATATGAAAATGCATAGCAACTGAAAGGTAAAAACCCTTTTTGTATGTCGCCTGCAACATGTTGCAAAGCAGTATTCACTCTTGCACTATCCGTCGTCTTGCGTCGTCAAAACTTTCGTCACAGTTTTCTGGGGAACAATATGCTACAGCGTCTTTATATTGGCATGTAGTTTTTTCCTGAAGTACTATATAGTATAAAGCGATTTTTTTCCCGAAAAGATACTGATTCCTGTTTGCCGAGAACTTAGGTTTTCATTAATATAGTGGACTTGCGTCACAGCATCTGGGCATCTACATGCAATAGACTTGTGGCACGTAGCTTTGTCTCATAATATTATATTTTGTAAAGTGCTAAAAAAAATTCTACTTCGTGCTTAACCAAAACTTAAGTTTTCTCGTTTAGTTAGTGGACAAACATACAAAAATTCTGTTTCATCTTGTTTTGCAAATGCTAAGATAAAATATTTTTAAATACAGGCGACATCTGCTCTCCATGGAGATTGCAAATTATTGTAGTTTTGTTTTCTTGTTTAGTCAAGTCTAGATCGAGTGTCCTTCTGTTGTCATGAGAAATATTATATCACAAAAATGTTGAAAAAATACAAATATATCTATATTATTAAATTAATAGACTTTTTACTATGTTCGGATTTTATTCCTTTCACAATCTACTACATGATAAGTTTTTGTTATAAACTTAAACAATAAACAGTGTACTTAATCACTATTGAATATTTCATTTTTCTGTGATGCTATGGGGGAATGGGGGGACAAAACGTAAAAAAAATTACGGAATATTGCCGGGTTTGATTTTAAAATTACAAATTAACAATACTTTCGTTTCTTCTCCCAATATTTAAGCACCCTTCAGGTAGATAGAATAGATAAAGATAATAAAACAAGAAACTTAACATGATGCGAAGCAATAGAAATAAAAAAGAGTTAGCAAAATGTTTAACTGCAGTCCAAGAAATAGCGTTTGGGATTTAAATTCAGGTCCGAATTCTATCCCAATATTTTTAATAAAAAGCTTCGCCGAGTGCAGCATGATACGACCGCAACATGTTGAACCCTGTACATTTTATGCCCAATATGGATAGTCTATTGCTCTGGACACATGCAGCCCATGGTGGACTGACAAAGGTTTTTGACACATGCTGCTCTGGTGGACTTTCGACCCAGGGGGTAAAAATATAAATTTTCAATTTTGTATTCTACTCTTGCAAAAAAATTGTCAAAATCGGACAAGAATTAAAAAAAAAATCAATTTTTGCCCCTTTTAGCCCCTTATTATGTAACAGGTGAAAAAGGGGTGGGGTTGCAAAAATAATTTCTCAAATTTGGATTCACTACTTGACAAAAATAAACTTGCAAAAAAAAATTTCAAAAACAAACCAGAAATAAAAATGTTTTGATTATGGCCCCTTTTGGTCCCTATTTACGTAATAGGGAAAAAGAGGGGGGGTCGCAAAAATTAATTCTTAATTGTGTAAATGAGCTGAACATTTAAGCAAGCAACAGCTTCTTTCTACCTGCTATAGTTTTCATTTCATAGGCCAAAAACATGAAAAACATTATTTTAGGGGCTGTAGCCCCTATAAGGGGTCATCTGACAACTTCGACCGTATGGAGTTTTTTGTAGAGCTAAATGAGCTGAACAATTAAGCAAGCAACAGCTTTTTGCTATCTGCAATAATTTTCATACTATAGGGCAAAAACATGAAAAAATGATATTTTTCACCTTTAAGGGGCCGTAACCCCTATAAGGGGTCTTCTGACAACTTCGACCAAATCAAGACTTTTGTAGAACTTTTGATCCTGAAGCAGTAGGGTGGCATCATATTTCATCTATCCCTTATACTTTTTGAATTACAAGCCAAAAACAGTGGTTTGACCCCCCTGGTCTATTTTTAGCCACGGCGGCCATATTTTTTGACGAATCAGAAATTGAATCATTACTATAGTGCAGGACACCCTTATGATCAATCATACCAAGTTTCATTGAATTCTGTTCAGTAGTTTCAGAGGAGAAGATTTTGAAAAAGTTATTGTAAGAACAAACAAAAAAGTTACAATTTTGGCCCCTTTTGGCCCTTAATTTCCAAACGAAAAAAGGGGGGACTCCCAAAATAAATCCCATCCATCCTTTAATGGTAAGAAATATCATTATCAAATTTCATTGCATTTGGATAACTAGAACTAAAGTTATCGTGTATACACTAAAGTTAACAGACGACGACAACTACAACGACGACAGCATCATACCATCATACGTCCGCAAATTTTTTGCGGTCGTATAAAAACGTCCCTATCCGATGATCACTAAAAGTAACTTAAACTGATCAACTTCGATACAGGTATATGGTACGTGTTACATTGTAAATATTTTAAGCACCCTTCGGGTAGATAGATAAAAATAATAAAGCAATAAGCGTAACAATAAAAAAAATGAAAAGAAATTAGCAAAATGTCCAACTGCAGTCAAAGAAATAGCGTTTCGGGAATTTAAAAATTACAGGTCTGAATCCATTATTTTCAAATATTTTATATAGGCTATGTTACAAAATTTGCCAAAATTTACAGGACCGAAACGATTTAATTTTTAACAGGCCAAAACCTGTCAAAATGGTGCTAATTTGTAGACTGCAACTGACAACAAGTTCACCTAAAACTATGCTAAAAAACTTTGGTAAAGATACAGGCTCTAGATACAACAAAAATGCTACACGTAGCCAAGTTCAAGGGGTAACATAGGATCGATGACATTAAGGAGATGATAAAATGAACATGACTTGAGTTTTTATGGTTCATTTTTATGTTAGGCAAAATGAAAAAAAAAACAGTACCAGTACGGGTAAATGAGCAAAACAGTGGTACAATAATGATTTAGTGAGTGACTGAGTTAGTTGGTGTTTACTTCTTCCTCTTTTTATATGTTTAATGAGAGTGGCAAAGGGGACACTAGATATATGTTTTCCAACACGAAACACAGGGCAAAAATGCAGACAAAACAGAGCACGTACATCTATGTCTATAAAGAAAACGTGAGAAATCAAAGTCACGAAAGCATCCAAAAACGTTGCACGAAAATAAACATAAATTTATCACCCTTTCATTTTTGATAGGCAAAATAAAAAAAAAAACAGTACGGGTACGGGTACGGGTACGGGTAAATGAGCAATCAGTGAGTACATTATGATGTTTGAGTGAGTCAGTTAGTTGCACAATATGGGTTATATATGGGCCATATACATTAAGGACACAATATGGGTTATATACGGCGATAGACATTAAGGAGATAATGTAAGAACATAAACTGATGAGAAATATATCAGGTGTTGTGGTAAAACAAAGGAAAAATTAATGTTGAAGACCACTTGAAATATGGTAATGGACTGAAACACTACTTGGTGACCAACAAAAAGAAAAATAATTAATTTATGTGCGTCTGTATTAATGTTAGCCCATTATTGTCAGCATTCAGGTTTTTCATTTATAGACTTTATTTCCCAGGTCTATATCGATGGAAATGTTCAGGCAACTTTCCCCGCGAATTCGCGGGTGCCTTCTAGTATTTTTTTAAAATCTGTTGTGTTTATGTTGTGCTGGTTTGTGTGATGGTGGTTTTGGTTGTCACTTTTGTTTTGTTCTTTTTGGCACAGTGTATTTTTTTCTGGCCACTTTGAATCTAAAAATTACAAGTCAAGGTTACAAGTTTATTCTTTAGAAACTGGAGCGCAAGTCATTATATAAAATTCTTGTAAAACACATATATCGAACTAAGAACATATAATTCTTTAATATTAAACAATACATTCGTTATATATAATTAAAACAATATAAGATTTTCTTAATACCTCAATGCGTTGTCATGGCAACCTATTGTTAAAACATTAATTATTCTTTTTACTCTATCAAGATTAAATTCATCATTTCGATCTGAAAGCCTTATTTATTTGCTTTACTGTTTTGACCTATTTTAACATACCTCATATGGCAATATTTATGCGCTGAATCACAAGATGTCATTTTCTCATGAATAATCATTTTAGGCAAATATATCTAAGTGTTCTTAAACTTATTAAAGATCTTTTTAAAAGTTTAAACCCCTGTTTTTGACTATAAACCTAATCAACAAAACTTTTCTTTTCAATCAAAATTTTTGTTATCGCCCCTTTTTAAATATTACAAATACAAATCAAATACTGAACAACCCTGAATTTCCGTACTTAGATATACAAGCCTCTGTAACCAAATTTTATGTAATTAATTCACAACATAATATATATACAATACTATAACCAAACCTAACTTAAGTGTTTTATGCCCATGGCTTATTTGATTATTTAAAACTCCCTTAATCAAGCATTTCTATTAAAAACTAAACTCTGCTTTTGTTTATCAAAATAGTGCTTTATATTTACTAAGAGCTTCTGCACTTTAGAATTGCTTTCTTTACAATTCGCATCTTAAATTTGAACTTAAGAATTCTATTTAAACATTTTGCTATAAAACTAAGTATATAAGTTCTTACCTAAAAATTACAAGTCAAGGTTACAAGTTTATTCTTTAGAAACTGGAGCGCAAGTGATTATAGTAAAACTTTGATTTACCACGAAAACTTTTAATTCCATGACGTGCGAACCCTCCAGCCATGTAACCTGACCAATCAGAATAATTGAAACCCTAATTACGAATCAACCCCCTTTTTCTTATTGGTTAAACATTTATTAATCTTTAATTATCAAAACTCAATTATCTAAATTGTCATCATTTTCTCAACAAAGAGGAACATGAATTTTTAATGTACTAATCCGGAACGGATTAGCCCTTAACAAAAGACCGTCTGTTTGACACGCTAAACCTCTTGTTTGTTCTTTACTTAAGAGACACTTTATCAATTTTACGTAATAAAACATAATTCTTTATTTACAAGTATTTACAAAAATAGTTCTCTTACTTTTTATTGTCTATTTTTGACAACATACCTACTTTTTGACACATTACTTTACTATTCTATATCTTTGTATAAAATAAATTTCAATCTGCCCTAAAAGCATTAAATAGTATTATATATATTTTTTTTATTTTTTTTTTTATTTTTAAGATATATACATACTTTATTCAAAACCCCTGCAATACAATTCTCCTTTACGCCCAGGGCAGCAGTAAAGTGTTTCCCTGATTTTGTTACACCCCTCACGCCCAGGGATAGCGTTTAGGTAAAAAAATAAATAAATATAACTCCCATTGTAGCTTAATTATGGATACATGCTTTTATAATAATTATAATAGTATCAATTATATAGTATTATATTAACTTCAGCATACTTTTCAGCATCACATTTAAATCCTTAGCTCATCACAAGAACTTTGACAATATAGACCCGTCGCTAAAAACATGATTTTTATTTAGAATTGGAGTATTTTCACATTATTTCAAGAATTTTTCTGAACAGATGAGATAAGCAGATGGGTACCAATGGAGCATTCGAATTTCAAATGTCGAAAAGGGCAAAAAAACAAACCCGGTAAAGTTCAAATATATAACACACAAACACACTTAACAATTGAATGACAATAGCAAACACGAACTCGGATGCCAAAGGCGGATGTAGGACCGGCGTGTCTGGCGTCCTCCCGTTTGACAGGAAAAATTCTGGAGGACGCTCAGGAAGAGTAAGCAGCTTTGTCGTCTTACGACAAACCCGTCGCTTCGTGATTGTCAATTCAGCATGTCATATCCGGTAAAGGAGAAAACAAACTATAACAAAACACGCGTATATGTTATCGATATCACAATGCCTTGTCATTTAATGCCCTCGTGGATGTTGATGAATTTGGAAACTCATAAAAGGATGTTTCCTGTTCTTTCAACCTTTACTTTTATTTAGATTGCGCAACTTCGACATTCCGGATGTTGACATTTAATTGCCAATTGGTACACCTTTACCTTTTTACCCAGATTGTACTTTGAAAGACATTGTATCAAATCAAAACCTTGGGATTTTTGTGTCGCCCGCGAAAGAATATAGAAATGGCTCTATCAGCATAGGCGGTTGCGGTGATGACACAGAGGTGACGTTAACTTACAATCAGAATAGGGAAAAATAAAGAAGCGTTAGACCCAAATAAGGAAGAAGATGTCGCGTAGGATAAACAGTCTCCATGCCATATTTGAAATAATTCAAAAGTACGGTTTTTTAGAAAACTTTACGGAAATTTTCACGTTGATTTTCATATCGGGTTTACCCGCACATGTGTCCGATATGCCATGAAAATCCTGGAGAACTAAAGTATATTATACTGAGCAATCCTATAAAATATCAAATCATTCTTATGTACGATTTCTGAGAAACGCTTGATGAAAAATTTCACGGCCACTTTTATATCGCACATTACCAAGTTGGAAGTAGAAATCTGTGTCTGAATGTCGCTAAAGGTGTTCAGTTTGTCATAATGAACCACCCTGTCCAATTTACAAGAAGATTTTTGACAAGTAAATTAGGACGTACAGATTGTAATACTGTACTGAATAATCATGTCAAATTTCAAATAATTTTAATGTAGTTTCCGAGAAACTTTCACACCATTTTCATATCGCCTCAGTACTAAATATAAAGAAGAAATTCTCTTTTTTTCTAATGTTGCTTAAAACGTAAATATTGAAAAACCCTATACGTCATTTTGCAGTTGCAATTGCCCATAGCTACAATTGTGTAGCTCCTTTGACATCTTTCATTCCAATCAAAGATGTCAAAGGAGCTACATAATTGAAGCCAAATGGTCCAGTCCAAAATAAGAAGAAAAATAAGTTGTTTATAAAACGTGGTGTGCTTATGCCCAAGAAATGTACATTTCAAGTTGAATCCCTTATCTTTTAACCTTTTTGACCTTTGATTGAATGGTTTAGGAATTTAATTCGTTACAATTGCTATGCTAATATTTTTTAGGCGAATTAATATACCAGAAACTATAAATCTTTATTGAAGATATCTTTATTGAATTTGTGCACTGAATATTACAATTACATCCTTATCTTAAGACCTTTACCTTAAGAGTTTTGGTTTAGCGAACTTTGTTGTGTGTTCGCATACTTTTAAAATTGTAGGCTTTAGTTTCAATGGACCATAATAATTAACAAAATATCAAAATATTCAGGTGGATTAACAGGGAATCGATAGTGTCGACAGGCGTATTGCCCAAATTATCAAGTTTATTATAACCTTTCAGTCAGTAATAATCTTATTGATATTTTTTTCTTTTATATTAGAGATGTATCATCACTTTTTTATAATTTTTTGAACAGTTAGACAGACACATATAGTTGTTTCTGTAGTACTTTTGCTTACTGGCTTATCTATAATAGTTTTCAGTGCTCTAAAGGAGATTTAGATTTATAAAGAACTAATAATTTTTTATGATAGGCAGTCAAGTTTTTTCTTTGATCATATTCCGGAAAATACCATGTTGTCTTTCTCTTTTAACCTATGACGTCACAGTCTGAAGCGCTGAAATAAAATTAAGAATAGAAAACTTACTATCAAATGTAATTAAATGACTGCATAGAAAAAGTTGTAATAGATTATTTCTTTATTATTTATTATAAAACTACAAAATGTTATTGGCGTATTAACCTGGAAATTAAAATTGCAACAAAATCCAAGACAATAAAGATTTGCTTCACGCCCGTTTTGGCTTTTAAAGACTCATCAGAGGTGCGCTACTCAAAATTAAGATAATAAACACTATATGAACATGAAGTGCAAAGAACAATTACACCAAACACTTGGAATCAAATTATGACAAAGGTCAATTCATATCTAGGGTATGAGGTAACGTAAGGATTTGACAAGTCTGAAATTTAAACGGGAAATTTCGTACATTAATAATAATATGTTTTTCAACCAAAAATGTTGATGTCAGAGCGGCATAACCTCTAGGAAATAAAACTTCACCAACACCTCACGGATGTAAGAACATCAACAAAACGACAAAGTTCGAGACAACAAACTTTGATTTGGATATATGCACGGTAACTTTTGTTTATAAATCAAAATGTAAATTCACGTTTACACGAAAAACGAAAAAAATATAATGAGGCGATTTTTGTTAGCCGCATTGTCGTTTCAACAACAAATAAGTCTAGCATCAGATGTATTATTGGTCCAATGTGCAGATAAAATTAAGTTTGCTGGTTACTACTAAAATTAAATAATCCGGAGCGGCAAACCGTATCCGTTCTAAGAGCATAATGTAACGAAGTTCCTGGGACTACTAAATCGCTAGGCTGGTACCCCGCTGTTACAGTTGTATCTGAAGATAAAGGCGGGTATGACCCGATTTTGCAAGTAAAATATTTTACTTGTGAGATTATACGAGACTTTAACAAATATGGTATTATCATGTGATTGAAATCATCCCTCTTTCATTATCCCCACTGTTCGTTAATGAACTGTTAATTGACTATCCAAACATTTATTGTAGAAAAGTTAAAAAATAAAGAAATTCCTTACCCTTTCACGTTTAGGTGTGAATTGATTCATATCATTTTTAATCGTATATCTTTAGATAAGTAAACATCGTTAATTAACGCTAATTAATCAGTTCTGATTGACAACTTTTTACTAATTTGATGATACCCAATCATATCAATTTTATCATTGGGTCATACCGGCTCCTTATCTGAACAGTAGGGAGCCGGTTGCCAGCTTACTAAATCGCACCCGGAGGTGCACAGGAAAAGTATTAACGCCAGAGATAAAATAACTTACAAATTATAAAATGTTACATGCACTGATGTGTAAAAAGTTAAAAAAAAATGTTTGAATAATTAACTCTATAGCAGACACCAAGAATTCACAACAAGAATGTAAAAATATTAATTGAATCTACCATGCAGTGAACTGCTTGAAAGAAGACAAAAACTTTCAAATAATGTATTTAATTTTAATCATATTTTGATCAATTTATGACTGAAGGCCATTATTGCAAAATCAAAAATTGTAGACAAAGACGTTTCTGAAGCACAAATTGTATCCATGTGACACGTTTCATTGACCTTACACATAAGGCATTGCAGAACGGGTACATAGTGTGATCTTGGTGCTGTTAATTTGTAGTTAACCAACATCTAAGTAAAATTGGGGCGCACATTTTTTTGTTAAATGGTTACGTGACTTCCTTCCGAAAGCTTTACACTTTTGTCAATGACGGGTTTCCGCCAATATTCTCAAATTCGAACAGGTAAAGATCTTTTTTACTGGACAAGTGGTGTCAAAAATTCAAGTAGATTTTAAGTTCTGAATTTTCAAAGCCGATCTAGTAGTGTCCTGTAATCATCGTTTGTCATAGTTAAATTATCTTCTATTGTAATCGACATTATGTTTGGTATAAATAAGTATATGTGTATGACTTAATAGAGATAATCGGAGAAGCGACGTACGTATCTACGTATCATTAAGTTGCCCTAAGAAGTCTAAAAACGACATAATCATTACCTCCCTTATGCCAGGTGTCTTAATATTGATCCGCACTAGATTTGAACATGTATTATAATCATAGATGCATAACCAATAAAATATACATCTGTGGTATTATGCATAGGAACTCGTTTATCGTTGTTTATTTATTATTTATTTCATATATTATTATAAATTTTTATATAAATTATTTTTTTAATTTTTTTATTTTTATCATTAGTATCGATCATTTTATTAAGTCCCCCAAACAACGTTTGGGGACTTATTGTTTTTGCACCGTTTCTTATTATGTCCCCGACCACGAAGTGTCGTCGGGGACATATTGTTTTTACTCCGTTTCTTATTTTTCTTATTATTATTATTATTATTATTAAGTCGCCCAAAACAAAGTTTGGGAGACTTATTGTTTTTGCACCGTTTCTTATTATTATTATGTCCCCGAACACGAAGTGTCGGGGACATATTGTTTTTGCTCGGTTTCTTATTATTATTATTATTATTATTATTATTATTATTATTATTATTATTATTTTTCTCGGTATTCTGGACCGTGAACTTGTCCACCTCATATTTTCGACATCTTTTAAGGTAGGAAGCTGAATCTTCATATATCAAGAGTATGGAATGGGAGATTGTGCTTTTTGTATTTTTCGTCGAAATCGAACGACCTCTTATAGGTCAATAAAGGGCCTCAAAATGGCTCCTCGAAACCGAAGTTGAATTTTTCCTGGCATTTCTGATCCGGCAGGGGTAGGAAAAATTCCTTTATAAGTTAAGTGCGGATATTTAATACCTTTCATTTAAAAAAAAAATTTTGAAAATCGGACTTGCCGTTTTCAAAATTTTGCAAAAAATCGAAAATTATTTTTTTTATAAGATTGAGTTATCTTTCTTTGTACCTTGTATATTGTAATAGTAATGTTAAAATTGTCAACTTTGTTATTTCTTAATAAAAATTGGGTTACAAGGTAAAAGTGGTATGCCGAGTTCATTTTTGGAATTGAAAATTTTTTTTTGGCGGCCATTTTCAAAATGGCGGCTAAATGGCCGCCAATTTCCCGCCAAAATTAAAGTTACTCAGAATTTGATGAAATTTGGTATATAAGGTAATGAAAGTATGGCGAATTGATTTTTGACATTAAAAATTTTTCATCGTCGGCCATTTTCAAAATGGCCGCTGTTTCCCGCCAAAATTAAAGTTACTCCGATTTTGATGAAAATTGGTATATAAGGTAATAGTGGTATGGCGAGTTGATTTTTGACAAGTAATTTTTTTTATCGTCGGCCATTTTCAAAATGGCCGCCGTTTCCCGCCAAAAATGAAAATTACTCCGATTTTGATGAAAATTGGTATATAAGGTAATAGTGGTATGGCGAGTTGATTTTTGACATCAAAATTTTTTTTTCGTCGGCCATTTTCAAAATGGCTGCCGTTTCCCGCCAAAATTAAAGTTACTCTGATTTTGATGAAAATTGGTATATAAGGTAATAGTGTTATGGCGAGTTGATTTTTGACATTGAAATTTTTATTTCGTCGGCCATTTTCAAAATGGTCGCCGTTTCCCGCCAAAATCAAAGTTACTCTGATTTTGATGAAAATTGGTAATATAAGGTAAAAGTGGTATGGCGAACTTATTTTTGACATCAACATTTTTTTAGCGTCGGCCATTTTCAAAATGGCGGCCATTTCCCGCCAAAATTAAACTTACTCCTATTTTGATGAAAATTGGATATAATAAGTTATCTCAAATGCTAAGAGACATTGACAAAGAGGGGTACGTGAGGGGACATTTTTGTGACTCGCTTGGGATCACAATTAGAACTAAATATTTTTATTTTTTTTATTTTTTTTCTTCCTTAATAGTGAACTTGTCCGACGTATTATGGAAAAACGCTTTAACCAATCAAGATGAAACTTAATGGAGATGGTAGGGGGTCACTTAGAGGTGTGCAATCCACTTTTGAAATTTTCAAGATGGCCGCCATTTTCAAAATGGCCGCCGTTTAATATTTTAGGCCGTCTCTCAGATCTCGGAGATGGGTGGAGGGATTTTGATGAAAATTGGTACACTGATAGAGTGATCCATCCTGAGAAACTTGGCGAAAAAAAATTTGACGCGAACGCCGCCATTTTAAAATGGCGGCCGTTTTACCACACCCGCCCCCCAAAAACGTCAACTTTGTCCGATTTCAACAAAATTTGATTTCTAGACTTATTTTGATGCACTGATTTGAAAGGAATACTATCCAAGGCGATTTTGGGCGACTTCTGTGTTGGCATCCCAACACAATCAGCACTAGTTATTATTATTATGTCCCCGAACACGAAGTGTCGGGGACATATTGTTTTTGCTCGGTTTCTTATTATTATTATTATGTCCCCGAACACGAAGTGTCGGGGACATATTGTTTTTGCTCGGTTTCTTATTATTATTATTATTATTATGTCCCCGAACACGAAGTGTCGGAGACATATTGTTTTTGCTCGGTTTCTTATTATTATGTCCCCGAACACGAAGTGTCGGGGACATATTGTTTTTGCTCGGTTTCTTATTATTATTATTATTAAGTCGCCCAAAACAAAGTTTGGGAGACTTATTGTTTTTGCACCGTTTCTTATTATTATTTTTTTTATTATTATTCTTTTCCTTACCTTAATCATGAACTTGTCCGCCACATTTTTTGAAAATGCTTTGACCAATCGAGATAAAACCTGCTGAGGTGGGTGGAGGGTCACTCAGAGGTGTGCAATCCACTTTTGAAATTTTCAAGATGGCCGCCATTTTCAAAATGGCAGCTGTTTAAGATTTTTGGGCCTCTCTCAGATCTCAGAGATGGCTGGATGGATTTTGATGAAAATTGGTTCACTGGTAGAGTGATCCATCCCAAGCAACATGGCGAAAAAAATTTGAAGCATAACAACGCCATTTTAAAATGGCGGCCGTTTTACCACACCCGCCCCCCAAAAAACGTCAACTTTGTCCGATTTTGACGAAATTTAATTTCTAGACTTATTTTGATGCACTAATTTGAATGGAATACTATCCAAGGCGATTTTGGGCGACTTCTGTGTTGGCATCCCAACACAATCAGCACTAGTTATTTTTATTATTATTATTATTATTCCTTTTATTACCCTTGAACTTGTCCTAAGAACTAGTCCTAGGATTTTAGAGTGAGATTAACAAAACTTGGCCAAGTTGTAGACCATCATCCAAAGTTTTGCAGGTGTGTCGGATTTTTTCAACATGGCCGCCGTTTCAAAATGGCGGCCATCGGAAAAAGTGGGCGGAATTTTTTTTTTCATCAGATCGTCTTGAAAATTAGTCATCTGGGTAAAGCGGGTATGCTGAATTCAAATCTGCGACCGGATGAAAATTCCGACTTACGGTTTCAAAATGGTGGCCATTTTACTACACCCGTCCCCCTTAAAAATGTGAATTTGTCCGATTTCAATGAAATTTGATTTCTATACATATTTTATTGTACTGATTGGGAAGAAATAGTATTCAAGGCGATTTTGGGCGACTTGTGTGTTGGCATCCCAACACAAATTATAGCTAGTTATTATTATTTTTCTCGGTATTCTGGACCGTGAACTTGTCCACCTCATTTTTTCGACATCTTTTAAGGTAGGAAGCTGAATCTTCATATATCAAGAGTATGGAATGGGAAATTGTGCTTTTAGTATTTTTCGTCGAAATCGAACGACCCCTTATAGGTCAAAAAAGGGCCTCAAAATGGCTCCTCGAAACCGAAGTCGAAAATTTCCTGGCATTTCTGATCCTGCAGGGGTAGGAAAAATTCCTTTATAAGATAAGTGCGGATATTTAATACCTTTCATTTAAAAAAAAAATTTTGAAAATCGGACTTACCGTTTTCAAAATTTTGCAAAAAATCGAAAATCATTTTTTTTGTAAGATTGAGTTATCTTCCTTTGTACAATATATTTTGTAATAGTAATGAAAAAAATTCTCAACTTTGTTATTTCTTCATGAAAATTGGTTTACAAGGTAATAGTGGTATGCCGAGTTCATTTTTGGAATCGAATTTTTTTTTTGGCGGCCATTTTCAAAATGGCGGCTAAAATGGCTGCCATTTTCCCGCCAAAATTTAAACTTGCTCCGATTTTGATGAAAATTGGTATATAAGGTAATAGTGGTATGGCGAGTTGATTTTTGACATCAATTTTTTTTTATCGTCGGCCATTTTCAAAATGGCCGCCGTTTCCCGCCAAAATTAAAGTTATTCCGATTTTGATGAAAACTGGTATATACGGTAATAGTGGTATGGCGAGTTGATATTTGACATTGAAATTTATTTATCGTCGACCATTTTCAAAATGGCCGCTGTTTCCCGCCAAAATTAAAGTAATTCCAATTTTGATGAAAACTGGTATATAAGGTAATAGTGGTATGGCGAGTTGATATTTGACATTGAAATTTATTAATCGTCGACCATTTTCAAAATGGCCGCCGTTTCCCGCCAAAATTTAACTTACTCCTATATTGATGAAAATTGGGTATATTAAGTTGTCTCAAATGCCTAAGGCGACATATTGACAAAGAGGGGTACGTGAGGGGACATATATGTGACTCGCTTGCGATCACAATTAGAACTAGTTATTATTTTTATTATTATTATTATTATTCTTTTCCTTACGTGATCGTGAACTTGTCCGCCACATTTTTTGAAAACACTTTGACCAATCAAGATAAAACCTGCTGAGATGGATGGAGGGTCACTCAGAGGTGTGCAATCCACTTTTGAAATTTTCAAGATGGCCGCCATTTTCAAAATGGCCGCCATTTAAGATTTTTGGGCCCCTCTCAGATCTCGGAGATGGGTGGATGGATTTTAATGAAAATTAGTACACTGGTAGAGTGATTCTTCCTGAGCATTATGGCGAAAAATTTGACGCGAACGCCGCCATTTTGAAATGGCGGCCATTTTACCACACCCGCCCCCCAAAAACGTCAACTTTGTCCGATTTCAACGAAATTTGATTTCTAGACTTATTTTAATGCACTGATTTGAATGGAATACTATCCAAGGCGATTTTGGGCGACTTATGTGTTGGCATCCCAACACAATCAGCACTAGTTATTATGTCCCCGACCACGAAGTGTCGTCGGGGACATATTGTTTTTACTCCGTTTCTTATTTTTCTTATTATTATTATACTTTTTTCTTTTTCTTCCGTCAACCTGATGCACGAACTTGTCCGGCTATCTCCTCGGAAACGGTTTGACCGATCGATATGAAACTTGGAGGGGTGATAGGTCCCAAGGTCCTACGGTGTTTTTTGCAGTTTATAATTTCAAAATGGCCGCCATTTCCAAGATGGCCGCCAAAAACCGAAAAACTATTACCTTCATTTTCTCGGAAACCACTCGATGAAATTCAACGAAACTTAATTTACATGTTCAGGAACATAATTGGAAACTTTTTGGCAAAAAAAAAAAATTCCCGAGTGGCGGCCATTTTGAAAAATGGCCGAAAAACGCCGAAAAGTGTAAACATTGTCCGATTTCAACGAAACTTAGTATACAGGGTATATGGGTGATGGCGACTAACGGCGCATTGTCGGAATTTCCGTATTGGTCACCATTTTCAAGATGGCCGCCGAAAATGGCGAAAAATGTTAACATTGTCCGATTTCAATGAAATTTGGTATACAGGGTATATCGGTGATGGCGACCCACGGCGCATTGTTGGAATTTACGTATTGGTTGCCATTTTCAAGATGGCCGCCGAAAATGGCGAAAAATGTTTGCATTGTCCGATTTCAACGAAACTTGGTATACTGGGTATATGGGTTATGGCGACTCACAGCGCATTTTCGGATTTTCCGTATTGGTCGCCATTTTCAAGATGGTCGCCGAAAATGGCAAAAAATGTAAACATTGTCCGATTTCAACGAAACTTGGTATACAGGGTATATGGGTTATGGTGACTCACGGCGCATTGTCGGATTTTCCGTATTGGTCGCCATTTTCAAGATGGTCGCCGAAAATGGCGAATAATGTAAACATTGTCCGATTTCAACAAAACTTGGTATACAGGGTATATGGGTGATGGCGACTCACAGTGCATTGTCGGAATTCTGTTGAAGAGGACATACATTATATGAGAACGGGAGGGGACATCCCACGTTTTGGGAAACGTAAATTTTAATTATTATTAAGTCGCCCAAAACAAAGTTTGGGAGACTTATTGTTTTTGCACCGTTTCTTATTATTAAGTCGCCCAAAACAAAGTTTGGGAGACTTATTGTTTTTGCACCGTTTCTTATTATTATTATTATTATTATTCTTATTATTATTATTCTTCTGATTCTTTATCGAGAATTTGTCCTCCCTAATACAAGAAAACAGTCCAAGGAAATTGAATAACACTTGTGAGATTGGATAGTGGGTCATTCAAAGTTGTGTAATGCACTTTTAAAATTTTCAAGATGGCCGCCGTTTCAAAATGGCGGCCATCGGAAAAAGTGGGCGGAAAATTTTTTTTCTTCGGATCGTCTTGAAAATTGGTCATCTGGGTAAAGCGGGTATGCTGAGCTCAAATCTGCGACCGGATTTGGAATCCGACTTACGGTTTCAAAATGGCGGCCATTTTACTACACCCGCCCCCTAAAAACGTCAACTTTGTCCGATTTCAACGAAATTTGATTTCTAGACTTACTTTGATGCACTGATTTGAATGGAACTAGTTTTGAGAGACATATTGTTTTTGTCCGGTTTCTTATTAAGTCGCCCAAAACATAGTTTTGGGGACTTATTGTTTTTGCACCGTTTCTTATTATTATTATTATTATATCTCCCAAACACTATGTTTGGGAGATATATTGTTTTTACTCTGTTTCTTATTAAGTCGCCCAAAACAAAGTTTGGGAGACTTATTGTTTTTGCACCGTTTCTTATTATTAAGTCTCCCAAACGAAGTTTGGAGACTTATTGTTTTTACTCAGGTTTTTCAGATTTTTTTTACAATGAACTTGTCCGACCGGTTTCTCGGAGATGGTTTTTCGGATCAAAACCATACTTGGTATATGAGTTATTCATGTTATGAAGGTGTGCACAAAACTTTCGAATTTTTCAAGATGGCCGCCAATTTCAAAATGGCCGACAAAAATCGGCTAATTTTTGGAAATGTTGACCGATTCTGATGAACATTGGTTTCTGGGCTAAACATGATGCTCCGAGTTCAATGGAAAAGACAAAAAATTGCTATCTTGTATAGTTTTTTTTTCATAATTTTTTTTATATTTTTTTTGAATTTTTGAAAAATCACATAAAAAAATTAAAAAAAATTCTGAAAAAAAATCAAGTTGTCCTATCCCAAATCTGATTTGATATTTGGAATCAGCATTAAAAAAGCTACAAAAAAGGGGTGAGTCATGAAAAAATCTGACCAACGGTTTTCAAGTTATACAGTTTTGAAATTTTTTCCGAAGTGACCCCACCCCTCCTTTGGACCCCCTTAATTTCGCAATGGACCTCTTACATTGAAACGATTACCGTATTGAGTTCAAGTACATGTTAGGCATCTTATAATAGGTATTGTTTATACAGATTGGATTTACTGTTTGGGAGCTATAAGGAGTTTAGTGTGCGAAACCATGGCATTTTGGCCTACGGTCCCCATTTCTGGTACCCCCCAGAACCCCTTATGACTTGTGAATCTGATCTTTTTGGTATTAATTCTTTACATTGGCCTTAGTACTACATGTTTACCAAGTTTCAGAATGATCGGTTAAAAAATGCCTGCAAAAAGTTTCGGTATGTAATTATTAAGTCTCCCAAACGAAGTTTGGAGACTTATTGTTTTTACTCAGGTTTTTCAGATTTTTTTTACAATGAACTTGTCCGACCGGTTTCTCGGAGATGGTTTTTCGGATCAAAACCATACTTGGTATATGAGTTATTCATGTTATGAAGGTGTGCACAAAACTTTCGAATTTTTCAAGATGGCCGCCAATTTCAAAATGGCCGACAAAAATCGGCTAATTTTTGGAAATGTTGACCGAACATTGGTTTCTGGGCTAAACATGATGCTCCGAGTTCAATGGAAAAGACAAAAAATTGCTATCTTGTATAGTTTTTTTTTCATAATTTTTTTTATATTTTTTTTGAATTTTTGAAAAATCACATAAAAAAATTAAAAAAAATTCTGAAAAAAAATCAAGTTGTCCTATCCCAAATCTGATTTGATATTTGGAATCAGCATTAAAAAAGCTACAAAAAAGGGGTGAGTCATGAAAAAATCTGACCAACGGTTTTCAAGTTATACAGTTTTGAAATTTTTTCCGAAGTGACCCCACCCCTCCTTTGGACCCCCTTAATTTCGCAATGGACCTCTTACATTGAAACGATTACCGTATTGAGTTCAAGTACATGTTAGGCATCTTATAATAGGTATTGTTTATACAGATTGGATTTACTGTTTGGGAGCTATAAGGAGTTTAGTGTGCGAAACCATGGCATTTTGGCCTACGGTCCCCATTTCTGGTACCCCCCAGAACCCCTTATGACTTGTGAATCTGATCTTTTTGGTATTAATTCTTTACATTGGCCTTAGTACTACATGTTTACCAAGTTTCAGAATGATCGGTTAAAAAATGCCTGCAAAAAGTTTCGGTATGTAATTATTAAGTCTCCCAAACGAAGTTTGGAGACTTATTGTTTTTACTCAGGTTTTTCAGATTTTTTTTACAATGAACTTGTCCGACCGGTTTCTCGGAGATGGTTTTTCGGATCAAAACCATACTTGGTATATGAGTTATTCATGTTATGAAGGTGTGCACAAAACTTTCGAATTTTTCAAGATGGCCGCCAATTTCAAAATGGCCGACAAAAATCGGCTAATTTTTGGAAATGTTGACCGATTCTGATGAACATTGGTTTCTGGGCTAAACATGATGCTCCGAGTTCAATGGAAAAGACAAAAAATTGCTATCTTGTATAGTTTTTTTTTCATAATTTTTTTTATATTTTTTTTGAATTTTTGAAAAATCACATAAAAAAATTAAAAAAAATTCTGAAAAAAAATCAAGTTGTCCTATCCCAAATCTGATTTGATATTTGGAATCAGCATTAAAAAAGCTACAAAAAAGGGGTGAGTCATGAAAAAATCTGACCAACGGTTTTCAAGTTATACAGTTTTGAAATTTTTTCCGAAGTGACCCCACCCCTCCTTTGGACCCCCTTAATTTCGCAATGGACCTCTTACATTGAAACGATTACCGTATTGAGTTCAAGTACATGTTAGGCATCTTATAATAGGTATTGTTTATACAGATTGGATTTACTGTTTGGGAGCTATAAGGAGTTTAGTGTGCGAAACCATGGCATTTTGGCCTACGGTCCCCATTTCTGGTACCCCCCAGAACCCCTTATGACTTGTGAATCTGATCTTTTTGGTATTAATTCTTTACATTGGCCTTAGTACTACATGTTTACCAAGTTTCAGAATGATCGGTTAAAAAATGCCTGCAAAAAGTTTCGGTATGTAATTATTAAGTCTCCCAAACGAAGTTTGGAGACTTATTGTTTTTACTCAGGTTTTTCAGATTTTTTTTACAATGAACTTGTCCGACCGGTTTCTCGGAGATGGTTTTTCGGATCAAAACCATACTTGGTATATGAGTTATTCATGTTATGAAGGTGTGCACAAAACTTTCGAATTTTTCAAGATGGCCGCCAATTTCAAAATGGCCGACAAAAATCGGCTAATTTTTGGAAATGTTGACCGATTCTGATGAACATTGGTTTCTGGGCTAAACATGATGCTCCGAGTTCAATGGAAAAGACAAAAAATTGCTATCTTGTATAGTTTTTTTTTCATAATTTTTTTTATATTTTTTTTGAATTTTTGAAAAATCACATAAAAAAATTAAAAAAAATTCTGAAAAAAAATCAAGTTGTCCTATCCCAAATCTGATTTGATATTTGGAATCAGCATTAAAAAAGCTACAAAAAAGGGGTGAGTCATGAAAAAATCTGACCAACGGTTTTCAAGTTATACAGTTTTGAAATTTTTTCCGAAGTGACCCCACCCCTCCTTTGGACCCCCTTAATTTCGCAATGGACCTCTTACATTGAAACGATTACCGTATTGAGTTCAAGTACATGTTAGGCATCTTATAATAGGTATTGTTTATACAGATTGGATTTACTGTTTGGGAGCTATAAGGAGTTTAGTGTGCGAAACCATGGCATTTTGGCCTACGGTCCCCATTTCTGGTACCCCCCAGAACCCCTTATGACTTGTGAATCTGATCTTTTTGGTATTAATTCTTTACATTGGCCTTAGTACTACATGTTTACCAAGTTTCAGAATGATCGGTTAAAAAATGCCTGCAAAAAGTTTCGGTATGTAATTATTAAGTCTCCCAAACGAAGTTTGGAGACTTATTGTTTTTACTCAGGTTTTTCAGATTTTTTTTACAATGAACTTGTCCGACCGGTTTCTCGGAGATGGTTTTTCGGATCAAAACCATACTTGGTATATGAGTTATTCATGTTATGAAGGTGTGCACAAAACTTTCGAATTTTTCAAGATGGCCGCCAATTTCAAAATGGCCGACAAAAATCGGCTAATTTTTGGAAATGTTGACCGATTCTGATGAACATTGGTTTCTGGGCTAAACATGATGCTCCGAGTTCAATGGAAAAGACAAAAAATTGCTATCTTGTATAGTTTTTTTTTCATAATTTTTTTTATATTTTTTTTGAATTTTTGAAAAATCACATAAAAAAATTAAAAAAAATTCTGAAAAAAAATCAAGTTGTCCTATCCCAAATCTGATTTGATATTTGGAATCAGCATTAAAAAAGCTACAAAAAAGGGGTGAGTCATGAAAAAATCTGACCAACGGTTTTCAAGTTATACAGTTTTGAAATTTTTTCCGAAGTGACCCCACCCCTCCTTTGGACCCCCTTAATTTCGCAATGGACCTCTTACATTGAAACGATTACCGTATTGAGTTCAAGTACATGTTAGGCATCTTATAATAGGTATTGTTTATACAGATTGGATTTACTGTTTGGGAGCTATAAGGAGTTTAGTGTGCGAAACCATGGCATTTTGGCCTACGGTCCCCATTTCTGGTACCCCCCAGAACCCCTTATGACTTGTGAATCTGATCTTTTTGGTATTAATTCTTTACATTGGCCTTAGTACTACATGTTTACCAAGTTTCAGAATGATCGGTTAAAAAATGCCTGCAAAAAGTTTCGGTATGTAATTATTAAGTCTCCCAAACGAAGTTTGGAGACTTATTGTTTTTACTCAGGTTTTTCAGATTTTTTTTACAATGAACTTGTCCGACCGGTTTCTCGGAGATGGTTTTTCGGATCAAAACCATACTTGGTATATGAGTTATTCATGTTATGAAGGTGTGCACAAAACTTTCGAATTTTTCAAGATGGCCGCCAATTTCAAAATGGCCGACAAAAATCGGCTAATTTTTGGAAATGTTGACCGATTCTGATGAACATTGGTTTCTGGGCTAAACATGATGCTCCGAGTTCAATGGAAAAGACAAAAAATTGCTATCTTGTATAGTTTTTTTTTCATAATTTTTTTTATATTTTTTTTGAATTTTTGAAAAATCACATAAAAAAATTAAAAAAAATTCTGAAAAAAAATCAAGTTGTCCTATCCCAAATCTGATTTGATATTTGGAATCAGCATTAAAAAAGCTACAAAAAAGGGGTGAGTCATGAAAAAATCTGACCAACGGTTTTCAAGTTATACAGTTTTGAAATTTTTTCCGAAGTGACCCCACCCCTCCTTTGGACCCCCTTAATTTCGCAATGGACCTCTTACATTGAAACGATTACCGTATTGAGTTCAAGTACATGTTAGGCATCTTATAATAGGTATTGTTTATACAGATTGGATTTACTGTTTGGGAGCTATAAGGAGTTTAGTGTGCGAAACCATGGCATTTTGGCCTACGGTCCCCATTTCTGGTACCCCCCAGAACCCCTTATGACTTGTGAATCTGATCTTTTTGGTATTAATTCTTTACATTGGCCTTAGTACTACATGTTTACCAAGTTTCAGAATGATCGGTTAAAAAATGCCTGCAAAAAGTTTCGGTATGTAATTATTAAGTCTCCCAAACGAAGTTTGGAGACTTATTGTTTTTACTCAGGTTTTTCAGATTTTTTTTACAATGAACTTGTCCGACCGGTTTCTCGGAGATGGTTTTTCGGATCAAAACCATACTTGGTATATGAGTTATTCATGTTATGAAGGTGTGCACAAAACTTTCGAATTTTTCAAGATGGCCGCCAATTTCAAAATGGCCGACAAAAATCGGCTAATTTTTGGAAATGTTGACCGATTCTGATGAACATTGGTTTCTGGGCTAAACATGATGCTCCGAGTTCAATGGAAAAGACAAAAAATTGCTATCTTGTATAGTTTTTTTTTCATAATTTTTTTTATATTTTTTTTGAATTTTTGAAAAATCACATAAAAAAATTAAAAAAAATTCTGAAAAAAAATCAAGTTGTCCTATCCCAAATCTGATTTGATATTTGGAATCAGCATTAAAAAAGCTACAAAAAAGGGGTGAGTCATGAAAAAATCTGACCAACGGTTTTCAAGTTATACAGTTTTGAAATTTTTTCCGAAGTGACCCCACCCCTCCTTTGGACCCCCTTAATTTCGCAATGGACCTCTTACATTGAAACGATTACCGTATTGAGTTCAAGTACATGTTAGGCATCTTATAATAGGTATTGTTTATACAGATTGGATTTACTGTTTGGGAGCTATAAGGAGTTTAGTGTGCGAAACCATGGCATTTTGGCCTACGGTCCCCATTTCTGGTACCCCCCAGAACCCCTTATGACTTGTGAATCTGATCTTTTTGGTATTAATTCTTTACATTGGCCTTAGTACTACATGTTTACCAAGTTTCAGAATGATCGGTTAAAAAATGCCTGCAAAAAGTTTCGGTATGTAATTATTAAGTCTCCCAAACGAAGTTTGGAGACTTATTGTTTTTACTCAGGTTTTTCAGATTTTTTTTACAATGAACTTGTCCGACCGGTTTCTCGGAGATGGTTTTTCGGATCAAAACCATACTTGGTATATGAGTTATTCATGTTATGAAGGTGTGCACAAAACTTTCGAATTTTTCAAGATGGCCGCCAATTTCAAAATGGCCGACAAAAATCGGCTAATTTTTGGAAATGTTGACCGATTCTGATGAACATTGGTTTCTGGGCTAAACATGATGCTCCGAGTTCAATGGAAAAGACAAAAAATTGCTATCTTGTATAGTTTTTTTTTCATAATTTTTTTTATATTTTTTTTGAATTTTTGAAAAATCACATAAAAAAATTAAAAAAAATTCTGAAAAAAAATCAAGTTGTCCTATCCCAAATCTGATTTGATATTTGGAATCAGCATTAAAAAAGCTACAAAAAAGGGGTGAGTCATGAAAAAATCTGACCAACGGTTTTCAAGTTATACAGTTTTGAAATTTTTTCCGAAGTGACCCCACCCCTCCTTTGGACCCCCTTAATTTCGCAATGGACCTCTTACATTGAAACGATTACCGTATTGAGTTCAAGTACATGTTAGGCATCTTATAATAGGTATTGTTTATACAGATTGGATTTACTGTTTGGGAGCTATAAGGAGTTTAGTGTGCGAAACCATGGCATTTTGGCCTACGGTCCCCATTTCTGGTACCCCCCAGAACCCCTTATGACTTGTGAATCTGATCTTTTTGGTATTAATTCTTTACATTGGCCTTAGTACTACATGTTTACCAAGTTTCAGAATGATCGGTTAAAAAATGCCTGCAAAAAGTTTCGGTATGTAATTATTAAGTCTCCCAAACGAAGTTTGGAGACTTATTGTTTTTACTCAGGTTTTTCAGATTTTTTTTACAATGAACTTGTCCGACCGGTTTCTCGGAGATGGTTTTTCGGATCAAAACCATACTTGGTATATGAGTTATTCATGTTATGAAGGTGTGCACAAAACTTTCGAATTTTTCAAGATGGCCGCCAATTTCAAAATGGCCGACAAAAATCGGCTAATTTTTGGAAATGTTGACCGATTCTGATGAACATTGGTTTCTGGGCTAAACATGATGCTCCGAGTTCAATGGAAAAGACAAAAAATTGCTATC
Source organism: Arcuatula senhousia (assembly GCA_963971305.1). Classification (NCBI taxonomy): domain Eukaryota; kingdom Metazoa; phylum Mollusca; class Bivalvia; order Mytilida; family Mytilidae; genus Arcuatula; species Arcuatula senhousia. The sequence continues at coordinate 46,488,488 of OZ020315.1, read as the reverse complement.
TTGTATAGTTTTTTTTTCATAATTTTTTTTATATTTTTTTTGAATTTTTGAAAAATCACATAAAAAAATTAAAAAAAATTCTGAAAAAAAATCAAGTTGTCCTATCCCAAATCTGATTTGATATTTGGAATCAGCATTAAAAAAGCTACAAAAAAGGGGTGAGTCATGAAAAAATCTGACCAACGGTTTTCAAGTTATACAGTTTTGAAATTTTTTCCGAAGTGACCCCACCCCTCCTTTGGACCCCCTTAATTTCGCAATGGACCTCTTACATTGAAACGATTACCGTATTGAGTTCAAGTACATGTTAGGCATCTTATAATAGGTATTGTTTATACAGATTGGATTTACTGTTTGGGAGCTATAAGGAGTTTAGTGTGCGAAACCATGGCATTTTGGCCTACGGTCCCCATTTCTGGTACCCCCCAGAACCCCTTATGACTTGTGAATCTGATCTTTTTGGTATTAATTCTTTACATTGGCCTTAGTACTACATGTTTACCAAGTTTCAGAATGATCGGTTAAAAAATGCCTGCAAAAAGTTTCGGTATGTAATTATTAAGTCTCCCAAACGAAGTTTGGAGACTTATTGTTTTTACTCAGGTTTTTCAGATTTTTTTTACAATGAACTTGTCCGACCGGTTTCTCGGAGATGGTTTTTCGGATCAAAACCATACTTGGTATATGAGTTATTCATGTTATGAAGGTGTGCACAAAACTTTCGAATTTTTCAAGATGGCCGCCAATTTCAAAATGGCCGACAAAAATCGGCTAATTTTTGGAAATGTTGACCGATTCTGATGAACATTGGTTTCTGGGCTAAACATGATGCTCCGAGTTCAATGGAAAAGACAAAAAATTGCTATCTTGTATAGTTTTTTTTTCATAATTTTTTTTATATTTTTTTTGAATTTTTGAAAAATCACATAAAAAAATTAAAAAAAATTCTGAAAAAAAATCAAGTTGTCCTATCCCAAATCTGATTTGATATTTGGAATCAGCATTAAAAAAGCTACAAAAAAGGGGTGAGTCATGAAAAAATCTGACCAACGGTTTTCAAGTTATACAGTTTTGAAATTTTTTCCGAAGTGACCCCACCCCTCCTTTGGACCCCCTTAATTTCGCAATGGACCTCTTACATTGAAACGATTACCGTATTGAGTTCAAGTACATGTTAGGCATCTTATAATAGGTATTGTTTATACAGATTGGATTTACTGTTTGGGAGCTATAAGGAGTTTAGTGTGCGAAACCATGGCATTTTGGCCTACGGTCCCCATTTCTGGTACCCCCCAGAACCCCTTATGACTTGTGAATCTGATCTTTTTGGTATTAATTCTTTACATTGGCCTTAGTACTACATGTTTACCAAGTTTCAGAATGATCGGTTAAAAAATGCCTGCAAAAAGTTTCGGTATGTAATTATTAAGTCTCCCAAACGAAGTTTGGAGACTTATTGTTTTTACTCAGGTTTTTCAGATTTTTTTTACAATGAACTTGTCCGACCGGTTTCTCGGAGATGGTTTTTCGGATCAAAACCATACTTGGTATATGAGTTATTCATGTTATGAAGGTGTGCACAAAACTTTCGAATTTTTCAAGATGGCCGCCAATTTCAAAATGGCCGACAAAAATCGGCTAATTTTTGGAAATGTTGACCGATTCTGATGAACATTGGTTTCTGGGCTAAACATGATGCTCCGAGTTCAATGGAAAAGACAAAAAATTGCTATCTTGTATAGTTTTTTTTTCATAATTTTTTTTATATTTTTTTTGAATTTTTGAAAAATCACATAAAAAAATTAAAAAAAATTCTGAAAAAAAATCAAGTTGTCCTATCCCAAATCTGATTTGATATTTGGAATCAGCATTAAAAAAGCTACAAAAAAGGGGTGAGTCATGAAAAAATCTGACCAACGGTTTTCAAGTTATACAGTTTTGAAATTTTTTCCGAAGTGACCCCACCCCTCCTTTGGACCCCCTTAATTTCGCAATGGACCTCTTACATTGAAACGATTACCGTATTGAGTTCAAGTACATGTTAGGCATCTTATAATAGGTATTGTTTATACAGATTGGATTTACTGTTTGGGAGCTATAAGGAGTTTAGTGTGCGAAACCATGGCATTTTGGCCTACGGTCCCCATTTCTGGTACCCCCCAGAACCCCTTATGACTTGTGAATCTGATCTTTTTGGTATTAATTCTTTACATTGGCCTTAGTACTACATGTTTACCAAGTTTCAGAATGATCGGTTAAAAAATGCCTGCAAAAAGTTTCGGTATGTAATTATTAAGTCTCCCAAACGAAGTTTGGAGACTTATTGTTTTTACTCAGGTTTTTCAGATTTTTTTTACAATGAACTTGTCCGACCGGTTTCTCGGAGATGGTTTTTCGGATCAAAACCATACTTGGTATATGAGTTATTCATGTTATGAAGGTGTGCACAAAACTTTCGAATTTTTCAAGATGGCCGCCAATTTCAAAATGGCCGACAAAAATCGGCTAATTTTTGGAAATGTTGACCGATTCTGATGAACATTGGTTTCTGGGCTAAACATGATGCTCCGAGTTCAATGGAAAAGACAAAAAATTGCTATCTTGTATAGTTTTTTTTTCATAATTTTTTTTATATTTTTTTTGAATTTTTGAAAAATCACATAAAAAAATTAAAAAAAATTCTGAAAAAAAATCAAGTTGTCCTATCCCAAATCTGATTTGATATTTGGAATCAGCATTAAAAAAGCTACAAAAAAGGGGTGAGTCATGAAAAAATCTGACCAACGGTTTTCAAGTTATACAGTTTTGAAATTTTTTCCGAAGTGACCCCACCCCTCCTTTGGACCCCCTTAATTTCGCAATGGACCTCTTACATTGAAACGATTACCGTATTGAGTTCAAGTACATGTTAGGCATCTTATAATAGGTATTGTTTATACAGATTGGATTTACTGTTTGGGAGCTATAAGGAGTTTAGTGTGCGAAACCATGGCATTTTGGCCTACGGTCCCCATTTCTGGTACCCCCCAGAACCCCTTATGACTTGTGAATCTGATCTTTTTGGTATTAATTCTTTACATTGGCCTTAGTACTACATGTTTACCAAGTTTCAGAATGATCGGTTAAAAAATGCCTGCAAAAAGTTTCGGTATGTAATTATTAAGTCTCCCAAACGAAGTTTGGAGACTTATTGTTTTTACTCAGGTTTTTCAGATTTTTTTTACAATGAACTTGTCCGACCGGTTTCTCGGAGATGGTTTTTCGGATCAAAACCATACTTGGTATATGAGTTATTCATGTTATGAAGGTGTGCACAAAACTTTCGAATTTTTCAAGATGGCCGCCAATTTCAAAATGGCCGACAAAAATCGGCTAATTTTTGGAAATGTTGACCGATTCTGATGAACATTGGTTTCTGGGCTAAACATGATGCTCCGAGTTCAATGGAAAAGACAAAAAATTGCTATCTTGTATAGTTTTTTTTTCATAATTTTTTTTATATTTTTTTTGAATTTTTGAAAAATCACATAAAAAAATTAAAAAAAATTCTGAAAAAAAATCAAGTTGTCCTATCCCAAATCTGATTTGATATTTGGAATCAGCATTAAAAAAGCTACAAAAAAGGGGTGAGTCATGAAAAAATCTGACCAACGGTTTTCAAGTTATACAGTTTTGAAATTTTTTCCGAAGTGACCCCACCCCTCCTTTGGACCCCCTTAATTTCGCAATGGACCTCTTACATTGAAACGATTACCGTATTGAGTTCAAGTACATGTTAGGCATCTTATAATAGGTATTGTTTATACAGATTGGATTTACTGTTTGGGAGCTATAAGGAGTTTAGTGTGCGAAACCATGGCATTTTGGCCTACGGTCCCCATTTCTGGTACCCCCCAGAACCCCTTATGACTTGTGAATCTGATCTTTTTGGTATTAATTCTTTACATTGGCCTTAGTACTACATGTTTACCAAGTTTCAGAATGATCGGTTAAAAAATGCCTGCAAAAAGTTTCGGTATGTAATTATTAAGTCTCCCAAACGAAGTTTGGAGACTTATTGTTTTTACTCAGGTTTTTCAGATTTTTTTTACAATGAACTTGTCCGACCGGTTTCTCGGAGATGGTTTTTCGGATCAAAACCATACTTGGTATAGGAGTTATTCATGTTATGAAGGTGTGCACAAAACTTTCGAATTTTTCAAGATGGCCGCCAATTTCAAAATGGCCGACAAAAATCGGCTAATTTTTGGAAATGTTGACCGATTCTGATGAACATTGGTTTCTGGGCTAAACATGATGCTCCGAGTTCAATGGAAAAGACAAAAAATTGCTATCTTGTATAGTTTTTTTTTCATAATTTTTTTTATATTTTTTTTGAATTTTTGAAAAATCACATAAAAAAATTAAAAAAAATTCTGAAAAAAAATCAAGTTGTCCTATCCCAAATCTGATTTGATATTTGGAATCAGCATTAAAAAAGCTACAAAAAAGGGGTGAGTCATGAAAAAATCTGACCAACGGTTTTCAAGTTATACAGTTTTGAAATTTTTTCCGAAGTGACCCCACCCCTCCTTTGGACCCCCTTAATTTCGCAATGGACCTCTTACATTGAAACGATTACCGTATTGAGTTCAAGTACATGTTAGGCATCTTATAATAGGTATTGTTTATACAGATTGGATTTACTGTTTGGGAGCTATAAGGAGTTTAGTGTGCGAAACCATGGCATTTTGGCCTACGGTCCCCATTTCTGGTACCCCCCAGAACCCCTTATGACTTGTGAATCTGATCTTTTTGGTATTAATTCTTTACATTGGCCTTAGTACTACATGTTTACCAAGTTTCAGAATGATCGGTTAAAAAATGCCTGCAAAAAGTTTCGGTATGTAATTATTAAGTCTCCCAAACGAAGTTTGGAGACTTATTGTTTTTACTCAGGTTTTTCAGATTTTTTTTACAATGAACTTGTCCGACCGGTTTCTCGGAGATGGTTTTTCGGATCAAAACCATACTTGGTATATGAGTTATTCATGTTATGAAGGTGTGCACAAAACTTTCGAATTTTTCAAGATGGCCGCCAATTTCAAAATGGCCGACAAAAATCGGCTAATTTTTGGAAATGTTGACCGAACATTGGTTTCTGGGCTAAACATGATGCTCCGAGTTCAATGGAAAAGACAAAAAATTGCTATCTTGTATAGTTTTTTTTTCATAATTTTTTTTATATTTTTTTTGAATTTTTGAAAAATCACATAAAAAAATTAAAAAAAATTCTGAAAAAAAATCAAGTTGTCCTATCCCAAATCTGATTTGATATTTGGAATCAGCATTAAAAAAGCTACAAAAAAGGGGTGAGTCATGAAAAAATCTGACCAACGGTTTTCAAGTTATACAGTTTTGAAATTTTTTCCGAAGTGACCCCACCCCTCCTTTGGACCCCCTTAATTTCGCAATGGACCTCTTACATTGAAACGATTACCGTATTGAGTTCAAGTACATGTTAGGCATCTTATAATAGGTATTGTTTATACAGATTGGATTTACTGTTTGGGAGCTATAAGGAGTTTAGTGTGCGAAACCATGGCATTTTGGCCTACGGTCCCCATTTCTGGTACCCCCCAGAACCCCTTATGACTTGTGAATCTGATCTTTTTGGTATTAATTCTTTACATTGGCCTTAGTACTACATGTTTACCAAGTTTCAGAATGATCGGTTAAAAAATGCCTGCAAAAAGTTTCGGTATGTAATTATTAAGTCTCCCAAACGAAGTTTGGAGACTTATTGTTTTTACTCAGGTTTTTCAGATTTTTTTTACAATGAACTTGTCCGACCGGTTTCTCGGAGATGGTTTTTCGGATCAAAACCATACTTGGTATATGAGTTATTCATGTTATGAAGGTGTGCACAAAACTTTCGAATTTTTCAAGATGGCCGCCAATTTCAAAATGGCCGACAAAAATCGGCTAATTTTTGGAAATGTTGACCGATTCTGATGAACATTGGTTTCTGGGCTAAACATGATGCTCCGAGTTCAATGGAAAAGACAAAAAATTGCTATCTTGTATAGTTTTTTTTTCATAATTTTTTTTATATTTTTTTTGAATTTTTGAAAAATCACATAAAAAAATTAAAAAAAATTCTGAAAAAAAATCAAGTTGTCCTATCCCAAATCTGATTTGATATTTGGAATCAGCATTAAAAAAGCTACAAAAAAGGGGTGAGTCATGAAAAAATCTGACCAACGGTTTTCAAGTTATACAGTTTTGAAATTTTTTCCGAAGTGACCCCACCCCTCCTTTGGACCCCCTTAATTTCGCAATGGACCTCTTACATTGAAACGATTACCGTATTGAGTTCAAGTACATGTTAGGCATCTTATAATAGGTATTGTTTATACAGATTGGATTTACTGTTTGGGAGCTATAAGGAGTTTAGTGTGCGAAACCATGGCATTTTGGCCTACGGTCCCCATTTCTGGTACCCCCCAGAACCCCTTATGACTTGTGAATCTGATCTTTTTGGTATTAATTCTTTACATTGGCCTTAGTACTACATGTTTACCAAGTTTCAGAATGATCGGTTAAAAAATGCCTGCAAAAAGTTTCGGTATGTAATTATTAAGTCTCCCAAACGAAGTTTGGAGACTTATTGTTTTTACTCAGGTTTTTCAGATTTTTTTTACAATGAACTTGTCCGACCGGTTTCTCGGAGATGGTTTTTCGGATCAAAACCATACTTGGTATATGAGTTATTCATGTTATGAAGGTGTGCACAAAACTTTCGAATTTTTCAAGATGGCCGCCAATTTCAAAATGGCCGACAAAAATCGGCTAATTTTTGGAAATGTTGACCGATTCTGATGAACATTGGTTTCTGGGCTAAACATGATGCTCCGAGTTCAATGGAAAAGACAAAAAATTGCTATCTTGTATAGTTTTTTTTTCATAATTTTTTTTATATTTTTTTTGAATTTTTGAAAAATCACATAAAAAAATTAAAAAAAATTCTGAAAAAAAATCAAGTTGTCCTATCCCAAATCTGATTTGATATTTGGAATCAGCATTAAAAAAGCTACAAAAAAGGGGTGAGTCATGAAAAAATCTGACCAACGGTTTTCAAGTTATACAGTTTTGAAATTTTTTCCGAAGTGACCCCACCCCTCCTTTGGACCCCCTTAATTTCGCAATGGACCTCTTACATTGAAACGATTACCGTATTGAGTTCAAGTACATGTTAGGCATCTTATAATAGGTATTGTTTATACAGATTGGATTTACTGTTTGGGAGCTATAAGGAGTTTAGTGTGCGAAACCATGGCATTTTGGCCTACGGTCCCCATTTCTGGTACCCCCCAGAACCCCTTATGACTTGTGAATCTGATCTTTTTGGTATTAATTCTTTACATTGGCCTTAGTACTACATGTTTACCAAGTTTCAGAATGATCGGTTAAAAAATGCCTGCAAAAAGTTTCGGTATGTAATTATTAAGTCTCCCAAACGAAGTTTGGAGACTTATTGTTTTTACTCAGGTTTTTCAGATTTTTTTTACAATGAACTTGTCCGACCGGTTTCTCGGAGATGGTTTTTCGGATCAAAACCATACTTGGTATATGAGTTATTCATGTTATGAAGGTGTGCACAAAACTTTCGAATTTTTCAAGATGGCCGCCAATTTCAAAATGGCCGACAAAAATCGGCTAATTTTTGGAAATGTTGACCGATTCTGATGAACATTGGTTTCTGGGCTAAACATGATGCTCCGAGTTCAATGGAAAAGACAAAAAATTGCTATCTTGTATAGTTTTTTTTTCATAATTTTTTTTATATTTTTTTTGAATTTTTGAAAAATCACATAAAAAAATTAAAAAAAATTCTGAAAAAAAATCAAGTTGTCCTATCCCAAATCTGATTTGATATTTGGAATCAGCATTAAAAAAGCTACAAAAAAGGGGTGAGTCATGAAAAAATCTGACCAACGGTTTTCAAGTTATACAGTTTTGAAATTTTTTCCGAAGTGACCCCACCCCTCCTTTGGACCCCCTTAATTTCGCAATGGACCTCTTACATTGAAACGATTACCGTATTGAGTTCAAGTACATGTTAGGCATCTTATAATAGGTATTGTTTATACAGATTGGATTTACTGTTTGGGAGCTATAAGGAGTTTAGTGTGCGAAACCATGGCATTTTGGCCTACGGTCCCCATTTCTGGTACCCCCCAGAACCCCTTATGACTTGTGAATCTGATCTTTTTGGTATTAATTCTTTACATTGGCCTTAGTACTACATGTTTACCAAGTTTCAGAATGATCGGTTAAAAAATGCCTGCAAAAAGTTTCGGTATGTAATTATTAAGTCTCCCAAACGAAGTTTGGAGACTTATTGTTTTTACTCAGGTTTTTCAGATTTTTTTTACAATGAACTTGTCCGACCGGTTTCTCGGAGATGGTTTTTCGGATCAAAACCATACTTGGTATATGAGTTATTCATGTTATGAAGGTGTGCACAAAACTTTCGAATTTTTCAAGATGGCCGCCAATTTCAAAATGGCCGACAAAAATCGGCTAATTTTTGGAAATGTTGACCGATTCTGATGAACATTGGTTTCTGGGCTAAACATGATGCTCCGAGTTCAATGGAAAAGACAAAAAATTGCTATCTTGTATAGTTTTTTTTTCATAATTTTTTTTATATTTTTTTTGAATTTTTGAAAAATCACATAAAAAAATTAAAAAAAATTCTGAAAAAAAATCAAGTTGTCCTATCCCAAATCTGATTTGATATTTGGAATCAGCATTAAAAAAGCTACAAAAAAGGGGTGAGTCATGAAAAAATCTGACCAACGGTTTTCAAGTTATACAGTTTTGAAATTTTTTCCGAAGTGACCCCACCCCTCCTTTGGACCCCCTTAATTTCGCAATGGACCTCTTACATTGAAACGATTACCGTATTGAGTTCAAGTACATGTTAGGCATCTTATAATAGGTATTGTTTATACAGATTGGATTTACTGTTTGGGAGCTATAAGGAGTTTAGTGTGCGAAACCATGGCATTTTGGCCTACGGTCCCCATTTCTGGTACCCCCCAGAACCCCTTATGACTTGTGAATCTGATCTTTTTGGTATTAATTCTTTACATTGGCCTTAGTACTACATGTTTACCAAGTTTCAGAATGATCGGTTAAAAAATGCCTGCAAAAAGTTTCGGTATGTAATTATTAAGTCTCCCAAACGAAGTTTGGAGACTTATTGTTTTTACTCAGGTTTTTCAGATTTTTTTTACAATGAACTTGTCCGACCGGTTTCTCGGAGATGGTTTTTCGGATCAAAACCATACTTGGTATATGAGTTATTCATGTTATGAAGGTGTGCACAAAACTTTCGAATTTTTCAAGATGGCCGCCAATTTCAAAATGGCCGACAAAAATCGGCTAATTTTTGGAAATGTTGACCGATTCTGATGAACATTGGTTTCTGGGCTAAACATGATGCTCCGAGTTCAATGGAAAAGACAAAAAATTGCTATCTTGTATAGTTTTTTTTTCATAATTTTTTTTATATTTTTTTTGAATTTTTGAAAAATCACATAAAAAAATTAAAAAAAATTCTGAAAAAAAATCAAGTTGTCCTATCCCAAATCTGATTTGATATTTGGAATCAGCATTAAAAAAGCTACAAAAAAGGGGTGAGTCATGAAAAAATCTGACCAACGGTTTTCAAGTTATACAGTTTTGAAATTTTTTCCGAAGTGACCCCACCCCTCCTTTGGACCCCCTTAATTTCGCAATGGACCTCTTACATTGAAACGATTACCGTATTGAGTTCAAGTACATGTTAGGCATCTTATAATAGGTATTGTTTATACAGATTGGATTTACTGTTTGGGAGCTATAAGGAGTTTAGTGTGCGAAACCATGGCATTTTGGCCTACGGTCCCCATTTCTGGTACCCCCCAGAACCCCTTATGACTTGTGAATCTGATCTTTTTGGTATTAATTCTTTACATTGGCCTTAGTACTACATGTTTACCAAGTTTCAGAATGATCGGTTAAAAAATGCCTGCAAAAAGTTTCGGTATGTAATTATTAAGTCTCCCAAACGAAGTTTGGAGACTTATTGTTTTTACTCAGGTTTTTCAGATTTTTTTTACAATGAACTTGTCCGACCGGTTTCTCGGAGATGGTTTTTCGGATCAAAACCATACTTGGTATATGAGTTATTCATGTTATGAAGGTGTGCACAAAACTTTCGAATTTTTCAAGATGGCCGCCAATTTCAAAATGGCCGACAAAAATCGGCTAATTTTTGGAAATGTTGACCGATTCTGATGAACATTGGTTTCTGGGCTAAACATGATGCTCCGAGTTCAATGGAAAAGACAAAAAATTGCTATCTTGTATAGTTTTTTTTTCATAATTTTTTTTATATTTTTTTTGAATTTTTGAAAAATCACATAAAAAAATTAAAAAAAATTCTGAAAAAAAATCAAGTTGTCCTATCCCAAATCTGATTTGATATTTGGAATCAGCATTAAAAAAGCTACAAAAAAGGGGTGAGTCATGAAAAAATCTGACCAACGGTTTTCAAGTTATACAGTTTTGAAATTTTTTCCGAAGTGACCCCACCCCTCCTTTGGACCCCCTTAATTTCGCAATGGACCTCTTACATTGAAACGATTACCGTATTGAGTTCAAGTACATGTTAGGCATCTTATAATAGGTATTGTTTATACAGATTGGATTTACTGTTTGGGAGCTATAAGGAGTTTAGTGTGCGAAACCATGGCATTTTGGCCTACGGTCCCCATTTCTGGTACCCCCCAGAACCCCTTATGACTTGTGAATCTGATCTTTTTGGTATTAATTCTTTACATTGGCCTTAGTACTACATGTTTACCAAGTTTCAGAATGATCGGTTAAAAAATGCCTGCAAAAAGTTTCGGTATGTAATTATTAAGTCTCCCAAACGAAGTTTGGAGACTTATTGTTTTTACTCAGGTTTTTCAGATTTTTTTTACAATGAACTTGTCCGACCGGTTTCTCGGAGATGGTTTTTCGGATCAAAACCATACTTGGTATATGAGTTATTCATGTTATGAAGGTGTGCACAAAACTTTCGAATTTTTCAAGATGGCCGCCAATTTCAAAATGGCCGACAAAAATCGGCTAATTTTTGGAAATGTTGACCGATTCTGATGAACATTGGTTTCTGGGCTAAACATGATGCTCCGAGTTCAATGGAAAAGACAAAAAATTGCTATCTTGTATAGTTTTTTTTTCATAATTTTTTTTATATTTTTTTTGAATTTTTGAAAAATCACATAAAAAAATTAAAAAAAATTCTGAAAAAAAATCAAGTTGTCCTATCCCAAATCTGATTTGATATTTGGAATCAGCATTAAAAAAGCTACAAAAAAGGGGTGAGTCATGAAAAAATCTGACCAACGGTTTTCAAGTTATACAGTTTTGAAATTTTTTCCGAAGTGACCCCACCCCTCCTTTGGACCCCCTTAATTTCGCAATGGACCTCTTACATTGAAACGATTACCGTATTGAGTTCAAGTACATGTTAGGCATCTTATAATAGGTATTGTTTATACAGATTGGATTTACTGTTTGGGAGCTATAAGGAGTTTAGTGTGCGAAACCATGGCATTTTGGCCTACGGTCCCCATTTCTGGTACCCCCCAGAACCCCTTATGACTTGTGAATCTGATCTTTTTGGTATTAATTCTTTACATTGGCCTTAGTACTACATGTTTACCAAGTTTCAGAATGATCGGTTAAAAAATGCCTGCAAAAAGTTTCGGTATGTAATTATTAAGTCTCCCAAACGAAGTTTGGAGACTTATTGTTTTTACTCAGGTTTTTCAGATTTTTTTTACAATGAACTTGTCCGACCGGTTTCTCGGAGATGGTTTTTCGGATCAAAACCATACTTGGTATATGAGTTATTCATGTTATGAAGGTGTGCACAAAACTTTCGAATTTTTCAAGATGGCCGCCAATTTCAAAATGGCCGACAAAAATCGGCTAATTTTTGGAAATGTTGACCGATTCTGATGAACATTGGTTTCTGGGCTAAACATGATGCTCCGAGTTCAATGGAAAAGACAAAAAATTGCTATCTTGTATAGTTTTTTTTTCATAATTTTTTTTATATTTTTTTTGAATTTTTGAAAAATCACATAAAAAAATTAAAAAAAATTCTGAAAAAAAATCAAGTTGTCCTATCCCAAATCTGATTTGATATTTGGAATCAGCATTAAAAAAGCTACAAAAAAGGGGTGAGTCATGAAAAAATCTGACCAACGGTTTTCAAGTTATACAGTTTTGAAATTTTTTCCGAAGTGACCCCACCCCTCCTTTGGACCCCCTTAATTTCGCAATGGACCTCTTACATTGAAACGATTACCGTATTGAGTTCAAGTACATGTTAGGCATCTTATAATAGGTATTGTTTATACAGATTGGATTTACTGTTTGGGAGCTATAAGGAGTTTAGTGTGCGAAACCATGGCATTTTGGCCTACGGTCCCCATTTCTGGTACCCCCCAGAACCCCTTATGACTTGTGAATCTGATCTTTTTGGTATTAATTCTTTACATTGGCCTTAGTACTACATGTTTACCAAGTTTCAGAATGATCGGTTAAAAAATGCCTGCAAAAAGTTTCGGTATGTAATTATTAAGTCTCCCAAACGAAGTTTGGAGACTTATTGTTTTTACTCAGGTTTTTCAGATTTTTTTTACAATGAACTTGTCCGACCGGTTTCTCGGAGATGGTTTTTCGGATCAAAACCATACTTGGTATATGAGTTATTCATGTTATGAAGGTGTGCACAAAACTTTCGAATTTTTCAAGATGGCCGCCAATTTCAAAATGGCCGACAAAAATCGGCTAATTTTTGGAAATGTTGACCGATTCTGATGAACATTGGTTTCTGGGCTAAACATGATGCTCCGAGTTCAATGGAAAAAGACAAAAATCTTCTCAGTGGATCTCGAAAATATAGTTATATTGGTAGAAAACATGTAAATGGAATGTCATCATAGTTTACAATTTTCTGAAAGTCTCATTGCATTTTCTTTATATTTTTTGTTTTCCATGTGAGACCATTTCACAGCAAAATAAACATTATTCATACACTTTTTAAAATGAGACATAAATATCTGAGATGATGAGGCTGCATTCATTCAACGAAATATTTACATTGTTATTTCAGCTTATAACATGTATAATGGAATAAATTTGAAAGTTTAAAACCCTGCCTGTCATCATTAATTTGACTTTTTTAGGAACTATATTAGGGAGGGACCAATTGACCCTTGACCTTCTGGAAGATTGGTGTATTATCTCCCTTTATGTTTTAAAATTATTATTTTCACACTTGTCCTTTTTACAATGGAAAAAATAAAGCTCTATTTCTTTTTCTAGAACAATGTTGAACTATTCTCATTTATTGGTTTACAAAATACTTCTAATAAATATAAAATATTTGCAAATTTAAAAATTTAACTATACCTGTTGCATTATTTTCTATTTACTTATTATATTAAAAAAATATTAAAAAATCCATGATGATCTTCAAAAATTGGGACAAAGGGAAGCCCTAATTTTGGAGTCTTAACTTTTTAATCGTTTGGGAGACTTTGTGTGTTGGCATCCCAACACAATCATATCTTGTTATTATTATTATTCTTCTGATTCTTTATCGTAAAGTTGTCCTCCCTAATACAAGAAAACAGTTCAAGGAAATTGAATAACACTTGTTGGATTGGATAGTGGGTCACTCAAAGGCGTGTAATCATGTTTTGAAATTTTCAAGATGGCCGCCGTTTCAAAATGGCGGCCGTCGGAAAAAGTGGGCGGAAATTTTTTTTTCATCGGATTGTCTTGAAAATTGGTCATCTGGGTAAAGCGGATATGCTGAATTCAAATCTGCGACCAGATTTAAAATCCGACTTCCGGTTTCAAAATTGCGGCCATTTTACTACACCCGCCCCCTAAAAACGTCAACTTTGTCCGATTTCAACGAAATTTGATTTCTAGACTTCTTTTGATGCACTGATTTGAATGGAACTCTATCCAAGGCGATTTTGGGCGACTTGTGTGTTGGCATCCCAACACAATTATACCTAGTTATTATTATTATTATTCTTATTATTATTATTCTTCTGATTCTTTATCGAGAATTTGTCCTCCCTAATACAAGAAAACAGTCCAAGGAAATTGAATAACACTTGTGAGATTGGATAGTGGGTCATTCAAAGTTGTGTAATGCACTTTTAAAATTTTCAAGATGGCCGCCGTTTCAAAATGGCGGCCATCGGAAAAAGTGGGCGGAAATTTTTTTTTCTTCGGATCGTCTTGAAAATTGGTCATCTGGGTAAAGCGGGTATGCTGAGCTCAAATCTGCGACCGGATTTGGAATCCGACTTACGGTTTCAAAATGGCGGCCATTTTACTACACCCGCCCCCCTAAAAACGTCAACTTTGTCCGATTTCAACGAAATTTGATTTCTAGACTTACTTTGATGCACTGATTTGAATGGAACTCTATCCAAGGCGATTTTGGGCGACTTGTGTGTTGGCATCCCAACACAATTATACCTAGTTCTTTTTTCTTTTTCTTCCGTCAACCTGATGCACGAACTTGTCCGAGCTTCTCCTCGGAAACGGGTTGACATATCAATATGAAACTTGGAGGGGTGATAGGTCCTAAGGTCCTTCAGTGTCTAATAGTTTTAAAATTTTCAAAATGGCCGCCGTTTCCATGGAAACCGGATTTGTTCTAGATACCGGACATCGCCATATCTCGGAAACCTAGGTGGTCAGGACCTTGAAACTTGGTATGTTTGTAGAACTTGATTAGTACTACTAAATGAGCAAAAAAAAATCGGAAGCGGTATTTACGGTTTTCGAGATATAAATGAAAATGTGATATTAAAGGGAGATAATCGGGTCCAAATTTTTCAAAAAATTTCAAAGTGGTCTGATTTTGATGAAAATTGGTATACTGATAGATTATGGTGTTGCGAGTAATATTTTATATCTAAAATTAAAATTTGACGATGGTGGCCATTTTGAATCCAAGATGGCCGCCAAAATTTCAAAGTGGTCTAATTTTGATGAAAATTGGTATACTGATAGATTATGGTGTTGCGAGTAATATTCTATATCTAAAATTAAAATTTGACGATGGCGGCCATTTTGAATCCAAGATGGCCGCCAAAATTTCAAAGTGGTCTGATTTTGACGAAAATTGGTATACTGATAGATTATGGTGTTGCGAGTAATATTCTATACCTAAAATTAAAATTTGACGATGGCGGCCATTTTGAATCCAAGATGGCCGCCAAAACTTCAAAGTGCTTGTATTTACATGAAAATTGATCTAAAGGGGTATTTTGACATGCTGAAGAGAATAAACTCGGTATCACAGACATTAAATGAGAACGGGAGGGGACATCCCATGTTTCGCGAAACATAAGTTTTAATTATTATTATTCTTCTTCTTCTTCTTATTCTTCCACTTAGTCGTGAACTTGTCCGGAGATCCCAGAAAAAACGACTCCACATATCAATATGAAACTTGGCAGGATAATAGATTGTAAAAAAGGGAAGCTTCGTTGACAATCGGACTTTTCAAAATGGCCGCCGTTTCCATGGAAACAGGAAAATGGACTAAATATTGGACATTGCAATATCTCGGTAACCTAGGTGCGCAGGGTTCTGAAATTTTGTAGGTTGATAGAGCAAAACATTCTCTTTAATAATATGAAAAAAAATTTTGAAGCGATATTTACGGTTTTCGAGATTTAAATAAAAATGTGATTTCTCAAGGGAGATAATCGGGTCGAAATTTTCAAAGCGCTCCGATTTACATGAAAATTGATATTTAGGGGTTTTTTGACATGCTGAAGAGAATAGTGGCAAATACGGGTCGTTTGGGGGACTTTGTGACTTGCTTGCAATCACAGTTAATACTTGTTATTATTATTATTATTTGGTGGGGGCGGGTTTAAATATGTAAAATTAAAAAATAGAAAATACATCTTATAATTAAGCGATTCCTCCGTTTAAACTTTTGTTTTAAAAATATTCAACCAGGCTTCCCACCTTTTATTCCGGAAATTTTTGGATAATTTTTTAAAAATTTTCCACTGTTTAAATGGATAAAATTTATTGCAAAGTAACTTACTTTGTTGTGGATTGTGCGTTCATCTGCTAGTTTTTGTCAAACATATATTCATTACCTTTTTGTTGGAACATGGTATCAAAAACCCCACGTATAGCAAACTGGATTGTAAGTACTGAACATTTGTATAGGAGAGGAGTAAAAAAAATAAGTTAAACAGTAGCTACATGTACATTTGTAGATAATTGTCTCTTAGACTGTCCGAATAACCTCTTCCTATGCATCACAGTGGAATTTGAATAACATCTGGTATGAATTTAATAAAATCTTAAGCACCAATTCGTACATTTGAGAGAGCGATCATTCGATTTTTATGGGGCTAATGAGGTTATTGATATGTTTTTATACTCCCACTCGTAAGAGAGGGGGCTATATTGCAATCACCTTGTCCGTCCGTCCGTCCATCCGTCCGTCCGGTTCAATTTCTCTGCTTCTACTGGATGGATTGGTTTTAAATTTGGTACACAGCTTCAGCTTGATGAGTTATACCATGCCTCCTCTTTCCAGGTCAGTCCATCATCCACTTCTTATTTTCTGAGCCGACTTAGACTTTTTTAGGGTAAAAAAAATTGAAATGTGAAATTTTTCGTAACAGTTTTCTCAGCTTCAACTGGATGGATTTGTTTCAAATTTGGTACAAAGCTTTAACATGATGAGTTATACCGTGCCGCCCCTTTCCATATCAGTCCATCATCTACTTCCTGTTTTCCGAGCCGACTAAGACTTTTTAGGGTAAAAAATTTTAAATATGAATTTTTTCGTAACAGTTTTCTCGGCTTCTACCGGATGGATTGGTTTCAAATTTGGTACACAGCTTCTGCATGATTAGTTATACCGTGCCTACTCTTTCCAAGTCAGTCAATCATCTACTTCCTGGTTTCAGAGCCGACTTAGACTTTTTATGGGTCAAAAATAGACAATTTTTCGTGACAGATTTCTCGGCTTCTACATACTTTGGATTAATTTCGAATTTGGTATATAGGTTTAGCATATGATGAGTCGTACCGTGCCTCCACTTTACAGGTCAGTCGGTCATCCACTTCCTGTTTTCTGAATGGTCGAGTTGGGGTATGCTTAGCACGACTTAGTGCAACCCCTTGTTCATACCACTATTTATTATCTGAACAATCAAAGCCTGGATGTTTTGCGAGCTATTTTTGAATTTTAAAATCAAATAAAAAATTTACAGCAAAAAAGACCATTCTGCCTTTTTTATATCAAAGCGTTGTCCTGCATTTTTATTTTCTGATTGTTGTTGGCATGCTGCTTTTTTATGTCAAATTTTACCATAACCCCCCCCCTTTCCAAAACAAAATCAAATGGTCGCTACCTAAGTTACATGTGGTTTATTTCTACCTCAGGCAAATTTTTGACTCATCTTAAACAAATTTCAAACTTTGTATTCAATTTGGCATTTTTATGCCCCGCTTGAAGAAGAAGAGGGTATACTGTTTTAAGTATTATTCCTAGATTGCTGATATTTGGAAACAAGCTTTTAATGGCATGCTGTATTGAGAAAACGTTTTTGGATTTATCGGACATTTAATTCCTGTTTATCGAAGACTTTAATTTTTCCGTCACACATAATTAATTCTGCCCAGCTTTTAATTTACATATAACTTGGCTTGGCAACTATTATCCATAGGTTGCTGATATTTGGAAACAAGCTATATGGATATGATGTATTGTGGGATACTTTTTTGATTCATCGGACTTCTTAATAAATTGCAGTTGGAGTCGACATATGTGTTGTAGTGTCATGTTTATTTACTCCATATCCTTTCATCAATAACTCTACTTCCTGTTAACCGAAAATTAAAACAAAAAACTGTCGCACATTGTATTCACTTACATGAAAACTCAGCAACTCCTAGGTTGCTGATAAATGGTAAAAAGCCGGTATTGACATGATGTATTGATACAGTTTTGGATCCATCGAACATTTACTTCCTGTTTGTTGTAAACTTGAGGGTCTTTCATTGCACTTTAGGATTGGGCTTGAATCATATGTATTTTATTTTCAATCCAGGGGCCAATTGAAAAACAGCAAGCAGCGACCACTGGTCACATTGAAGGCTGCTGGCTGTGTTTTAAATTTACGTTTATATTGTAGGTTGTGTCGCGTACACTTATTCCACATCTCATTTTCTTCTATATTTGATATTAAACGCATTGCATACTAGTAGTAGTTGTGAAAGCGGGAGTATTACTGGTGAGCATTGGGTCACAGATTTCTAGTTTCTTTTGTTTCATCGGTCTATGTTCTTTATATATAGTGTTTGGCTTTTTTTTTTTTTTGGTTACCAGGATTCCAGGCCATTTTTGCCTAAAATCTGCACAAAAATATAAAATTTTCAAAGGATAGGGTGTGTTTCGACACCCCCCCCCCCCCCCGACGAAGCATCCTGTTTCTGGATCTGCCACAGCAGAAACTTTAAATATATTTTATATGTTCCCGATTAAAATTTTTGACATGAAATTATAGTGATATAAAACATCGACGGAATTCGGATTGGATGCTTTACATAAAGCCGATCGACGAAAAACTGCTTTAGTAAGATGTAGGTAATAAAATGATGAATCTTCGAGGGCGGACAATATGATTTGTTTTTGTACTGCACATTATTGCCCCACACCCTATTTAACAGATGGGGTCTGAGATGTTAACGAATGATCAAGTTTTGATAAAAAAGTAGAAAAAGTCCAATATTCTGGGAAAACTCCGAAATTACTAAAAATAAAACCGAAAACAAAATATTTGCTTGGACCTCCCCCTTTTTTCTTCCTTCTATGATACATTAATTCAAGTTTGAAAAAATAAATCTTTTCGTGAGCAGTGTTCACAGTTTAGCCATATAAGGTATTATAATTAAAGGGAGATAACAAGAATTTATGCCCGACTAATTGACATTAGAACGTAACAGGTAAACGGTTTTATGTCAACATTACTCACGATACGGCTCTTGTCCGATTATCTCTAATAAGCTATTTACTTACCCAATTTCACAGATAAAGTACTCCGACGTAGGACAAAAGTTGTCATTCCAATTAAACTCCATATGATGGGCAAGATGCACACATAAATCTCCAACGTCAACAGGCTCCCCTGGATACCAGCTGCTGTATGTCAACCGGGCACCAGAATTGACCCAAATCCACTCATAGTTGATGTGTTTCAAACCCGTCCAGTAACCTAGAAAGAGGAATATGATGATTTTTTTGGTATTTTTGAATCTTATGAAATCTTATTTGTGTCACACATCAAAAAGTACATGTAGCCTGAACAATTTTATAAATGCATAATTATTCGCACTTGATTTTTTTGTCGTTTCTTAAGCGGGAGCCAAACAAATATTCTTTTTTAGACATAATGTACAGCTGTAGACAGTTTTTGCCAGTAAAACTGTACAAAAAGAGAAAGTTAGCAGTTAAAATATTGTAACACCACTCGGCCTATATTTTGTTTTTGGGGGGTGTGTATAAGACAGTCCTTTACTAACTGTGGTTTTATTATTACTCGTGGGATATTAACTTTCATGGTTTCCGTGGGTGGTTTTGACCTTCGAATTTTGACACCCAACGAAAAGAAAATTTAACATTGATGTTAAAAACGAATGAATATGTGTATGCTGGAGACATCCAAACCATATAATTAACAATCAACGAACTGGTCCTTTTTCGTCAAAACACGAAAATTGGTTCCCACGAAAAAAATGAATCCACAGTTTTTTTCTCGTAAAATCTGATTCATAATTTGAATTGTTTAGTTATCCCCGATTCTTCAAATGTTTTGCTGTTTTCGTGGTTTGGTGTGTTAACCCAGACCAAATTGTAGCACCGCTACAAGAAAACAGTGGAACTAATTTTCAGCTAAAATCATGCTAAAATTGCACTGTGAATTTGACAGCGTAAATTAGCAGCTAGACAAAGTCCACTAATTTACCACTATATTTTAGCGGAATAATTAGTTCCACTAAACTTCCGCTAAATCTGCCACTGATACCTACTGTCACTGACAGTGTAAAATTAGCATCCAATTCTAAATACCACTAAAATACACTAATAAATTTAGCAGTTTCTAGTGGTTCGCCTCTATTTCCACTAATTTTCCACTACATAAAGATAAAATAATTTATGAGAAATCAGTGGACAATGAGCGGTACTAAATTCCTACTAGGAAAACTCTGTTAGAAAGTTTAAACAAAAACGAACTGCTAAAATACGCTACAAAAACTCAATACATTTATAGGCCTAGCTAAAGTACGCTAAATAAACTTATAAGGTAGATTTAATAAATCTAAATAAGAAATCAGTGGACAATGAGCGGTACTAAATTCCTACTAGGAAAACTCTGTTAGAAAGTTTTAACAAATATGAACTTCTAAAATACGCTACACAAACTGAATTAACTAGATATATTTAAAGGCCTAACTAAAGTGTCCTTAATAAAGTTACAAAAATATTAACTGCATGCTTTAACACAAAAGAATAAAAATATTGTTTATGAACCTGTAAGTTACTGAAAGTGTGCTAAAGTTACAAATTATAGAATATACAAAAAAAAAGCAAGATAAAATATGAATAAATGCTAAAATAATATATATTCGCTACTCGAGATTGACTTTGTTGCATGTTTTAGAACAAAATCATCATTCTTTTAAATAAATAATTTGTTATAAAACAAGTATTTAATTGTTTTTCCTGTTCTCCAATACTAATTCCGTGCATCATTTATCAATTTGATAAATACATGTACATGTTAATTATAGCTACATTAAATTATCAGATAAGTTTATCAGATAAACAGCATGAAGTCCATCTGGTTATGGTCAAGGAATCTGTAATACTTGTAATCTAATTGAATTAATTATTGTCTAACCAATCAAATGTTTCAACGGTTTTTGAAAATTATAACATATGCCTTTGTCCCGAGGTCTTTGTGAAGGCAAGCAACGTAATTTTACAGATTTTCTTTGTTTTTTTTTTAAATGAATACTAGTAGATGTGGATACTCGAAAATCGAATGCAGCATATTCAACATGTTGAAAGAATGAAATGTCTTGAAATATCTTATTAGTCACTTTAGCAAAATTGTGTTTGAAAGTGTAGATTCAACGGATACTTGAAAATTGAATGCAGCATATTCAATATGTGTAAAGTATGAAATGTGTCGAAAAATTTTATTTGTCATTTTAGCAAAAATGTGTTTTAAAGTGTCGATTCAACGGGACAAAATTGGAATTGAATAGTATTGTTGTTGTATGGAATATTAAAAAAAAACCATTCAACTTGACATGGAAAATATACTTAGCTATACTTTGTGAAATTTGAATAAAACAGTGTGTATCAGCAATATTTTCAATATTGAAAGTGTGCGCTGGATCTGTAATTTTTGCATAGTTTGCCTGGACTTGCAACGGTTTAGACATGTTAGATGTACAGTTCAATAAAAGATATTAATTCCACTGAATATTTTTTGGAGTACCGCTAAAAGCCTGCTAAAATACCACTGATTTTTGCTAGAAGAAACACTAAAAACCTGCTAAAATACTACTGATTTTAGCTAGGAGTACCACTACAAGCCTGCTAAATTTTCACTGATTTTTGCTAGGAGTACCACTAAAAGTCTGCTAAAATACCACTAATTTTTGCTAAATAACCACTACACAACTGCTAGAAATACCACTAAATCTTACTAAATTGACCACTGTTTAATGCAAATATACCACTAGAACCATGCTACATGTTTCTCAATATCACCATATACAGCGTTTAATCTATCCGCTACATTCTGCTACTTTTTCCACTAATTAGTGCTAGTAACTAATTTGCATAATACGCTAGATTCACACTAATACAATCCACTACATTCTGCTGTCAAACTAATTTAAATAATTGAAACGCTAAAAACATGCTAGAAATTCCACTAATTATATACTGTCAGTAAATTTTAGCTTCGATTGGCTAAGAAATATGCAAATGAGACACACGACAGTAGTATTCTAGCAAGAGTCTTACTATACATGTAGTGGAAACTTAGTGGTACTGATTATTGCTAATATTCCTGCTGAATTCATGCTAGACTACCACTACAAGGTTTAAATATTTTCCACTAAAAATATGCTAAAACTCAACTACGATACTACTACAAAAGGGTCTGGGAACCGTGGATGGCCAAGTATCCTTCGAATTAGACGTTAAATAGCAGCGATGTGTTTTGCTAAATGTCAGAGCCACTGCACGTTTTAGATCCCTGTTCCAGAAAGCTTACACATCTTGATTTTTACTGTGTGTTAGTTTGTGCTTTGTTATTGATTATCATTAGGGGGAAGGTTGGCGCCAAAAAACTAGTTTAACCCCGCCACATTTTAATGTGCCTGTCCTAAGCCAGGAATCTTTATCAAAGCTTATGTTTGTATTTAGTCGAATTTCTGTTAATTGTTTTTTGTCAAGAAGAGGGTCTTTCAATGCACTTTGGGATTGGGCTTGAATCATATGTATTTTATTTTCAATCCAGGGGCCAATTGAAAAACAGCGAGCAGCGACCGCTGGTCACATTGAAGGCTGCTGGCTGTTTTCCATTGTGGATATTTAAAATATACGTTTATAATGTAGGTTGTGTCGCGTACACTTATTCCACATCTCATTTTCTTCTATGTAAAAAAATTCTTTTTTGTTGTTTTATGTTCCTTGTTTAAGAAAGGGGTCTATCTGTGACTATTTCAGAACTGGGTTTGAATTATATGCATTTTATTCAGTTAATGCCAATTAAAAAACCGCGAGCAGCAGCGCCTACTGGCCTTGTTGAAGGCTGCTGGCGGTTGTCCATTGTGGTTTTTTCTGAATTGCTGCTTGATCGTGGGCTGTGTCGCGTACAATTTTTTCACATCTCATTACTTTCTATTCAAATGAGTTTGAGCAATTTTATTTAACAGTTCATACGTTCAGGGCCGCTTGGATGAAATACGTTACAAAAATCTTCTGTGAGTGTCTATTCCGAGATATGATATCCTATATGTTACTGACTTTCTAATATCCTGCAATACCTTCAAAAGATGTTAGAATTTCAGATTTGCAGAAATCGTCATTACAAAGTCCTTTTGTAAATTAATGAAAGGATCAAAATGATTCTATATGTTTCAATCTTTGATGACAAATGCAAAATTTGTAATTCGCCAATACATGTTACTAGTATTACCCCAGACAATATCATCATAGTTTCCAATGAACGAGGCCGACTGAAAGTGTTTCTTGGCTTCTGATTGAAGATAAGTGTTCTCCGTTGATGACGTTATCTCTACTAGATATCCGCCGAGCTCTTGACAGAAATCCTATAAGAACAACAAAACTTGCTTAACTGTTTTGGCAGGTTACGATCAACATATTTTAGGACTTGTATACCCGGCCACATGAAGTTGCGATTAATTATTATATAATTTCTGTTGTGTTCGGTGTCTGTCCGACCCCCGAAGGTGTCCAGATGAAAACTTAAAAACGTGTCGGAGGATTTGAATGATATTTTTCACAGTTGTTAAGTACACTAAAATACAGGTCGACTTTAATTTCAGGATGAAAAAATATTATTGAAGTTTTGCCACTTTATAAATTTTCAAAATTTGACAATCATATAATTTTCTGGTCTACATGTAAGAAAGATAATTTTTTCTTTCTGACTCTAATGATAGTGAATAGTGGGTGTATACATGAAGTATATAGACACGTATATTTAACAATTGATGAGTATTGTGGGATTTGTCATTAAATGTCCCATTAGATGCCCCAGTTTTAACAGATATAATATCTTTGAAACTTATTGAAAATTATATTAATTGGTATGTTTGAAACCAAACGAAAAGATTTTGTTCTCTTTGAAACCCCCAAAAATATCTATTAGGCAATGCTCAATACTAATGCATGCTCTTACTTTTGAAAATTGGACTTAATAAGCGTGAGGGAACTGAGAACTGATACAGGTAAAACAAATTACCCCCTTTCTTCTTCGAGGCGCATTAGCAATATGTCATCTGTTAAGATTAAAAATCACCTGTGTTTAATAATGATAGATAATGAAACCGTACAAACATGACTAAAATTTAATTTATCCATATCTATGTTAATATTATTTGTTAAGAGTCTACAGTAAGCGATGTTTGGCCCAATGCTCACTTTCTTATCAATGTTTCATTTGCATTTATTCCACATTTCATTTTCATCGTAACTTCATGACTTACCCTTGCTTGATACCAAGTTAAAATCTCTGTGCTGAAATAGTAACAACTAGTGCCATTCTGTTGCCAATTTGTATCAGGACACACAGAACATTCGACACCTGAAACAATAAAATAAATTCAATATTATGTATTTCAATACAATTATTATCACGAAAAATTAAAGAGCCGATTTTAATATTCGAATCATTACATGTAGCTGCTTCGGAAAGTAGCGGTTATGAGTATCAAAAGTCATAATGTGCAACGACAAAAACTGTAAAACGAACGAGAGAATGAAGAAATAAAATAAAACACACAAAATCAACCGAAGGTGAACCCAACCCTTTTTGTACTCGATGATCGTAAATTATGAGAGACAAAGAAACCGGTAGACATAAATTAATCACAAATCAAAACCCCACAATACAAAAACACATTTTACAACCAAACCATAACCAGGGATACATACCATAGTAGGTCCAATTATCTTGTGGGTCGGATACTGGAGAAACGGCATAGCCTGTCTCAAAAATACATTTGCTAGTGTTCTTTTTATAAAAGAAGTTGGAGCATTGTATCATACCACACATTGCTGCACATTCGATAAACGACCTAACTTGTGTTTCTCTTCCCTCTACTTGTCGGAATCCCATTCGTTTCCAATTTGCATCAAAGCTTCGAGACAAGCAACAAGTTTCCCCCATAAAATAAATGCAAGTAAACATGATGATTTCCAACCATGAAAATCTATTCATTTTCACTGCTTGGTAATTGAGTGCGTATGGTTGTTTGAAACTGATATTGTGCCTAGCTCTGGACAATACAGGCTTTGTCACCTGAATAACCGCTACAATTCCTTCTTCTCAGGTTCCGTTTAGTCTAATATCTGTTAACGTGTTTTGTTATGTCCAGCTTTTATAAAGAATGATGTAGAGCTATAATAAAAAGGATCAATGTCCCTACTGCACTTGTCATGAATTATTTATTTTATGGTCTACTTTAAAAGTGTCAACTAAGTGATAATAGATACATTTTATTTCATATGTTTCCTTTTATTGGACGTTTATAATTTTATTTTGTAAATGAACCTTATACTATTACTAAAACTTTTTTCTTTTAAACAAAAGCAAGGAAATGCTAACAAAATGACACATATCATTACAAGCTTTATATTATGTGCAGCTAAATAAATATAGGGATAAAATCAAAATTGAAATTTAATTGGAATTATTGCAGTATTGCATTACCTATGATGAAAACTACATGTCTAAGAAAGAAGCAGAGGTACCAATTGGGTATCCGAATATCAAAAGTCCGAAAGGGCAGAGACAAAACCAGTAAACACCAACAGGAACGGGACAAAAACAGACAACATGTAAAACATGGAAACACAAAATAACTGAATGTCAATCAACAACGCGAACTCCAGTCGAAACAAGAGTGAACTCAGGTGCTCCGGAAGAGTAAGCAGTTCCTGCTTGCTATAGCACACCCGTCGCGTTGCCAACAGTCCATTCAGCGTGTTAAATCCGGTAAAGGAATACAAAACAACACCCTATGACAAACCAACATCTGCACTCATCTGAGAGATCGAAATCCCATATTTGTCTATAAGTGCATGATGTCTTCCGTAAAATTTCTTGAGTGAAGACAGCAACCGAGGAGCAACATAACCCTGTGTGAGCAATTTTTGCGTCAGACGTGTCGCTCTGCTAAGGACATCGATGTAAGTCCCGCACGCTCTGGAGTAACGAATCAATTGAGATACGTAAACTCTAAGCCTCTTGATATGTGGTATGTAGCTTCTTCCTATGGTCTCACATGGTGTAAAACGATTTTATGACCACAACTCATCTACTTCCTGTTAACCGAATATTTTTAGACGTAGGCGACATATTTCTTCCAAGGAAGACAGACATTCCAGTAAACATTATAATTTTAGTGTTTATTCCATAAATACCAATTCCAAAATTACATGTAATGCACTAGGGAAAATGTTTCAATGCGTCACATTAGGTAGTTTATTTTTTAATGGCGTCGCGAAAGAATATTTTTTCATTATTAGCATTATTTTTTATAGCAGAGATCCTTTTTCTGAATATTTTTTTACCCTCTTCTGCCAAAGTGTCCAAAATAGTTTTAATACAAAATGTGCCATTAGCATGAATTAGCACCTGAGTTCACTCTCGTTTCGACTTGAGTTCACGTTGCTGAATGCAGTTTTGGTGTTATATGTGTTTGTGTTTTATGTTGTTATGTGGTTTGTTTTGTTGTGATGATTTTTGTCTGCCGGTTTTGTCTTTGTCTTTACGGTTTTATGATACTGATTACCCCTTTGGTACACCTTTGCTTCTTCTCTGTCAGCTTACAATCATAAAAAAGCTCACGTTTGTAATTTTCATAACGTGAAAGGATACCAGGTTAATTCAATCACCAGCCTAACATTCGATGCACTAGATCTAGAAAATGTATATAATGATATTTTTATCGTTTTTGTGACAAAAGCTATGGAAGGTCGGTAAATTGTGATTATCTGATCTCCAGACATTTCCATCTTAAAACCATCCCTCCAACTCTTAAAATGGTGTTTTGGTGCGTTTAGGTTAAGACAAAACTGAAATGCACATTAATGTATCTTTGAGACAAAAACATCTTTCATAAAGCAGCACAGGGCAAAATTAGACCAGAGGGTAACTCAAATATAGAAGAAATATGCGTCTGACATCATGTAATAATCAATGCTTTTGGATCAAAATTAACAGAATCTTAAAATGTGCCAATTACCCTGTATGAATAGACGATGCCTTTCAATGCATGTTATTTTTTTATGATTCAAATCCAGCAAGAAAAAAAAATAACATATCTTTTTTCTTGTAGATTATTTGATCACCAGCACATTATTTGTCTGAAACCGCCGTTTAAAATTACCAACTTGAGATATCCGAAAAAAAATGTTATACGTGCGAAGATATTCGGTTCATGCCTTGCAGGCAATTAAGACTTGTTAGACATACTTATCTGTAATGACTGTAAGCATTTTAACTGAACAATGACTGAATGTCTTAAACAGTCTGGACAATTTTAAGAAGACATATTAAGTAAATTTCGGTCTTTGATTTGTTGTTGTCTTTTCAATTTTAAATGTATACTCTTTAATTTTTAGATATGGTGTATTTGTACATAAGATTACTTCTCATGTGTTCACTCATGTGTACACTTTGTTCATATCCATTTTCTAAATTGATGTAAATTCTTAAACCTAATGTTAAATGTTCTCTATCGTAGATTTGCCTTCAGCTATATTTATTTGGATTTCGTTTGGATTTATGCATTTTAAACACCTTTTGAAATAGTGGATTTCCTATGTTTGTGTTCTAGTGCTGCTGATGAGGAATAATTTTCTGTAATGGCTAAACAGCTAATAAACATTATTGAAGATAAAGTCAACATATGTGTTATAGTATCATGTTCATTTATTCCATATCATTTCATAAATTACTTAAATGTCATTTTCAGATACTTTAACGACTAGAGTTCGCGTTGTTAATTGATATTTGGTGGTTTTTGTGTTTCCGTTTTTTATATGTCGGTTTTTTCGTTCCGACCTTGTTTATGTTTACTGTTTTTGTATCTGCCTTTTCGGACTTTGGCTTTCGGACGCCCCATCGGTACCTCTGCTTCTTTTAAAGCTAGTACAACCAGATGACTCATTGAGATGACATAATTGTAAGCTCGATCTTTGGTTTTGTTTTAAATTCTGTAATTCGACTATCGAGGTCGGAGAGTCAGATAAACAACGAGTACAAATGTAAGACCATCTTTAATTACGACCTTAAGAATGTAAGTGGTTAGAAGTAAGTTTTTTTCTCCCGTTGATCAGAACCAAAATATAGAATCGTGCTGTCTTTCTCCTTCACTCATTTGCGTCAGTCTGAAATACTGAAATATATTTAAAAAAATAATTTGATTTCAGTATGTGATTGAATATGTAAAAAAGTACAAACGGATATCGACGTTTCAAATGTGTTTTTTTTTAAAACCTGGAATCGATGCATTGTAACTGGTCATAAAATGTAAAAGCACTTCACAAAAAAATAACTTAAATATATTCTTCAATGTATAACAAATTTACAGAACTAGGAGGATCAAACTCAAATGTCTAAGATGAATTTCAAGACCATATAAACATTCTAGTAAGGTGGATTCACGACGATCAGGAAAGTCCAGTGAAGGATTCACGTAAAGTTGTATTTGGTAAGACGATTCAGTTTTGTCGGGTTAAATAAAAAAGTAAACAACTTTATTTTGTTGCAAAATTAATGTCTTTCGAAAGGTAAATGATCAATTTAATCCCGTCTCTTTATTTGTACCACAAAAAACTAAAAAGTCGTAAATACCAATACGAATTTGTTTTTAAATAAAGTTACAATTCAGGAAAAACGTCAAGGTTGAGTTATGTTCATGACGAAAACTATAACATCAGATAGTTGTGTTTTTGTTTGCATAAAGTGTCTATATTTTTCATCAAAGCAAGACTATTATACGTACTATAGAGACAAGTTGAAAATTTGTATTGACAAAATGAGTATACCTTAAAAAAATAGATGTAAAAATTGGCGGATGTTCTGGTTATAAGAGGATTCTGTTTTGGTAATGCACGGAGTTCGGTTCAGTATCGGTTTAAAAACATTTAAATTTATATGTATTAATATCTGTGGGCAAATGCTGTATTATTAAAGATAATCATAGTCATACTTAAAATGTTAAGTTAAATATCCACATTAAGAAACTAAAATATTGTTAAATGACTCATTAGTGACAAAATATTTATTTACTATGACAAAAATGAATAACACAAGACCAATCAGAGATTTGTGTTGAATATAGGATGCTTATTTCTAGCAAAATTATACAAACAATATACATCAAGGCTTTGCATATTTGGTTGAATTTCTAGACATGCTCGAAAGCGAAGAAGATCATTAAGAGTTTATTATCCCTATACCAACGGTTATAGAAAATTTTGAAAATTCGACCATTTCATCTTAAAATTAATTGTCTTACAAGCGAATGCAAAATGATTTTTGATACATTTCTCATCTCCTGTTTGAGTTTTCTCTTACTTATGTCCATCTGAAATAAAAATTACAGCAAAGTTCCAGAAAATAAATTTTGCTACGCCTGACGAGAAATGAGATACAAATTTCTTGAAACCTTAACGTTTTGTAAGTTTTTAAAAACTTGTTTCATGAGCGCTTTTGTAGTTTTTGGACGGTCCTAAATGTCCCGGTCAACTAGTCAAAGGGACAGAAAGAATCTCTCTTTGTTTTGAGGATAAACTTTTGTGTATCAAGTAAAAGAACTTCTACACAAGGTACACTAAGGCCCGTATTTGGCCCCCTCTCTGATTCAAAATTACCAAATTGATTTGGAAAAGATTTCTTATGCTATTTAGAAGTTCAAGTGAATGAACAAACTTGTTCTAATATTTTTTTAAGCGTACCATCTAACATTGGTGGAAAATGGGATGTCAAAACAAACCAAACATGTGAGATTCCTGTCAAATTTGCTGAAAATGGACGAATTTCGGGTCAATTTTTTTATTTTTGGATGCCTCTGCCTTCTTGACCCAAACATTTTGTGAATTAACTTTAAAAGTGACTTCAATCAAAGTCTTAATCACTTAAGAAATCTTTGGGTCACGTAGGCCGAGGCCTTTGAAAATAACAATTTAAGCTCTTAAAAACAGCATTATTCTCGATTTTGTTGATTTTACTCTCACTGTTTTAAGTCTCTATAGAATTGAAAAGCAGAAAAGATTATTGGAAATTGAAAGCATACTCATAAATTTGAATCATCTTACTCCATTTTTAATGTGCATTATAATAATTTATTCAAGATTTATTTTTTCTTAAAATAGGGGGCCAAATATGGCTCTTACCGTACCATGTGCAAAGGAAACACAACCAAAGCTACTTTACTGGGGCATATGCATACATAGTTTCGTCAACATAAAGTGCTGAAAGATTGATAGCATTAAACGCCGACGCATTCGTCGCCGCCGCTGGCAAAGAAACAGTTATTGCCCGCGCTGCCACGCAGGCCAAACCCCTCCCCCGAAAAAGTGCACCTCAGATATTAAGCAAGGGTCTCAAATTACGGAAGCACCAACCCATTTATCTATAAATAAATCCCCCATCCCGTTTTTTTTTTGCCCAAATAGCGACAGGGATGTGTGCCCCAAGTGGTTGAATGGCACAGACCTGTCTGTTTCTTTGCCAGCGGCGGCGACGACAGTTCGTTAGTTTGTTAGTTTTGCCTTTACTCCAAGCAGCACGATTTCGGATATATTCGGGAAATGTAAATAAAAAGGGTTAAACAATAAACATGAAATGATGATGAAGTGGAGGAAATGGGGACATCGGGCCAATCAGTGAGGATAGTTTTTGACTGCCATTGGAAAAATGATTGATGGGTAACTTGGACGGACAGTTAAGCCTCCTACATGGGGATCCTTCTGCAGCTGGGTTCTTTTTTTCCAACACGGTGCACCACTATGGTTTGCGGTCAGGTTTTCCGCATTATAGCCTGACGATCCCGGCAGTCAGTATGACAGGTCTGTGCCATTCAACCACTTGGGGCACACATCCCTGTCGCTATTTGGGCAAAGATGCCTGAGGCGACGAAAGCTCTCTGAGCGATTTTAAGTGGACGTTGCCGATAAGCTGAAGCGCTGCTGCGGGCCTATTTGCCATTCGGGACCCGCACGGAGGTTTTGCAATTCGAAAATAGTAAATACTGTAACGAAATGAAATGTGCCTGTTTGTAGGAATATAAGGGCAACCAACTCACAGTCATTGCTACTGCAGTTCGTTTCAAAAATGAAACTGCATGTAGATGCACCCCCTTCCAGATCTAGAACGGGGCATTTTATTCCAATTGATGCAAACATGTAATTAAGATACGTTTTAGGAGCATTTTAAGATATTTTATGGTCATATTGATTTAATTCCTACTTTTAAGTATTTGCAAAAACTCCAAGTATTTTGTCAAAAATCAAGGGGGGGCATTCGAGTGCTTAAAGTCAAAAAGGGCAACGACAAAACCAGTTAACATGAACGTGAACAGAAACACAAAACATAAAACAACACAACATCAACAACAATCAACGACGAAAACTCAAGTCGAACGAAAGTGAACTCGTGTGCTCCGGAAAAGTAAGCAGTTCCTGTATTTAACACCCGTTGCACTTTCAATTTCAAATTCAGTGTGTCAATTCAAGTAAAGGAAGATAAAACAAAACCTTATGACAAACCAACATCTGCACTCATAGAAAGATAGAAATCCCGTATTTGTCTATGAGCTCATGATGTCTTCCTTGAAATTTCTTAAGTCAAGACAGCAATATAAAGGCAACATAACCTTGTGTTAGCACTTTTGTGTCATATGCACGTGAAACGCTCTGCCAAAGAAATCGATGTAATATTACCACAAGCTCTGGAGTAATGAATCAATTGTGGAACTTAAACTACATTAGCTGGAGTAAACGGAGTTTTGCTACACAAGGAGTGTAAAAGTTGACGATTTGAATATTTATTGAAGTCATCACGTTTTTTATAGAGTTTTGTTAAAAGTTTTCCTATGGAATTTATTTCGAGAGATCTAAATATGAAGCAGACTTTTGAGAATCCGTTGTGTCCTTTATCTCAAGTTTCTGACGATAAATGAGAATTGAGAATCGTTCAGTGAAAGGACATCATCAATATAATGGAAAGTGAAGTTAAAAGAGAGAGCTAGTCTACGAGCCTTTTTTTGTCTAGAAGTAATATTGTAAGAAGTCTGCTTCATATGAATGAAGAAATTAATCTATTATAGCTTAATTAATGCGAATTTTACCCAAAAGATTGTAAGCATAAAACAAGTACAAAATATCTAAAATTTGGAATGTAAGCATGCATGATATCCGAATCAACGAATTATGTTAGTTCCTGGATAACACGA
Organism: Arcuatula senhousia; assembly: GCA_963971305.1. Classification (NCBI taxonomy): domain Eukaryota; kingdom Metazoa; phylum Mollusca; class Bivalvia; order Mytilida; family Mytilidae; genus Arcuatula; species Arcuatula senhousia. The sequence goes on along the minus strand of OZ020315.1, from coordinate 46,456,076 downwards.
AATGAGTTTGAGTAAATAAGTCAAATATGCAACTTGTAATTACGCAATCTTTCGTAAATAACCATAAAAATGTAGAATATAACCCGACAAAACAATATCCACAATTTACCAAAACAGAAGTCTATAACTGAATCCTCTAAAATGGTGATAAAATTACCAGTTTGATGTGTCACCTAATTTGATTTTCTTAAACAGTTGGCAGTACTCTCCTTGCATGTTTTAATTTAAAATGATTTAAAAAGAACGTGGGTACACATTGCATGCTTTATCATAAGTTTGAAATGTGTTGTTTACCTTTAATTTAGAGTTATAAAATGTATAACATATTTAATCCCAACTTTTAAACCACTAATCATAGATTAACCAAACTTTCACTTTTTATTGAAATCAATACAAAAATGTAAATTATAAAGAAATATGAATAATACATAGGTTTATGTTTATTTACAATGCCCAGGTGTGCGTTTTGTAAACAATATCGATCGAAAAAGGGACGAATTCAACCCACCAAATACAACATTACATGAATCCTTCACTGGACTTTCCTGATCGTCGTGAATTCACCATACTAGGGGTTATAAATCCTGACTTGGTACAGTCATTTAAAAAATTGTGGGTTTTATGACTACGGATGATTTAATACAAGATATAGTTTGTCAATGCTAATGTCGTCACAACTGAGAAGCATGCACAATGACTGTTATGTCTGTCAATAAAACTCAAAAGCACTCAAAAATGAATATTATACTGTATTATGTTTGGTGTTATTAAGAATATGAATAAACTGACCCAATCTCGCAAATGAAGTACTCCGACCTAGAACACCAGTTGTCATTCCATTTAAAACTGTAATGGTGCGGCATATGCACACATATATCTCCCGCATTATTTGGCTCCCCCGGGTACCAACTATGAAGTGTTAACGGGGTACTAGAATTGGCCCAAATCCACTGATTGTTCACTTTCTTTAAACCAATCCAGTAACCTAAAAAAAGCATTCTATGAAACTTGGTTTATGTATTTGCCAACATTACGTCAGATTATTTTCATTAGTTGTAGAAAGATCTTTCCAACTTTATAAAGTATATTTGCACTATTTTGTTAACAGACATCAATAGTTACATTTTAGTACACCACATGCACTATGTGCAGCGCCCCAGATTATTTGGCCATTGAGGATATACAAGACTTTTGGCTTGATTAATATGTAGCATAGAAAATGATCATGATATATGGTGGTTCAAGCTCAACACAGTGGCAGAAGGTTCGATAAGGAATATTTTAGTAATAAAGTTGTACAATGGAACTCGTCATTTTTGAAATCAGGTCAACAGTTTTTCAGTCAAAAACAAGGCAAGAGCGAATGGAAACAATGAAATGTACTGTTCATATTCACTCAGGACAAGACTCTCATTAATATCCGTGTTGCATGCAAAAAGGGCCATTGTTCGACCACTAACAACAGTAAAAATGCACCAAAATCATAAGCCAGGCCAATATACCCTCAAACGCAAAACTAGGAACACACTTAAAAAGTGACGACACCCCCGGTAAATATTTTGCACAATCTACAACTAGCTGAAAAATGGAAACGTTTGATTGTAATAAATAAAAGTAAAAGAAAAAGAAGAAAGTAATAACTTATGAAGATTCAAATATCAAAAGTCCAAAAGGTCAACGACAAATTCAGTCAACCCTAAGGAGACCAACACAAATAAACAGAAAAAAAAACAACATGAAAAATCAAAAACCTAAAACAACAGACTATCAATCTGCACTGCAAATTCATAACGAAATCCTTCGTTTTTGTGTGCAACTCCTGCTTTCACGTTTCTGACTGTAAATTCAGCTTGTCGAATCCAATGAAGGACAACAAAACAGAAACGTAAGATATTTGCATTTAATTGAATAATAGAAGTCCGACGTTTTGTATTTGTTCACGAGCACATGTTTTCCATAAAAAATCTTGTTTGAAGAACTGAAGAGCCAAGTGTAAAAGGCGAGGTCCTATCAGGTTTGTAGTCAGCACTTTGACCTGACGCATCCGAATTCGTTAATAGATTTGTTGTTGGAACTTAACATTGGTTTATATATTGTTTTGTATGTGAACAGTCTTGTTACGTTGCCACTAAACATTTAAAGCGACATTTTAGGAACTTTGACCAACAGAAACGTGCATCAAAATTCTAACAAAAAACCTCTTGCACAATGAAATATAACAGCATCACATACTCATGACTTTTTTGGAGCTTAATGAGGTGGATTTAAGCCAGCAGCAAATTTTCACTATCTGCAATAATTTTCATTCTATTGGGTTATTGGGTATCATTTTTTTTTTTCATTGTTTAAATGAAAAAAAAAATAAAAATGATACTTTTGACCTTTTAAGGGTCATAACCCATAAGGGTCATCTGACATATTCGACCCAAAAAAAGACTTCAGAATCTGTAAAACTCAATGAGCTGAATGTTTGAGCAAGCAACAGTTTTTTTTTCTATCTGCAATAACTTTCATTCCCTCAGATTTTGACCTTCCCCATGCACTGGTTGGCGATTTTAGTTACAATTTGGTTTCCCAGTTCGGTATTTTTGGTTTCACTGTTCAATGATCTTTAAATAGTTTTTTTCAATATTTTTGGTAGAGCGCTTATGATGAGTCTTGAATAGACGTAACGCGAATCAGGGGTAGCAAAATTAAATGTCTTGAACTTTGTTGTCATTTTAAAATATAGTTCAAAATCATCTCAAATAACGCTATTTTTTACCTTTAAAAGGTCATGCTCCTTATGAGGGGTCATTGCGCATCTTTGACCCAATGGAGACTTTGTAGAGCTACTGAAGCTGAAAAAAGGTTGCCTCAGATTTTCTCTATCTCTAATATTTTTTATTAACAAGCCAAAAATATAATTCTGACAACAATGGTGTATTTCAAGCGACAGCGGCCATGGTTTTGACGGATCAAAAAGTTTAATGCAGGACACTCTAAGAATAAGTTATACATGTACTTAGTTTCATTAAATTTTGTTAAGTAGTTTTAGTGAAGTTTTTAGAAAAAAAAGTTCAACTTGACAGATGCCAGACGGCAACGGACGTCAAATGATAGCAATATCTCACATGGAGCTAAACAAGAGGCTCCCAGGAGCCTGAATCGCTCACCTGGTCTGAGTCAACCCTTAACATGTAAACACTTTTCTAGAGCTAAATGAGCTGAACACTTAAGCAATGCAATAGTTTTTCTCTATCTACTATAGTTTCATTCTATAAGCCAAAAACATGAAAAAAACGTTATTTTAGGGGCCGTAACCCCTATAAGGGGTCATCAGACAACCTTTACCCTATGAAAACTTTTCTAGAGCTAAATGAACTGAACATTTAAGCAAGCAACAGCTTTTCTCTATCTGCTATAGTTTTCATTCACTAAGCCAAAAACATGAAAAAACGTTATTTTAGGGGCCGTTAGGTCATCTGACAACTTTGATCCTATGGAGACTTTTGTAGAGCTTAATGAGCTGAACATTTAAGCAAGCAACAGCTTCTCTCTATTTGCTATAGTTTTCATTCCATAGGCCAAAAATATGAAAAAACGTTATTTTAGGGGCTGTAACCCCTATAAGCGGTCATCTGACAACTTTGACCCTATGGAGACTTTTGTAGAGCTAAATGAGCTGAACATTTAAGCAAGCAATAACTTTTCTCTATCTGTAATAGTTTTCATTCTATAGGACAAAAACATGAAAAACTGCTATTTTTCACCTTTAAGGGGCTGTAACTCCTATAACGGGACATCTGACAACTTCGACTCAATGGAGACTTTTGTAGAGCTTTTGATGCTGAAGCTGTAGCGTGGCATCAGATTTTATCTATCTCTTATACTTTTTGATTTACAAGCCAAAAACAGTAGTCTGACCCCCCTAGTCTATTTTTAGTAACGGCGGCCATGTTGTTTGGACGGCGGTCACCATTTGTGCAATCTTGGTAGAGGACATCCCATAGATGAAGTGTGCAAAGTTTCAAAGCAATCCCTTCAGTCGTTTCAGAGGATAAGATTTTCAAAGAAAAGTTAACGACGACGACGGACGACGACGGACGACGACGACGACGGACGCCAAGTGATGGCAATAGCTCACATGGACCTTCGGTCCAGGTGAGCTAAAAATCAAGAGTCATCAAAGTTAGATTTGAAATTTTTAGAAAGAAGTGGAAATTTCAAATTTTAACTGTAACTTTAATATCTAAAAGCTATTCTATAAAAACGTGCAGGGAAGAATCATGATTAATACTATAATTCCTTTTATAAAATAGTGCCAGTTTTACATATCGCGTTTTGCTAAATTTTATTACATACCCCAGCCAGTACTTCCATTAAATGTGACCTGATTGTAATATTTCACGGCTTCTGATTGGATGAAAGTGCTTTCTGTTGATGATGTTATCTCAACCAGATATCCGCCGAATCCTTGACAGAAATCCTGTAAGAACCAACAGCAATGTTTATCTCGTATTTTTCGTAATGTTTCAATTGACAAATTCTAAAACCTTTAAACAGGTATATGGCTTTGGAAACTAGCTTACTGACCGAAGTTTGAAGCTCATCAGCTAACATAATATTTTTTTCTCCATTTTTTTATTTGGCTTTTTTACCTCAAGTTTAATAAAAAACCAACAAAATACAAACATAAACGAAAGGTAGCATTGTTTGAGAATTGCCACGCTCAATGCATGTAATGGATTCTTTTTTGGATTGTATCACAGTGACCAAATTGTACATTCCTAATAATAGGCACTTTTTTTCAATGGTCTTCAAAATTACTGTTGCCTTGTTTCCCCATATATTTCTCATCAACATAAAAATCTTCATTACGTCAGCCTTGTTGATTTTCAACGCCCTTGTATTCCCTATATAGTGTTGCTAGGGCAACAGCAACAACTCTTTAACTCGACAGGAAGCGACCACCGTTTTAGGCTCAATAATGTTTACCGTTTTTCATACCAGATGTAAAGTTCCTTTTATATACGTTTCAAATGCTTCTATCATTAAGATCTATGAATTCATGACTTACCCTTGCTTGATACCAAGTTAAAATCTCTGTGCTGAAATAGTAACAACTAGCGCCACTCTGTTGCCAATTGGCGTCAGGACATACATCTGAAACAGAGAAATAAATTAATTTATTAATTCAATATTAGGTAAAACATCCCTTAACGACATATGGGTATTGAAAACGTTATAACCTTTGAAGTGTTTCTAACATAAAATTTGTCTGAGGCGAAGTGGCTTAACTACTTTCATACTTTTGAAAAAACGTTTTTTTTCTGCACAAAGTTCGTCAGAGACCTTCTCTAAACGTTACTAACTTAGTCTAGATAATCGCACGTCAGTTTTAAAACAGAAGTGGTGTACGTTGTATGCCTAATATGGGTAGTCAATTGCTCTGGACACATGCAGCACATGGTGGACTGACATAATTGTTAGACACATGCAGCCTTTGGTGGACTTTCCATCCACATTTTACAAGGAATTCATTTTATTCAAACGCAGACGTAAATAAATTACAATTATACAAATAGTACCCCTTTTGGCCCCTAATAAAGGGTATTTGCTACCTTTCACTTTTGCCCCTTTTGATGACCCCTAACAACAATGAGGAGGAGGAGAGTGTCACAAAATCAATCCTCTTTTTTTACTTCACTACTTGTCAAGAATTAATCAGCAAAAAAAAGTTTTGAAATGGGACAATAAATGAAAGTTTCGATTTTGGCTCTTTGTGGACCCTAACTTCATCTCGAAAAAAAGGGTTGCAAGTATTAATCCTCTATTTTTAATTGACTACGTACTTGACAAGACGTAACATGCAATACGAAAATTCAAAATCGGACCAGAAATGAGATAGTTGCATTTTTTGCCCCATTTGGGCCCCTCAGTTTTAAATTAAAAAGACAAAGACCCCAAAAAATCTGGCTAATGTGCTTTTTTGTAAAAGGGGTAGTTAAGCTTCATTCGTGCCAAATTTGGTGCTTGTATCACAAAGTGAATAATTCTTTGACTAAGCGGCTGGGCTACTATAAAATGTAGTTATTTGAACTTTACATTTATTATATCTTTTAGTGCCAACAGTTTGACTTTTCATTATCCTCTTGTGGTTGAAAAACAATAGATAAATATGAGGCTATTGAAAAATAGATTGATTAGGGAGGACTTAATTGAATTTTATTTTCATTCTCGTCAATTATTTAGTTTTCAATTTGTTGTTACTGACCAAGTACATTCTTGCATACTTAATAACTTTCGTACCACGTAAATTAAATGACATTGCTATCCGGTGTACAGTATCGAAGACCGGTCAGGCAAAACAAATGAAACAATTATAGCGTTTCAAACAACTGCTTGATAGGGTGAGTGAGTTGGTGAGTTGGTGTTTTACGCCCGTGCAACGCTAAGGAATAAAACAAGACATAAAACAATATTATGTGTCAAATAGGATTGACCACATCATAATAATACTTTTTTGTTGTTTAAGTTTTTTAACTTGTGCTTTTTAATCCCCGAAAAAAGTCTGTACTCTACTTTGTAAAAAGTGAAATAAAGATATTGCACTGAAGTTAATGCAACGCTTTGTAAAGAAATACATTTTCAACCATTTCCAGTTTTGTTGGTTTCTTTTCACTTTTTAACAGCTAATCTGCTAGAAAACCATGCGATTTTGTTCCAAAGGAATATTTTCATATCAACATAAGGGATGGTTTAACTAAAATACCTTCATGAAAGACTTATTTATTATGGAGACAGACCCATAAAAAATCCAGTTAAAAGTTCAGATTATTATTAACTAAAAGAATGCTCCTTTGTCTCATATGAATAATATTTACAAATATGATAGCTGTCAATATTTTCATGATAGAGGCATTCAAAAAATGGCATTTTTGCCATTTTCCTCATAGTTCCAAAATAAAAATATTTGTTGGAACAAGATTTAGGATTTTGCATGGTTTTCTGACAGATTGGCTGTTAAATGCCTATACTCATTTTCGAATTACTATGCGGTAGAGTTCCTTAAATGATCTTATGTGCTTTACAAATGAACGAGAAAGATATTATTGGAGCAATTGGGTACATTTAATTGCTTTCCTCTCAAGCAAAACAAAATCGACATGAACATACAAGTACTTGTAAAACATGTCATGAAATGAACATGAAAGGATGATTTAAAGAAGGATATGTATGGCCTATGAACATTTTACTACTAAAACTGACAAAATTTACTTAGCTTCTAAATATACTGAACTATTAAATTTTCTGTACTTTTAGAAATTCGGTATACGGCCATTATATTTTCCTTGATTAGGAATAGAAAAGATTGGTGGGCTTAATAAAATTGCCGTTCTATTATGTACATGTAGTTTTGTGTCTTCATGCTAGTAAAATGAAGTTCCTTCGGAAATTCTCTCTTATACACGTACATTGGCCCATTTCACGTGACATATATGAGTTTGTATTATTGTATTATAAGTGCGATATTCTGGGTGTTTCACACATTTTAGTTCGATTAATTTTTTTATCCTTAGTAAAACAAACAGAGATGTTCTCTTTTAAAAAGTTAACAGACGGTGGGCGCCTAGTTATGGTGATTGCTCAGATGACCCAAAGGTCATGTGAGGTAAACCAGTTAATACGCACATGGTTTTTGCAGTTTTATGGCTATGTTAACCGTTCCTAGTTCCACGATTTCCGTAGTTTGCTGGTAATAGTAGTTTTTGCTTTATATGTACTTTTATTCAGTACAGCACATTTAAATCTACAAAATGTATAAATGTCCAAGGAGAAGGTCCATACTCTTAAGTAGTTATTCCCCTTAAAACATCAAAATTAACCATTTTAACAGCCTATTCTAAATGTATTGCATACTGTTTAATTTTTAAAGAGAAAAAATATGGAATATGTGCCACAAAGACACGATCAACATATTGACATAATTTTTTATACAACATCAAATTTAAAAGCAAAATATTACTTCGTGTGAAGCGTTTTTTTCTGGATTAACTTTATCAGACACGCTAGGTTAATAGATTTGAAAAAAAAAATATTTAAACTAAAAATACAACAGTTTGTTATATATATCGAAGCTTTAAAACGATCATTTATCAGAAAACTGCGGAAACATGGACCCAGGTACGGGTAACGTTCCCAGGTAACTGCAAAAATCATGGACCTAGGAACGATTTACGTTACTAGGAAACTGACTATAAATCATAGACCAAGGAACGGTTTACGTTACCAGGAATTTCACTAAAATCTGTATGTACTCACTTTTTCTGCTCTCGATGACAAGTATAATTCCATCTTCACTCGAGTTTGTAACCAGTTTATCAGAGCTGTATAATGCACAACGTTTTGAGGAAGGGTTGAAGTACCCTATTAAACATTTCTCGTGATGAAAACAAACAACCGAACAAGCAACCTTGGAGTGCTCTAATCTGTCCGATAAATTACTATCACTACTAACTATGCTCTGGTGACGAACAATAGACACCTTACTTTGAGCAGCGGCATCGGAATAATTTACAAAGAAACATGTTAAATACATGAGTGCACTAACTTGCATCTTTGCCATTTCGTTTTGTTCTACATCTAAGACAAGTTAATCTTTAAAGTAGTATTAACCATTGCAGCACATTAATTGTTTTTTTTTTCTATAGTTAATTCTCAAGAATTTTGTATGTACTCAATCCAGATATAATGTTGTTTATTGGATTACAAACTTGAATTTCCTCGGGGAATATAAATTATTCATCATCTGATTTTTTTCTCGAATACTAACTAGATTTTAATTTTAAGAAATAATACTTTGACCCCTACTATATTATTCAAATATAATTATACTTTATAGCCTCTATCCCAGGAGATTGGTTTATATTCAAAATTATAAGCTCCGGCGCAGCGCGAGCTAAATCGACTAAGTATGATGCCTTTAACCGGAACACGTATAGGTAGTCACAAATCCGCATGCATTAACACGTAATGCAAAATTATATTCCTATTTTGTTATTATCATTTTTTATTAATTATTTACATAGCTATTGTATTAAATATAATTATTATAAGTATTCCCAAGCTATGAAATACTTCAAATGTAAAGAATTTTTTTTTAATTAGGACTTCTGGCATATTTTAATTATTGACGTCATAACCATTATATCACTAGAAGTTGCGTCCATCAAAACAAAATGACAGAAGCGCGGGAACCGGTCGTTCTAATTTTCGCGAAACAAGACCGCCCCCCAAAAAGCGGGGCATTGTCAACCAAATAAATAACTTGAATAATTCAGCAGACATATTTCATTCTCTATAGTCATTACATATACTTTGTCGTGTAAACAAAATTGTTTTAGCTCACCTTGCCAAGGGCCATGTGAGCTTATGCCATCACTTGGCGTCCGTCGTCGTCGTCCTCGTCTGTAAACAATTTTTCAAACGTTAACTTGTCCGACACCATAAATCCAATTGCAACAAAACTTGTGGCATTATGTGTACATACATGTAACTGTGGTTTGGATTTTTGATTCGCAAAAAATCATGGCCGCCATGGCTAAAAATAGAACATAGGGGTCAGTTACAGTTTTTTGCAAATAACTCATAAACGATGACAGATATAAAAATTTTGGCTAGGTAAGAGTAATCAGACCTCAAGATATACCTACCTTGAAATTTCGAAGAAACTCCAACAATCCATGTAGGTGTTATTGCCCTTATAATGGATTTTTTGAAAATTTTGCACCTGTTTAGCTCAATATCTTGAACACTTTACAATATATTTGAGAAATTTTAATTGCATATTGTTAAGCACATCAAGGTCTACAAAATATGTAATAGGGTCAACGTTGTAGGACCTTTCCTTTTAGGAGTTATTGCCCTTAACACGTAACAATTGAGCATTTTAACAGCATTTCCTCATTACCATGAAAGCGTTAACTCCTCTGACACTTTAATTCCAATTTGGTATAGTTTTTTTTATTAGCATTAGGTGTATAGAACTGATATGGGGATTTTTTGATTGGTTGTAAAACATGGCGGCTGTGGCTAAAAAAAGAACATTAGGTTTAACTGCATTTTTTGCTACATGTAATAACTCAAAAAGGGTGACAGATTTTTTTTCCTGGGAGCCTCTTGTTTTATTTACCTCTTGTTTTATTTACTCTATAGCCGGCTTTGCATTCGAAAATGCAAGTAGAAATTCTTTAAAGGTGTCTTCTGTGAGTCCGAAAATAATAGTCTTTTCTTTTACCATATATGGTTTAAGATGAAATTACTTCCTTGTTCTGTTCAAAATCATGCAAAGGCTTATATTTCTTGCTGCCACTTAAACATAAAGAGTTCTTGCTTTAATTAAAGTATGAGGTATCAAATACATATATAAGACAGTTACTTTTCGGCGGGAGCTTTTCAGGTTTAACCTGCTTCATATTAGACTATTTCTCGTTTATTAAATATCTAGTTGTTATATAAACTGGTTTTTTTTAATGATTCAAGTAAATGGACGTTGTGGTGTATTTAAAAAATATTGTTAATAAATATCAAATGTTTTATTTAACATTAAAACTGTTTCAAATGTTTCGACTTATGTTTGGTCTCTTAACCTTGTTTGTAGTGCGGCTTTATATAATGCATATATTTATCTGTATTCACTAAGTCTATAAACATATTGTATTTGGGAATGCATCGATGTATGTAGCATTTTAACAGCAAAAAAATCAAAGTGAATAAAATTTTACCGTAAGTGTAGATTTCAGCAAATCAATTTTTACTTTACAAAAGTTGTAAACTTACGACTCTTTGTGAAAATGGAAGCTAATCGCTTCTATCAAATCTTTGTATATTATTACCTTTTGAGTATTGGGTTGATATTTTACGTCCTAGTAACATTATATAAGTAACTAGGAAAAACCCGCGAATTCGCGGGAAAATCAATCGTTGGTTGCTTTACAAAATAGACCACACAATAAAACATTGCATTTGCGTGACCGTACATGGTTGTGCTAATCGCAAATTAAAGTTTCTACGGTATTATTTAACTCTTATAAGTTTTTGGTTACTGGCAGTTTTTCATTGTGGTTTTTCTTTAAATTACCGCTAGTTATGTGAGCTGTGTCGCGTACACTTATTCCACATCTCATTATTTATAATCTTTTATTGTGTGTTACCCAACCTGTAAAATTATACAAATGTCCAGTAGCAGGTAAGTTTCAATCAATCGCTACGCAATTTTGTTAATTTATTGACATCGTTGAGGCTAATTTTACACGTAGGGAAAATGTAACATAAAATAGTGTCCGCTGAGAAATATTGTCTTGAGTGGCATTCACTCCTATGATGAAGTCCAAGGACGGAATAAAACGTTTAAGAGATATGAAATTTTGTCCCCTAAATTTTTCAGTGTTAAGTATGGCAGGGTGGACAAAATTTCATAGGACACTTTTTTGCTTTACAAAAAAAAAAAAAACCACAATATATGATAAATTTTAAATTGTTTTCATTTTTTTATCAAGTTACAATTTTTAACGAAAAAAAAGTTTTTTGCATTCATTTAATACATGTAGTAAACTTACAAAGATGATCTATTTTTCAAAAGATTTTAAATTTTTTAGGTTGATATATCGATTGATTAAATAATTCTGTAACAAATAATTTATACATGTAACCCTTTTTCTCATTTTCAAATAAGAATATTTTTTTTAGTCTCGGACGCTTCCTATCGTCGTTAGTATGACGCTGGAGTGTAATTCCGGAACGATTACGGCCATACCATTTCCGAATCAATTAATTAGGTTAATTAGCAAACTGCAGACATAATTGCATATGTGCTTATGAAATTTTCAAAGGGCACAACCACCCCCTATTTTTGATACATGAAGCTTATTCGTAGCATTTGTTGTTTAGGCTGCAACCCGGCTAACAAAAAACGCTTCGTTATTTTAGTAGTATAGATGTGTGTGCAAACAGCTTGACAATCAGGGATGGTAGAAATGAACATGACATGATGGTGAGAGATATGGGGTTAAGTGGTAAACATAAGAACAGTATAGGAATAGGGCGACAAGGCCTGCTTTTTTTTGCCTAACAATTTACAAATTTGAAAGTTTTAACCTTTGGAAACTGTTGCTAGATGCTGATAAAATATTTAATATCCAAAAATGAAAAACATTAGCTTAAAGTTTTAAATGAGACTGACCTCCATTTGGCAAATCGCCAACTTGCATCAATTTTCAGCATTTTTAACACAAAAAAATACTCTTAGGATTAGAAACTCAGGTTAAAATTAAATAGTTTTAGAGATTTTTAATATTGCTTATATAAACCTTCTCACAAAATATGAACTTTTTCAATGTGTGTTCGATATTTTTTTATTCACAATGTACATTGAAAATGACAAACTTTCTCACATTTTGTCATTTTTTCTAAAATCACTAGAATTATGACGTAATTGTGACGCTTTAACATTTAAAAAAAAGTTTCACCTGTTTTCCTGTTAGGCATAGGTATTCGGATTCAATTAGGGGTCTCGTTTAGTTTTCAGGTTTGTCGCTTACTAAATTTCTGCTAAACGACTTGAACATTTTTAAGGGTAAAAAATGGATTTTTTTGTTACAGATTTGTCAGCTGTTACTATTCGTAGACTTTTAATATTTGGTTTGCAGGTTAAGGTATGATCTCATATGGTGGGATGCACTTTCAGGTCTGTCGCTTATCTACTTCATGTTCAGCGTGCTGACTTAAAAGTTTTGCCAGTCGGCAGGAGACCCAGAAATTTCGTTATTGAGCTATTGCCATCACTTGGCGTCCGTCGTCGTCGTCCGTCGTCGTTAACTTTTCTTCAAACTTCTTCTCCTCTGAAACGGCTGAACAGATTCAAACCAAATTTGGTCTGATGGTACCTTAGGGTATCCCCCACAGAACTGATGTGGGGATTTTTGATTCGTCGAAAAACATGGCCGCCGTTGCTAAAAATAGACCAGGGGGTCAGACTACTGTTTTTGGCTTGTAATTCAAAAAGTATAAGAGATAGATGAAATCTGATGCCACCCTACTGCTTCAGCATTAAAAGCTCTACAAAAGTCACCATTTGGTCCAAGTTGTCAGATGACCCCTTATAGGGGTTACAGCCCCTTAAAGGTGAAAAATAGCTTTTTTCATGTTTTTGCCCTATAGTATTAAAACTATTGCAGATAGAGAAAAGCTGTTGCTTGCTTAAATGTTCAGCTCATTTAGCTCTACAAAAGTCTCCATAGGGTCGAAGTTGTCGGATGATCCCTTATAAGGGTTACGGCCCTTGAAATAATGTTTTTTCATGTTTTTGGCCTATGGAATGAAAACTATTGCAGATAGAGAGAAGCTGTTGCTTGCTTAAATGTTCAGCTAATTTAGCTGTACAAAAGTCTGTATAGGGTCGAAGTTGTCAGATGACCCCTTATAGGAATTACGGCCCCTAAAATGATGTTTTTTCATGTTTTTAGCCTATAGAAAGAAAACTATTGCAGATAGAGAAAAGCTGTTGCTTGCTTAAATGTTCAGCTCATTTAGCTGTACAAAAGTCCCATAGGGTCGAAGTTGTCAGATGACCCCTTATAGGAGTAACGGCCCCTAAAATAATGTTTTTTTTACATGTTTTTGGCCTATGGAATGAAAATTATTGCAGATAGAGAGAAGCTGTTGCTTGTTTAAATGTTCAGCTTAATTAGCTGTACAAAAGTCTCCTAGGGTCGAAGTTGACAGATGACCCCTTATAGGGATTACGGCCCCTAAAATGATGTTTTTTCATGTTTTTGGCCTATAGAAAGAAAACTATAGCAGATAGAGAAAAGCTGTTGCTTGCTTAAATGTTCAGCTCATTTAGCTGTACAAAAGTCTCCTTAGGATTGAAGTCGTCTGATGACCCTTGATAGGGGTTACGGCCCCTAGAATAACCTTTTTTCATATTTTTGGCACAAAGAATGAAAACTATAGCAGATAGAGAAAAGCTGTTGCTTGCTTAAACGTTCAGTTTATTTAGCTCTACAAAAGTCTCATTAGGATTGAAGTTGTCAGATAACCCTTAATAGGGGTTACAGCCCCTAAAATAACCTTTTTCATGTTTTTGGCCTTTAGAATGAAAACTATAGCAGATAGAGAAATGCTGTTGCTTATGCATAAAGCTGTACAAAAGTCTCCATAGGGTTGAAGTTGTCAGATGACCCCTTATAGGGGTTACGGCCCCTAAAATAACGGTTTTTCGTGTATTTTGTCTTTAGAATGAAAACTATAGTAGATAAAGAAAAAAACTGTTGCTTAAATGTTCAGCTCATTTAGCTCTACAAATTTAGGGTTGACATCAAGACCAGGTGAGCGATTTAGGCTCCTGTGAGCCTCTTGTATTTTGAAGGGGAAGCAGCCAGCAGTCTTAAAAATGAAACCCTGACCGCTGACCATAATAGACTAACGTATGTGAAGATTGTCAGGCTTCATGCGTGTAAAAGATTAATTGATGGACCGTCGAGTAGTGCACTACATTTTCCACCCCTCTCCCTTTTCCTTTGGTTCTTCAAATTTTGCTCTTCTCTATGTTTTCAATCCAACCCCCAAAATTTCACATCATCATCTTTTTCATCTTTCTTTTTTCATCCTTATCATGATTATTGCCTTCATCTAACCTATTAGGGTTGTAAGGGCGTAAAAACAAATTCAAACTCACACACTCAAAATGAGGGAAGGCCGATGTTCGCCGTCTTCCATAGGTCAAAGATTTAAAGTACAACACCTACGATTTAAGTTTACAGTATTTGAATAAAAGTAGAAAATCAAATGATATCAATATAGGTAATGCATTTCTGAGTAAATATGAGACAGGCACACCTGTTTGAGGAACGTAATAAGTCGTAACTTGGAATTGGTCAAAAATATTGGTTTTGACTTAACATTGCATGTACTGTTAGTCTATTGTGAGGTCCGCGTCTTGTAATCCACAACATATCCCGTCGGATGACAGCCTGTCTGGATGGCCAGTTACTCACAGTGGCAATGTGTCTATCTACAACCCAAGCCTAGATTCATCGCGTTCAATAATAATTTTATTTAACTTAAGAACACACTTTGTCTAGTTAGTCCCGTGCGGGGCCCGGTGGCGACTGGGTCCGCAGCAGAGCTTAGCTTGTCGTAAGATGTTATTGTTTACCCTAGGTGGTTGAATAGGGTGTCCCTCGTCCGCGGGGATTTTCAGGTCTATAATACTGAAACCCTGACTGCTGCCAAAGTGTGTGGAGAGTGCCACACTTCATGCACGTTAAAGACCCCTTTGTGGACCGCCAAGTAGTGCACCACATGTGCTAAATTTTTCGCCCCTACCCACCTCCCCCCTTTTCATGTGGATCTTCAAAATTTACCGGTCCCATCCCATATTTCACTTGACATCATCATTTCATGTTCATTTTATCATTCTTTTCATGTTTATCGCCTGTAAATAACCTATATAGCGTTGCACGGGCGTAAAATACCCACTCACTCACTCTCTAGATAGGGTCATAAACTTGACGAATGCATGGAGTTGCCTTTCAATGAAATCTCTCCTCTGCCATAATTGTTTTGGTTACGTCAGAAAGTGGATATTATGTACTTAAAAAAAATTGTTTAAAACCGACACTCAAGGAAGACTCTCAACAAACCTCTATGACAAACGTGATGACTTTAACTTTCCAATCGTCAACTTTCACTATTTGTGTATCAACATTCCGTCCTCTCCTGCTAATGGTGTCTTCGTATCACAGTTGTTCGTTACTCCAGAGCTTGCGGGAATAAAATTGATTTCCTTGGCAGAGCGTCACATTTAACACAGATATTGCTGACACAGGGTTATGTCAATCCTCGGTTGTTGTCTTCACTCACGAAATTAAACAGTAGACACCGTGCACTCATAGACAAATATGGGATTTCTAACTCAAATGAGTGCAGGTGTTGGTTTGTCGTAGAAATTTGTTTTTTCTTCCTTTACCCGATTTGACACTGAATTGTAAACTAGCAACTAGACGGATGTGCAGGTAGGAACCGCTTACTCTTCAGGAGCACCTGAGTTCACTCTTGTTACGACATGAGTTCGCATTGTTGATTTCCGTTCGGTTGATTTTGTGTTTTGTGTTTCTTCGTGCTGTTTTTGTTCGTGCTTACCGGTTTTCGTCGCTGCCTTTTCGGACTTTTTGACACTCGAATGCCGACCCATTGGAGTCTCTTATTGCAATAATTAGAATGTGGAAAAAAAAGCTAAAAATATATTTTATTTATAAAAAAAAATATTAGAATTATTTTGGCAATTTTTAGAAATTAGAATGAAAAAGTTTTTATAAAGTGAAAAATAAAATTGACTGCCAGTAATAACTGTAGAAGTCATGTGACTTCAGACTTTATACAAGAGTACAAGAATACAAGTTTATTAACCAATTAAGGGCCCTCGAGGGGCAATGACATGACAAACAATTAACATTTAATGGCATAGATAACAAATAAATATTTGAACCTTTTTTACTGGTATAAAGTACATGAATTTATATAAACAGTCAAAAAAAACCAAAAAAAACAGTGGTATTATAGGGGCAATGACATGACAAACAATTAACATTTAATGGCATAGATAACAAACAAATATTTGAACCTTTTTTACTGGTATAAAGTACATGAATTTATATAAACAGTCAAAAAATAAAACAGTGGTATTATAGTCATTAAGTAGAATCAGCCTGTACTCCAAGAGGAACTTGCCAAAATTATTAAGTATGTTTATATTTTAACAATTGAGAGTCCAGTATAATTTGTGGAAAAAAAAAGCTAAAAATATATTTTATTTATAGAAAAAAAAATTTAGAATTATTTTGGCAATTTTTAGAAATTAGAATGAAAAAGTTTTTATAAAGTGAAAAATAAAATTGACTGCCAGTACTAACTGTAGAAGTCATGTGACTTCAGACTTTATACAAGAGTACAAGAATACAAGTTTATTAACCAATTAAGGGCCCTCGAGGGGCAATGACATGACAAACAATTAACATTTAATGGCATAGATAACAAATAAATATTTGAACCTTTTTTACTGGTATAAAGTACATGAATTTATATAAACAGTCAAAAAATAAAACAGTGGTATTATAGGGGCAATGACATGACAAACAATTAACATTTAATGGCATAGATAACAAATAAATATTTGAACCTTTTTTACTGGTATAAAGTACATGAATTTATATAAACAGTCAAAAAATAAAACAGTGGTATTATAGTCATTAAGTAGAATCAACCTGTACTCCAAGAGGAACGTGCCAAAATTATTAAGTATGTTTATATTTTCACAATTGAGAGTCCAGTATAATTTGTTAAATTATGATAAGCTACTAAAGTTAATATTAGATTTTTAAATTTTTTAAAATAATATGTCCCTTGCGGGGCCCGGGTGGCGAATAGGCCCGCAGCAGAGCCTATCTTGTAGTAAGAGGCGACTAAGGGTCTTGGGATTGTGACGTCGGGTCAGTGCTCAGGCCACAGAGCGACCAAGTGTGTACCCTAGGTGGCTGAATAGGGTAGCCCTAGTCCGCGGGGGTTGTCAGGTCTATAATACGGAAACCCTGACCGCCGACCATAGTGGGCCAACGTGTGTGAAGAGTGCCACGCTTCATGCACGTAAAAGACCCCTTTGTGGACCGCCAAGTAGTGCACCACATAGGCTAAATTTTCCGCCCCTACCCACCTCTCCCCTTTTCCTGTGGTTCTTCAAAATTTACCGGTCCTTTGTGTCCCACCCCATCCCCATATTTCATTTATCATCATCATTTCATGTCATGTTCATTTTATCATCCTTTTCATGTTCATCGCCTGTAAATAACCTATATAGCGTCGCACGGGCTTAAAACACCAACTCACTCACTCACTCACTCATTTTAAATAATATAATTTTGGACTTAGTGAATTTTAAGCATTGGTTTAAAAAATGTAATTCATCATCTTCTTCTAAATTATTACATCTATCACAAATTCTATCTTCAAAAGGACTTTTTGGTTTGGTATGTCTACCTGTTTCAATTTTGTGATAGACCTTCTGAGTTCTGAATCAGTTATAAGTTCAAGATATTTTTCAAATCCAAAGTTGGTTTTGATTTTCAGATGGGTCCTTAAAGTTCCATTTTTTAACAATTAGTTGATTTCTGTTATTATACCAAGTTTTAATATAAATGTTTTGTAGATCTGTTTTAATAGAGTGTTTAAAATTAAAATGACAACAAAGTTCCAGACAATAAATTTTGCTACGCCTGACGCGCGTTTCGTCTTTTCAAGACTCATCAGAGACGCTCTACCAAAAATATTGAAAATGCCAAACACTATATGATTATAAAGAGCATAAAACAGTAAAACCAAAAATACGAAACTGGGGAACCAAATTATTATTACTAAGATGATCAACCTTTGTCATGATGACTTTGAATATTTTTATACTTATTGCCTCCTGGAGTCTTTAAAATAGTAAATACATGTAGGTTGGTAATAGCTGAAAACCCTGATTTCCCTCCCTCCTCATGAATATTTTTGGATTCCAAATAAGCATCTTTTAGTAAACCGTTCGGGATATTTTCCAAACGATACCAGTAATTTATACTAGATTTAAAACAGTCCAGAATAATAGGACACCTACCCAATTCTGACATTACTCCAAAATTGGAGCCTTTTTGTAAATTCCAAGAATATACAGTATTTACTGAAATGCAAATCCATCTTAGAAGATGGTGAAAATTTTGATTGTCTAGTCCAATCACATAAATGTTCTAATTTAAAGGAGGGAGGTAAATAGCAACCCCAAAGTATTATCAAATATGTGTAAGGATGATCTGATACTGGGTCCGAGGGAAACATAATCAGCTTTTAATGTATATAGAGCCTTAATAGCTTTCCGGTTCAGGTCAGATTTTGCCTCTTGAAAAGAGCCAGAAGGAGTAATGACTACACCGATATTTTTATAAATATTTGTACATTCCAAAGTATGATTTTGGAGTGTAAATTTATCTTTCAAATGTTTATCAAGTATATTGAAGATCATAATTTTAGATTTTGAGAGATTAACACCGATTCCCCAGTCAAATTTTTTTAAGTCTGTTTAATTTTTCTTGCAATCCATTTTGGGAAGTTGACATTATAACTACATCATCTGCATATAATAGGCAGTTAATATTTTTGTTATTGATAGTGGCAGGGTCATGAGTGCTGTCAAGATAGCTGAGGAGATCATTGATAAAAATTTTAAATAGATTAGGCTAAAAATATCACCATGTCTTACCCCAACTTCAGAATTGAAATTCTCAGTAAGAATACTACCAATTTTGACACATAACTTAGATTTACTGTACATGTTTTTAAGTGTATTAAAAAATTTACCTCCGACCCCTATCTGTAGTAGTTTTACATATATTGCTTCATGCAATACAGAGTCAAACTTCTTATTTTTGTTCGTATGTTTTTCAATAGCAGGTTTTTAAACAAAAATATGATCAGCTGGACTACATTTCTTTGTGAAACCAATTTGGAAAGGGGAGATAATAATATTTTCTATGACAAACTTGACTAATCTGTTATTAAGAATCGTGTTGAATAATTTGCCAAGGCATCCTGTTATTGCTATGCCTCTATGATTTTCTGGTTTGGGACGATCGCCCGATTTAAATTTACAAATACACATAGGGATTCCCCCGGGGACTCATTAACGGTAAAGGGACTTAAGCTTCTTATAAAGATAAGATAAAATATTGAAAAGCAGACCACAGCAAATACCTCAGACCTATGGAAGATATACATAAACCAGTATATATAAAATATAAAGTTCATTCAATGAATATTTTCTTTGCATTTCTTGTAACAGCTGTGTCCCTTCATTATAGCACGTGTGACGAATTGGCCTGACGATGGTATATTCCTGTTTCAGTCTTCGCATTTCAAAATAATTCAAAACATCGGAGTCCCAAAAGTAAATACATATTGCACTGATTGTTTTGGGTTTGTCTTACAACAACGAAAACAAATAGAAAAAAGATAAGATTTTATAAACAAACAGTCCTTTTTTGTGTTCGGCCGTTGTAATCGATGGTTTGACTATATATACATATTACAGAGGTGGGTATTGCAATAAGATAAACATGGCTCACTCATCAAATTTTTTAACATTTTTCCTCATGTTGGTGATTACTGAATTTGATCACATTTTGGTAACTTTGCTTCTTTTTTTTACTTGAATGAGATGAATATCGCCTACAAGTCCGTAGAACATTCAATTGGCACTGTTTCTTTTATCTTTGCGGTGATTTTCCCTTTGTGATCCTTCACTTCTACTATGACATAACCAACCATTCCTATCAGTAAAACGCTAATGCAAATGAGTATTTTGGTCCTTGTTAGTAAAATTCCACTCCATGCAAATGCCATGATGGATCCTAAAGATTCCCATAACTTGTAGTTGGCAAAGGCAACTTCTGTTTTTGTAGTAAACAGATATCCATATAATGCTGAAAGGTAAATAAAAGCTGAATTTCACGTTAATAAAGGTACCAGCAAAACTATCGAACTTGGGATGATCAATATCAAATGCCTAAGAGAAAAGACAGGAATACATACCGGAAAAGATTCAATGGCCCTGAATTCATACAGATGTTTCTAAAGAAATGTTGATTTTTTCGTGGTAACAATGACAGTAGTCACATTTAAAATAATTTGAAATCAACATCACGCATTAACGTGTTTCCTATTACATGTAAAGGGGGAAGGGGTTTGGTTTATTGTTTTGTCAGAGTTTTTTCCCGCGCTATTTATTTTTTAAAGCGTCGCGACTGAATATTTTTTTTCATTACACATGTATTACACAGGCAAAATGTTGACTGCGTTTAACGTGCGTCTGGCGTACGTTAAACGCATGTCATCTGATGCATATTAAATTGGCGTTTCTAACCGCGTACGTCTGACGCACGTTAAAAATTTATCTTGGAAATATTTTTATTTCATAATAAAACACACTAAAAAAATAAATTACTAACTTCATACATTTAATGAAACTATATGTCTGACGTATGGTAAACGTACGTTTACTGCACGTTTAAAAAACGTACATCTGACATATGTTTTTACAATAATTTGACGTACGTTTACCGTACAGCGGTTAGAAACGTATGTTTAACGTACGTTTATGCACTACCTCAGACGCACGTTTTTATTAACGTACGTCAGACGTATGTCTAAATTTTGCCTGTGTAGTATTGTTTTATTGGTTTATTAGCAGAAATCCTTCTAAAGAATTTTGTTTTATTACCCTATGCTGCCAAAATATTTTTCCATCAAAACTCATTTTCAAAATATTTTTGTAAAGGTCCCATCCCCCTGAAAGTGAAATGGTCGACCACTTAACTATGTTTTTGTTGAGCTTTACAAAAATCAAGCACTTGACATGTATTTTTATTTACTTAAGTTTATCAACATTTCTTGTGAATACAACTGGCATAATTCTGTATACCGATGTTTAAGCTCATGAAGAAATCGACAAAGAAGATGAAAGTTAGTGGTACTATTCAAAGAAAAAGTTCGTTAGTTAGTGCTTTACTTCCAATCACGCTATTTCGCATGAACATGAAAAGGGTAATCCATGTACAATGAACATACAGTGATGATTAGGTTGAGGTAAGAGGGATACAAGGCCGAACGGGGAGGAAAATTTTAACTGCCACTGGGAAGAGGAACGATGGGTAGGGACGGGCAATTAAGCTTCAGCGTGGGTATCATACGGTCCTATTCTTTCCGAAATCTGCACAGGGTTCAGAGCCGGAAAAGTGACATTTGTCACGCTACGGTGCACCACTGTGGTTTTGGGTCAGGTTTTCAGCATCACAGCCTGACGACATCGATATTAATCATGCAAGGTTGCTGTCCTATTCAACCACCAGTGCACAAGCACACATCCCTGTCGCTTTGGGGCAAAGCGGCCTGATTCAATATCAGGTTTCTGAGCGCTATTAACATGATTAAGTGGATTTTTACCGACAAGCTAAGCGATTGTGAGGGCATATTCTCCACCCGGAAGCCATTCAGCTTAACAAAGAAAAAGACTGTAAATAAAATTAGTAGTGAAAGAAAAAATTAAGATGCTTTAAACTATTTACATTGATTCATCTTACTACATATCGCGCAGGAACATAAATACATTTTTTGTCAGATTTTAAGTAAAAAAAACGCATAATTCATTTCATTCACCATACATGTAGTTAGGGGTTCCAGATTTTCAGAATATATGCCAAGGGTTTTGTCACACTTTCTGGGTGTTCATTGAGTGTACATTGACCTGTCTTGTGAAATAGGTTAATTTTCCATCTGGGTTGTGGTCGTACATTTGCCCTTTTTGCCTGACAGCCATGTGTCTGTGTCACGAGTGACGGGTCCTACATGTAATAGGGCCTACACAATTCAGTTTGTTTTTATTTGTTCTTGTCCTTATGACAGAAATACTGTCGACTGGACAAAAAATACAACAATCAATCATTCAATCAATCAATCAATCAATAAATGTTTATTTTTATGCCGTACATTTGGAGACATAAAGGTAAGGTCCCACTTCATTCCCCTTAAGTATTTTCTTTAAAAAAAGCAGGTATGATGCAAATAGCAGAAGGTAGCGTTGCTTGCTGCCCTTCAGATTTATTAGCAGATTATTTGTAAATAACTGCTTTACTTTAAAGCAACGCGATCTCGGCTATAGCAGGAGTGAGTGAGTGAGTTGGTGTTGTACGCCCGGCAACGCTATATAGGTTATTTACAGTCGATGGACATGACGAACATAAATTGATGATGATAAATGAAATATTGGGATGGTATGGGAAACGAAAGAACGGTTAATTTTGAAGAACCACAGGAAAAGAAGAGATGTGTGTGGGGACGGAAAATTTAGCCTATGTGGTGCACTACTTGGTGGTCCACAAAGGGGTCTTTTACGTGCATGAAGCGTGGAACTCTACATACAGATGAATATGAAAGATGTGATATGATTAATATATGAAGTTGATAACATTTGGACACAAGGCCAATAGGTGAGGGGAATTTCTTCTGCTATCGGGTTCTTTTGGTCATCAGATCGTTTTCTACTGATTTTAAAATAAAGAGTTGTGATAAAATACTTGCCATACATTTGGGGTATAAAAATAGCATCACCGATACCCCACATTGCTGCCAGAATGTAGAACCAATGGACTTCCTCTGGATTAGGCTGCCATAGAATTAAGGCAAGTAGTGTTCCGCCATGTGAAAGGAATGCTATGATATATACCAAAATATTTAAATTTAAAGTTTTTTATAGCCTCACATTGCACTTTGGTGAAGTATGGGGTGACACAAGCATTGTCGGGAAAAATGTTTTTATGTCTATCATCATTCATGTTTTGTCGCTGCTGATGAGGAATAAAATTCCAAAATTGCCATACAGCTCATAAAGATTTATTGAATTGCAGTTTACATAATATGTCATGGTATAATGTTCATTTATTCCATATCCTTTCATAAGATATTATTTTAGGTAAAAATTACCTTTGAACACAAATGAAATGATTCGAGTTTTTTTCTGTTATAATTGTCACCAAATAAGTTTATTCTTGTTATTATTATAAACACTGCGATTTGGGTTATATCTGGTAGATGAGCATGAATGGTGATGAAATTCAAATGACGTTTCTGGACATTAAACTTTGCTAACGCCTGACGCGGTTTCGTCTATTCAAGATTCATCCACCAAAAATATTGAAAAAGCCAAGTAAAGGAGAAGGAGACACAATCCACTCGGTAAGGGGAGTTTCACCTGTAGCCTATGCCACCAGCCGCTGCATTGATATTGAAAATTTACTATAAATTTCGAAATGACACTGCTATATGATCAAGTACATATGATATGAAAGAGTTTTACAAAATTTTTATCAAAATCCGTTTAGTCGTCTCATAGGAGTTGCACTAACAACATGTTTCAATGACCTAAAATGATGAAAGTCCCAAAACTCCTACAATATTTTTTGGAAACGAACGTTGATAAACTACATATTATGACAAGCAATCCAACAAAATGGCTTAAAAATCCGTTAAGCGGTATGAGGAGTTGAGCTCACAAAAGGGTGACGGACACATGTCCGGGTGAAGATCATTACTTTGAACCTCCGTCGCGTTGCGGCGGGGGACAAAAAGAAGTGATGGGTTGGGACGGGAAATTAAGCCTTCTACATTGGGACCCTTTGGGGTTCTGCTCTTACCGAGACCAACAGCAGGGTAATTTAATGTGTGAGAAAAGTAAAACCTTAAACGGTGCACCACTTCGGTTTGCGGTCAAATTGTTTCACGCTATAGCCTGACGACTTCTGCATTCATTATGACAGGGGTGTCCCATTCTACCACTGGTTAACACAAACCAGCTTCCTTTAGGGCAAAGCGACCTGACACAATGTCGGGTTTCTATTTAGGGAATTTAAGCCATCAAGCTCAGCGCTACTGTGGACTTTTCGACACCAGGATCACGCAAGGGTTTAACTTTGGTTATTAAAATTGTTAATAAAATGTTCACCATGAAAATGCCGAAAAAGTGGGTAAACGTATCAGCCGAAATGGGAGAACCAATGTCAAATAGTCGATAGTGTTAACAATTTGCCTGTCAGCCATAACGCTCTATCAAAGAAGTCATCATTCTTCTCAAAGGCTGATAAGTCTTGAATAGACGAAATGGGCGTCAGTTTTAATTCATTGCAAGAAACTAAGTTGTTATTTGTAAAGTGGAATTTATGTTATATGAAAGTTTTACAATCTGATCGAGACTGTCGATCATTATTGTCAAGTAGAGGACTATTTGACAAAAGGAAATCACAAATAATCAAATTCTAATAAAAACTTGACTTGGTAATCATTTCACTTGATGCAGCTCGATTTAAAATGCTGATTTGTGATTTGTTTGATTAGAACGTTTAATTGAGAAGCTTCTTCTGCTTATATATCCCTAACATCTTATCAATACACACCGACTTTAAGAAGTTGGTAGCTGTGTTTTGTCTTGCATGTTTTGTATTGTTCATACCTATATGAAATTTACGTAAGGTATGCTGTCTTGTTCGTTTTTAGTATTGTGTTCGACTCGCATTGTACTTAGGATGACATACCTAAAAGAAAAAATGGCACACGACCAAAATACTGCACCAGTCGACCAAATAAAAAAGAGCAAACTGCATCCACCACGCCATAACAGATCATCACATAGCCAACTTTTCCAATGCCTAAAGTACAGCTTACAAAAGACTGCAAAACATATATAAAAACCGGATAACACCAAAAATTACAGTAAAGCAAACACACTTACTCACGTAGTTTGAAATGAGTCAATACTTTAAATGTATCTATGAACACAAAGAGAACGTCATCCGTTCTCAATTTAAGTGGTTACAAATCTATCCAAAAATGTAAAATATGTTGTTCCACACGTTCCGGGAGGCGATTTGACCCGCACCAGCACTGTAAAGCTTGTCGTTAAAAGTCCACTAAAGAATGCTCAGAAATCTTACATTGAGTCAGGCCACTTTGACAACAAAGTATGGGGTTTGGATAAAAAACAGGAACATAATCATGATGACCACTGCAGAGAATTGGTTGGCGGGAAATAAATCTTTCTTGTTGCAATATTTCAAGGTCCACAAAAATGATTGGAGTGATACAACGAACATGAAATGGTGATGAAGTGGAGGAAAAGGGGTTACAAGGCCTATAGGGGAGAAGAGTTTTGACTGCCACTTGAAAAAGTGGTGACAAATAGGGACGGGCAATTTAGCCTTTTGCATGGGGGTCTTGTGCGATCTTTTGTTACTGAGACCTTCAGCAGGTTTCTCTAAAGTGCAAGAGTATGGGACGAGAAACAAAAAACATAATTTTGATTACCTCTACACAAAAAAGGCGGATTGGGGTAAATAAGTCTTACTTGTGCTTTATCTGGAGGTCCACAAAAGGATCTTGTACGTGCATGAACCGTAACATTTTCAACACACGTTTTGTATTACAGACTGAGAGCCCATGATGACAAGGGTCACCCATTGTAGCCACGTAGATTATTTTCTAAGCTGAACACTAACCTTATGACAGAATTTCGAGACCCGTTGTCGCATCTTACGTCAAACAAAGCTCTGCCAGGGGCCTATTTGTCGAACGGGATCAGATGAAGAAAGATATAGGTTTGCTATTTTGTTAGTATTGGTGTTCATTGTCTTCACTAAATTGTTCGTTTGCAACCAAAAAATGTGATTAACATAGCATGAACTGCTTACCCTTCCTGACCCTCTGGACTCCATATAGTTTCTACTTTAGTTACCGTCGTTAGGATATACATGTAAGATCACTTATGTTATAATTTATTGAACCATTTTTGTGTGTAATTGTCTCCTTTTCGGACTTCCTACATTTGAATGGCACATTGAATGTTTTGCTTTTGTTTTATAAAAAATAAAGAAGTCCAGACAAAATATTCAACCATACATGTACATGTATATATTTTTTTTTCTCGTAAATCCTTTCACCTGTGTAAAATCACTTGCTATAAATGCCTGTTCCATTCCATTGTAGATTGTTAGCAATGTTAGTAGTTTTTGTGTTCTCGAGTCAAGAAAATGTCTAGTCGTTGATTGAAATAACTCCAATGAAATGGCCGTTGTAGTGGTATCGGTTTGATCCAGGCTGATATTATTTATTAGAAATACAATAGTCACGAAAGCTACGACACACAAACCAATATAAATTCCTATCAAAGTGTAGACCTGGCAAAAATACATAACATATATATTTAAAACCAAGTTTTGGTAGATTATAATATCTCAATTATTATGATATTTAGCTTGATGTCATGAACGACTTCATGTTAAATATAGAAATGCATCGGTAAAGTTTATAATTTCGTTACCTCCCATTCAGATATGTAACGTCCGTTGAAGAACACTTTAAAGCTGTAAATTAATTAATGGAGTAATTTTTCAAAATGGTCAAGACCGTTTAGTTGTTCTTACCACAGGTATAGGTTGATCTCAATCAAAATGTGGTTTCCAATTCGACATTTGGGTTTTATCGTTCTATACTCTTCAAATTCCTATATTGGGTTGGCATTTCAATCTTTGGTAATACAATAAATTTTGCTACGCCTGACGCGCGTTTCGTCTATTTAAGACTCATCAGAGGCGCTCTACCAAAAATATTGAAAATGCCAAACACTGAATGAATATAAAGAGCATAGAACAGTAAAACAAAAAATACCAAATTGGGGAATCAAATTATTACTAATACGATCAACCTATGTCTGAGGTAGGTAGAACCTTAGGGTTTAGACAATTTTGAAATTTAAACAGATAATTTAAGGCTTTGATGTGTTCTCCAACACAAAAGTGTTGGTGCCGGAGTGGGCTAACCTCTGGGAATTAAAACTCCACCAGCAGTGCTAACCTTCACGTGTGTTCGAAATACAAATGACAACAAAGTTCCAGACAATAATTTTGCTACGCCTGACGCGCGTTTCGTCTATTCAAGACACATCAGAGGCGCTCTACAAAAAATATTGAAAATGCTCAACACTGAATGATTATAAAGAGCATAGAACAGTAAAACCCAAAATGGGGCACCAAATTAATACTAAGATGATCAACCTATGTCTGGGGTAGGTAGAACCTTAGGGTTTAGACAATTTTGAAATTTAAACAGATAATTTAAAGCTTTGATGTGTTTTCCAACACAAACGTGTTTGTGCCGGAGTGGGTTAACCTCGGGGAATTTACACTCCACCAGCAGTGCTAACCTTCACGTGTGTTCGAAATACAAATGACAACAAAGTTCCAGACAATAAATTTTGCTATGCCTGACGCGCGTTTCGTCTATTCAAGACTCATCAGAGGCGCTCTACCAAAAATATTGAAAATGCCAAACACTGATTGATTATAAAGAGCATAGAACAGTAAAACCAAAAATATCAAAATTGGGAACCAAATTATTACTTAGATGATCAACCTATGTCTGGGGTAGGTAGAACCTTAGGGTTTCGACAATTTTGAAATTTAAACAGATAATTTAAAGCTTTGATGTGTTCTCCAACACAAAAGTGTTGGTGCCGGATTGGGCTAACCTCGAGGAATTAAAACTCCACCAGCAGTGCTAACCTTCACGTGTGTTCGAAATACAAATGACAACAAAGAAAGCCTCGGCGAATCAAATAGACGAAACACGAGTCGGAAAAAGCAAAATTTATTGTCTGGAAGTTTATGTCATTTTGAACTTAGATTCTTTGTTTTTACATTATAGATTTATCGGAGAAATTAATTGCTAACTTCTACGGTTGCATTTCTAGTTCATTCATAACTCATAACAACTAGCTTTGCTTCAGGTATAAACACCTACATTCATGTATTTCATGTTGATTAAGTCATCTTCACTAAATGAAGACTTATTTACTGTAAACCAATTTATTTTCGCGACAACAATATTTCGCATTTGAGTGTCATAGTACTTTTTCACGTCTATTTTTTTGCGATTTGTCGTAAAAGTAATTAAATGACTATGAAACTAAGCTAATTTGCGACGATTTATTTTTCGCGAATATAAATCGCTCGCGAAAATAAGTTGGTTTACAGTACCCGGAAAGCTGAATGTTGTGTTTATTTTTTATGCCCCCCGCAACTATTTTTGTGGGTTATATTGTTCTACCGTTGTCCGTCCGTCTTTCCCGTAAGTTTTCCGGACTTGATTTTCACCTGCTTGCAGATATTGAGCTGATTGTTGGTATGGTACTCTATCATGATGAGTTACAGATAAAGATTGCATTTCGTTTCGATCCCAATTATGGCCCTCAGACTAAGAAAATTTTACGAAATTAATGTATTCCGGACTTTTTTTTCACATGCTCGCAGAGATTGATCTGATTTTTGGTATGTGAATCTATCATGATAAGTAACAGATCAAGTTTGTGTTTCATTCCGATATGTTGATTTTCTTCGAAATTAATGGCCCTTGGACTAAGAAAATTTAATGAAAATAATAGTTTCCGGATTTTTTCCTACATTTCGAGTTAATTTGTAAAAACATTGCGGGGGCATCATCTGTGTCTTTCGGACTCAATTTTCATAGCTTGCTGAAGTTTTATGGTGGCAATGGAGTATTCTTTAGCTTTAAAAATTGTATGGCGGGCAGCGGGGGCATTACCTTTTCTAGTTTAATTATTTTAATTATTTTTTTCAAATGCTTTGTTTTATCTTTTTTCATTTATCATCATAAGACTTTATATTGATATATACAAGTGTATTTTGCGACAAAAACAAGCAAATTAGAGATATTCTATGAAGCAAACAACTCATTGTTGGGTTTAGTTGATGGAAGTTGTTCTGACCGGCCAAGGTAAGACAATTATATCGTTAAAAATGACTTCACGTCAAGAAATCGCGACAGAAACAACAAAAGTTTAATAGTGAGCAAGGGACAGTTCCATTTTTATATAAAACAAATGAACTACTCCTTTCATAAATTAATTATTTTCTAACATTTCAGGTTTAGTTACTATCTTCTGAAAAAGACAAAAAAAATCAGTACTCAAAAATCATTGAACTTTAATGCCTCCTTCTACAGAGTAAAGTGACCCTAGATTCAGTGGCCCATAGAACCAGTTAATGACTTAGAAAAATCGCAGAACAATGTCTGTAACAGACACAGTCGGAACAGTTGCACAAGAACATTTGATCTCTGTTGTTCTCGTACTATAGAATCTTGACTAGACATCTAAAAATAAAAAAATCAATACTTGTCATACTATTATTTGACCTTTTTAGTAGAATAATATTTTTATCTTATACAGGTACATTTACCTTTATATCTTCTGGCCTCTCAAGGTTAGAATTGTTTTTTACTTCCAGAATAGGATCGAAATTAGCACCACATTTTGATAAATCCAGTACTGTTGATCTGTTAACATGGGTAGTGAAAAATACTGCGGACGATATCAAATTTCCCCATATCTGAGCTAAAAAACGTAAAAGACATAACTATGCTTATTACTACTTATTCCCCATGTTTTAAAATTAATAAAGTTTGTAGAGCTTTATGTATGAAAGCCGATCCGAAGCATTAACTGCACTTCTTATATTGAGTAAAGTCTGTAGAACTCCACATATAAAAGCCCATTAGCAGTTTTTTTTTTCATTAAACATACATGGTATGATGTATTATAAGAAGCAGAAGTACCAATGGGGTATCCGAATGTCAAAAGTTCGAAAGGGCAGAAACCAGTAAAAAACAACAAGCATGGGACAAAAACAGACAACATGTAAAACATGGAAACACAAAATAACTGAATATTAATCAACAACGCGAACTCCAGTCGAAACAAGAGTGAACTCAGGTGATCCGGAAGATCAAGATGAACAAAAACAAATTGGACGATGGACATTTAATATGAATGTAAGGTCACTATGAATTGCAGATAACAGACTCGTTAGGTTCATAACTGCTCGAAGAAATTTGTTTTTGTCTACCTTTACCGGATTTGACCGCCTGAATTGGAAATTAGCAACACAACGGGTGTGCTATAGCACGCAGAAACCGCTCACTTTCCGGAGCATCTGAGTTCACTCTTGTTACGACTAGACTTGTGTTTTGTGTTTCTTCGTGCTGTTTTTGTTCGTGTTTGCCGGTTTCGTTGTTGCCCTTTCGGACTTTTGACACTCGAATGCCCCATTGGTGCCTCTTTGCTTCTTTTTCTGAACTTGATAAACATGTATATTTTTTTATTGAAAAACTTTCAAAAAGTACAATATAAGGTTTTATAATAACACCGTCAAAGAGGAAGAAAAACCACGATATTATACAGTAGATCAAGTTTTTTGTGTTTTGAATGTAGGATATTAATCTCCATTAAATTTACTCGGAGAAAAATGAAAAATATATTCTTTAGTCTATAAAAAAAGTATAATTTACCTGTTTGATATGCCATGAAAAACACTCCAAAAAATATGTTAATAATACCAACTTCTGAGGTACCCGTCGCTTTTGCATACCAAATGGCAAGTTGAGTCAAGTACGAAGATTTAGCAGACCAAAGAGTCGATCCTCCGACTCCAAGTACAACTGATGCAGCGCCAATAGTAACCCAAGAGGCATAGAGATTTGAAGTCATATATGCAATAAAACAAAGAGCTGAAAGTGCCATGGTCCATTTACACCCAAAAAGTGATATAGCGAACTTTGGCAACAACATACAGGAAATAACTACAGTCGAATACACCACGGCAAGGCCTCCGGTCCCTATACCATCGTCAATGTTTAAGGTACTCTGTATATTCATCAATGACAGAAAAGCAGTATAAAGGCATGTAAAACTAAAACTTAATAATATGACATTTTTTATCATTTTGAACTTATTAGATTTAACATCTGAATTGTTTGTCTTTAAGCAACAATTTTCCGTTGTATCGATATTTATTGGTCCATTTTTATCTGTTGTATCGATAGGTATTGTTCCATTTTTGTCTGATGCTGGTTGTACTGAGCTTCTCTTTTTACCGAATTCTACAATAAAATCATTAAAAAAAATAACACATTTTATCATATACTTATCTTAAATGAAGATATTTTTTTTTACTGTGGGATAAAGATTCAACTCTGTAATTTTGAAACAGTTTCAGAATTCTTATCACTCGTCGTAAAAATTCCGCCTGCTTAAGGAATTTATTAAACCCTTTCCCTAACAGTTTGGCATTTCCTTGTACATTTATGTCGTGCCTGATGTCATGTTCGCTACAGACGAAGCAGCCGAAATTGTTTAACCTACTGAAATTGGTTCTGTGCATACAAGCAAAAACACTTATAAAACACCAAACATAATAAATTCCAATTATTAAAGAAACATTTTGGTCATTCTATTGTAAGAACAGTTTTAAAATATCGTGTTTATCCCAATCCTGATATTTTAACTGTTTTACTTAACTTTACTAAGTTAAAGTTTATGATAAAAAGATCATTACATGGCATTGTTTATATCTAACCTTTATCAGCCCTCGGGCGTATAGCATCCCTCGAGCTATTCGGCTCTCTGGCTGATATAGACCCCTAGGGCTGATTAATGGTTAGATATAAAAATACCATGTAATAATCAATGTTTAATCAATGCCTTTAGGTTAGGCAATATTTAAGAGCATCATTTTGACTATTAATCATTTTCGAAAAAATGGCGATTAATCTAACATACATATCATCCTTTCTGCGACCAAGATGGGGACTTAAGAGTTATTATTAAATAATACAAAGCTTTTGAAAATACAAATACCTAAACGGAAATTTGCAATTCTGTACATGCATAGTTTAAGGAGTAACCTCTCACCAGCTGCTGTTAAATCAAAACAGTGGTCAAAAGCCAAAAGGGAAATTGCAATGGAAAAAATGGGGTTGTTCCACAAAACGTGGTTCAGCTTTTTTTCCAGCGGATTATAAAAAAAAACGAAACTAATGACTACATAAAAATCATGTAGTGCACTGAAATAATCTATTGGGTTTCATCTGTGATATGACGTTTTTTTTTTATAAACTACGTAGTCTACCTACCTTTGCTTTTACTTTCATGTGTTTCCATATTTGTTTTACACCAAGCTAAGCTAACAAATAGATTAAACGGATGGTTTCACGTTGCACACTTATTTTAAAGCGTTTTGTAAAAATTAATGCAAAGAAACATGTTTTATCGCAACTCTTTATGACAAGTCACGGACTTAAATACCAATATGTAACGGGACAGTCAATTCTATTTTTTTCACCATTTGAATCTCAAGTTAAATTTATTAATAAACCAACGTTTTATGTTGGATGTGTGTGAAAAGGATCACAGTTCAAAAAGGACATAGCAAAGGATAAATTCAAAAAGATGCTTAAAACGCTTAAGTGTATTCTGCCTTGAAGACAAATAATTTATGAATGGGTAAAATGTAAAATGTTCAACGCCTACATATAACCTATATTGTGTTGCGAGACGATTAAACACCTACCCCCCACCCCCCACACACCTATTGGCGTCTTCTTCGTTAAATATCATTCACCGTTTAATCTGTTTGACTGTTTTCAGTTTGCTAGTGGTAAATGATTCCCCATTCCCGTGCGATGCCCAGGTAGCAAGAAAAGCTCTTAGCAGAGCCTAGCAATAAGAGGCGACAAAGGGTCCTGGAATTCTGGTGTCGAGTCGGAGGTTGTCTGATGTATACGGAACACGGAAACGCTGACAAAAGTAGGTAAACGTCTGTGGAGAGTGCCATGTTTTGTGCACGTAAAGGGCCCATTTGTTGACCGCAAAGTAGTGCACCACGTAGACTAAATGTTCCCCTATCCACTTCTCTCCTTTTCAGGTGGTTCTTCAACATTTACTGTTCCCTTTGTTTCCGTTACGCGTCCTCTCAATAGCACACCCGCATGTGAACGTTATACCAACACTATATACCAAGCTTATCCTAAACCATATTCAGGCTTGGCGATTGCCCTCGATATTGCACTTGTAAGTATTATGCCAATATTTATTAAGGAGATATGCCGTGAAAGTTATAGTAATCAAATGTCCCTAAAAATGGTCTATTGTGTTAGAAAAACTTACATAAAGTTAAATCAAAGAAAAAAATATATGTAAGGGTTTAAAAATATGGCGGGAAATCGGACCCCTCTGGATTTTTTATTGGAATAACATTGAAACAGTTTTTGATCTATTAAGCATAGAAATAATAATTAAAATTTACTGTTTGTTTTATGTAATTAATTAGACAAGATTTTAGAAATAGTGAAAAGAAAATAGGGGGTCAATCGATAAATTAATTCCCATGCATTTTGATAGATAAAGGCAGAGGATATCGAAAAAAAAATCAAAATATTCAAAACCACAGGTTTGTATCTCCTTAAGCACATATTAAACCGTTCACGAACAACAACAGAATGATTAATTAATACGTTTTGGATAATTCAGCCAAAACTTGTTCATTACAAATGTATATAAATAGAATTATATAAACAATGTAGACAGGATAGTTATTTTCTCAACTATTAGCGTAAATTAATAGGCGAGCGGCGGAAAGGGTCTTGAAAAAAAATTAAATTACCCAAAAACCTCATGGGATATTTTTAACTATATTGATAGTTTAATATTTCGGCTTTAATAATATCGATGTTTGCCATTTGGAATCTGGTCAGAACATGAAAAAATTAAAGGTCAAAGGTCACTACCCAAAATCTAAAAGTTTGAGTCTGCAAACGTTAAGGCAACTAAAATGTTACAAAATGTGGTTAAAAGTTGGAAAATAAAGACTTAATATTACTTACATATATAAGTGAATATAAATCATTCACTTTTGGTCTCTTTGAAGAAATTTATTACGTCATTTTTTTTTCTATTTTTAGAAAAGGGTCAAATTATTTTGATTTTTGTGTATAAAAGATTGAATTGCGAAAAAAAGAATTCACATTTTCACTCATTTTTTTCCTCTATTTGTAAAACATTATCTTATCTTTCGTTTGTAATAAAAATAAATGGTTCAAATGTGTTCATTGATTCAAAAACACCACATTTGTGGATTAAACCAGAATATTAGGTTTTTAATAAAAAGTGTACTGAGTTACCATTAACATGTTTAAAACGGAATAGGAATCAAAAACCAACAACAATATCTTAAATCCAACTAGTTAAGTAGAGAACAATAACTTTGCACAGAAAAAAGAAAGAAAGTCATCGAAAAAATGAATAAAAAACACATAAGAGTTAAGTTGCGAATAGAGGTTTTAAAAACTTTTAAGTTTTATAACTTAATAACAAACCTTGGGCGATATTTTGGACTTAATGGAGAGATAAGAGTTTTGGCTGTCAGAACATATTAGTTTGACGCCTCTAAAATGGTCAGAACATTGTGCAATTTGAGCTCAAAGATTAGACATTTTTAAGCGTGAAGTCATAAGTTCTAAAGACGACCAAATCATTGTACAATGACGGCTCCAGCAGGTGGGGTGTTCCGGGAGCCCCTTAATGTCGTTTAGTGACAAAATGTTAAAAAAATCTTATAGATTTCAGGCAAAACTGTCATGAACATCTTCAACAACAATGCTTTATGTAGAGCCCTCCCCCTTTTTTCGAAAATTTCTTGATTTGCTCCAGGATGCTTACGTGCACAGTTTATACTTTTAGTTTCAAATAGATAGTCTAGTAACATAATTTTAAATATTTTCGCCAAAATATACGGCATTAATTTATTCTTTTTTCTGCAATCGAATTTTTATTCAGTTCAACATAACAAACGCACCTCAAAAGTCAAGTACACCTTTCACAAATTTTTAAAACTTTGCTTTTATCAAACATCGCAGGTTAAAAATAAAAGCAAAGACCAAATTAAAAATTTATTGTATTCACACAAACCCAAAACTAGCACATATTCTTCATAATAACACCAAAAAATGAAAATTCTTACAATTATTAATCAATCAGATTATAGTTAAAATGTAAATACGGGACACTCCGACAGTTTTCCGAGTCATCTGCAGTCAATTTTCTCAAAATCTTACATATTCAATTAAGTATAACTTTATTATCATTCGTCAGAGGTATGCAGTTTTAACTAAAAAGCAGCCTTACAACATTTTCTTGATCTTAGTATACAATTTGTTTGATTTTAATGACAATTAATGTTGCAAAAGTTAAAATTAATGTGTATTTTTGCTACTTTTATTCGTGATTTTTAATTCGATAAAAATTGAAGAAAACTATTATTGTTTTTGAAAATTTCAATTGCAAACAAAGAATTGAGAAAAATATTTCATGATGTGATTTTCAATTTTTTTTCGTGTGTGTTTTTTAGGTAAAAAAATAATTTTAAAAATCAAGCCGTCAAAGATTTTCATAGGGTACATGTACAAAACAACATTTTGTTATATCTTCTGACCATATTCGACTTGTCAAACATATATATCCATAAAATAGAATAATCAACCTTTTATTTGAGTTCAAACAATCTCATGAGGTTTTTGGGTAATTTAAACTTTTTAATTAGACGACTTTTTCGATATCCGCCGCTCGCCTATAAAACATTGCGAACTTTTCTAAGGATCCCTTTTTAATGCAAATATAAATTTTACTTAAACATAGTTTGAAACCCCTAATAACGTGAATAAAGATATAATATTAACGTACCGAATAACTGCGTTTTGTTTACATTCCGTGGTTATAATTGTAAAGAAAAATGAAACCGTTTTGGCATGCAATTCTTCTATTAAAAATATCAAACGGCTACAAGAAACGAAACAAGAGTCTGTCAGGAGCCTGAATCGATCACGTGGTCCTTAGGGCCTCTTGTATATGGGGTCATTTGACAACTATTACGTATAGGAGACTTTTGAAAGCCTTGATGAGCTGAAGGTATAAGCAAGCTTTTCTCAATTTGCAACAGTTTCATTCTATAGGGCAAAAACAAGGAACAAACTTGTTATCCTTCCGGAGCACCTGAGTTCACTCTTGTTTCGACTGGAGTTCGCGTTGTTGATTGATATTCAGTTGTTTTGTGTTTCCATGTTTTACGTGTTGTCTGTTTTTGTCCCGTTCTTGTTTGTGTTTACTGGTTTACAGATGTTGGTTTGTCATAGGGTGTTGTTTTGTCTTCCTTTACTGGATTTGACACGCTGAATGGACTATTGGCAACGCGACGGGTGTGCTATAGCAAGCAGGAACTGCTTACTCTTCCGGAGCACCTGAGTTCACTCTTGTTTCGACTGGAGTTCGCGTTGTTGATTGATATTCAGTTGTTTTGTGTTTCCATGTTTAACGTGTTGTCTGTTTTTGTCCCGTTCTTGTTTGTGTTTACTGGTTTAGTGTCTGCCCTTTCGGACTTTTGACATTCGGATACCCCATTGGTACCTCTGCTTCTTGTACCTTTTAACCTTTAAAGGTCCATAACACTTATTATGGGCCATGTGATAACTTCTACCAAATGGAGACGTTTGTGGAGCTTTTGATTCATAAGAGCCGAAGTTCCTTTGGATCTGTTAAAGTTGCTTAAATATAAGCCATTTTAGGGATGTTACCATACGTTCCATTGTCGGTAACAACAGCCAGGGTTTTTATAGAAACATTTCAAAATAGGGATTGTTTTTGCCAACATGTCATATATCATTCCAGCAATGTTGCGGTTAAATTGGTTCGGTGTTTTCAGAGAACATTTTTAAAATTGTTATCGAACGACAACTGACGCATAGTGATGGCATCAGCTTACCTGCTAATAAAAGATCAATTGACGTTATTATTTTGTTTTTGCAAACCAACGAGTCTATTAACTAATTTGATCTTAAAAGGTCTAAATCGTCTTCATTTTCATCTGCTTTTCCCAGAAGGCATTTAGGAAATAAAAAAATAATTTTATTTATATTACGAAAGAATAATTCATTGTTTTATGGATTGTTAAGTGCGGACATATAATGCTTGGTTAAATATAATGTAAATGGAAGGAGGTTACTAAAAACAAATTTGAAATATGTTTAAAGAAGTTTTAAATTAATCCATATCCTTTAACTAAAGTTGTACAACAGTTGAAACAAAAATATGAATCGACATGATGCAATTTATCTTTAAACATTTATGCGCAAATTATTTGCTATGATAATGGTAAAGTCTACATACATGCTTTAGTGCACAAAATGAGAAGCACATATGAGTGCACATCACATAACTTGCACTAAAGTTAACCTAACATAACTGTGATGTATTAAAGCAGACATTCAAGTTAACTGGCCTTAACTCATGACCCTATCAGCGCAGACTTGCGACAGCTTTTTGACGACTGGTCATAACCAGCCATTGAGTGCTGTGTAACAACCCGTTTTGCAATAAAATAATTTTTTCTTTGTATTATCATGTTTTAGGTACACAATGGTTCCAAATGATCATCGATGAAGTTTAAGATAAAAAAAAATATTGTTTTTAGATAAAAATTAATATGATTAAACTACTTTATTGCAAAACGGGTTGATAACAATATGTTCCTTTTTTTGCACAGACCTCCCCGTTTTGCAATAAAATATTT
The DNA here is from genome assembly GCA_963971305.1 of Arcuatula senhousia. Taxonomy (NCBI): domain Eukaryota; kingdom Metazoa; phylum Mollusca; class Bivalvia; order Mytilida; family Mytilidae; genus Arcuatula; species Arcuatula senhousia. The sequence continues at coordinate 46,417,935 of OZ020315.1, read as the reverse complement.
TTTCTTAGATTTATTATCATTTATGCATATAATGGTTTCAAATGGTTACCACTTAAGCTTAAAATAACAAATAATGTTTTAAAAAATAAACAAGAGGCTCCCTGGAGCCTGAATCGCTCATTTTGTCTTTGTTTTATCATGATTTAGGTACACAATGGTTCCAAGTGGTCACCAATGAAATTTGAGATCAAAACACATTCTTTATATACAAAATTGATATGATTAAACTACTTTATTGCAAAACGTGTTGATAACAATATGTTCCTTTTTTTGTTTAGACCTCCCGTTTTGCATTAGAATATGTTTTCTTTTTTTTATAATCATTTATGCACATAATGGTTTTAAATGGTAACCACTTAAGCTTCAGGGAACAAATATTGTTTTTTAAACAAAAACAAGAGGCTCCCAGGAGCCTGAATCGCTCACATTTTCTTTATTTTATCATGTTTTTGGTACACAATGGTTCCAAATGGTCACCAATGAAGTTTAAGATAAAAAGATATTGCTTTTAGATATAAAATAATATGACTATGCTACTTTATTGCAAAACGGGTTGATAACAATATGTTTCTTTTTTTTTTCACAGACCTCCCCGTTTTGCAATAAAATATTTGTTTTCTTTATTTTGTTATTATTTATGTACATAATGGTTTCAAATTGTAACCACTTAAGCTTGAAATAACAAATATTGTTTTTAAACAAAAAGAAGAGGCTCCCAGGAGCCTGAATCGCTCACCTGGTCTAAATAGGCTAGACACACAATTTCTTACCTCTAAGGGGCTCTAAGACAACCATGACCCTATGAATACATTTGTAAAGCTCAATGAGCTGAACAATTAAGCAAGTAACAGGTATTCTCTATATGCAAAAGTTTTCATTCTATAGGACAAAAACATGCAAAACTGTCATTTTTGACCTTCAAAGGGCCGTAAATCCTGTAAGGGGTCGTTTGAAATTTAGAGCTTTTGATGATGAAGCAGTAGCATGGCATAGGATTTCATCTATCTCTTATACGTTTTGATTTACAATCCAAAAACACTGGTCTGAGACCCGAGTCTATTTTTAGTAACAGCTATTATGTTATTTGACGGATCAGAATTCGAAACACAAAGTTTGGTGCAGGACACCCTAAGAATTAACCATACCGAGTTTCATTAAATTTTGTTTACTACTTTCAGAGAAGATTTTTGAAAAAAAGTTTGAAAAATGCTATTGTTCACCTTTAAGGGACCATAACCCCTTTCAGGGGCCATCTGACCCAATTGAGACATTTGTAGACAGCTTTTCTGTATTTGCAATAGTTTTAGTTCTATAGGTCAAAAACATGAAAAAAGTAATTTTAAGGGGTCATCTGACAACTTCTACTCATCGAATATTTATGTAGAACTTTTGATGCTGAAGCAGTAGCGTGGCATCTGGTTTATTTTAAGCAACGGTAGCCAGGTTTTTGACGGATCAAAAATCGAAACTCAAGTTTGGTGTAGGACACATTAAGGATCAACCATACCAAGGTTCATTAATTCTGTTCAATAGTTTCAGAGGATAGAGATTTTTGAAAATTGATTACAGACGACGACGACGTACGCCAATTTATGGCATAGCTCCTTTTTTTGCACAGACCTCCCCGTTTCACAATAGAATATTTAATCTCTGTTTTATTATCATTTATGCACACAATGGTTTCAAATGGTTACCACTTTAATCTTAAAAGAACAGATATTGTTTTTTAAACATAAAAAATAGGAATAAACAAGATGATTTAAAAATGAGTTGTTACATGTAACAATATGATTTGTTCATTGGTAAGCTCTCCCCGTTTCGCGATAAAATATTTTTTCTTTGCTGTATTATTATTCATACTCCTGTTACATTTACGATAATCTCTTTTGAGTTATAATGCTTTTCAGGATTGATAGTTGTACGAGTTCTTACGATATTTTATTCCAACCTTTTCCGAAATGTTTTCTATCTTTTACGCATTCTGATTATTTTATAGTCTGTACGAATAGAGTCCGATATATTAAACGTGCATCCCGTGACAATGCCATGGCGGTCGAGTTTGGCCAAGGCTCTAGGCTAATGTTTAGACAACTGAGTGCTAAGTATTATTATTTAATCTTGGGCTCTTTGATTGTAAAAGGATTCTAAGCTTTCTAGTTCTACAGTTTATTTAATACACATTTAATAACGACATTCACAAACATATTTACAATGAGGTTAAACAAAGTACAGCTAGGATGAATTTAAACTAGTCTTTAAAAATCTTGAAATTCACAAAACATATGTCACTGCTTCTGTTTATAAAAATGACGATTAAAAGTAACTATTACGACGCCATAAGTTTTCAATTATCCAAAACTTAACAACTAGCACTTTAACATATCTGAGGAACTCACCACGGCAATACTTCCTGTGTAGGCAAGATATTCCGTATTCACATTAACATCAATATCAAGAACTGCATTGATACCATTTGGCTAACAACATCAGTTCCAAAACACCAATACATCTCATAACACTAGAACTGGCTATACCTTCGTAGGCTACAGCTAACAGATATTCCTCATGTTAACCAAACACTATCCTAAGGACCCTCAAAACATCAACCTCCTACCATCTCTATAGTAGTCCTAAAGTGTTTCTAAGTAAAATCTACCCATAACTGAAAACCTAATGGTAATATATAGTAACCAACAACAAATCTGCACCAACAACTAATTGACATTCCAATCAGCGTTTTCTCATATCACTGTGCTCTAAAACATTGCTCATTTGAATATGGATACCTATAAGGGTTGAAAATGTATTTAACCAATATTAATATCAAAGTATAGTACTTTATTGCAAAACGGGTTAGTCATAACAAAAGTTTGTTTTTGTGTTAGCCCTCCCCGTATTGCTTAAAAGTATTTTTCACTTACAATGGGTTCTATTTTTCTTATTTTATTGTGCTTTAGAACATTGCTCATTTGAATATGGAAATCTATAGGTGTTGAAAATAAATTTTACCAATATTAATATCAAAGTATAGTACTTTATTGCAAAACGGGTTAGTCATTACAAAAATTTTCTTTTATATTAGACCTCCCCGTTTTGCAATAAAAGTATTTTTACTTACAATATTATTATTTTTTTCTCATTTCATTGTGCTCTAGAACATTGCCCATTTGAATAAGGAAACCTATACGTGTTGAAAATGTAATTTACCAATACTAACATCAAAGTACAGTACTTTATTGCAAAGCAGGTTAGTCATTACAAAAGTTTGTTTTTGTGTTAGACCTCCCCGTTTTGCAATAAAAGTATTTTTAATTACAATATTATTATTTTTTCTCATTTCTTTGTGCTCTAGAACATTGCTCATTTGAATATGAAAACCTATAGGTGTTGGAAATGTACTTTAACAATATTAATATCAAAGTAAAGTACTTTATTGCAAAACGGGTTAGTCATTACAAAAGTTTGTTTTTGTGTGAGACCTCCCCATTTTGCAATAAAAGTATTTTTACTTACAATATTATTACTTTTTCTCATTTCTTTGTGCTCTAGAACATTGCCCATTTGAATAAGGAAACCTATACGTGTTGAAAATGTATCTTACCAATATTAATACCAAAGTAAAGTACTTTATTGCAAAACGGGTTAGTCATAACAAAAGTTTGTTTTTGTGTTAGCCCTCCCCGTATTGCAATAAAAGTATTTTTCACTTACAATGGATTATATTTTTCTTATATTATTGTGCTTTAGAACATTGCTCATTTGAATATGGAAATCTATAGGTGTTGAAAATAAATTTTACCAATATTAATATCAAAGTATAGTACTTTATTGCAAAACGGGTTAGTCATTACAAAAAATTTCTTTTATATTAGACATCCCCGTTTTGCAATAAAAGTATTTTTACTTACAATATTATTATTTTTTCTCATTTCTTTGTGCTCTAGAACATTGCTCATTTGAATATGAAAACCTATAGGTGTTGGAAATGTACTGAAAAATATTAATATCAAAGTATAGTACTTCATTGCAAAACGGGTTAGTCATTACAAAAATTTTCTTTTATATTAGACCTCCCCGTTTTGCAATTAAAGTATTTTTACTTACAATATTATTATTTTTATTTTAACATAACCTTTGTGGGTTTCGTTGGCAATGGATCCTGAGCTCTCGGACCTAGACGTAGCTTGAGGTAACTGACTTCTCGGGCGATCAAAATGAGACTGGGGGTAGCTTAGGTCTTGTGAGGGGCGGTCGTTTTTAATTTCGAGGCATGTGGGTTTAGGCTACTAGACTGAGACATAGGCTGAGGGATGTGTTGATTTTAGTGTATAATGGGGAACTGTAGTGTTACTAGCTTTTTCAATAATGATAGACAGTTTAAACAAGGTCATTTGTATATCAAATGTATACCTATCAGTTTCTATGGAACGCCAAAACTGTCTTATGATGAGCACATTTCGTTACTTGTGGTCTATATGTTATTACTTTTAGTGATTTGGTATTTACCTTATGTATGTTAATCTTTACGTTCTGTTGTATATACATTACGTCTTGTCAATTACACTTTAAGTCTTGTCGTTTTTACTTTACGTCCAGTCGTTTTAACTTTACGTTCTGTCGTTTTAACTTTACGTTTTGTCATCTTGTAATTATGTTTTGTCTATTTTACATTTCTTTGTGCAGTTTTATCATTACGTTAGGTGGTAACATCTTTACGTGCAGTGCATTGAGTATTACCTTCTGTCGTTTCATGCTTACTTGATGACGATGTTCAGTATCTTTACGTTATGTGGTTATTCCTTTACGTTATGTGGTTATTTCTTTACTTTATGTGGTTATTTCTTTACGTTATGTCTTATGACGTAAGTATTAACCGGAACTTTTTTGTTTGATCTGTGTCATTAAATTCTTTCCATGTCAATTTTATTGTCGCTTATCTACTCGGTTAGAGAATCTGCAGAGACAGGCTATATAACGCATCATTGACTACCGTTAACATCTATTGAACCAATGTTTAGACAATAAATATATTCGTGCACTTTGCGTCAGGATCTGATTAACGGCAGCGAATTATATCTACACCGTAAAGTAGCGCGTTGATAAAACAATGGAGGGGTCAGAACGGTCAGAAGTAAAAAAAGTTTTAGAGTCCATAAATCTTGGTGTTCTATTCAACGAAACAGCAGGTAACAAGTTTATATTAACATTATTCGCTCTTAATATGTATGAACCAAACTCATTACAGATTTAGGGACACATTCATTTTGAAAATCAAGGTATAGTACATGTAGTAATCATTAATCAAAAGTTCCTTCTATGTCCCTGCCTTTTGGGAATGTTAAAAGATTTGTTCTAAACGCCAAGTTGGAGTCTAACTTTTTAGCATCATGGTGGAATTCATTAAACAAACACACGTCGAAACTTTTGAAAAAAAAACTACTCAAAATTTTTGAAAACTTAGAATTTTGTGTTGATGTAGGTATTTTGTAAAATGTATACAAATCCACTTTTTCTGACAATTATGCACAATCATGCAAATTGTAAAAATTGCAAAGAAAAAATGGACAGATGAGCCTCTTGGAGTATTAGGGAAATAAAAACTTCTAGTATATAAATCTCTTGAATCTTATACATTTTTAATCTTTATATAGAACGTCTCGTTTAGCATTTTGTATAATACTTAAGTTTTTAATTTTTCTTTATATTGAAGCAGGAAGAAGGTCTGCTGATTTAGGGAGCGTTTTACGATTTGCAACTGGAGCAGAGGAGGAACCATGTCTTGTTTTTTTTATTCATCCCTCCATTGAATTCGTTGAAAGTGCATCATTCTTACCAACTGCCAATACTTGTGTAAACCGCTTAAATCTCACCATACCAAGCGATTTGACGGAACAGCCACCTGACAAAATGTTACTGGATTTATTTGACTACGCTTTTTGTAATCAATGCAATTTCTTGGACTCAAATAGAGAGGGGTTTAAACAAACTTCGTTCTATACAGTTTTGTTATCTTGACATTTCCGTCATATTTTTCTTTTATTCTAACTATATGTGGAGACCCAAGTACTTTTCCACTTTTCCACTTTCCACAATTATGCTGCATTAATACTATTTTTAGTTATGGTTAAAATGATCAAAAGATCTGTTGTTTAGTTTGAAATTCTTTTCTTTTATATAGCTACTGAAAGAGCTGACCTTTTTAATATGTAGTTTAATTGAAAATTAAGTTGGACATAAATGATCATCATATGTTTAAAGATGTTGAATTGAATTTGCAATAACATATACTAGCATTATGTAAGTTTAAAAAAATGGAAGAATCGAAACAAGCAGGTTTGACATTATGTATCTTATTCATTTGTGGTCAATTAATTTGGAATACATCTGAGTGCATCTAAGTAAACATCTATTCAATAGATGTTTGATGAAGTCCAGTCTTTTGGACAGTGTTGGTTCAAAATTTCATTTAACTCATCTTGATTTGTAGTCGAGATTGATGGCTCATTGAAAATTGGTCGTTCATTTTCTCCGATATCAAACGCCTCTATGTTACCTTCAATGCCATAAAAATTTGCATCATTTCCGGTTAAGGGGACGGGCAAAAGATTGTTCATCATTGCAGCAGTAAACAGTCTTTGCGGTGATGACCCAACAGTTCGAATTCCATGGTTATTCCAAGCGTCCTTCCATATTATTAAGTCCCACAAACAACGTTTGGGGACTTATTGTTTTTGCACCGTTTCTTATTATTATTAAGTCCCCCAAACAACGTTTGGGGACTTATTGTTTTTGCACCGTTTCTTATTATATCTCCCAAACACTATGTTTGGGAGATATATTGTTTTTACTCTGTTTCTTCTTATTATTATTCTTCTTTTTTTTCTTCTTCCGGACATGAACGTTTCCGAGTTGGTTCTCAAAAACTACTAAATGGATCTTTATGAAATTTAGTATGGTGGTAGAGTGGGTCTCAAAGGTGTGCATGCAATTTTCAGAATTTTCAAAATGGCCGCCGTTTCTATAGAAACAGGGAAAGGTCATAATATAGGACATTGCGATATCTCGGTTACCTAGGTGCGCAGGGTTCTGAAATTTTGCAGGTTAATAGAGCAAAAGGAGCTCTTTAATAAAACGAAAAAAAATTTGAAGCGATATTTACGGTTTTCGAGTTATTCACGAAAATGTGATTTTTCGGTCCCAAAAATGGGAAAATTGTCAAAATGCTACTATTTCAACAAAATTTGTTATCTAGGGGTTTAAAATGATGGTAAATAAAGATGCAATGTCCAAATTTATGCAAAAGTGACAGTATGCATACGTTTGGGAGATATTATTGTGTTGGGCATCCCCAACACAGTCAACACTAGTTCTTATTATTCTTCTTCTTCTTCTTCTTATTCTTCCACTTAGTCGTGAACTTGTCCGGAGATCCCAGAGAAAATGACTCCACATATCAATATGAAACTTGGCAGGATAATAGATTGTAAAGAAAGGAAGCTTCGTTGACAATCAGACTTTTCAAAATGGCCGCCGTTTCCATGGAAACAGGAAAATGGACTAAATATTGGACATTGCAATATCTCGGTAACCTAGGTGCGCAGGGTTCTGAAATTTTGTAGGTTGATAGAGCAAAACATTCTCTTTAATAATATGAAAAAACATTTTGAAGCGATATTTACGGTTTTCGAGATATAAATAAAAATGTGATTTCTCAAGGGAGATAATCGGGTCGAAATTTTCAAAGTGCTCCGATTTACATGAAAATTTATATTTAGGTTTTTTTTGACATGCTGAAGAGAATAGTGGCAAATACGGGTCGTTTGGGGGACTTTGTGACTTGCTTGCAATCACAGTTAATACTTGTTCTTATTAAGGTCTTTCCCTTTACAGAAGGAAAGACCTTACTGTATTTCTTATGATTATTATTAAGGTCTTTCCCTTTTCAGAAGGAAAGACCTTACTGTATTTCTTATGATTATTATTAAGGTCTTTCCCTTCCACAGAAGGAAAGACCTTACTGTATTTCTTATGGTTATTATTATTATTTTTCTTCTTCTTTTCTGCCATCAATAAACGAAAAGTGTCGCGACATATCTTTTCGATACTTGGTACCATATATCGGTCATATTAGTACTCGCCTTGACTGATGCTGTGAAACCGATCTATTTTTAGTAACGGAGTTATCTGCCCGGAACCCAAAAACCTTGTCAGCAGATAAAGTCAGAAACCGTAACCGTTATCAAAAATCTGAAGTGGGGAAAATGTTGCTTGACTCCTGGTCATGATTCGTCACGCAAAAAAATTTTTTTCAATTAACTTTCTGGTTACGCGTTTTCGAGTCGAAACCTGTCGCGACACGTCAAATTTTTTTTCTTCAAAACGGTTAGTCCTAGAGACTTGGGACCTTCACCAATCGTCTTAGGTGACATAAGTTGCATCCGAAAATATATATGTCATAGGTCAAATCTCAAGTTTGAATTATTGCATCATGACTAAATATAGGTATGTATTGCGCAATATATAGTAATCCATGTTCATAACTTTATAATGGTAGAAGATAGCAAAGTAAACATGTATACTCATTAGAATCAGAAAGTAAGGGGCTACAATTTTGATCTATTGAATTTCATATTTTTGGACCCTGGCCCAGTGGGGACCAACATCATCACCGGGGTCCAGAAATGAAAACTACTTGAAAATAGGGTTGTAATATATCCTTAGAAAGCTAATAGCCTGTACATTTTGAATTTCATATTTTTGGACCCCGAGGACCAAAATCATCTCTGGGTCCAAAATTAGAAAATACTGGAAGGTAGGGTTGTAATATATCGTTAGAAAGCTAATGGCCCGTACATTTTGAAATTATATTTTTGGACCCCGGGGACCAACTTCATCTCTGGGGTCCAAATTGAAAGTTACTGGAAAGTAGGCTTGTAATATATCATTAGAAAGCTAATGGCCTGTACATTTTGAATTTCATATTTTTGGACCCCGGGGACCAATCTCATCTCTGGGGTCCAAATTGAAAGTTACTGGAAAGTAGGCTTGTAATATATCATTAGAAAGCTTATGGCCTGTACATTTTGAATTTCATATTTTTGGATCCCGTGGACAAACTTCTTCCCCGGGGTCCAAAATTGAAAGTTACTGGAAAGTAGGCTTGTAATATATCATTAGAAAGCTAATGGCCTGTACATTTTGAATTTCATATTTTTGGACCCCGTGGACCAACTTCTTCCCCGGGGTCCAAAATTGAAAGTTACTGGAAAGTAGGCTAGTAATATATCATTAGAAAGCTAATGGCCTGTACATTTTGAATTTCATATTTTTGGACCCCGGGGACCAATCTCATCTCTGGGGTCCAAATTGAAAGTTACTGGAAAGTAGGCTTGTAATATATCATTAGAAAGCTAATGGCCTGTACATTTTGAATTTCATATTTTTGGACCCCGTGGACCAACTTCTTCCCCGGGGTCCAAAATTGAAAGTTACTAGAAAGGAGGCTTGTAATATATCATTAGAAAGCTAATAGCCTGTACATTTTGAATTTCATATTTTTGGACCCCGAGGACCAAAATCATCTCTGGGTCCAAAATTAGAAAATACTGGAAGGTAGGGTTGTAATATATCGTTAGAAAGCTAATGGCCCGTACATTTTGAATTTCATATTTTTGGACCCCGGGGACCAACTTCATCTCTGGGGTCCAAATTGAAAGTTACTGGAAAGTAGGCTTGTAATATATCATTAGAAAGCTAATGGCCTGTACATTTTGAATTTCATATTTTTGGACCCCGGGGACCAATCTCATCTCTGGGGTCCAAATTGAAAGTTACTGGAAAGTAGGCTAGAAAGCTTATGGCCTGTACATTTTGAATTTCATATTTTTGGATCCCGTGGACAAACTTCTTCCCCGGGGTCCAAAATTGAAAGTTACTGGAAAGTAGGCTTGTAATATATCATTAGAAAGCTAATGGCCTGTACATTTTGAATTTCATATTTTTGGACCCCGTGGACCAACTTCTTCCCCGGGGTCCAAAATTGAAAGTTACTGGAAAGTAGGCTTGTAATATATCATTAGAAAGCTAATGGCCTGTACATTTTGAATTTCATATTTTTGGACCCCGGGGACCAATCTCATCTCTGGGTTCCAAATTGAAAGTTACTGGAAAGTAGGCTTGTAATATATCATTAGAAAGCTAATGGCCTGTACATTTTGAATTTCATATTTTTGGACCCCGTGGACCAACTTCTTCCCCGGGGTCTAAAATTGAAAGTTACTGGAAAGTAGGCTTGTAATATATCATTAGAAAGCTAATGGCCTGTACATTTTGAATTTCATATTTTTGGACCCCGGGGACCAATCTCATCTCTGGGGTCCAAATTGAAAGTTACTGGAAAGTAGGCTTGTAATATATCATTAGAAAGCTAATGGCCTGTACATTTTGCATTTCATATTTTTGGACCCCGTGGACCAACTTCATCCCCGGGGTCCAAAATTGAAAGTAACTGGAAAGTAGGCTTGTAATATATCATTAGAAAGCTAATGGCCTGTACATTTTGATTTTCATATTTTTGGACCCAGGGAACCAACTTCACATCTGGGGTCCAAATTGAAAGTTATGGCATGAAATTCAATAGCAACCATATATTTTCTGAATGTTGAAATTTCCCAAAATTGTATCATTCAGTCACTGTAATCTGTTTCTATTGTAATACACAAAATGGGAAAGACCTCACAATCGTTCTTTGAACGATTGTAATTTAATTATTATTATTCTTCTTTTCTTCCCTCAAAAAACGAAAAGTGTCTTAACCGATCTTAACGAAAGTTGGCACACTTAATCATCACTACCAGGAGACGACGTGACTCATGCTTTGAAACCGATCTATTTTTAGTAACGAAGTTATCTGCCCGTAACCCAAAAACCTTGTCTGCAGATTAACTCAGAAACCATAACTGTTATCAAAAATCTGAAGTGTGGAATTTGTTACCTGACTTCTAGCAATGATTCGTCATGCAAAAAAAAATTTTTCGAACACCTTCCTGGTTACGCGTTTTTGACCCGAAAAGTGTCGCGATGCGCCAACAAAATTTATTTCAAAACGGTTAGTCCTACAGACTTGGGACCTTCACCAATCGTCTTAGGTGACATAAGTTACATCCGAAAATATATATGTCATAGGTCAAATCTCAAGTTTGAATTATTGCATCATGACTAAATATAGGAATGTATTGCGCAATGTATAGTAATCCATATGTAACAATGTAATGTTAAGGAAAAGTCCATAGCAACCATATATTTTCACAATCAGTTAGGAAGGGGCTATAATTTGGGCCCAAGGTCAAAGGTCATAGGTCAAGGTCAGTCCTTAGCAACAAGGTAACGTTAAGGAAAAAATCATAGCAACCAAATATTTTCACAATCAGTTAGGAAGGGGCTGTAATTTAGGTCCAAGGTCAAAGGTCATAGGTCAAGGTCAGTCCTTAGCAACAAGGTAACCTTAAGGAAAAGTCCATAGCAACCATATATTTTATGAATCCAGACTACTTGCTGAGTTTAAATTTTATCTTTTTGTGACCGGAAGTGACCTTTTGTGCATAGCAACCGACCTTAAAGTCCATAGCAACCATATATTCTATGAATCCTGACTACCAGCTGAGTTTAAATTTCAATATTTTGTGACCGGAAGTGACCTTTTGTCCATAGCAACCGACCTTAAAGTCCATAGCAACCATATATTCTATGAATCCTGACTACCTGCTGAGTTTAAAGTTCAATATTTTATGACCGGAAGTGATGTTTTGTTCATAGCAACCGACCTAAAAGTCCATAACAACCATATATTTTTTGACTCCTGACTACCTGCCGAGTTTAAATTTCAATATTATATGACCGGAAGTGATGTTTTGTTCATAGCAACCGACCTTAAAGTCCATAGCAACCATATATTTTATGACTCCTGACTACCTGCTGAGTTTAAATTTCAATATTTCATGACCGGAAGTGATGTTTTGTTCATAGCAACCGACCTAAAAGTCCATAGCAACCATATATTTTTTGACTCCTGACTACCTGCTGAGTTTAAATTTCTATATTTTATGACCGGAAGTGATGTTTTGTTCATAGCAACCGACCTAAAAGTCCATAGCAACCATATATTTTTTGACTCCTGACTACCTGCTGAGTTAAAATTTCATTATTATATAACCGGAAGTGATGTTTTGTTCATAGCAACCGACCTTCAAGTCCAAAGCAACCATATATTTTATGACACCTGACTACCTGCTGAGTTTAAATTTCAATATTTCATGACCGGAAGTGATGTTTTGTTCATAGCAACCGACCTAAAAGTCCATAGCAACCATATATTTTTTTACCTGACTAAGTGCTGAGTTTAAATTTCAATATTTTATGACAGGAAGTGATGTTTTGTTCATGGCATCCGACCTAAAAGTCCATAGCAACCATATATTTTATGACACCTGACTACCTGCTGAGTTTAAATTTCAATATTTTATGACCGGAAGTGATGTTTTGTTCATAGCAACCGACCTTAAAGTCCATAGCAACCAAATATTTCTAATCTGGAGTACCTACCAGGTTGATATATCCAAAATGGTATCATTCAGTTAGGAATCTATTTCTCTTGGAGGACACAAATAGGGAAAGACCTCGCGATCGTTCTTTGAACGATTGTAATTTAATTATTATTATTATTCTTCTTTTCTTCCCTCAAAAAACGAAAAGTGTCTTAACCGATCTTAACGAAAAATGGCACACTTAATCATCACTACCAGGACTCGACGTGACTCATGCTTTGAAACGAATCTATTTTTAGTAACAGAGTTATCTACCCGTAACCCAAAAACCTTGTCTGCAGATTAACTCAGAAACCATAACTGTTATCAAAAATCTGAAGTGTGGAATTTGTTACCTGACTTCTGGCCATGATTTGTCATGCAAAAAAATTTTTTTCGAACAACTTCCTGGTTACGCGTTTTTGACCCGAAAAGTGTCGCGATGCGCCAACAAATTTTTTTTTCAAAACGGTTAGTCCTACAGACTTGGGACCTTCACCAATCGTCTTAGGTGACATAAGTTGCATCCGAAAATATATATGTCATAGGTCAAATCTCAAGTTTGAATTATTGCGTCATGACTAAATATAGGAATGTATTGCGCAATGTATGGTAATCCATATGTAACAATGTAATGTTAAGGAAATAGCAACAAGGTTACCTTAAGGAAAAATCCATAGCAACCGTATAATTTCACAATCAGATAGGAAGGGGCTGTAATTTAGGTCCAAGGTCAAAGGTCATAGGTCAAGGTCAGTCCTTAGCAACAAGGTAACCTTAAGGAAAAGTCCATAGCAACCATATATTTTATGAATCCAGACTACTTGCTGAGTTTAAATTTTATCGTTCGGTGACCGGAAGTGACCTTTTGTCCATAGCAACCGACCTTAAAGTCCATAGCAACCATATATTTATGACTCCTGACTACCTGCTGAGTTTAAATTTCAATATTTTATGACCGGAAGTGATGTTTTGTTCATAGCAACCGACCTTAAAGTCCATAGCAACCATATATTTTATGACTCCTGACTACCTTATGAGTTTAAATTTCAATATTTTATGACCGAAAGTGATGTTTTGTTCATAGCAACCGACCTAAAAGTCCATAGCAACCATATATTTTATGACTCCTGACTTCCTGCTGAGTTTAGATTTCAATATTTTATGACTGGAAGTGATGTTTTGTTCATAACAACCGACCTAAAAGTCCATAGCAACCATATATTTTATGACTCCTACCTGCTGAGTTTAAATTTCAATATTTTATGCCTGGAAGTGATGTTTTGTTCATAGCAACCGACCTAAAAGTCCATAGCAACCATATATTTTATGACTCCTGACTACCTGCTGAGTTTAAATTTCAATATTTTATGACCGGAAGTGATGTTTTGTTCAAAGCTACCGACCTGCAAGTCCATAGCAACCAAATATTTCTAATCCGGAGTACCTACCAGGTTGATGTATCCAAAAATGGTATCATTCAGTTAGGAATCTATTTCTATTGGAGGACGCAAATAGGGAAAGACCTCGCGATCGTTCTTTGAACGATTGTAATTTAATTATTATTCTTCTTCTTCTTCTTATTCTTCCACTTAGTCGTGAACTTGTCCGGAGATCCCAGAGAAAATGACTCCACATATCAATATGAAACTTGGCAGGATAATAGATTGTAAAGAAAGGAAGCTTCGTTGACAATCAGACTTTTCAAAATGGCTGCCGTTTCCATGGAAACAGGAAAATGGACTAAATATTGGACATTGCAATATCTCGGTAACCTAGGTGCGCAGGGTTCTGAAATTTTGTAGGTTGATAGAGCAAAACATTCTCTTTAATAATATGAAAAAACATTTTGAAGCGATATTTACGGTTTTCGAGATATAAATAAAAATGTGATTTCTCAAGGGAGATAATCGGGTCGAAATTTTCAAAGTGCTCCGATTTACATGAAAATTTATATTTAGGGTTTTTTTGATATGCTGAAGAGAATAGTGGCAAATACGGGTCGTTTGGGGGACTTTGTGACTTGCTTGCAATCACAGTTAATACTTGTTATTCTTCTTCTTCTTCTTCCGATTCTTCCACTTAGTCGTGAACTTGTCCGGAGATCCTAGAAAAAACGACTCAACATATCAAAATGAAACTTGGCAGGATGAAAGATTGGCATGAAAGGAAGCCTTGCCGATAATCGGAATTTTCAAAATGGCCGCCGTTACCATGGAAACAGGAAAATGGACTAAATATTGGACATTGCAATATCTCGGTAACCTAGGTGCGCAGGGTTCTGAAATTTTGTAGGTTGATAGAGCAAAACATTCTCTTTAATAATATGAAAAAAAATTTTGAAGCGATATTTACGGTTTTCGAGATATAAATAAAAATGTGATTTCTCAAGGGAGATAATCGGGTCGAAATTTTCAAAGTGCTCCGATTTACATGAAAATTGATATATAGGGGTTTTTTTACATGCTGAAGAGAATAGTGGCAAATACGGGTCGTTTGGGGGAATTTGTGACTTGCTTGCAATCACAGTTAATACTTGTTAGTTTTTCATTTATCTTGTGCAAGTACACATGATGAAGGGCAAATAAGTGAACATCATTCATAACATCAATATCTTCGTCCTCCATAAAATGAAAAAGGGTGTAGTAAAAAAAGAGCACACCTTTAAAAACATCACGCCACAACCGTTCAATGCGCTGATTGTGGGTGCTTTTTCCCGTTATCATATCATAGGGGTTCCTTCCCGTCCACGCATTGTTGTCATATATTCGGCCACTTTTTTGTTTTCCAATCCTTTGTCCGAACGAACTCGCAAAGGAAGGCCATGAGCATTGACTCCATCCGTAAAACACCTCAAAATCGTCGTGGCTTTGTTATTGTCTGTGCAGTTCAGAAAAGTGATAAATCGACTAAAACCGTCTATTCCGCCGACAATGACAAAACGCCAACGTATCAGTTTATGGTTAGTGTCTATGTGCCACAGGTGATTAACTCCGTCAACGTTATACACCCTTCTTGTGAACCGTCTTTTCTTTCTGTCTTTTATACCATTCTCATCAATACGCCATAAACTCTCTCTTAGGCGACTTCTTGGTACCTGAAAAGAACTAATTCATATATACAAAATACAAATAAAGAAGGAATGTGTCCATGAGGGAACGGATGCCCCCGCTAGGCCCCAAAACAGGAAGTAGAAGTTTGACAGATTTGAAAGTGGCTTAAGATGTACAGTTTGTCATACTGAACTATCCTACGAAGTTTCAAATAATTCCCATGTACGGTTTCTGAGAAAAGCTTGGTGGAAAATTTCAAGTAGGTTTTCATAGATTTTCATATTTTCAGGTTTGAATGTAACTTAGGGCAGACAGTTTGTCATACTGAACCATCCTACCAAGTTTCAAATTATAACCATGTACGGTTTATGAGAAAAGCTTGACGTCGCGGGGGCATAAAAACCAAAGAAGGCATATTAACGGTTAAAAATCGTGTAAAAGAATTATAATGCTTTAAAATCTAAAATTGAAGTATAAATGGACAATAATACAATAGCATAACAATGTAAGACTAAGAGGTCTCTTAGAAGCTGTAATTGCAAGGAGAGACCTCCATTATAAAGGTGGGAACATATAAACGTCCCAAAAGGGACTCCTTTTAGGGGTGTCTAATTTATGTAAATGATGGAATATTTAGGTAATACATGAATCAAAGAGGCATCAATAGGCCAATGGGGTTTTCGAGTGTCAAAAGTCCAAAGGTGCAACGACAAAACCAATAGACACGAACGAGAACAGCACGAAGAAAACAACATGAACACATGTGCTCCGGAAGAGTACGGTATTTAGTTCCTGCTTGCTATAGCACACCCGTCGCACTGCCAATTTCCAATTCAGTGTGTCAAATCCGGTCAAGGAAGACAAAACAAAACCCTATGACAAACGAACATCTGCACTCATCTGATAGATAGGAATCCCATATTTGTCCATGAGCGCATGATGTCTCCAGATTGGAAAGTCTGCATACGATTAGGTGTACTTTTCACAAATGTCATATACGTATTAGTATCAATACAAAAATATGTACTAGTATCAATACAAAAATATGTACTAGTATGGTCTAGTATCAATACAAAAAGAATAAAAGTTTGTTTATGTTTGCAAAAACGATGTCTACCTCCGTTCAACGGTCTATGAATCCCACAAAAAATAGAGGATCAAAATTACCTGGCAATGTGTACAATAAATAATTTTTTTTATCCTAAATCCCAGGTTTCATTTATTGAGAGGAGTGGCGCGGACAAGATGATAAGAGAAAATTTTCAGCAAATTTCTATACAAGTTCAAAGGGCCACAACTCTCATAAACAAGCACAGGATGATCCTCCCGTTCCTGAAATATCATCCCTCTATGTGTTTTACCTGGGATATGGACCTTTACCAAAACATTAATCAAAAGTGTTCATGCGATGCGAAAAAAAGAGGTCGCTGTGACCTTATTTCTAATGGGTGGTGCCGTATTACCAAGACTCATCTAGTGGTGAAATATCATTAACCCCTAGCCTTTGAGATATGGACTTTAACCAAGAACTTAACCAAAGTCATTCATGCGTAAATTATAGGTCACAGTGACCCAATTTCTATTGGGTGGTGTCATGTTACCCAAGACACATCTAGTGGTGAAATATCATTGATCCCTAACATCTACAGTGTAGTATCCAAGTTATGGACCTTAACCTAGATCGAAATCAAAGTGTTACAGACGTACGTACATACGTACGGACGGACAAGGGTAAAACTATATGGCCGATCCTCATACGTGGTAGGGCCATAAAAATTAAGGACGAGCACAACTACAACTACATATGGTGTACTTCCTATATACCAAATGTCGTTGAAATCGATTCTGTAGTTTCAAAGGAGTTGCGCTGACAAAATTTATGACTGACAAACAATATGTCTCCCCACCACATTAATTTTTCAAATTTTAAGACTAGCTGGGAATCATTTATACAAAATTTTGAACCTTCAAAGTTGGCTTGGAAAACGTAGATTGTTTATTCGAAAACGTGACATATTTTACATGTACTAGTATATATACCCTGCACAATAGCAATACCATATAGGATTAACAGTTGGATATTTCGTGGAAGCTAAGTTGACGAAAATCCAAGGTCAAGGTCAAAGAATGAGTGCAACTTGGAAATGTAGACTCTATGTTCATAAAAAAGAAACAGTGTTTCAAAAAAGCTTTCAATTAAATTCTAACCTTTGTTCCTTTTTTTCGTAGAATCTGGCGAAGCATTCCTTCTCCACAACGGGGAAACTCGGCAGAAACCTCATGAACCTGTTGATCCAAACAGTCATCGTCAATATCATCAAACGTGCACTTGCTTAAATTGTAGGTCCGAAATTTTCTGTATATGGTACTCTCAGAAACAGACAAAATTTTACTTATATCACGTACAGAAAAATTCGACTCGATAAGTCCTTCGAGAACTTCTTTTGGAACATCAAATTCTTTGGTAGTTGTTCTTATCATTGGGCTTTGCTTTCCATGAGTTACACATTCCATTCTTATCTGCATTATTTCTGTTCGATCGGTAACGCCTAAACATTTCATATCATATAATGAGAGTTGTCCTACAATGTCTGGTGTTATCTTTTCTTTAGGGAAAGATTCACTATATTTGCTTAGTCCTAACTTTTTGAAAATGTCTTCCATTTTCAATGTGAAACGAAAACATGTAGAGGATTTAATGAAAAAAATCATACAAAAAAGTTCCGGTTAATACTTCCTGTTCATAAAACATAACGTAAAGAAATAACCATATAACGAAAAGAAATAACCACATAACGTAAAGAACTTACCACATAACGTAAAGAAATAACCACATAACGTAAAGATACTGAACATCGACAGAAGGTAATATTCAATGCACTGCACGTAAAGATGTTACCACCTAACGTAATGATAAAACTGCACAAAGAAATGTAAAATAGACAAAACATAATTACAAAATGACAAAACGTAAAGTTAAAACGACAGAACGTAAAGTTAAAACGACTGGACGTAAAGTAAAAACGACAAGACGTAAAGTGTAATTGACAAGACGTAATGTATATACAACAGAACGTAAAGATTAACATACATAAGGTAAATACCAAATCACTAAAAGAAATAACATATAGACCCCAAGTAACGAAATGTGCTCATCATAAGACAGTTTTGGCGTTCCATACATTTTCCTTTACAAGTTGATACTATACAATTATAACTTTAGTATGAGGCTGATACAAGAATATTTATCGACAAAACAGATCCATATTGACCGAGAACGCAGTTCGAGCTAGATATGCATATTTCTGTTGGTCGGTATATTCTTGTATTGACCGAACCAAAAGCTATAATTGTTATATATTAATAATAAATTCTTGTTAATTTAAAATATCAAATGTTTTATGCCTACAATATTACAGTTTTTGGTGTTATGATTATATTTCATTCACTCGATTTTTGTATGACAAATTGCCACATAAATAAATTACTATCAAAATACAACAAAACTATTTTCTTATAATATTTTGACTTCAAATATCTCTCAATCACTCCAGTTATTATTTGTTTTTGTTAAAAAGAAAAACAATTGTAAGGATACATTTGTCATGTGATTGAATATCTGGAATTTTCAAATGTATTTTTAGTAGCGTGCTGTATAGATATGCAGTTATAAAAATATCAGTTGAAAACTCTATTTTTAGGAATATTATATGTACCCAAAGAAATACAAAATGACCATGTGGTATTGTTCAACCAATCAAAATAAAGAAATTCTATGTGATTAATAATATATTATGATATATATGTTACAGTCATTTTCTTAAATCAGGCATTTTGTAAAATGCCTGATATTTTAGGCATTTTATAAAATGACTAAGTCCCATCGGTATTATTTAAAATGCCTGAACATATTAAGGTTAATGTGGACACCTATACTGAAAAAATTCTGTCATTAAACATTTGATTTTATGGTCTAAAATGAAACATGTTAGTAATATCCTTTATTTAAAATAAAAATATGGATAGGTCACCATGCTCGTTTTTGCAATATAAGTGGTAAAAGTATGCCTGAATTACAATAAATTATATAGGAAAGGCCAAATTTTAGGCATAAAATCATGTCTCAGAAAAATTCCTTACAATAGGATCTTGTTTTTATTTTGTCAAAAGTTATATTTTTACCTATATATAAAAATAAGACAGGGGGTCACCAGCTTAGATTCTTGTCTACTATTCAATTCCATTGTAATTTTAGGGTAATTTTGAAGTGAGCTATCTCCCTTGTTTTTGTCAAAAATTGCTTTGTTCAAAAAACGATTGATGCAATTGTTAAACAATTGAATATTTAAAACTAATTTCAATAAATTCAAATATTCTATTTTTTTATTATTGACTTTATAGACACTGGTCTTAAATTTTGCATTTTTAAAGGTACAGAAGTCATGTGACACCTGTCTGTATTAACCTTAAGGCATTTTACAAAATGCCTAGAATTTTTAAAGAAAATTACAGAAAATGCCTAAATTGTATAAGATAAGAAATTGTCGTACAGGTTTTTGCAATCCTATAAACATAACTTGTTTTATTCATTGAGAGCATGCTCATAACTGTGAGTTAAGATTTATTTCATTTGTGAAATCATTGCTTGACCATGGCTAATGTAGAATGTTCTTTAAACACAGAACAAAAATTTACAAACAAACTTTTAGAGATTTTAGATACTAGCAACAACAACAAAAAGATATTGAAAAGGGATATTATATCAATCGACCAATCAACTTTCATTGTCATATAAATCCTAACAATAGGATCTGTGACCAAAAACACAAAATTTTAACGACATTAAACATATATGAATATAAGAACCTTAGTGAACACGCTCACTGGCATACCCCACGCGTTCTGCTATTGGACTACAAAAATTAACCGTGAGCTCGTCAATTTTAAAGAAAGTTTTTCCATTTGCATTGATCAAAACACTGTAAACGTTGATACATTGAGTTAATTCTTCGTTTTCTTAGAATTGTATCAGAGATGTTAAGTAACCCCAGGTGACTTTCACTTTCAAGTCCCTCAGAAGCAACTTTAGTCCTGAGTTTCTATTATGGGCTAAGTGGAGATGAAACAGAGTGACACTATGTTGAGCCATTTTTGTGCAGCTGATTTTGTTATCGCTTTCTGATCTAGCATTTGGTCATATTTCTTCATGACGAAACTGTACAAGATGTGATAAAGGTATTCTTGCTGTATTATTCTGGCTTCAGCTTTTCATAAAATAGAGCTGTCAAGCCCCAATCTTTTTTTTGCATCATGGGCAGCATAAGTGCAGTTGGTATATTGCTGAACTAATGTTTCTTGTTTGTAATTCATGACATCTGATTTTGTGATAGCCCTTTTAGCAATTCTCAAAGTGTCAATGAATCCACTTATGCAAGTTGAAAATTCATGCAGCATTTTGTACTTTGACAACTGAATTGTGAGGATAGGGATATCAAAAGCACAAATATTATGTCAAAAAATTATCGGTTTATTTTCCTTCTTCAGATACTCCATGATATCCAACAAAACTACTTGGATTGGCTTACATGGTACTTGTGTGCCTCGATGGTACATAGTGTTTGTGTCACTATCATGTGTTATACCATTTACAAGTGTCGCTTCATCCAAAATTTATCATTAGATATACAATACACATTGAAATCTCCTGCTGATAGTTGAAGAATATCCCCGGTTCTCTTTCGACCTGCTGTTTCTTTTTTTTTTTTTGGATATATACATTCTTTATTTACAACTCCTGCAATACAAATCCCCTTTACGCCCAGGATAGCAGTAAAGGGTTTCCCTGATTTTTACACCCCTCACGCACAGGGATAGCGTAAAGGTAAAAAGAAAAATAACTCCCTTAAACTTATCATAATAATGTCATCAATCAATTATCTATTCACAATAATAGCTACATGTATTTTGACCTAGATATGTACCGTTTTCACTTTTCCGACTTCTATACGCATCATTGATTGATTAAGCTTGTGTAAATTTAAAAAGGTTTTGACGATGTGCACGTGCTGTCTTTATAAACTTGTGTGGCTGGTCCTTAAATATCAATTATATACGCGTGGATTATTTAAGTTCCACAGAATGTAAGTTACAGTAAAATTAAGACACAAAAGTATTTCAATATAACCTGGATACATGTAACTATTATAATTATTAAATACAGCAAAATTGTATATATAAACTATCAAATAACGATTATCTCAATAGATACAATGATGGGAGTTTATAATCTGGATCAGCTACAATATGCTGTCCATACTTTACTCAAACACACTATTCATTTCTAAGTAAAGGTTCTCGCCTATCCTACCCCTGTTAAGCTTGTTGACAAGATATATGTCATTTATTGCCATGTTCAATATCATAGATTTTGAGACGGTCCTCTTTTGGTATTTTGCAATATTTCTATGTTTCCATATTGCCCATTTTACTATAGAAAGGACCGTTTCAACTAATAAATGTTTTACATCAAGCTTTTGAGTTCCCAAAATTATGATGTCTTCAGAATTTTGTACCATATCTGTTCCGATTCTAGTACATAATGAATTAATAATGGCAAAAATATCCCCCCATACTTCTTTTACCACTTTACAATGAACAAAAAGATGTAATAAACTTTCCTTTTCTGTACAGAAATGACAAATGCCGTTGGATAAATTAATTTTTTGTAACAATTCTTCTGTATAAATAATATTGTGCAATACTTTCCATTGTAATTGTTTGCATTTTCTGTGTGCAAAGTTGTTAGTCAATGCACTCCATATTTTATCCCACTGGATATTGCTTTGAAAGTAACTTTCCCACTTGTGTTCACAGTTTGGTGTCAAGGGATATCTGTAGAAGCTTTGTATTTGCTTCAGTTTGACATCCCTTGACACCATAACTTTACCCTCTCGTATGAATTTTGTTTCGTTTAGTTCGAACGATCTCTTTTGTTGTTTTAGTTTTACATGATTACGTTTAAGAATATTAATATGATCGGCAGAAAAAGATGCCTTTATTTGACTATACTGAGATATCCAATTCCTTTTATCATCTAACATATTAAATACTACTAAAGGTGAAACAAAGGAATCGGTTTGTGTGTTCCATATATCCCTAACTTTTTTTATCCCGCTTTTAGAAAAATTATCAAAAAATAAAGCATGACGTCTAAATTTGAAAAGAGAGTTACCAAAGAGATTCTCCTCGAGAAGTTCCTCTCTTGAATTAATGTTACATTTGGCTTGTTTTTGAAAATCTATCCAGGAACTCAAGAGATTTAGATAGTATTTGGACATCTTAGGCTGGCCTAGACCAATAATATCCGAGCACTTAATCAAATTTAGAATCAAGCGAGGTAAGCCAGAATTTGCCTATAGCGTTCCAGTTATCTAGATCGCTATTTACCATGGTGTATAAACTCTTGACTTGCTTAGACTTAATGAAATCTCTAAGATTTACCATACCCATTCCACCCTTTTCCTTCGGAAGACAACACACAGCTCTAGATAATCGATCTGGTTTTCCGTCCCATATAAAAGACCACATAATATTATTTATCTCTTTTTCATATTTAACTGGAATACCTCTCATCTCGATTTCGTAGCCAATATTAGATAATACAAGTGATTTGATAATCAATACTTTTCCAGCAAATGTTAAATCTCTTGATTTCCAGACCTCAATACAACTTTTTATTTTATTTACTTTATCTAACCAGATACGATCTATATTAACACCGTAATCGTGTTGGACTCCAAGCGCTTTAACTGGCTGCTTGGTCCATTTAATTCGATTATATACAGGTTTGTTATTTTTCCATTTCCCTAAATACATACCAACCGTTTTATTCATATTCATACGAGCACCGCTAGCTTTTTCGTATGTTTCTAAAACTTTGAAAGTTTCTTCTATCGATCTCTCGTTTTTATTAAAAAGCTGTGTATCGTCGGCAAACATATTTAATTTAGCCTCTAAATTATGGTTGGTTCTAGAAGGGAGACTAATCCCTTTAATATTTGGATTGTAGCGAATTGTTGCAGCAAATGGTTCTGCTTGTAAAATATATAACATAGGCGCGATTGGGCATCCCTGGCGAATAGAACGGGATATCCCTATATACTTGGATATAAAACCATTAGTTTGTATACACGTCTTCGCGTTTTTAAAAAGCATAAATACCCACCCTCTAAACTTGTCACCGAAGCCGAATTTTTTCATACATAGATCAATCCATCCCCATTCTACTCTGTCAAATGCCTTTTGCTGATCGAGAAAAATAATTGACCCTTCTTGGTCTTCCATATCAGTATAGTCAATTATATCTTGTAATAGTCTATTTCCCTGGAAAATATCACGGCCCTTAACAAACCCCTTTTGATCGGCTGTTTCTTAATCAAACACTGCATAGCTTTCTTTTTCTGGCAATTAAAGTTTTCTGGAATTTTCAATGATACTTTCACCCTTATTTTTTTTAAAACTCGCTCTCTTTTTGATTCTATTGTTGACCGTTTTATTTTTTTTATCTTTTTGCAATCGTTCTGTTAGCTAACCTGATGGTAAATTCCCCTGGAGACAATCCAATATCCTTGTTTACCTATATGAAATTTTCAACAACAAAAAATAATATTCTTGTTCAGTTAGAATTAACAGTGACATTTAAATTTCACTGAATTTATCAATTAAAGGGAAAAAACTGCTTCAGTTTATAAAATGAGAGGGTAAATTTGATAACATTTATAAACAAGTGTGGCCACTAAAAATGTGTTTTGCGGTGGTCGCTTGTCTGCACCAACACACTAAAGATCTACCTGTTACGGTCATGGTCAGGTGGTTAGTGACAGAGTGACATTTTACCATTTTACCACAGAAGACTATGTAACATCTGAAGTTGAGAAACAATAAAAAAGATCAAGTTCATTACGTCATTCAACCATGAAAATGGTGACTAAATAATATACATGGAAATAGTTGTGTAAACCATAACCGAAAGTATTAGCATACCAAATATCAGATGCCTAGCTACCATCATTTTAACTTAATTCATTTCCCCATAAGCGTCTAACAAAGTGGTCCTAAAACATCTAAATCCACAGAGTCACTTGACCATAAAAATTTGGTAAGGGTTAAAATGCATGTAGTGAGTTGCGCAGACCACAAACCAAAGTGTCTGTATACCAACTATTAGATGATTATCTATTATATTTTTCACTCAATTCATTTTTCACAAGAGTCTTACAAAGAAGTTTTTTTCATGTAATATCTGTAATTGTTGACACACATGTACATTCTGTATGTAATGGGGTCCATACTTCTTCTGTCTTGATGTTGCACAGAGTCTTTCTCTATATGAACGGCTTCTCCAAATTGCAAATGACCTGAAAAAAAATTCATAGTCAATGCAAGTGCAAGATTTTTTCTTACGTTTGATTTGGAAAAATACTCATGCAATGCCAGTGATATTTCAAGCATCATACAAGTTTTTTTTATGGCCCGACCATGTATGTGCATTGGGTAGCAGGACACAGTGCACTAGAATTAAATCCCTGGGTCATCCAAAAAATCATATTTTGGCTAATATATATATTACTTATTTCGAAAATTATGATGTCATCTTCAAGCGAAAGACAGCGTTGACTCCAGCAGAGGAGGTTAGTGATAAAAAAATGTTTGTAGGTACCACCTTCAGGTCAACACTTGTAATGAAGCTAGTCAAGCCTCTTCACTCACGGGGTTTCTTGTTTGAATTTTTCTTTGACAAGCTCAATAAAATATTGTTGGTCATAGTAAGGTCGGTAAGGTCTCAAGCAACATAAATTTATTCTAACATACAGTTAACCTGTTTTTTGAGACCATAAAGTTAAAGTTTTCATTAGCTTGGGTTGATCCCAAGTCTGTTAATTCTCCTGGTTCTAAAGTACTGATTATTCTCGTATATTCCTGTCGCAGACGTGGGCATATGAAAGGTTTTCCACCTCGAAGACTGCTATACCTATATAAAAAATGTAATACATAGAAAAAGAAACATAAACTAGAGGCAAAAAAAGCTTGAATTTTAGAAGAAAAAAAATATTACAAACAAGATGGATACAGGTAGCCAATATGCCACATTAAAGTTGATTTTTTTTTAATTTGCAAAGTCAATATGTTGATACAATTTGATCATCTGCATACTCCAACAAAATTCCATTAAAATTCATTGAGCCATCTCAGAGGAGTTGTGCTCACAGGTGTTCTGTTGACCTTAAACGAACAAAATCGATAAAGTCCCATGACTCTTATAAAATCAAAATATTGGTGCAATATGATCAACAACATATCATGACAAACAATCATACAGAATGTCATTAAATTTTGTCTAGCAGTTTTAAAGTGTTCCTGTAACCTTAAATGAACCAAGTCCAATAACTCCTATAAAACTTGTCGAACCAAAATGACAGTTCAATATGATCAACTACATATCATGAAAAACAATCCCCCAAAATTCATCAAATTCTGATGTTTAAGCGGTCTCAGAGGAATTGCACTCACAAAGTGTTCATATGACCTAAAATGAACATAGTTGATAAAGTCCCATAACTTTCCCAAAACTTTGTTGTGGAATAGGATCATTTTATCGTGTATCCGAATGCAGAAGGATTGAGGACAATTAAATTATAACAACCTAAATACGGCCAAAATCAGATCACTAGAACTAAAGTTATTGAGAGAACACTAAAGTTAACGGACAACGACGACAACAACAAAACGACAACGACAACCCCATTTAGAGCAGCATACTATAATACGTCTGCATTTTTTTTGCGGTCGTATAAGGTATTGCAGTTTTCACACAGTGACACAGGTATATCCTTTCCAATTCAAAACATGGGAGTTTTCATTTGATTTTTTTCAAGTTTGATTTCTGCTTGATTATCTCAAGAGATGGGAATATGATGAATGATGGATCGCTTTAGAGTGCCAGCATTGCAATAATTTTACATACCTGAACTTGAATTATGGTACTTGCACCATGATCCTTTCCCACTTTTACAACTGGAATGGTCGCCATATAGATGGGGAACTATAGTATCTTACCTTGCTTTTAATGATGTTGCCTCTTTTACCTGGCATTCTTTAACAGCATATATGATACACATGTTATTTCATTTGCCTATATTAGCATCTGAAATATTTATGAAGCTTTTTCCACAATATTTGGTTTTATATTTAAACACATATATATGACAAAAAATATGAAATACTTGATGAAAATCTTTTTGTTTCTAATCTTAATAGCAATAAATTAAATTGAATGATGATCTTCTACGTGTATGTTGAAATACTTTCTACCATAAACTCCTATCATTTGGCATTAAAACACAAAAGAAATTCAAATTGCTCCTGTCAGTAATAACCTGCCTGAAGCTTTGTTCAATAAGGGTAAACCTAAATCTCACACAGATAGACATTAAATAAGCATTGCAATATGCAGTCCTAACTCCTCAATAAAATTTACATGTGATTTAAATTTTCATGTAGATAATTCTTGTAGTTTCTGGGGAAAAAAAAACATGTATTGTTTATGTTTCTGTTACATGCACAATCATTCTTACGATATCTTCCTTTTCTAAAGTATGAGGAACAGTATAATGAACTAACGAGCAGACCGATAAACTATTTACCAACGTTATAAAACACTTACCTACCAATAAAGGAAATGGCACTTTTTTCTTTCAGTACTGTATTCTTCTTAACCAATGGATAGAGCTTAGATGCGATGCCTTTTTTTGGTGTGATTTTACAACAAAGTTCCAGACAAAAACTTCTGTATTTTGTTCATAATAATTTTCATATCCTACATGTCCTATTTTGTTTGACTTATAAAACCTAATTTCAAGAAAATTTTAGTGTCACACTATTTTACGTAACTATATATTATGGGTTATAGTAAGCAAAATTTACAGTGTCACACTATTCTTTTTAACTATATATATTATGGAATTGAAGGGGTCGCAATGCAAGAGGGAGGTTTGGCGCCATAAAACCTTGTATAACCCACCATTTCGTTTGAAATGCCTGTACTAGGTCAGGACCATTGCGATCCACCAATTCTCCGGTATGACTGATTCGTTTTTGTCATTTTTTCTGGACTATGAGATTGATCATTCAAGTTCGGTAGTTTTGTTATTACCTTTATTTAGTCTTTTTCTTTATTTTGGGAAAAACAGCCTCTAACGTGCAGCTGTGGTTGAATCATTGTCTCCGTGCATCCTTGTAATGCACATGGTCGATATCCTCGGTGCTGGATTTGGCTTCTGATTCGAACTTTTGGTTAAGAGTACTTTTCGTTTACAAGTTTTGGAATTTGACCTTCCAATGTTTTGATTTAAATGCTACTGATTAGAGGTTACTCCTTGAAATATCGATATATAGCATATCCAAATTAACCGATTTTACCCGCGTTTTGGTAATTGTAATTCTCAAGACATTTAAGCACACACTGAGAAATATCTTTTGTTCCAACGTTCACAATGTCTAACTGATTTACGTTTCAATGTTGTTGTCTAACTAAAAAAAATAACCCCATTTTTACTTCTTACCAATATCCTAAGTCTTAGCCTTTTACCTCGTTTTGAGTGCTTTGCAAACATTTCCTATTGGTTCACATATATAACATACCTTTTCTTACTTTACAAGAGCTTTTGTAGTGAAGAATTGAATTGGAAGCATTATTCTATAATATAAATAATTCTTTAACATATTTCATTATAATCAACTAGGTGAATAAAAAAGGTTATTGACTCGGAAAAGTGGTTATTGACTCCGAAACCGGCGGGGAAAATCTCGCGCAATATCTTTTTTTAGAAAAAAAGGATTCCTTTAATTATATCGTCTAATCAAATCGTTCGAGGCAAATCTCGCGTGACGAAGCCGTCTGCTTCAGTATCACGGTAGGTCCCGTGTCCGGCGACAGGAATGTTTTTCCGAGAGGCATTGTCAAGTTTTTTCGAGAGAGGTCCAGGTTTTTTTGCCTGTCCGTTTACAAAAAATGCTTAAATTCTCAATTGTAGGTGAAACAAAACAAAAAAGAGGAATAAAAGTATTCAAAATGTTCGAATTATTACTTTTCTTCCAAAAAAAAAAAAAAAAACCGTAAAGAAGCATCAGTTAATGATTTATCAAAATTGATCAGGTGTTTTTTTTTGACTTTCCAATGTTTTGGTTTAAATGCTACTGATGAGAGGTTACTCCTTGAAATATCGATATATAGCATATCAAAATTAACTGTTTGTACCCACGTTTTGGTATTTGTAATTTTGAAACCACTTGGCGATAACCGCTGCTGGTGGACCAGAGGTCCCCGAGGGTAATCACAAGCCTGGTAGTCAGACTTGTCTGACACGAATTACCATAAAATTTCTAATATATTGTCGCTGAAATTTCCGATTGTTAAATTCAAAATTGATAAAAACAACAGGTTCCTTTCCTTGTAATGCACATGGTCGATATCCTCGGTGCTGGATTTGGCTTCCTTGTTCGAACGTTTTGGTTTTGAGTACTTTTCGTTTTCAACTGTTTTGGATTTTGACCTTCCAATGTTTTGGTTTAAATGCTACTGATGAGAGGTTACTCCTTGATATATCGATATATAGCATATCAAAATTAACCGTTTGTACCCGCATTTTGGTATTTGTAATTTTGAAACCACTGGGCGATAACCGCTGCTGGTGGACCAGAGGTCCCCGAGGGTAATCACAAGCCTGGTAGTCAGACTTGTCTGACACGAATTACCATAAAATTTCTAATATATTGTCGCTGAAATTTCCGATTGTTAAATTCAAAATTGATAAAAACACTAGGTTTCTTTCCTTGTAATGCACATGGTCGATATCCTCGGTGCTGGATTTGGCTTCCTTGTTCGAACGTTTTGGTTTTGAGTACTTTTCGTTTTCAACTGTTTTGGATTTTGACCTTCCAATGTTTTGGTTTAAATGCTACTGATGAGAGGTTACTCCTTAAAATATCGATATATAGCATATCAAAATTAACCGTTTGTACCCGCGTTTTGGTATTTGTAATTTTGAAACCACTGGGCGATAACCGCTGCTGGTGGACCAGAGGTCCCCGAGGGTTATCACAATCCTGGTAGTCAGACTTGTCTGACACGAATTACCATAAAATTTCTAATATATTGTCGCTGAAATTTCCTATTGTTAAATTCAAAATTGATAAAAACACCAGGTTTCTTTCCTTGTAATGCACATGGTCGATATCCTCGGTGCTGGATTTGGCTTCCTTGTTCGAACGTTTTGGTTTTGAGTACTTTTCGTTTTCAACTGTTTTGGATTTTGACCTTCCAATGTTTTGGTTAAATGCTACTGATGAGAGGTTACTCCTTGAAATATCGATATATAGCATATCAAAATTAACCGTTTGTACCCGCGTTTTGGTATTTGTAATTTTGAAACCATTGGGCGATAACCGCTGCTGGTGGACCAGAGGTCCTCGAGGGTAATCACAAGCCTGGTAGTCAGACTTGTCTGACACGAATTACCATAAAATTTCTAATATATTGTCGATGAAATTTCCGATTGTTAAATTCAAAATTGATAAAAACACCAGGTTTCTTTCCTTGTAATGCACATGGTCGATATCCTCGGTGCTGGATTTGGCTTCCTTGTTCGAACGTTTTGGTTTTGAGTACTTTTCGTTTTCAACTGTTTTGGATTTTGACCTTCCAATGTTTTGGTTTAAATGCTACTGATGAGAGGTTACTCCTTGAAATATCGATACATAGCATATCAAAATTAACCGTTTGTACCCGCGTTTTGGTATTTGTAATTTTTCGAGAGGCACAACAACTTGTCCGGTTTTTTCGAGAGGTGTCCTGGTTTTTTGAAAATTTTGACTAAAGAGAGGCACTGGGTTTTGTGGAAACTATACGACTTAAATGGAAACTAATATCCCTTCTACTCAATTAGCATACATTTAAACACATTACATGCAAAATATCAAGATTGTTACTAACTTTAAAGCATAAGTAGGTTGCCCAAATGCATGATCTTTGAAGACTAAATTTGTAATTTGACAAAATTAGTTTTTATGGTACATTTGTACATTTGTGACTTTCTTGATGTGCTTTAATAAATTACCGGTTTCAAAAAGAGCGATTGTTACGGTGGGCAAAATTTTGAAAGGTAAGTTGCATTCTTGTTTTTGTACCTTTTCAAGTCTTTGAAACTATAAAATCTACATGTATGTCAGAAACAAAAAAAATACAAAACAAGAGGCTCCCAGGAGCCTGAATCGCTCACCTGGTCTTGATGTCAACCATATAAAGAACTTTGTAAAGCTAAATAAGCTGAACATTTAAGCAAGCAACAGCTTTTCTCTTTTAGCGATAGTTTTCATTCTGTAGGCCAAAAATGTGCAAAATGTTATTTATATTAAGGGCCATCTGTTATTTATATTAAGGGCCATCTGAACACTTTGACTCTATAGAGACTTTCGTGAAGAGCTAAATGAACTGAACATTTAAGCAAGCAACCACTTTTTTTTATCTGCTATAGTTTTCCGTTTGTTTTCATTATATAAGCCAAAAACATGAAAACACGTAAATTTAAAGGTAGTACCCCTATAAGGGGTCATCTGACAATTTCGACCCTATGAAGACTTTTGTACAGCTTAATGAGCTGAGCATTTAAGCAAGCAACAGCTTTTCTCTATCTGCAATAGTTTTCATTCTATAGGCCAAAAACACTATTTTTCGCCTTTAAGGGGCTGTAACCCCTGTAAGGGGTCATCTGACGTCTTCAACCCTATGAAGACTTTTGTAGAGCTTAATGAGCTGAACATTTAAGCAAGCATCAGCTTTTCTCTATCTGCAATAGTTTTCATTTTACAGGCCAAAAACACTATTTTTTTGCCTTTAAGGGGCTGTAACCCCTATAAGGGGTCATCTGACAACTTCGACCCTATGAAGACTTTTGTAGAGCTTAATGAGCTGAACATTTAAGCAAACAACAGCTTTTCTCTATCTGCAATAGTTTTCATTCTACAGGCCAAAAACACTATTTTTCGCCTATAAGGGGCTGTAACCCCTATAAGGGGTCATCTGACAACTTCGACCCTATGAAGACTTTTATAGAGCTTAATGAGCTGAACATTTAAGCAAGAAATAGCTTTTCTCTATCTGCAATAGTTTTCATTCTATAGGCCAAAAACACTATTTTTTGCCTTTAAGGGGCTGTAACCCCTATAAGGGGTCATCTGACAACTTCGACCCTATGAAGACTTTTGTAGAGCTTAATGAGCTGAACATTAAAGCAAGCAACAGCTTTTCTCTATCTACAAAAGTTTTCATTCTATGGGCCAAAAACACTATTTTTCGCCTTTAAGGGGCTGTAACCCCTATAAGGGGTCATCTGACAACTTTGACCCTTGAAGACTTTTGTAGAGCTAAATGAGCTGAACATTTAAGCAACCAACAGCTTTTCTCTATCTGCAATAGTTTTCATTCTATAAGCCAAAATCATTAAAAACCGCTATTTTTCACCTTTAAAGGGCTGTAACCCCTATAAGGGATCATCTGACAACTTTGACCAAATGGGGACTTTTTAAAACTTTTGATGCTGAAGCAGTAGGGTGGCATCAGATTTCATCTTTCTCTTATACTTTTTGAATTACAAGCCAAAAACAGTAGTCTGACCCCCCTGGTCTATTTTTAGTAACGGTGGCCATGTTTTTTGGCGGATCAAAAATCGTAACACAAGTTTGGTGCAGGACACCCTGAGGATCATTCATACCAAGTTTCATTAAATTCTGTTCAGTAGTTTCAGAGGAGAAGATTTTTGAAAATTGTTAACAGACGACAGACGACGACGGACGCCAAGTGATGGCAATAGCTCACATGGACCTTAGGTCCAGGTGAGCTAAAAAAGCATATTCCACTGGTGCATTCTGTTATTTCAAGAGTTTAAGGGTGTTTTGGAAATATTTATTCCCTAGGAGATACGGGATATTTGAGGCAAAACAAACTGGGATTTAGAATATTTAAATTTATTCTATCTACAGGGATATGGGATCAGAAAAAAAACTCTATTTTGGATACGGGATATTTGATAAAAACATTATGGAATATGAGATATTGGAACCCCTTAACGTATGCATATCACTACTGGCAAAATAAACGACTGTCTGTACCATACTCAAGCGTTATGCAACTGATGATTAAAAATAATAACCGAAAAGTACTGTCAAAAAGACTGTTGGCATTTGTCATGGTTGTGACAGCAGTTTCTCTCGACTGCATTAAACATATTTTATTTGCTTCTGTTCAACAATGACTGACCCAACTTTTGTTTAGTTGTGTCAGTCGTCTCATAACTAATTCAACTTAATTTAAGTTGGTTCAGTCCTTTTACATTTGTTCAAACTTAATATGCGTTGGGTAAAACATTTGACAACTGATTCAACTTATGTTGGGTTGGGACAGTCCTTAGTCAGTTATTCCAACCTAATATGCGTTGGGTCAAACGCCTTACAACTGATTCAACTTAAATTGCGTTGGGTTAGTCCTTTTCCAACTATTAAAACTTTGTCTGAGTTTGGTCAGTCATTGTACACCTATTACAACTATTTTGCGTTTGATCAGTAATTTTAGACACATTAAAACTTTTATAAAAATTTAGTTAGTCATTTAACTACTATTTCAACTTTAAGTATGTTAATCACACTATGAGGGGGTATAGATGTTTTAAGCGCTCTTATGCGTACAATTTTTCGATTTTAAAATTTAAATAAAATTTGAAACAAGAGTTAAGACTTAAGTACGTCTCGCCTGTCGCAACATCGGAATACCTTATAAAACACAATCAAATCTACTATTTGGGCATATTCATACCAAGTTTTATCAATCTAGGACTTACAGTTCTTGATAAAGAGATGTGCTCGCAAAACCTTAACATTGCTATTATATGTATTGAAAATTATCAAAGTCCCTAAACCAGAAAATCAAGGTCAAGGTAAAAAGATGGGGATATAACTGTGCAAAGCTACTTCTGGGACATATGCATACCACGTCTCATCATCCGCGGATTATTCTTGAGATATAGAAGTGTTCACAAAACCTTAGCATTGCTATTATATGTATTGAAAATTGTCAAAGTAAATCAACCGGGAAATCAAAGTCAAGGTCAAAAGATGGGGGTGCAACTGTGCTAAGCTACTACTAGGGCATATGCATTAACCTAGGAGTTAATAGTTCTTGAGATATAAAGGTGCTTGCAAATTCTTAATATTGCTATTAAATGTATTGAAAATTGCCAAAGCCTTCAACTAGAAAATCAACGCAGCCTTTAATAGAGTTTCCATCAACATTTAACAAGGAATTATTATTTTTTTCAAAAATCGACCAAAATAAGTTACAGTTACAAAAATATTACCCCTTTCGGCCCCTAATTACGGGTATCTCCTACTTGTTTGCCCCTTTTAGTCCCGTACGACAGTTGGGGGAGAAGAGTGTCACAAAATTAATCCTCAATTTATTAAATTTACTACTTGACAAGGATTAATTCGCAAAAATACAAATTGAAATCGGACAATCAATCCCATATATACATCTTTTATAATGGTAAGGAACATCATTGTCAAATTTCATGGCGTTCGGATAGCTAGAAGCTAGACCTAAAGTCATTGTAAGCGGAAAACTAAACTTAACAGACAACGCAGACGACGACGAGAACGACAGCATATTCCACGATAGGTCCGCAATTTTTTTTTTCGGTAGTATAGAAATGAGTAGAAAATGAGATATACATCAAAAATGCAATAGTTAGTTTTTAAATATGAAAAACCTTGTGTAACTTGTTTGCCTCAACCAGGACTATCTGGTTCGCAGGTGTGTTGTAACAAGAACGGCTTAATCATTCGGCCCACCTGGGTTCAGTTTTGTTATCAGTCTACGCAGTGGTTCATGTCTTGTAGGTTTTTAGTCCTTGTATCCTTCTTTGTGCTGTTCCGGGCCCAGCCTGGCATGGGTCTTGTTTTATGTAGATTGATCTTAACTAACCGAACATTTTTTGGCCCATATTTTTCATTGACGGAAAGTTGATGCGTAAAATTTACACTTGAGTTTAACTGGCAACATCTTAAAAACATTACGATTTTGTGCAAAATTAAACGAACTAGCTCCAATGTTTGTTTTATTTCATGTTAACCGGTTGCAGAGAGGCTCGGCAATATTATTTTGAAATGGTTTGGGTTTGTATTAAACGTATAGGGAATTTTTTATCTATGCGTATTTTTTTAAGAATATATGTCTTTGGCTAATACTAATATCACTGAAAACCATGCAAAATAATTCCATTTCCTAGCTCGTCAGATTCGTCGCTTACTTGAAGAAGCCACTGAAAAGCT
Source organism: Arcuatula senhousia (assembly GCA_963971305.1). NCBI lineage: Eukaryota > Metazoa > Mollusca > Bivalvia > Mytilida > Mytilidae > Arcuatula > Arcuatula senhousia. The sequence goes on along the minus strand of OZ020315.1, from coordinate 46,382,864 downwards.
GGTAGGTCTTTCACCGCACGATTTCTCATTCCTCCGACGTCTAATACTTTATTACGTTTACCTTTTTTACATCACCGTGTTTCCCAGGAACAAGTTTTTCAATAATCCGTAAAATCGATTTATTTTTCCATAAAAATAGTTTTAAAAAGGTACAACTATTGCTTTTTTTCTGAAAATTTATCAATATTAAGCAGAAGAATTCTTTTGAAAACTGTTATTCTGTGCATGCTTTCTCTGACTTCTTCTTTTAACTTTATTATAAATAAAATTTAGTTCTCTGATTTAGTTCGCTAATAAAGAAATGAATGCGTGTCCCAAAACGCTAATTCCAATACATGATTATAATCATAGAACTGTATATAAATAAAATAATAATATAATATACAGGTCTATGTTATAATACTGTTTAATAAAACAAATAAAGGCTTTATTGTATAAAGAGTCAAAATTAGAATGTTTTACAATTAAGTAAAGAAAATAATTTGCGCCCTTATATGCATTTAAGTACCGGAATACACAGCACGTAGATTTTGGTAGGTACAACAAACATGTCAAACACTGTTGCCGGTACGTCCCACTGCTATGTCCAGTCATGCATGGGAAGTCAAAATATCTAGAATCAACAAACAATAAACGAGACTAATATAGGGACAATATAATACTATGGATACGGCGTGGTCAGGAAATATCTGAAACAATTAAATAAAAAACAAACAATTATCATCGAAAAGTTGTTTCAAAATATGTTAGTTACCATGAATAAATATATGAATTATTTATTTATTTATTTATTTATTTTAACGTAACTTATTGTTTTTCAATCAGTCATAGGTCTGTATATAATTACTAAATATTTAGTACGAATTCTCATGATCTGTTTTGAAACGTGCATGAAAAACATACGTGTCAGAAAAATCTTTTATTTTATCTTAGGCATTTTGAATATTACATTCATACAAAATGAAGCGAACGTACGTGTGCTTATATTTTTTGTCTCCCTTTTTAGTTTTGATCAATTAATTACTTATTTCATGAATTATGAATTCATAAAATTTGAATATGATTTACTTTAAAATTTATATTCTTTCCTTGTATGATAAGAAACATTTAAATATTTTTGTATATAGATTTATTTTTGCAACCCAATACATTCCTTGGAGTGGACTTGGGTGTGCTTATATTATTTGTCTCCCTTTTTATTTTTGAACAATCAATAATTGTTCTTCTGCATTACAGATTCATTAGGAGTTATAAAACTTACTTTGAAAAGTTATTGTTTTCTTGTATAAGAGTAAAATTTTAAATGATTTTGTATATAAAGTATTTTTTTTGCAATTTAATAAACACGTTGACACCTTAAACATTTCATGATGTTTCTGGATCCTCTTTATGGCCGATCCAATCATTAGCAATACACATCCTGATTGGAATGTTATCTATTGTGAGAAAGGTCAAATGTACTTTAACAATTCAAACATGCTATCTGTGTTCTTCATGGGCTGTGTATCAATATAGTCTAAATCTAAACTTTCCTTATATCCTCCACTTATTAAAAATCATACTTTCTTTGTGTTAGTGTCTTCAGGTTGCAAGCGATAAAGCATAGCTGGTAATACCAAATATTGTTGAAAAATTCATGTGACGAATATTTCAAGCATAAGAACTCTTTTACCCCCAGAAATAGTCTCTGCGTAATTTGTGGCGTATCTTTCATTTCACATGGATGTGACCAACCGTGTATTGCCTTTGTTCTTTTGTAATTAATGCTACTAAATTTTATGAGTTTTCATCAAAATAACAATTTATTTAAACAACATGATGTCATCCATTAGTATTTTTTCGTTATTAAATGAAAAAGAAAGATGTTATCTCTGTGGAAGCCCCAGTCGTCTGTCCCTCGATCGGAGAATCCATTTGTACCAATAACAGATTTGAGAGGTAACAATTTCGCTACATGAGTGAGTGAGTGAGTTGGTGTTTTACGCCCGTGCAACACTATATAGGTTATTTACAGGCGATGAACATGAAAAGGATGATAAAATGAACATGAAATGATGATAATAAATGAAAGATGGGGTGGGAAACAAAGGACCGGTAAATTTTGAAGAAACACAGGAAAAGGGGAGAGGTGGGTAGGGGCGGAAAATTTAACCTATGTGGTGCACTACTTGGCGGTCCCCAAAGGGGTCTTTTACGTGCATGAAGCGTGGCTTTCTTCACACACGTTGGCCCACTATGGTCAGCGGTCAGGGTTTCCGTATTATAGACCTGACAACCCCCGCGGACGAGGGCTACCCTATTCAGCCACCTAGGGTACACACTTGGTCGCTCTGTGGGCTGAGCACTGACCCGACGTCAGAATCCCAAGACCCTTAGTCGCCTCTTACGACAAGCTAGGCTCTGCTGCGGGCCTATTCGCCACCCGGGCCCCGCACGGGACACAATTTCGCTACATGTTCTACAGTTAGATGTTAGACATGCGCCAGTTTGCTGAACTGATTTGTGCCAATTTACCCGAACATTTACATTTAAATATGAAGGATATTATGTAGTTCGAAAAAGAATTTTGTAAGGAATCCCCTCTTTCAAAATAAATTATTATTTAATAAAACAAATTTAAACTTTAAAAAAGGTTATAACCTTTAATAAATGCTCTCTCTGTTTAAATCTCGGGGGAAATGAAAGGAGGTCACATTTCTTTAAATTTGAACATGATGGTGCAAGTTATTTTCTAGTATAAATTTCTACTACATTTGTATGACTATTTTAATAAACTAAAATGACAAAAAGATAAATTGTTGGAATTAGCTACGTGTACACGGCTGTGTTAACTGAAAAAGTTTTCTAGTGTAAATTTCTACTACATTTGTATGACTATTTTAATAAACTAAAATGACAAAAAGATAAATTGTTGGAATTAGCTACGTGTACACGGCTGTGTTAACTGAAAAAGTCACCAGGCTTCCTCGTGTGAAATAGTGAAACCTTTGGTTCACACGGAAAACTAAATTCGGATCACAGTGACTGTCGCGAAACCAAAAACGTGTAACACACAGTATTTGTTACAAACACAAGTGAGAAAAAAGAAATAGTATATATGTGTTTTTTTTTATAGAATAAAAACCTTAATACCCTGTAAACCTGAGTCTTCTTTAATCTTACAGAATTAGTCTAACATTTTTTTTTTAAACAACCGGGAAAACGTAGCCAGCCGTTTATAAAATGACAGGATTAGAAATCCCCCCTTCCCCGTAAAAAACAAATTGACGCTCTCTATTAATAAGACTTACTAAACACATTTTAAGTTGAGATTGTTGTCAAATGACTTACTAAAATAAAATATGTTTAATGCAGTCGAAAGAAACTGCTGTCACAACCCTGACGAATGCCAACAGTCTTTTTGACAGTACTTTTCGGTTATTATTTTAAATTATCAGTTGCATAACGCCTGACTATGGTACAGACAGTCGTTTATTTTGCCAGTAGTGTATGTATGTAAAGATACAGAAACTTAAATAGCATTTGAATCTCATACTCTTATGTTTGTTTTATGTCCAGTCGACATTATTTCAGTCATAATCAGCAGGACAAGAGCTAATTGAAACACCAAAATGAATTCTGTAGACCCACCCAGGACACAGACCCATGTATGTCATTCGAAGGACACATACACGACCACAAACCAGAAGTAAAACGAACCATTTCACAAGATAGGCCAATGTACCCTTAACGCACCATAGGCCAATGCATCCAGAAAGTGACGAAACGCTTCCCCATAAGGTTCGCACAATTTGGAACTCTTCCATATGGTGACTGACAATGAAGAACCCTTACCCGAAATGAGGTCATACTAGATGGAACATCTACCTGTGTGGGATATAGCCAACTCTTACCCAGTTTCACATAACCATCCTTTATCTGGCGAAAATACATTGCTAAATCCTGTTTGAACCTATACTCACTGAGAAAGAGAAGCGGGGTTGGTAATGTGCTCTATAAAGTTGTGTTAGAGGAGTTCCTTTAGTTTTTTTAAATATAGGAGTATTTCTGGGTTTCTTATAAACTTGTGGTTTTGATTCCGCTTCTGATACAAAAATATATGAAAATAAAATACATAGAACTTCGATTGATTGATTGATTGGTATCTGCTTTATGTCCCGTCGGCGATATTGCAGCCATCATCGGGACAAAAACATGTTATAACTTAATAAATCTTTAAAGTAAAACTAAGTCAAAAGACCGAGACTAAAACAAATTGTTATTGCTAATAAATAAATAAAAGTAAACACTTAAAATAATTTAAGTAAAAGCTAAAACTAATATTATCAAACGACAATTGTAAATAGAACATACAAAATTATCAGGTGAAACAAATTAAATGTTTATAATAAATAGTAAAATATTTAAAAAACAACAAAACTATAATTTTGCATACAATCCAACTTCCTTAAGGAAGTGGATGATGGCATCGTTTGGAGTGCCGCTGAACAAATCGTGCATAGAAGCACAGGTGAAATACTTCACACGTATTGGAGCTACATCAACACAGTCAAGGAGAACATGCTTCACCGAATACGGAGAGTCACAAGGGATGCACACAGGTGCCTCCTTCTCTTGTGTCATCAAGTGGCCATGAGTGACTCTAGAATGTCCAATACGACATCTAGTGATGACCACTTGGTCTCGACGGCATCGGAATGAAGCATGATTCTCCCCAAGCTGTGGTTTTAACTCATGAAGTTTGTTGTGCTCAGCGGCAGCCCAAACCTCATCCCATAAACTTTGAACATATATACGGATTGCATTTCTGCAGTCCGAATAGGGAATAAAACATTTAGAAATTGGTTTGCGAAGGGCTTCCTTCGCAACCCTGTCCACGACTGAATTCCCATGAATACCAGTATGACTGGGTACCCATAGGAAAATCAATTCTGCACCACCTCTCATCAATTGGTGAATCATGTAAACAATTTTACTAATTAATGGATGTTTTAGTTTGCAGTTCTCAATTGCCAAAAGACAAGCGAGAGAATCAGAACAGATAAAGAATTGTGCGTGCTCTGAAGCATCAATTAAACGAAGGGCTAAAATGATGGCTCTTGCTTCAGCTGTAAAAATGGAAGCAGAAGATGGGAGGCGTTGGGTGGAAGTGCTATTACCCAAGATAGCAGCAGACGCAACGCTATCACCATCTTTAGAACCATCTGTATAAACAGTCAGAAAATCAGGGTATTTAGATTTAATTTCACAATAGTCCTGTTGAATGAGCAAATGATTTGTTTCAGTCTTTTTATGTTTTCGAAGATCAAAATTAAATTCAGGTTTTAGAAGTTCCCAGGGTGGAACTTTTAAAGATGTAACAGGTTTTATCGTTTCCAAATCAATATTAAGATTAGCTAAATGTGGTGCAATACGAATGCCAAATGGAGGAGTTTTGTTTTCGTGTTTTTCATAAACAGTTTTTAGAGGTGGGTTAAAAACACAGTCGTAGGCAGGGTTACCTGGGAAAGCTTTCAGCTTCGTAGCATATTGGAGACCGAGTTTTATTCTACGATGTTTCAGGGATGGTTCATTTGCCTCCGCATACAGGCTCTCAATAGGAGATGTCCTGTATGCACCGAGGCAAAGTCGCAATCCCTGATGATGAACAGCATCTAAAATTTGCAAATAAGACTTTTTAGCTGATCCATATACAATAGAACCATAATCCAATTTCGATCTTACAAGGGACCTGTATAAATTTAAAAGAACAGATTTATCAGCTCCCCAGTCAGTACTGGAGACAACTTTTAAAATATCAAGAGCCTTGAGGCATCTTGATTTTAGCATTTTGATATGGGGTAGAAAGGACAGTTTTTTATCAAAAAGAACGCCAAGGAATTTCGCTTCTTCAACCATTTTAATTTTTTTGTTATATAAATAAAGTTCTGGGTCAGGATGGAGTTTTCTCTTTTTACAAAAATGCATAGCCACGGTTTTACTCTCTGAAAACTTAAAACCGTTTACAGAGGCCCATTTTTCAATTCGATTAAGGCACAGTTGCAATTGCCTTTCAATAGTGTTCATGTTTTTGGCACTGTAGCATATTAAAAAATCATCAACATATAAGGAACCTTCAATATTATCTTTCAACACTTTGGCAATACTATTTATTTTGATACTAAAGAGAGTGACAGAAAGGATGCTTCCCTGAGGAACGCCCATTTCCTGATTAAACTCTTCAGACATTGTTCTATTTACTTTAACATTAAAATGTCTATCAGACAGGAAGTCAGCCAAAAAATTCGGCAACCTTCCTTTCAACCCCATATCAGAAATATCTTTTAAAATGCCATACTTCCATGTGGTGTCATAAGCTTTTTCGAGATCGAAAAAGATAGACACCACATGTTCGTTCTTCGCGAAAGCGTTCCGAAGAAATGACTCGAAACGGACCAAATGATCTTGTGTGCTCCTGCCTTGGCGAAAACCACACTGGATATTCGAAATGAGTCCATTGGACTCCAGGAACCAAACAAGCCGATCATTGATCATACGTTCAAGAGTCTTGCAGACGCAGCTTGTCAATGCTATCGGACGATAGTTTGAAGCATCTGTATGATCGTTCCCTGGTTTAGGGATAGGAACAACAGTGGCAAGCTTCCATATTTCGGGCAATTTACCATTTATCCAAACATCGTTCATTAAATTTAAAAGAGTATTCATCGATATATCAGGAAGATGTTTTAGAAGCTGATAGTGGATATTGTCAGGGCCACAGGCCGTATCGTGTGCTTTACTTAAAGAAGTTTTGAGTTCATCCAAAGAAAAAGGAGAGTTGTAGCTTTCGGAGTTGTCAGAATTAAAGTTTAATTTGGTTTTCTCAGCTGTTTGTTTAAATTTTTGAAAATCAGGCTTGTAATTTGATGAAGATGAATGTTTTGCAAAGGTCTCAGCTAATTTGTTGGCAATATCTTTTTCAGATGTTAAAGTGGAATTGCCAACATTAAGATGCTTAACAGATGATTTTGAGTTTTTACCTTTCATTTTCTGAATGAAGTTCCAAATTTTATTCATGGGAGTTCGAGAGGTTAAACCAGATACGAATTGTTTCCAGGATGTTCTTCTTGTTTGTTTGCATGTTCGTCTTGCCTTTGCCCGAAATATTCTAAAATTACTTAAATTTTCTTTAGTTTGATGGTTTTTAAAATGATTTTGAGCTTTGTTTCTATCGCCGATAGCCTTGCCACACTCGTCGGTAAACCAGGGTTTATTAAGTTTTTTTGGAAATGCCGAGGTCTTAGGGATTGTTTCATCAGCTATAGAGATAAGGGTTTCATTGAATACAGAAATTGGTTCTTTAAATTCAGTAAAAAGTTCTGGTCTTAATTTTTCTGAACAGAGAATTGAAAATTTTTGCCAATCGGCTTTTTCTAATTTATAACGAGGAATTCTTTGCTCAGGTTCACCAAAAAGATCTTTTAAAATGATAGGAAAGTGATCACTTCCGCAGAGATCATCATGGACTTGCCATGAGAAGTCTGTTAAAAGAGAAGGATCACAAATGGAAAGATCAATCGATGAATATGTTCCATTACCAGAGTGTAAAAAAGTAGAGGAGCCGTCATTGAAGATACAAAGAGATTCTTTTGACAAAAAGTCTTCAATCTTTTTACCCTTATCATTAATGTTAACGCTACCCCACAATGGATTGTGAGCATTAAAGTCTCCCAATACCATATATGGAGCAGGAAGCTGGTCCGTTAATTGCTTAAGTTGTACTAATGTTAAATTATTATTGGGTGGTACGTAAACTGAGCATAATGTGACTGTTTGATGTAATGAAATCCGAACGGCAACTGCCTGCAGATCTGTAGTTAAAGGAATCGAACTATGAAGAACTCTGTCCTTAACTAAAATGGAGGATCCGCCTGCAGCTCGCTCAGTATTAGAAAACGTACTGTACATAGAAAAACCTTTCAAGGAAATGGTGTCAGTTTCCTTGAGGTGTGTTTCCTGAAGACAAAAAACAGTTGGATTAAAAGACTGCACTAAAAGTTGTAATTCAAGAAAGTTGGCCTTAAGGCCTCGGCAATTCCATTGAATGATGGTACTCATTTTGGAGTCTGTATGGGATCAGAAAGTCTACCGAGTGATCGCCTACGTCTCCTCTGTGGAGAATGGCTCTGTGAACGGTCGACGGGTGTTTCCGATAGATCCATATCAGACTCCATGTCGTCACCAAGAGAGCCGAAACGATTATGCATATAAATTGCATCTCGTTCGGCCTTCTTTGATCTACGCATTTTAAGCGGTGACGTCTGCTGCGATGAACTCTGGCGTCTTCCTGGCTGTGAGGGTCGCTGCTGTCTATTTCCAGGTTGAGCAGCAGATGACGACCTTGAGGAAGACGATTGACTCTGTTTGGAAGAAAGAGAAATTGATGGGGGTTGGGGATTAGAAGCTTTGGTTGGAGCTCCAAATCCAGTCCAAGACGATTTTCGTGGAATTATAAACAAATCCTCATCGACCATTGAATCATTATTCGGACCTGCTGTTGACTTACGTGGTGGGGGATGATTATCACACAATACCTTCCAAGGCCTCGCGTATTTGATATTACTTTTTGGGATATCATCCACGAAACAGTCAGCACCAAACATCCATCCATTGGTGTTGCAAGTACGGGGCTTAATTTCACCCTCAGGCCAAGTGTACATGGTTTGCCAACCATATGTCCTAGAGGGTTTAGCAGCCTCCGCGTAAGACATGGATGGTGCTGTATCACTCGAGATAGAGACTTGACGACGAGCTTCTTGGTATGTAATGTTCTTTTCTGCTTTAAGTTTTTGGATTTCTTTTTCACGTAGAAGAGTTGGACATTGTTTTGAAGACGAAAAATGATCACCACTGCAGTTAACACATTTTGGATTTTTCGTACAGTTGAAATCCGAGTGGCCTTCCTCAGCGCACTTTACACATTTTTCCTTCCCGTTGCAGGTGGCCTTCCCGTGGCCAAAACGTTGGCATTTAAAACAACGGAGAGGATTGGGAATAAATATGTCTACGGACACTCTGAAAAGACCCAGATTAATGTGACTTGGTGGAGCTGCGGAATTAAATGTAATAAGGTATGTATTTAATTTAATAATTTTGTTGTCTTCTTTTTTTGTAAACCTTTTAACGTGTGAGACACCTTGTGATGAAAGTTCAGAGCATATTTCTTGCTCTGATAAATCAGCAAGGTTTCGGTCTCTATCTCGAATGATACCCTGCGAACGATTCAATGATCGATGAGCTTCAGCGGAAACTGGTACCTCTAAAATGGATGAAATTGTCAAAATGTTTTTTGCTTGTTGTTGTTTGGCACACTCTACTAAAAGGTTACCGGATCGGAGTTTCGTAACCTTGGGAACATCACCTCCGGTAACACCCTTAATTGTTTTCGCAATGACAAAGGGCGAAACCTTTGTCAAAGGACGAGTGGCATCTTTGCTTGAAAGTACAATAAACTTTGGCCAACTATCATTTGTTGTGTTTTGACGTTTTGAAGAAGCTGGTGCATCCTGATCATCACTATCACTACATGAAATATTTCGTTTAAACTTTTCACTAGAACTTGTTGCTTGGTTTTTTGGGGAAGCCATGATGAGAGAAGAGAGTTTCACTGCCTTGCTCCCCGCCCGCCATGGAGCGCCAACAAGGGCGATGCTGTTATACAACGGCTCTCCTGTTGAAAGCACCAGGGTTACAAGGACAGCATACTCGCACAGAGTATTCCTTTAGGGAGACAAGCATCGTGCCGGGGGTTACCCGGCGATACAACTCTCCAGAATAACATCCACACGATTGACCCATGAGCCACCGCCTTCTGTAAAGCATAACTGACATCAAGTTATAAATTCTAATATTACGGAATGAGAGTTTGAAATAAACGAGAAGATGGAGCTTTACAGGGCTTGGCGTGACCAGCCGATTGATCAGACCGAGCCGAATCTGACCGCCTGTCTAGGAGAAGTAAGGGCCAAAGCCCACATACGTGGACCAGGATCCCGTCCTCCCCCGACACAGGTCGCAACACACGGCAAACATGTTGACCCGTTTAGTCGCTTCTTACGACAAGCTTTACGGGCGGCTGCGGGACTCTTCTTTTCACACCCGGTTCCCGCACGGGGGCATAGAACTTCGAGCATGCGTTGTATCAGGCAAGGTTATTATTGAAAAAAATATTCTTGTCGCAGCCAAAAACTAACAAAATGAAGGACAGTAAATAATAAACCATTTTAAACTGTTACAATTTATTATTTCCTGCTTAAGTTCATGACAGTTCAAGACAGAAAATACAAATCTGTCATGACCTATTATTTCCAGCAGCAATTCACAACATTGCATAACAGTTAGTGGATATCTTGTCAAGAACTGCCTTTCACTATGGCAATGGTGGACAGTGAATAATATGTCAAGAACAATTGTCAACTGCTGTCCAAAATTGTTACGGATCAGGACAGTGATAAACAATACAGGTAAAATTGTTAACTAATGCCCAAAATTGAAACAATTTAGGACAGTGATTAACAATCCAGGTAAAGTCTGTCACGATCTATGAAAAACTGTACCAATGTCGGACAGTGCAGGCCAATGTAGGACAGTGCATTATAGGCGAAAGGTAATCACTGTCACAAAATGTCATCGATTGTATAGGGTGATAATGGTAATTCACTTTTGTTTGGCAGTAGTTTCGCAGTAAATAGCAGTGTAAGGCAGTAAAACATGACTGTGTCTGGTATAAACAGTAATTGTTTTGGTTCATAGTGTTAGCCATAGTTTTGGTTCCGGGTGGCGCATATAAAGAACCCTGCTGCAGGGTAAGAGTCAAAATTTCCCGTTCCTACCCATCACTCCTTTTTTCAGTGGCAGTCAAAACTCTCCTACCCGATTGAGCTTGTGTCCCCATTTACTCCACTTCATGTTCATTGCCGGGTGGCGCATAGGCCCGCAGCAGCGCTAAGCTTGTCGCTAAAAGTCCACTAATGCGGAAAACCTGACTGCAAACCATAGTGGTGCATCGTGTTGGGTGAGTGAGTGAGTGAGTTGGTGTTTTACGCCCGTGCAACGCTATATAGGTTATTTACAGGCGATGAACATGAAAAGGATGATAAAATGAACATGAAATGATGATGATAAATGAAATATGGAGATGGGGTGGGAAACAAAGGACCGGTAAATTTTGAAGAACCACAGGAAAAAGGGGAGAGGTGGGTAGGGGCGGAAAATTTAGCCTATGTGGTGCACTACTGGGCGGTCCACAAAGGGGTCTTTTACGTGCATGAAGCGTGGTACTCTCCACACACGTTGGCCCACTATGGTCGGCGGTCAGGGTTTCCGTATTATAGACCTGACAACCCCCGCGGACGAGGGCTACCCTATTCAGCCACCTAGGGTACACACTTGGTCGCTCTGTGGGCTGAGCACTGACCCGACGTCAGAATCCCAAGACCCTTAGTCGCCTCTTACGACAAGCTAGGCTCTGCTGCGGGCCTATTTGCCACCCGGGCCCCGCACGGGACGCATCGTGTTGGGAAACATGTCACGTTCCTCGCACGTTAAAGAACCCTGCTGCAGGGTAAGAGTCAACATTTGCCGTTCCTACCCATCACTCCTTTTTTCAGTGGCAGTCAAAACTCTCCTACCCGATTGGGCTTGTGTCCCCATTTACTCCACTTCATGTTTATTGTATCATACTTTCATGTTCATCTCCCGGTTAAGCCGAAATCATGCTGCTTGGAAGAAAATCAATAACTAACTAACTATCTAACTTTTACTAAGCAAATTTTGTAAAAATAACAGTTTTCCTCATTTTTTATCGACATCCTTGCATATATTCAAAAGATTTTTGGTATGCGAGTCTACCATGATGAGTTACAGGTCAAGTTTGAGTTTTGTTCTGGTCCATTGATTTTGACCTAAATTACGGCCCTTGGACTAAGCCACCCGTGCTGGTTCCGGGTGGCGCATAGGCCCGCAGCAGCGCTAAGCTTGTCGCTAAAAGTCCACTAAAGAGCGCTCAGAAACCTGACATCGGGTCAGGCCGCTTTCCCCACAAAGCGACTTGGATGTGTGCCCCAGGTGGTTGAATGGGGCAGCCCTGACATCGAGAGATGCGGGGTCGTCAGGCGATAATGCGGAAAACCTGACTGCAAACCACAGTGGTGCATCGTGTTGGGAAACATGTCACGTTCCTCGCACGTTAAAGAACCCTGCTGCAGGTATCGGTAAGAGTCTAAATTTCCCGTTCCTACCCATCACTCCTTTTTTTCAGTGGCAGTCAAAAGTCTCCTACCCGATTGGCCTTGTGTCCCCATTTACTCCACTTCATGTTCATTGTATCACACTTTCATGTTCATCTCCCTGATAAAGCCGAAATCGTGCTGCTTGGAAGTAATTCAATAACTTACTATCTAACTTTTACTAAGCAAATTTTGTAAAAATAACAGTTTTCCACATTGTTTATCGACATCCGTGCATATATTCAAAAGATTTTTGGTATGCGAGTCTACCATGATGAGTTACAGGTCAAGTTTGAGTTTTGTTCTGGCCCTCTGATTATGACCTAAATTACGGCCCTTGGACCTAGCAAATTTTGTAAAAAAAAAAACAGTTTTATTTTATTTGCCAGCGGGGCATCAGTGTCATCTTGACACATTTCTTTGTTTATAAAGGTGAAAAGGACCAAATGGACAAACTCTCTTTAAAATATAATTGAATTATGAATACATTCTTATTATTTACCATGTGGTGCACTACTTGGCGGTCTACAAAGGGGTCTTTTACGTGCATGAAGCGTGGCACTCTCCACACACGTTGGCCCACTATGGTCAGCGTTTCCGTATTATAGACCTGACAACCCCCGCGGACGAGGGCCACCCTATTCAGCCACCTAGGGTACACACTTGGTCGCTCTGTGGGCTGAGCACTGACCCGACGTCAGAATCCCAAGACCCTTAGTCGCTTCTTACGACAAGCTAGGCTCTGCTGCGGGCCTATTTGCCACCCGGGCCCCGCACGGGACGCATCGTGTTGGGAAACATGTCACGTTCCTCGCACGTTAAAGAACCCTGCTGCAGGGTAAGAGTCAACATTTGCCGTTCCTACCCATCACTCCTTTTTTCAGTGGCAGTCAAAACTCTCCTACCCGCCTCTTACGACAAGCTAGGCTCTGCTGCGGGCCTATTCGCCACCCGGGCCCCGCACGGGACCCAAAAATATTGAAAATGCCACACTACATGAATATGAAGAGCATTGAAAAGTAAAACCAAAATTACCAAACTGGGGAACCAAATTATTACTAAGATAATCAACCTATGTCACGGGAAAAATTGCACTGGAAGTCATAAATCATCATCATCTCATTGTCCAGAATTTACTTAACTGGTCAACCAAAGGAAATTCAGAAACTGTATTTAGACATTCGTTCATAATGAGGCTTTTATTTATCAACGCACAATCATTTAAAACCGCAGTTGAACTGAAAAACATTGTACAAGATTAAAGTTTGTTTTTGCCTACAAAAACCATGTCTCCCCCCGTTTCCCCAAAAACGTCAAAGTTCAAAGGGCCATTACTCCCACAAAAATATGAGGATCAAAATTTCCTGGTCATATGCACAACTACATATGGTGTCCTTTCTATATACCAAGTTTCATTGAATTCGGTTCAGTAGTTTCAGAGGAGTTGCGCTGACAAGATGAAACATGAGGATTTTCAGCAAATTTCTAAGTTCAAAGGGCCATAACTCCCACAAAAATTTGAGGATAAAAATTTCCTGGTAATATGCACAACTACATATGGTGTCCTTCCTATATACCAAGTTTTGTTGAATTCTGTTCAGTAGTTTCAGAGGAGTTGCGCTGACAAACTTTGTGACGGACAGACGGACGGACACGACAAAAACAATATGTCTCCCCACAAAAGTGGGGGGAGACATAATTATGATATTGACCATTTTTTGCTTAAATGAAACATATGAATGACAACAGAATCCATTGATATTTGAAAAATTGACAGGTCTGAAACAACAAGTAGTTGGCGCACCGTTCAGTGTTAAAATATATGTGCCAAATTCATGAAATTAAAAAAAAAACGAAACTATCTCCAAATAATGAATGATAAGCTAGCCCGCATTTAAACAAAAAGCGTTTCTGTATCTGCAATGGTTTTTATTTTATAAGCCAAAGAAACAACGTCAACCTTTTCAAGGGCCATAACTCCAAAAATTGGTCAACTTACAACTCGACCTAGTGATCAATTGGTTATCTTCTCAAGGGCACATTCAAGCAAGCATTTTTTTTTTATCTACAGTAGTTTTCATTCTGTTGCGAGAAGTCAACAATAAATTCGGCGGTGAGGTATAGAAAGACAGTTAAATTAAGATCACAATGGTCCTAATTTGATACTGATATTTCTAATGAAATAATGAAAAAACAGGGTAATGAAAAAACAGGGTAATCCTAGTTTAAGACATACCCGTTGGCAATGTAAAGAGTGCATTATATCAACTGATTCTTAAGGCTTAAAATCTGATTTTATTGGTTTGTAATTTATTAAAAGATGTTCAAAGCTGCAGCATTTAATACATGTGATAAAAAGATTATAGTCACAGTGCTATAAATAATTCACAATATATTTTTAAAAACGACCTTGACCCTTTCTCAATCACACAAAACATATTACGTAAAAAGAGGCCATACTATTTTTAAAACAGTAAGAAGATAATAATTAAACACAAAAATATAACGAATATTAATAATCATTAACATATTTTTTAGACAAAAATAAGGCTTAATATATAGCATAAGAGTATAAAATTTCACAGATTGTATTTTGATCATAATTATAAGAAGTGGTGCTACCAATATCTTAACACTAAGCACAACAAAGCTCAATCCTTCCATAAATTCTAATAAATTAATCATAACTAAATAATAAGATCAGGTTCGAATTCATTTTTAACATTATTTTCTGTTGAAAAGACAAAATAAAATTAAAAACTTTTATGCTACATGTACAAAAACAACTTCCAAGAAAAAAACGTTAAAGATATTAATTATCAAAACATAATGTACATTTTTTGTTATACATTGAAAACAGATTTGAAAAAAGATAGTTTTATATGTTCATTTATGAAAACTTTGGACTGTTTTATGTGATAACATTATTTAAAAACTCAGAACCTTAATCATCATATTTGAGAAACAAAATAAAACTTAAGTATGTTTCACTTCGAAGGCGAGGAAAATAAAAAAAAAATCAAATTCTGTTATTGAGGTATTGTTATATTACATTAATGAATGCATTGATAGACAATGTCGTCGCAGCGATACGGATCAAAGAAATTAGATAGTTAACAAATTATACCAAAGTTCATGACCAATTAAATGACGTACATATGTTTAGTTTAAAGATACGTCGCATAGTCTTAGAAAATTAAAATATTTGAACACTCTTTTGATCTATTAATAAATCGAAAAAAATCACTTAAAATTAATATTTTTAATAATCACAAAAACAAATTAATAAAACTTAATTAAAATTAAAACGAAACTGATTTGATAAATAGTAAATATAATAGTCAGAATGCAAGTATTTATACACTAGTATAAAAAAAGAAAAATATCTATATTATTTGTTATAAATTCATAACATAAGAATTAAGGAATTCTGGGTAAAGTTTGAAACATTTCATCTGTTTTCCCCTTCATGTGAACATCTCAGTTTGGTAGAAACTGTATAATACATATAAATAAACTTGAAAACTGTCAAGTCATATAGTCAGCTTTCGTACGACAGGAAGTGTGTTAGATATAGACCTGAAATCAAATCCCACAATATGGGACTACAAGAAGCTGCGCTGCACATCAAATATAAAGAGGAAAAAGGTAAGTTGTTGCTGAAAAAAAAACTGTAAAAATATAACTTTTCAATAGCTGAACAACAATATTCATCACTTTTCGATGTTTGATAATAGAATCATGACTGTTAGGTCATTGGGTCAACTAAGCTATCAAGAAGAGTCCTTCCAAATCTGACTCATAATCATGTTTTTAATTTAGTTTGATTCAGTTGAAGAATAAAATAGTGATTTTTACAAGAAACATATGTGCTAAATTGTTGCAATTGGAAATAAGGTCTCAGAGGATTTAACGTTTAAACAAGAGGCTCTCAGGAGCCTGAATCGCTCACCTGACATATGTGCCTGAAGTAAAGGTTTTTAGGCAACATCTATTTGACGTTGAAAGGGTCATAAGATTAATAAGGGGGTCATCTGATAATATGGTGGATCTTAAGGTGCTGATCACTTTTGTTCTCAATCAAAATCTAAAAATCTGTCACCCTTTTTGAGTTATTAGCAAAAAAAATGCAGTCTAACCTAATGTTCTATTTTTAGCCACAGCGGCCATGTTTTACAACCAATCAAAAATTCCACATCAGTTCTATACACCTAATGCTGATAAACAACAATACCAAGTTTGGTTCCAATTGGACTTAACGTGTCAGAGGAGGTCCTACAACATTGACCCTATTACATATTTTGTAGATCTTGATGTGCTTAACAACATGCAATTTCTCAAATATCTAGTATAGTTTTCACGATATTGAGCTAAACAGGTGCGAAATTTGCAAAAAATCCACAAAAAGGGCAATAACTCATACATGGGTTGTTGGATTTTCTTCAAAATTTCAGGGTAGGCAGATCTTGAGGTGCTGATCACTTTTACCCTTGCCAGAATTTTGATATCTGTAGCCGTTTTTGAGTTATTTGCAAAAAACTGCATTTTACCCCTATTTTCTATTTTTAGCCATGGCGGCCATGTTTTATGACGAATCAAAAATCCCCACATCAGTTCTATGGTGTCAGAGAAGTTAAGGTTTTTAAAAGTTTACGGACGACGGACGCCAAGTGATGACAATAGCTCACCTGACCTGGGTCAGGTTAGCTAAAAAAGGATTTAATTATCTTTAAGGACTAAAGGTGTAACCCGAACTCTTTAAAGGTAATAAGCATGCTGAATTTAAACAAAAATGGTAAGTGCAACGGGTTACATAATTTTACAGATGACGAACAATTCAAAGCTTTTTGTGTTGTTGAAAACTTTAGTAAATCAATGAATTATGTTTTTGTCACAAGCAAGTCTAAAACGTTGCTAGGCTAATGAAGAAAGACGATTAGTGGTATACAAATCGAACAAACTTCACTCATCAGTAGGCCTCCACCTTCTTCAACGTCATTTTTTATTTGCTTACTATCGTTCTATTTCCAAGACATGCATTGTATTAATATTAAAAAAAAGATTTTTTTAAGTTTTACCAGTTTAGGCCTTGTGTATTGAGGAAATCAAGAAAACTATTTAAGCATGTCGATTTGATCATTTATTTATCTTGGTTCAATGTTTATTATAATAATTATTAATGACATTTCTAGTTATTTGTGAAAGGGGGATTTCACAAATAACTTTTGAAATAAGCACAACGTTGAACAGACATTTATATTTTATATATTTTTCTAAAGCGACTGGTTCAGGACTTTGTGAACACAAAAAAATGGAATCCCATCTGCTGGATCCATTTTTTATTGTTTTTTTTTTAAGCATGAATTTATTTTGGTCACAAAGGAAATTAGATCCAAAAATGTCGCTTAACATAATACAAATGTTCTGTTCCTGCTGCATATTTAACAAACCAATGTTTTGGTGTAATTTATTTGCTTACTATCGTACATTTACATATTGATTATCATATTTTATTTGAAAAGTGACTCTAATAGACTTTTTAATGCCCACTGTTATGTTGCTCCTCGGTTGCTTTCTTCACTGAAGAACTTTTACGTTAGACATGAACTTATAGCACTTTGTAACTTATGGACAAATAAGGAAATTCGATCTCTCAGATAGGTGGTTTGTCATTGAGTTTTGTTTTGTCATGCTTTACCGGATTTGACACACTAAATTGCCTATTGTTGGCAACGCGACAGGTATGCTTTAGCAAACAGGAACTGCTTACTTTCCCGGAGCACAAGAGCTCACTCGCGTTACGACTTGAGTTCGCGTTGTTAATTGATATTCGGTGATTTTTGTGTTTCCATGTTGTCTGTTTTTGTCCTGTTCCTAAACAGTTCCCGTTGCTGGTTTTGTTTGTGTCTACCATTTCGGACTTTTGACATTCTGATAACACATTGGTACCTCTGCTACTTACTATGTATACATTCCGAATCAAAATTTATCTTATTTACTGAAGAGCGTATTTGTTTGTCTCGTTCTTACCACCTTTCTTAGTGCCTCGTAAATTTGATCCTTGAAAAAAAAAAAGAAAAGGAAAAGATACATACAATGGTCATTTCCATGCAAGTTCTACAACCCGAAACTCCTAAAGGCTTGAACTGAATGTACATCAACACAAAGTGCATTAAATATGATTACATATACATAGGTTAGTTAGTTAGTGCTTTACTCCCAAGCAGCACGATTTCGGCTATATCCGGGAGATGAACATGAAAGTGATGATACAATGAACATGAAATGATGATGAAGTGGAGGAAATGGGGGACACAAGGCCAATCGGGTAGGTGAGTTTTGACTGCCACTGGAAAAAGGAATGATGGGTAAGGGACGGGAAATTTAGCCTCCTGCATGGGGATCCTACGGGTCCTACTCTTACCGAGACCTGCAGCAGGGTTCTTTAACGTGCAAGGAACGTGACATTTTTCCCAACACGGCGCACCACTATGGTTTGCGGTCAGGTTTTCCGCATTATCGCCTGACGACCCCGCATCTCTCGATGTCAGGGCTGCCCCATTCAACCACCTGGGGCACACATCCCAGTCGCTTTGTGGGCAAAGCGGCCCGACCCCGATGTCAGGTTTCTGAGCGCTCTTTAGTTGACTTTTACCGACAAGCTTAGCGCTGCTGCGGGCCTATTCGCCTCCCCGGCCCCGCACGGGACCATATACATAGGTAAAATAACTTATAGTTAGCCAGTTACATGTAGCCAATGCATATACTGATGACCCATGTTTCACAGACATTCTCAGTTTCAAATCTTAAATTCGAAAATATGAAACCATTCTCAAATATAATTGATAGTAGTTTTAATCCTTCTTTTTAAAATAAATCAAAACAGATTAACCTTTCCTTTTTAGAACAGCCTTGTGGAAGATAGACCTAGTGAACCAAAGATGCTTGATCTACAATGAAAAGATCAAATTACATAATCGCTATACGAGTAAAAGTGTCAACACCTAATTTTATCTTATTTACTGAAGAGCGTATTTGTCTGTCTTGTTCTTACCACCTTTGTTTCTGCCTCGTAAATTTGATCCTTGGAAACGAAAAAAAGGAAAAGTTACATACAATGGTCATTTCCATGTAAGTTCTACAACAAGTTCTAGGACGAAAATACCGAAAAAATTGATTTGTTTAAAAATACAATGGAGTAGACTCAACGGATACTATACCAGATACATACATCGTGGAATTACATTCGATATTTATTAAAACAAGAATGGAATTCCAGGGTCCCCCGCCGGTGAAGCAAAAATTATCGAACAGAGCTGATTTTAGAACTTGACCAAGGTATTAGTAATATAAACATTTGGTATAAATTTCATGAAAATCTGTCAACATCTGTAGGGATGAGAGCGCTTACAAGGTCTGTTTTGCAAAAAATAGAGTCGTTTTTATGGTCAAATTCCCCTAACTTCTACATAAATAATTTAAAAATGCTGATTGTCTAACTTGACCAAGGTATTAGTGATATAAACATTTGGTAAAAATTTCATGAAAATCTGTCAACACCTGTAGGGATGAGAGTGCTTACAAGGTCTGTTTTGCAAAAAAACAGAGTCGTTTTTATGGTCAAAGTCCCATAACTCCTACAAATATTATTGAAAAATGCTGATTTTCGAACTTGTCCAAGGTATTAGTGATATAAACATTTCGTATAAATTTCATGAAAATCTGTCAACATCTGTAGGGATGGGAGTGCTTACAAGGTCTGTTTTGCAAAAAACAGAGTCGTTTTTATAGTCAAAGTTCCATAACTCCTACAAAAATTATCGAAAAATGCTGATTTTTTAACTTGTCCAAGGTATTAGTGATATCAACAATTGGTATACATTTCATGAAAATCCTACACAATTTGTAGCCTTGAGTGCGCTTACAAAAAGTGTGACGGACGGACGGACGCCCGGCATTTCTATGTCCCCGCTCCGCGTTGCGGCGGGGGACAAAAAAAGTCCGAGCAACTTATATCCGGAAGTCCCGCCAAAGTAAATACATTCTTAGTATTTTGGTATAAATAAGCGAGATTGGTGACTGTGTTCAACAAAGACCCTTTTGGTCTTAACTTGCGTTTTACAAATGAAAGCCAAAACAAGGGGTTGCACCAAGTCGTGCTAAGCATACCCCCACTCGACCAATAATAAAACAGGACGTACATGACCACTGACTTGGAAAGGGGAGGCACAGTACAACTCATCATTCTAAATCTGTATACCAAATTAGAAATTAATCCCTTTATAGAAGCCGAGAAATCTGTTACGATTTTTTTTTCATTTTGACCCTTAAAATAGTCTAAGTCGGCTTTGAAAACAGGAAGTAGATGACCGACTAACCTGAAAAGGGAAGGCACGGTACAACTCATCATGCTGAAGCTGTGTACTAAATTGCTTCTGTAGAAGCTGAGAAAAATGTTACCAAAAATTTTCCATTCTTGACCCTTAAAATAGTCTAAATCGGCTCGGAAAACAGGTAGTTGATCATCGATTGACCTGGAATATGGAGAAAATGTACATCCCATCATGCTTAAGCTGTCTATCAAATTTGAAATCGATCCCTTCAGTAGAGGCCGATATATTGTATCGGACGGGCAGACAGACGGACAAGGTGATTGCATTACAGCCCCCTCTCTTACGAGTGGGGTATAATATTTACTGCAATCGTGACACTTTAACTCACTGAAAAACAACAACGTTCCAGATAATGAATAACGCTATATATGTTATTTACAGGTGATGAACATGAAAAGGATGATTAAATGAACATTAAAAGATGACGATAAATGAAATATGAGGGTGGGGTAGGAAACAAAGGAACGGCGAATTTTGAGGAACCATAGGAAAAGCGGGAGGTGGGTAGGGGCGAAATGTGGTGCACTACTTGGCGGTCCACAAAGGGGTCTTTTTCATGCATGAAGCGTGGCACTCTCCACACACGTTGGCCTACTATGGTCGGCGGTCAGGGTATCCGTATTATAGACTTGACAACCCCCGCAGACGAGGGCCACCCTATTCAGCCACCTAGGGTACACACTTGGTTGCTCTGTTGGCTGAGCACTGACCCGAATTCAGAATTCAAAGAGCCTTAGTCGCCACTTACGACAAGCTAGGCTCTGCTGCGGGTAGATTGGGGTAGGATGAAGAACAAAGAAACAGTTAGTTTTATAAGCCTACAAGGAAAAAAGAGAATAGGTTAGGGGCGGAAAATTTAGTGTCTGTGGCAAACTATCTGGCCGTCCACAAAAGGAACTTTTACGTGCATGTAGCGTGACACGTACTCCCCACACATATTGGCCAACTAAATGGTTTGCAGGTTATCTGCATAAGTCTGACGACTCTGACATTCATTATGACAGGGCTGCCCCATTCACCCGTGGCAAACACCGAAGTCGCTCCCACAAAGCGGTCCAAACAAATGTTAGGTTTCTGACGTAATTCTTACTCTGTTACCCTCTGCTTGTTTCACGGAAAGAAAATGGAGGGTTTCGTTACTGTAACAAGATTTCTAATCTCTCTTGAGTGGAATATACCGACACAATTAAGCGCTGCATGTGCTGTGAGCCTATTTCACCGGGAGCCAAAAAGGGCGTGTATAGATACACGTAGAAAAAATCTTTCACGACTTTTGAGCATCCTGCATAGTAAACATTTTTGAAATAAGGTTATAATTTTTACATTGTTCTTCTTTCTAAAAATAAATTGAAAGGAACCCTGAATTTTTCTAATACATTTTATACAAATCTCCCTAGAAAACCATACGAATATTCCCATCAATTCAAGGCTCTTATTTTTCAAAAACAAAACAAACCAAATATATAGTCGGGATGAAGGGAAATATCCACAGCTCCCTCCCCCATTCATAATCATATGGTCGACACTCGGATTAGCCGTGTGTCAAACATGTACAAGTAAATATAATTTTCTGAAAATGTTCTGATAATAGTTTAGTTATATCAGGTTATTGCTATACTGAATAGTGATTTATTGTTGAATTCAAAGTTATTGCAAAGCTGGTATACCGAATTATATATACCTTATATTTTTATTTCATTTTTGTGATACTCATAACATATCATTTATAAGATAGATTAATGCTAAGTACATTTCTTTGTTGTGTCTGAATTCAATTTAACGTTAATTATTAAGTTCAGGATTAACGTATAAGTAGCGTTCAACTAACAGATACCAAAACGCGGGTATGAAACATATGAAATAATGAGTTATTGTGGGTTTCGATCACGGAGAAGTTGGTCAATCAAGATTTTATGACAGTGAATTGTCGAAATATTCAATATGACAATACTGTTTGCCATTGTATTGTTTGGCTATGTCGTGGTTGTCAGTAGTCGTAGGTAATTCACCGACTGGTAATAAATTTATGTATGTGTTGGGGTTCGTGAACCATACTGATTCAAAATGAACCTAGATTGACGTATTTACGAAGTAACATTTTGTGATTTTGTTCGTTTCTTGAATGTTGCACAGTTGTTTTGGCGTTAGGAGCAACCAGACCCGTGCGGCGAATAGGCCCGCAGCAGCGCTAAGCTTGTCGGTTAAAGTCAACATAACAGCGCTCAGATACCTGACATTGGGTCAGTCCGCTTTACCCACAAAGCGAATGGGAGGTGTGCCCCAGGTGGTTGAATGGGGCAGCCCTGACATCGAGAGATGCGGGATCGTCAGGCGATAATGCGGAAAACCTGACCGCAAACCATAGTGGTGCACCGTGTTAGGAAAACTGTCACGTTCCTCGCACGTTAAAGAACCTGCTGCAGGTCTCGGTAAGAGTAGGACCCGTAGGATTCCAATTCAGGAGGCAAAATTTCCCGTCCCTACCCATCACTCCTTTTTCCAGTGGCAGTCAAAATTCTCCTACCGATTGGCCTTGTGTCCCCATTTCCTCCACTTCATCATCATTTCATGTTCATTGTATCACCACTTTCATGTTCATCTCCCTAATATAGCCGAAATCGTGCTGCATGGGAGTAAAGCAATAACTAACTAACTAAGTTCATGCAAAAATTCCAAACGAAAGGCCATCGAAATAATTATGTCTTCCAAACGAAGTGTTTTTGCTCACTTCTTCATATTATTTTTCTTTTTTCCGGGCACGATATTTTGAACACGGTTGCAACGTTTCAAAAAGACCGATAGATGGGTTTGCCCCAACCCTAGAGCCTAGCTTGTCGTAAGAGGCGACTAAGGGTCTTGGGATTCTGACATCGGGTCAGTGCTCAGCCCACAGAGCGACCAAGTGTGTACCCTAGGTGGCTGAATAGGGTAGCCCTCGTCAGCCCACAGAGCGACCAAGTGTGTACCCTAGGTGGCTGAAGAGGGTAGCCCTCGTCCGCGGGGGTTGTCAGGTCTATAATACGGAAACCCTGACCTCCGACCATAGTGGGCCAACGTGTGTGGAGAGTGCCACGCTTCATGCACGTAAAAGACAAAAAAAAAAATGCATTGTAAACACCAAACATTCAGGCTGCCTTAGTACAGATGAGGCAGGGGCCCGAGAAGGTATTTCATGTTTATGCCTTATACAAAATTGTCATTATCCACCAAATTGTTGAATCTCTGGCAGCTTTGAAGTAAAAAAAAAAAGATTGATCCGAATGCTTTTAGCGGAGTTTTGACTTTAAAAAACTAAAACATCTTCATTGTTTTACCTTGTTTTTCTCCTTTTCAAGTTTGCTCTTCTCTATAATCTATGAAAAAAACGTACAATAGTGTTATTAGTGATACATATTTTTTGCTCAAAATTCTCTAAATAAATAATAGAAATGAGAATAACCGTATATATTTGGTTAACACTATATCTGTGTTACACAAACATATCAAACTTATATTAAATGAGAAGGGTGTTCCAGGGACTTTACTTCTTACATACCTTCTGCGAAAAATGTTTAGTGTTTTGCCTGTTCCTTAACGAAATGACGATGTTATCCCACAAGTCTTGTAACCTCAGGTGGAATATTCAGTTAATATTTCTTATATGATTGAGTATATATCCGTCAGGAGGTTACAGTGAAGGTAAATTGTCTGGTAGCCTTTTCAATTTTTATTGATTTAAGAAGGACCTCCGAAAAAAAACTTGTTTGTTTCGTCAATGTTAAAAAAAACCGTTAATATAGAACTCTTTCTTGCTTACTGTTATACGTTTGTTATACCCCCCACTTCAAAAGTGGGGGGGGTATATAGTAATAGGGGTGTCCGTCCATCCTTTCGTCGTCCTTCCGTCCGTCCGTCCTTCCGTTACACTTCAGGGTACCCATCTCTTATCCGCAACTCCTCCTAAACCCCTTGATGGATTTTCATGAAACTTACACACAATCTTTGTGACATAATGTAGATGTGCACCTACTATTTTAAAATTTGATCAGAATGATTTTTGGTGTTTCCCATAGCAAAACATGGACTTAGCCATTCGACTACATGGGGGTACCCATCTCTTATCCGCAACTCCTCCTAAACCCCTTGGTGGATTTTCATGAAACTTACACACAATCTTTGTGACATAATGTAGATGTGCACCTACTATTTTAAAATTTGATCAGAATGATTTTTGGGGTTTCCAATAGCAAAACATGGACTTAGCCATTCGACTACATGGGGGTACCCATCTCTTATCCGCAACTCCTCCTAAACCCCTTGGTGGATTTTCATGAAACTTAAACACAATCTTTGTGACATAATGTAGATGTGCACCTACTATTTTAAAATTTGATCAGAATGATTTTTGGGGTTTCCCATAGCAAAACATGGACTTAGCCATTCGACTACATGGGGGTACCCATCTCTTATCTGCGACTCCTCCTAAACCCCTTGATGGATTTTCATGAAACTTACACACAAATTTTGTGACATAATGTAGATGCGCACCTACTATTTTAAAATTTGATCAGATTGTTTTTTGGGGTTTCCCATAGCAAAACATGGACTTAGCCATTCGACTACATGGGGGTACCCATCTCTTATCCGCAACTCCTCCTAAACCCCTTGATGGATTTTCATGAAACTTACACACAATCTTTGTGACATAATGTAGATGTGCACCTACTATTTTAAAATTTGATCAGAATGATTTTTGGGGTTTCCAATAGCAAAACATGGACTTAGCCATTCGACTACATCTCTTATCCGCAACTCCTCCTAAACCCCTTGATGGATTTTCATGAAACTTACACACAATCTTTGTGACATAATGTAGATGTGCATCTTTTATTTTAAAATTGTATCTGATTAATTTTTTTGGGGGGTGGGGGTATCTATTTGTGAGCTACGGCTCACAGTTTTTCTTGTTGTTTCTGGCTTGAGATCATCAGGTCTTCGCCAGTCAAAACTTTTTCCGGACTCAACATGAATCTTGCGTATTTCTAATAGTGTTAAACAATTAACTAACCTCGAACCTTTCAACAAATCTATTCTCGGTGCTTGATCTTATTTCAGTTAACTTTTGTTTATTTTTTTTCTGATTTTTTGTTATCTGAAAAAAAAAAAATATATAAAGCAACAATTGTAAATATAGAATGTAGTCACGAATTCTACTTGTAAATACATGTAGATATTTAATAGATCTGGGTCAAAATCAGACGAAGAACAAAATGAAACATTTGATAATTGCAAAGACCCTGCCAAAAATGCTTTAAAGGTTTATGAATATTGCACTTATCCGTACATAATGAGGATGTTTACAAAATAGAAGTTAACAGATAAACGATAAGGTCAACAAAATATACAAAATAAATAATAATGGGCTATCAAAAATTAGGAATTATGATTAAAAGAATATAAAATGGCCAAATTATAACTGATTACATAAATTAAAAAATGTACAGGATACATTGTAACTCTTAGTTTAAAAGTTATTCCTAATATTATTATACGTCATGTTAACATTTCGTCATTGTCTGATGTTATTATAAAAAAATCACTATAAACTACCGAAAGTCTGAATGGTCTAGTATTTGTACTTAACCATACTGAAATGTACTCAACCTTTCTGAATAAGTCTAAATTAAGGTTCATTATCAGATAGATAAGGAAGTAAATGTAAATTCTTAAATGTACTTGACCAAGTCTGAATTGTACTTAACAATACTAAAACATTCCCAACCTAACTAAATCATTAATAAACACACTTTTGTAACATTAGATAAAATATTTAATGTTTGATAGAGCTAATTGATTTTTAAGTAGTTAAGTAGATGTGCGTTTTAAGCTCACCTGGACCAAAGGTCCATGTGAGCTATTGCCATCACTTGGCGTCCGTCGTCGTCGTCGTCGTCGTCGTCCGTTAACAATTTTTCAAAAATCTTCTCCTCTGAAACTACTGAACAGAATTCAATGAAACTTGGTATGATTGATCCTTAGGGTGTCCTGCACCAAACTTGTGTTTGGATTTTTGATTTGTCAAAAAACATGGCCACCGTTACTAAAAATAGACCAGGGGGGGTCATACTACTGTTTTTGGCCTATAAATAAAAAAGTATAAGAGATAGATGAAATATAATGCCACGTTACTGCTTCAGCATCAAAAGCTCTACAAATGTCTCCATTGAGTCCAAGTCGTCAGATGATCCCTTATAGGAGTTACGGCCCCTTAAAGGTGAAAAATAGCATTTTTCCATGTTTTGGGCTTCTAAAATGAAAACTATTACAGATAGAGAAAAGCTGTTGCTTGCTTAAATTTTCAGCTCAATTAGCTCTACAAAAGTGTCCATAGGGTGGAAGTTGTCAGATGATCCCTTATAGGGGTTTCAGCCCCTTAAAGGCGAAAAATAGTGTTTTTGGCCTGTAGAATGAAAACTATTGCAGACAGAGAAAAGCTGTTGCTTGCTTAAATGTTCAACTCATTCAGCTCTACAAAAGTCTTCATAGGGTTAAAGTTGTCAGATGACCCTTAATAGGGGTTACAGCCCCTTAATGGCGAAAAATAGTGTTTTTGGCCTATAGAATGAAAACTGTTGCAGATGGAGAAAAGCTGTTCCTTGCTTAAATGTTCAGCTCATTTAGTTCTACAAAAGTCTTCATAGGGTCGAAGTTGTCAGATGACCCCTTATAGGGATTACAGCCCCTAAATAAACATTTTGTTTCATGTTTTTAGCTGATATAATGAAAACTATAGCAGATAAAGAAATGAAAACTATTGCCAAAAGAGAAAAGCTGTAGCTTGATTAAATGTTTAGCTTATTTAGCTCTACAATGTCCTTAATAGGGTTGACATCAAGACCAGGTGAGCGATTCAGGCTCCTGGGAGCCTCTTGTAATCAAGGTCGAGTTCGTTTCAGACCTTGTCGAGTACAATTAAATTTTTGGTCGAGAACATTTTTGACTGGTAATAAAAGATTTGAAATTGTCAAGTACGTTTAAGTCTTTTTAAGAATTTTCAGACTTTCGTCGCATATAATTAAGTACTTTTTCAGTCTTTTTCAGACTGGTCCTGTACGATTTGATACAAATACTATACAGTTAAGACTTTTGGAAGTTTGTAGTGTATTAAATGTGTATATAATAATGTCAAAATATAAAAAATATAAAAATGTTGTGACGTCGTCATTAAAACAAAAACATAATAAGATTGTATTAGTACGAAAGCAATAAGCTGAAGCTAGCCCAGTTGTTAGGGGGATTTTTGGATGTAACCGGGATATTTGCATGAAATTCTACTTGTTTTTTTTCTCTCACGTGTAGGGAATTTGCACCAAAAAGTGACTTTTTTCCCTCGCGTGCCGTTTCCAACTATTACTATTTTCGAAACTTTTTTCGAATTTTGAAAGGAATGTATCTTGACAATTGAAAATAAAAAAATCAGTGGCGGAGAAAACGTCTTTTTTATAATAATTTCAATCAGTATGGGTGTATTTCCAATCTATTTTTAGACAAAAAAATATAAATAAATTAAAATGTCAAAAAAAAACACCATGCACATTGAATCTTTCAAACAGTAATTGGGATTTGACTTGAATTATATGTAGTTTATTTTCAATCCAGGTCCAATTGAAAGACAGCAAGCAGTGACCACTGGTCACATTGAAGGCTGCTGGCTGTTTTCCCATGTAGATTTTTTAAAGTTGGCGTTTGTATTGTATATTGTGTCGTGTACATTTATTCGACATCTCATTATATTCTATATCCTCAACAGTATAATAGCTAAATTTGATTAATGTCAAAATTTGTTAAATAGATATGATAATACTAGTATATACAAGTATATAATAATTGAATTTAATTTTATTTAGTTTAATATTGTAATTTTTATACTTTGTGCTGTAAATTGGTATATAATTCAGGGCCATATTGTAAATTAGCTTGTTAACTTGATATGCTTTCCCGTTGAAAGAAGCAAAATAGGACAAAAGGAGCATTCCAATGTCAAATGTCCGAAAGGGCAACGAGAAAACTAGTAAAGGCCCACAAAAAAACAGCACAAAGAAACGCAAAACATAACAACAACCCCAAAACAACTGAACCGTTATCAACAACGCTAATTCGAATTGATGCCCTTTGCTTCTCTCCACCAAAATATAGAAAATGATAAAATTTACTGTTTGAAATTCAGTATAGTTAAGTAAATCTGTCACGCTTTGTGTGGTCTGATAAGACAATTGGTCCTGAGATGCATTTTCTTACACCATTCGTGCTCAGAGAAATTAACCGTTCTTTCTTTCTTTTATTTCAAAGCATGATATCAAAATATACATTACTTTGTCATAATCCAAGAGTTCGCGTTGATGATTGATATTCATTTATTTTGTGTTTCCGTGTTTTACATGTTGTCTGTTTTTGTCCCGTTCTTGTTGGTGTTTACTGGTTTTGTCTCTCCCCTTTCGGACTTTTGACATTCGGTACCCCATTAGACATTTTCACTGTAAGCCGAAACCGAAACATGAAGTATGGAACGCAATTATTGTTTCATTATTCTCCTTTCTTTCCTTATGATGTTCAAAGAACGTTTTCTTTAAAGTTAAGTCATTTGGTTTGTTGCTATTGGCATAATGGTGTGTAGTTTTATGGTTTTATAATTTGTTATAAATAAGGAAACGGAAATTAATCATTTAAAAGTCCGAAATAGCAAAGGTGAAATCAATAAGCGCTTAGCAATAACACTTAGCACAAGAACAAACAAAAACTACAGTATATCAATCAGCAACGCAAATTTGAGTCGTGTACGGTGATTTTTGTCAATGCATTCTAATATGTTCGATATTAAATGAATTCTATGACTTCTATATGAAGTCTATTCACAAAAAAAAAAAAACAAGATTTAAATACATAACGTTGTTTTCGACCCTAAATAAAATTAAGGAATAATTTGTGCTACTGTTTATCAAATCTGTATTACATCATGTGTTCATTGAAAATTTATTTTCATGTCGTTCCAAGTCTTGGTGTTTGGTTTTGTTTGCCACTTTGTGTACTTTATCTCATTCGACAATTGTAAACCTGATACTTTTTATCGATTTTCCTTACCAGCGTCTGATCATGGTGGGATTATTTGAGATAGTTGACATTTCTTTTTACCTTTCGATTAAATTTTGACGATTCACTTTTATCTAGATATATGAATAATGTTGGTCCCTACGTCTTTAGAGCATCATAGCATTTCCGTATGTGTTTGAATCCTTAGTTCATGGGATCACTGTGCGCATACATTTTGTAGCTGTGATTATCAAAGAAGCAGACGTACCAACGGGGTATCCGAATGTCAAAAGTCCGAAATGGCAGAGACAAAACCAACAAGAACGGGACAAAAACAGACAACATGTAAAACATGGAAACACAAAATAACTGAATATCAATCAAAAACGCGAACTCCAGTTTTGTATATGCCAAGGATAACAAAGGTCTTATTACAGTGCCTTGTGGAACACCTGTGACGCACCGTTCTCATTTATTTTAGATAGTTCCTCCAAGTTCGCTAGTTTTATTATCACCTTTATTTAGGGTTAGTGAGCACACCTGTCATGTGACCAAAAACAGCCAAAAATGCAAAAAACAAGTGCAAATGTCACAAATACCTTGTAACTTGTGTTAAATAGTTTCCTTTAATAAAACTTAATCAAAATAAAGTAATTTAAATACAAATAAAACAACCATTCCTTCATAAATAAAATTTTCAAATAAAACAAGGGAGATAATCCACTTGAAAAATGACCAAAAAATTACAAAGATTTGTATTGTAGACAGAAAAGTAAGCTGGTGACCCCCATTTTTTATTGCTTTATTTCAAAATATATTGTATTTCATTGATTTTTATCAAATAAAAATAAAATATAAATTCGTGGATTTTTTCTGTTACAAGATTTTATGCTAATTATTTGGCCTTTCCTATATAATCCATAGTAATTTGGGGAAACTTTGAGCCTAAATTTTGGGAAAACAAGCCTGGAAAGGGGTCCAATATTTTTACACAAGATAAAGTAAATACCTAATACTAATATATAAAAAAATGGACATTTTAAATTCGGCATTATTTTTGGGGTCAGTTGTCCTCACTAACCTTAAACCCTTTTCATAAATCTGTTGATGAAATATGAAAAGTTTTATTGTTTAATATAATCTGTGCAAAAATTGAAAGGACCGTGGTAAGAACAAGGTATAATTGAAACTGGATGCAGTATTGAATGTCTCCCAAACGAAGTCCCTTTCATCTCATGTGAGAAAATTTGGGCAGGGTGTTCCCTAAAATACAAGTTTTACAGAAATCCCAGGGGTAAGCAAAATCCTGGAAATGCCTTTAAATGCATTTTTAGAACCTCATGCAAAAATTTTTGGCAGGGGTTCCCCTAAAAGACAAGTTTTACAAAAGTCCCACTGGTAAGGAAAATCCTGGAAATGCCTTTAAATGCATTTTTAGAACCTCATGGAAAAAAGTTGAGCAGGGGTTTCCCTTTTTTCACAAGGGATTTAACTCTCTCATATAAAATGATTTGTCTTATTATGAGAAGTTATAATATATAGTTATAGGGTGGGGATTTCAATGGTTTTCATAAAAATTAGTATTTTATCATTTGAGGGGGTGGGGCATGACCCCCCAGAGCCCCCTATGGTACCAAATGATTTGCCTTATCATAAGGTATAATAATATATATGGTTATAGGGTGGGGATCTCTATGGTTTTCAGAATATTTAGTATTTTAATATTTGAGGGGGTGGGGCATGACCCTCCTCAAATCCCCCTGTGGTACCAAATGGTTTGTCTTATCATAAAGAGTAATAATATATATGGTTATAGAGTGGGGATCTCAATGGTTTTCAGTATATTTAGTATTTTATCATGTGAGGGGTGGGGCATGACCCCCCTCAAACCCGCCTTTGGTACCAAATTGTTTGTCTTATCATGAGGAGCAATAATATATATGGTTATAGGGTGGGGATCTCAATAGTTTTTAGAATATTTAGTATTTTATCATTTGAGGGGGTGGGGCATGACCCCCCTCAGACCCCCCTACGATACCATATGATTGGTCTTATCATAAGGAGTAATAATATATATAGTTATAGGGTGGGGATCTCAATGGTTTTCAGAATATTTAGTATTTTATCATTTGATGGGGTGGGGTATGACCCCCCTCAGACCCCCCTACGATACCATATGATTGGTCTTATCATAAGGAGTAATAATATATATAGTTATAGGGTGGGGATCTCAATGGTTTTCAGAATATTTAGTATTTTATCATTTGAGGGGGTGGGGCATGACCCCCCTCAGACTCCCCCCCTCCTTTGTGAACCCAAATGGTTTGTTTTATTATAAGGAGTAACAATATATATGGTTATAGGGTGGGGATCTCAATGGTTTTCAAAATATTAAGTGTTTTGTTATTTGAAGGGGTGGGGCATTACCCACCCCCCCCACTTAAGACAATGAAATGGAGGGTTTACCATAATACCTTGCCACTACCTTTACTTAGATATCCAAGTTAAGAGAGTGTTTCAAAGTTAAGATCACAAATTATTAAGTTATATCACTTTTCCCATAGACTTCTATAGTAAAATTTTGCAAAACCCCACCCCCTTTTGAGACCCCCAAAATCCATGTTCCCTCCAACATATTGAAATTTTTTTTTCGGGAGGCACATCTAGGAATATGGGTCTATCAAGTCATATGATATCAAACAATTCCGTCTAACGGTTTCTGAGAAACGGTGCACACAAGTGTTCGAAAAATCTCGCCCGGAAAGAAGAAAAATAATAATAATAATAAGAATAATAAGAACTGAGCAAAAACATAATGTCTCCAAACTTCGTTTGGGAGACATAATAAGAGAATGTTGCAAGATTCATTAAAAAGAAAATAAGGCTTCATTGATTATCCATACGATGTATTGACATACAGATTGATGTATCAAAAAGGTAAAAAACAAACCTTCCGAACCAAAATGATAAATCTAAAATGTCAAATAAGAAAAGATAAAACAAGGCAAAGACCAACCGATGAAATTATATGCAACAGTCCTGACTTGATTCAGACATTCAATAAATGATTTTTCTTTCATTGCAACCTTAACACCCGGTAGTAACAAAATCACAAAACTGCCGTGAGATACAAAAGGACATTGTGAAATTATCATCAAAGAACAACAAATTTAAACAGCCAAAAACTACTAATCTGTCAAAGCAAAACAACTGTAGGATTTAGTTAAACTGGAAGTGGTGAGCAACAGATATGAAATCGAGTTCCACGTAATGGGACCACATCCCGATGCTATTTACCAAATATCAAGTGGCTCCAAAAAGTAGTTGCTGAGCAAACAGTTAAGCAATTTTTTACAGCATCCGCCCGTCCTCCCGCCACCTGGTATTAGCCTGGATTTTTCACTTCATCAAATACGACCAAAAACCATCAGGGATCATTTCATCAGACATAATTTTGATTTTTTATTATATCCAAAAAAAAAAAAACTTTTTGAAGACCATTACATAGCATTCAAGCAACTGCAAGAAGATACCTTAATTATTTATCAGAAGGAGGCAAAGAGGCACGAATGGGGCATTTGAGTGTCAAAAGTCCGAAACAGCAACGATGAAACCGGTTAACATGAACAAAAACAGCACGAGGAAACACAAAACACAAAATAAACCGAACGGAAATCAACAACGCGAACTCAAGTCGTAGCATGAGTCAACTCAGGTGCTCCGGAAGAGTAAGCGGTTCCTGCTTGCTATAGCACACCCGTCGTGTTGCTATTTTTCAATTCAGTGTGTCCAATCTGGTGGAGGAAGACAAAACAAATTTCTACGACAAATCAAAATCTGTACTCATTTGATAGATAGAAATCCCATAATTGTCTTTGAGTGCACCATTTCTTGAGTGAAGACAGCAACCGTTGAGCATCATAACCCTGTGTCAGCAATTTCTGTGTCAAACGTGACGCTCCGCCAAGGAAATTGATGTAATTCCCGAAAGTTCTGGAGTATCGAATCAACTGTGATACGAAGGCTCCGTACGCAGGAGCGGACGGAATAGTTATCAGGTCATTACTGATATTTCACCAACATATGAACTAAATCAAGATGCTAATACTTAACGCGTAAAGTTGTGCACAAATCAATTCTACTTTTAAGTGTTAATGTTTAATAATTAATATTTTATCGGAAAAATCAAACTTTACCAAACTGAACAATTGATTTCAGTTTCGGATTTGATTTCGGTATCGGTTTCGGTTTCGGCTTATAGTGAAAATGTCTATAAGTACCTCTGCTTCACCTCTTTATCAATACAAACTGCATTAAAAAACTTTAGGTAACTCTTAAATTCTTATATATCGTTGAGGGTTATAGTTATACATGTATGAAAGAAATTTCACAAGAGTATTACCCATAAGAAAACTATATTTTTTATCATACAATTAAAACAAGAGGCTCCCAGGAGCCTGAATCGCTCATCTGGCCTTGAGTCAACCCTAAACATGAAAACACTTTTCTAGAGCTAAATGAGTTGAACATTAAAGCAAGCAACAGCTTTTCTCTATCTACTATAGTTTTCATTCTATAGGTCAAAAACATGAAAAAAAACCACGTTATTTTAGGGGCCGTAACCCCTACAAGGGGTCATCTGACAACTTTGACTCAATAAAAACTTTTGAAGAGCGTATTGAACTGAACATTTAAGCAAGCAACAGCTTTTCTCTATATGCTATAGTTTTCATTCTATAGGCAAAAAACATGAAAAAAAACGTCATTTTACGGGGCGTTACCCCTATTAGGAGTCATCTGACAACTTCGATCCTAAGGAGACTTTTGTAGAGCTAGATAAGCTGAACATTTAAGCAAGCAACAGCTTCTCTCTATCTGCTATAGTTTTCATTCCATAGGCCAAAAAATATGTTATTTTAGGGGCTGTAACCCCTATAAAGGGTTTATCTGACAACTTCGACCCTATTGAGACTTTTGTAGAGCTAAATGAGCTAAATGAGCTGAACATTTAAGAAAGCAACACCTTTTCTCTATCTGTAATATTTTTTATTCTATAGGCCAAAAACATGAAAAAATGTTATTTTTCACCTTTAAGGGGCCGTAACTCCTATAAGGGGTCATCTGACAACTTCGACTCAATGTAGACTTTTGTAGAGCTTTTGATGCTGAAGCAGCAGCGTGGCATCAGATTTCATCTATCTCTTATACTTTTTGATTTACAAGCCAAAAACAGTAGTCTGATCCCCCCTAGTCTATTTTTAGTAACGGCGGCCATGTTGTTTGGACGGCGGTCAACGTTTGTGCAATCGTGGTAGAGGACATCCCATAGATGAAGTGCGCAAAGTTTCATAGCAATCCCTTCAGTCGTTTCGGAGGAGAAGTTTTTCAAAGAAAAGTTAACGACGACGACGGACGACGACAGACGCCAAGTGATCGCGTGTTGCTCCCTGAAACCTAAATCAAATATATAACGACAACTTGGGACTCTTATGGAAAAAACTTTAAACTCAAATATATTTCACGTCGTCTCCAAAATTCCAACAAAAAGATAATTGCAAACGTGGATTAGAACAATAAAGAATTATAATCCTATTTAAAATCTTTACGAAATTTAAAATATAATATTGCTTTCAATTATTCTGCCTCGGCTAATTAATTCGCAACAGTTTTTATGTTAAACTGATTTTTTTCATAACACAATAACATAAAATTTGGATTTTATTTTCAAACTTAACGGCGGTAAAAAAAGGAAATCTCTTTTTCAATTGAAAATATGTGAAAACTTGAGTTTTATTGTTAAGATTTTCATTCCTACATGTAGTTGGCAAATTGTAGTATACAGATGTTGCGCCTTTTCGTTTTATTGAAAACTGCTAAAACGATCAGACTCTGGTGCTAGTTGAAAATGAGCTAAAATGAATATCATTTTTCTTGTCAGTTTTTGTTTTTGACAACGAATTGACATTTTGCCAAATTTTTTTTTTAAACACAATATTTTATTACCATCAAATTATATTTTCCTCTCAACAGACATATAGCCGACTCAGCAACTGATCCATGTTAAATTAAACCAACGGACAAAGTTCTCAGTTAGCCTAGTGACGGTGGTAAGATCATCAGTAGCCTACTGGAGAAAAAAAGCAATATTAAAATTACTGTCTTTTTGGACGATGGTATTGGATTGTCCTAGACAGAGACAACATTTTCTGTCGGACTGGATACAAATTATCCGATCTCATGTACGCAGCCGAATAGACAACTTTGGAAAATGTGCTAACCCCTGATCTCGTTCTGTATTAAGACATTGTTAAGCTCTCGGTTGTCTCTCTTCCTTTTATGACAAGTATGTTGTCACACCTGCAGACAAAGCTTCCTACAATATAGTTTTTGTATGTAAAGCACATTATTACAACCGACTGATCAAAGTGCTAGGCATTGATGGTAATTCTTCCGCCAGTGCTACATACATATGGACTTCATTTGACAAAGATTAAATCATAGCAAACCATAACTCATTCATGTCTTCTATAGACATATTCATTTGAAGAAGGAACATGCAAAGTTATCATATTTGTACTGGATACCTAAACTTCACAAAAATCCGTACAAAAAAGGTACATTTCTGGATCTTCATCATGGTCAAATATAGAGCTGTCCGTTCAATTTACTAAGACTGTCTTCTGTCAAAGACGAACAACAAGCATACCGTGACGCTATTTATAATCGAAGTAGAATCAATCATATGTGGTTTTTAAAGCACTTCAGAGATTTTCGAGATCATTTTAAGTCCCGGAATTTTTCTGAGGTTAATTCTTTGAAAACATTCGATTCTTTCAACTTTATACACAACATAGTCACACGAAAATTCTCGCGGTAAAAAATCTTCTTTAAAAGGCTTTTTCAAATTCTAGGAACTATGTTGTTTTACAAATGTTTTAGGTTATACAATTCATTTTTTTTAACCAAAACATCTATAAAGATAGTTACACACTGGAATAAATATTTATGCATGGACGATCAGACGGACTAATGTGGCAAAACGGATAAATCATATCCCTGCTCCGAGTTGCGGCGGAGACCTGAGCGGAAGACCAATGATAATTGTCCATTACTGATATGTTGCGTCATTTTAATGGAAAACATAATTTTAAAATCTGTAGCGCGCTGGAACAAGCTTCAGGGTAAAAAGACGAGAATCACGTCTATGGTGTCAGTAATTTAGAGAAGGACTGTTCAAAGAGGAATAACTCTTTTCATGATCACAAATGATGAAAAAATAGACGAATAAGTGTACGCGACACAACCAACATTAAAGAAACGGCAAATTAAAAAATCACAGTGGAAACAGCCAGCAGTCTTCAACATGACCAGAGGTCACTGCTCGCTGTCTTGCATTGGCCCAAGACTAAAAATACAATACATAACTAAGATTCAAACAAATCCCTAGATCATCCTAGAAAGTAGAAGAAAATGAGATGTGGAATAAGTGTACGCGACACAACCTACATTATAAACGTATATTTTAAATATCCACAATGGAAAACACCAAGCAGCCTTCAATGTGACCAGCGGTCGCTGCTCGCTGTTTTTCAATTTTTCAAAAGACCCGTTTCTGGACATAAAAAAACCAAACAGATAGTAGACAAGGACAAACAATAGCTTTGACAAGGATTCCTGGCTTAGGACAGGCACATATAAAATGTGGCGGGGTTAAACTAGTTTTTTGGGCCCAACATTCCCCCTATTGTTTATCTTGTACAAAGCACAAAAAATAACACACTTTAAAAATCAAATCGATAAAAGTTCAATTCACCAACAGAGAACCTGCGACAAGAGTACTATACGAGAACAACGAAACGTAAAGGAACTCCCTCAAGAACACTTGCAGTTACTGACTGCTATCTAAGAAGCATTTATCGACTGATGTAAAAAAATCAAATATATCGATTCTAAATCCAACATAACACTTCAAACAACTAATGATTTGGCATTATATCATCACACAAAACCGACATATTTGATCGCTGTAATGCTTCGAACCAATACAATAGTCAAAAAGGTAAAATATTACTGTTTTAGAGTTACTAAGTCAATAAGTCCATATCTTTTTTGAGAAGTCGGTGACATATGATTTTTATTACTGCAAAATAAAGAGGACACCAAAATACATAACATATATATACTTTATAAGGAAAAATCGCCAGTAGATATTTTTGAATTGTGGTTTTTATTTGCTTATTGAACGTTAATTTTTTTGGCGGGAAAAAACTTAACTGACGTTTTCTTTTGTGAGACTATGTGGTTTTAATGGTGTTATGCTTCTATTAAATCCTACACCTTTTATGTATGATGTAAAGGTTTGTTAATTGTTTTCCAATAGATATCTATTAAATCATTTAGGAATTATCAGTGTGATGAATAGATGAAAGTTTCTTAAAAATATCACAATTTGAGATTGTCATAGCAACGAAAAAAGGTCGGTGCCCGTATATTTTTTTCATGCTGTTGTTCTTAGAAAATTTCCAGCTTTTTACTGGTAACGTTTAAAGAAAATATTATCGGTAAAAGATGAAAAGGCGGTTTGGTCTTAATTTTTTGGTCTTAATTTTTTTTCAAATTATTATTTTTTTTCTAACCAACAAGGTAACGTACATGTACCCACTTCACCTGCTTTCACAACCCATTCGTTATGCAAGGGCTTGTACAGATTTTTTCAGATTTTTTTTATCCAACATCGCTGTCTCCGTGACCAACTATTAGACCAGGAAAATCCGTCTAAGGCCGCGTTCACACTGAAGTTCTTTTGAGTAAACATGTGTAGAAGTAGTTTACTGTTCTAAAAACGTCCCGTGCGGGGCCCGGGAGGCGAATAGGCCAGCAGCAGCGCTAAGCTTGTCGGTAAAAGTCCACTAAAGAGCGCCCAGAAACCTGACATCGGGGTCAGGCCGCTTTGCCCGCAAAGCGACTGGGATGTGTGCCCCAGGTGGTTGAATGGGGCAGCCCTGACAACGAGAGATGCGGGGTCGTCAGGCGATAATGCGGAAAACCTGACCGCAAACCATAGTGGTGCACCGTGTTGGGAAAAATGTCTCGTTCCTCGCACGTTAAAGAACCCTGCTGCAGGTCTCGGTAAGAGTAGGACCCGTAGGATCCCCATGCAGGAGGCAAAATTTCCCGTCCCTACCCATCACTCCTTTTTCCAGTGGCAGTCAAAACTATCCTACCCGATTGGCCTTGTGTCCCCATTTCCTCCACTTCATCATCATTTCATGTTCATTGTATCACCATTTTCATGTTCATCTCCCGGATATAGCCGAAATCGTGCTGCTTGGGAGTAAAGCAATAACTAACTAACTAACTAACTAACTGTTCTAAAAACTAGTTTCACACTAAATTTGTTCTCATTGATAAACCTAAACTAAATGACTTGACATATGAATTGTTCACATTATTTAATGGGTGTATATGCCAAAAATGCAAAAAACAAGTGCAAATGTCACAAATACCTTGTAACTTGTGTTAAATAGTTTCCTTTAATAAAACTTAATCAAAATAAAGTAATTTAAATACAAATAAAACAACCATTCCTTCATAAATAAAATTTTCAAATAAAACAAGGGAGATAATCCACTTGAAAAATGACCAAAAAATTACAAAGATTTGTATTGTAGACAGAAAAGTAAGCTGGTGACCCCCATTTTTTATTGCTTTATTTCAAAATATATTGTATTTCATTGATTTTTATCAAATAAAAATAAAATATAAATTCGTGGATTTTTTCTGTTACAAGATTTTATGCTAATTATTTGGCCTTTCCTATATAATCCATAGTAATTTGGGGAAACTTTGAGCCTAAATTTTGGGAAAACAAGCCTGGAAAGGGGTCCAATATTTTTACACAAGATAAAGTAAATACCTAATACTAATATATAAAAAAATGGACATTTTAAATTCGGCATTATTTTTGGGGTCAGTTGTCCTCACTAACCTTAAACCCTTTTCATAAATCTGTTGATGAAATATGAAAAGTTTTATTGTTTAATATAATCTGTGCAAAAATTGAAAGGACCGTGGTAAGAACAAGGTATAATTGAAACTGGATGCAGTATTGAATGTCTCCCAAACGAAGTCCCTTTCATCTCATGTGAGAAAATTTGGGCAGGGTGTTCCCTAAAATACAAGTTTTACAGAAATCCCAGGGGTAAGCAAAATCCTGGAAATGCCTTTAAATGCATTTTTAGAACCTCATGCAAAAATTTTTGGCAGGGGTTCCCCTAAAAGACAAGTTTTACAAAAGTCCCACTGGTAAGGAAAATCCTGGAAATGCCTTTAAATGCATTTTTAGAACCTCATGGAAAAAAGTTGAGCAGGGGTTTCCCTTTTTTCACAAGGGATTTAACTCTCTCATATAAAATGATTTGTCTTATTATGAGAAGTTATAATATATAGTTATAGGGTGGGGATTTCAATGGTTTTCATAAAAATTAGTATTTTATCATTTGAGGGGGTGGGGCATGACCCCCCAGAGCCCCCTATGGTACCAAATGATTTGCCTTATCATAAGGTATAATAATATATATGGTTATAGGGTGGGGATCTCTATGGTTTTCAGAATATTTAGTATTTTAATATTTGAGGGGGTGGGGCATGACCCTCCTCAAATCCCCCTGTGGTACCAAATGGTTTGTCTTATCATAAAGAGTAATAATATATATGGTTATAGAGTGGGGATCTCAATGGTTTTCAGTATATTTAGTATTTTATCATGTGAGGGGTGGGGCATGACCCCCCTCAAACCCGCCTTTGGTACCAAATTGTTTGTCTTATCATGAGGAGCAATAATATATATGGTTATAGGGTGGGGATCTCAATAGTTTTTAGAATATTTAGTATTTTATCATTTGAGGGGGTGGGGCATGACCCCCCTCAGACCCCCCTACGATACCATATGATTGGTCTTATCATAAGGAGTAATAATATATATAGTTATAGGGTGGGGATCTCAATGGTTTTCAGAATATTTAGTATTTTATCATTTGATGGGGTGGGGTATGACCCCCCTCAGACCCCCCTACGATACCATATGATTGGTCTTATCATAAGGAGTAATAATATATATAGTTATAGGGTGGGGATCTCAATGGTTTTCAGAATATTTAGTATTTTATCATTTGAGGGGGTGGGGCATGACCCCCCTCAGACTCCCCCCCTCCTTTGTGAACCCAAATGGTTTGTTTTATTATAAGGAGTAACAATATATATGGTTATAGGGTGGGGATCTCAATGGTTTTCAAAATATTAAGTGTTTTGTTATTTGAAGGGGTGGGGCATTACCCACCCCCCCCCACTTAAGACAATGAAATGGAGGGTTTACCATAATACCTTGCCACTACCTTTACTTAGATATCCAAGTTAAGAGAGTGTTTCAAAGTTAAGATCACAAATTATTAAGTTATATCACTTTTCCCATAGACTTCTATAGTAAAATTTTGCAAAACCCCACCCCCTTTTGAGACCCCCAAAATCCATGTTCCCTCCAACATATTGAAATTTTTTTTTCGGGAGGCACATCTAGGAATATGGGTCTATCAAGTCATATGATATCAAACAATTCCGTCTAACGGTTTCTGAGAAACGGTGCACACAAGTGTTCGAAAAATCTCGCCCGGAAAGAAGAAAAATAATAATAATAATAAGAATAATAAGAACTGAGCAAAAACATAATGTCTCCAAACTTCGTTTGGGAGACATAATAAGAGAATGTTGCAAGATTCATTAAAAAGAAAATAAGGCTTCATTGATTATCCATACGATGTATTGACATACAGATTGATGTATCAAAAAGGTAAAAAACAAACCTTCCGAACCAAAATGATAAATCTAAAATGTC
The DNA here is from genome assembly GCA_963971305.1 of Arcuatula senhousia. NCBI lineage: Eukaryota > Metazoa > Mollusca > Bivalvia > Mytilida > Mytilidae > Arcuatula > Arcuatula senhousia. The sequence goes on along the minus strand of OZ020315.1, from coordinate 46,341,249 downwards.
AAATAAGAAAAGATAAAACAAGGCAAAGACCAACCGATGAAATTATATGCAACAGTCCTGACTTGATTCAGACATTCAATAAATGATTTTTCTTTCATTGCAACCTTAACACCCGGTAGTAACAAAATCACAAAACTGCCGTGAGATACAAAAGGACATTGTGAAATTATCATCAAAGAACAACAAATTTAAACAGCCAAAAACTACTAATCTGTCAAAGCAAAACAACTGTAGGATTTAGTTAAACTGGAAGTGGTGAGCAACAGATATGAAATCGAGTTCCACGTAATGGGACCACATCCCGATGCTATTTACCAAATATCAAGTGGCTCCAAAAAGTAGTTGCTGAGCAAACAGTTAAGCAATTTTTTACAGCATCCGCCCGTCCTCCCGCCACCTGGTATTAGCCTGGATTTTTCACTTCATCAAATACGACCAAAAACCATCAGGGATCATTTCATCAGACATAATTTTGATTTTTTATTATATCCAAAAAAAAAAAAACTTTTTGAAGACCATTACATAGCATTCAAGCAACTGCAAGAAGATACCTTAATTATTTATCAGAAGGAGGCAAAGAGGCACGAATGGGGCATTTGAGTGTCAAAAGTCCGAAACAGCAACGATGAAACCGGTTAACATGAACAAAAACAGCACGAGGAAACACAAAACACAAAATAAACCGAACGGAAATCAACAACGCGAACTCAAGTCGTAGCATGAGTCAACTCAGGTGCTCCGGAAGAGTAAGCGGTTCCTGCTTGCTATAGCACACCCGTCGTGTTGCTATTTTTCAATTCAGTGTGTCCAATCTGGTGGAGGAAGACAAAACAAATTTCTACGACAAATCAAAATCTGTACTCATTTGATAGATAGAAATCCCATAATTGTCTTTGAGTGCACCATTTCTTGAGTGAAGACAGCAACCGTTGAGCATCATAACCCTGTGTCAGCAATTTCTGTGTCAAACGTGACGCTCCGCCAAGGAAATTGATGTAATTCCCGAAAGTTCTGGAGTATCGAATCAACTGTGATACGAAGGCTCCGTACGCAGGAGCGGACGGAATAGTTATCAGGTCATTACTGATATTTCACCAACATATGAACTAAATCAAGATGCTAATACTTAACGCGTAAAGTTGTGCACAAATCAATTCTACTTTTAAGTGTTAATGTTTAATAATTAATATTTTATCGGAAAAATCAAACTTTACCAAACTGAACAATTGATTTCAGTTTCGGATTTGATTTCGGTATCGGTTTCGGTTTCGGCTTATAGTGAAAATGTCTATAAGTACCTCTGCTTCACCTCTTTATCAATACAAACTGCATTAAAAAACTTTAGGTAACTCTTAAATTCTTATATATCGTTGAGGGTTATAGTTATACATGTATGAAAGAAATTTCACAAGAGTATTACCCATAAGAAAACTATATTTTTTATCATACAATTAAAACAAGAGGCTCCCAGGAGCCTGAATCGCTCATCTGGCCTTGAGTCAACCCTAAACATGAAAACACTTTTCTAGAGCTAAATAAGTTGAACATTAAAGCAAGCAACAGCTTTTCTCTATCTACTATAGTTTTCATTCTATAGGTCAAAAACATGAAAAAAAACCACGTTATTTTAGGGGCCGTAACCCCTACAAGGGGTCATCTGACAACTTTGACTCAATAAAAACTTTTGAAGAGCGTATTGAACTGAACATTTAAGCAAGCAACAGCTTTTCTCTATATGCTATAGTTTTCATTCTATAGGCAAAAAACATGAAAAAAAACGTCATTTTACGGGGCGTTACCCCTATTAGGAGTCATCTGACAACTTCGATCCTAAGGAGACTTTTGTAGAGCTAGATAAGCTGAACATTTAAGCAAGCAACAGCTTCTCTCTATCTGCTATAGTTTTCATTCCATAGGCCAAAAAATATGTTATTTTAGGGGCTGTAACCCCTATAAAGGGTTTATCTGACAACTTCGACCCTATTGAGACTTTTGTAGAGCTAAATGAGCTAAATGAGCTGAACATTTAAGAAAGCAACACCTTTTCTCTATCTGTAATATTTTTTATTCTATAGGCCAAAAACATGAAAAAATGTTATTTTTCACCTTTAAGGGGCCGTAACTCCTATAAGGGGTCATCTGACAACTTCGACTCAATGTAGACTTTTGTAGAGCTTTTGATGCTGAAGCAGCAGCGTGGCATCAGATTTCATCTATCTCTTATACTTTTTGATTTACAAGCCAAAAACAGTAGTCTGATCCCCCCTAGTCTATTTTTAGTAACGGCGGCCATGTTGTTTGGACGGCGGTCAACGTTTGTGCAATCGTGGTAGAGGACATCCCATAGATGAAGTGCGCAAAGTTTCATAGCAATCCCTTCAGTCGTTTCGGAGGAGAAGTTTTTCAAAGAAAAGTTAACGACGACGACGGACGACGACAGACGCCAAGTGATCGCGTGTTGCTCCCTGAAACCTAAATCAAATATATAACGACAACTTGGGACTCTTATGAAAAAAACTTTAAACTCAAATATATTTCACGTCGTCTCCAAAATTCCAACAAAAAGATAATTGCAAACGTGGATTAGAACAATAAAGAATTATAATCCTATTTAAAATCTTTACGAAATTTAAAATATAATATTGCTTTCAATTATTCTGCCTCGGCTAATTAATTCGCAACAGTTTTTATGTTAAACTGATTTTTTTCATAACACAATAACATAAAATTTGGATTTTATTTTCAAACTTAACGGCGGTAAAAAAAGGAAATCTCTTTTTCAATTGAAAATATGTGAAAACTTGAGTTTTATTGTTAAGATTTTCATTCCTACATGTAGTTGGCAAATTGTAGTATACAGATGTTGCGCCTTTTCGTTTTATTGAAAACTGCTAAAACGATCAGACTCTGGTGCTAGTTGAAAATGAGCTAAAATGAATATCATTTTTCTTGTCAGTTTTTGTTTTTGACAACGAATTGACATTTTGCCAAATTTTTTTTTTAAACACAATATTTTATTACCATCAAATTATATTTTCCTCTCAACAGACATATAGCCGACTCAGCAACTGATCCATGTTAAATTAAACCAACGGACAAAGTTCTCAGTTAGCCTAGTGACGGTGGTAAGATCATCAGTAGCCTACTGGAGAAAAAAAGCAATATTAAAATTACTGTCTTTTTGGACGATGGTATTGGATTGTCCTAGACAGAGACAACATTTTCTGTCGGACTGGATACAAATTATCCGATCTCATGTACGCAGCCGAATAGACAACTTTGGAAAATGTGCTAACCCCTGATCTCGTTCTGTATTAAGACATTGTTAAGCTCTCGGTTGTCTCTCTTCCTTTTATGACAAGTATGTTGTCACACCTGCAGACAAAGCTTCCTACAATATAGTTTTTGTATGTAAAGCACATTATTACAACCGACTGATCAAAGTGCTAGGCATTGATGGTAATTCTTCCGCCAGTGCTACATACATATGGACTTCATTTGACAAAGATTAAATCATAGCAAACCATAACTCATTCATGTCTTCTATAGACATATTCATTTGAAGAAGGAACATGCAAAGTTATCATATTTGTACTGGATACCTAAACTTCACAAAAATCCGTACAAAAAAGGTACATTTCTGGATCTTCATCATGGTCAAATATAGAGCTGTCCGTTCAATTTACTAAGACTGTCTTCTGTCAAAGACGAACAACAAGCATACCGTGACGCTATTTATAATCGAAGTAGAATCAATCATATGTGGTTTTTAAAGCACTTCAGAGATTTTCGAGATCATTTTAAGTCCCGGAATTTTTCTGAGGTTAATTCTTTGAAAACATTCGATTCTTTCAACTTTATACACAACATAGTCACACGAAAATTCTCGCGGTAAAAAATCTTCTTTAAAAGGCTTTTTCAAATTCTAGGAACTATGTTGTTTTACAAATGTTTTAGGTTATACAATTCATTTTTTTTAACCAAAACATCTATAAAGATAGTTACACACTGGAATAAATATTTATGCATGGACGATCAGACGGACTAATGTGGCAAAACGGATAAATCATATCCCTGCTCCGAGTTGCGGCGGAGACCTGAGCGGAAGACCAATGATAATTGTCCATTACTGATATGTTGCGTCATTTTAATGGAAAACATAATTTTAAAATCTGTAGCGCGCTGGAACAAGCTTCAGGGTAAAAAGACGAGAATCACGTCTATGGTGTCAGTAATTTAGAGAAGGACTGTTCAAAGAGGAATAACTCTTTTCATGATCACAAATGATGAAAAAATAGACGAATAAGTGTACGCGACACAACCAACATTAAAGAAACGGCAAATTAAAAAATCACAGTGGAAACAGCCAGCAGTCTTCAACATGACCAGAGGTCACTGCTCGCTGTCTTGCATTGGCCCAAGACTAAAAATACAATACATAACTAAGATTCAAACAAATCCCTAGATCATCCTAGAAAGTAGAAGAAAATGAGATGTGGAATAAGTGTACGCGACACAACCTACATTATAAACGTATATTTTAAATATCCACAATGGAAAACACCAAGCAGCCTTCAATGTGACCAGCGGTCGCTGCTCGCTGTTTTTCAATTTTTCAAAAGACCCGTTTCTGGACATAAAAAAACCAAACAGATAGTAGACAAGGACAAACAATAGCTTTGACAAGGATTCCTGGCTTAGGACAGGCACATATAAAATGTGGCGGGGTTAAACTAGTTTTTTGGGCCCAACATTCCCCCTATTGTTTATCTTGTACAAAGCACAAAAAATAACACACTTTAAAAATCAAATCGATAAAAGTTCAATTCACCAACAGAGAACCTGCGACAAGAGTACTATACGAGAACAACGAAACGTAAAGGAACTCCCTCAAGAACACTTGCAGTTACTGACTGCTATCTAAGAAGCATTTATCGACTGATGTAAAAAAATCAAATATATCGATTCTAAATCCAACATAACACTTCAAACAACTAATGATTTGGCATTATATCATCACACAAAACCGACATATTTGATCGCTGTAATGCTTCGAACCAATACAATAGTCAAAAAGGTAAAATATTACTGTTTTAGAGTTACTAAGTCAATAAGTCCATATCTTTTTTGAGAAGTCGGTGACATATGATTTTTATTACTGCAAAATAAAGAGGACACCAAAATACATAACATATATATACTTTATAAGGAAAAATCGCCAGTAGATATTTTTGAATTGTGGTTTTTATTTGCTTATTGAACGTTAATTTTTTGGCGGGAAAAAACTTAACTGACGTTTTCTTTTGTGAGACTATGTGGTTTTAATGGTGTTATGCTTCTATTAAATCCTACACCTTTTATGTATGATGTAAAGGTTTGTTAATTGTTTTCCAATAGATATCTATTAAATCATTTAGGAATTATCAGTGTGATGAATAGATGAAAGTTTCTTAAAAATATCACAATTTGAGATTGTCATAGCAACGAAAAAAGGTCGGTGCCCGTATATTTTTTTCATGCTGTTGTTCTTAGAAAATTTCCAGCTTTTTACTGGTAACGTTTAAAGAAAATATTATCGGTAAAAGATGAAAAGGCGGTTTGGTCTTAATTTTTTGGTCTTAATTTTTTTTCAAATTATTATTTTTTTTCTAACCAACAAGGTAACGTACATGTACCCACTTCACCTGCTTTCACAACCCATTCGTTATGCAAGGGCTTGTACAGATTTTTTCAGATTTTTTTTATCCAACATCGCTGTCTCCGTGACCAACTATTAGACCAGGAAAATCCGTCTAAGGCCGCGTTCACACTGAAGTTCTTTTGAGTAAACATGTGTAGAAGTAGTTTACTGTTCTAAAAACGTCCCGTGCGGGGCCCGGGAGGCGAATAGGCCAGCAGCAGCGCTAAGCTTGTCGGTAAAAGTCCACTAAAGAGCGCCCAGAAACCTGACATCGGGGTCAGGCCGCTTTGCCCGCAAAGCGACTGGGATGTGTGCCCCAGGTGGTTGAATGGGGCAGCCCTGACAACGAGAGATGCGGGGTCGTCAGGCGATAATGCGGAAAACCTGACCGCAAACCATAGTGGTGCACCGTGTTGGGAAAAATGTCTCGTTCCTCGCACGTTAAAGAACCCTGCTGCAGGTCTCGGTAAGAGTAGGACCCGTAGGATCCCCATGCAGGAGGCAAAATTTCCCGTCCCTACCCATCACTCCTTTTTCCAGTGGCAGTCAAAACTATCCTACCCGATTGGCCTTGTGTCCCCATTTCCTCCACTTCATCATCATTTCATGTTCATTGTATCACCATTTTCATGTTCATCTCCCGGATATAGCCGAAATCGTGCTGCTTGGGAGTAAAGCAATAACTAACTAACTAACTAACTAACTGTTCTAAAAACTAGTTTCACACTAAATTTGTTCTCATTGATAAACCTAAACTAAATGACTTGACATATGAATTGTTCACATTATTTAATGGGTGTATATGTAATTTGAATGTACAGAAAACATGAACGGATAAATAATCATAATTGTTGATTTTGCGAATGAGCATAAGTATGAATTTGATTTCTGTTAATTTTATTATTTTTTTAATAGCAATGAAGGTGTACACATGTTTCTGGCGCTTTAGTCCGTTAGTCCGTTTGTTTTATTTTTAAAGATATTGCTATACATAAATATCGGCGCGGGCACGCAGCAGTGCTAAGGGACGGACCATTTAACTTGAAGGGGGGCCTTGGTTTTTTGTTTTGGCCAGAAATTTTTTTCGGAAAAAAAAATGTATTTTGTAAATGCGTCATGACAGAATTTCTATTTTTTGAAAGTCATGAAAGTGTCGCGACAGAATATTTTTTTTTTATTATTAGCATTATTTTATATGGCAGAAATTCTTCTTCAGAATATTTTTTTTTTCTTACCCTCTGCTGCCAAAATATTTTTTTCATCAAAAATCATTTTCAAAATATTTTTTTCATCAAAAATCATTTACAAAATATTTTTTTAGGAAAAAACCAACGCCCCCCCCCTTCAAGTTAAATGGTCGGTCCCTAAGTTGTCGATAAAAATCCACTAAAGAGCGCTGAGCAACGTGATATCGGGTCTGCCGCTTTGTCTACAAAACGACTGGAATGTGTATCCGGTGGTGGAATCGGACAGTCTGTCATAATGCCGCGTCATCAGGCTACAAATGTATAAAATGCGGGAAACCTGACCGCAAACCATAGTAGCGTAACGTGTTAGGAAAAACTCATGTTCTTCACACGTTAAAATACACTGCTTCATGCCTTGTCAACCCATAGGATCCATATGCAGGAGGTTTCTCATCCCTCCTTTTCGCAATGACAGTCAAAACTCTTATCCCTGATTAAACTTGTGTCCCCATTTCCTCCACTTCATCATCATTTCATGTTCATTTCATTACTTTTCTGATATAGGCCGCTTTGCCCTAAAATAGATCTGAATGGGCAACACCTTTTATGAAATCCTATCGAAATCCCGCTTTGCTTTACATATACATTAATATTTAGAAGTTACATGTACCCCGTTTTTTTCACTCACCCGAGAAAATGTTGGAATATACAATATTATGTACTAAAAATGAAGCTTTCCAATGAAATTTATGCATTTGCATGCCGTTTATTCAAAAGAAATATGCGAAATCCATTGTACATTAAACCCACACAAGGATTACATTAAGTATCGAATGCATGTCATGAACACAACATTTAAACTACATGTAAACATCGAAATTTTACTGTGTGAACGCAATGCTGTTTAAGGTTCATGGTTACACTTCGAAAAAAATGGTAGTTATTTGACCTATTTTTCTAGTCTATGTACGACTTAAACTACACATAGAAATAAAAAATAAAGTGTAGCAGCGTCTAGCTATAAAAATCGCCGATCATTTTCCCTTCTATTTCTCAAGATAAATCTTGCTGTTTTCTCTATTCATTTTCTTTCTGTTCAAATTGTACCTTAAATAAACCATGAATAACCCCTTAATAACCTTCCATAAAACCGATTGTGAGTAGATTTAATAACACCAATAATAGAACTATCTTGCACGTGGAGGCCATTTGACAGGGCAAGGTTGATATTTGGCTATATTTGGGTGAATTGAAAAACGCAAATAAAATGCTCCGGCAAAACGGATCAACTTTACACCTACAAAATACTAAACTTTTATGCAAAAATAATTTATCTAGACGCTGCTACGCAATTTTAAGCGATTGAATGTGTAGTTTAGGCTCCACATAGACTGAAAAAAGACGTGAAATATCAGTCATTTTTTCGAAAGCGTAAAGATGAACCTTAATGTTTGTGCGGGCGACATTTAAACTACTATGAGTTTTGCTAAGTGTGAACGCGGCCTTATACGATCTTTTAAAAAAGTTAATCCTTCGTTTTCAATCACTTGTGGTAAACTTCAACATTGTGTTAAACGTAATGGTTAGTAGTTATTTTAATTAGTGAATGGCTGAGAGTTGTACTTAGATGAACACCTCAGTATCCCTTTTATATCTTCACAACCATGTTGTGCTTTGTGATACTACACTATCAATTAACCATTTTCTTTCAGTATTTAAAAAAGGACATTCAACAATCTAAATGATATTCACCACCAACTGAGTTATTGCAAAGGGGACATATTCTTCCAAATTTGTCAACCCGAAGAATTAGGAATAAAGGATCCATAGCTTTACAAAAACAAACACAACTTTATAGAAAGACAAAAATGATGATAACAAAACAACCGACATCAAATGATCAATTAAGATCAATTACAAATGTACACAAAGAAAAGACAAAGTAAGGAAGACACACCGAAGATATTGCAGATCGCAACGGCCTTGACTTGGTACAGGCTTATTTAAAAATGGAAGTCATTTGAAAACACAAATCTCTTGAGAAGATTCCGTTGGTCAGTGTTAAAGGAAAACAAACTACATGCATTATTGTTCTAATATTACCTCATATTCTGTGAACACGATTTGATGCACACAACTCAAAGTTTCCAAGTCTTCCTAAAAAATAGAAAAACATGTTTTATTATGATTCCTTATAATTTTGATATGGACCCCATATCCACGGAAACCATAACGATGACCTGTTTTGGAAAGTATATTCAATTGTTGAATGGGTGACCATTCACTAATTTAAATTGTTGAACTAATCAACCGTCAAGTTTTCACTAATTTAATCATAGCTACTTACATGACTTATGTTTTTCATATTCTCTACACTTTCATTTTTATTTTGAATGCCAGTGTTACTTTTTTCTAATTAATGATAACCGAACAAAACCCACTTTTTTAGCTCACCTAGACCAAAGGTCCATGTGTGCTATTGCAATCACGTGGCGTCCGTCGTCTGTCGTCTGTCAACATTTTTTCCAAAATCTTCTCATCTGAAACTACTGAACAGAATTTAATGAAACTTAGTATGATTGATCCTTAGGATTTCCTGTACACATGTTGTGTTTCGATTTTTTGATCCGTCAAAAAACATGGCCACCGTTGCTAAAAATAGACAAAGGGGGTCAGACTATTGTTTTTGGCTTGTAGATGAAAAAGAATAAGAGATAGATGAAATCTGATGCCACCTTACTGCTTCAGAATCAAAAGTTCTACAAAAGTCTCCATTCGGTCGAAGATGATCCCTTTTAGGGGAAAAATAGCATTTTTTCATGTTTTTGGCTTATAGAATGAAAACTATTGCAGATAGAGAAAAGCTGTTGCTTGCTAAAATATGCAGCTCATTTAGCTCTACAAAAGTCTTCATAGGGTCAAAGTTGTCAGATTTTAATTATAACTTAAAGAGCAACTGAACAATTCTTTTGATATTGGTTTTAATTTTTGATCACGGAATGCAAACATGTTTAATCAATCTATATCAAGTAATAGATCAAAATGACACAGCTCACACACATGCAGTAATTCAGAAAAAAAACCACAATGGACAATTGCAGGCGATTGCTCGCGGTTCTGCAATTGGCCCATTGTCTAGTTAAATGCATTTAATTCAAAAGCAGTCTTGAAATTATCACAGATAGACCCTCTTCTTTAATGCAGATTTGTGACATATTTAGATTATATTATCATGCGTTTTAAAAGCTTAAAGGAAATATACATATCTATAAAATAGATATTTTTTTTCTAATATCTCAAGACATAAATATAGGGAATCTATTTATGTTATTTGCATGATTTTTTTTCAGGATGATCAAATTAACAAGCACTTTCCCTTCGTAAACCAGAAAGATCAACACTCTGATTTCAATATAGTCTGAAAAATAAAATGCAATTATGAAGGCAAAATTGTTTAATTCTAAGTTTGATGACTTTAATCTCATATATGGTCATATATATAATAACTTGCAATCAACTTTTCAATCGTCAACCATACCTTTTTGCGTAGCAATAGTCAGCTCCAGCCTATAAGTTTTTACTTTTTCGAAGCACCTGATTTAATACACAGTTTCAACCGATTTGATCGTTTGGTATACACTTCGTTTGAAGCCACACAGAGTAAGATTCGTCAAGCTTAAAATTAGCTACACTCTAGGTCTACGGTAAACACAAAAAGGGCATCTAATGGGACATTAAATGATACTCCACCACGATATAAAATCAATAGTTCATAAAATTAGATTTTTAAACCCGTGCGGGTTCCGGGTAGCGAATAGGCCCGCAGCAGCGCTAAACTTGTCGGTAAAAGTCCACTAATGAACGCTCAGAAACCTGACATCGGGTCAGGCCGCTTTGCCCACAAAGCAACAGGGATGTGTGCCCCAGGTGGTTGAATGGGGCAGCCCTGACATTGAGAGATGCGGGGTCGTCAGGCGATAATGCGGAAGCAAACCATAGAGGTGCACCGTGTTGGGAAAAATGTCACGTTCCTCGCACGTTAAAGAACCCTGCTGCAGGTCTCGGTAAGAGTAGGACCCGTAGGATCCCCATGCAGGAGGCGAAATTTCCCGTTCCTACCCATCACTCCTTTTTTCCAGTGGCAGTCAAAACTCTCCTAGCCGATTGGCCTCGTGTCTTTATTTCCTTCATTTCATGTTCATTGTATCACCACTCTCATGTTCATCTCCCGGATATAGCCGAAATCGTGCTGCCTTGGAGTAAAGCAATAACTAGCTAACATGTTCATCTCCTGGATATAGCCGAAATCTTGCTGCTTGAGAGTAAAGCAACAACTAACTAACTAATTAATTTGTACTTCACGTTTTTTTTTTTGTAAGTGGCGATATTTCCAAGTCCAATTATGTGTAATAAAAGCAAAATGTCATTTCTACTCGTAAGGTTAAAACTTTAAGAGTTGCCGTTCGCCTTTTTTGATCAAACAATTTTTCATAAGTCTGTTGATACTAACAACTCGAAAAAAGGCCGGTGGTATAGTGGTAAACGCGTCGGGCGGGCTACTAAAAACACGAAGTTTAACGGTTCGATCGTAGTTCAATGTTGATGTTGGTTTGTCATAGAGCTTTGTTTTATCTTCCTTTACCGGATTTGACACTGAATTTGAAATTAGCAGAGCGACGGGTGTGCTATAGCAGGCAGGACCGGAAACGCTTACTCTCCCGGAATACCTGATTTCACGCTTGTAACGAATTGAGTTCGCGTTGTTGATTTTATTTTTTTTTCGGTTATATTGTGTTTTTATGTTTCGTGTTTACCGGTTTTGGCGTTGCCCTTTTGGACTTTTGGCACAAGAATGGCCCATTGGTGCTGTGCCTGAAGTAAAGGTTATTAGGCAAAATCTATTTGATGTGAAAGGGTCATAAGATTAATAAGGGGGTCATCTGACAATATGGTGGATCTTAAGGTACTGATCACTTTTGTTCTCAATTAAAATCTAAAAATCTGTCACCCTTTTTGAGTTAATAGCAAAAACTCTTTACTTTCTTCCGTAAAATTTTATGGACACATTTTCCAATTATCTTTGCATCTTTCGCGAGGATTGCCCCAAGAGACAATACTTACCCTGCAGAATTATTTTTAAAACGCTAAAGGCCACTTGGTTAAGGTCGATGAAAGTAAGCACAAACAGGGACCGAATAAAATGCCACACTAGAGAGTTGTCAACAAGAGATCGATTTATCGATATACTGAGCTTTTTTTCCAATCCATGATACTAATATTAACTTTGTTTAATCTAAAAATCAAACCGATAAACAAAATCGCACTTAACCAGCTACGTGAACGAGTAAAAACGTTGGTGTTATGTGTTTACATAGTAAACAATCGAAACCTATTTTACAATACGCCTGATCATGTCAGTCATAACCTTTAGTGCTAAAAGGGAATCGAAAAATTGAAATTTTCGAGTGATGAAAATTCGTAACTAATATATCAAATATCAAAACCTACGATAGGTAGGAGCTGAGAGATCTAGATCTGGTAGGAAATATTGTCCATTTATACCCTTACTAAATTCTAATATAGCTCGATGTGCAGAAAGTAGCTGAGCGACATGGGAACGCATCCCATCGTATAAGACTTCTACACTAAGATGCATTCCAAACGTAAAAAAGCTGCGGCACCTGTTTTGAAAAAAATAAAACGACGGACGATTGGTGCCTGCGGTACCTGTTTTGAAAAAAAAATGACGGACGAAAGGACGATCAGCATTTCATTGACCCGCCACACGATTTAAGTGTTAGAAAATTGTTGTTTATATAACTGTCAACTGTCCCTTACCTCCATCTCCTCCATCTCCATACTTTCATCAAAACTTTCTGCCTACAAAGCAAAAAGAAATTGGTCCTTGTTATTTATACTTAAAAGTCAAGTACGTTTAAAATTGCAATGAATTAAATATGTTATTATACCTTAAATAAAATATGTTTTAATTAGTTATGAATACTGTCCCTTACCTCCATCTCCATACTTTCATCAAAACTTTCTGCCTACAAAGCAAAAAGAAATTGGTCCTTGTTATTCATACTTGCATACAATTATACACATACATTTTGTACTATTATAACTATACACATATACCCTTATATAAGGTTTAAGTCTCCATTAGATAAAAAAGGCCAAATTTAACTATTTTTGTCTAGAAAACTTAAAAGTCAAGTACGTTTAAAATTGCAATGAATTAAATATGTTATTATACCTTAAATAAAATATGTTTTAATTAGTTATAAAAACTGTCCCTTACCTCCATCTCCATACTTTCATCAAAACTTTCTGCCTACAAAGCAAAAAGAAATTGGTTCTGTTATTTATACTTGCATACAATTATACACATACATTTTGTACTATTATAACTATACACATATACCCGTATATAAGGTTTAAGTCTCCATTAGATAAAAAAGGCCAAATTTACCTATTCCAAAAAATAAATACATTAAATCAGAGTTTATATTTATTAAAGTAGCCTGAGACACGCACCTGCAAGCAGAACAAGGAAGTTTATTTAATTCAAAACAAAAATGACGTCACAATATGAAGAACCAGAGGTCCATGACGGATTTTAGAACTGTTAGATTTTATTGTAAAACAATGAACAAATTTACTGTTGATTTCGACTTACAGTTACCTAGGAAATCACTATCTCTGTTTAAATAAAGTCAATGAAATCGGACATGAGAGAGGACACCCATAAGTTTTTTACTTTCATTTTCACATGTTTACACATAGCGTAAGGCATGATCTCAAGTTTTATCCTCCGAGAAGGCTGTAAATTTTAAAAAATATGATAGCTATTTTAAACTTAACTTTTAAGTTTTCATATGGTCGTGCTGACTTCTACATAAAAGGTCATAAAATAGAAGACCAATGCAAGCAAATTTTTGTCTAGAACACTTAAAAGTCAAGTACGTTTAAAATTGCAATGAATTAAATATGTTATTATACCTTAAATAAAATACGTTTTAATTAGTTATAAATACTTTAAATTACTCTTTGTGAGTTTTCTTTATTTCATATCCAATAGTTAAATATTTAACCCTACTCCCTGACCATGGTTAAATATTGGTTGTTTAACCAGTGTTTTCATGTTCATCGCCTGTAAATAACCTATATAGCGTTGCACGGGCGTAAGACACCAACTCACTCACACTCACTAAACCAAAGATTAAAATTAACCAGAAGATGAACAACTCAAATTAACATTTCGTTAAAGGATGGGTTGCGATAAGGCCCTATTTTGCCCCATCTAGAGGCGAAAAATAAAAAGTATTTCTAAACCTGTTTCTTTATACCTCATTTTGTAGCCAAATGGTTGTACTGTTATGAAAAGATACTCTTTAATACTTTTTCAAACACACAAATTGGAAAATCGTGTTCAAAATTGACCAATTTTGGATTAAAATTTCATCTTGATGTAAGGAATATTTCACGGGAGACCTTCGATACTTCAAATTTTGTGCTTATATACTTGACGACAGTGTTTGCCAACTCTTTTACAGGTTCCTGGTATATCAACATTACTTCGAACAACAATTTGGAATTAAAAATAATGACTAATCTTAAGAAAAACGAAGAAAACCAAGATATTTTGAATATTTTGAAACTACTGACTACGAGGTTAAAAATTATTGTCTTTTTAATTTTTCAGTATGTCTTGCACGCGGAACCAGCTTGAAACTTTCACCAAAAATGTGTTTTAGTAATACATGTTTTTGAACAAAATATGGAGCTGGTTCTGCGTGCAAGGCTATACTTCCGGGAAGGATATATATCACTCGATTTGACCACGTTTCCACAGGCACAATGTTAAACTCATTTGAGATTGTTCATTTCAAGCACCATTTACCAAAAAGTACAATAAACTTTTATACTACAGACGATTATTTGCAATAAATATAAACATTTACCTTTCCAACAAGACATTTTGTGGTAGAATTTATTTAATTTTATTTTTGACTTTCATGGTGGGCTGAAAAAGGGTTTTATCGCAACCCATCCTTTAACTGATAGTTATTATATTTAACCATGAGTTAAATTTTAACTTCAAGTTGAACAACCGGGTCCTGTTAGTTGTTTCTATTTTTCACGTGAATTATCCAAGACGTATACGATAAAACCCGAGGCTTGTCCTACTTCTATCCATTTGGAAACCAACATGATTTTTCATTACCGTAATGTAAACGGTAAAATCAAATCGATCACGGAATAAAAATCCGACATTAATTGGCAAATGGTCTATTGTTTTCATTCTATAGAGAAAAAAACACTATTGACCTGTAAAGGGTACCCACTACTAAATCGGCCAATCAGATTTGGAACATATGTGAAAATAGTGCTAAAAATTCCCAAAGTAGTGATTTCAAGGTTCAATATTTTTCATAAAAATGTAAAGTTTTGTTATATCTGCATATATTTGGAAACTACAACATCTCTGTAACATGTCCAACCCAAATTTATAAAATTTTAAGAAGACCTAAGTTAGCTAAAAGGGGTATCCCAGGACCTATACTTTTTGAAAATGCTGTCTGTAAATCGTTTCTATTTTTAGGCCGCTCTTCAACGAGGAGATAGCTTTTCTCTATAAGGCTTTAAATGTGTCATGAAAACTTGTAAACAAACTAGATACATGTTAAGGATTCTGAGGATATATACTTGTCAAGAGGTTTTACTCAATGTAAACTGGCTAGCGGGTTTTGAAAAACTGATTTTTTAGTTGATTAAAGAGGGGGCTGGATTTAGTAGTTTGTACCCTCAATGAATGAAGGTCAAAATTTAGATCACTCATTTACAGTAACTGTGTTTATTTGGATGGTTTAATTTGACAAATAATATAATGTTAAGACAAAATAAGCTCAAAGTAGGTAACATGTTCTATGAAATTTTATTTTCATTGAAATTTTGAAATTTATATGTAAATTTCCAATAGATAACCTCATTTTAGTAAGATTTGTCATACTGGATTGCCAATTTTTTGGGTTGGATTTTCCTAAAAATGCCCTAAATTGGTATATATGTGTTGGTATATGCCTTATTATCTAAAATTTACCCCAACTTTTAAAAGTTTTTATTGTATTTCACTTTTCTAAGCTAAAATATTAGTCATTTTATCATAGAAATGCTTTTGCGCTTAATGGCAGCACATTGTTTATCAATATTTTTGGTAATTTTTTTCTTATTTTAATTATAAATGGACATTATTTGGTGCAAAATGTTCATAATAACCTTATGCGACATACAGAATCTCAGTTAGGCTTTCTAATATTAATAACACTTTGAAAAAATTGGTTTCAAATATACACCTACCTCTTTGCGGCCAAACCAAAAATTTTCATAGTATGAATTTAAAGCAGCAGGATCACAGTACAAATTTGGTTTGATTTACATTTCTCTAGACTTTTTTAGGTTTATATGATGTTAATCTTAGAAAATATATTGTAAAAATGGCAAATTTTATTAAAATCTGAAAATTTGAGCACTAAATATGTAAATATGTGGATCTTGCCATTTCATTAGACAAAAAGCAGTATATATGTAAGGTACTAAAATAGCAATAATTTTCTTAATAATGCAAATAACTGCATGAAAATTTGCAAAACAACTCAGAAAGGACACTCAAGTATAACACAACTCTTTTTATTAAATTTAAAAACAAAAAATATAGTCTTTAGGGTACCCACTACTAAATCGGCCAATCAGATTTGGAACGTATGTGAAAATAGTGCTAAAAATTCCCAAAGTAGTGATTTCAAGGTTCAATATTTTTCATAAAAATGTAAAGTTTTGTAATATCTGCATATATTTGGAAACTACAACATCTCTGTAACATGTCCAACCCAAATTTATAAAATTTTAAGAAGACCTAAGTTAGCTAAAAGGGGTATCCCAGGACCTATACTTTTTGAAAATGCTGTCTGTAAATCGTTTCTATTTTTAGGCCGCTCTTCAACGAGGAGATAGCTTTTCTCTATAAGGCTTTAAATGTGTCATGAAAACTTGTAAACAAACTAGATACATGTTAAGGATTCTGAGGATATATACTTGTCAAGAGGTTTTACTCAAGGTAAACTGGCTAGTGGGTTTTGAAAAACTGATTTTTTAGTTGATTAAAGAGGGGGCTGGATTTAGTAGTTTGTACCCTAAAAGGCCATAACCCTTATAAGGGGTCATCTTACAACTTCGACCCAATGGAGACTTTCGTAATGCTTTTGATTCTGAAGAGCCTTCGGATTTTTTCTATCTGTTATAGTTGCTGAGTTATAAGCCATTTGAAGTGATTTTACCCTATGTCCTATTTTAGTAACAGCGGCCATGTTTTTATCGAATCATTTTAAAATAAGTATCGTTTGTTGCCAACATGTCATATATCATTTTCTGCAAAGTTTCAGTTAAATTGATTCAGTGGTTTCAGAGCAAAATTTTTTTTAAATTGTTAACGGACGACGACAGACGACGGACGCATGGTGATGGCAAAAGCTCACAGTAGTAAAGATCACCGAACTTCAAGGATCCATCCCAAATGTCCTCTAGAAAAGACAAAAGAAGAAAGACGTACCGAAAAGATTGAAGGTCAAAATGGTCCTGATTTTGTTCATGCATTAAAAAAATGGATTAAACCAGGTTTTATGGCGCGCAAAACGTCCCCTTTCTATTGCGATTTTTACGTCCGGTAGCTACAAAAGTTGTATTCATCACGTTTTCCATGGTGTTTTAATGAACGTTTTCCTTGAGAGTATATTATTTGAGATGAAATTCTAAACATACTTCCTAGAATACGTTATGGTCGTCCTCGCAAGTTCCAGAATGTATGATATTCAATAAAGTCGTAGAGTTATACTTGTCCAAACAACAAATAGTCAACATCCTACATGTAGCGCTCTGGTAAGAATGCAAAATTGACAAAGTTCTGAATAAAATTCTTTCTTATATGCAAAGGATTAAAACATGTTGAACTTGTTCTGCATTTTTTAAAAGTAAATATTGTTGTTAAAGTAATTATGCAGGTTCAGTCTTGTAAAAAATATTTAGCTTAGATGTTTACATGCAAGGCCCGGATGCAAGGTAAGCAAATGACTAACTAAAATGTAACTTACTCCTCCAGCAAAGAACCCTCTGTATCCTCCTCATTTGCCCAAAAATATAACTTGTACTGAAAAATAACGCAATACAATTGTTAATTGCAATAAAAAGGCCGTGGCACACACATATACACAACAACAACATCCAAAACTCCGTAACACAAGGAGTTAGTCATAAATTCATATTGAAAGCCGCAAAATTTTAATACTGTACATCAAATAATTTCACAAGTCTTTAATAAGTACACTGTAGCTGCCAATGTCTATGACCTATCCATAGCAACAGGTTGAAAAAAATATATTACCTTTCTTAGTTTTAAATTTTCCTCCTCTAGATATGTGTTTTTTGCCTACAAAAGAAATATTTGTAAAAGAGTATTTGTATGCACCATAATAAAAACGTCATATTCTCCCAATATTTTCAGTTTAAGTTCCCGAGCATGTCAATTTTTTGATATAACGTACCCGTGCTTACTCAACTAATAGAAATGTATTGTCATGTTGGTCGTCAGACTTGTCATACGCGAATTTACCAATTTTCTACTATTTTTGTCACTGAAATTTCCGATTGTTGAATTCAAAATTGTTTAAAACAAGCTTTCTTTCCTTGTACTGCACATGGTCGATATCCTGGGTGCTGGATTTTGGCTTCTTTGTTCGAACTGTTTGGCGTTGAGTTCTATTCATTCAAAACTTTTGATTTTTAACCTTCCATTGTTTTGATTTAAATGCTGCTTATTAGAGGTTACTCCTTTAAATATTGATATAAAGCACAATTAGACCCGTTTTTAGCTCACCTGGCCAAAGGCCATGTGAACTATTGCCATCACTTGGCGTCCGTCGTCGTCGTCGTTAACTTTTCTTCAAACTTCTTCTCCTCTGTAACGGCTGCACAGATTCAAACCAAATTTGGTCTGGTGGTACTTTAGGGTATCCCCCACAGAACTGGTGTGGGGATTTTTAATTCGTCGAAAAACATGGCCGCTGTTGCTAAAAATAGACCAGGGGGTCAGACTACTTTTTTTGGCTTGTAAATCAAAAAGTTTTAGAGATAGATGAAATCTGATGCCACACTTCTGCTTCAGCATCTAAAGCTCTACAAAAGTCTCCTTTGAGTCGAAGTTGTCAGATGACCCCTTATGGGAGTTACGGCCCCTTAAAGGTGAAGAATAGCATCTTTTCATGTTTTTGACCTATAGAATGAAAACTGTTGCAGATAGAGAGAAGCTGTTGCTTGCTTAAATGTTCAGCTCATTTAGCTCTACATAAGTTTCTATAAGGTCAAAGTTGTCAGATGACCCCTTATAGGGGTTTTGTCCCCTTAAAGGCAAAAAATAGTGTTTTTGGCCTATAGAATGAAAACTATTGCAGATAGAGAAAAGCTGTTGCTTGCTTAAATGTTCAGCTCATTTAGCTCTACACAAACTTTCATAGGGTCAAAGTTGTCAGATGACTCCTGATAGGGTTTATGGCCCCTTAAAGGCAAAAAATAGTGTTTTTTGCCGAAAGAAAGAAAACTTTTGCAGATAGAGAAAAGATGTTGCTTGCTTAAATGTTCAGTTTAATTAGCTCTATAAAATCTTCTTAGGGTCAAAGTTGTCACTTTAAGGGGTTATGGCCCTTTAAAGGTGAAAAATAGTGATTTTTGCTTTGGAATGAAAACTTTTGCAGATAGAGAGAAGCTTTTTATTGCTTACACATTCAGCTCATTTAGCTATATAAAAGTCTTCAAAGGGTTGACATAAAATCCAGGTGAGCGATTCAGGCTCCAGGGACTCTTGTTTATATCTCTCAAACACTATTTGGTTGTGTCGCGTACACATATTTCTCGTCTCTATCGTTTATTGAAAAGATACATTGTTTTTACAAAAGGGATTTCAAAAAATCTTCCGTTCATGAACTTGTCTGCACTGTTTTTCAACAAGAATATGTCCAAAAGACATAATGCCCCATCTCGCAACATTTATTTTTTTCCGCAATCACTAAATCATCAATATGGTTACTAAGGCACTTGTCTGTCAGAAGAAATGGACTTTAACCATTCTTATATATGTGGTCATTCAGGCAGAAAATATTGGTCACAGCCAGCATCCGAAGCATGCATTGTGCTATGCATCATTTGGTACATCTATCATACACATATAGTTGATATGGCACATGTCAGCAAGTGGGAATAGACCTTAACCATTCATCTGTACCTGGTCATTCATGCGGAAATTATAGGTCACATCCAGCATCCGAAGCATGCAGAGTGCTTAACATCACAAGATGCACCTACCATACCAAAATGATTTTTGGGAACTTGGAAATATGGAGATTTAGGACAGACGGACGAATGGACAGACGGACGGACCAAAAACACTATTTCCCCCTCTATTTACGTAGATGTGGCATAAAAACTACTGAATGAATGGTAATGAAATTTCGTATGGTGATAGAATGGCACTCAAAGATGTGCATGCAAAAATCAGAATTTTAAAAATGGCTGCCGTAAAAAAGTAAAACATAAGTCATTGCAAATATCTCGGTAACCTAGGTGCGGAGGGTTCTGAAAGTTTGTAGGTTAATAGAGCAAAGGAGCTCTTGAATAATAGAGAAAAAAATGAAGCTATATTTACGGTTTTCGAGTAAATTACAAAAATGTGATATTTCAGGTCCAAAAATGAGCAATTTGTCAATTTTCCAACCAAATTTGTTAATAAGTGTTTTATATGTTGGTGAAATAGAATAAGATGTCAAAATTTAGGTAGAATGACAATATGCGTACGTTTGGGAGATATTTTTGTGTTGGGCATCCCAAACACAGTCAACATAAGCTGTAGATGTATTATTTGAGTTTTTTGTCCACTAAAGAGCGCTCAGAAACCTGCCGCTTTGCCCACAAAGCGACTTGGATGTGTGCCCCAGGTGGTTGAATGGGGCAGCCCTGACATCGAGAGATGCGGGGTCGTCAGGCGATAATGCAGAAAACCTGACCGCAAACCATAGTGGTGCACCGTGTTGGGAAAAATGTCACGTTCCTCGCACATTAAAGAACCCTGCTGCAGGTCTCGGTAAGAGTAGGACCCGTAGGATCCCCATGCAGGAGGCAAAATTTCCTTGTCCCTACCCATCACTCCTTTTTCCAGTGGCAGTCAAAACTCTCCTACCCGATTGGCCTTGTGTCCCTATTTCCTTCACTTCATCACCATTTCATGTTCATTGTTTCACCATTTTCATGTTCATCTCCCGGATATAGCCGAAATCGTGCTGCTTGGGAGTAAAGCAATAACTAACTAACTAAGTTGTCATTTTTTAGTAATAAAACGGTTTCTATTCTTAAAATCAGAAATACCAATGCAGATCCGAACATATCGTGTATGAAAACACAAATTCTTAAAAAACAAAATAAGCCCGCCAAAGTATTTGTTTTGCCTATTTGTAAATATATTAACAAAAGACTGTTGTTGGGGATACCCAACTTATTTTTGAAGGCGATAAACATGTACCTTTAGCTGATGTATTTCTTTTCGGATATTGGCATTATGAGCCATTAACTCTTTAATTTCCTCTTCTTTTACATTTAGTTTTTTCTCTAAATGAATCTATAAAAAACTTTAAAATGTTCAGTAGTATAATTTCATTTTTCTACAGATACACCTTCTGATTTTGTGTTCGAGAAAAAACAAGATGCCACCAAGAGTCTAATCGCTCATCTATTCCTCAAGCTATAAGAACGTTGATTGGTTTTATTTTTATTGTGTGTCTATTTCTGTGTTTTGTCTGGGAGTATGATTGGGGAAGATTGAGCCCCAAAAAACTAGTTAACCCCGCCACATTTTGATTGTACCTGTCCTAAACCAGGAATCCTTGACAAAGCTTTTGTTTGGCTTTGTCTTTTTGATGTTTTATGTGTCTTGTTTAAAAAGGTGGTCTATCATAGACTATTCCAGGACTGGATTTCAATTAAGTGCATTTTATGTAGGCCTTGGGCCGATTGCAGAATGTCGAGCAGCGCCTGCTGACCTCGTTGAAGGCTGCTGATGGTTTTTAAATGTGATATTATTTTCTAAATTACCGCTTGTTATGCGAGCTGTGTCGCGTACAATCATTCCACATCTCATTATTTCTACTTTTGTGTTCAAGAGCACACAAACGAGTCCCGTGCGGGGCCCGTGAGGCGAATAGGCCCGCAGCAGCGATAAGCTTGTCGGTAAAAGTCCACTAAAGAGCGCTCAGAAACCTGACATCGGGGTCAGGCCGCTTTGCCCACAAAGCGACTGGGATGTGTGCCCCAGGTGGTTGAATGGGGCAGCCCTGACATCGACAGATGCGGGGTCGTAAGGTGATAATGCGGAAAACTTGACCGCAAACCATAGCGGTGCACCGTGTTGGGAAAAATGTCACGTTCCTTGCACGTTAAAGAACCCTGCTGCAGGTCTCGGTAAGAGTAGGACCCGTAGGATCCCCATGCAGGAGGCAAAATTTTCCGTCCCTACCCATCACTCCTTTTTTCTAGTGGCAGTCAAAACTCTCCTACCCGATAGGCCTTGTGTCCCTATTTCCTCCACTTCATCATCATTTCATGTTCATTGTATCACCATTTTCATGATCATCTCCCGGATATAGCCGAATTCGTGCTGCTTGGGAACAAAGCAATAACTAACTAACTAACTAGCACACAAACAAAATAACGAAGCAAAAGTGTACCAAAGGGGTAATCAGTATCATGAAACCGTAAAGACAAAGACAAAACCGGCAGACAAAAAATCATCACAACAATACAAACCACATAACAACATAAAACACACACACATAACAACAAAACCGCATTCAGCAACGCGAACTCAAGTCGAAACAAGAGTGCACTCAGGTGCTCCGGAAGAGTAAGCAGTTCCTGCTTGTTATAGCACACCCGTCACGTTGCCAAAGATCGATTAAGTGTTGGTCAAATCCGGAAAGGATGACATTACAAAACTCTATGTCAAACCAACATCTGTGCTCATCTGAGAGATAGAAATCCCGTATTTGCATACAAGCACATGATGTCGTCCGTAAAATTTCTTGAGTGATGACAACAACCTGGGAGCAACGTACCCCTGTGTTAACAATTTGCTTGTCAGCCGTGTAGCTCTATCATGGAAACATGGACTTAGCCATTCTACATGGGGGTACCCATCTATTATCCACAACTCCCCCTACACCCCTCGATGGATTTTCATGAAACTTACACACAATCTTAGTGACATAATATAGATGTGCACCTATACTATTTTAAAATTTGATCAGAATGATTTTTGGGGTTTCCAAAGGCAAAACATGGACTTAGCAATTCGACTACATGGGGGTACCCATCTATTATCCGCAACTCCTCCTAAACCCCTTGATGGATTTTCATGAAACTTACACACAATCTTTGTGACATAATATAGATGTGTACCTACTATTTTAGAATTTGATCAGAATGATTTTTGGGGTTTCCCATAGCAAAACATGGACTCAGCCATTGGACTACATGGGGGTGCCCATCTCTTATCTGCAACTCCTCCTAAACCCCTTGATCGATTTTCATGAAACTTACACACAATCTTTGAGACATAATGTAGATGTGCATCTCCTATTTTAAAATTTTATCTGATTATTATTTTTTGGGGGGGGGATTTATTTGTGAGCTGACGCTCACAGTTTTTCTAGTTCATTATTAATTTCATCATGGACATTAAATGATAAATGACTTTTATTTTTTATTTTAAGGGTGTTCTCTGGTCAGCTTGAAAATAACAAGGTATAGATAAAGGTTCTAAATCATAGGTTGTCGAACTTGTTTTCCAGATATTAAGTGTTCATCATTTGGCGGGAAAAAGGCTATTTTGGATATTGGATATCCATATTTTTATTGGATATCCATTCCGTCCGCTCCAGCTTATGGAGTATACGTATCTCAATTGATTCGTTACTCCAGAGCGTGCGGGACTTACATCGATTTCCTTAGCAGATCGACACGTCTGACGCAAAATATATAAGCTATAGCAAGCAGGAACTGCTTACTCTTCCGGAGCACCTGAGTTCACTCTTGTTTCGACTGGAGTTCGCGTTGTTGATTGATATTCAAAATAGATAAATAAATGGATGGTGAAGCCACATTTAAAAGGTAAAAACTAAATAAGAAATATAAAGAAATAAAACCTTTAAAACAAATAAAACAAGAATGCCCAAATTTTCGGACACAAAGTTCTTCAGGGGCTAAAAAGTAAAAAGATGTTCACACATAAATAAAACGATGGTTCAATTTGTAATTGATTTATTTATAACATCAAAAGAATAATTTTGACGACGTTTTAGGTGATAGAACATGAATATAAAGCAGAATTGTCACAAAGTTAACTTGACAAGACCTGTCATAAGAACGCGACTGCTTTTTAAAGCAGACATGGAATTATGACTGTTTTTAAAGCATTCGCGCGTCTGCTCAAACCTGTCACATGATCAGTCACAATATTGACTTTCAGGGGGTACAAAACACCTAAGGGAAATAACTCTTAAATGTCACTGGAACGTTTTAGCCAGGTTCATTTATTCAAGGAAATAAAGCGTCTCAATGATCAAAATATGATAGGTTGGAATTCCATTATGTTCAATGAAAATTTTCCCAAGAAACCTATGGTTCGATTTTCTCTAGATTTTGCAATTAAATTCATTTTACTAAAGTACACGTTTTTGCAAATTTTCAGGAAAATTAAACGACATAATTTTATTTTGGCCAAAGTGTTGGGTACCCCCTTAAGTTAACTTTATGTCTGCCTTTCAAGTTAACTTACCGTACAGGTTATATGTGCACTTATCTGTATGGTAACGTCAACACAATAACCAAGATTTGTTCATAACGTTTTTCAGTTGAATATACGATTGAGATGGGCACACGGCTTCTACTATATATCGAACCCCACGTATTCCACAGACCCCCTCTTTTCTAAAGTCAGTTTTCAGCAGAACAAAACCAACCAAAATAAAAACAACAACATTATGAAAAAAAATTAAAACGGTTTGAATGAACTATCTTTTAATATGTTTTTATACACAGAAAGTCGACAAATGGGCAATTTACATTAAGGTATATATTTGCCCCCCTTTTATGATTGAAAAATACAAAACTGGTATAGCTATGATATTTAGAAGGTCAAATAAATGAACAAATTAGTTTTTTTAAATTTTCCCAATATTCAGAATTGCTTACCATCCTAGGTACCTTGTGTTCTCTATGATATTGATAAGTGATTTACCCCTATGTTCTATTTTTAGCCATTACGGCCATGTTTTACACTCAATCCAAATCCCTATTTTCAGTTTTATACATCTACAGCTTATAGACATCTGTTTCAAGTTTCAATTGGACAAGAGGTGTCAGAGGAGTTAATATTTTAACATTTTAAATGGAATGAAGAAATGCGATGAAAATGGTCAATTTCGACGTTCTGAAGGGAATAACTCTTAAAAGGAATGGCCCTACAATGTTGACCTTATTACAATTTTGTAGACCATGATGTACTTAACAAATCAAGAAAAAGGGCAATAACTCCGTGTTTGACCTTCTTCAAAATTTCAGGGTAGGTATATCTTGATCACTGTTTATCCTCAGCCAGCTATCGGTAGCCGTTTCTGAGTTATGTTCTATGTTCTATTTTTAGCACTGGCGGCTTTGTTATTTTTTTACGGATAAAAAGTCCCCATCTTAATTATGTGGGGAATACCCTAAAGTACCATCAGACCAACTGTGCAGCCGTTTTAGAGGAGAAGTTTGAAAAAAAATTATCACGACGAACGCCAAGTGATGGCCATAGCTAACCTGCACCTTTGGTCCAGGTGAGCTAATAATGACGATTTTTTCTTAACTTTTTCTTGGTAACGTCAAACACAAATAATACATGTAAGAGTGACGTTGTCACGTGTAAGTAAAATCTGTGTTGCGTTGTTTGTGTTTGTTGAACTCTATTGACCGGATTCTTGAAGTATAACAAACGATAATAATTAAGCATGAAACTACCTGTACAATGTAAAGTAAAAGAATATTATTTGTGTTGTCCGTATGATGATACTGTTTAATATGTATTTTTTAGTATTTACTAATAAGTGTCCCGTGCGGGGCCCGGGTGGCGAATAGGCCCGCAGCAGAGCCTAGCTTGTCGTAAGAGGCGACTAAGGGTCTTGGGATTCTGATGTTGGGTCAGTGCTCAGCCCACAGAGCGACCAAGTGTGTACCCTAGGTGGTTGAATAGGGTGGCCCTCGTCCGCGGGGGTTGTCAGGTCTATAATACGGAAACCCTGACCGCCGACCATAGTGGGCCAACGTGTGTGGAGAATGCCACGCTTCATGCACGTAAAAGACCCCTTTGTG
Source organism: Arcuatula senhousia (assembly GCA_963971305.1). Classification (NCBI taxonomy): domain Eukaryota; kingdom Metazoa; phylum Mollusca; class Bivalvia; order Mytilida; family Mytilidae; genus Arcuatula; species Arcuatula senhousia. Next base: position 46,314,879 of record OZ020315.1, on the reverse strand, counting down.
GACCGCTAAGTAGTGCACCACATAGGCTAAATTTTCCGCCCCTACCCACTTCTCCTCATTTCCTGTGGTTCTTCAAAATTTACCGTTCCTGTGTTTCCCATCCCATATTTCATTTATCATCATCATTTCATGTTCATTGTATCATCCTTTTCATGTTCATCGCCTGTAAATAACCTATATAGCGTTTCACGGGCGTAAAACACCAACTCACTCACTCACTCATTTACTAATAAGTAAATATAGAGAAGGCATGCTGATTTATAAATCTATATACAAATCAGTTTTACCTTCAGATTGTCTAAATTACATAAACTATCTCTTACTAGTATTTAGAAATAACGGACTGACCGATTTCCTTAAATATTTCCAAGATGGACTTTATATTTCCTACTGCTAAATAGAATTAAAAAAATAAAACAAAAGGGCTTCGGTGTGCAGAAATCACACCTGGTAAGCCTAAAATAGAAGAGTTCACAAAAGAAAAATACTTACCAGGAATAACGTACGGGCAGTTAAAAATGTTTGGATTTTGTTTTGAATTTTGTATCATCGTATCGAAACTCAAATATTTACCAAAACCATTTTATGTGAACTACTCTTACAGCGAGTGGAAATTGGCTTGCGTTTACCCCATTTATATTAAATATACTACAACATCGAACAACACAAAGAAGGCCTTGTGGGCAAAAATCTTAATGTTTACAGATTTACTTCAACATTTAAATCGTCAAGTGAGTGAAATATAAATTACAACAAAGTTCCAGACAATAAATTTGCTACGCATGACGCACGTTTCGTCTATTCAAGACTCATCAGAGGCGCACTACCAAAAATATTGAAGAAATGAGCAAATAAATTGTCTTCTTTTAAGACAGTAGTCCTTTTTCATTGATTTTTTTTCTCATAGTTTATAGAACATTTTTTGTAAATTTGATAAATGATTTGCTTTGATGTTTTAATGGTCGATACAGCTTCAATACTTTTTCGTCGGTGTCGTTCTAGTAAAATGTGATGTTATGAAAAATAGAAGAGAAAATTTGGCACAACAGTTTACTTTTTTTTATGAATAATGATGACTCGTCGCTAATTAATCGACTACGGCTAGACTTATGTTACCGCATCAAATTACCCTAGCTACGCACGTCTGTATCCGCAGAAAATATCAGTAACTATGACAACGTGTGCTGAATAAAATGAAATCGAAAACAAAAGTGAAGCATAGAACGTCACGCCATTTGATTATGACGTTACTTAAGGCCTAAATTAAAATATTGTATGTTTGCCCTTCTCCCGACCCTGAATTTTGAAGCAGGGTAGGTAGGTAGGCAAAATATTTTATTTTTTTTTATAAAAAAATAATTAGGGTAGGTAAAAAATTTTCTATGGATAGGTAGGTAGGTAAATTATTTTATTTTATCTTTAAGATATAAAAGCGTAAGAAGTTATTTTTGATGCATGTGTAGATGTATGATTGCACCTCTTTATGTGCTGTTAATTTGTATGTTTCTATGTATTTGTATCCCTATAAGCTGTATTTGCTTTTGGAATAAACTGTTATTAGTATGTATGTTTTGCTTACAATTATACTTTAATCACTTTTACAGGATACTTTTCTAATATCTGACACTTAGAAACACCTAAAATGCAACTACATGTACTATCCTTGCATGGCTTAATATGCAGTGAATGTACCTATTGTGCCTTAAGGTGGTTTGCTCCTGTATCTTAAAGTAAATAAAAATGGATAAAATTGCATCTTTTTTAACGAATATGGACAAATGATCAAAATAAGCAAGAAAAAAATCTAGGTCCATGTGCTCGTTTTTATGCTATAAGCGTTTATAATTTTGGCGGGAAATACGTTCTCTCTAGATTTTTCATTACTTTTGCATTGCCACAGATTGGTATCTTTAAACTTTTTAAAATATATGACAGAGTAAATAAAATTTCATAAAAAATTGTGAACTGCATATTTGGTGGACATATTTTTGAATAAAAAAAAGAAAATAGGGGGTTCATGTGCAAAAAAATTCAAGCATAATAGATGGATAAACCCAGAAGATCTCGAAAATCTGACAAAAATCTCAAAATATGAGGAGCAAACCTCCTTAAGTTACCACTATTAAACGCTGCTAGTTGATAATATAAAATATTTTCCACGTTATGCGTCACTGTGCAAATTGGCATATGGAACATTCTAGTCAATCCAACAACATGGAAACTGGGGGTTCTAACTAGGTGTTGCATACAATTGCAGTAAAGGCTTTTATTCCTAGATTATTTCAGGAAAATTCTGACATTATAATAAAATTTCTAGAAACCTTTTGACATTGAATGCACAATTCTCCTGATATAATAACGCTTCATGCACGTAAAAGACCCCTTTGTGGACCGCCCAGTAGTGCACCACATAGGCTAAATTTTCCGTCCCTACCCACCTCTCCCCTTTTCCTGTGGTTCTTCAAAATTTACCGGTCCTTTGTGTCCCTCCCCACCCCCATATTTCATTTATCATCATCATTTCATGTTCATTTTATCATCTTTTCATGTTCATCGCCTGTAAATAACCTATATAGCGTTGCACGGGCGTAAAACACCAATTCACTCACTCACTCACCTGATATAATACATTAAGTCAATTGGTTTGAAAGAACATATTTATTTATTGGACAAAATTTTAACTCTTCTAAACATTGAACATTGGTAACATTTTAACATATTTATTCAAATTTTAATTGTTAAAGTAAGACTTGAAATGTCTAACAAAATAAAATAAATCTTATGATACAACACACCAAGGTTATGACTAGAAACAAAATTGGCACTTGTCTTTTCTCATAAAGTAATTCAACTCCAAAAAATGACAAAGGTTTCTACTGTAACCTAGATTATCCCAACTAAAACTGACAGACAGACATACTGACAGACAAGGTAAAAACTATAGGGTGACGCATTTTCAATGTGGGGCCCTTATAAATAGCTGACATTTAAGGGTAGTTCGATTCACCGAAATCCCCGGTATGTACCAAAATCCCCTCATAACTCACCGAAATCCCATTGTTTTGTGGAATAATACCCTCAAAATCAACAATACCATCATCAATTTGCCTTATACAGATAGTTTTAAACAAAAATAATGCATTTTAATGTTTGTATTCATTTTTATTGGTGTGCCGTATATATAGTCTATATTAATGCAATCCAATATGGCGTCCTATACAGATATTATCATAGTGCTAAAACTAGTATACAGACCCGATAGAAATTATGTTGTGTACACATTTTAAACTAAAACATAAAACATTAAAATATAGAAATAATAGCGAATCTTTAATTATTAAAACTAAATTTTCCTTACAAGATGAAAACATCTTGGCTGCATTACCACCATTCATTCATTAAATTTTAGAATTAGAAAATTGATTTGCTAATATAAATATTATTTAAAAAATATATATATGATCATAGACATATAACTTGTTCTTGTTTCCAAGACAACATCAAAGATTCTATGAGCGTTGTAATTGTTTTGAGACCTATCTGATAACAGACTGTGAAGTTGCGAATTAAAGATTAAAAGTCTGCTTACTTTCTTTTGAATTGTTTTTGCTTCCCAAGTAATCTACATAGTTTTTCGTTCTTTTGCTGGTCAGATCTAGTTTTTAAGCCTGAAGTTGTAGGGGTTTAATTTTTTTCTCTTGGCAATATTATATAATTGTTTTTTAAACTTTGTGCATGCAGTTTTCACATCTGATGTTTGTATCGTTGTCAAGGGTCAATAGTGCACCACTGCTGTGTCTTACAGTGTTTGTATGACTTAAGTTGACTTCTTCATAGGCACTCCCCGTTTCTATCCTGACCAAAAATATGACAGGATTATTTCCACAACTATGGGTTATATGTCTATGATATGATTTATAAAATATATGATCAATTGCATGGGTGGTCATTATTGATAACTTTCACAATTATTTAAAGTTTATTAAAAAAATTAAATCTACTACGATATCCTGCACAAGGATCGGGCATAATTATAGCAGTCCCCGATTTCAAAATTATTTAAAGTTAATAATACATGTATAAGAAAAATTATAACTACTAAGATATCCTGCACAAGGCTCGGGCATATCTATAGCAGTCCGGGATTTCACAATTATTTAAAGTTTATAAGAAAAAATAAAACTGGGATTTTATGTAGCGTTTTATTTCATGATAAAAGAAATAGCTTAACTCGTTTTCTTTCATAACTTCTATTCAACAAATTTTAAATATTTTACTTTTTTAATATACAAACTTGGTACTGGAGACTGACATTCTGAAAAAAAAAAACAACTAATAGCACAAAATGAGAACAGCGTCTATAATTAATTGTGGAAATACTAATAATTGATTAAACATGCAATTTGCAAATGATCTGATTAACGGTTTACAGCACGTGCCGTATAATCCGATCAACAGAAACGGGTGCCATAAATCGATCATCGCTGGGAATACGCGTGCCATTAATTAATCACAATCAATACATGTAACTAACAGGTTTTATGTTATACGCATTCCGATTGACATTACAGAATTATTATGATGATTAGAAATTTAATATTTTAAAAACTGATTGAAATCTAAGATTTACAGAGAAAAAAAATTCATAAACACAAATTTAATTTAAATATCTGTTAAGCTAGTAAAGATTGTCATCAATATTTTTTTAATAATAATTGTATGTAATATAGAATACAAAATTATATATTAAAAACAAAAACTATTGGTTCACTACAACCCAAGGATAGTAATTCTACAAATCTAATTGGTGGAAATGATTGCAGCAAAAACTAATTTGACGAAAAACAATTCACCAAAGATGTTAAAGATCTAGTCATCGAATGCACTACCAGAGGAGCAGCTGTTTTGTCAGTCATGGCAGTTCTCCAACGCTCCCGACCTAGGTCATGTACACCGGCTGAATATGAAGAAAGAAGAACCATTGCTAACAAAGTTTTCCTGAACGTGGCTAAAGAACACAAAGCAGTTGGCTACTTCAAACCTATCAAAATCTATATATATAGGGAATGTGAAGCTACAGAGAAAGTGCATTTCAACGATCTAGGATATTCAGCAATGCTCCAAGCACTAAGAAAAATGTTTAAGTTGGTTTGTGAACTATTTATCTAGATTGTAATTGTACTTTATTTACATATTATTTTATATTGTGTAAATACGTTACTCTTGTTGTTTATTATTATTAATATTATTTAAGAAAAGCAATAAAGTTTATTTTAATTGCTAGTTATTGATTCATGAAATTTAATGATGAAATAAAATAAAATTGATACCATGTGGTTAAATCCAAATGACAATCACGGAAATCTATATATACTTATTCTTTTTATATTAAAAAAAGAAAAACAAAAAAACTATTTTTTAAAACTTTCTCGGAATATCGATACTCATTTTAGCAAGACCATCACCTGTATAGGACGCCATATTGAATTTCAATGAATTTTACACATCACACGAATAAATTTGTATACAGACTTCAAAAAACTTTCTCTCTCCTTAAAAACTACTGTTTTAAAGCAAATCGATGTTGATATACTCGATTTTGAGGGTATTATTCCACAAAACTAAGGATTTCGGTATTTTCTGAGGGGATTTCGATGTTTTCTAAGGGGATTTCGGTAAATACCGGGATTTCGGTGAATCGAACTACCGGACATTTAATAATACTGTGGCTGACAGGATAGTACATTTTTGTATGGCTGAGACTGTGTATGAAGTCAGCGCTTTCCTGGCATGTCCATGTTCTTCATGTTTCTGTTGTGTATACTATTTCATGTCTTGCATCCTTATGTTTTTGTGATTGTTGTTTAGATTTGTTAAATATATCCCTTTAAATATGATTTTAGAATGCCAGGGTGGACCTTGGTTTTTCTATACCTAAATTATGTAAATGTTAACATGTACATGTACATTGAGTTTGGTGTATTCTGAATTGGCGATTTAACTGCCATTTTTTTCTCACAGAGGCGATTTTACTGCCATATTTCATAAAATTTGTGCAAAAATAAATAACCGTTTCCTTTTTCAAAAGCTTCGTCTACTTCTGACTCTTGATTCGTATCTTCAAACAACGCCCCGGCAACATCGTCCCATATTTCTTTTGTACACACTTTAACGATCTTATTTTTGACCAACGTTTTCTTAAAATTGTTTTTGTTTTCATTTATAGTCACACAGTCACAGAGTGCGACTAAGCCACGCTTAATCAATGTCATTCAGCAGTTTCGAATCAGAACAAAAAAATATTCTATGCAAACGCACGAAAGACCCCTTTCGGATAACTATTGACTTTACTATCAACGTGTACGATAAAATCCGAAAATTCCGAGAAAAAAATTGCAGTCGGTAAATATAAAAAAAAGATTTTCAGTCGGAAGCGAAACAGAATAAAATAAAATTTTGCCGATAAATGTAAATAAAATATTTTCAGTCGCAACGAATTTCGGGGGTCGGTCGGCTGAGGGCAAACATACAATATTTAAATTTAGGCCCAACATCCACAAGAGGCACTCCATTACGTACACTTTACCTTAATCGGAAGTTCTTATGGCACTAACATTGGTTTTCGACAGCATTTTAGCTTTTTGAAGTACGATTTGCATTTGATTTCCCTTGAGCCTATAGTGGGGGGTATTTTAGTGGGGGGTATATAGTGATAGGGGTGTCCGTCCTTCCGTTACACTTCAGGGTACCCATCTCTTATCCGCAACTCCTCCTAAACCCCTTTTCATGGATTCTCATTAAACTTACACACAATCTTTGTGACATAATTAAGATGTGCATCTCTTATTTTAAAATTTGATCAGAATGATTTTTGGGGTTTCCCATAGCAAAACATGGACTTAGCCATTCGACTTTCTCATCCGCAACTCCTCCTTAACCCCATGATGGATTTTCATGAAACTTACACACAACCATTATGACATAATGTAGACGTGCACCACCTATTTCAAAAATGTATCTGATTATTTTTTTTGGGGGGATGGGGGTATTTATTTGTAAGCTACTGCTCACAGTTTTTCTAGTTTTAATTTACAAGCAAACAAAAACAGTTGTTTGACCCCCTGATCTATTTTTTAGCAATGGCGTCCAGGCTTTTTTAACGATTTAGTTAGTTAGTTAGTTATTGCTTTACTCCCAAGCAGCACGATTTCGGCTATATCCGGGAGATGAACCTGAAAGTGATGATACAATGAACATGAAATGATGATGAAGTGGAGGAAATGGGGACACAAGGCCAATCGGGATAAAAAACCGAAACATTCTAAGGATCATACATAGTTTCATTTAGTCATGTTTTGTTGAGTAGTTTTCATGAAAAAATATGAATAACTGTTTAATCAAGATGACAGAAGACGGACGTCAAGTGAGGTAAAAGGAAGGATAACCGAACTTACAAGTTGTTCTCTGACATCTTCTTTTACATTATTTCCTATGGGGCTTTCTGGTACATGTACAAGTTTCAAGTCATCTGAAGAAAAGGAAACGGGATATTAGTAATAAAAATGGATAAATATTGAGCAGTTGCATCACATAATAATACATTAATATGACTGAACAATTGAGTCGCTTCATTGTTGAGTTACAATTTAAGCAATGAAGCTGATAGAGCTATCGGCCACGTAAATGACTTAATCAAAATGTTTATCTGGATAAAATAATGTCACAATAAAAGATAAAACTTACTTAGTGAAAATGAAAGCACTACCGAAAGCTCCAAGCAGTTTCAATGCTATTATTTTAATAATAACTTATAGAGCAACTGAACAATTTCGATATCGGTTTTATTTTTTTATCAACGAATGCAAACATGTTTAAGCAATCTGTATCTAGAGTAATAGGAAATAATGAAATGTGAAATAAGTGTAGGCGACAGAGACAACAATCATGCAGCAATTCAGAAAAACCACAATGGACAATTTCTTGCAGTCTTCAAGGAAGCCAGTAGGCGCTGTTCGCGGTTCTGCAATTGGCCAATGGCATGGTCAAATTAAATGCATTTAATTCAAAAGCAGTCTTGAAATAGTCACAGATAGACCCTCTTCTTTAATGCAGATTTGTGACATAGTTGGGTAATATTACCATGCGTTTTAAAAGCTTAAAGGAATTATAAAATAACTTTAAAAGATATCAAATTTCCTAATATCTATTCACATTAATATAGGGTATCTATTTAGTTTATTTGCATGATTTTTTTTTCAGGAAGACCAAATAAACAAGCATTTTCCCTTTTTAAACCAGAAAGATCAACACTCATTTCAATATAGTCTTTACCTTGTTCCTTGACGTCTAAAAAAAAATGCAATAATGAAGGCAAAATTGTTTAATTCTAAGTTTGATGACTTTTTCATCTCATATATGTCCCTATGAACTTGCGATCAATTTTTCAATCGTCAACCATACCTTTTTGTGTAGCAACAATCAGTGCGTCCCGGCCTATTAGCTTTTACTCTTTCGAAGCACCTTATTTAACTCTCGTTGCGACTATATTTCGCGTATTTGAGTGCTGTTCACTTTTATGCTTTTATGTTTTGGGTTTCATCGTGCTGTCCCGTGCGTATTGACCTCAGTACACCAATCATCAGAAACATTTTCTAATTGATTTAAACTATTTTGGAGACCAGAGGCTGATTTTGACATCAGTACATCATCAGCATATAGAAGGCAGTTAATTTTATTGTATTAAGATAAACGCTATCTAATGAACGGTCAAGATATCTGGGAAGATCATTAATAAACATTTTAAAGAGGTTAGGTCTGAGAACATCACCTTGACGAACTCCAATACTTAAGGGACATGTTTCTGTTAATTCTTTTCCAACATTAACAGAGAGCAGTGATTTGGAATACATATTCTTTAATAAGTTATGAAAGAGACCACCTATGCCATTTTGTAACATTTTAATGTATATTGCACCATGAAGTACTGTGTCAAATGCCTTTCTGAAATCAACAAAGCATGCTTACAGTTTTTTATGTGAATTTGTGTATTTATATATTAAAGATTTTAAAACAAACAGGTAATCAGAAGGCCTTGACTTTTGGTAAATCCCATTTGAAAAGGTCAAATTAATTTATGATCTTCAAGAAATTTGTCAAGTCTACTATTAAAGATGGTGTTGAATAGTTTCCCTAGACATTCAGTTATAGCTATACCCCGTAGTTTTCAGGATAATTGCGGTCACCAGATTTAAAAATAGGCCAAAACCCTTTTTTTTCATTTAAGTGGCTATAACCCCTATAAGGGGTCATCTAACAACTTCGGTCCTAAGGAGACTTTTGTAGAGCTAAATTAGCTGAACATTTAAGCAAGCATTAGCTTTTCTCTATCTGCAATAGTTTTTATTCCATAGGCCAAAAACACTATTTTTCGCCTTTAAAGGGACTGTAACCCCTATAAGGGGTCATCTTAGAACTTTGACCTTATGAAGACTTTTGTAGAGTTAAATGAGCTGAACATTTAAGCAAGCAGCAGCTTTTCTCTATCTGCAAAAGTTTTCATCCTATAGGCCAAAACATGGAAAAACGCTATTTTTAGACCTTTAAAAGGGCCATATCCCCTTTCAAGGGTCATCTGACAACTTCAACCCAATGGAGACATTTGTAGAGGTTTTGATTCTGAACAGCCTAAGATCCTTCAGATTTTTTTCTATCTGTTATGGTTGCTGAGTTATAAGCCATTTTTAGTGATTTTACCCTATGTTCTTTTTTTAATTACAGTGGCCATGTTTTTTATCGAATCAATTTAAAATGAGGATCGTTTGTTGCCAACATGTCAAATATCATTCCTACAGAGTTTCAGTTAAATTGGTACAGTGGTTTCAGAGAAGATATTTTGAATTGTTAATGGACGACGGATGCATAGTGATGGCATAAGCTCACATGGCCTGTGGCCAGGTGAGCTAAAAAATATTTATTGTTACTTCCAATTATAACAGGTCCGCGTCCGTTGCACGGTTTTCCGTTAGCCCGTCCTTCCGGTGTCAGGTAACAATATTTTTTTTCTTACTGTTACTTTTCAAGGTAACCGTATCCAGTGCCAATAAATATTCAGTGGTTCTAAAGATCCAAATTTGCCTGATTTAAAAATGTTAACAAAAATTTACTTGGTTCAGAAACAGTTTTGCAGAAAATTTATTTTTTATGCCCTATTTTCAAAATTAATTATGGTAAATATGAATCAATTCTTCTTCCCAGAACCGTTTAAAGAACCAATTTATCTTATCTATTACAAAAGTTACAAGGATTTGATTTATTTACAGTCAAGGAAATTCGGATTATTTGGGGCAGGACATTTGGTCCCATCCTTGGTCAAGATTCACAGGACCAAAAGAAAATATAGAGGTCCAATAACACAATTTATTGTTTGAATACTGCTAATTTTTATCAGACATTCGGACCTGTGAAAGGCACAAAAACACCAGACCGAATGAGTTTTTACAGGCCTCGGGCTGTCGGTCCTGTGCTAATTTCCATGACTGTATTTATTGCACTGTTTATTGCCATCTAATTTAACACTTAATGAGATTCAAATTAGTGAATATGCCATCACTTATGCAATTGGCGAACACACCTATATTATGATAATGTAAATATACTAAGGTTGTACAATATATCCGTTCCGGATTTGACTCGTCATTTAGACAAGGTCATTAAGGGTCACGGGGAGGAAAAACGACGTCATTCAACATCGGACAGAGGGAACGGTATTGACTCTTTCTACAATTCTTTTGTAATTATTCAAAATATGGGATAAAAATCATTTGCAACTGACAAATAAACCAACAATCAACATTTCCAATCCATCTATTTGGATAATTCACTTGGCACAAACATATATTACAATGTGCATAATGAAATAGTGAATGTTTATCTGGTGGATTTAAATATTTTTGTAAAAAGGCGGGACTAGACATTATAAAATAACTTCTGTGACATATTCTTGAATTCACACTGTTTCGCCTATTACTTGCTACATGGAATAAAATAAATCTGTTCGAACAAATTTTAAATGTTATTCTCCAATTATGATTGTTTGAAATGACTCTCTAAAAGCAGCCCTATTAATATCATGCATAACATGTAGATTCTTTAAATTACAAAGTGGTAAAATTATGTCTTTCTCATGCGAATAACTGTACTGAAATGAGAAATTGTATGAAAATTACCATGTATTTTTCTTATGTATGAATATGTGGGGAGGGGGATGGACTACATTCATCAATCAATGTTGGCGACGTTGGCGACTTTTTCTGACACCCATGTTCGGTAATGTTGGAGACATTTACCGACACCCATATTCGATAATGTTAGCGACGTTAGCGACACTTACCGACACCCATGTTCGGAAATGTTGGCGACATTTACCGAGCATGGGGACATTTACACAATCCTGGACCATCTTGAAATTTTGAAGTTGTTGTTTTGATACATATACATACTATGTTACCTAAAGGCAAATATGTCAAGAAAACATTCAAAATAACATATTTTCTCGATTAAAAAAAAACCGGCTAAATGTGATGTCATAATTTCAGTTATGTTGAATATTTTTAGCCCATGTGTTGCTCATAGTTAGATTTACCAAACATAACAAAACATTTGTAGGTTTTTTACAGTTTTTATGCCCCATCTACGAAAGTAGAGGGGCATTTAGTGTAAGGGTCCGTTCGTCCGTCAGTCCTTACGTCCGTCCGTCCCAAACACCATATTTCCAAATTTGCACTTACTGACAAACATCGAGAGATGCGGGGTCGTCAGGCGATAATGCGGAAAACCTGACCGCAAACCATAGTGGTGCACCGTGTTGGGAAAAATGTCACGTTCATCGCACGTTAAAGAACCCTGCTGCGGGTCTCGGTAAGAGTAGGACCCGTAGGATCCCCATGCAGGAGGCAAAATTTCCCGTCCCTACCCATCACTCCTTTTTCCAGTGGCAGTCAAAAATTTCCTACCCGATTGGCCTTGTGTCCCCATTTCCTCCACTTCATCATCATTTCATGTTCATTGTATCACCACTTTCATGTTCATCTCCCGGATATAGCCGAAATCGCGCTGCTTGGGAGTAAAGCAATAACTAACTAACTACTGACATGCCACATCAATCATATTGGTATGGTAGGTGCATCTAGTGATGATAAGAACACTGCATGCTTCGGATGCTGGATGTGACCTATATTTTCTGCATGAATCATCATGTACAGAAAAATGGTTAAAGTCTATTCCATCTAACTAACAAGTGCTACATCAACCATATTGGTATGGTATATGCACCAAGTGATGCTACGCACAATGCATGCTTCAGATGCTGGCAGTGACCTATATTTTCCGCATGAATGACCACTTGTAGAAGAATGGTTAAAGTCCATTCCTTCTTACTGACAAGTGCCATACCAACCAAATAGGTAATGAAGGTGCACCTAGTGATGCTTAGCACGATGCATGCTTCGGGTGCTGGATGTGACCTATATTTTCCGCATGGATGGCCTCTGAAAGAAGACTGGTTAAAGTTCATTCCCACTTACTGACATGCGCCACATCTGCTTTATTGTTATGATAGGTGCACCTAGTGATGCAAAGCACAATGCATGCTTTCTATGCTGGCAGTGACCTATATTTTCCGCATGAATGACCACTTATAGAAGAATGGTTAAGTTAAAGTCCATTCCTTCTGACTGACAAGTGCCTTAATAGCAACCATGTTGATGCTTAAGTGATTGTGGAAAAAAAATAAATGTTGCAAGATGGGGCATTTACTCATAATGAGAATAAATTAGTCCAAGATCTGGCCTAATTCACACAGTCTGATAAAAGACCTGTAAACTTACGAATAGAAAAACAAATGTAAAAAAAAAAAATTCTGAATTGGTCTGGAAAAAAATTGTGATTTTGCTTTGGGTAGAAAAAAAATTGTAACTTTGATTTGGACAGAAAAAAAATAATAAAATCAGGTTACAAAATCCCAGGCCCCCCACCGTATAAAAATGGTTCGTGCCTTATGTCTTTTGGACATATTCTTGTTTCACCAAATTTCAATTTTTGGGTTATTATTTTACAATTACACTAAAAGCACTAAAAACAAATATAGCCCCATTTACATGCACAGTTTTACATACGTATGTTTATGTCCATACGTGTGTAATTTTACACATATGTGCAAATAATGCATGTAAATGCAATTACATACGTATGTAAATGTACACATGGTGTAAATTTACATCACCTCAGGACCAGATGTAAATATTTATGTGTAAATTTACATGGGTTATTTGATTAAATTTTGAGCATGTAAATGCAGTCTACACAAATGCATAAGTCGATTTCATCTCTTCTTGTTGAACTTGTGACCTTGGGGCCCGGGTGGCGAATAGGCCCGCAGCAGAGCCTAGCTTGTCGTAAGAGGCGACTAAGGGTCTTGGGATTCTGACGTCGGGTCAGTGCTCAGCCCACAGAGCGACCAAGTGTGTACCCTAGGTGGCTGAATAGGGTGGCGCTCGTCCGCGGGGGTTGTCAGGTCTATATTACGGAAACCCTGACCGCCAACCATAGTGGACCAACGTGTGTGGAGAGTGCCACGCTTCATGCACGTAAAAGACCCCTTTGTGGACCGCCAAGTAGTGCACCACATAGGCTAAATTTTCCGCCCCTATCCACCTCTCCCCTTTTCCTGTGGTTCTTCAAAATTTACAGTTCCTTTGTTTCCCACCCCATCCCCATATTTCATTTATCATCATTATTTCATGTTCATTTTATCATCCTCTTCATGTTCATCGCCTGTAAATAACCTATATAGCGTTGCACGGGCGTAAAACACCCACTCACTCACTCACCCATGACCTTTAAGCAATTGACTCCAGAATTCACAGACGTCTTTCATATATCATAAGCTCTATGTCGTGCAAGTTTAATGAAATTATATCAAGGCGTATAAAAGTTATGCATCGGAAACCAATATCACTCTACAATATCCAAGTTTCTTTTTAAACTTTTGACCTTGAACTCCAGTTCCTCAAACACAATCGGCATCTTTTATACCCCATAATTTGCGTATCAGTTAGTTAGTTAGTTAGTTATTGCTTTACTCCCAAGCAGCACGATTTCGGCTATATCCAGGAGATGAACATGAAAGTGGTGATGCAATGAACATAAATGATGATGATGAAGTGGAAGAAATGGGGACACAAGGCCAATCGGGTAGGAGAGTTTTGAATGCCACTGGAAAATGGAGTGATGGGTAGGGACGGGAAATTTAGCCTCCTCTCTGCATGGGGATCCTACGGGTCTACCCTTACCGAGACCTGCAGCAGGGTTCTTTAACGTGCGAGGAACGTGACATTTTTCCCAACACGGTGCACCACTATGGTTTGCGGTCAGGTTTTCCGCATTATCGCCTGACGACCCCGCATCTCTCGATGTCAGGGCTGCCCCATTCAACCACCTGGGGCACACATCCCAGTCGCTTTGTGGGCAAAGCAGCCTGACCCGATGTCAGGTTTCTGAGCGCTCTTAAGTGGACTTTTACCGACAAGCTAAGCGCTGCTGCGGGCCTATTCGCCACCCGGAACCCGCACGGGTGATTTTCGTATCAGGTCCTAAAAGACATTCTTTATTTATCCCTTCATAAGCATATCATGGTGTATACAAAATGACTGTATTGAGATCACTGCCCATATACAAATAGTTTAATATGGACCAAGCCAACTTTTAAATTAATTCATAAAAATACACCCTCAGTATAAAACTCATGTAAATGGTTAGCAAATTTGCTTATACATACGCGTGTAAATTTGCACATATGTATATATACATACGTATGTATAATTTGTGCATGTAAATGGGGCTCATGATGATATAATAAATTTTAACTGCTTTAAAGTATATATTGGATATATCCAGCTCATTCTAATAATTTCTTAATTTGGGGCCAAAATTAGGATCTTAACATACCTTGTCCTTTACCATGTTTACAGATATATTTAAATAATTTACGATAATGTATTGGGTCTTATCAGGCAATTAGATAAAACAGAATGGTATCTCGTTAAATCTCACATTTCTAGCAGGGCGAGACTTGGGTGATAATGCCAGAAATAACCATTAACAAATTCGATTTGTGATATTTTATTTTCTATAAGTGTTTGAATTAAATTTTTCACGAAGAATTGTTCTTCGATCATTAAACACTGGTTGGAACACAACTTGGGACCTCTCATAAAATCATACGCGTTCTACTGCGAGTGAACTGAATTTACCTCATTATTTGCTCATTTTGTAATTTTTAGTTTAAAATGAAAATTTGTACGTTTTGTTCCCCAATCGGAAACTAATACATATTTTTGAATATTAAAATTTGACAGGTTTAAAAAATAAAAATATTCCAATAAAAAAAAATCATGTGAAAACGCCCACTTACTACAAGAGATGAGATCACATTTTCGTTCTTTTTATAATTTATATATAAAATTTTCTTCTTATGACTTTGCTCTTCCGGAGCACCTCAGTTCACTCTCGTTAAGACCTTAATTCGCGTGTTTGATGATATTGTTATAGTAAACTTACCTGAATTTCTCCTCTTTAAAATATCTTCTCCGGTTGAATGTTTTCGGTTTATTCCATGTCTTTGACTAGTATTCAACGAACTTGTTGCACCTGTAATCGACGCTGTTTGTAAAATCCTGAACTTTAAAGAATGAATAAAGGTAATAACAAAACTACGGAACTTGAATGATCAATCTCATTGTCCAGAGAAAATGACAAAAACGAATCAGTCATACCGGAGAACTGGTGGATCGCAGACCTGTACAGGCATTTCAAACGAAATGAAATGAATCAGAAACTTATTTCCTGTCATTTCTCTTCTGTTCACTGTCGACTAGCGGATTATCGCACACGACGATCATTATATCTCTACGGGAAATCCCCGTAAAACAAAACATTACCCTGATCTACATTAATACTTAATTACACACAATCATACTTAGCGTACGTGTGTGTGTTGGCGTTTAATGCACTTTATCGACGCACCTGGGCCATGTTGGGCGGTCAGTTTTTATGATGGAGGAAACCAGAGTACCCGGGGGAAACCACCGACATTGGGCAGGTAACATACAGACGGGGAAGTCCCTTTTTTTAGCTTACCCGATCCGAAGGGTCATGTGAGCTATGGTCATCGTTAAGCGTCCGTCGGTCGTCCGTCCGTTAACTTTTCTTCAAATATGTTCTCTGAAACTACTAAAGGGATTGCTTTCAAACTTGTACGCTTGATCTTTAAGATGTCCTCTACCAAGTTTTTGAAATTTATGCATGCCAACCAAACCAACATTACCGCTGTTGCTAAAAATAAAAAAAGGGGATCAGACCATAGTTTTTAGTTTATAGCTCAAAAAAATATTAGAGATAGAGAAAATCTGAAGCAACTTCTCTTCTTCAGCATCAAAGCTCTACAAAACTTTGAGTCAAATCTGTGGGACGACTCCTTTATAGAAGTTTCAGTTATTTCCCCCTAATCGTCAAAATTGACCATTTTCACAGTTTTTAGCTCACCTGGACTGAAGGTGTGAGCTATTGCCATCACTTGGCGTCCGTCGTCGTCGTTAACTTTTCTTTGAAAATCTTCTCCTCCAAAACTCCTGAAGAAATTGCTTTGAAACTTTGCACAATTCATCAATGGGATGTCCTTTACCAAGATTGCACAAATGGTGACCGCCGTCTAAACAACATGGCCGCCGTTACTTAAAATAGACTAGGGGGGGGTCAGACTACTGTTTTTGGCTTGTAAATCAAAAAGTATAAGAGATAGCTGAAATCTGATGCACGCTGCTGCTTTAGCATCAAAAGCTCTACAAGAGTCTCCATTGAGTTGAAGTTGTCAGATGACCCCTTCTAAGAGTTACGGCCCCTTAAAGGTGAAAAATAGCATTTTTTCATGTTTTTGGCCTATAGAATGAAAACTATTACAGATAGAGAAAAGTTGTTGCTTGCTTAAATGTTCAGCTCATTTAGCTCTTCAAAAGTCTCCATAGGGTCGAAGTTGTCAGATGAACGCTTATAGGGGTTACAGCCCCTAAAATAACTTTTTTTCATATTTATTGCCTATGGAATGAAAACTATAGCAGATTGAGAAAAGCTGTTGCTTGCTTATATGTACAGCTCATTAAGCTCTTCAAAAGTCGCCATAGGATCGAAGTTGTCAGATGACCCCTAATAGGGGTAATGCCCCGTAAAAAATGACCTTTTTTCATGTTTTTGGCCTATAATATGAAAACTATAGCAGTATAAAAAAGCTGTTGCTTGCTTAAATGTTTAGTTCATTTGGCTATACAAAAGTCTTCATAGGCTCAAAGTTGTCAGATGACCCCTTATATGGGTTACGGCCCCTAAAATAATGTTTTTTCATGTTTTTGGCTTAGTGAATGAAAACTATAGCAGATAGAGAGAAGCTGTTGCTTGCTTAAATGTTCAGCTCATAAAGCTCTATAAAAGTCTTCATATGATAGAAGTTGTCAGATGACCCCTTACAGGGGTAACGGCCTCTAAAAGATGTTTTTTCATGCTTTTGGCTTAGTGAATGAAAACTGTAGCAGATAGAGAAAAGCTGTTGCTTGCTTAAATGTTCAGTTCATTTAGCTCTTCAATAGTTTTCATCGGGTCAAAGTTGTCAGATTAACCCTTATAGGGGTTACGGCCCCTTAATATAACATTTTTTTTCATGTTTTTGGCCTATAGAATGAAACTATAGTAGATAGAGAAAAGCTGTTGCTTGCTAAAATGTTCAGCTCATTTAGCTCTAGAAAAGTGTTTACATGTTTAGGGTTGACTCAAGACCAGGTGAGCGATTCAGGCTCTTGGGAGCCTCTTGTTTGGACTTTATCTTGAAATCATAAGTGCTAGATGAGACGCTAGCATTGCAAAATTGTTAAGCTTAATAAGAGCTATAAAATTTCAGGGTCAAAATCGTCAGATCAACCGTTTAAGAATTATCCTCCTTTAACTGTTTTTACTATCAATTTAAAAAAATCTTCTCTGAAACTAATGAAAGGATTGCTTTTAACCTTTCACTGAATCTTGAAGATGTCCTTAACCAAGTTTGTGAAATTTATGCATGCGGACCATCAAAGATTGCCGCAGTTGCTAAGAATAAGAACAGGGGCATCGAACCACAGTTTTTTTGCTTATAGCATGAATAGTAAAAGAGATAGATAAAATTCGAAGCAACCCTCCCTCTTCAGCATCAACAGCTTTACAAAACACTTCATTCAGAAAAAGGTATGGGACGACTCTTTATTGTAATTATTTCCACTTTATCGTCGAAATTGACAATTTTCACAGTTTTGGGACTTTATCTTAAAAACCTTAAGAAATAGAGGAAAAGTTAGCATAGCAAAATTGTCAGGCTCATTTGGATCTACAAAAATTATTCAGGATCAAAATTGTCAAATCAACCTTTTGAGAGTAACCCCCATTTAACTGTTTTCAATCGATTTTTAATTGTTGTTTGCTTTTTTTTCAAATGAAAAAGTTATGTTACTTTGCATTCCTGATCTTAAGAGTGATTTCTATCCTAACTAGTTTCTATAATTTTTTCAAGTACATGTAGACCGTGTTGCATACCAGGTAAGATGCTTTAGCATAAAAGATCAGTTGAGCGATTCAGGCTCCTGGGAGCCCCTTGTTGTTAAATACAAACGTGACTTGAACAGCAGCTGAGAGATGATCGGCTATAGTGATCAAAAGTATGGTATTTAAACCACTCAGCAACCCAGGCACCATTATACTTAGCCATTGCAAAAATCTTTTGAACAGAAATATTCTATGAATTTGGTTTGAATCAACATTCATTCGTTTTTAACTCACCTGTCCAAAGCTTATGCCATCACTATGCGTCCGTCGTCGCCCGTCGCCTGTCGTCCGTTAACAAATTTTAAAATCTTCTCTGAAACCACTGAACCAATTTAACTGAAACTTTGCAGGAATGATATATGGTATGTTGGCAACAAACTATCCGTCGTCTGTCGTCCATTGATAGTTTCAAAAATCTCTGAAATCACTGAACCAATTTAACTGAAACTTTGCAGGAATAATATATGTTATGTTGGCAACGAACGATCCTCATTTTAAAATGATTCCATAAAACATGGCCGCTGCTACTAAAAATAGAACATTGGGTAAAATCACTTTAAATGACTTATAACTCAGCTACCATAACAGAAAGAAAAAAACAAAGGATCTTCGGCTCTTTAGAATCAAAAGTTCTACAAAAGTCTCAATTAGGTCAGAGTTGTCAGATTGGCCCTTTTAAGGTAAAAAACAGTTTTTTTTCATGTTATTATCTTATAGATTGAAAACTATTGCAGATAGAAATAAGCTGTTGCTTGCTTAAATGTTCAGCTCATTTATCTCTACAAAAGTCCTTATAGGGTCGAAGTTGTCAGATAACCCCTTATAGGGGCTACAGCCCCTTAAAGTCAAAAATAGTGTTTTCGGTCTATAGAATGAAAACTATTGCAGATAGAGAAAAGCTGGCGCTTTGCTTAAATGTTCAGCTCATTAAGCTCCCCAGAAGTCTCTTTTAGGTCAAAGTTGTCAGATGACCCCTTAAATGGGGTTATGGCCCTTTATAGGTGAAAAATAGTGTTTTTTGAAAACTATAGCAGATAGAGAAAAGCTGTTGCTTTAAACATGCAGGTTTATACAAAAGTACAAAGGATTCACATAAGTCTGCATTGGGTCTCATTGGTCAGATGACTCCTTAAAGAAAACACCCTAATGTCAAAAGGATCAAGTGAGCAATTCAGGCTCATGGTAGCCTCTTGTTTATAGGAATCAAAACCAGAATAAGTGGCAGGGTCGTCGTTATGCCGATGCCATATTATCGTAATTACCAAATTTATTTAAGAATTTTTATCGTTACTATAGGATACGAATCTAAGTTTCCGCCGATTTCGCATTTTAGGAGATCCCGCAAATGGTTACTACCTTGCCACACAAAAAACTAAAATGTCGCCTGAAAAAACTTCTCGAAAAAGCCTTTTCAAAGTCGAGGAATGATGTTGTTTTAGGTTATAACTCTACATTATTTTCCAAAACATCTTTCAAAGATAAAATTTGTTACACACTGGAACAAGTTTGCTGTATGCTTGATTTCCTCATTGACAACATATTTGTCACCTTCGGAGGCATTCCAATGGGAACAAACTGTGCTCCTCTCCTCGCCGATTTGTTTTTATACTCTTACGAGACTGAATTTCTTCAGGGACTCGTAAAGAACAAGAAGATAAAAGAGGCAAGGCCATTTAATCTTATATTCAGATATATTGATGATGTCCTTTCTGTCAATAACACTTCATTTGGTAGATGGATTCCTTCAATATATCCTCCAGAATCGGAGATTAAAGAGACCGCCGAATCAAATATCTTCACGTCTTTCTTGGATTTGCACCTCGAATTTGACCCAGATGGTCATCTCAGTACAAAAATTTAGAGACGATTTTAATTTCCAAATTATTAATTTTCCTAATCTACTGAGCAATATACCTACTTCCCATGCCATAAAACCTGGTTTAACCCACCATTTCATTTGAAATGCCTGTACCAAGTCAGGACCATTGCGATCCACCAATTCTCCGGTATGATCGATTCGTTTTTGTCATTTTGTTGTGAGATTGATCATTCTAGTTCGGTAGTTTTGTTATTACCTTTATTTAATTTGAATGCAATCTATTCGAGAAAATGTTTAAGAACCCTGCCTCATGTCTCAGTAAGAGAAGGACCCGTAGGGTCCCTTTGCTGGAGGCTAAATTACCTGTCCCTACCCATCACTCCGTTTTCTATCTCCTTTCCCATTGGCGTACGTTGTGTCTTCTTTTCCTCCACTACATCACAATTTCAAGTTCATTGTATCACCGATTTCATGTTCATCTCCCGAATACAGCCAATATAGCGCTGCTTTGGAGTAAAGCAATAACTAACTTAATCTAAATTTTGAATAAACTTCACTCACAAATTGTTTGCCCGGGTGGCATAAAAGCCTGCAGCAGAGCCTAGTTTGTCGTTAGAGGCGAATAAGGGTCTTTGATTTCTGACGTTTGGTCATTGCTCAGCCCACAGAGAAACCAAGTGTGTACCCTAGGTCGCTGACTAGGGTGGGGACTCGTCCACAGGGGTTGTCGGTAAATAATTAAGGCTTGATGATTATTTTGGATATTTCAAACACAAAATTGATGAGTGTTAGAGTTTTAATATTTATGTTACCTGTACAAAATTTCAGATTACTGAAAACTGGTCAAAATTACTGAAAAGTCGTTCAAATTACTGGCAACACAAAAAGAGGGTAAACACCTCTGCGGTAGTAAAACACCAACTCATTCACTCACTCACATTGTTTTATTTTGATACAAAACATGCTATCCCAATAAAGTGCTAAAATTGAACTGCTTGCATATTTTCTGTTCTACCAAGTCCCGATCCGTGCGGGGCGCGGGAACCGAATAGGCCCGCTGCAGAGCTTAGCACTTAAAAGACCTTTTGTGGACCGCAAAGTAGTGTACCACATAGGCTTAATCTTTCGTCCCCTACCCACATCTCCCATTTCTTGTGGTCTTCAAAATTTGTTGTTCCTTTTGTTTCACCACTCCCATATCTCATTTCTCATCATCATTTCATGTTCAACCTTTATAGCGTTGAAAGGGCACAAACAAACAACTCACTCACTCTGTTCTACGCAGTTTTATAATATCAGTATAGTTCTCAGCATGATGTAGTGCCAACAGATTTTCATGAAATTTCAGGGAAACGAGTAAATCTGTCAGTTTATAATCACTTGTGATACCCCCGCTCCTAAAACTATGCCTTGCAAAAGAACTTGAGTATTCGATAACAATTTGTTTTGGTATTTGAGTCTAAAATGACAAGAAACAGATCAAGTTTACGTTTATTTTGGTCTACAATTATGTCTCCCCCCCCCCCACTTTTGTGGGAAGACATATTGTTTTTGTCGTGTCCGTCCGTCTGTCCGTCACAAAGTTTGTCAGCGCAAATCCTCTGAAACTACTAAAGCGAATTCAACGAAACTTGGTTTATAGAAAGGAAACCATATGTAGTTGTGCATGTTACCATGAAATTCCTATCCTCACATTTTTTGTGGGAGAAGCAGAGGTACCAATGGGGTATCCGAATGTTAAAAGTCCGAAGAGTTATGGCAGTTTCAACTTATAAATTTGCTGAAAATCCACAATTATCATTTTCAGCGCATCTCCTCTGAAACTACTGAAATACAAATGACAACCAAGTTCCAGACAATAAATTTTGCTACGCCTGACGCGCGTTTCGTCTATTCAAGACTCATCAGAGGCGCTCTACCAAAAATATTGAAAATGCCAAACACTGTATGAATATGAAGAGCATAGAACAGTATAACCAAAAATACCAAACTGGGGAACCAAATAATTACTAAGATATTCAACCTATGTCTCGGGTAGGAAGAACCTTAGGGTTTAGACAATTTTGAAATTTAGACGGATAATTTAAAGCTTTGATGTATTCTCCAACTCAAAAGTGTTGGTGCCGGAGCGGGCTAACCTCGGGGAATTTAAACTCCACCAGCAGTGCTAACCTTCACGTGTGTTCGAAATACAAATGACAACAAAGTTCCAGACAATAAATTTTGCTACGCCTGACGCGCGTTTCGTCTATTCAAGACTCATCAGAGGCGCTCTACCAAAAATATTGAAAATGCCAAACACTGTATGAATATGAAGAGCATAGAACAGTATAACCAAAAATACCAAACTGGGGAACCAAATAATTACTAAGATATTCAACCTATGTCTCGGGTAGGAAGAACCTTAGGGTTAGACAATTTTGAAATTTAGACGGATAATTTAAAGCTTTGATGTATTCTCCAACTCAAAAGTGTTGGTGCGTGAGCGGGTTAACCTCGGGGAATTTAAACTCCACCAGCAGTGCTAACCTTCACGTGTGTTCGAAATACAAATGACAACAAAGTTCCAGACAATAAATTTTGCTACGCCTGACGCGCGTTTCGTCTATTCAAGACTCATCAGAGGCGCTCTACCAAAAATATTGAAAATGCCAAACACTGTATGAATATGAAGAGCATAGAACAGTATAACCAAAAATACCAAACTGGGGAACCAAATAATTACTAAGATATTCAACCTATGTCTGGGGTAGGAAGAACCTTAGGGTTTAGACAATTTTGAAATTTAGACGGATAATTTAAAGAACCGAATTCAATAAGACTTGGTATATAGGAAGGACACCATATTTAATTGTGCATATTACCAGGCATTTCCGATCTTCAAATGTTTGTGGGAGTCATGGCCCTTTTAACTTACGAATTTGCTGAAAATCCTCATCTATCATCTTGTCAGCGCAACTCCTCTTAATCTACTGAACCAAATTCAATGAAACTTGGTTTTTATGAAGGACATCATATGTAGTTGTGCACAATAACAGGAAATTTTAATCCTCAAATATTTGTGGGAATTATGGTTCTTTGAACCTAGAACTTTTTGGGGGAAATGGGGGCACACATCGTTTTTGAAGGCAAAAACAAACTTTATTTTTTTATTAGAGTTATGGCCGTTTGAAAGAAGTAGAGGTACCAATGGGGTATCCGAATGTCAAAAGTCCGAAAGGGCAGAGACAAAACCAGTAAACACCAACAAGAACGGGACAAAACAGACAACATGTAAAACATGGAAACACAAAATAACTGAATGTCAATCATATTGGTTCCCGAAGTACAGAGTGCAACAAGCGGGGCCCATAGAAATGGCTGCCATCTCCTTGTTATCTAGTTTTCTTTTGTAATTGCACTGATGCGTTTAAAATCAACATGTATTAAAAGAGAGCCGGTCATGTAGTAATTGACACAACATTAACGCACCACTTACAACGTAGTCCACGCTTTGCTCCTCGTCAAGATTCCAATTTTTCTACCGTTTTCAAAGATGGTCTCAAGAAACGATGTTAGTTCTTCAGATAGAGCGAACAACTGTAGACCCCTGTATTTGGTAAATCAATACCGTATGCGCGTTAGACACCACAATGGAAGGGGGCAGTAAAAAAAGTGTAATAACAAAAAACATAAAATACACAATCAAACTAAACTGAAAATAGAAATGTGAACTTAGGTGAACGAGAAAGAATTCAGATGCCGCGGAAGGGTATAAGCAGTTCATGCCTTTTACACCATACCAACCGCCTTGCCCGTGGTCTTGCCAACAATTAGCTGGGTTTTTCAGCGGAAGGGTATTAGCAGTTCATGCCTGTTAAAACACACCAACCCAACCGCCTTGCCAAAGATTGAATGGGCCTTTCATCAAATCTGGTATAGGACGAACACAAACGAATTGTAATGACAAACCCACATAATGTAATCCTCTAAGTGGTTGAAAATTGTCACACGTATCTTGTTTAAATTGCATCCTCTTTCTAGACAGACGCACAGTGTAGAAACGGAAGTGTACAGTTTTAGGGCCTATACAGAAATGTTGAAATGAACCATTCTAGATTGTACAGTTTATTATTTTTTAACACAAACTTTTTCAAATGACACAAAAACGAAAAAGATGTACGATTGCCGTTCGCTTCAAATTTAAAGCAAAAATAACATAGAATATGATATAACTCAATACCTTTAATTGTTTGTGATGTCGAATAGAAATTTCATTCTGCACACTTGATTTTCAAAAAGTTCACACCGAATTGATGTAATTAATCGGTTCGTGAACATAAATTACATTAAACTCGTGAACATTTTGAATATGTATTCTCTCAAAAATCATTTCATTCTGCACATTCTAAACATGCACAAACGGGTTAATACATATAGGATTTAATTTAATTTGAACTTTATTCACCCAAGCCGTGTTTTAAAATCTGAACACAATATATCGCAGTCATTGTACAAAATGTATGGAGGACACTTCACGAAATCTCTAGAGGACGGTTTTCATAAAAACACACTTTTCACAACTTCAGCGGCGTCAGATGTAATTTTTATATGGCATAAATAATGCTAGAATATAAATAATTCATATAATTATTATAAGTAAATAATGAGTAGGCATATGAAACAAAGATAAAATATATTATAAATCCAGTGATGGTAATATTTTTTTTTATTCAAACACATATCGTATATGCATATGCACATGTATTCCAACATATAAAAAGTGTTTCTTGTCATGTGTTGTATTAAATGGAGATTTTCGAGCACGTTTCTTCCTGACTTACAAAACGTTGGATGGATTAAGTACTAGTATACATGAAATAGTTATTGAGAACCCTTTAATTTCTATTTGAACATCATAAAGTTTCCTATTCTACAGAAACATGGACCTTACGATTGCTTTATATTAACCATCGCTGTTAAATGTCAAGTACTTCCTAGCTCACGTACTGCACGTATAGCTGATGAAACTTTGTGCTTATATGCCTCAGTTGAAGACCAACATATCTACATTTTCATCTTCTGACACAGAGTATATATCTTTAAATGACGGAAAGTTTATCAAATATATGAACACT
The DNA here is from genome assembly GCA_963971305.1 of Arcuatula senhousia. NCBI lineage: Eukaryota > Metazoa > Mollusca > Bivalvia > Mytilida > Mytilidae > Arcuatula > Arcuatula senhousia. The sequence goes on along the minus strand of OZ020315.1, from coordinate 46,289,268 downwards.
TTTTTTTTTATCTCATGAACTGTTTACAGGCATCAAGTTGATAAAACTTGCAAATACCTAAGTGGTACTTTAGCACTATTGACCTTGAATCTCAGGTCGAATCACTTCGGTAATTTCAATACAAAAACAGAAATCATAAACTTTTTTATGATGAAAGCTAAATGTTCTTATTCTGATGGTGCCTGCAAGTGGGATTTACTTTTGATAATAAGTTTATACTTTTTTATACGAAAAAGACACTGCTTATAGCAAAAAGGGCTAAAATTCCACCAAAGGAGACTTTTGTAGAGCTGAACGGACAGACTGTAGATTCAGACATCTTTCTCTTTAATCTGTTTTTAAAAAGCTTTACTCTGATGTATTTTTAAGCTTTTTTTCTGCAACCAAATTAAAAATATGCTTTATGTGTAAAATTTTTATTCAACCTCGTCGAAAAGTTTGATCAGTAAAATCTTCTGGAACTTACTATTTCGTTTGATTATTTAAAAATTGTCTAGTTTACAAAAACAATGCCGAACATTTAAGCAAGAAAGCTAGTTCTTGGTGGAGTTTAACACGTGACCCAAGCAAAAATAATCACTTCGAAACTGCGTGAAATGTTCGATTGTAACAAAAAGACACTGATTTACCAGGTGCGATTCGCAAAAATGCCTTTAGTTATTGATGCGAATCTGATACATGTCTGGTTGCTATCAACATACAAAGTTGACAGCAAACAACTTAATGTACACATGTAAATAACAAAATCAATTATGATGCTAGCTGAAGCCTTTTCTCGTATCACAACTGATCAAATTCCCCATATATCTAGTTTTGATATTTTGACAAAAAAATAATTTTTAGCTCAATTGGACAATGTCATGTAAGTTTATGCAATCACTATAAATATGCGTCTGTCGTCGTCGTACGTTAACAATTTTTAAAATCTTCTCCCCTGAAACCACTTAATGACATAGAACCTATCAATTTTGCAATTTTTTACATTGAATAAAAAGTACATATATCAAAAATCAAAAATATACTATCTAAAACTTACCTTTACCAACATAAAAACTCAATGTTTTGCAGTTTTCTATAAAATAATCTTATTTTAATTATTCGTGTTGATTAATTATTGTCCAGCATAAATATTTACTTTTGGTAAACTGGGTACTGTTAAAATGAGAAACGAAATGTAACTAAACGAGGCGAAGAGAAAACGAAATCGGTAAATTATGAAAAACGACTGGTGTCGGCTAAAATCGATTTAGTTTTCTTTTTTTATCAGTTTTGCTCGATTTCGTTTCCTTTCCTTACAGATTTCGGTTGCTTATTTGAGTGTTTACGTTTCCTTCTTTATCGATATCGTTTTTGTTCCGCTCCGTTTCGTTTGGTTACTTTTTGTTTCTTAGTTTACCGATACCCGCAAGTGTTTACATTCTATAATTAGTTTGTCCTCTTCTTTGACACTGCGTTTTTTTATTCAGTTTTCCGTCGAAAAGATTACTTTCTGTTAGGTTTTTTGAAAATTTAACAGTTTCTTCAAAGGTTTTACAATGTATTCTTCAGATAGTGTGAACTTCATTATTTTTTAAAAATTGCCAAAATGATAGGTTCTATGTTTTTACCCAATTTAACTGAAACTTTACAGGATTGATATTTGACACGTTGGCAACAAACGTAGTTCATTTTGAATTGATTCGATTAAAAACATGACCACTGTTACTAAAAATAGAACATAGGGTAGACTTATTTAAAATGGCTTATAACTCAGCAACTATAACAGATACAAAATATCAAAAGATTCTTAGGGTCTTTGGAATCAAAAGTTCTACAAAAGTCCCCATTGGGTCGAAGTCGTCAGATTACCCTTTATAGCGGTTATGGCCCTTTAAAGGCCATAAATAGCGATATTTCCCTGTTGTTTTTTTTTGCCCAATAGAATGCAAACTATTTCAGATAGAGAAAATATGTGGCTTGCCAAAACGTACCTTCAGCTCATTAAACTCTACAAAAATCTACATTTGTTCTACAAAAGTCTTAATCAGATTAAAATTGTCACCTGATCCTAAAACCATAATAGTCTTCTATGAGGGGTCGTCTGAAAACTGCCACATGCACTTTATCGAGTGCTGACAACGTGGCGGGTGTGCTTCATATCAAGCAGGAACTGCTGAACTCTTTAAGAACGTTCACTCTCGCTATACCCATGCTAGCGAAAGCGCGGGGATAATGTTTTTCGTATGTCGGCGTACGTATAGCGTTAATGTCCATTATCTGAAACCACAGGGAGTGGAAAGATGAAACTTGGGTCATTAATTGTATTGTGGGTAGGGATTGTGCCGAAGGTTTCGGAATTTTAATAATCCCCCGGCCTAGGGGCTGGGCTGTATAGATAGCCTATGAGCACATTATTCCTTCGTTACCCAACTCCTCCCCTGAAACTTTGCTCAGTAGTTACGCTATGGGTGTAGATTCTGCTGAAGGTTTCTAAATTTTGATAATGCCCTTAGGGCTGGGCTGGCTGCACCGGTAGCTGAGGGTAATTTATTCCAGGATATTTGGAATACAGAATTGAAACTTGACTGAGTTATTGCACTAAGGATGTAGATTCTGCCAAAGGTTTCTTAGTTTTTATAATGCCCCTAGGGGCTGGGCTGCATAGGTATCCTAAGGGCTAATTATTCCTTTGTAACAAAACCTGTAGAACTGAATCTTGGCTCAGTAGTTTGTATGTCTTGGGCCAATGCAAGACGGTAAGCGGTGACCTATGGTCATGTTGAAGGCTGCTTGCTGTTTTCCGTTGTAATTTTTTGAATTGCTGTTCGTTTATGTTTGTTGTGTCGCGTACACTTATTCCACATCTCAATATCGTCTATGTAGATGCCCCAAGCGGCTGGGATACATATGTAGCCATAGCCCAGGTAGAACAAAAACATTTTTAAAACAATTTAAAAATGTTTCCTAAAAAGGACTGAAAACATTTTTTTGGAACGTTTTAATAACATAAATTTGTATGGTTACAAAAATGTTATGAAAATGTTTTGGAAAACTCTTTTTAAAGATGTTTTTTAAATGTTTATTTCGAAACATTCATATGAAATGTTTTTAAAACATTATCCAAAATAGTTTTAATATGTTTTGGAAGAATATTTTTTTTATGTTTGTGGAAATGTTTTCTAAGCACATTATCGGTATGTTTTATAGGACTGTAAATAAAACGTTTCTTGGATGTTTTTTATAGATATAGTTTCCATATTCAACCATGGTTTCTTTTCTACTCCTGTATACTAAAAGAATCAAAATATACTCTAAACAACTTTTAATATGAATTCCTCAACAACATAACCATTAACTAATAGATAAATGACAACAAAGGAGAAAATTAACATGAATGAACCAATAAATGAATGCAGAGCATGATGAACTCGGGTAATCTACATATGTTTGCTCAAGGAAAACCTCATACAAGACCATGAGCATAGGGGCTTAATAAGCATTTAAAAATTAACGAACAAAAATGAGGAACAAGTGTACTCGACACAACCAACATAAAGAATGGGAATTTAAAAAATCACAATGGAAAACAGCCAGCAGTCTTCAACATGACCATTAGTCATATACCATAAGTTTCATTTAAGCTAAATACTCAAACACTGTCAAAATAGAATATGCATAATAAAGGTTTCTACAATTTATTTTTCCACTGCACAATACACTTTTTTAGAGTAATCAATCAATTGTCTAAATGTCTTCTGGCATTTCTGGCAGGCTTCTCCTCTTGAATTCTGATTGTTCTGAAAAAAAAGAAAGAATATAAGTGATATATTTGTTCATATAACTTCAAATGTACAATGCACATTCCTATGTGTGCACATTTTTATTGAAAATGATCACTAAAAAAACACACATAAAAAAACCAGTAACTTGCCACAGTCTATTTTATGAGTGTTTTTTCAACACATTGAAATGAACAAAATATGGTTTTTTAACACCTATGCTTATTATTAGTTGTACCAGGCTTGTTTGAAATTGGAATCATGATATCAGAGGATTTAATGTTTGAAAAACTTAACTGATGACAGATGGACAAAAGGACAACAAGGATGGGCAATATATCACTATCAACTTTCAAGATACAAGGCAAAAATCATCAATTTTGACAAATAAGGATCAGTAACTCCTGTAAAGGGTCATCACACAATTTTGACCCTGTTATCATTTTCATAAATTTTGTTGAGTCAAGCACTCTTATAATGCTAAGTTTTGCTCCATCACTTAGGGTAATTAAGATATACATATGTAAGGCAAAAAACCATCGAATTTTACAAATAGGGGCCTATAACTCCTAAAAGGGGTAATCAGACAACTTAGACCCTGACATCATTTTCATAGATTGTGATAAACTGAACACTTTTTTAATGCTAGCTTTTTCTGTTTTTCTCATGGTTATCAATATATAAGGCAAAAATCATCATTTTTGGCGAATAAGGACCAATAACTCATATAAGGGTCATTATACAATTTTAACTCAATATTATCTTTATATAATATGATGAGCTAAAACTTTTTGTAATTCTAACTTTTTCTCTAGCTTTTATGCTTTTCAAGATGTAAGCCAAAAACAGCTTAAATTAAAGTTTGTTTTTGCCTCAAAAACGATGTCTCCCCCCCATTTCCCCAAAAATTTGGTGTCCTTCCAGCATACATTTGTACCAAGTTTCGTTGAAATCAGTTCAGTAGTTTCATAGGAGTTGCGCTGACAAGATGATAAATGAGGATTTTCAGAAAATTTTTAAGTTCAAAGGGCCATAACTCCCACAAAGATTTTAGGATCAAAATTTCCTGGTAATATGCACAACTACATATGGTGTTCTTCCTACATACCAAGTTTCTTTGAAATTGGTATAGTAGTTTCAGAGGAGTTGTGGTGACAAACTTTGTGACGGACAGACGGACGACGGACATGACAAATACAATATCATAATCATCAATTTTGATGATTAAGGACCAATAACTCCTATTAAGTTTCATTAAATTCTGTTCAGTAGTTTCAGAGGATAAGATTTTTGAAAAATTGTTTACAGACGAAAAACGACGACAGACGCCAAGTGATGACAATAGCTCACATGGACCTTTTGTCCAGGTGAGCTAAAAAGAAGGGGAATTTAAGTTTGTTTTTTTTGCATACAAAAAACAATGTCTCCCCTGTATGCACATCTACATATAGTCTACTAACTTTATATGGTGTTCTACCCACTCATAGGAACATGCGAATCGGGCCAGGTAATTTCTATTTACCTTGCAAACTATTTCTCTTATAATCAACTGCATTAACTTTATACTTATCAAAGCAAATTGAATGAAATAACTTTACTTAAATCATTAAGGCTGCGCTCGTTAGAAATTTAAAGTGTACGTTCGTAAAATTATTGAATGTCGAACTCATGGAACTTAAACATTTCCCCATTGACACCAATTGTAAATAAATTATTAATGCGGAGATCCACTACGGCTTTCCATACGACATAAAATTAGGGTTATGAAAAATTGTTAGCATGTTAGTAGAAATTACCTGACACTATTCGCCTATATAAAGTGTTATAATAGAAATTACCTGGCTCGATTCGCATGTTCCTTGGCGTATAAATCAGTACATAATTATGTTTTAATATATACCTTCACATAATTTGATCCTCCAAGCTTGTTAGGATTAGGATGTCAAACACCTCATTTGTTAGTTCCTCCAAGGGCAAAGTCTTCTTAGAGGCTTTCCTGCCTGCATCTAAAAATAAAAAAGAAAATAAGTTTGGTAAGAAAGAAGTCCGAAAGGGCAGAGACAAAACCATGAAGTAAACACCAAGAACGGAGCATAAACAGACAACATGTAAAACATGGAAACACAAAAATCACTGAATACCAATCAACAACGCGAACTCCAGTCGAAACAAGAGTGAACTCAGGTGCTCCGGAAGAGTAAGCAGTTCCCCCATCGCATTGCCAACAATTACCATTTCTGACAGCATTTTAGCTTTATTATTTGTTGGATCGTTATTTTCAATTTCAAGTTGAAGGGACCGTTTCACTAATGTCACTAATTTGATTCAACTTATTTAAACAATCACAAACAAGGTTATGAATGTATGAACATTAATGACATATCGATGTTCCAATGTTTCGAAGGACGCAGCCATTTTGCAAAATGACAAGGGACGGACCATTTAACTTGAAGGGGGGGGGGCTTGGTTTTTTTGTTTTGATCAGAAAATTTTTTCCGCGCTATTTATTTGTCGAAGGCGTTGCGACAGAATATTTTTTTTCATTATCAGCATTATTTTTTACAGCAGAAATCCTTCTTCAGAATATTTTTTTCTTACTCTCAGCTGCCAAAATATTTTTTTCATCAAAAATAATTTTCAGAATATTTTTTTAGGAAAAAACCAAGCCCCCCTTCAAGTTAAATGGTCCGTCCCTAACACTGGAATCACGGTCGCTATCCGGATCATGACGTTTGAACGATATAATTGAATATCGAAATTAAATAAAATTTTCAATAGAGCATTAAAGAAGAATACTTGATATCTTATAAAATGTATTATACTTGCATCGCGTGAACATAAATTGTGTCATATTGCATGACTACGACAGGCGAAAAGATCTTTTATTTGCCAGTGTTGTGCAAAGTGAGAAAAAAGAAAGCTCTTTCAGTTACATGTACTACCAATAGAAATTATAGAAAAGCAGCAATGTCTTTAAAATAATGATATGTCAATGGCTTTAAATTTGCACCTCTTAATTAACATGAAATATTATTACTTACATCTTGCTGTAATTTCTCTTTAAATAAATCTTTTGACCTCTTCTTTGGGGCAAAATGCTTGATACAGATAAAGTTTGTTCTATTGATGTCAACACAGCATGTGACACACCGCTAATCTTACAAATTTCTGGTTGTTTCTATGGTGACCACATAGATAATGACCCATGGATATTAACATGTGGAAATGATGAATCTTGCTTATGCAATATGCCTTGACCTGCATGTTGACTACAATTATAGATAGGTCAGATTTTGTATTATTAAAATCAATACTTCTTTGATAAGAAAATAATGCATATGTAAGAACTTGAAATGTGATGCTTCTATTAATGGACCGAAAACTTGTATATATAACCATATAGACTGATGATCTCACAAAATGGAATATTTCACATTACTTTCCAAAACATTATGGTTACAATATAACCCTTTCAAAACTTTCAAAGACGGATGTCTATAGTTTTTATGAGGGGCCGGACAGGGGGGACGGGGGTACGTACGGGGGTTGAGTAGGCGGGAAGGGGGGTGGAAGGGGTAAAGGGGGTGAGGAGCGGGGGTGGAAGGGACGGGAAGCGGGGATACGGGGAGGAAAGCTAGGAGGAACAGGGGTACGGGGGTTGATTGGACGGGGAGCGGGGGAAGAGGACCCATCCCCCTGTCCACCCGATTATATATACAACAAAAACTTATGATACTAACGAACTCCCTGATGGTCATTTTTTAGTAAAAATTAAATGATTTAATTAAATATTTTTAAACGTTTTACACAAAAAGTTTAGAGAAACCTATTATTGATGTTTTCTAATCTGTTAACTGAACAATTACAGATGAATGTTTTTTTAACCTTTCTCGAAAACATTTTTGAAATGTTTTCAAGAAATGTTCTCTGAACACTTTGGTGAATGTTTTTTGAAAAATGTTTTATAAACAATTTACTAATGTTCCAAAGAAACGTTTTGGATGCACATTTAAATTATGTTCTATCGAAATGTTTTTAAAACATTTTTGGGCATTATTTTAAAGAGTTTGCAAAACCCATTTTAGACTGTTGCGAAAAACATTTTTTAAACGTTTTTATAATGTTTGGACAAAAGTCGAAACATTTTTAAAACATTTTAAAAACGTTATACTGAAATGTTTTTTGGTCCTCGGAAAAACCAAAGAAAAAATGTTCTAAAAAGGGTTCGTTCCACCTGGGAGGGCATATTGTTCCAGGTTATTTTGAAAATGGAACTGAAACTTTAATTTTTGTGTCAGCCAAATTAACCTTAGAATTAGTTAAGAAATGTAACTACCCTTGAACCATGTATTAATAATCTTATATTTTATATAAAAAAATCAATTTGCAGGTTATTATTTCTTACCACCAAAATAGTAATACAGTACTTGAACCGATCAATGCAACACTTTGACGGATCGATGACTGATCGGTGACGGATTGATGACGCGTTTGGACTGGATTGGTGACTGATTGGTGACGGATTGGTGAATGGTTGTTGACCGATTGATTACGGATTGGACGGATGACGGATACCATAGGTAACCGGGCTATCGATCCGTTATTTTGACTGATACGATCGATCGGTATAATTAGAAAACTCTTCTGTGAAACGAAGTTATCGTTTATACCTATATATACGTTTATAACATGTATAATGCAACACAAACCAGTCACGGCGTTAATTTAATTTGTTTTAAATAAATTATGCTATAGTGTTAAATAAGACGTACATTTTCTATTTAAATATGTTAATATTATTAATCTAATAAATTTATTAATTGTTTACATAGTACTTCCTTTAAACTAAATAGGCAAAGTTCGTTTTCTTTTCTTCTATAAAAATAATAATAATATAATTTTATTTATTTGTTCTGATTTTTAAAAACAAAAACAGAAACTGTGCTGAAAAAAATCTTTAAAATGTAAAAGTGTTCTGCTTAGAACAATCATTTCAACAAATTGTAACATATAATTCAGAACAAAAAAATCAGGAGATATCAATAATCTAGTAAATTTTATTTTATTTTTTTTTTAATTCAATTTTTTAATTTTTTCGCAGAGGAATATAAATCACATTTGCAAATTTCTTATGTAAAATATATGAAACTTTAGTAAAATCTTAAATTTGAGCTTAAAATTATATGACGGTTGAATAAAATTGACAAGAAATTGTTTGCGAAACAACTTTTTTCATCAGATTTGACACATAAATGGTATGTTAAGTTAAAAAGTTGCATAAATACATATTGCTGTCTTAAAAAATAAGGTTCATAAAGTTAAGAGATTATAAAGAAAATTTGTTCGCATATAAATATAGATCACATTTGCAAATTTCTTATGTAAAATATATGAAACTTTAGTAAATTCTTATATTTGAGCATAAAATTATATGACGGTTTAATAAAATTGACAAGAAAAAGTTTGGGAAACAACTTTTTTCATCAGATTTGACACATTAATACTATGATAAGTTGAAAAGTTACATTGCAAACTTAAAAAATAAGTTTCATACATTTAAGATATAATAAAGAAAATTTGTTCCCAAAGGAATATAGATTACATTTGCAAATTTCTGATGTGAAATATATGAAACTTTAGTAAAATCTTATATTTGAGCTTAAAATTATATGACGGTTGAATAAAAATTGACAAGAAATTGTTTGCGAAACAGCTTTTTTCATCAGATTTGACACATAAATGGTATGTTAAGTTGAAAAGTTGCATAAATACATATTGCTGTCTTAAAAAATAAGGTTCATAAAGTTAAGAGATTATAAAGAAAATTTGTTCGCATATAAATGTAGATCACATTTGCAAATTTCTTATGTAAAATCTTATATTTGAGCAAAAATTAAATGACGGTTTAAAAAAAATGACAAGAAAAAGTTTCCGAAACGACTTTTTTCATCAGATTTGACACATTAATGCTAATATGAGTTGAAAAGTTGCATAACTACATATTGCTGACTTAAAAAATAAGTTCAAGTTCGGTAGTTTTGTTATTACCTTTATTTCATATAGTTAAGAGATAATAAAGAAATTTTTTTCCCAAAGGAATGTAGATCACATTTGCAAATTTCTGATGTACAATATATGAAACTTCAGTAAAATCCTATATTTTTACTGAAAATTATATGACGGTTAAATAAAATTGACAAAAAATTGTTTGCGAAACAATTTTTTTCATAAGATTTGACACATTAATGGTATGTTCAGTTGAAAATTTGCATAAATACATATTGGCGCCTTCAAAAATAAGGCTCATAAATTTAAGAGATTATGAAGAAAATTTGTTCACTAAGGAATATAGATCACATTTGCAAATTTCTTATATAAAATATATGAAATTTTAGTAAAATCTTATATTTGAGCATGAAATAAGCAGAGGCACCAAAGGGGCATTCGAGTGTCAAAAGTCCGAAAAGGCAACCACAAAACCGGTAAACATGAACAAGAACAGCACAAGGAAACACAAAACATAAAAACAACCGAACAGAAATTAACAACGCGAACTCAAGTCGTAACAAGAGTGAACTCGGGTGCTCCGGAAGAGTAAGCGGTTCCTGCCTGCTATAGCACACCCGCCGTGCTGCTAATTTCCAATTCAGTGTGTCAAATCCGGTAAAGGAAGACAAAACAAAACCCTATGACAAACCGACATCTGCACTCATCTGAGAGATAGAAATCCCATATTTATCTATGAGTGCATGGTGTCTACCGTAAAATTTTTTGAGTGAAGACAGCAACCGAGGAGCAACATAACCCTGTGTTAGCAATTTCTGTGTCAAACGTGACGCTCTGCCAAGGAAATCGATGTAACTCCCACAAGCTCTGGAGTAACGAATCAGTTGTGATACGTAAACTCCATAAGCTGGAGCGGACGGAATGTTGCTACACACGAAGGGAAAGTTGACGATTGGGAAGTTGAAGTCATCACGTTTGTCATAGAGCTTTGTTGATAGTTTTCCTTGAGAGTCTATTTCGAGATGTAGATCTAAATATGAAGCAGACTTCCTAGAATCCGTTGTGTCCTTTATCTCAAGTTCCGGGGGATATATGAGATGGAGAAAGTCACCAAATCGAGAATTGTTCAGTGAAAGGACATCATCAATATAACGGAATGTGAGGTTAAAAGAGAGAGCTAGTCTACGATCTTTTTTGTCTAGAAGAGATTGTAAGAAGTCTGCTTCATATGAATGAAGAAACAAATCAGCAAGCAAAGGTGCACAATTGGTGCCCATTGGAATCCCTATTGTTTGCTGAAAAACACGTCCACCAAACTGAACAAATATGTTGTCTATAAGAAAGTTGAGCATGTCGATTATTTGATCTTCTGTAAATTTGTTCTTACTTTTAGACTCATTGATGGCGAAGTAAGTCTTATTATAACCGACTACCAGATATTTGTACCTGCGTTTTCCATTCTTTTAATTATATGACGGTTTAATAAAATTGCCAAGAAATTGTTTGCGAAACAACTTTTTTCATCAAATTTGATACATAAATGGTATGTTAAGTTGAAAAGTTGCATAAATGCACATTGCTGTCTTAAAAAATAAGGTTCATAAAGTTAAGAGATTATAAAGAAAATTTGTTCGCATATAAAAATAGATCACATTTGCAAATTTCTTATGTAAAATATATGAAACTTTAGTAAATTCTTATATTTGAGCATAAAATTATATGACGGTTTAATAAAATTGCCAAGAAATTGTTTGCGAAACAACTTTTTTCATCAGATTTGACACAATAATGCTAAGATAAGTTGAAAAGTTACATTGCAAACTTAAAAAATAAGTTTCATACATTTAAGATATAATAAAGAAAATTTGTTCCCAAAGGAATATAGATTACATTTGCAAATTTCTGATGTGAAATATATGAAACTTTAGTAAAATCTTATATTTGAGCTTAAAATTATATGACGGTTGAATAAAAATTGACAAGAAATTGTTTGCGAAACAGCTTTTTTCATCAGATTTGACACATAAATGGTATGTTAAGTTGAAAAGTTGCATAAATACATATTGCTGTCTTAAAAAATAAGGTTCATAAAGTTAAGAGATTATAAAGAAAATTTGTTCGCATATAAATGTAGATCACATTTGCAAATTTCTTATGTAAAATCTTATATTTGAGCAAAAATTAAATGACGGTTTAAAAAAAATGACAAGAAAAAGTTTCCGAAACGACTTTTTTCATCAGATTTGACACATTAATGCTAATATGAGTTGAAAAGTTGCATAACTACATATTGCTGACTTAAAAAATAAGTTCAAGTTCGGTAGTTTTGTTATTACCTTTATTTCATATAGTTAAGAGATAATAAAGAAATTTTTTCCCAAAGGAATGTAGATCACATTTGCAAATTTCTGATGTACAATATATGAAACTTCAGTAAAATCCTATATTTTTACTGAAAATTATATGACGGTTAAATAAAATTGACAAAAAATTGTTTGCGAAACAATTTTTTTCATAAGATTTGACACATTAATGGTATGTTCAGTTGAAAATTTGCATAAATACATATTGGCGCCTTCAAAAATAAGGCTCATAAATTTAAGAGATTATGAAGAAAATTTGTTCACTAAGGAATATAGATCACATTTGCAAATTTCTTATATAAAATATATGAAATTTTAGTAAAATCTTATATTTGAGCATGAAATAAGCAGAGGCACCAAAGGGGCATTCGAGTGTCAAAAGTCCGAAAAGGCAACCACAAAACCGGTAAACATGAACAAGAACAGCACAAGGAAACACAAAACATAAAAACAACCGAACAGAAATTAACAACGCGAACTCAAGTCGTAACAAGAGTGAACTCGGGTGCTCCGGAAGAGTAAGCGGTTCCTGCCTGCTATAGCACACCCGCCGTGCTGCTAATTTCCAATTCAGTGTGTCAAATCCGGTAAAGGAAGACAAAACAAAACCCTATGACAAACCGACATCTGCACTCATCTGAGAGATAGAAATCCCATATTTATCTATGAGTGCATGGTGTCTACCGTAAAATTTTTTGAGTGAAGACAGCAACCGAGGAGCAACATAACCCTGTGTTAGCAATTTCTGTGTCAAACGTGACGCTCTGCCAAGGAAATCGATGTAACTCCCACAAGCTCTGGAGTAACGAATCAGTTGTGATACGTAAACTCCATAAGCTGGAGCGGACGGAATGTTGCTACACACGAAGGGAAAGTTGACGATTGGGAAGTTGAAGTCATCACGTTTGTCATAGAGCTTTGTTGATAGTTTTCCTTGAGAGTCTATTTCGAGATGTAGATCTAAATATGAAGCAGACTTCCTAGAATCCGTTGTGTCCTTTATCTCAAGTTCCGGGGGATATATGAGATGGAGAAAGTCACCAAATCGAGAATTGTTCAGTGAAAGGACATCATCAATATAACGGAATGTGAGGTTAAAAGAGAGAGCTAGTCTACGATCTTTTTTGTCTAGAAGAGATTGTAAGAAGTCTGCTTCATATGAATGAAGAAACAAATCAGCAAGCAAAGGTGCACAATTGGTGCCCATTGGAATCCCTATTGTTTGCTGAAAAACACGTCCACCAAACTGAACAAATATGTTGTCTATAAGAAAGTTGAGCATGTCGATTATTTGATCTTCTGTAAATTTGTTCTTACTTTTAGACTCATTGATGGCGAAGTAAGTCTTATTATAACCGACTACCAGATATTTGTACCTGCGTTTTCCATTCTTTTAATTATATGACGGTTTAATAAAATTGCCAAGAAATTGTTTGCGAAACAACTTTTTTCATCAAATTTGATACATAAATGGTATGTTAAGTTGAAAAGTTGCATAAATGCACATTGCTGTCTTAAAAAATAAGGTTCATAAAGTTAAGAGATTATAAAGAAAATTTGTTCGCATATAAAAATAGATCACATTTGCAAATTTCTTATGTAAAATATATGAAACTTTAGTAAAATCTTATAATTGAGCATAAAATTATATGACGGTTTAATAAAATTGCCAAGAAATTGTTTGCGAAACAACTTTTTTCATCAGATTTGACACAATAATGCTAAGATGAGTTGAAAAGTTGCATAACTACATATTGCTGACTTAAAAAATAAGTTTCATATAGTTAAGAGATAATAAAGAAAATTTGTTCCCAAAGGAATGTAGATCACATTTGCAAATTTCTTATGTAAAATATATGAAACTTTAGTAAAATCCTATATTTTAACTGAAAATTATATGACGGTTAAATAAAATTGACAAGAAATTGTTTGCAAAACATTTTTTTTTCATCAGATTTGACACATTAGTGGTATGTTCAGTTGAAAATTTGCATAAATACATATTGGCGCCTAAAAAAATAAGGTTCATAAAGTTAAGAGATTATGAAAAATTTGTTTGCAAAGGAATATAGATCACATTTGCAAATTTCTTATGGAAAATATATGAAATTTTAGTAAAATCTTATATTTGAGCATAAAATTATATGACGGTTGAATAAAGTTGACATGAAATTGTTTGCAACAACTATACTTCATCAGATTTGACACATAATTAAATGCTATAATATTTTGAATAACTTCATATCTTTAACTTAAAAAAAAAGGTTTATATTTAGGCAAAATAGTCAATGGATCTTTGCCGTAACATTTCTATTATAAATAGAAAATGGAATAAATGGAAAATATGCAGAATTAAGAATTTTTTATTTTTATATTTTCCGTATTTATGAAAATATATTCAAATAAAACACAATACACAATTTATTAACAAAATATGCAGAAATAAAGAATTTTTATTTTATATTACATGTATATTTATCGTATTTATGAAAATATATATATTCAAATAAAACATAATAAGCAATATATGTACATAAAACAACTGACAAATAATTGGTATTTCACTATTATTTTACACACGACAACAAAGTGTTTATCTTGAAATCAGTCTCGGTAATTTACAGAGTAATTCATAAATAGACTAAAATACATTGATTGCGACAATTATTTGCACAGACCACAAAACCAGTGCTTTGCCCTTGGTTGCTTGTTAAGTCGAGCACAGGGAAAATGTCTAAATGTTTTGTACCTTTGAGATCAGAACTATTGTCGTTGGTTTAATATGTTATTTAAATAAAATCGCTTGTCGAAAAATAATTTTGTGGGTCAATTTTCGCAGCGTCTACATACTTTTTTCAAATGGAAAATGGCGATCATAACAAAATTGCGCTTTATTTTGATTTTTCTCCGCCAAAAATATTTTAAGTTGGTCGACAAGTCTGCGATTATGAAATATGACATGAATAACTCATTTTTTTTTTAAAGTTACACTCAAAAATGCGAAGATGCTTGGTTGATTATGTTACACGTCTACAGCACGAAAATGACGTCTTTTTAATATTCTCAAAACGGTCCTGTTTTTCTGCGTAAAATAATGAGGAAAAGACTTATCAAAAACTATTTTACAGAATCTATACTTTAATTTGATATAAGTTTCTTATTTGTTATGTTTTCGCCAAGTTTTACAAAGTGATGTTCTTTAAACTCGGATGACGTTTTGAACGATAGTATGAACATCGTGCGCGACGTCATATAGGTTTTATCTCTTCAAACTCATCAGAGACGCTCAGTTGAAACATACATAAGGTTATAATTCAGTAATAAAATTGCAGCTTAGTTCTGTGATTGCAGTTTGTATAAAGTTTTTTGTGTTTTGGGAAAAATTAAAATTTCAATTATGGGATGCCAAGTCCTGGATATTTATTTCACACCTTTTACTCTGTTTTCAAAGATGCTATACAAATAGCCAATTACAACAATATTTGCCAAACACTTACCAGTCGAGGTTGGTTTGTGTCTTTTTCCACCATGAATACAGCAAAGTTTGATAGAAGTGTATTCCAGTTCTTGTCTGTACTGCTTGTGTGGGGCTCTCTGTTGCATATTTTGTATTTTACGTGCTTCACGCTTCCAAAGTTGGACATTTTGATTTTTCTCATAAGTCTTCCAAGCATTCTCAAGTTCCACATAAGAGTTAAATATCTGGTTCAAAGTCAGACTATTCTTATTGCTTTCGCCCTCCATAACACAATAAAACTTTGTACATAATGATATTTCATAGAATAAAACTCATGAATTTGTTCACAGTACAGTACTTAATTGATAGATCAATGTGAGGAATATTCGAGTTTATACCCACAGGCTTTTATTATCTTTCTGTCTCTATATATATCACTAATCTTTTTTTTTCATTAGGCTTTTCAAATTTGTTTGAATGTTAAACACCTTTTTGTTAATAATAACTTTATCATACAACATACTTTTGTAAAGCTCAAAAATATAATATTTATAAATATATATGGGTACGGCAAAATAGCCCCATAGACTATTTTGCCGTATACGGCAAAATAGCCTGGGAGACTATTTTGCCATAGCCACGGCCTTATATTTAACCATTTTTAAGAGATTATGAAGAAAATTTATTTCCATTATAGAAATGTTAAGACCAAACATTTCTTATGCAAGCTACAAATGTATAAGAAATTAAAAATCTGATGTTTGAGCTTAATATTATATGATGGTTTTATAACAATCACAAAAAAATGTTTTCAAAATAACTTTCTGACAAGATTTTAAATGAGGTATTTCAAAATGTAATATATTTGACATCAAAAATCGTATGAATTTTCGCATTTTAAAACAGAAATATGTTATATGTCTTTACATTAATTAAAGTTTGACTTTAATATTTATTTAAGCACAATTCGGCTGTGCTTTGTAATATTCTATTTTTTATTATTAATATAAAACGCGTCATATGTCCCGCTTTTACATTTACATGTATTTATTTTATTCAAAGATTTTATGCATTCGATCCAGGAGCCACGTGATACATGTACAATAAGCGAAACGAACTTAAAAATTCCGTATTTTAGATTGAATTGACGCGTGACGGATTGGCAAATTGCATCATGGGATGCATTTGACGGACGGATCCTTTCCGGATTTGACCAACACTTAATCGATCTTTGGCAACGTGACGGGTGTGCTATAGCAAGCAGAAACTGCTTACTCTTCCGGAGCACCTGAGTTCACTCTCGTTTCGACTTGAGTTCGCGTTGCTGAATGCGGTTTTGTTGTTATGTGTGTTTGTGTTTTATGTTGTTATGTGGTTTGTTTTGTTGTGATGATTTTTGTCTGCCGGTTTTGTCTTTGTCTTTACGGTTTTATGATACTGATTACCCCTTTGGTACACCTTTGCTTCTTACGGATTGGTGACTGATCGATGACGGATTGGTGACTGATTGATGACGAATCGGTGAATGATTGAGACCGGATAGATGACTGATTGGCCACTGATTGATGACGCGTGACGGATTGCAAAAACTGTTGCATTGATCGGTTCAAGTACTGTAAGTCTAACAACAATAAATTACAATAATTGTAGTTCCTGTTCATTTCTTTCAGTTTTTTTGCCCCATATACTAGCGTGTGGATATGTAACGTGGCTGCTTCGACTAGTTTAACTCAGAGTTAACGTTATGCGATTTGGTTGTAATATGTTTAGTTGTGTGGTTTGTATTTACGATGATTTTATTTTAAATTTAAGTCTTCTCGGACTAGCGATATATGATTGCCGCATAGCTGCCGCACAGGTAGCCTGAGGACAAATTGGTCCTTTGTCACGCAACTCCTTCCAGGTTTTTGGAATACAGAACTGAAACTTGGCTTCTTTAATTAAATATATAAAACTGCTAGTTAAACAACATGTCCTTTAATGTGATACTACTATCTATGATTAAGGATAAACATGTGCATGTGACATTATGGTTGAAATTTTATTGATATTTTTTAAACATGTATGTGTTGTGCCTTGGGCCAAAGTGACTAGTAATTACAAACTAGACACGATGGCACAAGGATACGTATCACGACCATGGGTTAACCTTGTCTGAAGTTTGACCTGTGATTATGAGATCAGGAAGATTGGAATTATATATATTTGGGGAAATTGATACATGTATGTAGAATTAATCAGGGCAGAGAGAATGGCAGATGGGGATCAGATAGTTAGCAGTGTTTAAGTTAGAACATTTACCATGTAAATATGTATAATTAATAAAATTTTGGAACTTCACAGTCGTTATGCCACATATTTATTTGTGGAGCCAAGTAATCAGGTAAGCATTAATTTGGTCTTTGTTGCTCTCTTACGCATATAATTAGAAATGAAAACAGATGCAAAAGTTTGCAAAAGTTCTCAATTATAATTTGAAAACATAAAAGGTTCATTAGAAACAAAATTGAAAGAATAAAAGTACAAGAAAAGACATTATAATAGTTTGATAGTTCACCTTACAACAATGGAAACAAATCACAGCTAAAATAAAAACAAAGATATTTTTGAAATGTAAAGAATGATAAATAAAGGTTTTTTTAATTGTATTTGGTTGGAAAATAAGGTGCTTCTATTGTATTAAGTCCTTTTGATTTTTTTTAAATTAATTTTTGACGGAAAACGATAACGAATATTTTTATCAATTCATGATTAAGAAGGTCAATTTTTACAACAAAAATTATTAAAATATTTGAAGATTTTGTTTAGATTTATAGATTTTTAGATATTGTTTTGGCGAATCAATTACATGATTCTTTAGATAGCATTGAATTGGTTGGCATGTTTAATTACTGGCTTTTTATTTATTAATGAACAATGGAACTGATATTTTGTATATATGAAATTAATAATTATTTTTAAAGATTTTATAGTGGTGAAGGAAATTTAGTTGAAAAATATTTTGTAAATTCTTTTAATTGTCTTGTTGCTTTGATGTGTAAACATGTACTAATTATATCTTTGATTAGAATTTTTACAGGATATGGCAAAAGAATCGTAGCTGATGTGAGATTCTAAAGTTATGAATTCAAGGAAATTTAGCTCATAGGTGATAGGTTATTCAAATCAATTGGTTTTTAGTTTTATTTTGGAATTTGAACAATTGCAGGAAAGTTTAAAAAGTTATAGTTAATTCGGGGTTTGAGGCAGGCACTTTATTTATGGACAATATTGATGTTCTTTGTTGATTAGGGGCACCATATGAGATTTGGTGTTGTACCCGCGCGCGCGCGTTCATGCGTTCATAAGATAGTTGCTAGGAGGATGTTGTCCTGTTGTTTTCCCTAAAATAGCAGATTTTAGGATGGAATATAATAGTAGTTTGGACAATGTTGTTGTTGATTAGGGGCACCATATGAGTTTTGGTGTAATACACGCGCAGGCGTTCATGTAATAATAGTTTGAAAATGTTTTGTTGATTTGGGGCACCATCTGAGTTTTGATTAATATGCGTTCATAAATAGTAGTTTGGACGATGTTGTTGTCCTGTTGTTTCCCTAAAATGGCTGATTTTAGGAGGGAATATTTTGGGTGTCCATAAAGGTTGGTGTAATGCCCAGGTTTATAGCATTTTAGTTAATGTTGTCCACGAGATGTTCCTATAACCATGATGAAACATGATTAGGTTACCAAAAAGTTTGGTGTAATGCTCGTATATGAGTAAAGTGCTTGGATGATAACCTCTGCTTGTAGCTTGAGTTTGTTAACTGATATTATCAATTACAATTTAACTTTTTTTTGTTTGCCTGCATCTTGTAAAACATGAGTAATGTGAAAAATTAAATATGACAATTTAATGGCTTTTAAGAATGTAATAATGTATTTAAAGATTAAAAAAAAAAAGAATTGTATTATTACCTTTAAAAATTCAAAGCCACTGTTATACACTTAAAAAAACCTAAGAATAACGTTAAACAATTATTTTTAATGTACATGTATTCAAGAGTTGCATATATTGTAAAGTATCAAGTTTATGTACGTAGTTTTAAAAAATGCTTTGATTTCTCGTTTTAGGAATGATTTTGATGTTTGTAATTTGCGTAAGGGATCACAGCATAGGGGTCTACTTTGCTTAAACGTTCCGATGACGGTTGGGGCACAGCCGAAGACACCACTATACTTGATCAACGGCAGAATAAAACGATATCCTGTTCACGATGTGTCGGTGAAAAAGTAACGGTCGGAATAGCCAGATGGGTGACCGGACACGACCTGGAACGGATAAACGGAGATGCGGCACATGGAACTGGGTTCACATGGTAAGGGGCTACTATGGGGTAGCAGGTAGCCATGCCAGTTCCATTGCACAGCGGAGTAATAAACAGAATTGGAAAAACATTACCAGCCAGACCAAGCTATGGGGATGCCGGAAGCGCTGACGAAGTGGACGGACGAGCCGTGGAAACAATGGCGTAGCAGAGGCCGAGGAAACGGGGGAGGAGTTCGTTGTTGCCTTGGTGAGGTGCTACCAATCTTTGAGGGAGTGAGCTGGGACGACGTCTACGGAGGAACATACCATCGTATTCGGAGTACTACCACAAACTTGGAGATAACGGATCGGATGCTCAGATGTTTACAACGGATGCGTGGATGGTCAATTTCCCGACGACAGTTTGGCGTTACGAAGGACTATAAATTCGAAATTGTGAACACTATTTTTTTTTTTTACATTTGCTTTTTGGCCGGTTGCAATGACATTCGGAACGAATTTCACAGGGATTGAGTTGGACTTTGACCCTCAGATAAACATTATCTAAATTGTGTGCTCTCGATGGACTTTAAATTTTATTTTATTTATTTTAATCGTTTTATTAGTTTGTTTTATTTTTATTTAGTTGCTTTTATTTCTTCAACCAGAATGTAATTTGAAACATTGTGTTTTACAAACTCTAAATAGAGTTTGTATCTTTGCGGAAAAGGCATGTGGCATTATGGTTGAAATTTTATTAAGATATTTTTAAACATGTATGATTTGTGCCTTGGGCCAAAGTGACTAGTAATTACAAACTAGACACGATGGCACAAGGATACGTATCACGACCATGGGTTTACCTTGTCTGAAGTTTGACCTGTGATTATGAAATAAAGCCCCAGTCACACTGTCACGTTTCGGCTATCCCGTTTTACTACGTTTTAAAACGTCACGTTTCAATGTAATTTATTGTCATAGTTTTCGGTTTCTACGTTTCACTAGGCATATGCTACGTTTTAAAAGGTTTTCCCACGTACTATTACGTTTCACTACGTTTAGCCAGGTTTAACAGAAGCCGTTTCGTTAGGTTTTAATACGTTTTGCTACGTATCAGTTACGCTTCATTGGGTATTACTAGGGTTTGTCAGGGATTACTAGGTTTACAGTACGTTTGATTACGTATTGATGCGGTTGTGTTGGGTTTGTGCTACGTTTTACTGCGTAGTACTACGTGTCACTACGTTGTAATTGATTCTTCGCGAAAACCGCGTCATTTTGAGTTTTATATCAAAAATTCTATCATTTCACTTTTAAATTAGGCTTCTTCGAAAAAAGGCAGTCTTGAATTTGAAGAAAAATGAATGTAAATTGTAACAGCATTCAGATTCTAGAATATATTGTGTATTAAAAATTAAAGACTATTCATGTATTAAGAGGTTAACTTGTTCCGTGCCAGGTGTATTTCAATAAGGCCAAAAAGAAGAAAAACATGTTTGTTTGTTTTTACCTACCCAGTAAAATTGGTCCTACTATTTACCCAATTTTTTTTTATCATGATATTTTACCAAAACTCTTTTTATTCTTCGGATTTCTCTAACCATTTTTTAGCAATATAAATTTTTGGCTTAAAATTCCCTATTTACCTAACACTAGGACCCTTGGACCGGAAACATCAAACGATCATTTTCTTATGGGTGGCCTAACTATATTTTTTTCGTCCTACATCGGATGGACATCTTGTAGCCACATGTTTTCCGTCAACTAAAATTAGGGCATGGTGGAACTGCCAAATAGCACTAAACTGCTGAGCTGCATTTATTATCCATCCATTTTCATATGCATCTTTCGTGTATTAATAAATCATTGCCTCGCTCTCCTTTTCCAAGTACGACATTTGAAATTGTGTTGTATAGAGCCCCAAGTGGGTACATTATAGAGAATGGTACTAGTAATTGTACACAGTAGCAATGATAAATGTCCATGCAGGCAATACATTTAGTTACGTCTGGCATGCATTTCGTCTATTCAAGACTCATCAGGAGGCGCTCTACTCAAATATTGAAAAAGTCAAACACTACATGAATATGAAGAGCATAGACTAAATAACAAAAATATGCCGAACTGGAACCGTAATATTATACTGTAACTGAGTTCAACTTATACCTGAGATAGAGAGAAGCTCGGAATTTTGACAATTATAAACATTACACTGATATTTTTTTAGCTTTTATATGATCTTCAGCACTTAAGTGTTAATAACGGAGCGGGTCAACCTCGGGGTATAATAACTTCAACAGCAGTGCTAACCATCATTTGTTAGAAATAAAAAAATAAAACAAAGTTCCAGCCAATAAATTTAGCCACGGCTGTCGCGCATTTCGTCTATTCAAGTGTAATAGCAACAGTTTAAGGCCAACTGGCAGTGCCTTTCCGAACCATGCGTTTTTCTTATCAAGTATTGTTGTCCGTCTAGCCACAGTCGCAGCAAACATATCCTGGTCAGCTAGCAAAAGGTATATTAAAGAAACAATATCCTCACATCTCAGTTCATCATAAAATTGTTCATATATTCCGAACTAGATAACAACATAACTACCGAACTTGAATGCTCAATCTCATATGGCAAGAAGAAAAGACAAAACATTGAAAATCCCAATACAAGAATTTCAAAAAGATATGATGTGTTAAAACAGGTTTTATGCCACCAAACCTCCCTCTTCCATTGCGATCCAAGGAACTAGGGTCTTTCTCTCAACAAAATTAAAAGCACTCTTCTTACACCCTGCTCTGGTTATACTGAAGCAACAACAGCCTCATCTGCAAAATGTGTTCGTGCAGCACTATTCAAACTCCATGATTATTCTTTAATATAATGTGCAAAAATAGGTGAAAGGTGGCAGTAAGCGTAGTAATGCGTAGTAAAACGTCATGATGCATAATAAAACGCGAGAAAACGTGATAAAACCTACCAAAACGTAACATAAAACGTAATGAATCGTACTAAAACCCATTGAAACCTCGTGAAACGCAACAAATACCTTGGGAACCGTAGTAAAACCTGCTGGTTGGCATTCGCTACGTTTTACTAGGTTTCCATTACGCTTTTTCTAGGTTTTTATACGTTTTAACAACGTTTTAATACGTTTTAGTACGTATTTGCTACGTATATTTTTTAGCCACGTTTGTGTTGTGCAAACGATACAAACGGGACGTGCCACGTTTCTGTCTAGGTAAGTCTACGTATATAGCCGGTTTCAACTACGTGTCGGTACGGTTCATTACGTTTATAGCCGTTTCACTACGTTTTAAAAACGTAGTAAAACGGGATGCCGAAACGTGACAGTGTGACTTGGGCTTAAGGAAGATTGGAATTATGTATATATATTTGGGGAAATTGATATGTGAAATTAATCAGGGCAGATGGGGCAGATAGGATCAGATAGTTAGCAGTGTTTAAGTTGGAATATTTACCATGCACATTTGTAAATAATAAAATATTGGAACTTGCAGTCGTTTGCCACATGCGCAGTCATTGACCTGTTCTGGACCGATCCTTGTTAGAATCAAGACATTTGCAGTAAAACGTACTGTGTTATACAATGGAACGTTGTATAACATACCCTGTTCTGAGCACACCAAAATTGTTTAAATTCATATATTTTTACTATATACTAGTATGTAGCAACTATGAAGCAAATCATGAAAAAAAAAAAAACGTTTTGATCTGAAAAAGATCAGCAACTGCTACTTCTAAATGACAGGTATGGAAGAAGGAGATTTTGCGCTATAAGACCGGGTTTTGGAAATTATATAGGATCATACCTTCAATTTCTCTGGCGTGTGCTTCGTTATGTCTTTCCGTCTTGTATTATTAAGATTGATCATCCCAGTTCAGCAGTTATGTTGTTACCTTATTTATTCATTTATTTTGACATATCAATTATCCTGTAGGTGTCAATTGAGCTGAATTTATAATTAAAAACTGTTCTACACATATAAGCTTGGGGTAAAACGATTCTTTTTGGGAAATATGACTTAATATTTATGTTTTGGTATCTTTAATGCTAAATAAGAACTATACATCTGACGCCGCTGATGTTGTGAAAATATGTTTTTTATGAAAAATGTCCTCAAAATTTTGTGAAGTGTCCTCCATAGATTTTGTACAATGACTGCGATAGATTTCGCTCAGATTTTAAAACACGGCTTGGGTGAATGAAGCTCAAATTTAATAAAATCCTGTATGTATTAACCCGTTTGTGCATGTTTAGAATATGCAGAAATTATTTTTTTGAGAGGATACATATACACAATGATCACGAGTTATGTTCACGAACCGATTATTTACATCAATTTGGAGTGAACTTTTTAAAAAACAAGTGTGCAGATTGAAATTTCTATTCGACATCACAAACAATTACAGGTAATTGAGTTATATTATATTCTATGTTATGTCTACTTTAAATTTGAAGCGAACGGCAATCGTACATCTTCATTTTTGTGTCATTTGAAAAAGTTTGTGCAAAAACAAATTAAACTGTACAATCTAGAATGGTTCATTTCACTATTTCTTTATAGGCCCTAAAACTGTACACTTCCATTCCTACACTGTGAGACGGGCGCCTGGAATTTTTATGTCCCACTCCTCGTTTCAGCGGGGGAACAAAATTTCAAAACACTTTAGTTTTATTTATTATAAAAAATATTAGCAAAAAAAAATAATATGTTTTGTAACATTTATGTTTTGTTCATAATTTCAATAAAATATAAATCCATGTACAGAAAATAAAAAATTATGTTCTTACAGTGAAGAGTATCTGGAATATAGTCTTACAGTTATTTTTAAAAGATGCAAATGGTGTCAATAAAACACCATCTTTGACGTCAATTTCCTTCTCCCTTTATTGAACTTCATCAGTCGTCAATTTTATTTTTGAAATACTATAACAAACTGTCAACGGCATACTTTTGGCACCATTGATCAACATTTCAATGTTAAATAAAGGTAATACGAAACTATACCGAACTGGCAAGATCAATTCCAAATATCTGAAAAGATAACAATACAAGGCAAAGACATATCTAGTAAAGGTCTACCAATGTCGTAAAGGCCAAGACAACACCAGAAGACATATAAGAATCATCACAAAACACAGATAGCAATTTTAAGGGTTGCAATGGTCCTGACTTTTTACAGGCATTTCAAACGAAATGGTGGATAGCACATCCATCTTGCATTGAGAAATCACCTTGATATATAATGTATTTTAGCAACCCAAACATAAGTAAGTTTTGACTGTATGACGGATATAATCTAAAATTTTAGTTCCCAAATATATATATAGGCATGACATCAATCACATATTTGCCATGATAAATAAACATAAAATTATTGCATCTTGCACTTTGCTACAGATACAACCATCAACGTATTTGAAGCAGCTATGCCATCAGAAGTTAAGCAGTCCCAAAAGCGAGTATATCCATAAACGATGTTTCAACTTTTCCTCTATTAGGTCAATATAAGCTTTAAAATTGCCATCTAAATTCAACATTTCTATATCTGAACGTCAAAAAGGAAGTGTTTTTAGTAGTGGAAAACCATTTTCGGTTTAAAAAAAAACAAAATTGGGAGAAAACAAAATTAATATTTTAATCATGTATTTTAATAATTAATGTTTTTTTTCGTTCCGCCTTTTAGCAACACCTGTTAATATTGGGAGACAAACCTCAGAACTAAAATGACAAATTGAAAAAAAACGTATTAAATAACACAGTTTAAAACTATCTTTTTTTCCTTGTTCAGCACAATTTCCTCTGCATGGCGATATGCCTAAATTTTCTTGTGGATTTTCAGTGCCTCAACACGGAAAAACTCAATAGGGTCTAGCAGCTACACTAACAACCAGGCCTGTAACGACTTTGTCGGCCATGAAGAACTGGACCAGTGTTGCATACTAGTTTTCCCCCTACTCATCTTTCCCCCCCGAAACTACCAGTATATGCTGAAACTTCCCCCCTTAAAAATAGGGTAGGAAAAATGAGTATATCCTAGATTTTCCCCTTTTCGCAAATCCACACTAAGGTATCCACCTTTATATACATGTATAGGCTCGGAGTAGTCTTACTTGTAATATGTTTTTTTAGCACTATGTCGATGTAACACTTCTAATAGTGCTCTGATGAAGGTTAAATATAATGCGTACAATTGAAGAGGTTGAATAGGGGCAGCGATGTCATAATAAATGCCGGCGTCATCAGGTTATAATGCGGAAAACCTGACAGCAAACCATAGTAGGCCAACGTGTGGAGAGGGTTACGCTTCATGCACGTAACATATCTATTTGTAGACCGCCAAATAGTGCACCATAAGAGCAAAATTCGCCAATACCCACCTCTTCTCTGCTTTTCATGATTATTTTATCATCCTCTTCATGTCCATTGCCTTTAACAAAAACTTAATTACGGTGCAAGGGCGTTTTATACCAACTTACCCACTCAGTCACGAAAAAAACTTATTACAAACCATAGCTGTGTACCGTTTGAGCAAAATTTTACATTCCTTGCACGTAAAGAACCCTTCTGCGAAAGGAGGCTTTGGATCCCAAATTGTCCGTCTCTACCAATTACTCCTTTTTCCAGAGGCAGTCAAAAAATTTCCTCCTCGATTGGACTAGTGTCCCCTATCGCTCCATTGCATTATCATTTCATGTTTATTTTTTTCACTCCTTTCATGTTCTTCTCCCGGATGTAGCTTCTTTACAAAATAGAAAATAATGAGATGTGGAATATGTTTATGCGACACACTTTAAAAATCCATGATAAAAAATACCAAATTAAACCTAAAAAAAGTCCTTGATATATAAATCAAACTAATTCAAACTGACCTACACAATTTAAATCACTGAACAGTTGTAAAAGTTATTATTTTTTCTTCAAAAATTTCTGTACAAGTTATTACTTGAACAACTGATTTTGTACAGGTTATAACTTGTACGATGTCATCCACGCCAGACAGTCGGTTAATCGAGGAAAAAGTCTGTTGATTTACCTGTATATGCAGTTAAATGGGAAATGAGTCTGTTGATGGAGTCGATTCGAGTCTGTTGATATGGAAGTATCGAGAAAAACATCGTAATGTTATTAAATATTTATTAAATTTTCACTAATATTGTAAATCAATTAGCAAAACCATTTATATCTAACAAAATGAAAACGAATACCTTAATTAAAAATGTTTAAAGTTTGTATTAACACCAATTTGATAAGCTATAAAATGAAAAGGCGTTTTACTCAGTATATATTTTATTAACATTTTAGCATTCAAAAATGTAAACAAAACCATGCAAAATCCTAATAAATATCAAAATAACGTTTTTCTTGTTGTACCAGCAGATGCATTACATCGGATGTGTTCTTTTTTATTTATGTGCAAAACCATTGTGCTCAATTTTAAGTTTTTGTGCTATAAATCATGTTTTAGTTAAAACACAGTCTGTTGATGAGTCGGTTAATGAAAACTCAATCTGTTGATCGGTCTGTTGAGAGTAAATATATTAATCAATTAGTCAGCATTTGCTATAAATGGTGTGGTCAAAAACATTTTAAGGGAGACTACTCATCAAAAGACTATATAAATACAACTTATTTTTAATAAATTTCGATAATTGGTAATTTTTTACATAATTTTATGTTTGTTATCTTTTCTTAAGAAGGTCTTATGAAAGACATGATCGGCTCATAGTGTGATTTCATTCTCTCAGATAAGTGCATTGTTTGTCATAGGGTCATTTCGTACTGGATTTTACACGCTTAATTGTAACTAGCATTGAGACTTGTACTTTGCAACAGGGATGAACAACTTACTCTTAATGATGGTTGTTTTACATACACTAGAGCTTTTAAGGAACCAGTCTTGTATAAAAAGTTCTTGCGCGAGTAGAGGTAAATAAATGGAGGCTATCAAAATATAGTGCCTTTTCCCTGAGTCGTTTGCAGCATTACTTTTCATGCATTTTTTCTAACTTTTGGCTTAAATTGAAGGTAAGACACCAAACTTTGACATCACTAACTTTTTGTAAAGTAGAAATTGCATTTTTAAATAAAAAAGTTCTCATGAAAAGGGGGGTATTTTTGAAATGGAAGTTAAAGTGAAAGTAGGAAAAAAACTATTTTTAGTTTAACCAACTGTGGTTTTCTTATCTTCGTGCGACTTTTTTTCGGCCCACCCTTTAAAATGTTTTCTGACACTTCCTTTATTCAAAAAATATAGCAAAAGTTGTATTGAATCATTTTAACTATTTTTTTTTTAAAATTCCAAAAATCTCAGGTTCACTATAGAGGTCTATGGGAAAAACAATACAAGACTGAGACCTTAAGGAGCTATTGGAAAATGACACAATTTCACAAAAGACATTCAATTATGAAAATGGGGTTAAAGTCACATAACATGGTTGTAGCTGTGTAGACTAAAATGGTCTGCCTCCAAATATTGGATAATTACTAGCTATTATATTATATATTAAAAAGCAAAGAGGCACCAATGGCGCATTCTGAAGCCAAACGTCCAAAGAGCGAATGCAAAACCGATCAACACAAAACAAAACACGCACGAACAAACAAGAAACACACAAACATCAACTGGCAATGGTGTCGTGGTCATTTGACATGGTGTCAGAGTCGGATGGTCATTGTCATGGTCACATGACATGTTGTCAGTTGCGTACACCATGTGAAAACAGATAACATATACCCAAATGTTTTTCACTTATTTCATTTTCAATCATTTTTGGTCCCATAAATTATCTAAGAGTTATCTTGATTTGCGCAACCAGGAAACATAAGACACGGTTTCAGTTGCATACACCTAACCCGGGAGTGTCAATATAGCAGATTGCAGATGCACAGCTATTAAACTTCTCACTTGATACATTTTCCAAGCGTCTTACAAAGAGTTTTATGGTTCCAAAAAGTCTGCAGATCCGCTGTACTACGAAAATGGGGTCAGTTCCAAATGGAATTAGTTGCGTAGGCAACATCCCTAACTGTCTATAAATATTAAATGCCTAGGTACTATACTTTTCACTTAATTTAGTTTCTCACAAGCCTGGCAAAGAGGTATTTTGGCCCGAAAAACCTCGAAGTTGACAGAGTCGTTGAACCATGAAAATGGCAAACGGTATGGAGTTAGTTGCGTAGACCATAACCCCAACTGTCTGTATACTTTACCAAATATCAGATACCAAGCTATAATACTTGTCTAGTAATCAATTTTCCGCAAAAGCCTTACAATAAATTTACACCGCCGCCGACGACAGAAAGAAGTTGTCTTGCCTTTAGCGACTAAAGTCGCAGGCAAAACAAAAAATTTAGCTTCCCCAAATCGTTTTAAAGATAATAGGAGTTATAAATTTTGCAGGAATTTTTTTTTGGATTTATTAATAGGTTATCATTACACTTTATTTAAGAGTAAAGACCTGTGGAAAAGCAAGATAGGTAAAATGTTGTAAATTGGCTCGTTATGACCAATCTTTAAAAATATTAAAATAATAGCGGGTTCATAGGCAAAATATCACTATTTAAAACGTACATTCCCCTGAACTACCAAAATGGTGGACAGTTTCAAAGAAAATACAACAACAATATGACAAAGACATGATGATTAGATGTTTCGTTAGCAAGTTGCTCAGTACAAATTACCTCCACAAAACGGGATAAAAAATTATTTTATGCACGTCAACAGGATACATGTATTCTTCTCACAAACTATTTCTAAATTATGCTCAAAAGTTACAGATCAGTTGCTTACATAAACTTTGTGACGGACTGACGACACAAGGTGAAATCGAGAATGGAACAAATCGCAGACTTTCCTGTCATTTTCAGATGATTCTACTCATTTCTTCCTTTTTAACACCCAATTGAAAATATGATTTGACTTCTTTGCCTTATAAAGACATTAGACGTATCTAAAGTTTAAAGTATCATCATTTCATCACCTTCTTAACGCTCAGTATACTATTATATTACCGTTTTATACTGGTTAATTGACGCATCAACTGACAAAAAAGACATTAACCAACTCATCAACATACTTTAACCGTCAAATTTTTAATAAAAGGACGATTAACCATATCCAAAATATTTATATGTTAAAATTTTAATAACCAATAATTTAGCTAATAACTAACCGCACATTTTGGTACCAAATCTGTGATTTTTTTATAAGAGACTAATCGATTTTTGGTGAAAACATGTTTTTTTAGTCCTTAATACTGCTGCTTCTGTCTCTGCGCCTATTCGTTTTGTTACAAACTGTGATAGCTTTCCCTCTGTGGAATAATTGGAAATTATGCTGAAATGAATATCATTTTGTCCTATACTTTTTATTTTTTGATTGGATACTTATTTCATGTAAAAAATAGACGTTTTCCAGAGAATTTGTGAATTAAATTTCAATTTTACTCTCAACAGACCTATTACCGACTCCATCAACAGACTCATTTCCCATTTAACTGCATATACAGGTAAATCAACAGACTTTTTCCTCGATTAACCGACTGTCTGGCGTGTCATCATACAAGTAATAACTTGTACAAATTTTTCATACAGGTTATAACTTGTACAAAATAATACCATGTACACGACATATATACTGTACAGTTCTCCCCGTGACCAAAGCACAAATGGAAGTGTAGTTGTTCCATAAATGCAGTGGTCAGCATGGGACGGTGCTTAAGAACTGCAGTATTACATAGTTTTATTTATTCACCAAAAGGACTAACTATATGTAGGGTTATAGGGTGTAGATCTCATTTTTTTTTTAATTTGAGGAGGTAGGCATGGACCTCTCAGACATCTTTTTGGTACCAAATGATATGTTTAATCATCAAGAAAGAGAATGTATTTGGTACATGTAATAGGATGGGGATCTTAATGGTTTTCAAGGTATATCGTCATTTGAGGGGGTGGGGTATGACCCCATCAGACCCCTCTATTGTACCAAATGATTTGTCTTACCATAAAGACTAAGAATATAATTATATGGTTATACGATGAAGATCACAAATCTTTTCAAAGCGTTTAGAATTTTGTCATTTGAGGGATTGGCACATGACCCCCTCAGACCCTTCAATGGTACCAAATAATTTGTCGTACAATGTACAATGAGGACTAATTATATGTATAGTTATAAGGGTGGGGATCTCAATGGTTTTTTGATACTGCTATTAAAAATATCAATTAATGAGATATTTGGAGGGGCGTCGCACGGCCCCTTGGTGGTAATACTTAAAAAAAATGTTTATTTTGGGTGTTTGCTAACCCGTGCGGGTTCCGGGTGGC
The DNA here is from genome assembly GCA_963971305.1 of Arcuatula senhousia. NCBI lineage: Eukaryota > Metazoa > Mollusca > Bivalvia > Mytilida > Mytilidae > Arcuatula > Arcuatula senhousia. The sequence continues at coordinate 46,258,050 of OZ020315.1, read as the reverse complement.
GAATAGGCCCGCAGCAGCGCTAAGGTTGTCGGTAAAAGTCCACTAAAGAGCGCTCAGAAACCTGACATCGGGCCAGGCCGCTTTGCCCACAAAGCACCTGGGATGTGTGCCCCAGGTGGTTGAATGGGGCAGCCCTGACATCGAGAGATGCGGGGTCGTCAGGCGATAATGCGGAAAACCTGACCGCAAACCATAGTGGTGCACGTAAAAGAACGCTGCTGCAGGTCTCGGTAAGAGTAGGATCCCCATGCAGGAGGCTAAATTTCCCGTCCCTTCCAGTGGCAGTCAAAACTCTCCTGTGTCCCCATTTCCTACACTTCATCATCGTTTCATGTTCATTGTATCACCACTTTCATGTCTATCTCCCGGATATAGCCGAAAGCGTGCTGCTTGGGAGTAAAGCAATAACTAACTAACTAACCAAGGCTTGCTGTATTGGCCTGAGGCGCAGCCGGAGGCCAATATAGCTGGCCGAGGACCAATAACAAGGCCAATACAAAAATTAACCCGCAATGTTGTCTTTATTAATTAACACCCCAAATTCTCTTTGAGGCACAGCCGAACCAAATACATAAGGCCAATACAGATTAATCGATAAGCACCCAGTATTTTCTAGAATTGCATGCATATACATAATATAGCCAGTATTTTGGATTTTTCCTTCTGTTTTATGCATTTGTGACCGTCGGCATTCTGTCCTTCATCTTCAAAATTTTGAAAAATCAAATTTTCACCAGCTTTTTTAGGTATCTCTTTAAGTGGTGCGCCGCCAGAAACATTACGTAAAATCTCATTTGCCATCTCCGCCAACTCTTCATACCTAAATATGTCCTCCACTAGAGCATCACGCATTTCAATAGCATTTGTAATTTTTCTTTTTTTGCCTGATGTGGCCATGATTGTAAACAGACGACTATTGAATGTCTCAGGTTTTTACCTACTCCCTATAACATAAATCTTGATACTTTCCGAATGTCTGTATGGGCCACGGATCGGAACCCGGCCAATATCAGTAAAATCGATATTGGCCGACTTTTTTCCTGTATTAGCCGACTTTTTCTGTATTGACTGGGTAGCGTGTTTTATATAGTAGGGACAGTTTACATGTTATTATTAAACATAATATAGCGTTAGTTAATTAATAATTCATTTTATCAGTGATAGTACAATCTGTGTCATAAGTTGCGACACCAACAAGTGATCGTATATTTTATTTAGTGATCTTACATTTTACAATTGATCTTTGTTCGTATTGTAAGATCGATCGTTTTCAAGAAAGTCTTATTTACATACATGACATAGACTTTAAAGTTGTCAGTTTATTATAATGATCGATCAATAGGTATATGTAATTCGAAATAAATATACTGTGGTCCCAATATGCCAACCCTATATTCTGTGTTTGTTGTGTTTGGCCTATATTGGATAATCGAATTTAAGATAATATGTTTTTAAATTCTATTATCATGAAGGACAAACTATTTATCGCTATTGAGTTCAGACTGAGTTGTTTATAAGAAAAAATGGTCGACCATAAGTTAAAATCTTATGTTATATTACATGAATGGGATTCGTTTTCAGGTCTGTCAATCATCTACTTCGTGTTAAGATAGCCGACTTTGACTTTTTCACTAAATTTTCAGGGTTAAAAATTTTCGTAACAGATTTCTCAGGAATTCTTAATTTTAGGTATTTGATATTTGGTATTTAGCTTCAGGTAGGTGTCCCATATGGTGAGATTCGATTTCAGGTCTGTCAATCATCTACTTCCTGTTTAAATAGCCGACTTTGACTTTTTTCACTAAATTTTCAGGTTTGAAAATTTTCGTAACAGATCTCTCAGCATCTATTCATCGTAGGTATTTGATATTTAGTATTTAGCTTCAGGTAGGCGTCCCATATGTTGGGATTCTTTTTTAGGTCTGTCGATTATCTACTTCCTGTTTTTCACGAGCCTACTTAGACCTGCAGGTCTCGGTAAGAGTAGGACCCGTAGGATCCCCATGCAGGAGGAAAAATTTCCCATCCCTACCAATCACTCCTTTTTCCAGTGGCAGTCAAAACTCTCCTACCCGATTGGCCTTGTGTCCCCATTTCCTCCACTTCATCGTCATTTCATGTTCATTGTATCACCAATTTCATGTTCATCTCCCGGATATAGCCGAAATCGCTCTGCTTGGGAGTAAAGCAATCACTAACTAACTAACTAACTAGACTTTTTTCACTAAATTTTCAGGGTTAAAAATTTCGGTGACAGATTTCTCAGCAACTATTAATCATAGACTTTTGATATTTTGTACGTGGCTTTAGAGAGGGATCCCATATGGTGGGTTACATTTTCAGCTCTGTCACTCATTCTTTTCCTGTTAAATGAGCCGTCTTGGAAAGACAACAACTCTGACTTTTTCATTCCTAACTCGAAATAGATACTCTCAGAGTCTCTGTCCATAATGTGGACGCGTGGGGTATGTGAGCGTGCTCACTAAGGTTCCTTCATTTAGTGATCGTACATTTTATTTAGTGATCGTATATTTTATTTAGTGATCGTATATTTTATTTAGTGATCTTACATTTTATGTAGTGATCTTACATTTTAGAAATGATCGTTGTTCGTATTGTAAGATCGATCGTTTTCATGAAAGTTTTACTTACATAGACTTTAAAGTTGTTTAAAATTTGGCCTTATTCTGTTTACCTATTTATTTAAATTATCCAACTTAGGTGAACATCGTTTTTGGTTTCTTCGGGACCGACCATTTAACTTGAAAAGGAAGGTGTTTTTTTTTTCGATCTCGTAAGAAATTTGTTTTTCTTGCATAGATTCGGAAAAATGTTGTATTACCACTGTGTCATGACCAAACATATTTTTATTAAGTCAGAATAATATATTCATCACAAATTACGAAGCAGACTGTGTCTAAACTAATGTGCTAAGTTTTATACAAGCAGGCCTAAGAACATCATTATTTGGTCAAACTGGAACCCTGATATTTTCTAAAGAGAGCCGGTGATGTAGTGGTTAACGCGTCTGGCTACTAACACCAAGATTCGTGGTTCGATCCTCGTCCGGGGTGAAAATTTCATGAACCAATTTTCCGACTCTCTCTTGACATCATTTGCGAGGATGGTCTCAAGGAACGATGCTTGTCCTTCGGAAGGGACGAAAAAAGGTTGTCCCGTGTATGTGGAGAGCAATACCCCATTCACGTTAAAGACCCCTTTGTAGAGTTCGATAAGAGAAGGCTCAATGGGGGCCACTGCAAAGGCCACACTCGCAAACTGCTAGCTGGAGAGGGATTTACATAAGCATTAAGCTTGTTTCCCAATCCAGGATAAATAAATATGTTTAAACTAAACTAAACTAAACTGATATTTTCTTAAAAGGGGGATGGATTTAAAAGATTGAAATAGATAAGAAAATAATGTTGTTTAAAAACAGAAAAAAGATAAGGATTCATTTTGGAGTCAGGGAAACGCAAAAACTTGTGGTAAAATCAGGTATTTCGTATTTTCCTCGGAAAAATAAGCATACAGGGACTTAGCGATTCCACGTCCCTGAATTGCGATCCCTGAATTGCTAGAAATTACATGTAATCCCTAATTACATACATTCTCTGTACATATACATTAAAATCAACACAAATCACCCATATAATATAGGTACACGTATTCCATCGGGTCGATGTCTCTTCTTGCGGAAACATTATGGAAGACGAAGAGGTAACAATGAGGCATCCGAACGCCAAAGTCCGAAAGCGCAGAGACAAAACAGCAAACACAAACAAAGACAGGACGAAAAAACATACAATAAATAAAACATGAAATCACAAAAACTTCTGAAAGAATCAGAGGAACCAATGGGGTATCCGAATGTCAAAAGTCGAAAAGGGCAGAGACAAAACCAGCAAACACCAACAAGAACGGGACGAAAACAGACAACATGTAAAACATGGAAACACAAAAATAAATGAATATCAATAAACAACACGAACTCCCGGCGAAGCGAGAGTGAACTCCGGTGCTCCGGAAGAGTAGGCAGTTCCTGCTTGCTATAGCACACCCGTTGTGTTGCCAACAGCCAATTCAGTGTGTCAAATCCGGTAAAAGAAGGAAGACAATACAACACCCTTTGACAAACCAACATCTGCACTCATCTGAGAGCTCGAAATCCAATATTTGTCTTAAATGCATGTCTTCTGTAAATTTTCCTGAGTGAAGAGAGCAACCGAGAAGCAACATAACCCTGTGTGAGCAATTTTTATATCAATTTACAATGCGATCTCTAGTCGTAGTGACAGTGACTCAGGTGCTCAAGAAGAGTAAGCGGTTCCTGGCTGCTATTTCACATCCATTGCGCTGCCAATTTCCAGCTCAGTGTGTCCAATCGGGTAAAGGACAACAAAACAAAACCCTATGACAAACCAACATCTGCAGTCATCTGAGAGATAGATATCCCACTTTTTTTTGCGCGATGTCTGCCGTGAAATTTCTTGAGTGACGACAGCAACCTAAGAGCAACATAACCTTGTGTTAACAATTTTTGTGTCAAATGTTTTGCTCTGCCAAGGAAATCGGTGTAATTCCCACACACACTCGAATTACAAAGAGATCGAAAACTCTCGAGCAGCAAGTTAATTCCCATTTGCTTCTTCCATTCCACTTTGTCGAAGTTTCTGGTGGAGGACAATTTGTGCTTCTCAATATCACCAGCCGAGTAGCAGCTTACTGCATGGACATTCGAATGCTCCACTGATGCCTATTTTCTTCATACATGTATAGGCATGAATAATATATAGCAATAATTTATAATACCCGATTGTTTCCTATTGATGGCTGTTTTCCATTGTGGATATTTAAAATATACGTTTATAATGTAGGTTGTGTCGCGTACACTTATTCCACATCTCATTTTCTTCTATACTGTTAAATACTGATAGAAAAAAAATAGTACAGGCAGAGACAGTAGAACTAATTGCCATGCCAAAAATACTCTAAAAAAATCATTTTGCTAGATTTTAATAAATATGTAAAATGTTCAAACATGTACAATTTTAAGTCATATATACACGTATAGATATATATTGTGCGAAATAAAGTCAAACATATCAACTTGTTCAATATACGTGTTTAGTAATTGCATTTATTTTGAAAAATTTTCGACTTTTTACCAAGTAAAAGTAAAAGAATAAAAACCTTATTCAAAACATAATATGTAAAATTTCAAAGGTAATGAACAAAATTAAAAAACAAGGATCGTCAATGTAGACAAGAAAGAAATAAATAGTAAGCGGATAGCTTTTTTAAAATTTTAATGTACATATGTTGGTTGCTGATTAAAGGTAAAACAAATTTATGCACTGAAATTATTCACATAAATATAATGTTGCTATTTGAATACAACAAAAAATATTGGTTTAAAATACGTTGCATCCAAAGGATCTTAAGGTTAATGAAACACATTTTATAGGATCAAAAAACGATAAAAAATGCAAAACAGACAATAGGTAATGTCAATAAATATTAAAATTTGGGAAAAAAATTGATTTATTAAAACTAAATCTAACAAAATTATTTACTAAAACATCAACCCTATTACCTGGTGGCCCCTCTGTTTTTATTATTTTGTTACGAATAAGAATAATAATGAGATGTGGAAAAAAGTGTACGCGACACAACTCATATGACAGGCGGCAATTAAAAAAACACAATGGCAAAGGTCTGAATACAATATAATTAAAACCAAGTCATGAAAGAGTCACAGATACAATCTTCATCTAGTCTCGTATCGGACTCGTCCTACCGGACTCGTCTGATACTCGCCTTGATATAGATAGTATCAAAAAGGAAAGTATATAATATTCTATATATATCATGAACAGGTGTTTTTCAATTAAATTATCCAGTCAGTATGGTGACGTAGCACATTGAAGCGCGTGTTATATTAGAGCGCACAAAAAAAATCCTCATAAAAACATTAAAAGACAAAAACTTATATTTTGTTGCTCGGGGATGAAGAGAATATAGGTCTTTAAATCTTGAGATCGAGTTTAACACCTGTTAATTGGTTCACCCTTCGGGTTCACCATAAACCAGTGATAAACTAGATATCAAGATTCAAAAGTCCTTTATTCTATATGTACACGGAGAACACGACAAATTGAACGGTTAACATTTCACTAGCTGTATAAAATGTGGAAGGGTAAAACTAATTTTCAGGACAAAACCGTCCTCGTATCAATATTCCCAGACAAAGATATATTAATTATATTTTAACATTTTGTTTGCTCAAATATGTTTTAAAATGATATAGTTTTCTGAGAAAAGCTTTAATGCTTATTACATGGTCTTTTAAATATCGTGAATAAATGTCTTACCAAAAAGTATAAGACCCTTAAAATACTTAGTCGTTGATGCATAAAAATTGGGCATTGGTCACATGGCATGATGCCCGTTGCGCATGCGTGGATCACAACCTCAAATGTCTCTGTATACCAAATATTATACGCTTAGCTATTATTTTTTTTGAAACAATTCATTTTCCAGAAAATTCATAAAAAGAAGTTTAACCCCCCCCCCCCCCCCCAAGAAAAAAACAAAAAACTAAGATCACAGAGTCGTTGAAATGTTATAATTTGATAAGAGTGCATGAACACAATCGTAAGTATCTTCTTGATTCAAAATATAAAAGCTCGGCTATAATTCTTTTTCATTTAATTTTCCACAAAATACTAACAAAATTATGTCACCGCCGCCGTCGAAAGTGATATCTCTATCTGTGATGACAAGACAGAAGTCGCACAAAATTGCCTTTGCTAATATTTCTTTCAATTGAGTACAAAAATGTCTAGAAATCAAGTTTCATTGAAATCGGAAAAAAGTTTTTAACCGGATGGAAACGTAGTAAAAAATGGTCGTCATTTTGAAACAACAAGTCGGATCCGATTTAACCAGATAATCTATTTTCATGATGATCTGACAAACTTTTTTTCTATTGTTGAAACGGCGGCCATTTTGAAATTTCTTAAACTTCCGATTTGTGCCAAGTTCCCTCGAGCTCAATGAAATTCCCTAGAAGTATACCATTGGACAAGTTCAATAATAAGAATAATAATGAAATTAGATTTAAATGATGCCATTTCTAGAAATAGCATATGTCACCCCATTTTGTGTGTAAATTTTACCAAGTACATGTTTTTTAAGCTCTTTCAATTAGAATATATCATTATGACCTTTACCTTTGTTCACTCCATGAGTCATCATAATGATATAGGTTGAAAAATAGAAATAACTCAATGAAAGGTTTAGAAATTGAAATTACTGCAGCTGGATGACACATGTTGACAGAAAATCAATACAACTTTGCAAGTTGCTAGTTAATGTTAAAGCTAATGGTAAACAATTGATTCTTAAATTATCGATAATTTCAAAATGGTTGCTTTGATTAAGTAGAAAAAAAAGATAAAACTTTAAACATAGTCTAAGCACATTGAAAATTTTAAACATTTAATCAAGTGGTTTTCTTAAAAAGCTTAAGATAAAACTCATGGTTTACCTGAAGCTTACGATGCATGTTTACTGAGAAAATCAATACCTATGTGGCAAGTGTTGCCAGCCAACGTCAAACCTTTAGAAATTTTAAAATCGTAATAGTTAACAAATGACTGCTCTGATCGAATAAAAAATTATTTAATTTCAAATAAAAGTCCACATTAATTTCAAATTTCAAGACCTTTGATCCAGTAATATTTTCACATTAGTCTGGACAAAATTCGTTGGAAAAAAATAATTTATAATAATTCAAAAGAAGAAAAGTAGAATTAAACATTTCACATCCACAAAGGGTAAAACGCTTGGTTTTGGGCGACGTAAAAATAATAAAGACGACAGACATGACAAACTTTACAAAATAAAAGTGACAACAAAGTTCCATACAAGAAATTTTGCTACGCCTGACGCGCGTTTCGTCTATTCAAGACTCATCAGAGGCGCTCTAAACTTTTGTCGATGACAACATAGGGGATCCTATAACAACATCAGAGCACCTACAAAGAAAAAAAAATACAAAAAGAAAATATATAATGGATAATGGCACAATTTATAAGAACGATGTTTGTTTTTCAGGAACATTGTTGTTCTACATGTAAGTCTTTAATTTTGTGAGAAAAAAAACAATGATATATTAGTTGTTAGAGACCGAACCGCCTATACTTAGTCAGTAAAAAGTTCGAGATATTCTAAGAACAACAACAAGAAAAACATAAAGGGACACCGACCTTTTTTAGTTGCTAGATGTATGACAATCTCAAAATGTGAAATTCTTAGCAATTTTAATTTATTGATCAGATCAATAAATGTAAAATGATTTAAAAGATATTTAGAGGAAAACATTTGACAAACATTTAATTCATTGCTGAAATGTGTGGGATGTTAAAAAAACATAACACCATTAACACCACATAGTTTCACTTAAAAAAAATGCAGTTACGTTCTTTCCCGCCCCCCCCCCCCCCAAAAAAACAACTTTTAATAACAAGATAAAAACTAACATAAAAAAAATATATCGGGGATTTATTCTTATTATGTATTTATATATGTATTTTGGTGTCGACTTTATTTCATACTAATAAAAATCCTATGTCACAGTCTTCTATAAAAAGATGTCAATTTTTTTCATTGTTTGTGATCAAGAAATGAGTTTAAAACAATTCTTCTCAATATTTTTGACGTCATTTTTACTCTGAATCTTGTTTAAACGCGCTATGATACCGCTGATAAAAAAAGTTTTCTATCATTAATTTTCTAACTTCGGGCAACGAATGTTCCAATTGAAAAAGTTGAATTATGCATAATATTTAAATGTTTTTTGTTGTTGTTTTATTTACGCGTATACAAGTTTTCAAATCAATCGGTGAAAATGTTTTTTTTTTGTACGTGCCGTAGTGACTTACAATAGCGAGCTCAATTTGTTAAATAGGAACATGTTATTTTGACCTTAAATAGAAATCAATTTCTATACGGGATGAAAACTGGAACATCTGTTCAAAGGCCCACTCAAGTTTTCAGTAGAAAACATTATTCTTTATCGGAGAAGTAAAGAAGCAGAGGTACCAATCGGATATCCGAATGTCATCAGTCCGAAAGAGCAGAGGCGAAACCAGTAAACACCAACAAGAACGGGACAAAAACAGACAACAAAATATAGGAATCTATTTAATATGTCGGCATGACACAACTAAAGGCTTCCAGGATCTGAATTGCTCAACTTACTTCAATAACTAATGGAATTAAAATAATTTTGGGAATCTGAGATGAAAAACTCCAAAAAGGATCACCATACAAGACCATTTTATAATGAAGGCTTGTGTTGATCACATTCAAGCAAAAAAAGCTTTCGTTTGTCTCTAATATGTTTAATTTGCAAGGCAATAACCCAAAAGGTTGACAATTAGGTGCCATTACTTTTATAGGGGGTCATCTGACAGTTTGAGCCTAATTGATATTTTTGAAGATCTAATAGAACTAAAGATTAAAGCAAGCAACAGTTTTTCTCTATCTGTTACTGCTTTCATTCTATAAGGCAAGTACATATGAACATGAAAGACACTACGGTATTTTCGCCTTTAAAGGACCATTACCCCTTTAAGGGGTCATCTGACCATTTTGACCCTGAAATCATTTTGGTAGATCGCTATGAGCTTAAGGATTCTCTAATGTTTCCTTTTTCTGTAGCACTTAAATAATTTAAACAAGAGGCTCCCAGGAGCCTGAATCGCTCACCTGACATATGTGCCTGAAGTAAAGGTAATTAGGCAAAATCTTTTTGACGTTGAAAGGGTCATAAGATTAATAAGGGGGTCATCTGACAATATGGTGGATATTAAGGTGCTGATCACTTTTGTTCTCAATCAAAATCTAAAAATCTGTCACACTTTTTGAGTTATTTGCAAAAAAATGCAGTTTAACCTAATGTTCTATTTTTAGCCACAGTGGCAATGTTTTACAACCAAACAAAAATCCCCACAACAGTTTTATACACCTAATAATAATAAACAATAATACCAAGTTTGGTTCTGATTGGACTTAAAGTGTCAGAGGAGTTAACATTTTCAATATAATGAGGAAATGCAGTTTAAATGCTCAATTTTGAAGTTCCAAGGGCAATAACTCCTCAAAGGAAAGGTCCTACAACGTTGACCCTGTTACATAATTTGTAGATCTTGATGCGCTTAACAATATGCAATTTAAATTTCTCAAATATCTTGTATAGTTTTCAAGATAATGAGCTAAACAGGTGCGAAATTTGCAAAAAATCCACAAAAAGGGCAATAACTCCTACATGGGTTGTTGGATTTTCTTAAAAAGTTCAGAGCTGGTAGATCTTGAGGTGCTGATCACTTTTGTTTCCAATCAAAATTTTGAAATCTGTCACCGTTTTAGAGTTATTTGCAAAAAACTGCCATTTACCCCTATGTTCTATTTTTAGCCACAGCAGCCATGTTTTACGACCAATCAAAAATACCCACATCAGTTCTATACACCTAATGCTAATAAACAACTATACCAAGTTTGGTTCCATTTGAACTTAAAGTGTCAGAGGAGTTAACGTTTTCAATGTAATGAGGAAATGCTGTTAAAATGCTAAATTTTGACGTTCTAAGGGCAATAACTCCTAAAAGGAATGGTCCTACAACGTTGACCGTATTACATATTTTGTAGATCTTGATGTGCTAAACAATATGCAATTTTAATTTCTAAAATATCTAGTATAGTTTTCAAGATATTGAGCTAAACAGGTGCAAAATTTGCAAAAAATCCACAAAAAGGGCAATAACTCCTACATGGGTTGTTGGATTTTCTTCAAAATTTCAGGGTAGGTAGATCTTGAGGTGCTGATCACTTTTATTTTTGCCAGAATTTTGATATCTGTAGCCGTTTTTGATTTATTTGCAAAAAACTGCATTCTTCCCCTATGTTCTATTTTTAGCCATGGCGGCCATGTTTTACGACGAATCAAAAATCCCCACATCAGTTCTAAGCACCGAATGCTAATGAACAACCATACTAAGTTTGGTTGCAATTGGACTTATGGTGTCAGAGGAGTTAACATTTGAAAAAGTTTACGGACGGACGACGGACGCCAAGTGACGCCAATAGCTCACATGACCCTTCGGGGAAAAAAAACTGTGAAAATTGCAAATGTTGACGATGAAGAGAAATAACTCCTGTAAGGAGTCATCCGACAACTTTGACACATGATAGAGTATTGAAGAGCTTTTGATGCTGAAGAAGGAGATATAAGTTAAAAAGCTGAAAACTATGGTTTGTCCCCTTCCCTCGTTTTTTTTAGCAGCAGCGGCCATTCATTCAAGATAAAACACTACAAGTATCTTTTTTTATTATTATTTTTGGGCTTTAAACTGAAGAAGTCCCACAAAATAACGGTGTGTGCATTTTGAAAAAAAGAGGTCAATAAGGAGGTAGAAAAGGGTAGAAAAGGGACAAAGAGTAAACTGCTATCTAACATTTCCACCTATTGTCCTTTCCGTTGTCAAGAGTCATGCACAAGAAAATATTTGACTGTCTTCAGTTTGGTTTGCAGTGTTACATAATACCCCGTGATTTTATAAAACAAAAAAATTGAAACACAACGCAAAAAATCTTATTATTTTATATGGGACACTAGTGTACATTTAAAAACTTAAAATTCTGGAGAGAATTTAAACGTTAACCTCCAATACCGACAATTGATTGTAAAAAAAAATAAGAAAAGTAAAAAAAAAATGTTTTATTATTTCTTTACTCTTTATTTTTTTTTCTTTGGTAAAAAAATGTTCCTCCTACAATTATTGAAAAAAAAGTTTCAGAGTTGATGCCTCACATTAAAATTAACCGCTATAGATTATAATTATATAATTTTGATATGTTCGTGATCTTGTATTCAATTTGAATGACATTAAAATTTTGGCGGAAAATGTTTTCTCTGACATTTTAAAATGAAAGCAACTCCATTACACCCGTTAAGGGAATAGACATTTGTGAACCACTTCTGTACGTTTTTATTTAATACACTGATAGACAAAATTTGGGTTCATGTACAAAAATTGTAACCCGTTTTTCTGATAAAACCAGAGGATTCACGACGGTTGTGCTTTAGCAGGCAGGAACCGCTTACTCTTCCGTAGCACCCGAGTTCACTTTGTTGATTTTCGTTCCGCTAATATTGTGTTTTGTGTTTATTCGTGCTGGTCTTGTTCATGTTTTCCGAATTCGTAGTTGTCTGTTCGGACTTTTGACATTTGAATGCCTCATTAGTGCCTCTTTGCTGAATTAAAAGAAAATGACAGAAATCTGAAACCTCGACCAGCGAACAAACTTAAGTTTTGTTGTGGTTTTGATTTTATATAGGTACTGTTATGTGATATAAATTTTGTTATATAATATAATGACTAGCTTATAAGGGTTAACATATATTAAAAATTATATGTCTTGCATTCTACTTACTGAACACATAATCCTTCTTCCAGAACTACGTCAATGCACTAAAATAAAAATTAAAGAAATATGATACTTCTATAAGCAGGAATTACATGCCAAATATCAACAGGCTGTGGAATACAATACGTGTCAATGAAATTGTAACGGATATCGTAGTTGATAACAATTCGGATATTTTACTTAATTTCAATCTTAAAAGGAGTGTGTAGGACAGTTCCCTGTGTTACAGATATCTTCCTTTTTTTTTCTTAGATATGGTTACTTGTATTTGAGATAATGTCTGATGTGTACAAGTACACCTTGTTGATTTCTGTTATCTTAATTGATGTATATTCGAAAACTAAATGTTTAACACCCACCATCATTGTATGTCCTTGGATATACTGGATATTTCTTATTTTTTAGATTTCATTCGGTTTTATGCATTGATAAACTTTTATAAGGATGATGTATTTTCGATGTTCGTGTTCTTATGCTAATGATTACGAACGCATTTCCGTCATGGTCATATTGCTTTTAAGAATATATAACAGTATGGCTTTACATAGTTTTGTGCTTTTGTCTCATGTTCATTAACCCACGATAGAAAACTATGAAAATGAATTGGTAAACTACCGTATAGCGGGTTATTTTCGCAGTGGTTTAATTTTCGCTTATTTTCGCGGATCAATGACAAGCGCGAAAATAAAACCCGCGAAATATTTAAGCTTTTTTGGTGTGAATCCTATTTCTTTTAAGGCTTTATGGATCACTATTTTTTCTTATAGTAAATTCTCTAAAAGCTAATGTTCATGTAAATCATCAATGATGAACATTCTTTATGCAATCTTTTATAGTTTTAACCACCCGTGGGCACCCATGGTTAAGTCGAAAATAAACCACGGCTGGACATGAATTATTTCTATTCTAATATGACAATTTTGTGTTTTCAAAGACCTATAGTGCACAATGCTACAGAAGCCTTTTTGTTGTTTCTTGCTACGTTTATGTGCAAATGATCCTTTATGACGTCGGCAATTTCAGCGTAAAATCGTATAATGACGTCGCAATTTCTAGCGCAAAAATAACTGTGACGTCGACCTGTGTTTTATTGGAATTTAAACATGGCTTGTCGCCATGGTTTCTATTGTTCTTTCCGGGGATCATATTAGAATAATACACACAATCCACAAATATTAAAGTGTAAAAGAATTAGAAGTTTGTACACCAAAGCCTTAATTTCAATTAATTAGTGAATATCAACACACAATTTAAATCAATGCTAGAAAAAACAGTTACATTAATTTTATTTTTTAGATTCAACACCTCAATTAATGTTAATTGACTACAATTTACGTTTTATTTTCTAAAGAAACAAGACCGTCCTCATATATTGTGTATGCTCCATGAATGAATCGCGAAAATTAAACTAGCGAAATTTTTTTAGGTACTTTCTGCTTCTAAAATCGGGAAAATTTAGCCCCGCGAAAATAACCTGCTATACGGTATATGTCTGACGACATGGCTTGTGGTTATACACAGAGACATCTTGTTCACCAGCAGCGGTTACCGACCCCGCTGCTTTTGAATCAAATGGTAAAATCAAAATAAGGACAAAGTGTTTGTTTGATTTGCCTATTTGTATTCTCTAAGAGAAATTAACTGTACCCGAAATTTTTACGTTGTTTAACACAGAAATAAATCTTTTCGTTATTTAATGATTGCACAATCTGACATGCAAGAAAATTTGTGCCTTTTAAGTGATCGAATTTAACATTTACATTTTTAAAAGACATTTCATATGTCATTAAATGTGTTATGTTTAGAGTTATATAACACACTGCTCTTTCAATTTTTATGAGTCATTTAGATTTTTGCCTACATAAAACCTTAGGCTGGAAAAGCATTCAAACATTTTTATGGTTGCCTTTAAGTCTAATGGAGTAATTATAATGGTACTAAAGAAACATATTATTGATATTTCAAAATGTTAAAAGTACCATAAGTATAAAACATCAAAATAAAATAATTACTCTATTACCTTTTTCAGGTTTTCATTTTCCAACGTCAAACTTCTGTTCTTAGCCTAAAACAATTAAAAACACCAATTGTTATGTATGCATAAGTATCAAATAAAGGTAATAACAAAACTACCGAACTTGAATGACCAATCTCATAGTCCAAAGAAAATGACAAAAACTAATCAGTCATACCGGAGAATTGGTGGATCGCAATGGTACTGACTTGGTACAGGCATTTCAAACGAAATGGTGGGTTAAACCAGGTTTTATGGCACCAAACCTCCCTCTACCATTGCGAAATACATTGCTCGCGAAAAACAGTTTGTTTTCAGTACTGTGGAAGATCTGGCCACAAACCATAGTTGTAGAATATATTGCTAGATGTCACATTCCTTGCATGTTAAAGAACCTTCCTGTAGACCTTGATAACAGTAAGACCGGTAGGATACCCACAAAAGTAGCTAAAGTACCAGTATCTTACCATTTTGTTTCTTTTTAACAGCAACAGTCAAGCCTTTTTCCGATTGCCTCGTGTCATTTACTTTATCAACATTTCATGTAACTTCTATAACCCACTAGTTTAAACAGGAGAGAATGATGTTCGATCAAGGTATTTCTATTACTCTTATAATAGCAGTAGAAGGTAGACCACACACGTACATGTATGGTCAGGGTTAATTATAATAACCGTTAATCAATAATGTATAAAACATTTTGTATAAAAATAATGCGACTGAAAAATTTGAATAAATATATATATTCATTATTTAATAGCCTATATAAAATCTTTCCGTTTATGCATATTGACACAAAATGTTTTTTTTTTTTATTTCTCCACCTTATATAATAATGCCGTGTTTTGATAGGTCAACAAAGCTAGTATTTTTCCGCATATTCAACATATCCGATATGAATTGTAAATGTCGTTGGATTTTATTTCCCGCCAATTTATTGCCGTGGTATTTTTTCCCACCATTTCAACTGTCTTGGTATTTTATTGAAACATTATGGTAATCGCGGCAAGTCCCTATTCTAAAAATAGATTACAATAGGCAATATTGTGACGTCACACATGTTGCCATCACTATGATCTAATATCGGCATTGATTTAGAAACATTTTATTGTACTGTTTTTGATTTCATACAAAGGATATGCGGTAGAATTAAAGAACTATACGATACTTGTGAGTGGTATTTGCCAAAATTACTACTTTCGAGGCTGATTCAAATTTTCACGAGCCATACTGAAATTTTGAATCAGCCTCTCAAATAGTATTTTTGGACAAATACCACTCACAAGTATCCTTATAGTTCTTTAATATAAAAAAGAGGCTACAAGGTAACTCAATCGCTCAATTGTTCCTTAAATATGATGATATTTTCTATGAGCTACTACCCCTTTAAGGGTTCATAAAACAACTGAATCTAATTGATTTTTGAAAGGTTTTTGAGCTGAAGGTTTACGCAAGAAACATTTTTGTACTATCTGCAATACTTTACAGTCTATAGGGCAAAACAAAACCAATTATTTTTCCTTTCAAGGACCGTAAATTATTTGTGACAACTCTCACATTAAAGAGACTCGTGTAAAGCTTTAAGAGATGAAGGTTTTTGTAAAAAAAAAATTTCTATATAAGCATACTTATAGGCCTTTTAAAGCACACAAAAAACCCAAATTATAAAAGGCCATAACCTCCGTCAGAGATCATCTGACATCTTTAAGCCAATGACTTTTGTGACCTTAATGAACATAATGTTTTAGAAAGTAAAAACTTAAAGGTAAGCTTGAATATCAAATGACATTATGTTAATGCTCCATCAGAAAACTAGACTATTTACCCATAAAATCATCTATATAAAGTCTATTTATTCAAACGACTTTATAAAAAAATAACAAAATTAGTAATTAACCAACAAAATGGCATTTATATGACAAAAAAGCCGGCAAATTGTTATTTCACGAAGATGAAATCTTTAATTTTTAATATATTTAATCATCTCATAACACACGTTACATTTATCAAAATTCTAATTGATTACCTTTAATCTTTTATTTTCTGCCTCAAAAAATTTAAAACTAGCGGCATAGAAATCCAGCTGGTCGTTTCTACAAAAGATAAAATGTTAATGTTATCTTGACGTAGATAAAGATTCTAGCTGCAAAGTGTGAGTGTTAAAACTTTAAGTAGCTGGTTGCTTTTGATCTCTTTTCTTTAAATTTCATATCTTGTCATTTTTTTGTTGGTTTTTGTTCGTTGTCATGGCACTGTAACAACCCGTTTTGCAATAAACTCCCCGTTTTGCAATAAAATATTTTTTTCATTGTTTTATCATGTTTTGGGTACACAATGGTTCCAAATGATCATTGATGAAGTTTAAGATAAAAAATATTGTTTTTAGATATAATTTAATATGATTTAACTACTTTATTGCAAAACGGGTTGATAACAATATGTTCCGTTTTTTGCACAGACCTCCCCGTTTTGCAATAAAATATTTTTTCTTTGATTTTTTATCATTTATTGACATAATGGTTGCAAATGGTCACCACTTAAGCTTAAAATAATAAATATTGTTTTTAAACATAAACAAGAGGTTCCTAGGAGCCTGAATTGCTCATATTTTATTTGTTTATCATGTTTTTAGTACACAATGGTTCTAAATGGTCACCAATGAAAGTTAAGATAAAAAATATTGTTTTTAGATATAAATTAATATGATTTAACTACTTTATTGCAAAACGGGTTGATAACAATATGTTCCATTTTTTGCACAGACCTCCCCGTTTTGCAATAAAATATGTTTTCTTTGATTTTTTATCATTGATGGACATAATGGTTGCAAATGGTGACCACTTAAGCTTAAAATAACAAATATTGTTTTTAAACATAAACAACAGGTTCCTAGGAGCCTGAATCGCTCATATTTTATTTGTTTATCACGTTTTCAGTACACAATGGTTCTAAATGGTCACCAATGAAAGTTAAGATAAAAAAATATTGTTTTTAGATATAAATTAATATGATTTAACTACTTAATTGTAAAACGGGTTGATAACAATATGTTCCATTTTTTTGCACAGACCTCCCCGTTTTGCAATAAAATATTTTTTCTTTGATTTTTTATCATTGATGGACATAATGGTTGCAAATGGTCACCACTTAAGCTTAAAATAACAAATATTGTTTTTAAACATAAACAAGAGGTTCATAGGAGAATGAATCGCTCATATTTTATTTGTGTATTATGTCTTTAGTACACAATGGTTCTAAATGGTCACCAATGAAAGTTAAGATAAAAAAATATTTTTTTAGATATAAATTAAAATGATTTAACTACTTTATTGCGAAACGGGTTGATAACAATATGTTCCGTTTTTTGCACAGACCTCCCCGTTTTGCAATAAAATATTTTTTCTTTAAATTTTTTATCATTTATTGACATAATGGTTGCAAATGGTCACCACTTAAGCTTAAAATAACAAATATTGTTTTTAAACATAAACAAGAGGTTCCTAGGAGCCTGAATCGCTCATATTTTATTTGTTTATCATGTTTTTAGTACACAATGGTTCTAAATGGTCACCAATGAAAGTTAAGATAAAAAAATATTGTTTTTAGATATAAATTAATATGATTTAACTACTTTATTGCAAAACGGGTTGATAACAATATGTTCCGTTTTTTGCACAGACCTCCCCGTTTTGCAATAAAATATTTTTTCTTTGATTTTTTATCATTTATGGACATAATGGTTGCAAATGGTCACCACTTAAGCTTAAAATAACAAATATTGTTTTTAAACATAAACAAGAGGTTCCTAGGAGCCTGAATCGCTCATATTTTATTTGTTTATCATGTTTTTAGTACACAATGGTTCTAAATGGTCACCAATGAAAGTTAAGATAAAAAAATATTGTTTTTAGATATAAATTAAAATGATTTAACTACTTTATTGCAAAACGGGTTGATAACAATATGTTCCATTTTTTGCACAGACCTCCCCGTTTTGCAATAAAATATTTTTTCTTTGATTTTTTATCATTTATGGACATAATGGTTGCAAATGGTCACCACTTAAGCTTAAAATAACAAATATTGTTTTTAAACATAAACAAGAGGTTCGTAGGAGCCTGAATCGCTCATATTTTATTTGTTTATCATGTTTTTAGTACACAATGGTTCTAAATGGTCACCAATGAAAGTTAAGATAAAAAAATATTGTTTTTAGATATAAATTAATATGATTTAACTACTTTATTGCAAAACAGGTTGATAACAATATGTTCCGTTTTTTGCACAGACCTCCCCGTTTTGCAATAAAATATTTTTTCTTTGATTTTTTATCATTTATGGACATAATGGTTGCAAATGGTCACCACTTAAGCTTAAAATAACAAATATTGTTTTTAAACATAAACAAGAGGTTCCTAGGAGCCTGAATCGCTCATATTTTATTTGTTTATCATGTTTTTAGTACACAATGGTTCTAAATGGTCACCAATGAAAGTTAAGATAAAAAAATATTGTTTTTAGATATAAATTAATATGATTTAACTACTTTATTGCAAAACAGGTTGATAACAATATGTTCCATTTTTTGACCAGACCTCCCCGTTTTGCAATAAAATATTTTTTCTTTGATTTTTTATCATTTATGGACATAATGGTTGCAAATGGTCACCACTTAAGCTTAAAATAACAAATATTGTTTTTAAACTTAAACAAGAGGTTCGTAGGAGCCTTGATCGCTCATATTTTATTTGTTTATCATGTTTTAGTACACTATGGTTCTAAATGGTCACCAATGAAAGTTAAGATAAAAAAATATTGTTTTTAGATATAAATTAATTTGATTTAACTACTTTATTGCAAAACGGGTTGATAACAATATGTTCCGTTTTTTGCACAGACCTCCCCGTTTTGCAATAAAATATTTTTTCTTAGGTTTTTTATCATTTATGGACATAATGGTTGCAAATGGTGACCTCTTAAGCTTAAAATAACAAATATTGTTTTTAAACATAAACAAGAGGTTCCTAGGAGCCTGAATCGCTCATATTTTATTTTTTTATCATGTTTTTAGTACACAATGGTTCTAAATGGTCACCAATGAAAGTTAAGATAAAAAATATTGTTTTTAGATATAAATTAATATGATTTAACTACTTAATTGTAAAACGGGTTGATAACAATATTTTCCATTTTTTGCACAGACCTTCCCGCTTTTCAATAACATATTTGTTTTGATTTTTTATCATTTATGGATATAATGGTTGCAAATGGTCACCACTTAAGCTTAAAATAACAAATATTGTTTTTAAACATAAACAAGAGGCTCATATTTTCTTTGTTTATCATGTTTTTAGTACACAATGGTTCTAAATGGTCACCAATGAAGTTTGAGATCAAAAGACATTTTTTTAGATATAAATTGATATGATTAAACTACTTTATTGCAAAACGGGTTGATAACAATATGTTCCTTTTTTTGTCCAGACCTCCCCGTTTTGCATTAAGCTATGTTTTCTTTTTTTATTATCATTCATGCACATAATGGTTTGAAATGGTAACCTCTTAAGCTTATAGTAACAAATATTGTTTTTTTAAACATAAACAAGAGGTTCCCATGAGCCTGAATCGCTCACAATTTCTTTGTTTATCATGGTTTTGGTACACAATGGTTCCAAATGGTCAACAATGAAGTTAACAAATTGTTGTTTTTAGATATAAATCAATATGATTAAACTACGTTATTGCAAAACAGGTTGATAACAATGTGTTTCCTATTTTTTTCACAGACCTCCCCGTTTTGCAATAAAATATGTTTTTCTTTATTTTATTATTATTTATGCACATATGGTTTCAAATTGTTACCACTTAAGCTTGAAATAACAAATACTGTTTTAAACATATAGAAGAGGCTCCCAGGAGCCTGAATCAGTCACCTGGTCTAAATTAGCTATCACCCATAGAATAAAACATAATCTGACAAAAACCACCAAACTTTAGCTCAATATTTGTCATTCTAATAAGCCAGACACACAATTTCTTACCTTTAACGGGCTCTAAGACAATCATGACCCTATGAATACATTTGTAAAGCTAAATGAGCTGAACAATTAAGCAAGTAACAGCTATTCTCTGTATGCAATAGTTTTCATTCTATAGGCCAAAACATGCAAAAATGTTATTTTTGATCTTCAAAGGTAAATCCTGTAAGGGGTCGTCTATAAATTTAGACCCAATGGAAATTTTTGTAGAGGTTTTGATGATGAAGCAGAAGCATGGCATAGGATTTCGTCTATCTCTTATACTTTTTGATATACAAGCCCAAAACACTGGTCTGACTCCCTTATCTATTTTAGTAACAGCTATTATGTTATTTTACGGATCAGTATGTTATTTTGCGGATCAGAATTCGAAACACAAAGTTTGGTGCAGGACACCCCAAGAATCAACCATACCGAGTTTCATTAAATTTTGTTTACTACTTTCAGTAAAGATTTTTGAAAAAAAAGTTTGAAAAAATGCTATTTTTCACCTTGAGGGGCCATAACCCCTTTCAGGTGCCATCTGACAACCTCGACCCAATTGAGACATTTGTAGACCTGAATGAGCTGAACATTTAAGCAAGCAACAGCTTTTCTGTATCTGCAATAGTTTTCATTCTATAGGTCAAAAACATGAAAAAGTAATTGTTTACCTTTAAGAGGCCGTTACCCCTTTAAGGGGTCATCTGACAACTTCGACTCATTGAATATTAATGTAGAACTTTTGATGCTGAAGCAGTAGCGTGGCATCTTATTTTATCTATCTCTTATACTTTACAAGCCGGAAAAACAGTGGTCTGACCACCCTGGTTTATTTTAAGCAACGGTAGCCAGGTTTTTGACGGATCAAAAATCGAAATTCAAGTTTGGTGTAGGACACATTAAGGATCAACCATACCAAGGTTCATTAAATTCTGTTCAGTGGTTTCAGAGGATAGAGATTTTTGAAAATTGTTTACAGACGACGACGACGTACGCCAATTGATGGCATAGCTTCGTCTTTTGCACAGACATCCCCGTTTCACAATAAAATATTTAATCTCTGTTTTATTATCATTTATGCACACAATGGTTTCAAATGGTTACCACTTTAATCTTAAAAGAACAAATATTGTTTTTAAACATAAAAATAAGAATAAACAAGATGATTTAAAAATGAGTTGTTCATTGGTCAGATCTCCCCGTTTCGCGATAAAATAGTTTTTCTTTGCTGTATTATTATTCATACCCCTGTTACATTTACGATATTCTCTTTCGAGTTATAATGCTTTTCACGATTGATAGTTGTACGAGTTTTTACGATATTTTATTCCAACCTTTTCCGAAATATTTTCTATCTTTTACTCATTCTGATTATTTTTGCCTGTACGAATAGAGTCCGATATATTAAACGTGCATCCCTAAAGTCTTAAAGTGTTTCTAAGTAAAATCTACCCATAACTGAAAACCTAAGGATCTTATATCGTAACCAACACCAAATCTGCAACAACAACAATCAGCATATTCTCATTTCATTGTGCTCTAGAACATTGCTCATTTGAATATGGAAACCTATAGGGGTTGAAAATGTACTTTACAAATATTAATATCAAATTATTATACTTTATTGCAAAACGGGTGATTCATTACAAAAGTTTGTTTTTATGTTAGACCTCCCCGTATTGCAATAAAAAATATTTTAACTTACTATGGGTTTTATTTTTCTTATTTCATTGTGCCATAGGTCATAGCTCATTTGAATATGGAAACCTATAGATGTGGAAAATGTATTTTACCAATATTAATATCAAAGCATAATGCTTTATTGCAAAACGGGTTAGTCATTACAAAAGTTTTCTTTTAAATCAGACCTCCCCGTTTTGCAACAAAAGTATTTTTACTTACAATATTATTATTTTTTCTCATTCCTTTGTGCTTTAGAACATTGCTCATTTGATTCGGGAAACCTATATGTGTTGAAAATGTATTTTATCAATATTAATATGGCAGTATAAAACTTTATTGCAAAATGGGTAAGTCATTACAAGAGTTTGTTTTTGTATTAGACCTACCCGTTTGGCAATAAAAGTAGTTTTATTTAAAATATTTAATTTTTTTCTCCTCATTTCATTGCACTCTAGAACATTGCTCATTTGAAGATGGAAACCTATAGGCGTTGAAAATGTACTTTACCAATATTAATATCAAAGTGTAGTACTTTATTGCAAAACGGGTTAGTCATCACACCAATTTGTTTTTTTATGGAAGACCTCACCGTTTTGCAATAAAAGTATTTTTAATTATAATATTATTATTACTTCTCATTTCATTGTGCCCTAGAACATTGCTCATTTGAATATGGAAACCTATAGATGTTGCAAAATGTATTTTACCAATATTGATATCAAAGTATAGTACTATATTGCAAAACGGGTTAGTCATTACAAAAGTTTTCTTTTTTGTTAGACCTCCCAGTTTTGAAATAAAGGTATTTTTACTTACAATATTATTATTTTTTCTCATTTCATTGTGCTCTAGAACATTGCCCATTTGAATAAGGAAACCTATACGTGTTGAAAATGTACATTACCAATATTAATATATCAAAGTAAAGTACTTTATTGCAAAACGGGTTAGTCATTATACCAGTTTATTTTTAGGTTAGACCTCCCCGTTTTGCAATAAAAGTATATTTACTTATAATATTATTATTTTTTTTTATTTCGTTCTGCTCTAGAACATTGCTCATTTCAATATGGAAACCTGTAGGTGTTGAAAATGTATTTTACCAATATTAATATCAAAGTATAGTACTTTATTGCAAAACGGGTTAGTCATTACACCAGTTTATTTTTATGTAAGACCTCCCCTATGTGCAATAAAAGTATTTTTACTTTTAATATTATTATTTTTTCTTATTTCATTGCACTCTAGAACATTGCTCATTTGAATATTGTAACCTATAGATGTTGCTAAATGTATTTTACCAATATTAAGATCAAAGTATAGTACTTTATTGCAAAACGGGTTAGACATTACAAAAGTTTTCTTTTAAATTAGACCACCCCGTTTTGCAACAAAGGTATTATTACTTACAATAGGTCCTAATTTTTTCATTTCATTGTGCTATAGACCATTGCTCATTTGAATTTGGAAACCTGTAGGCATTGAAAAATTTACTTTACCAATATAAATATCAAAGTATAGTACTTTATTGCAAAACAAGTTAGTCATTACACAAGTCTTATTTTATTTTATACCTCCCAGTTTTATAGCAAATGTATTTTTACTTAAAACTATTCTTTTTTCTCATTTCATTGTGCTCTAGAACATTGCTCATTTGAATATGAAAACCTATAGGTGTTGAAAAATGTGTTTTACCAATATTGATATCAAAGTAATGTACTTTATAGCAAAACGGGTTAGTCATTACACAAGTTTTCTTTTATGTAAGACCTTCTTGTTTTGCAGTAAAAGTATTTTTACTTAAAATATGTTCTTTTCCCTCATTTCATTGTGCTCTAGAACATTGCTCATTTGAATATGGAAACATAAAGGTGTTGAAAAATGTATTTTACCAATAATGTTATCAAAGTATAGGAATTTATTGTCAAATAGGTTGATACAATATACCCGATTTTGCAATTAAATGTATAAACAATGACTTTCCTCCATTGCTTGTGGATTTTCGTTAGAGGAACAAAAACCAGAGGAGAAAGGCAAAAGAAAACATATGATAAAATGTTTTCAGAATGATGGTAAGATATTTAAAATGAATAAACATATTTCGTTTCAACTCGTTTATTCGTATGTTATACTTTTAACTGTAGGTATATGATTACAAATACCAAAACGTGGATATAAACGGTTAATTTGGATATGCTATATATCGATATTTCAAGGAGTAACCTCTCATCAGTAGCATTTAAACAAAAACATTGGAAGGTCAAAATCCAAAACAGTTGAAGACGAAAAGTACTCAAAACCAAAACGTTCGAACAAGGAAGCCAAATCCAGCACCGAGGATATCGACCATGTGCATTACAAGGAAAGAAACCTGGTGTTTTCATCAATTTTGAATTTAACAATCGGAAATTTCA
Source organism: Arcuatula senhousia (assembly GCA_963971305.1). Lineage (NCBI taxonomy): Eukaryota > Metazoa > Mollusca > Bivalvia > Mytilida > Mytilidae > Arcuatula > Arcuatula senhousia. The sequence goes on along the minus strand of OZ020315.1, from coordinate 46,233,424 downwards.
GCGACAATATATTAGAAATTTTATGGTAATTCGTGTCAGACAAGTCTGACTACTAGGCTTGTGATTACCCTCGGGGACCTCTGGTCCACCAGCAGCGGTTATCGCCCAGTGGTTTCAAAATTACAAATACCAAAACGTGGATATAAACGGTTAATTTGGATATGCTATATATCGATATTTCAAGGAGTAACCTCTCATCAGTAGCATTTAAACAAAAACATTGGAAGGTCAAAATCCAAAACAGTTGAAGACGAAAAGTACTCAAAACCAAAACGTTCGAACAAGGAAGCCAAATCCAGCACCGAGGATATCGACCATGTGCATTACAAGGAAAGAAACCTGGTGTTTTCATCAATTTTGAATTTAACAATCGGAAATTTCAGCGACAATATATTAGAAATTTTATGGTAATTCGTGTCAGACAAGTCTGACTACCAGGCTTGTGATTACCCTCGGGGACCTCTGGTCCACCAGCAGCGGTTATCGCCCAGTGGTTTCAAAATTACAAATACCAAAACGTGGATATAAACGGTTAATTTGGATATGCTATATATCGATATTTCAAGGAGTAACCTCTCATCAGTAGCATTTAAACAAAAACATTGGAAGGTCAAAATCCAAAACAGTTGAAGACGAAAAGTACTCAAAACCAAAACGTTCGAACAAGGAAGCCAAATCCAGCACCGAGGATATCGACCATGTGCATTACAAGGAAAGAAACCTGGTGTTTTCATCAATTTTGAATTTAACAATCGGAAATTTCAGCGACAATATATTAGAAATTTTATGGTAATTCGTGTCAGACAAGTCTGACTACCAGGCTTGTGATTACCCTCGGGGACCTCTGGTCCACCAGCAGCGGTTATCGCCCAGTGGTTTCAAAATTACAAATACCAAAACGTGGATATAAACGGTTAATTTGGATATAATGATAAAAGGACATTATGTGAAAGATATTAAACTGTGGGTGAGATAAATATCATGATGATATGTACGATTTTGTATATGCGATACTGGCAATGTTCCTAAATCCATATCACTAGGGGTGTGATAATCATGCATATCATACCCTTAAAATCCATATCATGCTACATAAAATCCATATCACACCGCATAACAATAAAAAGTAAAGTAAACTCAAAAAGGACAAATAACTTTGTTCTAAATACAATCTTTGCGTATGAATTCGTCACCTTATTGTTTTTGTATTATTTCGGGTGTTTTCTTTTGTTGTCCGCTAAATTTGTTTACAACTTCAATAACTGATAGAGTTGACATGAGTTTTGTTTTTTCCTATTTATTGAAATTATTTTAATAAAATGTTCATGTTTTTTAGTTTTACTGATTTTTATGTTGAAAATGGAACATGGAAATATGCGTTTTTAAAGTATAAGATAAATAGGTAATGATATGGCAATATTCATATCACATCCACATTAACCCTCGGGCCTAAAGGCCCTCAGGTAGATATGGAGGTCTCGGGTTCATATGAGATGTGATATGAATATTACCATAATATAATAACCTCTTAATAATAGTAAAATATTTATGATAAAGACTGTATTGCTAAACGGGTTTAGTCATTACACATGTTTCTTTTACTTTAGACCTACCCGTTTTTGTTTTACACTAAAAGTACAACATACAGGTTGTGAATAGTTTTCAATTTAGTTCTATTCAATTAATTTGTTTCCGTCAAAGACAGTAACATTATTCCCCGCAATATTGCAACTTATTGATGCTAATGTCGCCACTGGAAGCCACAAGATTTGTATGAAACGTTTAGAGACCAAACAGAACGAAACAAAGGAGAACGTCTTAGTTTATTCACGGCCAAACCAGAGTTAAATCTAGTGCTGACGACAAATCGGCAATGTTGACGAAGCTAAAATTACAACGTACAACACACAGAGGAGGCATCACCAAGCTTTTGAAACGTGTAGTCGATTTCTTTGTGGAACATGAAGTGAAAGGACTCACAACCTGACCTGATCCGGAACAAACAGAAGACCATCCTAGAATACAATGCAAAGATCTTTGACGAAATATCGGAAATGAACACGAAGACGAGGTAGGTATACATTTGATATACAAATGACCCTGTTTCAACTGTCTATCATTATCGAAAAAACAAGTAACACTACTGTTCCCCAACTCATACACCCAAATCAACACATCCCTCAGCCTGTGTCTCAGTAGCCTAAACCCACATGCCTCCGAATTTATAAACGATCGCACTCACAAGACCTAAGCTACCCCCAGTCTCATTTTGATCGCCCGAGAAGTCAGTTACCTCAAGCTACGTTTAGCTCCGAGAGCTCAGGATCCATTGCCAGCATGTACTACAAGCTACCAAAACTCAACCTACCCATGTTCAGCGGAAATATTTTAGATTGGTAACCATTTTGGGATTCATTCTCCGCAGCCATACACGAAAAAAAAAACGTCCAAAGATTTAATTAGCAACAAATGCAGAGGTGGCGTAAAATTCATTAGTTTTGACGATACTCATCTTATTCGTTTATCGACTGGCTTCCTCGATGGTGATCTCTTTCTCAATGGCATCCCTAAGTACTTGTATAGTCCACTGGTTGCTTTCGGGACATCTGACTAGGTTTTCCTTGGTCATTTCGGAATGCTTAGGTCCATGCAGAATTTTACAAGTCTACCCAGTCCTACGTCAGACATCGCGGATTTTTTTCAACTGTATTGAAAATTACATCTGAGATTTGTTGCACAATTACGAACAAGAACTATATCCAAGCCTTACATGTATTGAAGCGCAAATGTGCTCAGCCACGTAAGATAGTCGAAGCGTCCATGCAGAATTTTACAAGTCTACCCAGTCCTACGTCAGACATCGTGGATTTTTTTTCATCGGTATTGAAAATTACATCTGAGATTTGTTGCACAATCAGTTCCCATATGAATACCAATAACTTGGCGATAAAATTGTTTTCCGAAACGAATATATATGCTATCTAGTAGAAAATTCAATGCAGTTATCATTTCTGCGTCGGTCCAATTTACATATCCTTCATGTGTCTTGTTACTAAGCATGTTGTATCTGAAATCCCTGTTTAACGGAGAGGCAAGTAGATGCATTGCAAGATTGCAAATTACGAACAAGAACTACATCCAAGCCTTACATGTATTGAAGCGCAAATTTGTTCAGCCACGTAAGATAGTCGAAGCGTCTATGCAGAATTTTACAAGTCTACCCAGTCCTACGTCAGACATCGCGGATTCTTTTTCATCGGTATTGAAAATTACATATGAGATTTAGAGAGCATGGGTCAGTCAGAAGAAACGTGCGAAAGCATGTTAGTACCAATAATACTCAACACCATACCCGAAATGACCAAGGAAAACCTAGTCAGATGTCCCGAAAGCAATCATTGAACTGTACAAGTACTTAGGGATGCCATTGAGAAAAGATATCCCCATCGAAGAAGCCAGTCGATAAACGAATAAAATGAGTATCGTCCAGACTAATGAATTTTACACCCACCTCTGCATTTGTTGTTAATGTCAGAAAATGAAACACACGATCAACAAGTAACCATGCGTGTACTGTAACGATGTCCATGCCCCAACAGCCTGTACAAAAGTAGATGATCGAAAAGCCATCATAAAAGAGAAACAGCCTTGTTACAACTGTTTAGCAAAGCTCCGACTCGCCCAATGTACTTCAGATATAAGTCCTGAAAGAATTGTCCAGGAAAACGACATCACACCAGTATATGTACCAAAGGAGATTCCGAGCAACCACTACAGTCAACAGTTCCCAAACCGAGTAAATTGACCGCAACATGCACGACAGCATTACCCAACATGCATTTATCGGCACACTCCATGAGGTCACATGTACTTTTTTAAAAAAAAAACATCAATTACGCCAGTCTCAGCAGATGGGTATAATCAGATGTTTGAATCAGCCAACGTATTTTTTGACGAGGGAGCTCAAAGAAGTTTCATCACACAAAAACAAGCAGTCTCCTTTCGTACATATACTGGTGTGATGTCGCTTTCCTGGACAATTCTAATAGGACTTATCTGAATTACATAAAAGAAAACTTGTGTAATGACTAACTTGTTTTGCTATAAAGTACTATACTTTGATATCAATATTGGTAAAATACATTTCCAACACCAATAGGTTTTCATATTCAAATGAGAATGTTCTAGAGCACAATGAAATGAGAAAACAATAATAATATTGTAAGCAAAAATACTTTTATTGCAAAACGGGGAGGTCTAACATAAAAACAAACTCTTGTAATGACTAACCCGTTTTGCAATAAATTACAATACTTTGATATAAATATTGTTAAAATACATTTTCAACACCTATAGATTTCCATATTCAAATGAGCAATGTTCTAGAGCACAATAAAATAAGAAAAATAGAACCCATTGTAAGTTAAAATACTTTTATTGCAATACGGGGAGGTCGAACACAAAAACAAACGTTTGTAATGACTAACCCGTTTTGCAATAAAGTACTATACTTTGATTTTGATATTGGTAAAATACATTTTCAACCCCTATAGGTGTCTATATTCAAATGAGCAATGTTCTAGAGCACAATGATATGAGAATATGCTGATTGGAATATTAATTAGTTGTTGGTGCAGATTTGGTGTTGGTTACTATTTAAGACCCTTAGGTTTTCAGTTATGGGTATATTTTACTTAGAAACATTTTAGGACTTCTATAGAGATTGTTGGAGGTTGATGATTTGAGGATCCTTAGGATAGTGTTTTGTTATCATGAGGAATAACTGTTAGCTATAGCGTACGCAGGTATAGCCAGTTCTAGTGTTATGAGATGTATTGGTGTTTTGGAACTAATGTTGTAAGCCAGATGGTATCCATGCAGTTCTTGATGTTGATGTTAATGTGAATACGGAATATCTTGCCTACACAGAAAGTATTTCCGTGGTGAGTTCCTCAGATATTTTAACGTGCTAGTTGTTAAGTCTTGGATAACTGAAAACTTATGGCGTCGTAATAGTTCCTTTAAGTCATAGTTTTTATAAACAGAAGCAGTGACATAATTATGTTTTGTGAATTTCAAGATTTTTAAAGACTAGTTTAAATACATCCTGTACTTTGTTTAACCTCATTGTAAATATGTGTGTGAATGCCGTTATTAAATGTGTATATAATAAACTGTAGAACTAGAAAGCTTAGAATCCTTTTACCATCAAAGAGCCCACGATTAAATAATGAAACGTAGCATTCAGTTGTCTAAACATTAGCCTGGAGCCTGGGCCAAACTCGACCGCCATGGGATTTTTGGTGTCAAAAAGTGGGATACCATCATGGATTAATCATAGACTAGATTCATCGTTTCTTGAAGTACAATACAATGATTCAATGGTATGTGCTAGTTGTTACATTTGATGTTCTAGAAATGTAAAGGTGCAGTCAAATCGAGATGCTGATGATTCGAAATCTATTGTTAAGCCGTCGAAATTCTATGGAGATGTTGAAAAAAGATTTTGAAAATTGGATTTGAACATTCAATAGATAAGTTCCGCAAACCAAGAAAATGTGAATGTTGCCACCATTCTTGAGGGGAGAATAAGTTTACCATGTTTACTTTTTTACAAACTTTTATTTCCGTTTTACACGTTCTGGTGATTCCTGAATATTCTTTTATAATAATTATATGTGAGTGACTATTGTTGTACATGTGCATTAAAATCGTGGACTTTGCAGAAGTTAACGAAACGATTCACTAGTGCACTAATGCAGAAACTGTTTAAAGCTAAATATCAGACTCTTGGTTAAAGTGAAGTGTAAAATTTGGACAATACTGTGTTTGTGTTAAAAAGTTAAAAAATCGTTTTTAATTGGAAAACAGTAAAGTTAAATAGTTACTTTGGATTTATTTTCATCTTTTCTGTAAGTTTAATGGTGTAAAGAAATTAATTTCAATTAAGACAGAGCTTCCAATAATATAGTTTTTGTATGTTAAGCACATTATTACAATTGTCTAATAAAAGAACTAGGCATTGATGGTAATACTTCCGCTAGTGCTACATACAATCGGACTACATTTAACAAAGATGAAATCATAGCCAACCATAGCTCTTTGGTGTCCTCTTTCAATATTCAAATGAAAGAGGATAATAAAGAGTTACCATATTTGTACTGGATACCTAAACTTCACAAAAATCCGTACAAAGAAAGGTATATAGCTGGATCTTCATCATTTTCAAATACAGAGCTGTCCGTTCATTTAACAAAAATCTTGTCTGCTGTCAAAGAAGGTCAACAAGCATACTGCGACACTATTTATAATCGTAGTGGAATCAACCCTATGTTGATTTTGAAGAACTCAAAAGAGTTATTAGATCATTTTAAATCTAGATCATTTTCTGATGTTCATTCTTTGAAAACGTACGATTTTTCAACTTAATACACTACCGTGCCACACGAAAAACTAAAATGTCGTCTGAAAAAAAAACTTCTCGAAAAAGCCTTTTCAAACTCTAGGAATTTTGTTGTTTTGGGTTATAACTCTACATTATTTTCCAAAACATCTTTCAAAGATAAAATTTGTTACACACTGGAACAAGTTTGCAGTATGCTTGATTTCCTTATTGACAACATATTTGTCACCTTCGGAGGAGAGATTTTTCAACAACAAATCGGTATTCCAATGGGCACAAACTTTGCTCCTCTCCTCGCCGATTTGTTTTTATATTCTTACGAGACTGAATTTCTTCAGGGACTCGTAAACAGGGTTCCCACTCTTTTTTCATGATGAAATTCAAGGTTTTTTCAAGGTCTTTTCAAGGTTTTTTTTTCATTTTCAAGGTCAAATTTGGGGAGTTTTTAAAGGAAATCTTCCTCCTTGTAAATGTGCTATTTTAGTAAATTTCAACTAAGTGTGGAAAAGAAATGTGCTTACAATATAACATTTTATACCACAGGCTTATATCTTATAAATCAGACTCCACTACCAGCACATCCTGGTCATCATAGATTTTGTTCTTTTGAGGCAGTAAACCCATGCTAGTTTCTAAGATGTGTCTTTGCATGCCCACATCCAAGTATAACACTTCATCATTTGCCATGATAAAATAGCCCGAATAGATATTTCCAAGTGTTTTCTCATTAGAAACAAAATGTACTAATTAGAATTAAGACCAATTAAGGCTAATTAAGCCTTTGTGTACTAAATACCAGATATTTTGTCTTTTTACCATTCCATCTGTATGAAGCTCTTTGCTTACTTTTAAATTACAGATACCAAAACGCGGGTATAAACGGTTAATTTGGATATGCTATATATCGATATTTCAAGGAGTAACCTCTTATATATAAATATAAATATATATTTGTGTGTATATACTGTACATGTACAAATGTATGGCACTGCCTAGATTCTTTGATAATTTATACTTAGAGGTGAGTATTGTTATACATACATGTAGAAAAAGGAGGTGTGTGATGGGGCAAATGTGCTCATGAATATTGTAAGTGACAACTCCAATTCATCAAGGAGTATAAAGGATTTAATTTCTGTTCTTCATCTTGATGTTGTGAATGGCAATGTTCAAGAGTCTTAACCTGTCTCTTAAAGGAACATGCATATTGATTTAATTTTCTATAAACTTAAATGCAGGACATGATCAATACCACTGAGACTGAGTACTGTCTATTTTAAAATGAATTCAGCGTCAGGTCCACAACGAAACTCGGCAGATGCTAGTCTGTACATCTGACCAATCGCTCACAGGGGTTTGTTTACGACCCCAGTCTAGTTTCATCGCGGTTCAATAAAACTATTTGTATCCTTAAGAACACACTTTGTCTAGAGAGGGTCATAAACTTGGCCAAACATTGGTTTGTGTTGCTTCAAAATTCAAAATAAATAAAAAATATTCTTTGACTCCCGCCATGTTTTTGATAAAACTCGATGTAAAAATGTTGATGTGAAACAACGATAAAGATCCTTTACATAAAGCGCACAGGTGATCTGAACGCGGGCTGGTTCACGGTCAAAACGACAATCTAAAACCAGTCGACTCCAATGTTTGGAGGAAAATACGGAGAAAAGAAGTCATACATAGACGATTTAATTTCAAGACATTCATTGCGACTATTTACTTTTTCGGCAGAAAATTAGGAGACACATTATCTTTCGAGTTAAGATTCACGGCCTTTTCCCGGTTTTTGGCAAACATCGCGATTTTCAAGCACTTTTCATGACCGTGAAAAGGCATAACCAAATTCACAACTTTTTCACGTTTTCAAGGTCGCGTGGGAACCCTGCGTAAAGAACAAGAAGATGAAAGTCGAAGTTGTCAGATGACCCTTTAAAGGGGTAACGGCCTCTTAAAGGCAAAAAAATACTTTTTCATGTTTTTGACCTATAGAATGAAAACTATTGCAGATACAGAAAAGCTGTTGCTTGCTTAAATGTTCAGCTCATTCAGGTCTACAAATGTCTCAATTAGGTTATGGTTGTCAGAAGGCCCCTGAAAGGGGTTATGGCCCCTTAAAAGTGAAAAATAGCATTTTTTCAAACTTTTTTTTCAAAAATCTTCTCTGAAAGTAGTAAACAAAATTTAGTGAAACTCGGTATGATTGATTCTTAGGGTGTCCTGCACCAAACTTTGTGTTTCGAATTCTAATCCGTCAAATAACATACTGATGCGTCAAATAACATAATAGCTGTTACTAAAATTGACCAGGGAGTCAGACCAGTGTTTTGACTTGTATATCAAAAAGGATAAGAGATAGATGAAATCTTATGCCATGCTACTGCTTCATCATCAAAACTTCTACAAAATCTCCATCGGGTCTAAATTTTTAGACGACCCTTAAAGGATTTACGGCCCTTTGAAGGTCAAAAATAACATTTTTGCATGTTTTTGGCCTATAGAATGAAAACTATTGCATATAGAGAATAGCTGTTACTTGCTTAATTGTTCAGCTCATTTAGCTTTACAAATGTATTCATAGGGTCATGATTGTCTTAGAGCCCGTTAAAGGTAATAAATTGTGTATCTGGCCCATTAGAATGACAAATATTGAGCTAAAGTCTCGATTGGGTGGTTTTTGTCAGATTATGTTTCATTCTAATTTAGACCAGGTGAGCGATTCAGGCTCCTTGGAGCCTCTTCTTTTTGTTTAAAAACAATATTTGTTATTTCAAGCTTAAGTGGTAACAATTTGAAACCATTCTGTGCATAAATAATAATAAAATAACGAAAAAAAAATATTTTATTGCAAAACGGGGAGGTTGTTATCGACCCGTTTTGCAATAAAGTAGTTCAATCATATTAATTTATATCTAAAAAAAATATGTTTTTATCTTAAACTTCATTGGTGACCGTTTAGAACCATTGTATACCAAAACATGATAAAACAAAGAAAATAAGAGCGATTCAGGCTCCTAGAAACCTCTTGTTTATGTTTAAAAGACAATATTTGTTACTTTAAGCCTAAGTGGTTACCATTTGAAACCATTATGTGCATAAATGATAAAAAATCAAAGAAAAAATATGTTATTGCAAAACGGGGAGGTCTGTGCAAAAAACGGAACATATTGTTATCAACCCGTTTTGCAATAAAGTAGTTCAATCATATTAATTTATATCTAAAAAACAATATTTGTTTATCTTAACTTTCATTGGTGACCATTTAGAACCATTGTGTACTAAAAACATGATAAACAAAAAAATATGAGCGATTCAGGCTCCTAGGGACCTTTTGTTTATGTTTAAAAACAATATTTGTTATTTTAAGCTTAATTGGTGACTATTTGCAACCATTATGTCCATAAATGATAAAAAATCAAAGAAAAAATATTTTATTGCAAAACGGGGAGGTCTGTGCAAAAAACGGAACATATATTTATCAACCCGTTTTGCAATAAAGTAGTTAAATCATTTTAATTTATATCTAAAAACAATATCTTTTTTTATCTTAACTTTCATCGGTGACCATTTAGAACCATTGTGTACTAAAACATGATAAACAAATAAAATATGAGCGATTCAGGCTCCTAGGAACCTCTTGCTTATGTTTAAAAGTAATATTTGTTATTTTAAGCTTAAGTGGTGGCCATTTTCAACCATTATGTCCATAAATGATAAAAAATCAAAGAAAAAATATTTTATTGCAAAACGGGGAGGTCTGTGCAAAAAACGGAACATATTTTATCAACCCGTTTTGCAATAAAGTAGTTAAATCATCATAATTTATATCTAAAAACAATATTTTTTGATCTTAAACTTCATTGGTGACCATTTAGAACCATTGTGTACTAAAAACATGATAAACAAAAAAAAATATGAGCGATTCAGGCTCCTTGGAACCTCTTGTATATGTTTAAAAACAATGTCTGTTATTTTAAGCTTAATTTGTGACCATTTGCAACCATTATGTCCATAAATGATAAAAAATCAAAGAAAAAATATGTTATTGCAAAACGGGGAGGTCTGTGCAAAAAACGGAACATATTGTTATCAACCCGTTTTGCAATAAAGTAGTTAAATCATATTAATTTATATCTAAAAACAAAATTTTTTATTTTAACTTTCATTGGTGACCATTTAGAACCATTGTGTACTAAAACATGATAAAAAAATATGAGCGATTCAGGTTCCTAGGGACCTTTTGTTTATGTTTAAAAACAATATTTGTTATTTTAAGCTTAATTGGTGACTATTTGCAACCATTATGTTCATAAATGATAAAAAATCAAAGAAAAAATATTTTATTGCAAAACGGGGAGGTCTGTGCAAAAAACGGAACATATTTTATCAACCCGTTTTGCAATAAAATAGTTAAATCATCATAATTTATATCTAAAAACAATATTTTTTTATCTTAAACTTCATTGGTGACCATTTAGAACCATTGTGTACTAAAAACATGATAAACAAAAAAAATATGAGCGATTCAGGCTCCTAGGAACCTCTTGTATATGTTTAAACACAATGTTTGTTATTTTAAGCTTAATTTGTGACCATTTGCAACCATTATGTCCATAAATGATAAAAAATCAAAGAAAAAATATGTTATTGCAAAACGGGGAGGTCTGTACAAAAAAAAGGAACATATTGTTATCAACCCGTTTTGCAATAAAGTAGTTAAATCATTTTAATTTATATCTAAAAACAATATTTTTTTATCTTAACTTTTATTGGTGACCATTTAAAACCATTGTGTACTAAAACATGATAAACAAAAAAAATATGAGCGATTCAGGCTCCTAGGAACCTCTTGTATATGTTTAAACACAATGTTTGTTATTTTAAGCTTAATTTGTGACCATTTGCAACCATTATGTCCATAAATGATAAAAAATCAAAGAAAAAATATGTTATTGCAAAACGGGGAGGTCTGTACAAAAAAAAGGAACATATTGTTATCAACCCGTTTTGCAATAAAGTAGTTAAATCATTTTAATTTATATCTAAAAACAATATTTTTTTATCTTAACTTTCATTGGTGACCATTTAAAACCATTGTGTACTAAAACATGATAAACAAAAAAAAATATGAGCGATTCAGGCTCCTAGGAACCTTTTGTTTATGTTTAAAAACAATATTTGTTATTTTGAGCTTAATTGGTGACTATTTGCAACCATTATGTTCATAAATGATAAAAAATCAAAGAAAAAATATTTTATTGCAAAACGGGGAGGTCTGTGCAAAAAACGGAACATATTTTATCAACCCGTTTTGCAATAAAGTAGTTAAATTGTCATAATTTATATCTAAAAACAATATTTTTTTATCTTAACTTTCATTGGTGACCATTTAGAACCATTGTGTACTAAAAACATGATAAACAAAAAAAAAATATGAGCGATTCAGGCTCCTAGGAACCTCTTGTATATGTTTAAAAACAATGTTTGTTATTTTAAGCTTAATTTGTGACCATTTGCAACCATTATGTCCATAAATGATAAAAAATCAAAGAAAAAATATGTTTTTGCAAAACGGGGAGGTCTGTGCAAAAAAAAAAACGGAACATATTGTTATCAACCCGTTTTGCAATAAAGTAGTTAAATCATTTTAATTTATATCTAAAAACAATATTTTTTATCTTAACTTTCATTGGTGACCATTTAGAACCATTGTGTACTAAAAACATGATAAACAAAAAAAATATGAGCGATTCAGGCTCCTAGGAACCTTTTGTTTATGTTTAAAAACAATATTTGTTATTTTAAGCTTAATTGGTGACTATTTGCAACCATTATGTCCATAAATGATAAAAAATCAAAGAAAAAATATTTTATTGCAAAACGGGGAGGTCTGTGCAAAAAACGGAACATATTGGTATCAACCCGTTTTGCAATAAAGTAGTTAAATCATTTTAATTTATATCTAAAAACAATATTTTTTTATCTAAACTTTCATCGGTGACCATTTAGAACCATTGTGTACTAAAAACATGATAAACAAATAAAATATGAGCGATTCAGGCTCCTAGGAACCTCTTGCTTATGTTTAAAAGCAATATTTGTTATTTTAAGCTTAAGTGGCGACCATTTGTAACCATTATGTCCATAAATGATAAAAAATCAAAGAAAAAATATTTTATTGCAAAACGGGGAGATCTGTGCAAAAAACGGAACATATTGTTATCAACCCGTTTTGCAATAAAGTAGTTAAATCATTTTAATTTATATCTAAAAACAATATTTTTTATCTTAACTTTCATCGGTGACCATTTAGAACCATTGTGTACTAAAAACATGATAAACAAATAAAATATGAGCGATTATGGCTCCTACGAACCTCTTGCTTATGTTTAAAAGCAATATTTGTTATTATAAGCTTCAGTGGTGACCATTTGCAACCATTATGTCCATAACTGATAAAAAATCAAAGAAAAAATATTTTATTGCAAAACGGGGAGGTCTGTGCAAAAAACGGAACATATTGTTATCAACCCGTTTTGCAATAAAGTAGTTAAATCATATTAATTTATATATAAAACAATATTTTTTTTGTCTTTAACTTCATTGGTGACCATTTAGAACCATTGTGTACTTAAAACATGATAAACAAAAAAATATGAGCGATTCAGGCTTCTAGGAACCTCTTGTTATGTTTAAAAACAATATTTGTTATTTTAAGCTTAATTGGTGACAATTTGCAACCATTATGTCCATAAATGATAAAAAATCAAAGAAAAAATATGTTATTGCAAAACGGGGAGGTCTGTGCAAAAAACGGAACATATTGTTATCAACCCGTTTTGCAATAAAGTAGTTAAATCATATTAATTTATATCTAAAAACAATATTTTTTTATCTTAACTTTCATTGGTGACCATTTAGAACCATTGTGTACTAAAGACATAATAAACAAATAAAATATGAGCGATTCATTCTCCTATGAACCTCTTGTTTATGTTTAAAAACAATATTTGTTATTTTAAGCTTAAGTGGTGACCATTTGCAACCATTATGTCCATCAATGATAAAAAATCAAAGAAAAAATATTTTATTGCAAAACGGGGAGGTCTGTGCAAAAAAATGGAACATATTGTTATCAACCCGTTTTACAATTAAGTAGTTAAATCATATTAATTTATATCTAAAAACAATATTTTTTATCTTAACTTTCATTGGTGACCATTTAGAACCATTGTTTACTAAAAACATGATAAACAAATAAAATATGAGAGATTCAGGCTCCTAGGAACCTCTTATTTATGTTTAAAAGCAATATTTGTTATTTTAAGCTTAAGTGGTGACCATTTGCAACCATTATGTCCATAAATGATAAAAAATCAAAGAAAAAATATGTTATTGCAAAACGGGGAGGTCTGTGCAAAAAACGGAACATATTGTTACCAACCCGTTTTGCAATAAAGTAGTTAAATCATATTAATTTATATCTAAAAACAATATCTTTTTATGTTAGCTTTCATTGGTGACCATTTAGAACCATTGTGTACTAAAAACATGATAAACAAAAAAAATATGAGCTATTCAGGCTCCTACGGACCTTTTGTTTATGTTTAAAACCAATATTTGTTATTTTAAGCTTAATTGGTGACTATTTGCAACCATTATGTCCATAAATGATAAAAAATCAAAGAAAAAATATTTTATTGCAAAACGGGGAGGTCTGTGCAAAAAACGGAACATATTGTTATCAACCCGTTTTGCAATAAAGTAGTAAAATCATTTTAATTTATATCTAAAAACAATATTTTTTTTATCTTAACTTTCATCGGTGACCATTTAGAACCATTGTGTACTAAAAACATGATAAACAAATAAAATATGAGCGATTCAGGCTCCTAGGAACCTCTTGCTTATGTTTAAAAGCAATATTTGTTATTTTAAGCTGAAGTGGTGACCATTTGCAACCATTATGTCCATAAATGATAAAAAATCAAAGAAAAAATATGTTATTGCAAAACGGGGAGGTCTGTGCAAAAAACGGAACATATTGTTATCAACCCGTTTTGCAATAAAGTAGTTAAATCATATTAATTTATATCTAAAAACAATATTTTTTATCTAAACTTTCATTGGTGACCATTTAGAACCATTGTGTACTAAAAACATGATTAAAAAATATGAACGATTCAGGTTCTTGTTTTCGGACAGTATTTTGTTTTAGGTTCTCTCTTGTTGAATTGAACTTTTGTCGATTGAGTTTTACAGTGTGTTTTATATGTAGCTTTGTGCAAGCTTATCAGTAGGGGGAAGGTTGGATCCAAAAAACTAGTTTAACCCCGCCACATTTTATATGTGCCTGTCCTAAGCCAGGAAACTTTGCCAAAGCCTTTGTTTGTCCTTGTCATTCTATGTTAACTGTTTTATGTCAAGAACTGAGTCTTTCGTTGATGATTTAGGGATTGGTTTTGATACTTTTGTATTGTATTATAAGTCTTGGGCAAATGCAACACGGTAAGCAGTGACCTATGGTCATGTTGAAGACTGCTTGCTGTTTTCCGTTGTGATTTTTTGAATTGCTGTTTGTTTATGTTTGTTGTGTCGCGTACACTTATTCCACATCTCAATATCGTATATCCTAGGGACCTTTTGTTTATGTTTAAAAACAATATTTGTTATTTTAAGCTTAATTGGTGACTATTTGCAACCATTATGTCCATAAATGATAAAAAAATCAAAGAAAAAGTATTTTATTGCAAAACGGGGAGATCTGTGCAAAAAACGGAACAAATTGTTATCAACCCGTTTTGCAATAAAGTAGTTAAATCATTTTAATTTATATCTAAAAACAATATTTTTTTATCTTAACTTTCATCGGTGACCTTTTAGAACCATTGTGTAATAAAAACATGATAAACAAATAAAATATGAGCGATTCAGGCTCCTATGAACCTCTTGCTTATGTTCAAAAGCAATATTTGTTATTTTAAGCTTAAGTGGTGACCATTTGCAACCATTATGTCCAAAAATGATGAAAAATCAAAGAAAAAATATTTTATTGCAAAACGGGGAGGTCTGTGCAAAAAACGGAACATATTGTTATCAACCCGTTTTGCAATAAAGTAGTTAAATCATATTAATTTATATCTAAAAACAATATTTTTTTATCTTAACTTTCATTGGTGACCATTTAGACCCATTGTGTACTAAAGACATAATAAACAAATAAAATATGAGCGATTCATTCTCCTATGAACCTCTTGTTTATGTTAAAAAACAATATTTGTTATTTTAAGCTTAAGTGGTGACCATTTGCAACCATTATGTCCATCAATGATAAAAAATCAAAGAAAAAATATTTTATTGCAAAACGGGGAGGTCTGTGCAAAAAAATGGAACATATTGTTATCAACCCGTTTTACAATTAAGTAGTTAAATCATATTAATTTATATCTAAAAACAATATTTTTTATCTTAACTTTCATTGGTGACCATTTAGAACCATTGTGTACTTAAAACATGATAAACAAATAAAATATGAGAGATTCAGGCTCCTAGGAACCTCTTATTTATGTTTAAAAGCAATATTTGTTATTTTAAGCTTAAGTGGTGACCATTTGCAACCATTATGTCCATAAATGATAAAAAATCAAAGAAAAAATATGTTATAGCAAAACGGGGAGGTCTGTGCAAAAAACGGAACATATTGTTACCAACCCGTTTTGCAATAAAGTAGTTAAATCATATTAATTTATATCTAAAAACAATATCTTTTTATGTTAGCTTTCATTGGTGACCATTTAGAACCATTGTGTACTAAAAACATGATAAACAAAAAAAATATGAGCTATTCAGGCTCCTACGGACCTTTTGTTTATGTTTAAAACCAATATTTGTTATTTTAAGCTTAATTGGTGACTATTTGCAACCATTATGTCCATAAATGATAAAAAATCAAAGAAAAAATATTTTATTGCAAAACGGGGAGGTCTGTGCAAAAAACGGAACATATTGTTATCAACCCTTTTTGCAATAAAGTAGTAAAAATTTTAATTTATATCTAAAAACAATATTTTTTTTTATCTTAACTTTCATCGGTGACCATTTAGAACCATTGTGTACTAAAAACATGATAAACAAATAAAATATGAGCGATTCAGGCTCCTAGGAACCTCTTGCTTATGTTTAAAAGCAATATTTGTTATTTTAAGCTGAAGTGGTGACCATTTGCAACCATTATGTCCATAAATGATAAAAAATCAAAGAAAAAATATGTTATTGCAAAACGGGGAGGTCTGTGCAAAAAACGGAACATATTGTTATCAACCCGTTTTGCAATAAAGTAGTTAAATCATATTAATTTATATCTAAAAACAATATTTTTTTATCTTAACTTTCATTGGTGACCATTTAGAACCATTGTGTACTAAAAACATGAGAAAAAAATATGAACGATTCAGGTTCTTGTTTTCGGACAGTATTTTGTTTTAGGTTCTCTCTTGTTGAATTGAACTTTTGTCGATTGAGTTTTACAGTGTGTTTTATATGTAGCTTTGTGCAAGCTTATCAGTAGGGGGAAGGTTGGATCCAAAAAACTAGTTTAACCCCGCCACATTTTATATGTGCCTGTCCTAAGCCAGGAAACTTTGCCAAAGCCTTTGTTTGTCCTTGTCATTCTATGTTAACTGTTTTATGTCAAGAATTGAGTCTTTCGTTGATGATTTAGGGATTGGTTTTGATACTTTTGTATTGTATTATAAGTCTTGGGCCAATGCAACACGGTAAGCAGTGACCTATGGTCATGTTGAAGACTGCTTGCTGTTTTCCGTTGTGATTTTTTGAATTGCTGTTTGTTTATGTTTGTTGTGTCGCGTACACTTATTCCACATCTCAATATCGTATATCCTAGGGACCTTTTGTGTATGTTTAAAAACAATATTTGTTATTTTAAGCTTAATTGGTGACTATTTGCAACCATTATGTCCATAAATGATAAAAAAATCAAAGAAAAAGTATTTTATTGCAAAACGGGGAGATCTGTGCAAAAAACGGAACAAATTGTTATCAACCCGTTTTGCAATAAAGTAGTTAAATCATTTTAATTTATATCTAAAAACAATATTTTTTTATCTTAACTTTCATCGGTGACCTTTTAGAACCATTGTGTAATAAAAACATGATAAACAAATAAAATATGAGCGATTCAGGCTCCTATGAACCTCTTGCTTATGTTTAAAAGCAATATTTGTTATTTTAAGCTTAAGTGGTGACCATTTGCAACCATTATGTCCAAAAATGATGAAAAATCAAAGAAAAAATATTTTATTGCAAAACGGGGAGGTCTGTGCAAAAAACGGAACATATTTTATCAACCCGTGTTGCAATAAAGTAGTTAAATCATATTAATTTATATCTAAAAACAATATTTTTTTGTCTTAAACTTCATCAATGATCATTTGGAACCATTGTGTACCTAAAACATGATAAAACAAAGAAAAAAATATTTTATTGCAAAACGGGGAGTTTATTGCAAAACGGGTTGTTATGTAATTACTATAGTTCACGATCATTAAAATGTCACGCACATCTAATGATCCGTGATAAACTAGGTCAAATAATATTTTTATATCACAAACGATAAATTTGGTTTTATGTTTGTAATCTAGCATGTTTATAAAGAAACTTCAATAATTGCAGACAAACTGGGTAACACAAAAGCAAATAAAGAAGCCATTGAAATAATATTATGTTATTTTCAGTTTAAGACAATCTTTGACTAGGTACATATCATATGAGTCCGGTTTACTATAACATTCCATTTCCCTACTACCATCATCGAGTCTCCAATCAGACTCATCTTACCCGGCTCGTCTGATACTCGTCTAGATGAAGATAATATCAAAGTGGAAATTACATAATTTTCTATACATATATCATCACGCAATTATTATAGGCATTATCATTAATTGAATCGCTAACCTCACTAAGAAGGCTAATGTTCCTGATAACGGTTTGGACCTGGTTGTTTAACTTGGGGTTATAATTTAACTCACGGTTAAAAAATGTAACCACAGGTTAAATTTTAACCGATTGTTACTGTGGGTTGTTCAACGTTTTGCTTATTTTAAACCATGGTTAAAGTATAGATTAAATTAGCAATATTTAACCATGGTCAGGGGTAGAGTTAAATATTTTACCAATGGTTTTGAAACACAGTATACCGAAAACTTGTGCTCTAGAAAGGGTTGATTTATATGAATTAAAAAAAGTACAACAGTCATCAAATTTTAAATCCCTTTCGGTGCCCGGGAAGCATATAGACCCACAGCAGAGTCTAGCTTGCCAAATACGACTAAGAAGGGTCTTAGGATTCTGACATCATGTTACGGGTAAGTGTTCAGTCAATATAGCGACCAAGGTGTGTACCCAAGTTGGCAAATGAGGTCGCCCTCTTCAGTGGGAGTTTTTAGGAATTAATGCAGCCCATTATTGGTCAACTT
Organism: Arcuatula senhousia; assembly: GCA_963971305.1. Taxonomy (NCBI): domain Eukaryota; kingdom Metazoa; phylum Mollusca; class Bivalvia; order Mytilida; family Mytilidae; genus Arcuatula; species Arcuatula senhousia. Next base: position 46,214,527 of record OZ020315.1, on the reverse strand, counting down.
GTGTGTGAAGAGTGCCAAGCAAGTTATCAGGCGCAACCCGTCTCTCATTCTTTTCCAGTGGTCTTCCAAATGTACTCCTCCCACCTAACCCACCCCCTGTATTTCACATCATGATGTAGTTACATACATTTTGTAGTTAAATATTAAGGTAGATGGGGTGTCTTAAAAGTTATCCATAGAATTTTCTTAAATTTTGACCACAGTTAGTCCTTGACTGGTACTTTAAATCTCGATAATAAAATTAAAACTTCACCACGATAATTGTTTGTATATTAAGGTAGATGGGGTGTCTACAAAGTTATCCATAGAATTTTCTTAAATTTTGACCACAGTTAGTCCTTGACTGGTACTTTAAATCTCGATAATAAAATTAAAACTTCACCACGATAATTGTTTGTATATTAAGGTAGATGGGGTGTCTACAAAGTTATCCATAGAATTTTCTTAAATTTTGACCACAGTTAATCCTAGACTGGTACTTTAAATCTCGAAAATAAAATTAAAACTTCACCACGAGAATTGTTTGTAGATACAACTTTGAAAAATGGATGATTGTAGTACTTTTTATATAGGACCAATAGGGAAATTTCAAATTTCTTTTACCTAAAAAAAATCCACTCCACAGATTTGTGTTAAAATTTGGGAATTTTTTTGTTTTCGACGTATCTTTAAATATAATAAATAAAACATAAATTATAGAAAATAAAGAGATGTGGAATAAGTGTACGCGACACAGCCCACAATTAAACGGCAATTTAGAAAAACCACAATGGACAACCGCCAGCAGCCTTCAACGAGGCCATTTGGCACTGCTCGCGGTTATGCAATTGGCCCATGGTCTAAATATGATGCATTTAATTCAAATCCAGCCCTGAAATAGTCACAGATAGACCCCCTTCTTAAACAAGGAACAGAAAACATCAAAAAGACAAGTACAAACGAAAGCTTTGTCAAAGATTCCTGGCTTAGGACAGGCACATGTAATATGTGGCGGGGTTAAACTAGTTTTTAGGGCCCAACCTTCCCCCTATCAATATTCCTAGACAAAGCACAAAAACTTAACACACAATAAAAATCAAATCGATCAAAGTCCAATTCTACTAGAGAGAACCTAAGACAAAAAACAAGAACAAACAAAAGGACGGTAAAGGAACTCTCTATAGAACACTCGCTGTTACTGACAGCTAGCTGAGAATCATCAATCGACTGATGTAAAAAAATCAAACGTATCGATTTTAAATCCGACACAACACTTCAAGCAATAATGATTTAGTGAAGTGTCATCACACAAAACCGACACGCTTGATCGCTATAATGCTTAAAAATGACAATAGTAAAAACGTTTATGGAAGTTTTAAAGCGAGTATCAAGTTTTCAATATTTTAATAATAATTAATTGAAGCCAATTTTTCATTTCTATTGGATTGCTTTTAAATTTGTGAGCTTTATAAAAAACATTACCATAAAATACAGGGTGTGATATTCCTTTCACTATACGAAAGTGACGTGTACAATTAATTTTTTTCAATAAGAGATCGATACTTGTGGAAGAATTTAGAAAAAGATTTTACTAATTTGTGGTATCGATAACCTTGTTTCAATAATTTTTCAGTAATAAAACGGTTTTTATTATTAAAATCAGAAACACAACTGCAGATCCGAGCATATCTTACTAACTGTGAAATGTAAACCCCGTATGACGGCGCTAGCGGAACATCTCCTTCAAGAAAAGGAAAATTTATAATAGGGAAGGTAAAGTCGTCACGCTTATCATATACTTTGGTATGTAATTTTCCATCAATAATACTTAAATCTAAATCTAAAAAAGGACATCTATCACCGGTGACGTTAGATTTGTTCAAGGTTAATTCAGAAGGATAGATATCTGTAATAAAATTAGACAATTAAGGATTGTTGAGTGCAAGAATGTCATCTAAATATCTAAAAGTATAATTGAAAGTTTCGATTAGGTTCTGTTTGTTCGAGTCTTTTTGTAATTTAGCCATAAATTGTGATTCATAACAGTATAGGAAAAGGTCGGCTATAAGTGGTGCACAATTAGTACCCATAGGAATACCAATAATTTGGCGATAAATTTGTTTACCAAAACGTATGTAAATATTATCTAACAAATAATTTAGAGCAGTAATAGTTTCTGCATCAGTCCAGTTAATGTAACCCTTTTGAGTCTCGTTACTAAAAAATGATTTACTAAATGATTTTGAAACTCTAGAACAGATATAATCACTTTTAGATTTGTCAAAACACCATTTAACCAATTATTCAAATTTCTTTTTAATCAGATTATGTGGAAGGTTAGTATATAAAGTAGAAAAATCGTAACTATCAACGGTATGAAAAGTATTTTCAAAAGCACGAAGCTTGTCCAAAACATCAAGAGAATTTTTTACACTCCAAAAATAATTAATTCCACTGTTTTCGAATACCCTTTCACAGTATTGAATAATAAATTCCTTCATAGTAGTTAAAGTAAGTGATAGAACTTTGGAAATATGGGTTAAAGAACACTTACTTGAAGCAGAGATAAAACGAGATTTATATGGATTTTTGTGCAATTTAGGTATCCAGTACACAGTAGGTAACTTAAAGTATGTCGGGGCAACTCGAAGTGCTGTGGTCGCTATGATATGATCGTCAATGATACCTGATTCTGTCGAATGCACGGGAACGAAAGTGTTCGAATTTTTTATTTCGTGCATTAAAACCTCAAGGTAATACTTTCTTCATACCACAACGACATTGTTAGCTGCTAAAGTTCACCATCAAATATCTTGAAAAAAGAGAAAAATGTGTTTTTACCGTTTATTTCTATACAAATTATCTCCCCTTAAAAAGTACGGGAAAATATTGAAATTCGCAAAGAAGGTGTATTAAACCCTAATTTTTGTTGTTATTACCAATTTTGATAGAAATCAATTAGAATAACAAGCATTATCAATTCTAAAGTTATGATAGATGTGCAAAAAAGATGCTCAGTGATAGATACCCCATCTACCTTAAATATAATAAGCTTTATAAATGTTAGTCACCCTTTTACAGCCGATATAGAGTTGTTAAGGCAAAAGGAATTTTATTAACACCAACCCACTTAAAAAAAAATCTAAAATGGGTCCCCGGAAAGAACAATAGAAACCATTGCTACAAGCCATGTTTAAATTCCAATATAACACAGGTCGACGTCACAGTTCAACTGGCGACGTCATTATATGATTTTATGCTGAAATTGCCGACGTCATAAAGGATCATTTGCACATAAGCGTAGCAAGAAACAACAAAATGGCTTCTGTAGCATTGTACACTATTAGGTCCTTGAAAACACAAAATTGTCATATTAGAATAAAAATAATTCATGTCCGGCCGTGGTTTATTTTGATTTAACCATGGGTGCCCATTATTTTCGTGTATTTAACCCCTCGCTCCGCTGCGCTACGGTCTGTGTAAAATATCCACGAAAATAATGGGCACCCATGGTTAAATCTCCAATAAACCACGGGCGGCCATGAATTATTTTATAACTTATGATTTCAACAAAGCAAAATACAAATACCAAAACGGGTATAGAAACGGGGTAATCACAAACCTGGTCGCCTGACTACCAATTCAATTTGATATTATTTTGTCGTTGAAAATTCCGTTTGTTAAAAAAGGTAACAACAAAACTACCGAACTTGAATGATCAATCTCATAGTCCAGAGAAAATTACAAAAAAGAATCAGTTATACCGGAGAATTGATGGATCGCAATGGTCCTGACTTGGTACAGGCAAAACGAAATGGTGGGTTAAACTAAGTTTTATGATGCCAATCCTCCCTCTTCCATTGTGATCTTAGGATCCGGTAATGACCATAGAACACAGCATAGTTGTGAGACACACAAAGGATATTGAGGTGATCATCTCAGTACAGCAGACCAGTCAAACACTAATTAAAACAATTAACCACTATGTCTTTTAACTCAATTTTGAACTTTTCTACTAGTGGCTGATAACGAAGAAAGAATGTTTAAAGGATCGTATGAGACATATTTTCTTATAGCCCTGCGCCAGAAGTCGGTCACGAAGAAATCGGTGTCTGATAAAAAAATCTGTGAAATGTGTGCAAACTCTGGCATATCGAATAAATTAGACTAATTGTGAGTTCATCCATTCCGGAAAATTCCGGATGTTAGAATGTCCATATGTCAAAGGTTAACGGAGGTAAGAACGGACGTCAGAATATGAGGAGCAATGGATGCAACATGTTTACCGATTTATTTCTTGAAAATATGAAAGAAAATTTAATAAAAGTCGAATTTGTCAAGTTTTAATGGTTAAAGAAATATAAAAACATACATTTCCTATGGGTTCCAGAGAAAGGAACTGGTTTCCTTAATTCATTCATCAGAGAGTAGGTACAGTAAAATCGGGGTAAAATGGCGACTATTTCCGGGTAATGTTTAAAACACCTGGATTCTTTCCTTGTACTACAAATGATCGATATCCTCGGTGATGGATTTGGCTTCCCTGTTAGAACTTTTTTTTGGTTTCTAGGACTTTTCGTTGTGTGTTTTTTGTATTGTTTAGTTTTTGATTTATTTTTTTATGATTTTATGTCTTCCATTTTGTCTGGATTTTTCTTTTCGAAACAAATTTGAATACGAATTTTTAACTAGAAAATGGAATTGCCCGTTAATAGATTTTACATCATATTTGTAGATGTTACCTAGAAATTAAAGCAGCCATATTGAGAGATAAATGGAATGTCCTTTGAAAGTTTGGCAACAATCAGGATTGGATAACTACTAGTTTTACAATTTGCAATTAACATTGCCGTCAACTATGATCATTGTTAACTGAATTATAAAATTGACGCTTCACACTTTATCAAATAAAAACACAAGAATGGTGGCAAAATATATAATGGCATAATTTAATTTGGTATGTAAAGCTCAATTTGATTGGTTGGACCAACCCATGTTATTTTGTATAATATGGTTTGGTCTTGTGACGTCACTAACATCTTCATCTGCCACGACATTTTCGAAATAGGCCCTATGATATTTTGTTGTTGAATATTCGATAGTTAATATAAATCTTACGAAATTAAATTATAACGATGACTTTAATAGTTGGTCATTTTATAGGGATATAAAAGGGATAGGGTCGTTTTACGCTCTACATAAACCGCTTTGCGCTTTATTAAGCGCAAATTTATTTATTTAAATAAATCATTCTTGGACATAGAAATAGTAGCTGTTAATCTATATCCTTTTAAAAAGCTAAGTGACATTCACTTCTAGTATTTTGTTTAAAATAGATAACTGTTACTTTAAATATGATTAGATACTTACATGTTTGTCGGGTCTCCTTTCTATAATACAAAAATATAATCAATTAAAACAGAGCTTTTTGCTGTCATTTTGGTCTTTTAATAGTCACAGACAGACACCATTTTAAACAAGGAACAGAAAACATAAAAAACGTGCAAACAATGGCTTCGTCAAAGATTCCTTGATTAGGATAGGCGCATATAAAATGCGACGGAATTAAACTAGGTTTTTGACCCGTACTTCCCCCTATCAATACTCCCAATAAAAGCACGAATATAAACACATAAAATAAAACAAATGGTTCAAAGTCTCCATTAGAAAAAAAAGGCCAAATGATCCCATATAAAAGAGACACCCGCGGTCTAATGGACCAGTGGGTCGTTTCATAAAAAAAATCTTAAGCGATAAAATTATCATTAGTTTGAATTTCAATGATTCTGATTGCTTAAAATAATACTTAGACAAACTTTACTCTTAAGATTTTTTGTGAAAAAGGCTTGCAGGTGAACGAGTCATGTTCTTTGAATTGTTGTATTTTGTCTGCCTTATCAGTTTTTTTTATATTCCATCTGGAAAGAAACGGATAATTGCAATAAAATTGAGCTTCCAATGCAAGTTTTGTGTAAACATGTTTTTGTAGCCGGAATATTTTATAAGTAAGATATCTCAAAACTTTGTACGTTTACAATTACATCCTGTCCACATTTTAAAATTTTCACTCTGTGATTAAAATTAGATAGAAGGTCAACGTTAATAAATAAACAAATTACCTTTCTTATTTCTAATGCCTTTTCTTTTAATTGAAGGCATTTATCATATTCCTGAAATTTTAATAGTAAATTACAATGTTTTATAAATAAGGTTGTTGTAATCTTTGTTTGTTTCTCATATCTCCTTACTTATGTGAACAATTAACCGTGATAAAACTTTATTTTGTTCTTCATGTTTTTGTGTAATTGGCGATATTTCCAAGCGTCATTTCTTCTCTTTAAGTTATAACTTAAAGAGTTGCCGTTCGTCTTTTTTTTTGTAACAACAATTTTCAAACAAGGACGGTAGTATAGTGTTTGGGCTACAAATAGTACCAATGTTGACGGTTCCATGGTAGTTCAATGTTGATGTTGGTTTGTCATAGAGCTTTGTTTTATCTTCCTTTACCAGATTTGACACACTGAATTTGAAATTAGCAGAGCACGGGTGTGTTATAGCAGGCAGGAACCGCTTACCCTCCCGGAATACCTGATTTCACGCTCGTTACGAATTGAGTTCGCGTTGTAGATTTTATTTTATTCAGTTATATTGTGTTTTTTATGTTTTGTATTTCCTGGTGCTTATCTTCTTTGTGTTTACCGGTTTTGTCGTTGCCCTTTTGGACTTTTGACACTAGAATGCCCCATTGGTGCCTCTTTACTTTCTTCTTTATATTCGAATTATCTTTGCATCTTTCGCGAGGATTGCCCCAAGAAACAATACTTAACCTGCAGCAAATATTTTTTCGAACGCTAAAGGCAACTTTGTAAAGGTCAATGAAAATAAGCACAAACGGGGACCGAATAAAAGGCCACACTCGCGAGTTGTCAACAAGAGATCGATTAAACCTAATATTAAGCTTGTTTCCAAATCCATGATACTTATATTAACTTTGTTTAATCTAAAAATCAAGCGCAAACCGATAAACGAAACCGGACTTAACCAGCTACGTGAACTCGAGCCGAAACGTTCACAATACGCCTGATCATGTCAGTCACAAACTTTAGTACTTAAAGGGGTATTAAAAATTTGAAATTTCCGAATGATCAAAATTCGTAACTTATATACCAAATATCAAAACCTACGATAAGTAGTAGCTGAGAGATCTAGATCTGGTAGGAAATATTGTCCATTTATACATTTACTAAATTCAAATTTAGCTCGATGTGCAGAAAGTAGCTGAGAGACATCGGAACGCATCCCATCGTATAAGACTTCTACACGAAGATGCATTCCAAACATAAGCAAGCTGTGGTACCTGTTTTGAAAAAAAATATGACGGACGCATGGACTGACCGACGAAAGGACGATCGGCATTTCATTGACCCGCTACACGATTTTAAGAGCTAGAATTATTTTATATAACTGCTAACTGTCCCTTACCTCCAAACTTTCATTAAAACTTTCTGCCTACAAAAAAAAAAGAAATAGGTCCTTGTTATTTCTACTTGCATACAGTTATACACAAAAATTGCCTTCTCAGATATCTTTTTGTCACATTGGTCTTTTGGTACGAAAACAAGCCATGCTCAGACTTATGACAAAGTAAGTCTTATTATAACCGACAACAAGATATGTTTTTGTACCTGCAAGTTCAATTCTCTTCGGAATCGATTACTCAGAATGGGGACCAACAGTGCTCTTCTCCTCAACGACTTTTTTTACACTCTTACGAGACTGAATTTCTTCAGGAACTCGTAAAGAACAAGTAGATGAAAGTGGCAAGGTTATTTAATCTCACTTTCAAATACATTGATGACGTCCTCTCTGTAAACAACTCGTCGTTTGCTGTACATCATTCTTGGATCTACACCTTGAATTTGACCCGGGTGGTCATCTCAGTACAAACATTAACGATAAAAGAGACGATTGTAATCTAAAAAATATTGATTTTCCTAACCTGGAAAGTAACATACCTACGTCACCTGCATACGGTGTCTATATTTCACAACTCATTAGATATGCGAGGACTTGTACACTTGTCAGATTTCTTATCCGACACTGCTTTCTCCATAACCGACTATTAAACCAAGGTTTTAAGAAAATAGACGAAATGGTTAGTTTTTGTTTTGATTAGACAGCAATGGGTGAAGGAAGTTTGGCTTGCCTTAAAAGCTGGTTTAACCCACCATTTCTTTTGAAATGCCTGTACCAAGTCAAGACCATAGCGGGCTTCAATTTTTCCGGTATGTCGTCCTTGTTTTGTCTAGCCTTACGGACATTTGAGACATTCTCCAAGTTCGGTAATTTTGTTATGACCTTTATTTAACCAATCATTATTTGAGTTGTTCATGTGGAATAGAAGTGTAAAGAGTTGACAAATCAAGAGTCTTGATGTTGTAGCAAGATGAAACTGACTTAGAGCTTAGAATCGCCATCAGTTCTTTAGAATTCTTCAGGATCCACATTTCTAGAATAACAACAACCGTAATATGTCTGGAAGCCGTATGTATTTGCCGTCAATATTGAAGTCAACAGAACTTAAGATAGTCTAGTGATACATTTGGATGACACTGCAATACAGCGCTGTTTGCATGGATTTTTATTTAATTTCAGAATCCAATTTAGGGATGGAAGGTCATCACTATTGGCACCATCGGAAATCCCGAAGGAGGAAATGGCAGATTTTTTATTGTCAATAATCTCCTCCTTAGACAGTGTTGTAGCTGTGTATGTGGTGCTGTTGCCGGTACAGGCAACCCACAATTCAGCTGTCAAGCAATCAATTTAGTGTTTCTTGCACACGAAAAAGATAATATTTAGGGTTTGTCTACAGGTAAAACAATTTATTTGTTATTTAAGTTGGACAATGTTTTTGCAACATCAGCGTTCTTAACAAGAGGCTCTCAGGAGCCTGAATCGCTCACCTGACTTCAATGCTTTTTTCGACATTACAGGTGCTGTAACTTTAATAAGGGGTCATCTGAATCTGACAACATCGATTTACTTAATGCAATCAAAAGCTGTTTAATTTTTCACCAGTTTGCCAGCTATAAGGCTTAAACAGTTATTGTTACAATTGAGGAACCATTTCTTCTATGAAGAGTCAATAAAACATTCCCATTATAATGAATTTTTTAGGGCTTATGTAACTAAACATTATTGTAAAAAATACAAATGACAACAAAGTTACTTAAAGTTTTTCTGTAGCTCTAACGGTTTGCAATACAATGGGGGAAAGGTTGTGAAAATGGAAAATTTTGACTATCTAAGGGGAATAACTCCTGAGTTAGGTTCCTAAAACTTTGACCCTATTACAGATTTTGTTGATCCTAATGTGCCTAACAACATGGTATTAAAAGTTCACAAATATCTTAAATAGTTTTTGAGATATTAAGCTTGATAAGAACAAAATTTGAATAAAATCAAGAAAAAGGGACACAACTCCTGACATCTTCAAAATGTCAGGGTAAGTAGATTCTGAGGTACTGAACACATTTACTTCTCATCCGAATTTTGATATCTGTCACCATTTTTGAGTTTTTTTGCAAAATTTCAATTTCCGCCTATGTTCCATTTTTAGCCACAGCAGCCATGTTTTTATACAAATCAAAAATCTAAGCAATAGTTGTGTTGCCAAGGAGCAACTTTAATAATTTCGGTTGCTATTAAACTTATGGTGTTAGAGGAGCTATTTATGTTAATGCAATGAAGTAAGAATGGCCAATTTTGACATTCTAAGGGGAATACCTCCTAAAAGGAACGAACCTAAAACTTTGACTCGGTTAGAGATTTTGTAGATCTTTATGTGCCTTACAATGTGCAATTTAAATTTCCCAAATATCTTTAATAGTTTTCAGGATATTGAGCTTAATAAGTCTTAAATTTGAACAAAAAATGAAAAGGATGGGTTATAATATGATCTTTGTCAAAATTGCAGGGATGGTAGATATTGAGGTGCTGATCATTTTGAATTTACCTTTGTCAGAGTTTTGATATCTGTTACCGTTTTTTTAGTTATTTGCAGAAAACTGCAATTTTGTCCTATTTTCTATTTTTAGCAACAGCCGCCATGTGTTTTACGAATCAAAAATTCAAATAATAATTTTGAAGCAGCTATGCCAATATACAACTGTACCAAGTTTGTTTGCAATTGATCTAATGGTGTCAGAGGAGAAAAAGTTAACGGACGACGGACGCCAAGTGATGGCAATAGCTTACAAGACCCTTCGAATCAAGTGAGCGAAAAATGGATGTTGCTTTAGTTTTCATTGAGTTCATTAAGGAAATGATACCATTCAAAATTTTATTAGTAAAAGAATATAATGAAACTGATTTTTATCAATTTTAGCTATTCTTAAGATACATTATGGACTAGAAAAGTATTTTCGCACATAAAAAAACAACTAAATACTATAACAGATTGTTTATATTGCTTATGTCAACCTTCACCATGATATTAAGTTGTTTTTTGGTCCGAAATATACCTTTAAAAGAACACAAAACCTCATATTTTTTTTTACTTTTTTGCAACAAAATCACTTGAATTATAACGTCATTATGACGATTCAATATTAACTTTTTTAAATCTTTTGACCTGTTTATTTTCAGGCAAAGTTTACGCTATATTGTAGCCATTTTGGATTTATTTACATAACCTTCATATTTTTAGGCTTAATTCGGGCCTTATTGCCCATACTTGAAAAACGATTAAATATCAGCAAATTATCTTAGTTATATTACCCTGTATAACCTTTATACAGTCGAATCCGGAGGCCAATGCGTTCCAGTTGGGAAACCTTTCAATTTGAAAACCTGTTCTGATCCAAAATGCATCATAGTGTTTTGACTAGAGAAAAGGGGGAAAGGTGACAAATGAGAATTTTCTAAAGCGTGCTTGCATATTGAAACTACCTTTACTTTGCTATTCGTGTTCCGATTTCGACATTTTGTATTTGTTTTTTTTTAATTGCAAGATGCTGAATTTAAAAATTCTTGGGAGGAAGAAAAATTGTCATAAAAAGTTTTCGGCTTCGGCAGAGCTTTCAGCAAATGGGTGATAGTTACCAAAAATATAGAAAAATTTAGAACAATCCTTTGCTATGGTTACCTTATATTATAACATTTATTTTCATTTAAAAAAATGTGGCATTTGGTACTTTCCAAAAATTTTGATTCATAATTAAGTGTTGCTAGCTTTATCTGTTAATAACATAGTGGCTTCTAAATTAAACTAGACATATGGTTTTTTTTAGCTAAATGTTTAAGTTCTAACTTGATTTTTTTTTGGCCCGAAAGATAGTGAAATTTCAAAACGGCGATGACCAAGGTTAAGTCTATTTTCTCATAAATAGCCATCTTTTCTGCAGGAAATTGTAAAGAAATGTCAACATATTTTGGAAGAACGATGTTCGAATTTCAAGCAAAAAATGACCATTGACACTGTTTTCAGGTTTTTGAAGCAAATTATTGCTGTTTCATGGAATCAGTGTAATGCAAAATATCTTTTTTATACATAATAACCCTATTTTCTCAAAGTTTGTTTATTTCTGAACCAATTGATGCATAGTCCTTTTTAGAAATTATTTTCCGGGCTTGCGGACCTGAGCAATCTTTTTTTAATTCACTATAGGTTAACGACTTCCGGGCCGGCCTCGCTATTGAAAATCTGTTGAAATTAACTAAATTCGTCAACCTGTTTAAACATTTTTAAACCTGTCTGTCACAGTCTTAAACTTCTAAAACATACGTTCAAAGACTTTTATCCAAACCAGTTAATTTGTATCGGGAAGGGGAAATAACGCCAACAACAGATAGGGATAAATTGATGTTTTCCTTAGCTCGACGCTGATCGCACAATGTGGCCGACCCAGTAAGTGAGTGAGTGAGTTGGTGGTTTACGCCCGTGCAACGCTATATAGGTTATTTACAGGCGATGAACATGAAAAGGATGATAAAATGAACATGAAATGGTGATGATAAATATGGGGGTGGGGTGGGACACAAAGGAACAGTAAATTTTGAAAAAAACACAGGAAAAGGGGAGAGGTGGGTACAGTCCCTAAATGGTAAAAGCTTCCCAATCTATAGTAAATGGGGGGATGGTAAATGGGGATGGGGACGGGGATGGTGAATGGTAAATGGTATATGGGGAATAGTATAGTGTATGGGGATGGTGTATGGGGAATAGTATAGTGTATGGGGATGGTGTATGGGGAATAGTATCGTGTATGGGGATGGGGATCGTAAATGGGGATGGTGAATGGTAAATCGAATTTGATTGGTCTACCGAATGGTAAATGGGGATGGTAAATGATAGAATAATAGAATAATTGTAAATTTATTTGGTCATTTTTACTGTAGATGATACGGTAGATGTCTGTTGCATTAAATATATAAAACGAATATATTTATATTACTACACGAGGACGATTAACGTATATAGTTGTTTTGTTTGTTGAGTTTATGAAAATAGCTTTATTGATTAAAGCAAGGAATTCCTTGATTAAAGACATTTTTCACAACGGCATTTTTACGATAAATTTGTACATGTATCTTTTATTTGAATACAACTATTTATAAAAATAAGATATATAACTGTTTATAAAATTTGAATACAACTATTTATAAAAATAAGATATATAACTGAAATAAATGAAAAAAATATATAAACGAAATGTTCAAGATCAAATAAATTGTGACGTGCATTTCGCCGTATATTTATTTGTATAATGAAAACAATGAAAAATTGTTTACATTAAGATTTTAATTCTGAGTATTTCAGTTAATATTGAATAATAATATATAGCATTTAAGAAAAAAGCAACGATAATACACCTGATACGTTTTTATATTAGATTTAAAAACTTTTATGCCCAGAAAAATTGAAAATATACACAGCCATATCCATAAATGTATTATATGCACTTCAAAAGTAAGGTTCAAAGTTAAGGAACTATAATGAAAATTGATTTGCATAGGAGTATTAAGATCACGCTTGCAATTTTTACATGTAAAATATTAGTTACTCAAGTAAAAACTAATATTTGAGTTCCAAATTATATGCCGGTTTAATAAAATTGACAAGAAATTGATTGCGAAACAAGTTTTTTTCATTAGATTTGAAACATATATGCTAAGTTAAGTTGAAAATATACATAGCCATATGCCTAAATGTATCATTTATTTCAAAAGTAAGGTTCATAGTTAAGAAACTATAATGAAAATTGGTTTGCATAGGAGTATTAAGATCACACTTGCAAGTTTTATATTTAAAATATTAGTTACTCAAGTTAAAACTGATATTTGAGTTCCAAATTATATGCCGGTTTAATAAAATTGACAAGAAATTGATTGCGAAACAAGTTTTTTTCATTAGATTTGAAACATATATGCTAAGATAAGTTGAAAATATACATAAATGTATCAATAAATCAAAAATAAGGTCCAAAGTGAAGAAACTATAATGAAAATTGGTTTGCATAGGAGTATTAAGATCACACTTGCAATTTTTACATGTAAAATATTAGTTAGTCAAGTAAAAACTGATATTTAAGCTCCAAATTATATGCCGGCTTAATAAAACTGACAAAAAATTGATTGCGAAACAAGTTTTTTCATTAGATTTGAAACATATATGCTAAGTTAAGTTGAAAATATACATAGCCATATGCCTAAATGTATCATTTATTTCAAAAGTAAGGTTCATAGTTAAGAAACTATAATGAAAATTGGTTTGCATAGGAGTATTAAGATCACACTTGCAATTTTTACATGTAAAATATTAGTTACTCAAGTAAAAACTGATATTTGAGTTCCAAATTATATGCCGGTTAATAAAATTGACAAGAAATTGATTGCGAAACAAGTTTTTTCATTAGATTTGAAACATATATGCTAAGATAAGTTGAAAATATACATAGCCATATGCCTAAATGTATCATTTATTTCAAAAGTAAGGTTCATAGTTAAGAAACTATAATGAAAATTGGTTTGCATAGGAGTATTAAGATCACACTTGCAATTTTTACATGTAAAATATTAGTTACACAAGTAAAAACTGATATTTGAGTTCCAAATTATATGCCGGTTTAATAAAATTGACAAGAAATTGATTGTGAAACAAGTTTTTTTCATTAGATTTGAAACATATATGCTAAGATAAGTTGAAAATATACATAAATTTATCAATAAATCTAAAATAAGGTCCAAAGTTAAGAAACTAAAATGAAAATTGGTTTGCATAAGAGTATTAAGAACACACTTGCAAGTTTTATATTCAAAATATTAGTTAGTTAAGTAAAAACTGATATTTGAGTTCCAAATTATATGCCGGTTTAATAAAATTGACAAGAAATTGATTGCGAAACAAGTTTTTTCATTAGATTTGAAACATATATGCTAAGATAAGTTGAAAATAAACATAGCCATATGCCTAAATGTATCATTTATTTCAAAAGTAAGGTTCATAGTTAAGAAACTATAATGAAAATTGGTTTGCATAGGAGTATTAAGATCACACTTGCAATTTTTACATGTAAAATATTAGTTACTCAAGTAAAAACTGATATTTGAGTTCCAAATTATATGCCGGTTAATAAAATTGACAAGAAATTGATTGCGAAACAAGTTTTTTCATTAGATTTGAAACATATATGCTAAGATAAGTTGAAAATATACATAGCCATATGCCTAAATGTATCATTTATTTCAAAAGTAAGGTTCATAGTTAAGAAACTATAATGAAAATTGGTTTGCATAGGAGTAATAGATCACACTTGCAATTTTTACATGTAAAATATTGGTTACTCAAGTAAAAACTGATATTTGAGTTCCAAATTATATGCCGGTTTAATAAAATTGACAAGAAATTGATTGCGAAACAAGTTTTTTTCATTAGATTTGAAACATATATGCTAAGATAAGTTGAAAATATACATCAATTTATCAATAAATCAAAAATAAGGTCCAAAGCTAAGAAACTATAATGAAAATTGGTTTGCATAAGAGTAGTAAGAACACACTTGCAAGTTTTATATTCAAAATATTAGTTAGTCAAGTAAAAACTGATATTTGAGTTCCAAATTATATGCCGGTTTAATAAAATTGACAAGAAATTGATTGCGAAACAAGTTTTTTTCATTCGATTTGAAACATATATGCTAAGATAAGTTGAAAATATACATCAATTTATCAATAAATCAAAAATAAGGTCCAAAGCTAAGAAACTATTATGAAAATTGGTTTGCATAAGAGTAGTAAGAACACACTTGCAAGTTTTATATTCAAAATATTAGTTAGTCAAGTAAAAACTGATATTTGAGTTCCAAATTATATGCCGGTTTAATAAAATTGACAAGAAATTGATTGCGAAACAAGTTTTTTTCATTAGATTTGAAACATATATGCTAAGATAAGTTGAAAATAAACATAGCCATATGCCTAAATGTATCATTTATTTCAAAAGTAAGGTTCATAGTTAAGAAACTATAATGAAAATTTGTTTGCATATGAGTATTAAGATCACACTTGCAATTGTTATATGTAAAATATTAGTTACTCAAGTAAAAACTGATATTTGAGCTCCAAATTATATGCCGGCTTAATAAAATTGACAAGAAATTGATTGCAAAACAAGTTTTTTCATTAGATTTGAAACATATATGGTTAGATAAACTAAAAATATAAATATTTTGACTTTTATACAGGTTATGCCTAGACCTATATGTCATACATTGGATGTAATTAGAAAAGTTCAAGATCAATTTTTACTGAAAAGTTGCGTAATATATTATAATTATTATTATAGACATTATAATTATGTTTCTTAGATTTTGAATAAAATGGTTTCATAAAAAGATGATCATAACAGCTTTAGTTATTACTAAAATGATTTTTTTTCAATTGATATTTAAAAAATATTGAAAATATTAAAATGCGATAGTAAAGTTTGTGTTATGAAAATAAGTTATAGTTATTATTTATTTGTCACCCGTATGTTATTTATACATGTAAACTAAATAAAAAACACTAATAGCTATTTAAACTATTAAATATCGTAATAATTTCCTTAAAACAAATTAATACATGTATTATCGATAATAATAAACACTTGCATTATGGGTATGGGGAATATAGAATGGTAAATGGGGATGGGGATCGTAAATCGTGTATGGGGATGGGGACGCGAATGGTACATGGTGTATGGGGATGGGGATGGGGATGGTACATGGTGTATGGGGATGGAGATCGTATATGGTGTATGAGGATGGTAAATGGTGTGATGGTAAATGGGGAGAGAGGGAAGCTTTTACCATACAGGGACTGTAAGGGCGGAAAATTTAGCATATGTGGTGCACACTATTTGGCGGTCCACAATGGGGTCTTTTACGTGCATGAAGCGTGGCACTCTCCACACACGTTGGCCCACTATGGTCGGCGGTCAGGGTTTCCGTATTATAGACCTGACAACCCCCGCGGTGAAGGGCCACCCTATTCACCCACCTAGGGTACACACTTGGTCGCTCTGTGGGCTGAGCACTGACCCGACGTCAGAATCCCAAGACCCTTAGTCGCCTCTTTCGACAAGCTAGGCTCTGCTGTTGGCCTATTTGCCAACCGGGCCCCGCACGGGACGTGGCCGACCCACAAAGGGAAACTACTCTTGCAAAATTTAAAAAAAAAGACTCGGAATCGGAATTCCGAATGACTCTTTCAAAAGCGCTACCCATGTAGCAATGCCAGAAAAACAGTTCAATGGCTACATATATTTAAGCTAAGGGGGTCTTGCACAATAAAAAAAGAAGGGCTATCTGCAGAGCGCTTGTATAAAGAATTCCTTGAAATACCCTGCAGCCACCGAACAAATACATTGCAAAGTCATCGTTCTATGCAAAGAAATGGCCTTAAAATTTTGGTTAACGAAAATTCCTTACCCTTTCTTCGTTTTCTGTTTCAGTAATCTAGTAAAAAAAAGAACAGAATTAGAATAAGGTTACTTGTTAAATAGTACTTACATTGGATCATAACCGAAATTGGTGTTACATTGAAGATAGTATATCTTTTAACATTTGTGAGCAAGCAGGAAAAATTAATGTAGGAATGAGTCATTATACGATCAGATATCTTAAAAATACAAAAAAGTGACCAAACAATTGCATTGCAAAGACAGCGTTCTGCCAAAAATGAATGGCTCTTACAAGATGCCTGTCAGGCGTAGCAGAAATTATTGCATGAAACTTTGTGTTTATGTAGATTCCTTACCTTTTCTTTGTTCTCAGTTTTATTCTCCTAGAAAAAAAGAAAAGAATAAGTTCACTTGTTAAATTGTACTGACATCGGGTTATAACCAAGAATGTAATCATATTCAAGATAGTAGATCTTTTAATATTTGTGAGCCAGCAGGAATCATCATTATATCCTTAAATTACCAAAAAAGTGACGACACAAATGCATTGCAAAGAAAGCGTTTTGTTGGGGAATGTATTGTTTTGACCACTTTAATTATCAATAGTCCCTATAAGATTTAAAATCTGGCAACCCGAGACTATAAAAAGATTAATAAATTGAAAGTGAAAGAGGTAGGGGCTATAAGACCCTTTTTTGGCCCCATAATATCAGGGTCTTTTATTTAAAGGATGTATGCTTTATTAGCCATCTTACAATGATGCAAATCAAGTATTTGGCCATTATAGCATTGTGAGGTTGGAGTCTTTCTTTTTACACGTCCTTAAAGTATGACTATTTTACAGATATTGTAAAAAAATGGTCAAAACATCACATTTTACAATGGTTTTTGCTAAATTTGAATGCCTCATCATGCTTGCACCAAAATAAAACTTGGCAAAAATATGTAAAATGACACAATATTTCGATGTGTTTAATATCTTTTTGGTGCAGACATGTGGAGGTATTTAATTTTTGGAAAAACTTGTCTGAAATTTGTAAATTTTTGCTGTTTTTAAGTTTTTTCTGAAATATGACGTCATTAAACTTGTTATTGTGACGTCATGTCAATGAAGAAATGAGTAATTCAGATTGTTTTAATACAACCATACATAGCATCAATATATTACAATAAAAACTTTTTCGATTCTTAGAATTGATTTTCTCAATAAATTTGGGGCCAAATTAGCACCTTATAGCCCCTATCTCTTTCTCTTTTTGCAATACTTATAAATTTATAGTACAATGAAGTGCAGTTTGCATGGATTTTTTATGTAATTTCAGAATCGAAATTAGGGATGAAAGGTAATCATTATTGGCACTAACGGAAAGCCCAAAGGAGAAAATAACAGATTTGTGATTGTCAATAATATCCTCCTTAGTGTTGTGGCTGTGTATGTAGTGTTGTTGTTGGTACAGCCAACCTCTATTCAGTTGTCAAGCAACTTGCACGCAAAAATGATATTATAAGGTGTTGCCTGCAGGAACAGCAAATTATTTGTCATATAATTTGGAAAATGTGTTTGCAACATCAGTGTTGTTAAAATTGGTTTATTGAGCCCGTTTAAGAATTGATTCAATTCAAAATCAATGACCTTACAGCTTAAATCCACTTTGACAAAACTTTACTATTTATCTCCTATTCCCATTTTCTGGCAAAGCCTTCCACCAAATCCAAAATTGTTTTTAGATTATGACTCCCGTTGGATGGCTCACGCTAGGCTCACGATATTTTGGTCCTTTAGCCATACATCGCGAAGTACTTAGTATATCATTTTCCAGGATAATGAGGTTACCAGTAATAACATGGCCAGAGTGACTAGAATTGAATTGGGATTTTTCACAAGAACAGTCTGGTAGATTTGCTTTGAGTTCATTGACAAATCCTGCAACACTTCTTTGTACATTTTTTTTGTAGTTTAAAACCATGAGTGCAATAGTGGAAGTATAGGTACTGGTATAAGAGATGATTGGAATATATCAATCTTTGAAATAAGGAGGAAGATGTGCCGAAACCGATTTTGATAGAATATGATCTAAATTTTGGCAAATAAACCTTTTTTATAAAGGGAACAGAGAGAGAAAAAAAAACAGTTCTCTTAACTATTTTCTTGTGGAACTGGTTTGAATTATCGGTTGTAACTGATATCAAGCACAATGGCAGTCAGATGAATACGGTTGGAATTTAGGTCAGTGACTGGATTTTTAAGTCTTTACTTATACATATTTTTAGTTAAGGTCTCTTACTTTTTTCGTTTAAACAATTATTTTGTAGAAAAGGGCCAAGAAAAAAAAATCATTTTTCATGAAGTGCAAAACTAAATCAAGATTTTTTTAATTGCACACAATAGAGTGAAATTTTTTTACCGCTTTATAATTCATAATTTATTTACTGTACATGCGTAAATAAATCCAGAAAAGATAGTTTTATTCCCAATTTACAAGGAAAAAGCTAGGATTTGTACAAAATATAAAACAAAGAAAAAATATTGTGATTTCTTCATAGAGTTGTCGAAAATAATTTTTTTTAAAACTAGAATTATTTATTATTCCTTGATATAATTTTGTACATTTTAATTATTTGTTCGTTCCGTAAAAATTATAGAAGTATGTTTAATACCCTTTATAACGTTTTTTTTTCATTTTTACGAATGTGTGTTCCTTTCTTCTGCATGTGGATCTAAATAGAAGCGTTATTGAACTGAAAACTGGACGTACATCACTTACCTTTTCTGTTGTCTTAGTGTCTTCTTTCTAGAAATAAACAAATAAGACTAGAATAAGGTTTCTTGTTAATTTGTATTCGGTCAAAACATACCCAATTTAGATTGTTGTAGTAATTAATATAGTATATCATTTAACATTTGTGATCAAATGAAAACAGGAATGAATCATTTCAACTAGGACAAAAAAAATTCATGCAGTGCAAAACTAAATCATTTTTTTTAATTGCACACAATAGAGCGATAAAATGTTCATCATTTATTCACTGTTCATGTGTAAATAAATCCAGAAAAGATAGTTTTATTCCCAAAGAAGAAATTATATGAACATATTGTGATTTCTTCATAGAGTTGTCGAAAATTAACTTTTCTTTAAAAACTAATATAATTTATTATTCCTTGATGTTATTTTGTACATTTTAACTATTTGTTCGTTCTGTAAAAATTAAAGATTTATGTTTAATACCTTTTATAAAGTTATTTTTATCATTTTTTACGAATGTGTGTTATTTTCTTCTGCATGTGGATCTAAATAGAAGCGTTATTGAACTATAAACTGGAAGTAGATTCCTTACCTTTTCTGATGTCTTAGTGTCTTCTATCTAGAAATAAATAAACAAGACTAGAATAAGGTTACTTGTTAATTTGTACTCGGTCAGAACACCCAAGATTGTTGTAATGTTGAAAATAGAATATCATTTAACATTTGTGATCAAATGAAAACAGGAATAATTCATTATACGGTCATATTACCTAGATGCATACGAAATACCGATTTTTCGCTGTGAAATAAATTCTGGTAAATTTAAACTGTGAAAAAATACTTAATCGTTTCACTCTTGTGTCATTTCTCGCAAAACTTTCAATTATGACACAAAACTTTCCAAGTCGTGAATTAAATAGCGTTGTCGGCAGGACTGCTGATATCTAAGTGCATTTGCCCTTAATAACTCCTATAAAAAACGATTAAATATCAGCGTATTTATTTTATGTTATATATTTGATAATCAATAAGTTATCCTAAATAACAAAAGTATGATCACTCGTGCGGAAACTCATTCATATACATTATATTCATATAATTGTGCGCGGAATTCGTTACATCAGATGACTTCAACAACTCATAATCATATTTTGGTGTTTTACCCGACCTAATAAATTATCCTATAAAGAATTCCCTTAAATACATTAAAGTGCCATAACAGACAGGTACATTGCAAAGACAGCATTTTAGGCGAAAATGGAAACTTTGACCAGGTGAACGTCAGGCGTAGAAGCAGTTGTTGTCTGAAAGTTTGTATTAACTTTTAATCCTTACCTTTTCTTCGTTTTCGGTTTCTCTTTCCTTGAAATAAACAAGAACAGAATAAGGTTACTTGTTAAATAGTACTGGCATCGGATCATAACCAAAACTGTTGTTATATTGAAGAAAGTATATCTTTTAACATTTGTGAGCAAGCAGGAAAAATGAATGCAGATCTATATGAATCATTATACGATCAGATATCCTTAAATTACAAAAAGTGACCTAACAAATGCATTGCAAAGATAACTTTCTGTGTGAAAATGGATAGCTTTGACCAAGTGGACATCAAGTGTAGCAGGAGTTTTTGCCTGAAACTTCATTTTGACGTATCTTCCTAACCTCATTTGTCTCCTCCATTCTTTCCACCTAAAAAAAAAAACAAGAACAGAAAAAGGTTAACGGGTTACGCATCACTATTTTAGCCAAACGAGGAGGAACTGGTGAAATAAAACTGGTTGCAACATGCTTATGGACGAAGAAAGTAATTTCTTTATTTCCGTTCAAAATTGATTTTTAGATGGGTTGGAAATGTTAATTTTGGTTATTAGTCAGTTGCAAATGATTTTATACCCTATATGTTGAATAAATACAGAATCGTTAACAGATAAAGCCGTTCCCTTTGTCCCATGTGGAATGACGTCGTTTTTCCTCCCCGTGACCCCTGATGACCTCGTCTAAATGACGAGTCAAATCTGGAACAGATATATTGTGCAACCCTAGTATTTGTACTGGCATCAGATCTTACCCAAGATTGTTGCTAAATTGAAGATGGTATATATTTAACATTTGTGATCAAAATGAAAGGAAAGAAGTATAAAAACACTTTTAATTTACATATAAGAAATCGCTGAAATTGATTTTTGCGATTTGTTTTATTATTGAGATTGAATTTTGCGATTTGTTTTATTATTTTTTGTTTGAAATTTGCGAATTTTGGCCTTGCTATAATACCTATACGATGTTGAAATAACGGGCTCAAAGAAGCCTGCATCCCTCACTTGGTCCTTAGGCTTTAATTGTCTCTTTAATTAGCTATTATCCCAATAAATTTAATCTGAAAATCTCCATCCAATGGTGACTTTTTAGAGGTTAATGAATTGAAAGATAAAGAAGGCAACAGTTTTTTCTCTATCTGCAATACTTATCAATCTAAAGTGCAAAGACATGAAAAACAATTATGAACTTCAAAGGGGCATAATCCCTATAAGGAATCATCTGACATCATTGCCTCATGGAGGACTTTCGTAGAGCTCAATGAGCTGAAGGTTGTAGCAAGCAACAGCTTTCTTAATCGGCAATAGTTTGCTTTTTAAGGACAAACACATGAAAAAAACCTTAAGAATCAAATGCTTAGATCTATTTTGAAATAATAAAATAGAATATCAACATAAAATTTATATAATAAGGGCTTCAAAATGCAACCAAAACATTATTTGAAAGGCTTTCTTTCTCCATGTGATAGAAATTACAACAAAAAAATTGGTGTACCCATTACAAAAGTTTGTACATGAAAATCATGATTGGTAAATGACATTGATTAAAAATAGACATACATACTTTATATTTTTAAAATGAAATTTATTTACCTAAACATTTTATCTTCTAAATGAACATAATCAGGACATTCATTTGAAAGAAATTAATTTTTTTTAAACCCCACTTCCCACCAAAAAGATAAAGGCAATAAATACATATAGTAAACTTTTCTTGGTATAATTACAATGAATTATACCAAATATATTTTGAATTGCTACAATTGTTATGAAAGAAGCAAAGAGGCACATATGGGGCATTTGAGTGTCAAAAGTCCAAAGGGGCAACAACGACACCGGTTAACACGAACAAGAACAGCACAAAGAAACACAAACACAAAATCAACCGAAAGGAAATATACAACGCGAACTCAGGTTGTAAGAAGAGTGAACTCAGGTGCTCCGGAAAAGTAAGCGGTTCCTGCTTTTTGGTAATTTTTGTTTTGTTTTTAGAAATACGTTTACAATGAAGTCAACGGGACGTTAATGGTACCGTTGTTTTGTTGGGGTTGAAAATATAGAATTATGTAGCAAGGCATACGTGTCACAAATAATTTGTTACTGAACAGCTGGAGGAACTTTAACTGATAGTTTTGATAGAGATTCACATTTGTGTTATTCTGTATATCGATATTTCAAGGAGTGACCTATCATAAGCTGCATTTGAATCAAATCAATGGAAGGTCAAAAAGCAAAAGTATCACATGAAAAGTACTTCAAGCAAAAGGTTCAAAATGGGAAGCCAAATCCAGCACCGAGAATCTCGACCATGTTCAGTTTAAAGGAAAGAAAAAGAGTTTTAGGCAATTTAGAATTTAACAATCAGAGATTTCAATAACAAAAGAAAATATTAATAATTTAATGGTAAATTCGTGTCATACGAATCTAACGACCTGGACACTTATTCACAAAAGTTCGTAAACGTAACTTTAGTCGTACCTCCCTATGTTGTCTATGTTAGTTACGCCTGACTTTACGTCTACGAACTTTTGTGAATATGACTGCAGGCTTGTGAATACCTTTGGAGACCTCTGGTCCACCAGAAGCGATAATCGACCTAGCGTTATCGAAATTCAATACTAATTTGGTATAGAAGGCGTCATGCGCTTATAAACAAATGTAGATTCAATTTCAGCAAAAGGCAACAAGATTATAGATATACGAAATGTTTGTTTCATCCACCTTTACAGAATTTGGCTGTTAATAACGGAACTGGGACGTTGCAACAAGTACGAATTTCTTATCCTTTATCTAATTTAAAGCATCCAATCTTAAAGTCGATAAAATATTTTTCAGTGGATCTATTTCAGTTTGTTCTGTGCTGTATGTTTTTGTGATGTTTCTTCCGTGTTTATTGGTTCTTTCTTTGCATTATTGGACGTTCAATTACTAGTATCCCCTTGCAATATCTCTGCTTCTTACATAGCACCTATAATTTTGTTCTTACCTTGTTTTTTGTCGACTGTTTACTCTGAATCTGAAAGGGAAAAGATATGTAAAATATCATTAGAAGTTAACACTGATGTAAAATTCGTCTAAAACTGCATAAGATAAAACAAAGTAAAGGCTCACAATGCACGATATGCATTAAACAAGTATAACTTTGTATTGATAACAATCGTATAGTAATATAATTATTATTAAACTGCATGGCACCACTTACGTCATATCAAATTGTCCTTATCTACCGGAAAGTATTGAATGGGAACAATGTTATGATTGCAAAAAGAGCTAGTTTTCAGGATGTCAACCCTGAGGAACAGCAGTTTGGCATAGTTTCACGCCTACACTTTTAATTAAAGTTTCCTTGTTATATCGGACAAAAGTGTTCAAACATGGTATAACGTGCACCATTTCAAATGTACCCTATTTGAAAAAAGACCATATGTAAGATTTGGAATAAGTTTACGCGACAAATCCAAAACAAAGCAACGGTAATTTTAAATCACAATGGAAAACAGCAAACAGTCTTTAAAATGATCATGGGTACATGCTCGTTTTTGTTCCATTGGCTCATCACTGTAAATTATAAGCAAGACCGCGCCAACGAACAAAGGAAACCATTAAAACAGGTCATGTGGATTATCAATATACGAACTTTGATTGTAACCATTAAGGCATGCTCCATGGAATGTGTATGAAACTTCAAAGCTGAGTTGTTAATAGCGTTTCACATGTTTATGTTTTATAGTTAAAAAAATCAAATTCTCAAAACATGTGATTTTCTATAAAAAAATACATTTTTTACAAAAAAAATGCACATTTTTGCATGAAATTTTAATATGCAAAATATGACTTGCTACTAAGTAGCTGTACAACATTTCAGATTTTGTGTTTTTAATAGTTTTTGAGTTTTAGTGTTCAAAAAGTCGAAATCTCAAAATTTGTGATTTTCAATAAAAAGTGATTTTTTTTCCAAAATTTTTCCACATTTTTGCATCAATGCAAATTAATACATGCTACTAAGTTGCTGTATATAATTTGAAAACTGCTTTGTTATAAGTTTTGAGTTTAAGTGTTCATAAGAATTGTTGACGGACGAACGGACAGACAGACAGATAGACAAAGTTAAAACTATAGGGGGTCCACATCTTCGATGCTGGGCCCTTATAATCAATCAAAACATTTCCTTGGGTGACAACGAAAACGAACATCACACGTGTTCTATGAAGAAATCACAACGATTTACATTGGAATCAAAAGTGTCCACGTATTTTCGGGAATGAGGTCCTTTAGGTCTTATATTTTGAATTCTTAAAGATTTTTTTTTCAGTTGAGGCATGGAAATCCGTCATGTGAGGACAAAACAGATGATCTATCTGTGTTGTTTCATGTTGAATGGAGGGAGCCTTTTCAACTCAAAAGGTTTGTAAATGTATCCGAAATATAAAACTGATCAATGCCTATCTCATACTTTCATGCCACCATAAGACGTAGTGGTGTAATGTTCAAGGCATTGGACTGGTGACCAAAGGGTCGTGAGATCAAATTCAGCCGCTGGCACTATCGTGTTTTTTTTCCTTGAACAGAATGCTTTACTTCAATTAGTCCAGTCGACTCAGCTGTAAATGAGTACGTGGTTGGGTATGGATGAACAAGATGAATGATAGTTGTTAGCGCCTGAACGGCAGCTTCGGCTGTAAGCTCTACTAGGAGCTGAGAATAGGGAATGACTGATTAATGTTAGACTATATTTTTACAGGTGTAATGGTTTCCCAGGTCATAGACTACGTTACAGGTATTGCCGACAATCAGTTAATAAGAAGTTCCCACGATTTTATAAATTTTACTCTAAAATCTCTGTATATCCCTGCTATCTATTTAATAAAACTTTTTAATGTGGTAAAACCTGACAACAGTACATGAACCCGTGCGGGTTCCGGGTGGCGAATAGGCCCGCAGTAGCGCTAAGCTTTTCGGTAAAAGTCCACTAAAGAGCGCCCAGAAACATAATATCGGGTCAGGCCGCTTTGCCCACAAAGCGACTGGGATGTGTGCCTCAGTTGGTTGAATAGGGCAGCCCTGACATCGAGAAATGCAGCGTCGTCAGGCGATAATGCGGAAAACCTGACCACAAACCATAGTGGTGCACCGTATTAGGAAAAATGTCACGTTCCTCGCACGTTAAAGAACCCTGCTGCAGGTCTCGGTTAGAGTAGGACCCGTAGGATCCCCATGCAGGACGCATAATTTCCCTCCCTACCCATTACTCTTTTTTCCAATGGCAGTTAAAACTCTCCTAACCGATTGGCCTTGTGTACCAATTTCCTCCACTTTATCATCATTTCATGTTCATTGCATCATCACTTACATATTCATCTCATCCCGTGCGGGGCCCGGGAGGCGAATAGGCCCGCAGCAGCGCTAAGCTTGTCGGTAAAAGTCCACTAAAGAGCGCTCAGAAACCTGACATCAGGGTCAGGCAGCTTTGTCCACAAAGCGACCAGGATGTGTGCCCCAGGTGGTTGAATGGGGCAGCCCTGACATCGAGAGATGCGGGGTCGTCAGGCGATAATGCGGAAAACCTGACCGCAAACCATAGTGGTGCACCGTGTTGGGAGAAATGTCACGTTCCTCGCACGTTAAAGAACCCTGCTGCAGGTCTCGGTAAGAGTAGGACCCGTAGGATCCCCATGCAGGAGGCAACATTTTCCGTCCCTACCCATCACTCCTTTTTCCAGTGGCAGTCAAAACTCTCCTACCCGATTGGCCTTGTGTCCCTTTTTCCTCCACTTCATCATCATTTCATGTTCATAGTATCACCAATTTCATGTTCATCTCCCGGATATAGCCGAAATCGTGCTGCTTGGGAGTAAAGCAATAACTAACTAACTAACTAACTCATATTCATCTCCCGGATATAGCCGAAATCGTGCTGCTTGGGAGTAAAGAAATAACCAACTAACTAACTGACAACAGTACATGTATCCGTGTTAAAGTTTAAAATGCACATTAAAAAGTTCCGCTTTTTTTCCCATTTCAATTTCTCATTAATAAGCACAGATACGTTGTCCGAAATGAATATTTTCAGAAAGTGCTGAAATGGGTCCCATATTTTCACATGATTGTTAACTTTGTACTATCGCAATGGGTTTGGTGTAATTTTATCATTAGATAACCGGACTTTACATATTTAATCGATTTCACATTGTTGCGGCAACATGCATGATATCATGACGTCGCAAAAACGCTGAAATCTCAAAAAATATCAATATTTGCTTAATTTTGAGGATGTTTTAGTATTTTCTATGCAATTTAGTATAGAGCACATTCCTCGAAAAAATTTATTGCTTTCTTCTTAATTTTTTAGGCAACATCTTCACAGAATTGATCTTGTCGACGCTTGTGCTCTACTGATGTTTAAAAAAGAGATTTCTGACCGATGATGCTCTAAAATCATAAATTATCAGTAGTGTCAAAATGACAATTCTGCCGCACATGCAGAAATCCTGCATAAAATCCCCAACCCCGACGGCCAAATGCAAAACGGACGGCATTCCTATTGAGTATAGGGTAAATACAAGAATTATGGCTTTCGTACAGAATGGATTCTTTGATGGGGATGACTTCATCAGCGAAGACGCCTTCCAGGAGAAGGTGCAGGACCAGAACCAGGAAGCACTCAAATGGAAGGATTTACCCACCGGGTTGATCTATAAAATCTTGGAGGTGGTAGAAGTGGATGGGAAATTCGGCAAAAGCAAAATCCTCACCCTGAAGGATCGAGACGGAGAGACCACAAGGGTATGGGCCTGCCCCACGCTTAACAAAGAGAAGGGCTCCTTGCAAGGAGCTTACGTCCGGAGCACGGGATTCAAGGTCAGCAAAAAATCTAACCAGCAATATCTCTCGTACGATCTGGTGAGGAAGTAAAAAAAAAAAAAAAAAAAATCTGGGGGTAGGGGTTCGAAATTTCTCAATCCAAATAACTGGATTGGGAAATTTTTTTTTGTCACTTGAAACTTTGATTCGGAGGATTTTGGAATAAGCGCGGGGAGCGAGGCGTAGCCGAGCGAGGCGCGCGTTGGAAGAATCCTCCCTATGGCGCATGCGTAGTGAGGTCTTCACTAAAAGAGGTGGTGGAAGGTTTTCGCAACTGATCTTTCTCATCGTAGTAATTCTTCAGGCAGATGACTGGGGTGGGGGCCTGGGACTGATAAGATCTCGCCAATCGTAAAGTATCACGATGCTTTTTCACCTTCTTGGTGATGCGCTTGGAGGTTAGCGAGAGAACGAGTGTGAAGATGGCACTCAGGCAAGCGAGGGAACCCAATGGGAGAGAGGCAGGGATGCCTACACCAGTCAAAGCGGATCCCATGGTGCCACTTGTCAGCAAAAGACTGCCGACGGAGAACGCACCTAGTCCGATGGAAACCGCCTTATCCAGTCGCTTATAGATCCGCAGCATGCGGGCGTATTTGCAGATCTCAGCTTCCAGAAAATCCTCGATCGTAGCATCCACTTCATCACTCATTTATCTATATCTATAGGAGCATGCCCAAGATGGGAATGCTTTTGAAGGGGCTATTAGGTCCAAGGATCAGCCCACTTCCGTCGTAGATCTGACGTCCGCTCTTCAAGTACAATCCATCGCCGTACGTATTGGGCAAAGTGCCTGGACTCAAATACAGACCACGACCATGAGGTTTCACGCAGCATACTTTCCCACCCTTCTTCAGGTACAATCCAGATCCCACGGCCTTTTGGATGGCTGCGCTTCCCAAACCGCTCAATGCTCCCACGCCCAAAGCAGGTAGCACGGTTTTGGCCAGCATGGGTAGTGCAGCAGAGGCGAGACCTGCCAGCATGGGGAGGAATCCACCTTCTTTCTGCACGTTACGCCTCACCTGCTTCGAACTCATCTCCAAGACCATACCACCCTTACCGCTCTGCAAGAGCTTGGCGATGCGTTGGATCTGACGGTGGGTGAGGAGCATCTTATGCTCGCCGGATAGGTTGGAATGCGACAATCGGACGCTCACGGGGCAACCGTTCTTTGCCGCATGCTGGATCTTCTCTGCCTGACCTTTCGTCAAGTTCAAACCATACTCTTGATAATCCATTTATTTATACCTCACGCAGATGGAAGCGGATGGTGAGATTTTCTCCTCGCAGATCAATCGGGCGAGCGTCTTGATCGGTCAGATACGTCTGCATGCGATCGATGGTCCTCAGAGTCACGGGTAAGTAGACAAGATTCTTGGGAGTCTGGATGATCTTCATGCCGGGATCGACGGCGGGAAAGAAGCTATAGATTGTGGACTGCTGCGTGCCGTTGACGTAGCTTCCGTGGATGATATCGCTATTCACCAGGATGCTATTGATACTGATGATATTGACGATGTTCTCGCCTTCCGCGTATCCATTAGTGCTTCGATCATAGGCATACGTCCGACGCTCGAATCCAAGCACCGTACTGATGCTATTGGGCACATCGAAATCCACTTGATAATTTCTGGCGAGAGTGAGGGTCGCTCTCAGCGTCGCGCGATTGGCATCGAGAAGGATCTTAGCCTTATGCTTATTGAGTCGCAGTTGCCGCTGAATCTCATCATTGATATCGTCGATTCCATAGGAGCCAGTGCTCAGCTCGATGGGAAACCAGCTTGCCCCTTCATCGGGAGAATAGCGGAAGGAATTATTTCCCGCATGAATATTGGGGATGGAGTAGTAGGTCTCCAGATTCACGAGAGCCATCTCGTAGGATTTTTCCTCGCGCAGCTGGAGGGGCGGATTGAAGCGAGTCAAGATCTGACTATCGTTTCCAGAGACGATGAAGGAGAATCCGTGCTTGGGCTCCGTATTGGTGGCGATTTTCCGCAAAAGTGAAGTGTTCATTTATCTAAGCCTCCTCAGAAGACGACGCTCATCTTCTGACCGTCGGATTCGAATTGGAGGATTCGATCGGAAATGACTAGGGCGAAGGCTTGAGTATTGGCAGGGACGTTGCGCTCGAATTCGGCTCGGATCTGGATATCCACCGTCGACTCTTTCAGCCGCTCGGACTGATGGCTCACGTCGATGACGAATAGGGGATAGAGATCGATGAAGTCGGAGGGATTGATGTCACCATTGCTGAGCAGACTTTCCATGCTATGGAATTTCTTGCGGAATTCGGCAGCCTCCTTATAGACCCTGGCGACCCTGCATTGGGTGAAGCCGGCATTGAAGTCCACGGCGGGATAGCGCTCCGCATTGAGAGTCACGTGGATAATTCGCAATCGACAGTGGTCAAAGACGGCGGCATTATGCAGCTGATCGTTATCCCTTTCGGTTTGAAAGGCGACGATGATCCATCGCGGTTTTTCTCGCCCGCTTTTAGCGGCTAGGCGCCAGTGAAATTGCGAAGTCTGGGGCACGGCTATGGAGTCGCACTGCCGCATGCGAAATCCGCAATCGATCTTGGTCTTGCTCTGGATGGTCTTATAGAGCCGCAGCTTCTTTTCGTCGGACGGGATGACGTGGGGGACGAACCAGGAGACCTTGCTCAAGACTACTTTTGCCACGTCGTTGACGGCAGCGGCTCGGAGGATGGCATTGGCATCCGAATCGCGCACCAGGGACAGCTCGTGCTTGAATCCGTAGACGATCTTATCGTAGTCCTCGGCAAAGCCAAAGACGTGCTTGAGGGGGATGGAGAAGGAAAAGGATCCCTTATTGGTTGGCTTGGTGATGATATATCCGTGGCGTGCCGCGAATCCGACGTTATCTGCCTCAGCATCGGCCGTGGAGTCCTTGAACCATAGCTGGTTGAGGCCTTGCGATTTGGAAAAGTCGTCGGGATACGTCAGCATCCCTAGCATGGCGGTTGCGATACCCGGATCGTTGAGATGCTCGATCTGTTGGCCGGAAAGTCGGTAGCTGATGCTTCGGAAGAGAAACATGACGCCGTTATGGACGAGCGATACGAGATCGGCGTCAGCATACGCAGTGCCATCATTCTTCTGAAGTCGGCCTTCGATCAAGAGATAACTTTCGGAGGGATGAAGAAAGAGATCCTGAGTCTCGATATTGATGCGTATCTCTGCGCCAGCATTATTCAGCTGCGCCCCGGCTTGAGGTTCGTATTCGTGAACCTGATATTCCTGGAGACTTTCATCGAAAGTCAGTCCTTCGGTGATAGAGAGCATATCGGCCATCATATATTTATCTATAGCGCTGGACGAAGTCGTGGATGGTGGCGATGCCCCCGCCCGAGATGAGATTATTGAGACGGGTCTGCTGCTGTGGGGTTCTCTTGGTGGGTGGTGCTTGAGGCTTCTTTTTGCGGGTCACTCGATTGACGACGTGGTCCACCGCCTTACTCGCACCTTTCTCCACACCTTTCAGGGCAGCATTGGAGGCGGCACTCACGGCCTTGCTTCCCAACGTCTTGGCGGCGGAGGAGGAAAGCACCCGTCCGGCTAGATTAGCGATCGTATCGAAAAGACCTTTTCCGCCGACGGCATACTTTCGACGATATCCGTGATTCACTACTAAAGGCATCGTAAATTTATTTAGAGGAGCTTCCGATGCAGCTTCTCGTACTCACTCCTGCTGATATGACCGGACTTCCTCATGGCATCGAGGATGGCCACGATTTCGTTGCGCACCCCATTATTTCCAGCCTGGTAGGCGGCAGCGCAAAGATTGAGGCGATCCAGCAATTGGTCGAAGCACGTGGGGAGGAAGACGGTCGATACCCCACTCCCATACTTATCTTGCTTATAGATGTACGAGACGATCTCCTTCCATTTCCGACTTTTGCTGGCCTTGGGAGTCTGCGAGAGCGAAGAATTGCCTTGATACATGGCATTGGATGCTCGCAGGATTTCACCATAGGTATGCAAGTCCTCCACGTCGAAATCTTTGGGATTCTTCAGGACCATGAGCTCCCACAGGCCGGGGGTACCCTTATAGCGCTCGCCATCGACGAGGATATCGTCTCCATCGAAGGTGACGGGCAGACTTCCGATCATGATGCTGCCGTCTTCCACTCGCAATCCAAAGGTATGGTCGGCCTTGGGAGTCATACTGAGCTGAAGATAGTGGGCGGCTCGCGGACCGAGGTTGGTTTTCAATGCTTGCTCGATGGCAAGCGGATCGTCGTCACCCTCGGCGGCAGGGAGAGGAGGAGGAAGGGCAGGCACCGGGGCGGGCAGAGCGAGTGGGATATCTTCGATCTTTTTGGTGATCTGGGAGGCAGTCTCCTTTTGCGTCTCGACCACGGGCTTGAATATCTTGGAGAGATCGCGACTGAGTCCGATCTTATCTAGGCGACGCTGCATATCGCTAGCCTGGATGCTACGTTTGGTCTCATGCAAGTCCCTAGCAAGCGCCTCACGCTGCTTGGGGTCGGTGATCTTGATGAACGTCATTTTATTTATAGCACCGTCAACGCCCCTAAGCGATGGATCGATCGCCCCCAACGCCCCTAAGCGATGGATCGATCGCCCCCAACGACCCTAAGCGATGGAACGAACGCCCCATAGCGTTGGAACGAACGCCCCTAAGCGATGGATCGATCGCCCCATAGCGTTGGAATGAACGCCCGCAAGCGATGAATCGATCGCCCCATGCTTTTTGCCTCCTACCTCAGCAGGATGCAAAAACCGTGGATTTACCCCTCCTACGCACTCTCCATGCATTTGGAGGAGCAGAAGGGCTTTAGTGACCCTTGCACTCCATCGATGCGATCAGACTCCCCCACCATCCTCACTTTTACGCCTGACCAGAGAGTGATAAATTTTGGAACGTATATAGTCTCCTCGCGGATATTGTGCAGAGCCTTGCCACGGGGGATCGCGACTCCACACCGGCAGCATGCCTCAGGGAAAAGCTTCGAATGCCTCTTGCACTTATCACTGCCCGATATGGAGGGATACGTGCACTGATGGCCGCGGACGGTCTTGATGCAGCACGGGGGTCCGGGCGCTGGCTTAGGTTTCCGGCGGGAGTGAGAATAATAGGTCCTTCCTTCGAAATCCTGATCATCGAAGCGGCTAGCGTACTTTTCAGCCCCGCATCTACTGCAGCTATGGCCTGGGATCTCATGGTTGATGAGCACACGCCCCCACCGGTGCTTGCATCTAGGGGATATAGGGGGTGGTAGTGGGGACTTTGGAGCATTCTCCCAATCCAAGTCCCGTTGATTCTCCAGGAAAAATTCCTTCAAGTGATCCATTCTTTATCTTAGACTCGATAGAAATCGTCTAGATTGCATCGATATTTCCCATTCGTCTTGGGGCTCGTGAGATCGATGGTCATGAATCCGTGAGGCTTGGCCCAGCAGTGGTCGCATAGGGCATCGAATTGAGCCGGGGTGAGATCGCCGCAATGGTCCCGGCGGATATGATCGCGATTTTTGGCATCCTGCTCGAAGAGGCAGATGAAGTTGGCATTCGCCCGGATCGATTGCCGAGGGAGCTTGAAGTAATTTTGGCAGAGGTAGAAGCAGTCAACGTTATTATGGCGACCGCGCACGTAGTAGTCTTCACACTTGCTCTGCTTGCTCAGCATCAGATCGTCGAAGACCATGAGATTTTTGCGAGTGGGATCGAGATCTCGGGGATCGGGCACGTCGCTCGCTTCCTCGAAGAAGAAAGCTTCGATGCCGCTAGGCTTGGGCGGTGGCTTCATCGTCTGCACCACGTCGACCAGAGAGTGGGGATAGCGATCCTTGATGGAGAGAAGGTCGCGGATATCGTCTTTCGAAAATCCTTTCCCCAACGCCTGCCGCAGCAGCTGATAGATGGGCTGGTGGAGTGATTTTCCGAAGACGTAGAGTCGATCGTAGTCGATCCATCCATCGCGCAGGAGGAGATTATTCAGCAGAGTCGTCTTGCCGCAGTCCGACTTCCCGATGATCAGACCTCGGATGGATCGCTGCGGGAGGAGATAATGATTATTCCGACGATTCACGGCGGGCTCATCGTAGGTAAGGTCTTCAACGTCCATTTATCTATATAAAATGGGAATGTATTGCTTGAAGTGCAAGAAGAAGACGGAGACGAATAATCGCGCCGTGATCACGAGCGACGACGGACGGCGGCGGCGAAAGGTGGGAACCTGCGCCGAGTGCGGTGCGCGAAAGTCGCAATTTATCAAGACGGAGGAGGGCGCCGGGCTCGTGAATAAGATGATCAATCGGCTGCCTGTCGAGATGCATCTGCCGGGGCATAATTTCACCGGTCCGGGGACCAGACTCAGCCAGCGACTCAATGCCGACGGCACGCCCAAATCTTGGTCGAGACCCATCAATCGAGTCGATGAGGCAGCCTATCGGCACGATCTTTGCTATGCCAAGCACAAGGATACGGCCGCACGCAATTCGATCTGCGATAAGACGATGCTAGCCTCCCTCGATGCCATCCCCAATCCCACTGCACGTGAGCGCCTCGAGTGTGGCATCGTCAGACCCATCATCGGTACCAAAGCACGATTTGGGCTGGGCGTGGGGGGAAAAAAAGTCCGATGGTCGGATGAGCTAGCCGAAGAGCTGCATAAGCCAGTCCGACGCAAATTTCAGAAGCGCCGCGTGGTGGTAGGTGGGGTGGACGAAACCTGGGCTGCCGATCTCGTAGATATGAGCGCCTTCTCCCGCGATAACCGAGGCTTCAAATACCTTCTGAGCATCATCGACGTCTTTTCCAAGTACGGCTGGTTGGTGCCGCTCAAGGATAAGAAAGGCGCCACGGTGCGAGATGCCTTCCAGACCGTCTTCAAGGATCGCACGCCCGAGAAGCTATGGACCGATAAGGGCACGGAATTTTATAATCGCGACGTGAAGGATCTGCTCCGGAAGCATGACGTCGATCTTTACTCCACAGAAAACGAAGAGAAATCGAGCGTCGTTGAGCGCTGGAATCGCACCATGAAGGAGAAGATGTTCAAATACTTCTCGGCCAATTCCACGCGCACCTACCTCCCCGTCCTGGACGATCTCGTCCGGCAGTACAATACCTCCAAGCATCGATCCATCAAGATGACCCCCACCGCCGCCAGCCAAAAAGAGCACGAGGCTAAAGTCTTCTGGAATCTCTATGGAGACCTTCCACCCATGCAGCCTCACCGATTCAAAGTCGGCGATCAGGTCCGAATCACCAAGAAGAAGGGCATCTTCGAGAAGGGATACACTCCGCGCTGGACGGAGGAGGTCTTTACCATCGCTCAGGCCCTAGCGACGCAGCCGCCCACCTATCGTCTCAAAGACTACAAGGGTGAGGAAATCCAGGGATCCTTTTACGAGCCCGAGCTCCAGCGCACCGACCAGGATATCTTTCGCATCGAGAAAATCTTGAGCCGACGCATCCGGAATGGGGAGAAAGAAATCCGCGTCAAATGGAGGGGATATCCCAAAACCTTCAATTCCTGGGTCAAGGAGTCCGACTGGCGATGATCCTCCAGGCTTTCCGGTCTCGATTCAAAGGAGACCAGAAAGTCTTGATTTATGCATGCTTCAGCTCGACGAAGATCCTCAATGCGTCTAGATCCTGCTGCAGGCGATCGTAAAGGGCTTTCGTGATGGGCTCATTATCAGTCATGGGGAGGGGGAGATTTAGCACGTGATATTTCTGCATGTCTAGGTCCGTCGTCATCAAGCCGCCATTCGTCGAGACGCACTCCGACTTATCGACTTTGCCATCTTCTACGATCATCAGCTTTTTGGTAAGATCTTTGATGGACGCTTCATACTCCCTTTGCATTCGCTTGATGGCCATCTGCATTTGCTTCATTTCCGAATCTAGCTCTTCGAGGTCTTTCATGCCGTCTTTCATCTGCTGATTAACCCATCGCTTCGTCACAGCGTCCGAGCTATCCCGCGGCAATCCCAGACTAGTGATGCGATTATCATTCATATCGAGATCCTGGAGCATCCGCCAGATGGGCATGCGCTTCCTCGAGTGAGATCCAAACTTATCCATTTATCTATAGTCCGAAGATTACGTCTTCAAGCGTCCGACCTTCCGAAAGGAGCTTCAGGACATGCAGGCAAAAGTGTCCGCAGACCACGTCGCCGCGCCGCTGAATTTCATCAGTATTATATCGAATCTCCGGCCGCAGATAGTCGATCATCTCGTCGGGCGGAGGCAGGCCGTAAGGATCGAAGTAGACTTTGAATCTTCCACTCTTATACCAGCACGTCCAGTGCGTGCCGGGGCCATCACTATCGTCGTGATTAAGGATGCCGCATTCGATGGGCTGGGGGCTGGGAGGCAAGGCATCGCGCATGAATATTCCTCTGAATCGAGGGATGCCTAGGGTCGAGGCGGCTTCCTCAAGCTCTACGTTGGAGAGGGGCTTATGGGGGAGGAGGAAGCCGTGCACGCGTATGCTGCTCATTTATCTAGATATGCCAAATGCAGATGAGGAGGGATGGGCATCCGCACCCGTCAGAGCCTGCTAAGTGTGGGATGGGCATCTGCACCCGTCAGAGCCTGCTAAATGCGGAGGGGAGGGGAGGTGCCTCAGCTCACTTGCTGCCGTGAGTGATTCGATATGTCCGTGAGCGAGGGTGCTGATGCCATCGGGGAGTATGTGGCGCTTGTCATCTTTGGCGGAGAGAGCGATCTTGTTGATCTGCTCCGTGTAGATCTGGTGGAGATGGCTCCGGATGATATTCATCGGGCGATGGATCTCCTGCTGGGTGTCGAGGCAGCGCTTGTAGTCCTCGAAGGCGATGCTGCGCTTGATGACGCTCTTGGTGACTCCCTTCGCCTTCTTCGTAGCCTTACCGTCGTCCATCTTGAAGGCGTATAGTTTTGCCCGGAGCCCCACGAATTCGGTCATGGTCTTGCCGCCGCACTCGTCCTTGAATTTTCCGATGATCTTCTTATTCACGCCAGTGGGGATGTCGGAGGGATGCACGGCCGGATAGTTGGACGTATCGAATTTTTCCTGGACGTGTGGCGTGATATCCTTGTAGAAGTCGACGGTCTGAATTTCGTAGGCTAAGCTGTCTGTGTCGGTAAAGAGCAACCGGGCCTTATCGCCGTACGTCTTCCTCACGAATCCGTAGTGGAAGTCGTACATCAGGAGCTTCGAGATATCCAAGATGCACGCTCCTAGGTAGACGGGCTTATCGAACTTGAGCTTGGTCTTCTTCATATGGACGGCTGCTAGATTCTCGGTGAAGACGACTCGACGATCGAAGTTGGGCTTGGCCACCAGCTTCAGGGCCTGCTTTTCGGTTGTGACTAGCCTGACGTCGACGCGCTTTCGGATATTCTCCATCGTCTTGCCGAAGACCGAATTATTCATCAGCTTGAAAAATTCCTTCTCGGAGTCGGTCTTGGCTGCGGCTCGGAGCTTCGTATTCAGCTCGATATACGACTTGAGCCAGGGGGATTGCCTGAATCCTATGATGCGATGGACTTTGACGAGCTTCATGCCCATCGATAAGTAGAGCTTGAGATTTCGATAATGGAGGGAATATTTTTCGCGCTTGCCCAGATGAGGCACGAGCTTGCGCACCTTGTCGATTTCCACGTTTTCTGGCGCGAGAGGGTAGTCGTTATGGGCGTCGTGAAGATCTTGCGGATATTCCAGATCGCATTCCACCATGGCTCCGTACTCGTGATCGTCAGGATACTCCAAGACCTTCTCGGTCTCCTCCGGTTCCATCCACTCGAAGTCTCCCGTGGGAAGGAGCTGTGCCATCGCCCAACCGTAGAGATTGTTGGCGTCGAGGTAGGTGAGATATTTGGTGGGTTGGGAGCTATCGTAGTCGGTCATGTAGGGATTATTAGCCTTGCCGTGGCGATGGGAGATCATGGCGACGCCCCCTCTGGTTGCCCTCTCGAACATCAGGAGCATGTCTGGATCGGAGAGCAGCTCCAATCTGACGCCGGTGGTTTTGAGGGCGGCATCGTAGGCTAGCCCTGGGGATGTGAAGTAGTGGGCAGGATCGAGCCCATAGTTTCCCATGCAGATATCCCTGAAATCCTCGAAGATATTTCCAGTATGGCCACGTCGGATTCTAGGTAGAGATTGTGATAATCTCGCAGGGTCTTGCACTCGAAGGCCTCCCAGACCTTCTGAGCGTGCGCATAGTCCTCATCGCTGATATGCTCACCGGTGAGCGTGCTGAAGAAAGCTTCCTTGGGTGGGAGTTGGGTCTCCTCAAGCTTGGCAGGCCCATCGGCGTAATCGTAGGGATAGACCCCCTTTCTAATCATCAGCTCATACCTGTCGCCAAAGCATTCCCTAACCGCCTTGAATTTATCGAGTGTGAGATTCTTTGCCAGATTTTCGAGGGAGCTGAGCATGAATCTGCACGAGTCGATGAATCTCATTTCCAGACCATCGTCTAGCTGCTTTGAAAAGCTGATATATTTTTCGTCCGTATTGGGGATGCAGGTGATCTTCCCTCCCTTGAATTCCTGCACGAAAAGATGAGCATCGTACCCACTCAGATTGTGCAAGAGGATGGGCACGTGCTTCGGAAGCGGAAAATCTAGATTGCATTGGTTGTGTGCCGCGCCCCGATACTTCCCGGTGAGATGGTCGTGATCCCGGACCTTATCCCCTCTCAATTCGTCCCCACAGATGTGGCAGTGCGTGCTTGCTTCAAAGCTTACCTTGTCCTCGTCGCTCATCACCATCGACTTCTTCTCCTTGCATATCTTGCTGATCATCTGCACTTCCTCTTCAATGCACTGGACGAATTTCTTAGCCGCATCTTCCCCGCAGTAGACGACCGATTCCTTGTAGTCGCCGTGGGCATACTTCACGCGATAGCAGAAACCTGATGGTCGGTGCTGCTGATACTGCTTCGTGTAGGACTTGGTTGGATCGGGCTGGCAAGTATCGATCTTCTCCGTGAAGCATTCAAAGTCCGCATAGATCGCAAATGGGACTCTCATCTGCTTCTTGTGGTTGTGAAAGGCTATGGCGGATCCTTCCTCCGGCATCTCGATCCTGATGGCATCCTTCTGGCTGCAATATTCTAAGTGATCGTCGAGAAGATCCTGCCTCGTAAAGTGGGAGAGGCATCTGCGGCAGAAGTATGCTTGCCCATCGTGATTTGTGACCTGTGCGGTCAAAAGACGCGAGAGGCTCTTGATCCAGCAGTAGTGCTGCTTGTCTTCGTGCTTCAGGAAGAGAAGATCTACGTGGGTGGAGCCCGTATTTTTCGAAATCTTCAGGGGATATACCTGGAGATCCTCTTCCTCATCCTCACCCTTCTTGACGCCATCGAAGCCGAAGACGTTGACGTTGATGGAGGCATTCTGCCTCTCGAATTTATCAATCGCCTTGAGTGAGACTGGAAAGTCGATGCCTTCAAATTTTAGCTCATCTTCCCATTTCTTGTACTGAGCTACGCGGTTGGTAGATTTCTGATCGACTTCCTCGTGGTGAAGGGCCGTTAGCACCGCCCACTGGAAGCAGCGATCATCTTCATTTTTCACATTGATGATCGCCTTCTTTTTCGCGAGTGCTGAGGGGGTCGGTATGAAGGAAGCCCCCTTGAGCGGCTTGAATTTGTCGAAGTGGATTTCTAGCTTCTCGACGCTGCTGAAAGTCCATCCGCTCCCTTCGCGCATGTACTTTGCCATACTTTCCTTAACCTTCTCCACCATGATCGCAATCTCCTGATCAAGGTCGTCAGATTCCACGAGCATTGTCGTCCATGATCTGAAAGGAGTGGTGACGTAGATATTCTCCCCTTTCGCGAGGCTCGTTTTCACCATCTCCACAAAAAGCACTAAGTGGACCTTCAATCCCCTCTTTTGGGTAAGCGCATCGGAGATGGTGGTGGAGATCGTACTCTGACTTAGCTTGAAAAACGTGGCTACGTCATGCGGCTTCAAAGGTTTGATGACGGCCGTGCCAAATACGCCATTCAGAGCTTCCCGCATATCAATGATTTTGATCTCCTCCTCGACTGGGGCATTTTTGATATTCTCTTCCACCAGATGGAGCAGATCGCCTCTCTTGAGCTGGGAGTATTTGGTGAGGCCACGATTCTTTGCCAGCGCTTTCAGCTGCTTCTTGCTGAAAACTTCCTGGCGGGCAAATTTACGGGTGGTTTTCTCCTCGATGAGCTTCACCAAGGCCTCCTTGTTCTTCCTACTGACCCCCCTAAGACCCTCATCCTTAGCTATTTGACGGAGGGTCTTCATGGTCTCTTTGACCACCATCTTACCCTCGACTGGAATGATCTCCTCCTCCTCCTGCCGGTGTGGTTGCTGGCTATGCCTCCAGCAGAGGACATCCTTCCCGGGCTTGCTCTTGCAAAACTGCCCCTTCTTCCTCTTGAGTGAGACGCTGCATGTGGTTTTCTGCTCCCCATCTGGTTGATGCTCAAATCGCGGCTTCATTGACTGCGCCCCACAATTTTGACACATCTGGGTATGCTCATCCATCTGCGTCAGGTTGGGGGCTTTGCAACACTGCTGCTGCCTTTGGGGGGTTGGGGCTGGGGGGCTATCTTCCAAATCTTGCTCATTCTCCAGGAAAAAATCCTGAAAGTGACCCATCTTATTACTATTGGATTCCATCCTTTTATTTATTTCAATCTGGGGCACACCTCTCTTTAAGGTGTCCTTATCCCCACTTTCCTGTGGGGTGAC
The DNA here is from genome assembly GCA_963971305.1 of Arcuatula senhousia. NCBI lineage: Eukaryota > Metazoa > Mollusca > Bivalvia > Mytilida > Mytilidae > Arcuatula > Arcuatula senhousia. The sequence continues at coordinate 46,173,951 of OZ020315.1, read as the reverse complement.
CTGACGTATGCTCTGTACGAAAGCCATAATTCTTGTATTTACCCTATGCTCAATAGGAATGCCGTCCGTTTGCATTTGGCCGTCGGGGTTGGGATTTTATGCAGGATTTCTGCATGTGCGGCAGAATTGTCATTTTGACACTACTATTATCTTAGTATTTCATAACATTGCATGAGTTAACGCGGACTTTTCTCAAAGCTGTTGAATATTTCATTGCTGTTTGTTTTTACATTCCTTAGAATACAAGATTTTTAAGCATATTTCTCAGTAATTTGAAGACGTTTACTCAAAGTTGAAATTTTGGGCCAATTTAAGTTATTACTGAACTAACTCCTATATGCGATAGAATATTAACAAAAAAATTACCAACCAAAGGAGGAGGTAAATTTCTTATTTTTAGTACGGGGACGTGCGGCAGCAGGTCTGAAAATGGTACCCGAATAATACAAATACTCTCTGGGTTTTGATACCCAAATAGATATTATGAATTATAATACTACCTACAAAAATGCACTCATTATGGTAGAGCTAGAAACTTTTTCAGCAAGTTGACACTTCATGCATGTGTATAATAGATTTAATAGTCAAGAAATATTTTATCAGGAATTTGTATACCAGAATATACCCCCGGAACTTTTTTTTCGAATATAGATATCGCTGTTGCTGACAAAAGACGATAAATAGATGTGCAATGAGTGTACGCGACACAACCAACATTAAAGAAACGGCAAATTAAAAAAACACAATTGAAAACAGCCAGCAGTCTTCAACATGACCTGAGGTCACTGCTCGCTGTCTTTCATTGGCCCAAGACTAAAAATACAATACATCAGATTCAACAAATCCCTAGATTATCAAAGAAAGACCCATTTCTGGACATAAAACAAAAAACAGATAGTAGACAAAGACAAACAAATGCTTTGACAAGGATTCCTGGCTTAGAACAGGCACATATAAAATGTGGCGGGGTTAAATTAGTTTTTTGGGCCCAACCTTCCCCCTATTGTTTATCTTGTACAAAGCACAAAAAAGTAACACACTTTAAAAATCAAATCGATAAAAGTTCAATTCACCAAGAGAGAACCTGAGACAAGAGTACTAGACGAGAACAACGACACATAAAGGAATTCCCTTCAGAACACTTGCAGTTACTAGCAGCTAGCTAAGAAGCATTTATCGACTGATGAAAAAAAATCAAGCATATCGATTCGAAATCCAATATAATAACACTTCAAACAACTAATGATTTAGTATTATATCATCACACAAAACCAACATACTTAATATTTGTTTTGTCTTTGAAGAAATAACGTTTAATATTGTGCTCCACAGTTCTTTGAAGAAATAACATTAAAAATGTGGTACTCGCAAGCAGGTAACACAATATTGTGTGTCACATTTTAAATGATATTTCGAATAGACAAAAATATTGTGGCCATATTTTATGAACTAATTTCATTACATGGTTTGTCAATAAAAATCATAATATGATAATTGGTGCAACCTAAAATGGGACGCAGCTTTAGAAAATAGTTTAGAAAATAGTTGTCAAAAAATGTCATTTATTAATAACTAATAATTACAAATATCGAATAATTTGTGCAAATTACAAATATTTGTAACATTCTAAATAGTATCAAAATAAAAGGATGACGTTGACGGGACGAAATAATCTTCTTTTGGTGTTACGTTATCCATGACGTCATTTCCCGGTCAGAGTATTTTGCGCTCCAGCAGAAGTAAACAAAGCAACCTTTTTTGTCAGGTTTTGGGCGATTTTCTGTACACCAATTTATCTTTTTAGAAGTATTGAAGGTGGAGAACATTGATTAAAAACCTGGCAGAAAATGACGACTTGTTTCAATCAGGATTTTGGAAAAAACAACACTTGAACATGCACATGATTGATTTAAATTCTCCATGATCAGCTAAGCCCTTGGGTAAGACCATCTTTTTTTACTATTAAGTGCTGTAAAGCTTTTATTATACCCCCCACTTAAAAAAAGATGGGGGGTATATAGTGGTAGGGATGTCCGTCCGTCCTTCCGTCCGTCCTTCCGTTACACTTCAGGGTACCCTTGGTGGATTTTCATGAAACTTACACACAATCTTTGTGACATAATGTAGATGTGAACCTACTATTTTAAAATTTGATCAGAATGATTTTTGGGGTCTCCCATAGCAAAACATGGACTTAGCCATTCGGCTACATGGGGGTACCCATCTCATAACCGCAACTCCTCCTAAACCCCTTGATGGATTTTCATGAAATTTACAGAAAATCTTTGTGACATAATGCAGATGTGCATCTCCTATTCTAAAATTGTATCTGATTATTGTTTTATGGGGGTGGGGGGTATTTATTTGTGAGCTGAGGCTCACAGTTTTTCTAGTTTTTTTTTGTAACTGTCTTAAACATCGCCATAACAGTTGAATAACTGGTAAACAATCACCAATCACGATTGTTCCTAACGCACCTGTTTACAATGAGTATTCTCGCGAGAACTTGGCGAGATCATTTCATCTCTTTGACAACGAGAGTTACCTTGAAAAATATATTTAAAGAGTTAGTTTTGACTTTCCATCAGTATTCACCTGTCTAATATGGAGTAGGCATTGCCTAAATGCGAGCATAGCTAAAAGGGACTACGTTTTTTGTTCTAAATGTCGACATTCAGGGATATCGCTATCATTTAATTTCCAATATTTCCATTTGCTTATTTTGGGGCGAGATGGTATGGGGCGATTAAGCTTCGAGACACGTTAGTTTCGTACGTGCATATAACCAAGACGAAACGAGCAGTTTATGTGTATTTATTATTTTAAGAATATTATTTTCTTGTAAAAAACGCAATTTATTATTTTTTTAAGCATTATTTCTTTTCTTATAAATTATTTTAACATTCACTCCGGACCTGTAAAAATAATAACCCTTTCCGGACCATAAAAAATCTAAATCAGCATTAGCAAATTTCTCGTGGAAACAAATACCGTAGAGCTCTCCGCTCGAGCGGGCACTTCGTGCCCGCTTGCGAGCTATGCTCGCTATTATATAAAGAAATTTAACTGTGGTTATTAAATCTGTCAATTTTAAAATGTATTCCAAAAAAAGCATCGAAAATCTGGCCCAATAGAAATTCGTGCCAAGTGTGCTTGCGCGCACTCGGCACATTCGGTTTGGAAAAAAAAACAAAACCATTAGTTTTGGGAAGTTTCTACATTTGTGGGACTGTGTCCCATATGATGGGGGGTGATTTTAAGTCAATTTATACCGTAAATTCAATTTACAAATTGGAGCGCAATCTGATCAAATATTTCATCCGTTGGAAAATAACATTAGTTTTCAAATTAATAGAGTAAATCTTTAATAATTTAAAGGGTATACTCTATCTTTCGTATCACAAACACAATAATTTTTATTATACTTCAGTAGATTTTTTCTATATAAAATACAGGTAAACATTTTTACTATTACATCTTGAATTTGGTAAAAGTACTATTTCCCTATGGATATAGTAAAAACTATTTCCCTAGGGCAATAGTATCATAATGGTTGGCAGTAGGCGTGGCTAAAGTATACTGTATATGTTCCAGACCGTATGCGTATTCAGACCGTACGGGTATATTTTCAAAATACCTGTACGGTCGGACCGTACGCGTACGGTCTGACTTTATTGCATTTTCTAGATCAATATTCAATAAAATATATTGATCCTGTAATAATGCATTAAATTTATTATTTAAGAAATAATTCATGGCCGCCCGTGGTTTATTGGAGATTTAACCATGGGTGTCCATTATTTTCGTGGATATTTTAACCAGAGCGTAGCGCAGCGGAGCGAGGGGTTAAATACACGAAAATAATGGGCACCCATGGTTAAATCGAAAATAAACCACGGCCGGACATGAATTATTTCTATTCTAATATGACAATTTTGTGTTTTCAAAGACCTATAGGGTATAATGCTACAGAAGCCATTTTGTTGTTTCTTGCTACGTTTATGTGCAAATGATCCTTTATGACGTCGGCACTTTCAGCGTAAAATCATATAATGACGTCGCAAAATGAACTGTGACGTCGACCTGTGTTTTATTGGAATTTAAACATGGCTTGTCGCCATGGTTTCTATTGTTCTTTCCGGGGACCCATATTAGAATCATGTTTAAGCAATTCGTCCGTCAGTTTCCCCACATGTTTCCCTACTTTTGAGCAAAAAAAGTTCCATAGAGATCTTATTTTTTATATTATGTGCAGCCGATTTTACTTTCTACAGATATAATTTATATGTGTTGTCGTTATCCTCAAACCTAGCTTTACTGAACATAATTTTAGAATGATCTTTTAATCATCATCACGAAGTCTGACATTTTTGTGGGCCCTATGTATCGTCGAAATTCCCAATTCCCTCACCTACCGCCTTTCTATATTTTAGCTATTTACAAATTCTGACTCTTGTTTTATTTTGTTTGTCTTATTATTTTAAGTTTGCTTTCCTCTTTTCTTTTCTTTTTAGTTTCCTTATTTTTTCCGTAGGAATCTGGGAGTTGGTAATAACACTTTTTAGGTTGAAAATAAAATATGATTTCCTAATATTATATGAATAAATGCTTATTTAGAGAAATACATATATGGTCTGAATACTTGTATGGTCCAGCTCGTTTTAGACCATACGGATATACTTGCACGGTCGGACCGTACGCGTACGGTCTGAATACCTCTACGGTCTGGAACATATACAAGGTAAAGAGTGAGCAGTAGGCGTGGCTTTAGTTAAGTTGTTTACCGATTCAGTATAATAAAACAATTATTTACTGGTCATTCGGAAAACAGTACATTTGTTTCCCTCATGACCAGTAAACAATTGTATAATAATTCATATTAGGGGAACAGGTGGACTTAGCCCGTGCTATGCAGTATTTAGACGCACCGCTATGTGATCGGCTATAAAATACACTAACTGTAGTTTCACTTAAACTTTTAACACCAATGAACACAGTTTAAACATTAAAACAAGACCTGTCTGTTTTAAATACGTAAAAATTATATATGTCATTACAAATGTAAACAAATAATCAATCAAGATGGTCGAATAATTCTAGCGAAATAAATCAAATTTAAGACCAATCTTAGATAAAATGTATATTCAAATTTTCTTTTATTTCACTTCGGTCTAAATGACATAAAAAATGAGGGGAAATGTGATTTTCGTTGAATATATGCCTGTAAGAATTAAAAAATAAAGATTTTTTTTGTCCTGTGGGCCAGATAATATTAGAATAAAAGAAGCAAAGGTGTACCAATGGTGCTATGGTATGTAGGAAGTGTAAATGGGACAGAACAAAAGTGATAGACATAAAATAATCACAAACTGTACATTTATATATTTATGATTTGTTAATTAATTGTATATTTTGCATTTAGAGACACTTATATGAAATAATCATTATACTTACCTCAAACCTTTCATGAACATTAAATGACTGAGCGCTTTTTATTTCCTCAATTATTCTTTTATTTTTTCTTTGGCTTTTTGTGACCTTAAGTTGAAAAAAGAATAACAAAGTATTCACAAATTGAACAAATATATAGTATGTGAATTGAACCTTAGTCGACTCTCAGACACCTTTGATTGTGAGCATGACTTTTATTGTGATGTCACATTTTGCATTACTGAACTAAAGATAGCGAATAATAAGCAAGCAAACAATAAGTTGAATCAAGCTAGCGAACAATAAGAAAACGCACGAAAGTTGCGAAACGACAATGACTTGCTATTTCCCACTTAACTGTCTTATAGTTTTAGAAATAAAAGGTTGTCATTCTTTAAATCAAATAATACTAGAGTTTAGTGGTATGTACTAAATAACAAATATCGACGTACACTTCACAGTTTAACCATTTCTATATTCAGTAAATGCAAAAGATGTTCAATTAAAATCTCGATATCTACTACATTCAGAGGGGATAATCGGTAAATTGGTAAAACTGATCGCGAACAGTACATGACCGCGAACAATTTTGTACCGGATCGTGAACAACACATATTCGATTATTTTCATAAAAGGTCAGTCTTTTTTCTCTTCTAGTACGTTATTAAACAAGAGGCTCCCAGGAGCCTGAATCGCTCACCTGGTCTTGATGTTGACCCTATACTTTTGTAGAGCTAAATGAGCTGAACATTTAAGCAAGCAACAGCTTTTCACTACCTGCAATAGTTTTCATTCTATAGGCCAAAAACACCATTTTTCACCTGTAAGGGGCCATAACCCCTATTAGGAGTCATCTGACAACTTCGACCCTATGGAGACTTTTGTAGAGCTAAATGAGCTGAACATTTAAGCAAGCAACAGCTAATCTCTATCTGCAATAGTTTTCATTTTGTAGGACAAAAACATGAAAAATCGCTATTTTTCAGGGGCCGTAATCACTATAAGGGGTCATCTGACAACTTCGACCCTATGGAGAATTTTGTAGAGCTAAATGAGCTGAACATTTAAGCAAGCAACAGCTAATCTCTATCTGCAATAGTTTTCATTCTGTAGGCCAAAAACATGAAAAATCGCTTTTTTTCAGAGACCGTAACCCCTATAAGGGGTCACCTGACAACTTCAACTCTATGGAGACTTTTGTAGAGCTAAATGAGCCAAACATTTAAGCAAGCAACAGCTAATCTCTATCTGCAATAGTTTTCATTCTATAGGCCAAAAACATGAAAAATCGCTATTTTTCAGGGGCCGTAACCCCTATAAGGGGTCATCTGACAACTTCGACCCTATGGAGAATTTTGTAGAGCTAAATGAGCTGAACATTTAAGCAAGCAACAGCTAATCTCTATGTGCAACAGTTTTCATTCTGTAGGCCAAAAACATGAAAAAACGCTATTTTTCAGGGGCCGTAACCCCTATAAGGGGCTGTCTGACAACTTCGACCCTATGGCAAATTTTGAAGAGCTAAATGAGCTGAACATTTAAGCAAGCAACAGCTAATCTCTATCTGCAATAGTTTTCATTTTGTAGGACAAAAACATGAAAAATCGCTATTTTTCAGGGGCCGTAATCCTTGTAAGGGGTCATCTGACAACTTCGACCCTAGGAGAATTTTGTAAAGCTAAATGAGCTGAACATTTAAGCAAGCAACAGCTAATCTCTATCTGCAATAGTTTTCATTCTGTAGGCCAAAAACATGAAAAATCGCTATTTTTCAGGGGCCGTAACCCCTATAAGGGGTCATCTGACAACTTCGACCCTATGGAAAATTTTGTAGAGCTAAATGAGCTGAACATTTAAGAAAGCAACAGCTAATCTCCATCTACAATAGTTTTCATTCTGTAGGACAAAAACATGAAAAATCGCTATTTTTCACCTTTAAGGGGCCGTAACCCCTATAAGGGGTCATCTGACAACTTCGACCCTATGGAGAATTTTGTAGAGCTAAATGAGCTGAACATTTAAGCAAGCAACAGCTAATCTCTATCTGCAATAGTTTTCATTCTGTAGGCCAAAAACATGAAAAAATGCTATTTTTCACCTTCAAGGGGCCGTAACCCCTATAAGGGGTCATCTGACAACTTTGACCAAATGAAGACTTTTGTATGGCTTTTGATGCTGAATCAGTAGCGTGGCCTCAGATTTCCTCTATCTCTTATACTTTTTTATTTATAAGCCAAAAACAGTAGTCTGACCCCCCTAGTCTATTTTTAGTAACGGCAGCCATGTTTTTTAACGGATCAAAAATCAAAACACAAGTTTGGTGCAGGACACCCTAAGGATCATTCATACCAAGTTTCATTAAATTCTGTTTGGTAGTTTCAGAGGAGAAGATTTTTGAAAAATTGTTAACAGACGACGACGACGACGACAGACGACGACAGACGACGGACGCCAAGTGATGGTAATAGCTCACATGGACCTCTTCGGTCCAGGTGAACTAAAAAACCAATCATGTCTGGCAAAATGGCTTAGCCTAAGAAATTGAAACATGAAAGCCATTTTACTTAAAATCTAATAGCTTTTAATAAAAATTCTAATAAAAATTTTGAAAAGTCAGATAGTATGTTTATATAAAAAGGTCAGAATTTAACACATACTGTTGACAAAACATGTGTGTTCTGTTTCATATTAATGTAACGTTGCATGAAATATGTTGTTTCAGATTCAAATATCATTATCTCATTAACCAGTAACTAAAAATTATCTTCTTTCTAATGTTATAGAGAAACTACATATTATGTATATTTCGGGATCACGAACAATTTGGTACCATTGCTTTTGGATCGTGAACGATGATTGTGAACAATGTTAAGGTTCATCAGGACAGTTTATTTTTTTTAAAAGAAAATCTTAGTATATGTACAGCTCAAACGGCATATTATCTGGTCAAATACAGTATAGTAGGACCTAGATATTTCGTTTTGACACTTTTTTCCTCCAACATATTCCATTTAAGTTGAATATATGAACTTATTTATATTTAGATACTATTTCAATCTTAAACACTAAAATCTGTTCCGTTTTGTATCAGATTAATATTTTTGATTTGAAATAAAAATGCTCTTATTAATTCAACTTTCATATGAAAAACGTGTAGGACAGCGCCATTATGTTTTTAGGAAGAATGAAATTTCAAAGTCAAAATGTTAAAATGTATGTCAGTAAAGGAAACATGGTTATTTTAGTCGACGCCTTTGTTTTTTTTAATGAAGTTTGTAGTTTCTTAATTATTAGTTAATTCAGTGAAATCACGAAATTATGTGTTGTTCACTATCCGGTAAAGAGTTGTTCGCCATTATGCACAATACTTGACCGCCATAGGAAAATTAAGAAATAATTCATGGCCGCCCGTGGTTTATTGGAGATTTAACCATGGGTGCCCATTATTTTCGTGGATATTTTACCCAGAGCGTAGCGCAGCGGAGCGAGGGGTTAAATACACGAAAATAATGGGCACCCATGGTTAAATCGAAAATAAACCACGGCCGACATGAATTATTTCTATTCTAATATAACAATTTTGTGTTTTCAAAGACCTATAGTGTACAATGCTACAGAAGCCATTTTGTTGTTTCTTGCTACGTTTATGTGCAAATGATCCTTTATGACGTCGGTAATTTCAGCGTAAAATCATATAATGACGTCGCAAAATGAACTGTGACGTCGACCTGTGTTTTATTGGAATTTAAACATGGCTTGGTGTCATGGTTTCTATTGTTCTTTCCCGGGACCCATATTAGAATTGTTCACGATAACTTTTACCGATATTCCGATTCTCCCCTGTGTACATTACTTTTAGTTTCTCGTCGAGTGATCTGGACATTTCTTGTAAAATCGTCTGAATTCATGTAACTTTTACGTGTTGAACAAATTACAATGTCATAATTAAACTCGTAAACTCATCACGCACCACTCGTAGAGAACAACTGGATGCAAATACTCAATTTTACCAAACTCGGGAAGACCTCGCTGAGAATTCCTTTAGCCAGTCATTTGCGAGACCGTATTTCACTTGTAAAGATACAAAAACAAGCTCAACGTTCAAAATTAAAACTTCCATGGTCACTGAAATGATTTGTAAAAAGTTTCCGCATATGACATATTTGAAAATCGTGAGAGCTCGGAAATAACTAATTAATAAAGTTATGAGAAGTTTGGAAGAAATTATCGTGAGAACTCATTAAACTTAAAGTTTTGAAAATCGTAACAACTTGTAAGAGGATATCGTGTATCTGAAATGGTTATTATTCCGAAACATCCAATTCAAACTACATATTGATTGTCATTATTTGATTTATACTCCCTTCACACATTTTGTCACAAGCCCGTGCGGGGCCCGGGAGGCGAATAGGCCCGCAGCAGCGCTAAGCTTGTCGGTAAAAGTCCACTAAAGAGCGCTCAGAAACCTGACATCGGGGTCAGGCCGCTTTGCCCACAAAGCGACTGGGATGTGTGCCCCAGGTGGTTGAATGGGGCAGCCCTGACATCGAGAGATGCGGGGTCGTCAGGCGATAATGCGGAAAACCTGGCCGCAAATTATAGTGGTGCACCGTGTTGGGAAAAATGTCACGTTCCTCGCACGTTAAAGAACCCTGCTGCAGGTCTCGGTAAGAGTAGGACCCGTAGGATCCCCATGCAGGAGGCAAAATTTCCCGTCCCTACCCATCACTCCTTTTTCCAGTGGCAGTCAAAACTCTCCTACCCGATTGGCCTTGTGTCCCTATATCCTCCACTTCATCATCATTTCATGTTCATTGTATCACCACTTTCATGTTCATCTCCCGGATATAGCCGAAATCGCGCTGCTTGGGAGTAAAGCAATAACTAACTAACTAACTAACTAACCATTTTGTCACATATACGGTTTTCTTTTACAAGCTGTTACGATTTTCAAAATTCATAGTTTTACACATAAAATGTACAAGTTCTTCGATTTGCTTCCAACCTTAAATTTACGGTCAATTTCCGAACTGGTACGATTGTTTAAGATGTGCAGAAATTCTCAAACTCCCCTCAAGGGAAGATACGAGTTTTAGTAAATAACGGGCAAGTTACGGCGTTTTTATGATGTCTTTACTTTACGACTGAGATGCAAATTTGGAAAGGATATCTTAACTAGCGCGCGAACAACCCGTACAAGTAGTCCTTAAGTTGCGAGGTCTTTCCGAGTTATAACAACGAGTTAAGAGTTGTCATTTACAATCATCACGAGCTCTTTGCGAGTGATTTGCGATGTGTTGGCGTGGTAAATTATGACATTGTTGCTTTGTCAACTGATAAAAGTCATACGATGAAAAATCCTCGTAAAAATGTCACAAGTTCTGACGATTTCACGTGAACTAGAAAGACCTGTTTACGAGTAACAAAGAGTTAATTACGAGTCTTTGCAATCGAATACGAGTTGTAAACTCAAATCAACTCGTAAGGAAATCTCGTATATGTGAAGGAGGTATTAGAAAAAAATCCTTTATTGGTTCAAAGGATGGCAAGGAATCTGTTTTGCCCAATTTGTTAAAATTTTGTAATTTTTTTTTTTGAAAGTTTTATACTTGAGTCATAAACTATCTATACTCTCTCAAGAAAGAAACGCAACATACAAAAATTTTGAAATTACATCTTATACAAAAGTCGAGTTTATACTCGTATTTTTTTATAACATCAGTTGTTGCAATATCATATTGAAATTTGACTTGGTTATTGTAGAGGGGCCATTTTTTCTTTAATTGTTATAATTTTAGTAAACTGTCCTCAAATCGAGTGCGCATGCCATTAAGAAAAATGTTAATCGGTTTGTTTGCAAGACAATACTCAAATGGCTATCCCCAGTTTAAAAGAACTTTGCATGAAAGATTTTAAAGTCAGCTTTTAATCATCTACAGATGTGCGCCTTCTTTCTCTGATATTCGATTGCGCGATTAGGCGTTGGCGCATGCACAGGCCCAATTTAAATAGTAAATGCCCAGTTTTTCATAAGATCATAATTTTCAGAAGGTCTTTAAAAATCAAAAATGTCTTGTGTTTTACGTTTGTAATGCAATTGCTAATTTTCTCATGTACCCATTTTACTCTTGATGCACTTCATCCCTCCCATTTTTTTTTTCAAAATCTCTGAACCTTCCTTCTCATACTGTTTGTCTTTTGATTGAATGATTTGCAGAAAATTTCTTGGTAATATTGGGTATTTCGAATTTTGTTTATGTCACACGTAAGATTGATTACTGCACAATGACCATGCAAACATTTACATTCGTACGACACTTTTGAGTTGAAATATGATAATTTTGATTTCAATGATATTTAAAGTATCTTTGTATGTTGCGTTTCTTTTTTAAGAGAGTATATTATGTCAATGAGGTAGTTGCTACAAACACAAGCAAACAAATGATCTTTTCCTTCTAAAATAACACAACAACATATAAAACGCATAAAATAAATCTGATGTTATTAAATATTTGTAGTTTTGTAATTCTTAACAGTGAAACTGACATTTACCTTATACTCCGGAAAAACTACTACATGTCGGCATATTTGAACCTGATCCTGCATAAAAAAAATATTTCTAATAATTTTAATAGACGATAATGAAATGTGGAATAAGTGTACGGAACACAATCTACCAAAAAACGGCAATTTCAAAATCAACAAAGAAAGACATAAACACTCTTATAGATGACTGTATTTTTGATAATAGACTACTTATAAAATGAGATGCTTTTCAAATTTGCAATTTAAAAATCAGAAATGGAAGACATAATCACTAATAGATGACTATATTTGTTATATTTGTTGAATTAATTACTTCTGATATTTTTTGTCTAAGGTTCGCTATAGTGGAATTGGACTTTGATCTATTTGATTTTTATTGTGTGTTTAGTTTTTTGTGCTTAGTCTAGGAATATTGATAGGGGGAAGGTTGGGCCCAAAAAACTAGTTTAACCCCGCCACATATTACATATGCCTGTCCTAAGCCAGGAATCTTTGACAAAGCTTTCGTTTGTACTTGTCTTTTTGATGTTTTCTGTTCCTTGTTTAAGAAGGGGGTCTATCTGTGACTATTCCAGGGCTGGATTTGAATTATATGCATTTTATTTAGACCATGGGCCAATTGCAGAACCGCGACCAGTGTCAAATGGCCTTGTTGAAGGCTGCTGGCGGTTGTCCATTGTGGTTTTTCTAAATTGCCGTTTAATTGTGGGCTGTGTCGCGTACACTTATTCCACATCTCATTATTTTCTATTGGATGATTCATGTAATTCAAGGCTTTGCCTTCTGAAATCTGCTATAAGCAAGTGTTTGCATATCTTTTAAACTTTATCTAATGAGACTTGATTATTTCAATAAGGAGATCTCCTCATAGTTTTATTATTCTGAATAGATATATTGGTATCATTTAATTAATTGTGTGATTAAATAATGTAATGCTTTCCTACTATTATTTTTTTGTATCGATTTCCATTTTATATAATGAAGATTGTACACAGGCAAATTTCACATACAAATACGCCCAAACCAACATTAATGGTGACAAGATTGCTACGCGTAGCCATGTGTCCCCCGCCGCTGCATAAAAGTTGTGTGGTATGTCAATTCAAGCAATACATTCTCTGAGAAACGATAGAAATAGGTTGTCAAAATATGGGATGATCACCTATTAACAGTACCCTATCAGTGTGTAAAGTTTCAGCAACATCCATTCAGTAGTATCCAAGGAGTTGCACCCACAAAAACGTTTGACAAAGTCCCATTTTTCGGACTGAAAAATCACAAATTCATAAATAACTCGAAAACCGTAAATATCACTTCAAATTTTTTTCCGTATTAATATAGAGTACCTTTTGGTCTACAAGCCTACAAAATTTCAGAACCCTGTGCACCTAGGTAACCAAGATATTGGATGTCCTATATTTTGACCTTTCTTCCCTGTTTCCATGGAAACAGCGGCCATTTTTAAAATTTCAAATATTGGATGATCATCTACTAACAGTACCCTACCAGTGTGTAAAGTTTCAGCAACATCGGTTCAGTAGTGTCCGAGGAGTTGTACCCACAAAAACGTTTGACTAAGTCCCATTTTTCGGACTGAAAAATCACAAATTCGTAAATAACTCGAAAACCGTAAATATCGCTTCAAAAATTTTTTTCGTATTATTATAGAGTACCTTTTGCTCTATCAGCCTACAAAATTTCAGAACCCTGTGCACCTAGGTAACCGAGATATTGAATGTCCTATATTTTGACCTTTCTTCCGTTTCCATGGAAACGGCGGCCATTTTGAAAATTTCAAATATGGGATGATCATCTACTAATTGTACCCTATCAGTGTGTAAAGTTTCAGCAACATCCGTTCAGTAGTGTCCGAGGAGTTGCACCCACAAAAAACGTGACGGACGGACGGACGGACAGACGGACGGACGGAGACCATTACTAAGTCCCTACGCCGCGTTGCGGCGGGGGACAAAAATTATTCTGGTGAAAATGTATATAGATAGTAATCATTTAATTGATGTGAAAACTGTGCTAAAAGGGCAATCACATAAATCTTACTTACTTGCACATGATATTCACACGAATGTCAGACGCAATTACTAGTAATACTTTATAACAATTTGAAAATAAGATGTTTAGATTAAATTCATGTGAGTCAGTTTCATATGAGAGTCTCATAAAATGCAATTTTTATGTTAACGTCACATGACAATTATTAAGAAAGCTTTGCCGTAATATATGTAATATACAGGTAATAAATTGTCTTAACTTGTTTCTTAAGATCATACCTGATGGTCTTTGAAGTAAAGCCGACCCCTAACTATGGTTGGATGGTCACTAGTCAGATAAATACGACTTTTATCTAAAAAAAATAAATTTGATTTAAATACTGCAATATGCATGATTGGACGTAACGAAAAAAATAAATCCCCCAAAAATCATGATGGATTGATGAATGAAGCCCTCTATGTACATCTTTTAAAAATAAAATAAAGAAAAAATATGTTTTGAATTGCTTTTAAAATTTATATATATTTTACGGAATGACTATCATACTTTGGGATTTGGGGTAGGGAATTAATACTACATTAGATGTTGAAAACACTTTTTATAACCCAATGAAACAACAGAAAAGGTTAGTCATTTTGCACACGGTACGCATATGTCTTTTATTGGCAAATAGACAATCAGTCTCTCAGTGGTACACATCAAACGGCGCGTGTATTTCACCACTGGTCATAAATAGACTTGACCCCAGCTCTTAATCTAAAATGAAGGCGGTAATAACCACGGGTAATGACCCGATTTTGCAAGTAAACACTTGTGAGATTTAACGAGAATTTAACAAAAATGGTATAATCTAAAACGTTGGAACACTTTGGCAATCGCTATATTCTTTTTACAAAATATATCAGTAAACGAACTCAAAACGTCAGACTACTACCTGCCACGCACGACAAACTTATTCAAAACTTATCTTTAGCGTTTGTCCAGCGTAATTGACGCAAGTACGCTTATTTATCGTTCGTCATACCTAATTTTTTTGTTCTCGGTGAGGATACCCAAGGAAATCTATTCTTTTTATTTTAGTATTATTCTAAAAGAATTAAAAAATATTATAAAAAATGTATATTTTGATTTATTTATCAAATACTTTATTTTTTAGTAAGGCAGTGGTAATTTTTTATTATACCATATTCCTATTAGACCAAGTATTTTTTATTGTGTTTAAAAATACGCAACTTTCCAATCATCATCATTGTTTCGATTCAAATATATACTACTTCTTGAGATATGCATATACAGCATAATTAAATTACACCGTTTTATAAACGTTTTGGTATGTGTATTAAGAAATAAAAAATGAATAAATATAAAAAAATCAAATGTACAAAAATAATCATGCAAAGTTTTACTGCATTTTTGTTTTATATATGCTAATAAACCTTTCCACAATACATTTTTCAAAATTTATGACTGAATTTATATATAAAAATAAGGAAAAAAGGAATTAACTCACTTTTGTCACTAAACTGTACATGTACATTTGTGTGTTGGTATGTGTCCTGTTTATTTCACAGCAATACTCGGCAGGCTCGGGCATATAGTTTTCTAAATGCATACGTTACTTTTACGGTTGCGAGCAATACCATTAATATCCAAGATAAGATATATAAGAGGAACACCAAATTGTTAACAAAAAATCAAAATCTCAGATGAGTATATAAGAAATGCCAGTCTGTATAAAGTTTGTCTAGCTCCATATTTACTGCACTTGACTAATCCTATAGTGGTCGCCGACACCACGACGGGTGTCCTTAAGTGCATACGATACAACTTAGATCCGCCATTGACAAATTCATGAAAGTTTGCAGTTTAGGTCAAGTCGAAGAAAGGAGTGACACCATAATTATTTTTTTCATTTGGACATATATTGTCGGGCATGAAAGCTAGATTCTATACATCTAAATAAAAATGGGGATCACCAATTTTTTTTTCCGCTATTTAACTTTAAAGTCGTGTCTCTTTCTACCAAAATTAGTATAGAATATATAGGGAATTCCGTAAAATACGTTTATAGTCGGACAAAATAATATTGGAAAACCATGAATTTAAAAAAAGAAAGATATGTTGAAGCTATGATTTTTGGCTTTACAACTGAACCATGTATAGAAAAATAAAGGTCACCGATTTCGTTTTGTCTCTATTTTCGTCCAAGTGTATGACAAAATATTGAAAAATACAGCTTTTTCTACGACGTCTTGGTTGACGTCGATGTTATTTAGATCTGGCGTCTTTCAATAAAATTCAACCTGACTTTTCTTCTGAATTGCTGATAAGGCATAACACTTTTCGAGAATGCGCAGTTTATGCTGTTTATACTATTTTTATATTTTATGCCTACAAGTGTGTTAGAAATTTTAAAAGATGCAGCTTCTTAAAAAATCTTTCTCTTCACAGTGTGTGCTTAGTTACATCTATTTGAATCTTTTATATGAAATACACCAATAAGACGGTTTTTTTATACAGACATTATTACCGGGTCTGTATTTTGTTATCTTATGTTATGTTCAAAAATAGTACTAATTTAGCTTTAAACTGAAGCTCGATTTTTCCCCTGCGTTACTTACATTTTTGCTGCATTGGGTAAGATTCTAATATATAAATGTTTAAAGCACTGTATCAAAAACAGAACCCCCATCGAGCGGCAAAAGTTTAAGTCGGCTGGTTAAACAGGATGTAGATAATCGTCAGCTAAGAAATCTGTTACGGAAAAAAGTGAAGGACGCAGCCAAGGACGCCCGAGATTTCCCACCATCGGGGAACAAAACAAAATGTTAACTCATGTGCTTTGCCGGGAAGGTTAAGCAGTTTTTACCAGTTGCAAATATCCGTCAGACTCGGGATTGAGTCATGGTGAAGGCTAGCGTACGTTTTCTTTGTTTGTTTTGTTTTTTGCCCCGCATGTATAAGTATATTGTTTTACACGAGTCCGGTCGTCCGTCCGTCATGCACGTTTTCCTAACCATTTTTTTACTTTTTTCCACATGCTTGAAGATATTGAGCTAATTTCTAGTATATGTAAGTCTATCATGATGAGTTACATATCGATACCGATGGTCTTGGTAATGTTACGAAAATAGCAGTTTCCGGACTTTTTTAAAATATTTTTTTCCACACATCGCGGCGGCATCATATGTGTCTTACAATCAAACAGCATAGCTACCTGTAGTTTTATGGTGGACGCGATAAATAAGTCTTTTAAGTCTAAACATCTTATGCTGGCCAGTGGGAGCATATTCGATCGGATCTTCCATAATGGAATAATAGCGTTTTCATTTAAATTTAACTTTGAATAAAGAAAATAATACAAACTTTGAACCTCTACTGTATTTTTAGCAAGAGGCTCCCAGGAGCCTGAATCGCTCACCTGGTCTTGAGTCAACCCTATACATTTAGGGGCCATAACCACTATATGGGGTTATCTGACAACTTCGACCCTATGAAAACTTTTGTAGAGCTAAATGGACTGAACATTTAAGCAAGCAACAGCTTTTCTCTATCTGCTATAGTTTTCATTCTATAGGCCAAAAATATGAAAAAAAACGTTATTTTAGGGGATGTAACCACTATATGGGGTTATCTGACAACTTCGACCCTATGAAAACTTTTGTAGAGCTAAATGAACTGAACATTTAAGCAAGCAACAACTTTTCTCTATCTGTAATATTTTTCATTCTATAGGCCAACAACATGAAAAAAACGTTATTTTAAGGGCCGTAACCCTTATCAGGGGTTATCTGACAATTTTGACCCTATGCAAACTTTTGTAGAGCTAAATGAACTGAACATTTAAGTAAGCAACCGCTTTTCTCTCTCTGCTATAGTTTTCGTTCACTAAGCCAAAAACATAAAAAAACGTCATTTTAGGGGCCATTACCCCTTTAAGGGGTCATCTGACAACTTCAATCCTATGGAGACTTTTGTAGAGCTTAATGAGCTGAACATTTAAGCAAGCAACAGTTTCTCTCTATCTGCTATAGTTTTCATTCCATAAGCCAAAAATATGAAAAAAACGTTATTTTAGGGGCTGTAACCCCTATAAGGGGTCATCTGACAACTTCGACCCTATGGAGACTTTTGTAGAGCTAAATGGGCTGAACATTTAAGCAAGCAACAACTTTTCTCTATCTGTAATAGTTTTCATTCTATAGGCCAAAAACATGAAAAAAGCTATTTTTCACCTTTAAGGGGCCATAACTCCTATAAGGGGTCATCTGACAGCTTCGACTCAATGAACACTTTAGTAAAGCTTTTGATGCTGAAGCAGTAGTGTGGCATCAGATTTCATCTATCTCTTATACTTTTTGAATTACAAGCCAAAGACAGTTGTCTGACCCCCCTGGTCTATTTTTAGTAACAGCGGCCATGTTGTTTGGACGGCGGTCACCATTTGTGCAATCTCGGTAGAGGACATCCCATAGATGAAGTGTGCAAAAATTCAAAGCAATCACTTCAGTTGTTTCAGATTTTCAAAGAAAAGTTAACGACGACGGACGCCAAGTGATGGCACTAGCTCACTGGACCTTCGGTCCAGGTGAGCTTAAAAAAGTAAACATGATCACGGGAAAATCGTAAAATACAAAATTATGTGTTAAATTTTAATTCTAACGACCAAGACTAAACCTCAGACTAAAACGGAAATAAGACATTTCTTATCGAAGCTTTAGCTTTTCTCTATAGATCTGCAATAGTTTTCATTCTATAAGCAAAAAACTCTATTTTTCACCTTTAAAGGGTCATAAAGACTTTTGTAGAGCTTGATGAACTTAATGTTTCAGCAAGCAACAGCTTTTCTCTATCTGCAAAAGTTTTCATTTTATAGACCAAAAACATTATTTTTCACTTTTAAGGGGGCGAAACCCTTATTAGGGGTCATCTGACAACTTTGACCCATTGGAAACTTTTGTAGAGCTAAATAAGCTGAACATTTAAGCAAGCAATAGCTTTTCTCTTTCAGCAATAGTTTTCATTTTGTAGGCAAAAAACATGAAAAAACGCTATTTTTTCACCTTTAAGGGGCTGTAATCCGTATAAGGGATCATCTGACAACTTTGACAAAATGGCGACTTTAGTAGAACTTATGATGCTGAAGCAGTAGGGTGGCATCAGATTTCATTTATCTCTTATACTTTTTGATTTACAGGCCAAAGACAGTAGTCTGACCCCCTGGTATATTTTTAGTAGGTAGCCATGTTTTCTTACGAATCAAAAATCGAAACAAAAGTTTGGTGCAGGACACCCTAAAGATCATTCATACCAAGTTTCATATTATTCTGATCAGTAGTTTCAGAGGAGAAGATTTTAGAACAATTGTTAATAGACAACGACAGACCACGACGGACGCTAAGGGATGGCAATAGCTCACCTGGACCTTTGACCTTTGGTCAAGGTGAGCTAAAAGAGAAATAAAAAGCAAAAAATATATGTATGTTACAGGGTGAATTGATCTGAAGGGAGATCCGGAATCCTCCTATGGCAAATTTGAATTCCGATTTCTCCTAGGACAAATTGGAATTCTGATTTCCTCTGGATTTAAACCAGTGCTAATCAGAATCTAATTTGTTCCCAGAGAAATTGAGATATCCATAGGAGGATTCCGGATCCCACTGACTGAACATTGAAAAGTAATATTTTGAAATTAAAAGAATTGTTTGATTTAAAAGTACATTGTCTTAAATTCAAAATCAAAAACTATATTTTAAAAATAAATTAATCTAAGGCCTTATTATATTTTTAAATAAATTTTGATATAATACATTTCTTTTCGTCCGCCCGTCATAATTGTCAGTGCAACTCCTCTGAAATTACTGAACCGAATATCAGCGAAAAGTTGTATATAAGAAGAACACCATATGTAGTTGTGCATATAACCGGGAAATTTGATCCTCAAATTTTGTGGAAGTTATGGCCCTTTGAACTTTGCTAAAATCCTCATTTATCATCCTGTCAACTCCTCTGAAACTACTGAACCGAATAAAATGAAATTTGGTATACATAGGTAGGACACTATATGTAGTCGTGCATATTATGCAAGGAAATTTTTATCCTCAAATTTTTGTGGGAGTTATTGACCTTTAAACTTAAAACTTTAGGGGGGACGGGGGGGACATCGTTTTTGCATGCGAAAACAAACTTTAATTTAATGATAATAATTAACTTGATTACCTTTTCACGACAGTTTTTCCTGGGAAGTACATGCAAAAGCATACCTGGCATTTAGCTTCATTCTATTAAACTCCCAAGTTTGAGTAAATTACAGCCCCAACTTCATTCCTGACAATGGAATACCATATGTCAGGAGGCTGCATGATTTAAAGAAACTTTATATTGGTTACACACTGACTGAAATTGTGATTGGAAGAGATAGACTCAATAAGCTGCTTTTTCCTATCATGTAATTAATTTTAACTCGATTTTTATCATGATTGGGAAACAAACCCTCTTCTTTTTACAGTTCCCCATTGAGCCAAATTTTTTGTCGCTTCCAAATGACAAGCATTTATTCTTGATCATCTTCGCAAATGTTTTGAGGAAAGAGTCGGAAAACTTGGTTTGTGAAATTTTCAACCCTCACCAGGATCGAACCACGACTGCACATTAACAACTTCACCACCGTTTGCCATCGTCATGTAGTTAAAAGGACGGGTACATATAGAATGTTCAGTCCGTTTTCCACCGTTAAAAAATTATCTGCCCTATTTTTTCGCTCTCCTGTAAAAAGGTTAAAAATAGTACCTTAAAAATACATGACGCTAAGGTGAGATGCACTCTTATACAATATGCGATTAAAAATCAGGTGTTGGATTAAGCGACTTGTAATTTAAAAGGTAAGGTCTAGACATATTTCTGCCTCTATGAATACAATCTAAATCACCATACCTAATGATAGAGATTCATTATTTTAACACAAACACGTCGTTAAGGCCAAGCGGAACTGATACTCTGTTTTTGTTAAAAAAATCCTGTGTATTTATTTCCATGGGTGCCACCTACACATTCGCTTTAGTAATTGTAAATACAAAAAGACACCGAATCAGCTAATTGGAAAAATTCTATGCACACGGGCAAAAAAGTGTAACACTTTTGAATAGCCTGTAGTCAAGTAATTTCAGGGGAATTAATGTTATATTTGACCAAGTACAAGTGGTGTGTTTGATAGGTTTTTATAGAGATGTAACATTGCGCAAAAGAAATAACAGATATATAATTTACATAATTTTGAAATGCAGACTTACTACCTCCATCTTAAATCTAATTCATGTATCGTTTATCTTTTAATTTTAACATTTGGATAGGAAAACTTTTGTTGCAGACTGTGGGGGGGGGCAGATCCAGAATTGATTCACAGCAGAAGGGGGGGGGTACCGCTTATAGTCTTCTGAGGAAAGGAGGAGGGTTTAAGGTCAATTTCGCAAAAAACTTGCACGAAAGTAACAAACTTATTCAATGGAGAGGAGATTCAAAACCCCGATCACCCCCCCCTCTGGATCCGACATTGCCATGATTAAATATATTGTTCAGATTTAAATTTGCGCGACTGTTTTCCATGATATTATGAAGATGTTGAGGCTAATAGAAACGACCACTGTTAATCTTGAAAAGGAAACTCGTCAATTGCATGGAAGTTTTGAAATGACTTTGAAAAGGGGGAGGCGTGGAATATACAAAAGCCGTCAAATTTGTACAGTTTCTATACATTAAAACGAATTAACTTATTTATAACATTACTATACAAGATGCATAACAATACATTTTGAAACAAAGAACAAAACCTATAATTATTTGAATCCAATTCATTTATATTTTATATAAACAGTTTGTGTTGCTACTCAAGCGATACACATTGTTTTTGTTTTCTTAACGGGTACTTATCACTCAATTTGTTTATCAATCTTATATAAAACCGGTTCTCTATTAATTTGGATAAAGTGATCAAAGATCAACAAAACACAAGATTGGTCATTATTCAATGTCTGTGTATTTAAGTAGGTCAAATCCTCGCAACTCAAAATAAATTAAATATCCTTTTGATTCTTTAAATAAAAAATTGTTTTATTTTTTTAATTTTCATACAAATTAAATGAAACTATTTTTTATAAAAATATTTTAGTGAATTTTTGTTATTTATCGCAATGTCAAGGACGGGCGTGTTCGTTGGGTAAATAG
Source organism: Arcuatula senhousia (assembly GCA_963971305.1). NCBI lineage: Eukaryota > Metazoa > Mollusca > Bivalvia > Mytilida > Mytilidae > Arcuatula > Arcuatula senhousia. Next base: position 46,151,745 of record OZ020315.1, on the reverse strand, counting down.
TTATAACACAGGCACTAAAAAAGAACCAACTTTAGAATTACGTATCTCTGCAAATGTTTGAGGTGCCACCTTGACTGTAGCATCAATTTATAGGAAAATATTTACTGTGTAACTGGAAATTTTTGTAGATTTTTCCTGTCACGGGCAAAAAAGTGTAACAGTAAATAACAACACCCCCAATTTGACACAAAAGTTAAAATATTTGTAAACGTAAAACATTTTCGGTCGTAATATTTTGTATGTAAGTTAAGAAATAAATGTTAAATCCGTATTTAAGAACAATTTTGTCAAAAAGTGTCGTTTAATAACTTTTTAAAGGTCTTGACAACAGCGTAAACAACCCAATAGTACTTTTCTACCTCGTTTGATAGAAGAGTTAAATTCTTTTGTTCTCTTTTCGGTGGAAATCGGACTGTGTTATGGTGTTTTGTTTTGTTATTTTTTAAAAGTATACATATGCCTTTTTCTGTAAAGTTTCATGAACAATGTCATTCACTAATTATGCGGGTCCTGTTGTACTGAACAGAGCCCAGCTAGTCGACTTATTGGTATTCTGTGACAATGGGCCAGTGCTCTTCCCACAGAGCGATCAGGTTTTGTACCTTGGTGGCTGAATAGGTTGGCTCATGTGTTCAGGGATCTTCAGGGGTTGTCAGGTCATAACACTGAAAGCCTGTGTTAAGAGAGCTATGGTATTATGCCCGTTTCGAGTGCACTTTTGCACAATTTTCCACCCCATTTATTGCTTCTCAATTTTCTAGTGGCTTTCAAAATTTACTGTTTCATTATTTCCCATCGGACTCATATTACTCTTTATTTCATGATCATTTAATCAACCATTTCATGTTCTTCGTCCGTATGTAACATATAATGTTACCCTTAATTAATAAAAAGCTTCGCCGAGCGCAGCATGATACGACCGCAACACGTTGAACCCTGCACATTTTAGGCCCAATATGGATAGTCTATTGCTCTGGACACATGCAGCCCATGGTGGACTGACAAAGGTTTTTGACACATGCTTCTCTGATGGACTTTCGACCCAGGGGGTAAAAATATAAATTTTCAATTTTGTATTCTACTCTTGAAAAGAATAATGTTTGGGGAAAATAATTAAAAATCGAACCAGAAATTTTTTTAAATTATGATTACGGCTCCTTAGGTAATGAGCGAAAAAAGGGTAGGGGTCGCAAAAATTTATTCTTAAATTTAGAATTGCTACTTGGCAAGGATGAAATTGTTAAAAAAAATTTTTAATTGGACCAGAAATAAAAAAGTTACGAATTTGGCCCCTTTTGGTCCCTAATAACATAACAGTAAAAAAAGAGGACACAAAAAGATATCTGCTACTTGACAAAAATAAACTTGCAAAAAAATTTTTCAAAAACAAACCAGAAATAAAAAAGTTTTGATTACGGCCCCTTTAGGCCCCTAACTACGAAAACAAATGAATAAAGGGATGGTCGCAAACATTAATTCTCAAATTTGGATTCGCTACCTGACAAGATTAAACTTGCAAAAAAAAATTTCAAAATCGGACCACAAATAAAAAAGTTTCGATTTTGGCCCCATTTGGCCCCTAATTACGTAATAGGGGAAAAAAGGGGGCTCAGAACAAACATGCAAAAAAATTTTTCAAAATCGGACCACAAATTAAAAAGTTTCTATTTTGTCCCCTTTTGGTCCCTAATTACACAACGGGGAAAAAAGGGGCGCGAAAATTCATCAGGTTCATTCTTTTATTGTAACTAACATTCTTGACAAATTTCACAGCAATAGGCCAACTAGGACCAAAGTTATGGTAGAAACAAATAAAATATTTGAATTTTTTGCCCCTTTTGGGCCCCTAATTTCGAAACAAAAAAGGGGGGACCCCCAAAATCAATCCCATTCATCCTTGTATGGTAGGGAACATCACTGTCAAATTTCATAGCAATCGGATAACTAGAACTAAAGTTATTGGGGAAACAAACAAAAAAGTAGTATTTTTGGCCATTTTTTGGCCCTTTATTTCTAAACGAAAAATGGGAGGACCCCCAAAATCAATCCCATTCATCCTTTTATGGTAAGGAACATCATTGTCAAGTTTCATAGCAATTGAATAACTGGAACTAAAGTTATTCTGGAAACACTAAAAAGTTACCAGACAACGACGACAACGACAACATCATACCATAATACCTCCGCAATTTTTTTTTTATAAAAAGTCACTTAAACCTTAAAGTTAATCTTATGTGGGACGAACAAACGTACCTACGCACGGGCGTACAGTCCCAATTACAAATGATATATTCACATTAGAAGACCAGGCATAATTATACCCCCGATTGAAAAGTGGGAGAATATAGAGGTAGGGGTGTCCGTCCGTCCTTCCTTCCGTTGCACCTAAGGATACCCATCTCTTATCCCAAATCCTCTTTAACCCCTTCATGGATTTTCATAAAACTTTCACACAATCTTTATTACATAATGAAGATGTGCACCTTTTATCTACAAATTTGATCAAAATGATTTTTGGGTTTCCCTAGCAATATATGGCCTGAGCCATTGGACTACCAGAGGTTACCCATCCGTTATCCGCAACTGCTCCTAAACTCCTCAATGAATTTTCATGAAACTTTCATACAATGATGTTTAAAGTATAATAAAGACATGATCGATGTGTATCTATTCTAAAGTTTGATCAAAATAATTTTAAGGTTTTCCCGCAGCAAAACACGAACTTCGTCATTTGACGCCAAGGGGTACCCATCTCTTAAGCGCTTCTTGTCCTAAACCCTTCAATGGATTTTAGTTTAAACATATTTATTTATCCTGGATTGGGAAACAAGCTTGATGCTTATATAGATCCCTCTCCAGCTAGCAGATTGCGAGTGTGACCTTTGTAGCGATTCAATGGATTTTCATAAAACTTTCACACAATTTTCGTTATATAATGTACATCTGCACCACTTATTTAAAAAATTCTTCTGATTGATTGTGGGCGGGATAGGGGTATTCATTTGTGAACAGCTGCTCACATTTTTTTAATTTTTTTTTCATATTCGATATCGGTCCGATCAACTGGATTCTCTTTCACTTATCCCAATGTTTACATCAATGAGGACCTTACAAGACTGCGTAATAAGATGTATAGACACGTTAGAGTCCTAGCTAAATCTAGCTTCTACAAACAGCATTGGACAATCAATGGCAAGATCTTCATAAAGGACAAATTTGATAAAATACACACTGTTACGAGAGCGGAGGATATCAACCTACTCGCAGCAATGGCAGGCATTCCATATCATGTTACTATTGATGACCTCTAAATCTATATCGCATGTACATGTTTCATTTTGTTTTGAACTAAATCTATATAGTGTACTTTAATCTACTTTTTGTAACCAAATATTGTTTCATTTATACCTTAATCTACTTTTTGTAACCAAATATTGTTTTATTTATACTGTCAAGTCTTCTTTTTATAGCGATACTACAGTTCTGCGTAAGTAGGTCATAGTAAATTCCTTTCTAATTACGCACATGCGCGATACAAATTTAATAATTTTTCTACCAATCGAAATGCGAATGTAATATAACGTCATATTGAATTTCCCACGCACTAAATTTAAATGACCAAAAGATAAACTGTCTAAACACAGTGATATTTGTATAATTCGAATTTAATGAATTTAACAGTCAATGATTATTTAAATCTTGTTTATCCTTAACACCTGTTATAAATATAACAATTACTTTCTTGCTTATGTAGAATTCGTAATATTTTGTTGTACTTATATCATGTATATGTATATGATACTATTTTTTTTTTTTTCTAAAGTTAGAAGCCATGTAGTATGATGTATTAGAAAAAATCCAAAAAACTTATTTTATCTACTCACCCCTTCCATCTTTTTCCTATTCCTCATGAATAGTGTACTATTCATATTATTTCTTAACCACTTCTATTGTTTTATTCTCCCCCTTCCATTCTGCACTTTTCCCACAAAACTTCACATTTTCACGAAAGAGGTATACTACAAAACATGTTCACTCGACATTACCAGACCTTGTTCTCTTTACTTGTTTTGTTGTCAGTTCGCAAATCATAAAGATGCCGGTTGACATCGTGGCAAGTCGCAAGAGAATAGGTCTGTTTTACACTATCGCTACAACAGTCAAATATAACAAACGTTTTTCAATCCAGGACATTTTATATGCAAATCTATTTATGCTATTTGGAACTAAAGCCCTGCCGTTGGTGGTTTTACTGTTTATGTTCCTCTCTAAATACGAATTTCCAACATTTGATCATGAGAAACTACTGAATCAATTTCCAAACGGCAACGTAAGACCCGTCGCCAAAATGGACACAATTTCTCCCATTAAATCCATTGCTTATATGTGTGTTATAGTTGCGTGCTTGTTGATAATTTCCGGTATCGAGACGAATCCAGGCCCGTCCGATCAAGATACTAACGAATCTTTTTCAAGTAACCATACTAATTTAACAGAAGATAGTTCATTCTTCCAAAATTCGGTATCATTTCTCCATTTAAATATCCAAAGTCTACAACCAAAACTAGACCAAATTTCAATTGAGTATCATAATTATGACATATTAGCATTCACGGAAAGTTGGCTCCGCCCAAGCGTGAAAGATGAAGATATATCAATACAAGGTTATAATCTGTTTCGTTATGATAGAAAAGATCGAATTGGAGGTGGCGTTGCTGTGTATGTAAAGGATTCAATTCATTGTACCTCGCGCCCCGACCTAAACTCAGGTAACATTGAATGTTTATGGTTAGAATTAAGAATCAAAACTAGAAATTATCTATTTGGAACTTTCTATGTGCCCCCGAATAGTAATAATGACGTATGGCAGCATGTCGAAATCTCAATTGAATCTGCGATTAACACAAATAAGGACTTGGTTATTACTGGCGATTTTAATGTAAACCAAGCTAAAATAGACCAAAACAATAAAGTTAAAAATATACTAGATCAGTTCAACTTACATCAACTAATAAGCGAAGATACGCATTGTACTGAAACATCCTCTTCTATTCTTGATTTGATTATTGTTAACAACCCGCATATTATAGTGTATACGGAAGTGGGCCCCCCGTTACTTGATCTTATCCGATACCATTTACCAATTATTGGATATTTTGACCATCTAAAATCAGATTGTAAAATTATTAAACGTAAGATATACTTATATGATCAAGGGGATTACCACCAACTCCGACAAAGACTTTCTGAAGTAGACTGGGACTCACTGATTGACGAAAATAACATTAACAGCTCAACTACTCAAATAACAAACAAGATAATAGAAATAACAGATAGTGTTGTTCCAAATAGAATGGTTCGAGTAAACAAACATGATAGACCATGGATTACAGGCGAAGTAAAAAAAGTTATAAGAAAGAAAAATAGAGTTCATAAAAAAGCTAAACAAGAAAATAATCAATATTGGTGGGATAAATTCAAAAAGATTAGAAACAAATGTAATACTATAGTACGGGATGCAAAACATCAGTATTATGATAACATCTCTACCAAAATAAATAATGATCAAATTGATAGTAAAAACTGGTGGAGAGTAGTTAAATCTCTAATTGGTAACAAAAATCGACAACCAATCCCCCCTTTAAAGAATAACGAAAAGGTTCTTGATAAAGATGGTGATAAAGCTATGTTGTTTAATGAATACTTCTGCGAGCAATGTAACATTGATGAAACAAATGCGAGTTTGCCCGAGACTACCATCCCTGATTTTGAATTAGAACATATAATTTTGAATGAAAATGAAATAGAAAAGGTTCTAAAATCACTAGACCCTTCTAAAGCCATCGGCCCGGATAAGCTTAATCCAAGAATACTGAAAGAAGGGGCATCGATATTAAAATATCCTCTCTGCTAGCTATTTAACTTATCCTTAAACATGAGCGAATTCCCATTAGATTGGAAGTCTGCCAATGTCACTCCGGTATTTAAATCTGGATCAAAAAATGAAGCAAAAAATTATAGACCGATATCGCTAATTAGTGTTCTTGGAAAAGTAATGGAAAGATGTGTTTTTCAACATGTTCATGACTACTTGAAAAACCATGATATTATAACAAGCCATCAGTCCGGATTCACACCTGCTGATTCGGCAATTAACCAACTTATTAGTATATCAAACGAATTCGGAAGGGCGTTGGATCAGGGAAAGGAAGTAAGGGTTATATTTTGTGATATAAGTAAAGCCTTTGATAAAGTTTGGCACAAGGGACTTGTTTTTAAGTTAAAGGCGATAGGCATACGAGGGAAGCTTCTATCCTGGTTTACGGATTATCTCCTTGGTAGAAAACAACGCGTTGTTATCAATGATAACTGCTCTACATGGCTACCCGTGAAGGCCGGTGTACCCCAGGGATCAATTCTTGGACCTCTTCTGTTTCTCATTTTCATTAATGATATTGTAAATGAAATAAATTCAGTTATTAAACTATTCGCTGATGATACAAGCTTATATCTTATTGTTGATAATCCAAATGATACGGCATTAACTTTAAATCAAGACCTGGGCAAAATCCATGAATGGTCAAAGAAATGGCTTGTGACATTTAATTCTCGAAAAACGGAAACGATGACCATATCAAGACGAACAAACAAAACTATTCATCCCGATTTACTTTTTGACAACTCAAAGATTAAATGTGTTAAAGACCATAAACACTTAGGCCTCACTCTTTCTGAAGATGGCAGCTGGAAAAGTCATATCGATACAAGTGTAATATTGTCAATAAAGCCTATATAAGAATTAACATCCTACGTAAATTTAAATTTATACTCGATAGGCGAACTCTTGAGAAAATATATTTCACGTTCATTCGCCCGATCTTGGAGTATGCCGATGTCATTTGGGATAATCAAATTGCTATTCTGAAGCATAAGGTTGAGAACGTTCAGATTGAGGCAGCCAGAATTGTGACAGGGGGGACAAGGCTAACTTCATTTAACAGCTTATATACAGAAACTGGCTGGGAAAAATTGTGTGATCGTAGAGAAACCCATCGTCTTGTTTACTTTTATAAGATGATGAATTCACTCACTCCCCCATACTTATCAAACTTAATCCCAAATAGGTTTAATGAAATTCACAACTATAACACCCGAAATTCTTCCCTGATCCAACCCATTCGAACTAGAACCTTCTTATATACAAATTACTTTCTGCCTTCAACAGTCAGATCCTGGAATTCACTTCCTTTGTCGGTACAATTATTGCCTACATTGAATAGCTTTAAATTCTATTTTAAAAATAAATTGAAAAAAAAAACATTTTACTACTATCATGGCAATCGTAAAAGTCAAATTCTACATGCTCGTCTCCGTATGAGATGCAGCAATCTTAATGAACATTTGTATGCAAAAAATTTGGTTCCCTCTGCACTTTGCGAATGTGGATCTGTCGAAACCACATCTCACTTCTTGCTACATTGTCCGAAGTATACCGAAATGAGAACTCGTCATTTACTATCTCTACGTTTGCCTGTCAATATCACGACAGACTTGCTTCTTTACGGCTCTACTGATCTTCCTTCAGATACGAATCTACATATTTTTACATCAATTCAGCGTTACATTCTTGAAAGCAAGCGATTTTGATCATAAACAACATACATTATACCTCTTAAACCTCTTCACAATTTTTTCCCTCTCTCACTTTTCACACACAACTTTCCCTTTCAAATTTAACTTAACATCATTCTTAACCACTTTCATTTGACCGTTTGTTTTTTTAGTTTTCCTTCATGTTATTCTTATGTGTTAACATTTATTTTTGCATTTAATAATGAACTGATTTATTTGTTTCACCCTCGAGTTATAGTATTATGGTAATTTAATTCGGTATAAAGGAGACGGATTAACATAAGACTCTAAGTCTTGTTTCCGAATCCTATTAATTAATTGTATTGTTGATGACTGAAATTGTAAATTGTATATACATTATTTAATTAGTTAATAAAATATGTTTACACTTAACTGGATTCTTGTATGTTGTCGAACTATTGGGTTGTCGGACCAATGGGTTGTCGGACTATTGGGCTGTCGGACCATTGGGTTGTCAGACTATTGGGTTGTCGGACTATTGGGTTGTCGGACTATTGGGCTGTCGGACTACAGACGTGTAACCACATATTAACCGTCTTTAATTAGAAATGCAGGATTTCGTTACACGGGAGCAATAGAGCGACAGGCCTTAACTGAATCCAACGGCATGGGATCCAATGTTAATCCTGCAAACCAAATATCAAGAAGCCTTAATAAATTGTTGCTGAAAATACAGTTACGAATTTTTCGCTGTCCGCCGTCCGACTATTTTACAATCAAAATATTCATTTTATACCAAGAAAGGATCAAAATGTCGTCCTTTTAAGATATTTGCATTTTTTCTGCCTAACGAACTGACAAAGAATGGTTATCGGCTAGTTTGAGTCCGTTAGTCTGTCTGTTCATCAAAGTTTGTGTTATTTGGAACTCAAAAGATACAGCTTTCAAACTTTACAGTTTATATATCTATATTATATTGATAATGTGTTGTTCTGATTTCAGTTGGTTTATTTTTTTTTTAATGAAGGGCAATTCGGATCCTCCGAGCGAAGTGATACACATTCCTTCTGGTGGTCTTGATATCTGAGAGTTTGACTTGTAGAGTCTCCATTCAAAAGGCTAAATTGTCCGATCCTACCCATCTCTACCTTTTCCAGTGACAGTCATATACAATTATCATCCTAGTTGGTGTGTGACCCGAGGATGTCCTTTCTTTTCGAGGGGAAAGAAATAGCGGATCACATACTAGGTGATAACTGTTATATTTTATCGAATACTTAAATGAAACAATTCAATAAAATGATAATAGGTGCAACCTAAAATGGGACGCAGCTTTAGAAATAGTTATCAAAAAATGTCATTGATTACAAGTATCGAATTATTTGTGCAAATGACAAATATTTGTAACATTCTAAAAAGTATCAAAATATAATAGGATGACGTTGACGGGACGAAATAACCTTCTTTAGGTGTTACGTTAATCATGACTTCATTTCCCGGTCAGAGTATTTCGCGCTCCAGCAGAAGTAAACAAAGCAACCTTTTTTTCTGCCAGGTTTTGGGTGATTTTCTGTATACCAATATATCATTTTAGAAGTATTGGGTGGAGAAGATTGATATAAAAACCTGGCAGATAATGACGACTTGTTTTAATCAGGTTTGGAAAAAAAACACTGGAACATGCACATGCACAGGATTGATTAAAAAATCTCCATGATCAGCTAAGCCTAAGGTAAGACCTTCTTTTTTTACTATTCAGTGTTGTAAAGCCTTATATTTAATTGTTATTGTCTTAAAAAACGCCATAAATATTGGTTGAATTACTGGTAAACAATCACTAATCACGATTGTTCCTAACGTACGCACCTGTTTACAATGACCATTCCCGCGAGAACTTGGCGAGATCATTTCATCTCTTTGACAACGAGAGTTTCCTTGAAAAATATATTTAGAGAGTTAGTTTTGACTTTCCATCCGTATACTCCTGTCTATTTTAAAAAGAAATTTAACTGTGGTTATTAAATCTGTCAATTTTGAAATTTATTCCAAAAACAAGCATCGAATTTCTGGCCCCATAGAAATTCGTGCCTAGTGCGCTTGCTCGCACTCGGCACATCCGGTTTGGAAAAAAAACCCAAACCATTAGTTTTGGGAAGTTTCTACATATGTGGGATTGCGTGCCACGAGAAAAATTCCAAAATATCTGTTCAGTGCCAAGGCTTGTTTTTATTCAGACGATACTCCGTCAGTGACGTTAACAATAGCGTAACGTCACAAAGCAATCCCGGCCTTTGTTCTGGCGACGCCAAATTGATGAAAACCTCGCCGCTTTTTATACACTCAGTTTCAAATGTACAAGATATTTTAACACGGGTTAAAACCGGTTACGAATAACACTGGCGAACTGAGAACAGTCCAAACAATTTAACGGTGTATGATTTTTAACAAAGAAAATGATAATAGGAGAAAAATGTAGACAACAGTATAAGTTTGTTGTCTGCTTTTTTATCGTATTATCTTCTTCTTTGTCAAAAATCATACACCGTTATTTTTTTTTAGATCGTCTTCAGTTTGCAAGCGGCAAATAAAAGTAATAACATAATTTACCGAACTTGGAGGATCAATCTCAAATGTCTTGGGGTTTCGAAACGTACATGTAGCAACCCTGCCTGAAATGTAGCAAGTCATGAAATCTCTAATAAGCGGCTTACGAGATACATTGCATGTAGTCAGACAAGCATACGGACAGAGAGACTGCAGTATATTTTTGCAGGGTAGAAAAAAATCAATATCTTTACAAATGTAAAGTAATGTATGCGGGAACATCCTTATAAAAAACGCCCTATTCTCAAGAACAAAATGACACAAAAAAGTACATTTCAAAATCCGCCACCGTTGTATTACGATCGCTTCACCGTCGAGCTAATACGCACAAAATATAAAAAAAGCTTGATACACTCTCTCTCGGTATCCATTACTTACAGACACGTATCTAAGTATTGAAATGACAAGAGATTTATAGAAGTTCGCACAAAATGCCTCAGTAATGATTTAGTAAACTAAATACGGAAAAACACATAAAAACTAAAATAATGTGCTTTGGTGATCTGCGGATAAAGCCGTAAAGCTCCTCAAGGTGACGATATTCCGATCGTTCTGACCATTATTTACATCGTTTCATTCTTTTTTAACCGTAGCACAGTCGATCTACAAATGTAAAACGTGTTATTCCGTATCTACTGTGTAACCGTGTTACGTTGTACAGATGCGTGCTAATCCGGTCCCTCATCATTATTCTAATTAGTCCTTAGAAACCGGTAATTATTCCGCCGTGCACCTGTTCTGACTCGTGTTCATGCTATGGAAACAAGATTTCCGGCATCAACCGTAGAATTTATTCTTTAACGGAACGTGTGCATAAAGAACGAATACACGCGGATCATATTGAATAATTACAGATCACAAAGAATGATACCGGATCGTAAATCCGGTTGCCAATCCGTTAGGAATGTGTGACTGAGAATTAGACATATGTGGTGGTTCTCGAAAAAGACAAAACGCGCAGATACAGCCTAGCAAAAAGTCTATAGACCGGATCCTTGTGCTTTTGACTATGAAGTTGGTCTTAGACCATGTAAAAGATAACATAATTTCAGATTTGACTTTATATTTAGCATATAAATACATTATTTATTACTCACCAATCATTCCGTCAAACGGCACTCCGAAATTTCTTTCCTTTTTTTTAATAATAAACTCCTCTTTCTCGAGATACTCTTTAAAGCTTTCTACTGTTTGGAATTCCATTTTTGTTTACCCCAGCAGTAAACGACGTCACTGTTCGTAACGTTATTTTTACGGATGTCTGTAAGTCTTTTTCGCGCCATCTAGACCGAGCGCTAACGACTTTGACCTGTCCGTATGCAACGTTATTCGTATCATTTATTGTCAGCTAGGAGGAAGACATCGGGAAGAACCAAAAAATACATTTCAGATGAAGTTTACATATGTGTTGTGGTCTTATGTTCATTTTCTCCATATTCGTTCATAAACAAAAATGTTTACAGGAGTTTGTCGTTGTTAGTGAAACCATCCCCCGTGTCTCAGATGTAACTCTTTATTTTTCTTAGATATGGTATATTGGTATATAACAAACACGAAGACAACTAAAGGGTGTGACTATTCGATTAAACCTTGTTGTCATTTAATTAATGAAAATTATGGTAACCGGGGTGGTGTTCTCGAAGAATTTAGCCGAAATCATGTTATACCCATGCAAGAAACACCAATCTGTTGGCAGAAATAGATTTTGAAGGATTTATATTATTGGAAAAAAAATGAGAAATGTTAAAAGTATACGGCGTAAATAATAATAATATATATTATATTTATATAAGTATTATTTTTTTCATTAACTTGTTATTTTTTCTTCTTATGTTCAGTTTTAGTTGCTTAACATAAACAAACACAAGTACGCATCGATTATTTATTGAACTTTATACATATAGTCGTGTTTTCATCTGCCGTTTAAATAGAATACAAATAAAGTTAGGAGAGCCTGAGTTAAGAAGTCACTGAGAATGCTTCGAGAACACCCCTAGTTATTTCTTTTGTCATTCCTAACTATTTGCCGAAGTACGCTTCTTATGGCCTTTCATAGGACAGCTTTTAACGACATCCCAGATTTAAATAGCTTTTCCGAAAAAAAAATGCTGTAAAAAGGCAGAAACGGGTTACCGAACATTTTTTTCTGAAAGTGTAAATGTGTTTTATGATTAATGTTCCCGGAAAGAAAATGATAATACGAAACCTTGAGACATGTATATTTTATTTTCTGAAAAAAAAAGGATGCACAATTCTGTAACATGAACATACATTATGGGTAAGGCCCTATTTGTTTATTTAAGAAACAAAAAAGACGGAACATAATTTACGTAAGTTTGATGGGGGCTTACATCCGGTGCCACCAGATCCCCGCCACAGTACAATGGCAATTTAAACAAAAACACCGGATTTTTCATTTACGGGTGGACGCAAAATTGTTTTTAGCTGCGTAAAGTGAGGCGCGAAAATTCCTTACTATGTTTTACGTAGATTTTATGAAAAAAAAACATTTTTTGTCAGTTTTAGGTCGCCCGGTACGCCATTCCTTTTGTCCTTTTTAAACTTGAAAAGAAAGCGGGAGTTTCTAACAAAAAAATAATTTAGAGTTTTTGAATTTTGCCAACAGTAGTTCTTAGTAGGAAAAAATAACGATGAACAAGGATTTTTTCAATACACATTAGATTTTATAATCAAAACGTTAGACCTGTGAGTGTTTTATATTAGAATATATCATATATTTAAGTATAAATATAGTCTTTTTTAATATGCATTATAGGACAAAACACATAACCTATATAACACCTCTTACCCTATATCGCACCCCTTACCCTATATCGCATACACTATATCGTACTCTTACAAAATATCAACATTCTATTCTATATTATATAATGAATATTACATGGCATTGGCCCTCGGTATGATATAGGTGTCGCAGGTTAATACAGCATATGATACAGATTAAAAAAATCTCCACCAGCAGCACCAGTGTTTCAAAAATAGAATTACAAGAAATTGAAATTCTGGTTTTCTAAAATAAAGACTTTTCAAGGACGCTCTAAAATAACTTTAAAATTTTGTTTCTTTTTCATCCTGTAATTTGTCCATCTTACATGTATATCCCGTATACATTGATCAGTGCAGATTATACAGTTAACTGTTAATTGGTTCGTCTGCTACCGGGTCAGGTATTTAGTACATGTAATATACATGTCAGTTTAATAACATCCTGCCTCGTGCGTCTCACAGCGGGGATTAACACAAAATATTAGCGCATAAATTCACAACACACAAGTAGACTTTAAAAACAAAACAACATTAAACTTTCTTCACACATCGCAAAATAGAATAAAATCAAAACAAAATCGTTTTGTTTGTCCGCCTACAGTGATAGCAGCCAAAGGGGTAAAAAATCTATCTTACCGTCTAATTTTACTTTTTAGATTTCAATATTTTTATTCCATATTTTTTATTCCACAACTTAATATCATAATAATAATCTGAGAGACTCTTAACTTTTTTTCTGTTTTTTTTAAACGAAAGTGATTATTAAAGTAAAAAACTACGACGAATTGAATTGATGCAAAAAGTAGAATTTTGTTAATAAGTATTGTTAGCTAAGAAAAAAACTCGGAGCATAAAATGTCTTAAATAAAATGCAGTAATTTAGAATTCTGAAATTAATACTAAAGCAACACTTTATTTAGCATGATCTTGAAATTGTTATGTTAAGACTGAGACAATAATTTTTCTCAGGTTAAGATTTTTAATTTGAATTATTTATCCCGTTAAAAGTCCAAGCCTTTGGTAGAGTAGAAAATTGAAATTCTTTGTTAACTGTTAGCAGTTCATTATAGTTTTAGGACCGCTCGGCCGATACACATTGCATAAGAAATATGAAATAAGAATATTGAAATCTTAAATGTAAAATTGGAAAGTAAGAAAGGGGAATTCACACCTTTTTGGCTTTCCATATTGGATAGCTACATGTCTCCAAATCAATAATTTTCCTCATCTCATTTAAAATTATTATTATAGTAACTTACATTTCTATATGAATATTAAATAATCCACGTGTATACATGTTTTTAAATATAATTCACAACTGTAAGATTTTTGGTGTTCCTTCTGATAACGTGTGGTCAAATCATTTTATAAACACTTTTATTTTTTTCAATGATCACGTCTAAACCACTTTTGGTTCTAAAATTTTATTCTATAAGGTTAGGAGTTGATCGATCAAATGTTTTAATTTGATTTAAATGTGGCGTGTATAGTGCTGGTTGCTCTTAGTCAATCCTTCCGTCTGTCATCCATTTCGTCCGTGATAAACTTTTCATATCCCGGTCGCTATACAGTTTCGAAGAAGGCTAAGATAGCTAGAAGTCGGAAATACATAAAAAAGTAGGTTTTTATTCCAAGTTCATTACTTAAAATAAAAAGGCCTCCGATAATAATTAATCATTTCTGATTCTACGGTTTGTGCTTGATGCCCGTTATTATAATGCCGATCTTTTGAATTTTAGACACTATTTTCGTTACAAAATTTGCTCATAGGAATTAAGGTACAAAAACTTTGTTCGTTCTAAGGGAGCAACCATTTGATTTTTATGGTGTATATGGCTATTATTTTCGTCCTGCCTTTTTATTTTTGTCCCGTGCGGGGCCCGGGTGACGAATAGGCCCGCAGCAGAGCCTAGCTTGTCGTAAGAGGCGACTAAGGGTCTTGGGATTCTGACGTCGGGATAGTGCTCAGCCCACAGAGCGACCAAGTGTGTACCCTAGGTGGCTGAATAGGGTAGCCCTCGTCCGCGGGGGTTGTCAGGTCTATAATACGGAAACCCTGACCGCCAGCCATAGTGGGCCAACGTGTGTGGAGAGTGCCACGCTTCATGCACGTAAAAGACCCCTTTGTGGACCGCCATGTAGTGCACCACATAGGCTAAATTTTCCGTTCCTACCCATCTTTCCCCCTTTTCCTGTGGTTCTTCTAAATTAACCGTTCCTTGGTGTCCCACCCCACCCCATATTTCATATATCATCATCATTTCATGTTCATTTTATCACCCTTTTCATGTTCATCGCCTGTAGATAACCTATATAGCGTTGCACGGGCGTAAAACACCAACTCACTCACTCACTCACCTTTTTATTTTTATCAGAAAAAAACTGAGCCTGGATTTTTTTGCGAGCTTGCGCGGGTCAATTTGTTTTATTTTAAAAACTAACATAAAATTTTCAGCCAAAACCATACTTCCTTTTTTCTTATTTAAAACACTCTCCTGCCTTTTTATTTCTGGATTTTTGCCACCCTGCCGTTTTATTTCAAATTTTACCATAGCCCCCCTATATATCAAATGGTCGGTCATGAAGGATTATTGTATGCTAAACTACCTAATCATATCCACGAACGGTTAGAACGATAAACCATTTGATAAAGGAGTTAAGAGAACAATACTTTCTCGTTTCAAAATGAAGTTAACAAGAAATGTTTGGGTAGACAACCATTTGATTCTGAGGAGGGTGGTAGTTAAGATCGAGTCAGAATATTTAAAAAAAAAAGAAAATTTATCGAGTTTATTTGTTATCTACACACTATATTAAGCCCGCTACTAACGAATCTGGGGACACACTATTTATTTTAGTTCTTTGATGCAGAGGTCAGATTATTTTTTTCCAGGCCATAATATAGCATGACATTACTCTTTTTTTCTCAATAATCGTGATTCAGTCAGATCTAGTCCGTTTTGGGGGTTCGGGATTTCAAAAGACACAATTTGTTTTCTTAATCCTGCATTAAAATTTAAATATTGTTTTTGCTGTTAAGAATATTTATTTTGTTCAATCACTTTCTTCGATGGATTTAATTCGATCGTTGAATTATTCTGAAAAAAAACAAACGAAACGGAATTGAGTTGTAAACCAATCGGAATGCTAGGCTATCGTGTATACACGATACACGATACACCATTGGCTTTTCGTCACACGATACACGATTGACCGATATACGATACACCATTACACCATACACCAGACACGATTGATCGATATACGATACACCATTACACCATACACGATAAAATGGGAAAGTTACACGATTCAATAGCTGCACATTTGTAACTAATACAACTGCGGGAATTCATGATTTCTGTCTCGCCTGCAACGAATAGTCGCGGAATGCGAATCATAGGTATTACTTTCCGGCAGCGGCAACGGCGGCGGCGCGAGTTCTTTGTAAGACTTCTGTGAACACTGAATGGCTTGAATAGTATAAAGCTAGGCATCTGACATTAAGGATATCAATGAATTAAACTAGGGTTTGCGTCCGTC
This sequence comes from Arcuatula senhousia, assembly GCA_963971305.1. Lineage (NCBI taxonomy): Eukaryota > Metazoa > Mollusca > Bivalvia > Mytilida > Mytilidae > Arcuatula > Arcuatula senhousia. The sequence goes on along the minus strand of OZ020315.1, from coordinate 46,135,218 downwards.
AACAGGTCATCTGACCTTGACCCAATCTTTCTCATCTCTACACTAAATAACCGTCAATATGGTTTTTTATGTGTTTAGTCTTTTGTTTATTAATCTTTATCCCTATATTTGGCAACAATTAAAATATAAAATATTAAATATATTTAAATATAAATATTTAATGAAATTATTGATATATTTTTTACAGTGTTTAATAGATAATAAGAATAAGAATAATTTTATTAGCCAGTGACTGGGCTAATTTCTGAGCAAATGTTACATTAAACATACAACATGTACAAAGACATTACAACGACAATGGTGTTCTTTAATTTGTTGGCACAGAACTAGATCCTGTACAAAAACTTATAAACATATACAGTGTACAACATGTATAACAATAATGGTGATAGTTTCCTCAGCAGTTGATCCCTTTTGTCGTAATTCAAACCCTTTAATTATGAATTAACCCAAGTTTTGGAATATAAGCAAATCTTCATTGCTAGTTAACCATATAAATTTATCATCAGTAGAGAGATTAATAAAATTTGGACATAGTTCGGAAATATCTTTAAATAAAATACCCCTCTCCTCTTTATATTTTGGACAATCAATTAGAAAATGAATTTCATCTTCTACTTTATCTAATGAACAATTTAAGCACTTTTTTTAGACCTCTCTGTCTTTTTCTTTCGATTTGAATATTAGATACTAAACAGTTTACTGAATATAAATAGGGCCATAAAAAATGTCGATTTTATATTTATGGTCAAGGTCCATATCTCGGATACTACACGTTTCAATATTATTTTAAGAACTGGGGGGATCCGTGATGCATACACACTCATTTTTAGCTCACCTGACCTAAAGGATCATGTAAGCTAATGTCATCGTTAAGCGTCCGTCGTCCGTCCGTCCGTTAACTTTTCTTCAAACATCTTCTTCTCTGTAACCACTGATGGGATTGCTTTGAAACTTTGTAGACTTGATCTTTAGGATGTTTTCTACCAAGTTCTGGCCGCTGTTACTTAGTTTATAACAATTTTATTAGCTCAAAAGAGTACAAAATGGATAAAACACAAGTTTTTCCAACTTATGAAGTCTTCTCCCTAAAATACAAAATACAGTATAATTTAAGAGCATGCAACAAAAGATAGAATGACACAGAATAATTTTAGTAAAACATAATACCAAAATCATTTTCACTCAGACACACACACCATCTCACACACACACACCCTCCCACTCACACACACACACACGCTCGCTCGCTTAATTTGACCTGCACTTTTAAATTAGCTGTCCTGCATGGTTTGTACTTGCGGTATAAGAGATCACAGATGGAATCGTTTTGTGGATTTGATATACTCAAAAACTTCATCGAAGACAAGCTTGTTTTGTTCTTCGGAAAGGTTGTCATTGTCTGTTAGAAGAAGAGAAGGAGATATTTCAAAGGTACCCAGTTTAGGTTTCGGCGCATTTTAATACGGTTAGGATTATAATTTGTACATTTTAATAAGAAATGTTCACAGTCTCGTATGCAGCTCCACAGCAGCATGATGGGCTTGCAACAATATTAACCTTCGCTAAATCCGCATTCAGAAATGACGCACCGCATCTTTTAAAATTGCGTTAAAATTATATTTAGTTTGCGCGATCCATACGAAGAATACTTTGGTTTGTATAAGTCAGGTTTGGGATTGTTTCTAAGAGCTTTTTGAATTTATTTATTGTATCTTGTTCACGCACTGAAACATCAAGGTTGTTCCATGATCTAAATGCAGACGGAAAGAAGTAGTCAAATGTAACCGACAGTCTACAGAATGGAACTATTAGATCGTTACCGTTTGTCAATGGATAATTAGAGACACTTTGTATGGAGGGAGGAACAAGATTTTTTAAGTAGGATGGTGCATTGCCTGCTTGGATATTATAGAATAGTTGTAGGACTCTTCGCTGTCGTCAATCTGCAAGTGGTTCCCAGCCTCTTTCGTTATATAAATGTAATTCTTTAAAAATTGGGAGTCCAGTCACTATTCTAGCAGCCTCTAGGTGAAGTTTTTTTCTAGTTTTGAACAATTAACTGCACCGTATCCATCCCAAACTTCGCATCCGTATTTGAACAGAGGTCTTATAAACGTCTCGAAAAGATTGTTAAGATTTGTCATACTTAATTTAAATTTTAGCTTACGGAGCTCATTAAGGTTTTTCGAAATATTTTCAATGAGATGTTCAATATGATAGTTCCATTTTGCATCATCAGAAAAATTTATCCCTAAGTGCTTGTGATGTGATACAACTGGAATATCTTGACCATTTAAAGCAAATTTTAGGATGCTCACTGGACTTGTTTTGGGATTTCTGTCATTTTTAGCTCACCTGGACCAAAGGTCCATCATGTGAGCTATTGCCATCACTTGGCGTCCGTCGTCGTCCGTCGTCCGTCGTCCGTCATCCGTCGTCCGTCGTCGTTAACATTTTTCAAACGTTAACTCCTCTAAAACCATAAGTCTAATGGCTTTTAAATTTGGCACAGTTGTTAATTAGCATAGGTAGTATAAAACTAGCGTAAGGATTTCTGATTCGTTGAAAAACATGGCGGCCATGGCTAAAAATAGAACATAGGGGTAAATTGCAGTTTTTCGCAAATAACTTGAAAACGGTTACAGATATCAAAATTCTGGCATAGGGTAAATGTGTTTCACACTTCAAGATCTACCTGCCCTGAAATTTTAGAGAAGATCCAACAACCAATGTAGGAGTTATTGCCCTTTTTCTGGATTTTTAAAAAAATTTTGCACTTATTTAGTCTAATATCTTGAAAACTATACAAGATATTTCAAAAATTGAAATTGCATATAATTAAGCACATCAAGATCTACATTTCATGTAATTAGGTCAATGCCGCAGGACCATTTCTTATTGGAGTTATGACTCTTAAAGCTTCAAAATTTACCATTTTTCATTTCACGTAAAATAAAGATGAACTTGTCTGACACCATTAGACCAACTGCATCTAAACTTGGCACACTTGTTCAATGGCATAATGACTATAATTCCATTGTTCAAATTTTTTTTTGTCAAAAAACATGGTTGCCATTGCTAAAAATAGAACATAGGGGTAAATTGTAGGTTGCTGCTAATAACTCAAAAACGGTCACAGGTACCAAAATTGTGGTGGAATAAAAAGGGTCAGAAATTTAAGATCTACCTGGCCAGAAGTTTTCAAGAAGATCCAACAATTGATGTATGAATAATTGCCTTTTCTTTTTTTCAAAATTTTCAATAAATTAGCCCTGTATCTTGAAAACTATAGAAAATATTTGAAAATTTTGAATTACATATGTTTAAGCACAATTATATCTATTAAATATCTGTTATTGTTATTTTATTCATAAATTTATTTATTAATTAATTTTTGTTTGTTTATTTTGGAAACTGCTCTGGGTTTTTTTCATGAATTTAGCATTTTCAACTGTTAGCTGCACATGCTCAGTAGGCATGTTTTGCTGTTGAGAGGTAAGATGGCTGTCATGGAAAAAAGATCTCCCAATCAAACACTCTGTTTGCCCAAAAGGAAAACATGATATAGTGTATTTAAGAGATTTTACAGAATGATTGAAAAGATTTTATAATCATTTTATTTTTCTGTCCTTCGTGGTGCCTTGATTTCCAAATATATAAGTTTGTTGTTCTTACTCTTCTTTCGTTAATCTGCAACGGTTTCCCATCACGCAGATGCCGAGTCATCTATGAGTGCAGGTGTTGTACATTCAGTCTATATACAGGTTAAAAACAAGTCTGTGCGGGTTAAAAACAAGATGATGCTGGTGTTTACGTCGTCTCTCTGGTCTCCGGATGGAGGTGAGACCAGAGGTGCCCCTTTAAGGTGGTAATATCGGGGTCCGTTGCTATCGAATCAGGTAGATGGTTCCAGTCCCGGATGGTTCTCGGGTAGAAGCTGCTGTTATATTCTGTGGTGTTGCATTGTGGCTGCATAATGCTGGCTGTATGGCTGTGCCTTGTTCTTCTTGTAGTTGTGAGATAATATGGTGGTATTTCAGTTGCAACATGGTGGTAGATAATCTTGTGAAATATTATGAGTCGGTTTGCTGTTCTTCTAGTTTCAAGTGTTGGCCAGTTTAGCGTGTGAAGTATAGCCGTCATTGATCCAGGATGGTATTGGTAGTTGTTGGTAACAAATCTGGCTGTTCGATGTTGAATGTTCTCTATTCTGGCGGTGTCTTTTTGCCAGTGGGGGTCCCATACAGAACTGCTATATTCCAGGTGTGGTCTTACTAGAGCGAAATAAGCATGCTCTTTTATCTCTCGTGGACATCGGTACAGATTTCTTCTGATAAAGTTGAGTTGTTGAGTGGCTTTTGTGACTTTATTGTTCATATGATGTTTCCAATTGAGTTTGCTCTCTATCTCAACGCCAAGGTAAGGATTGTGCTCTTTTACTTCTAGTGTTGTTTCATGGAGTTTGTAGGGTCTTTCAAGTTTGTTGTTGATGTTGTGGGTCATCTGTAGTACATAACACTTTTTGGGGTTGAATGTCATCTGCTATATCATAAACCACCTCTCTAATCCGGTTAAGTCTTTTTGTAGTATGTTTGTATCATTGTGAGTCTTGATGTTTCTGTATATTAAACAGTCGTCAGCCAATAGTCTAATGTTAGTTCCAGGTGTTAATTCATCTCCTATGTCGTTGATGTACAGTAAGAAGAGAAGGGGACCTAATACAGTTCCTTGCGGCACACCAGATGTTACTGTAGCCGGTTGGGATTTGCTTCCATCTAGAAGTACTGTTTGGGTTCGGTGTTGAAGCCATTTCTGTATCCAGTTAGTTGTAAAGTTGTCAATACATTTGTATCTTAGCTTATGGACTAGCTGTCGATGAGGCACGGTGTCGAATGCCTTACTAAAGTCGAGGATAAGAATGTCGGCTTGTCCTTTCTGATCTCTGATTTTCGCTAGGTCTTCGATGGTGTTGATTAACTGTTGCTCGCAAGAGTGATTCTTTCTGAAGCCGTACTGATATGACGATAGTAGTTTTTTGTCGTCTAGATGTTTCATGACGCTACTGAAGATAATGTGCTCCATTATCTTGCAAGGTAAAGAAGTAAGAGAGACTGGTCTGTAATTTGCCGGGTCAGTTTTGTCGCCTTTTTTGAATATTGGGATGACATTTCCGGTCAGCCAGTCAGATGGTACTATTCCTGATCTCATGGAATTATTGTAAACAATTTCTAGGTATGGTGCTATTTCTTCTGCGCATTCTTTAAGGACTCGGCAAGGTATTGGATCGGGTCCTGTTGCTTTACTTGGATTGATGTTCTTTAGTTGTTTAACTATTCCTGGTGTTGTCATGTGAATTGGCTTCATTTTCTTGCCTTTCGGTGGTTTAAGTTTAGGCAGTCTAAATTCTTCATCTATGAAGTAACGAATGTCTAAGTATTGGTTGAAGTCAATATCTGAGAAGACTTATTGGTATTGGTGATTGAGCACGTTTGCTTTATCTTTTGCATGTATAATGTCCTTTCCGTCTTTACGAAGCATACTAATAGTGCTGCCGTCCTTTTTCATACCCTTGATATAAGACCAGAATTTCTTAGTTGTTGCATTGATTTGTTCCCTGCAGATATCGGTATTTGAGCTGGTTGGTACTTCCGGTGTTATAATTCCTTTGATATAATTATCATGATCAGATTCGAGCTGATCTTTCACTTTTTGTCTAAGTGCTTTAAAGTCGGTCCAGTGTTGTTTTTTGTTCGATTTTTTTGCCTTGTTATATAGTCTTTGCTTCTTTCTAATCAATTGTTTAGATGATGTTGTAATCCAAGGTAGGTTCCATCTTGTCGATGTTAGTTTTGACGTGATGTTCTTCTCTATTGATTCATTTACTATGTTTTTGAATTTTGTCCAGATGGCTTCCATAGTGCTATTCTTACTGTCCTGTCTAAAATGGTCGAATTTCGTTTTCAAGTCAGATCGTATCCTTCTATTTCTCCTTTTTTATATAAGTATACTTTTCTTGAAGGTTTTTTATGAATTTTTGCCTTAGTGTAGACAGATATTTTGACAATGTTGTGGTCACTCATTCCGGGTACAACTTCGGATTTCGATATCAAATTAGGATTGTTCGTAAAGCATAGGTCAAGGATGTTCTTTTCCCGTGTCGGTTCTTTTACGACTTGTTCAAGGTTGTGTTCATTAATTATTTCTAACATCTTCTGGTTTATTTCCTTACCGTATTGAGGAGATGGTTTGATTGTTCCATTTTCCCAGTTTATGCTTGGAGGATTGATATCGCCCATCAGTATGTCATTTTTATTGTTCATGTCAATTTTACGAAGTGACTCTTGGAGGTTATCTAAAATCTTGTAAAGTTCCTGATGAAGGATTTCGGTAAAATGACCCAATATATAAGTTTTTACTCCCTACAATTTGGGCTTTAGTCCAGATGATTTCGCATGATGTTTTCAAATTTGTCTGTTCATTACATATTAAGTTTGTTTTGTTTGCGATCAAAACACCTCTATCACCATCAGTTCTATTTTTAATTATTTCATAACTGTCAGTTGGTAAGATTGATTCATTCTCAAATTTGTTGTTATTTAGAAAAGTTTTAATTGTTTATGAACAGGGCCCTTCCAGACTTGATCATATTTCTGGTTTGCAAGTAAGATCATAAGTTTTCGTCCGTCATATGAATAATTTTGTACTTTCCATGAATATTCAATGGAAAAGATGATGTCACAATCGTTTACTAATAGTACGAAAACCGGTTATCCAAGGCAATTGAACCTGCTAAAATACGAAATATTTATTTGTTTAACACATTAAAGGCATATTGTCTACGGCAAACTCATTTTTTTTTTACCCCCCAATTTTTTGGTGTCAATCAGACCGAAATGCAATAAAATGAATATTGAAAAACAAATTTGCTACAAAATTTGCCTCAAAAGTAGTTTATTTTGATCAAAATAGCTCGACAATATTGATTGATATTTTATTTACCTGCATTACGTCACATTGACACAGATTTAGACTGAGTAGTTTTAAAGCGGACAATAATCGGAATCTCGGGTTTTGTCCCCGAATACATTGATATGTTGAAAAAATACCAATATTTTTCGTGTTTACCTTTTAAATAACATTCAAAACATAATACAGGCAATAACTGTCAGTTTTATTCATTAAGTAGCTCTAATATTCGGTTGCCGTTTTAATTTTCTTCCGAGCTAAAACTTCGAGAATCAGATTATGCACCACGTCCAAGAACTATGGATGTTTTCGATCAAAGAAGTATATTGCGCATGCTTACAGCTCATCTACATCTCATGAATATGAATTTTTGTAAAGCTTTACAAATATTATATTTTTTTTCAATTTCTGAAGTAATAAGTTACCCTAGTGGCATTTTGAACGTTTGCATCTTTCTAAATAAACAAAACGAATAGTCTGACGACAATTTTTTAGTTTTACAAAAAAATAATTTTTCGTAGACAATATGCCTTTAACAATAAATGGTTTTGACACAAATTATAAATGATTCAGTAAACACATATACATACAGCAATTAAGGAAAACAGTTAAACAAATGAAAAGATATAACTATATTAAGCTTGGTGTAGTGGTGACATAGAAAGAGAGTACTATAAAGGTTTATTAATTTTTATGTATTTGTTTTATGTTTGTGACAGTGGGTAATTTTACATCTGCTAAATTTTATTTCAATATGCATTTCTTGTAACTTGTTACATGTAGTTAACTTTAGTTCCCCACTCTGTAACCATAAACATTGTACATGTATATTGTTTGCCTAGTTGGAAAAGTTAATCATCTGATACTAAAGGGCGGGGTTCTATAGACTTTTTAGAGTCACCCCCTTACATGACAAAATTGGTAATAATTTAAAAACTATACAGAACACCACCCTTTAACCATATACATTATTTCTTCTATGGAAAAGCATATCTTTTGATACTAGGGGGGTCCCTGTTACTTAATTTCCTACCAACTTAAATGACAAAATTAGTCATAACTTAAAAATTCATCTCCTGTTTTTTCAATAATCAACCTATTAACGACTACCCCAAGCGTGATGGCAATGTTGGCTTGGGACCAGCCTTTTATAAAATAAGGATTTAGATGACAAAATTGGTCATAACTCAAAAACTGTTGAGTTTGCCACTCTATATAAACCATACATATTATTTTTCCTTATGAAAAAGTGAATCATTTGAAATTTTGTACCATTGAATATAGTTTTGGAGAAATTTTCAGTCAAATACACTGTGATGATGTAAGGGCATTTCAAGACTTGATCTGTATGTTAGTTGTTAAAGGCTTTTTATTACTGTCTCATAAAAGCAGACAGAATCATGTTTTTTGTGGTTATTTGATTCATGCACAATAAATGTCATTCCATTTGTGCCATAGCACAACGTTCTGAGTGTTAGAATAGGGGTCACAAGAGGTCAATTGGAGTAAAATGGTGACTAATTATAATACAGAGCACAGGGAATGAATTTTTCTACCAACATATTTAAGGTGTTTTGTTGTTTTTCTACCGTTTTAGAAAAAAAGGCCAAAAGGGGCTAAAACGGGTGTTTAGACAAAGCTGCTGTAGAATGTTTACTATTCATTCAATTTTGAAAATTCTTTTTTTATTGAATTACTCATTTAATTCTGTCAACTTAGCGTGTCAGTTGTTTTGATATAAATTTCACCGTTACATTACTACGGGGGGGGGGGGGGGCAAATATGGACCACATCCAAAAAGTAAACTTTTTAATTTATTGTCCGATTTTGAAAATCTTTTTTTCATTGGAATCCTTGTCAAATTCACTGGCTGCATTTTTCAATCAGATTTGCAATATCTCTTACTGTTTTTGAGATACTAGGGGTCAAAGGGGCCAAAAACGTCAATCATAAGAGTTTGCATAAATATGTCAAATATGCATTTTTCATTTAAAGTCCACCACAGAATGCATTATCAAAAACCTTTTTGAGTCAACCATGGGCTGCATGTGTCCAAAGCATTTGACAATCCATATTGGGCCTCCAACGTACAAGGTTCAACTTGTTGCGGTCATATCATGCTGCGCTCGGCGTAGCTTTTTATTATATTTGAAAATATTTGATATAAAACAGCACCGTGTAAAAAGGTAACAAAGTGCTTGATGACTTAAACAGAGCACAAGCTTTATTTGTAGCTGGCCGCGACCAAATGAACTGTTGTCATCACTTGGTGTCTGTCTGTCTAAATTTTCAAAAATCTTCTCTGAAACCATATGTACAAATGTAACCAAATTTTGTATAGTTTTTCTCTAGGATATCCTCTACAAAACTGTCATTTCAATTTTTGATTCAGTAAAATATATGGCTGCCATGGCTAAAAATAGAACATATAGAGGGAAATTACAACTTCTTGCAAATATAAACTCAAATATCAAAATTCTGCCAAAGGTATAAAGTAGATTTACATTTAACATACATGTATATATTTGTTTTAGTAGCAATCAGAATGCATAGAAAAGGAAACTGGAGAAGAAAACAACTGATCAGTGGTGACAGAAACCCTCGGTCAACAGAGAAGAGACTGACGGACTTGACTGGGGAGTCTGGCCCTGGGAATACCTCTGGTGTTCCCAACAACAGACCAAGTGACTCTGACAGCCATACCAAGGTGGCGGGGGAAGCTGTCCTCAAAAACAACGACTACCATAGCAATTTTAAAAGAACGGGGGAAGCTGTCCTCCCTAAAAACAGCTACCATAGCAAATTTCATAAAACGGGGGAAGCTGTCCTCCCTAAAAAAAGCTACCATACGAATTGTCATATAAACTGTCATATAAATTGTCAAACAGATTGTCAAATAGATTGTCAAACAGATTCTCAAAGCAATTGCCATAGAACTTGTCAAAGCACTGTCCCAAACAATGATCAAATAATATATCAAGATAATTTAAGCGTATTTGAAAGCATATTCTTGCAATTTGGGAATTTTGATCAATTTGATCCACACTTTTCATCTGAAAGTAGAGGAAACCAATGCACGTGTAATTGTTATATTTGTCAATAACTGCAGTAAACAACAAACAGTCTTTAGATCTAGACAATATTTTAAATGAAGGAGATAGAATTTATCTTGAAACTGTGAATAAGATGAAAGAGCAAGGTAATATTCTGAATATGCTTCTTACATTAGATGAAATTCCAACTGTTTTTACAATTGGAAGCAAAAAAATGAAAGTTGAAAAAAAGGATGTTTTGTTTGGTTCTGCTGTTCAATTTGATCAAACAAATGACTTCCTAACATTACAAGATGCTCTTGCTTTGGGAATCCAGCATGCACCAACAGTACTTGTTATGATAGGTTCTATATGCTCTGGGGTTTATTTTGATGGCAGTACCTATTTCTTCTTTGATTCTCATTCTCATGGCAAGTCTGGTTTATATGAACCACAAACTGCTTATGGTACATCTATCCTAATTGGTTTTCCAAATTAACAAGATTTAGTAAATGACATGTACTCATTCTTTACAAGTATGAACATTGATTTGCAATCCCAGTATGAAATTCTGCCTGTAAAATTTGTTGACATGGAAGCTTCATCAATATTGCAAAGACAAATTGAAGATTATTTTCATGACCAAAGTGTAAAAAACAAAGATAATAATAAAGCTGACCAACCTCAGATTAAGGCGGTCAATAAACGCAAGGCATACATGAGAGCATATATGAACAAAAGAAGAGCAAATCCTGTTTAACATCAGAAAGAGCTTGATGCTAAAAGAAAAGCTAGAGAGGGTGATGAAGTTAAACAAGTGGAAGCTAATAAAAAAAGGCTTGCCAGACAAGACACAAATTATAAGGCAAAAGATAAAGAAAGAAGTTTGAAGTCAAAAAGAAAGGCTAGACAGGATGAAGAAGTTACGCAACTGGAGGCTGATAAGAAAAGGCTCGCCAGACAAGACACAAATTATAAGGCAAAAGAGAAAGAAACAAGTTTGAAGTCAAAAAGAAAGGCTAGAGAGGATGAAGAAGTTAGGCAACTGGAGGCTGATAAGAAAAGGCTCGCTAGACAAGATACAAATTATAATGCCAAAGATAAAGAAACAAGTTTGAAGTCAAAAAGAAAGGCCAGGGAAGATGATGAAGTTAGACAAAAAGAGCTTGATGCTAAAAGAAAGGTTAGAGATGATGAATTTTATTAAGACAAAGAAAGATTAAGAAAACAAGTTTCTAGAACTAAAGACCGTTGTAAAAGCAAAAACTATGATAGAATAGCTAAAAATAAAATGAGAGAACAGGAAGAACTTTTAAATCATGAAAATGTTTTGAAAAGAAAACGACAGCAAGGAAATTCACTTGACCAATGCATTGACATATTTTTAAAGAAAATAGTTGAAGGTCCTACCTACATATGCACATCATGTACTCAGACTTGGTTCGGTGATTCAGTTGTGAATGCTACCAAATTTAAGGAGACGGTGAAGCCTGACGTGAAGAAATGCTTTACAAATAGAAAATCCGTGAAAGATATTGAATGGATCTGCCATACTTGCTTGGAGTCAATTAGAAAAGACAAAATTCCTAAATTATCAATTGCCAATAAAATGGGTTTCCCAATAAAACCCCCAGAGCTAAATCTTTTTCCATTAGAAGAGATGTTATTGTCATTAAGAATACCATTTATGCAAATAAGAATGCTACCTAGAGGAGGTCAACTGTCAATCAGAGGAAATGTTGTAAATGTTCCTGTTGATGTTCAACCAACAATAAGTTCACTTCCTCACACACTTGAAACATCTGGTACAATAGCAGTCAAGCTGAAGAAGAAACTTTCATACCAGAAATGTGACTTTAGTGAGAATGTTCGACCTTTTGCTGTTCTTTGTGCATTGCATTATTTAATGCAAATCAGTGAATTGTATAAAGCCTCTGGTGTACAAATAGACCAAAACTGGATTAATGAAATTACTTCTGAAAGAAATGTTGATGAAAATCAAGATGAAAGACCTGAAAGTGTAGATGTTGAAGTAAGAACTGATCATGCTGACAAAGAAGATAATTTTGATGAAGTGAATGAAGAAGAACTTCATGTGGGAAATACAGATACTTTGTTAAATGAGGTACATGTAATGGATAAAACTAGTCAGACAGAAGGGTCATAATTTGTATTTGCTCCAGGTGAAGGACAGAGACCTTTAAGTTTGTACAATGATACTGATGCTGAATATCTGGCATTTCCATCCATATTTTGTGGTCAACGTAGACCTGAAAACAAGGAGAGATTAATGCCTGTACATTATACAGATATAGTGAAATGGGAATTAAGATCTGCAGATAGAAGAACAGCACAGTCTGTCCCTAATTTGTTCTTCAAGTTGAAGAAAATACAGATGAAACATTATAGTGATAGAGTCAACTTAGCCATGCGCAGGTGCAGGTCAGAAGGGAAAAAATGGACAGTTAAAGATTTTTAAACCCTTCAACCGTTAATGATATAGTAAAGTTAGATGAAGGATACTACATTTTTAGATCTCTTAGAAATTCTCCAGTTTACCTTGAAAAAAGAAAAAAAAGATGTGTTTGCAATGATCAGACAACTAGGCTTGCCAACCTGGTTTGGTTCATTTTCTTCTGCAGATACAAATTGGAAAGATCTTCTTAGAATTCTAGGAATATTGAATGATGGTAAGGAATATACAGATGAGGACTTAGATGTGATGGATTGGAATAAAAAATCAAAACTTGTACAAAAAGACCCTGTCACATGCTCCAGGTACTTTGATTACCGTGTACAACAGTTTATAAAGTTAATTTTAAAGAGTGACCATGACCCAATTGGACATCTCACAGATTTTTTCTACAGAGTTGAATTTCAGCAACGAAGTTCTCCTCACATTCACATGTTAATGTGGGTAAAAGATGCTCCCGTTTATGGGCAAAGTTCTGAAGAAGAAATAATTCAATTTATCAATAAGTACATAAGTTGCTCTATATCTGAAACATCTGATTTAGTCAATCTGCAAGTCCACAAACATTCTAAAACCTGTAGAAAAAGGGGCAATCCAATTTGTAGATTTGGGTTTCCATTACCACCAATGAACAAAACAGTTATTCTGCAGCCTCTAGAGGAAGATATTGAAAAATACAAGGCAATGTATAAAGATATTCAAATAAAAATTGATGATGCTCAAAAAATGGATAACATTGAAAATATTACCAATGAGGAGTTTCTGAAGGACATTTTGCAGATAAGTGAAGAGGATTATCTGAAAGCTATTAGGAGCAATTTGTCAATCCAAAAGTCTTTCTTCAAAGAAAGCCTAGCGAGGTTAGAGTCAACCCTTACATGAAAGCATTGCTACCCGCCTGGAAAGCTAACCATGATCTCCAGTTCATTTTAGACCCTTATGCATGTGCTGTTTATATTGTTTCTTATATAAGCAAATCCCAAAAAAGGAATGAGTGCTCTACTTGAACAAGCAGCTAAGGAAGCAAGAGAAGGAAATCTGGACTTAAAACGCCAAATACGGCATATTGGGAATTATTTTACAAATTCAATTGAAACTTGTGCTCAAGAAGCTGTATACTTGACACTTCAAATGCCTTTGACAAAAGCTACCAGGCAAGTGGTTTTTGTAAACACTTCTCCCCCTGATCAAAGAACATTTTTGCTCAAACAAACAGATGAATTGAAAAAGCTTTCACCAGATTCAACAGATATTGAGTCTAATAAGGACATAAAGCGCTATTCAAAGCGACCACCACAATTACAGAATTGGTGTCTGGCTGACTATATATCTCAGCTGGAAGTGAAATTTCCTTCATCCGATAATGAACACAAGAATGACTCTGAGAATGAAAGTGAAGATGAACAAGAAGCATTCAATGTAGGTAGTGAAAAGCTCAAAATAACTTTGAAGAATGGCATAATAATTCAGCAGAGAAAGTCTCCAAGAGTTATACGGTATGTGCGATACAACCGAAAAACTGATGCTGAAAACTTTTTTCGTGAACGTTTGCTTCTTTTCTATCCTTGGCGAAATGAAGAGGTTGATCTGAAAGGTGGTTAAGACACGTTTGAGAGTATGTACAACTGTGTACGTAGAATAGTTGAAAGTAAAGCAAAAGAATATGAACATAATGCTGAACAGCTCGACAGGGCCATTGAGGAAGCACAAAAGGATTCTTTACAATTTGATGAATTGGCTCCTGGAACTCAACAAATTGAACAAGAAGATTCTGAAGAAGGATCTGAGGAAGCAAAACAATATGTACATTTCAATCCAGATAGACCCACGGAACACAGACATTATGACATTTCAGAAGAAGTTGGAGTATCTGCTAGGACAATTGAGGTTGTTAATCATGCTAACAGAATCACAGACGATGAATACTTTAGTCTTGTTAGGGCATTGAATCAAGCTCAAAGAGATTTATTTTACATGTGGTAACTTGGTTCAAAATAAAAGATGAACCTTTGTATCTGTTCTTAACAGGTGGTGCTGGTGTTGGAAAATCAGTTATTGTCAGAACACTGTTTCAAGGTCTACATAGACATTTGTGTTCTACAGAAGGTGAAGATCCAGATGATATTAGGGTGTTGTTGTGTGCACCAACTGGAAAAGCTGCTTACAACATAAATGGATTAACCATTCATAATGCTTTTCAAATACAACCAAACAAAAGGTTAAACCAATCGTTGTCTTGTGATGTTCTTAATACTCTCAGAATGAAATATAGGAACTTATCAGTTGTTATGATTGATGAAATTTCAATGGTAGGAAACAAAATGTTTTCCCTTTTAGACACAAGACTGAGAAAAATTAAAGGGAATAACAAAATTTTTGGAGGTGTTAGAATTATAGCAATTGGAGATTTTTTCCAGCTTAAACCTTTGCAGAAATGTTGAACAGATTGAGACAAAATAATCTCACCGAAAATGACTTTGAAATTTTGAATACCAGAGTGATTCATATTGAAGATGAACACTACTTTAAGAACAGTACCCATTTATTTGTAGAAAACAACCTTGTTGATAAATTCAACAATAAATTCATAAGTACATTGACATCTAAAAAAGAAACTGTAAAAGCAGTGGACTCTGTAGTTGGGGACCTTTCACAGGCAATCAAAGCAAAACTCGTCAGTTCTTTACCTAAGAAGCAAACTGATCATGACACAGCAAATTTAGCAGAAGAAGTAGAACTTGCAGTTGGAATGAAATATGACCTTACAGCAAACATTGATGTAACAGATGGATTAACCAATGGCTCATTTTGTGAAATTAAATTATTTGAAAACAAGACAAAGTCTTCCAGACCAAGCATAGTGTGGGTCAAATTTGATGATGAAAAAGTTGGAACAAAAACTAGGAGAAAATATAGTCACCTGTATCATCAAAATGTAGACAAAATATGGACCCCAGTCTTTGACATCAAAAGATCATTTAGTTATCGTTTCAAAAATTTTGAACGAATCCAGATGCCTCTAAGACCAGCTGCTGGAAAAACAATCCACAAGTCTCAAGGTGATACCTTAAAACAGGTGGTTGTTAGTTTAGACTCTACATGTAAAGGCAAAATTCCACACATTCACTATGTTGCTTTAAGCAGGGTAACTAATTTATCTAGATTACAAATTTTAAGTTTTAATGAAGAAAAAATTGCAGTTTCAGACTGTGTTAAGGATGAAATTGACAGGTTAAGATCCGAGGCAGTTCTCAACTTGTGTTTTAAACCATTATATGTGTTGCCCTGTGAAAATTTCAAGTTAGTTTGTTACAATGCAAGATCATTTCATGCACATTATGAGGATGTAAAAGGAGATCCAAGCATTCTCAATGCAGATGTCATTGGAATTGCAGAAGCAAGACTAACCCATTTAGATTTCTCAGACGACTATTTGTTACCAGGTTTTCAACCACCTATCAGAGCTGACCAAGATCAGTTGCATCCAGGTACTAGGCCTCCACATGGTCTTATCGTGTATATTAAGAATGGTTGTGTACTCCATAGAGAAATGTCTTTTACAAGAAAAACACTGGAATTTCAGTTAATAGAAATAATATCCCCAGATAAAGGACTTTTTCAGGTAGTATTTGTGTACAGGGCATCAGATTGTTCCCTGCAGAATCTGAAAGACATATTTATCTCAAATCTAGTTCCACACTTGGATTTTAAGCTCAAAAATATCATTATAAGTGGAGACTTCAATTATGATCTATTGTCAGGCCACAATAATTTTCTCAAATTCATGTCCAAACATTTATGTGCTCTCAAATTGTTTCTAAACCAACCAGTCTGTATGGTACATTGATTGATCTTATTTTTGTGAATACTGATTCAAATGTCATGTTTGAAACTGATGTCATTGATGCCTACTGGTCTGACCATCAAATTGTCTATGTAGCAACGAATTCGCAGTGAAGAGTAAAACCCGCTGAGTGTTAAAAAGGGACATTTGAGGTTGTTTTAACATCATACCCACAATTAAAAGTACTGTTACAATACTTATTTTTAATCAACTGCACCACAGGAGATACAAAATGTACTTTGATCCTTATAACTCGTCAGCAAATCTGCTTGAATCATTAGAAAGTCTTTATAAAATATGGTATGTTTTTCTATTTGCAGGACAGAAATTAAGCTGGAGGGGATCGACTTGACCCCTTCAAAGAATAGTACAGGGAAATTTGACATCAAATATGGAAGCAGATCAAAGAAGCAAAGGTGTACCAAAGGGGTAATCAGTATCATAAAACCGTGAAGACAAAGACAAAACCGGCAGACAAAAAATCATCACAACAAAACAAACCACATAACAACATAAAACACACACACACATAACAACAAAACCGCATTCAGCAACGCGAACTCAAGTCGAAACGAGAGTGAACTCAGGTGCTCCGGAAGAGTAAGCAGTTCCTGCTTGCTATAGCACACCCGTCACGTTGCCAAAAATCGATTAAGTGTTGGTCAAATCCGGAAAGGATGACATTACAAAACTCTATGTCAAACCAACATCTGTGCTAATCTGAGAGATAGAAATCCCGTATTTGCATACAAGCACATGATGTCGTCCGTAAAATTTCTTGAGTGATGACAACAACCTGGGAGCAACGTACCCCTGTGTTAACAATTTGCTTGTCAGCCGTGTAGCTCTATCAAGGAAGTCGTTGTACTCCCCACATGCTCTGGGATAACGAATCAATTGTGATACGTAAACTCCATATGCTGGAGCGGACGGAATGTTGCTACACAGAAAGGGAAAGTTAACTATTGGAAAGTTGAAGTCATCACGTTTGTCATAGAGTTTTGTACAAAGCCTTCCTTGTGTGTCAATTTCGAGAAATAGATCCAAATATGAAGCAGTCCTCCTAGAATCTGTAGTGTCCTTTACCTCAAGTTCCTTCGGATATATGCGATTTAAATAGTCACCAAATCGAGGATTGTTTAGTGAAAGGACATCATCAATATAACGAAATGTGAGATTGAAGGATAAAGCAAGTTTGCGGTCCTTTTTGTCTAGAAGTGATTGTAAGAAGTCTGCTTCATATGAATGAAGAAACAAATCGGCAAGCAATGGTGCACAATTTGTGCCCATTGGGATACCTATTGTTTGCTGAAAAACACGTCCACCAAACTGTACAAATATGTTGTCGATTAGAAAGTTGAGCATTTCTATTATTTGATCTTCTGTAAATTTGTTTTTCTTGCTAGACTCTTGGATGACAAAGTAAGTCTTTTTATAACCGACTACCAAATACTTGTACCTGCGTTTTCCATTCTTTTTGATAAAGCTACGTTTAATCAGCTGTGCCAAACGAGATTTTAATTGTGAATGTGGAATTGAAGTATATAATGTAGAGAAATCAAACGTTTTAATGCTATTACATGATGAAAATGACTTAGAATGGAGATTTTCCATCAGTTCTTTAGAATTTTTGAGAATCCACATTTGATTGACGCCATTTCTAGAGTAACAACAATCGAAATACTTTTGAAGGTTTGATTTTATTGCCGTCAATATTGATGTTAACAAAACTGAAAGAGGCCCAGTTGTACATTTGGATGACCCAGCAATAAAAGCTTTACAAGCTTTACAAGCAATCAAAGCTTACAACTCCTTCCAGAAGATTGGCTTTCTCATTACAAAACCTTCCAGAGGATATGAAGACAATTGAGTTTATTAAAGAAAACTTGAATGATTATTCTAAGGTACTACGATAATATTATCAGGGTTGGCAAAAACCCGGGTTTTAAGAATATTTCCCAGCCCAGTAGGAAATACTGAGAAAACCCGGGTTTTACTGGGTTTTATGGGTAATATTTTTTTTAACTATCATCAAAAGCCTACATTAATAAGTGTACACTTTTAAAGTAACTAAATGAAAACACTATTTAAAAGTAAGAGATTACAATTATATAATTTATAATACAGATAAATTAATTGATAAGTTTTACATGTATAGTAATGCTAAAAAATCTATAAATTAACTTGATATAATAAAATACAAGTTCAATGTTTATTTTTATGCCTGTATGTCACATTTTTATAAAGACACAAGCCCTACCTACTGTAGTAATAATAAGATAAAATTAGAATGTTTTGATTACCGGTACTATAATCAACCTAATCCTTATTTAATCTTTACATGTATATGGCATGTATGGTTTCACAATTTTTTTTTGTTCTATAGCCTGGGGATTTTATAAATAAGTAGCATAGATTAAGCTGTGTACTGTCAAAACTGTATTGACAATCAGCATGATCAGTGAAAATACTCTTGCAAAAAAAAACGGAGTGCAATCTTTTTGGCAATAATTTTTGCATGGATTTATCACATCAAAATTTTGTACATTCATGAAACATGTGAAAAACTATTCCAAATACCAAAATGGTGGCCCCTATCTTGAGAATGGCTAAAACCAATCTAGAACATGGAAAAACAGTTAAAGTACTTTATTCCCTGCAAATATATTAAAAAAAAGAAATTCTTAGACCAAATAAAAAAGGAGTGTTTCCTGTTTCTCTAACATTTTATTGCAATTTTGGCATAAGCACTATGAAACTCAAGATCCTGGTCCCATTAACTTAAGGTAAATAAATAAATAAATAAATGCCTACCTACATATACATGTTCCTATCCTAATTTTTTCAGATATGAAACAGGAAACACACATATATTTTCCTTGCCCTTACCCACCAACTATTTTTGGCCGAATTTCACGGAAGTCAATAAAACTTGGTGTGCATATGCCCCACTGGTAGCTTAGTACATCTTCATCCCCATCTTTGGACTTGGTTGATTGACTTTCAATTTTTAGCTCACCTGCACTAAAGTTCATGTGACCTATTCACTTCACTTAACATCCGTTGTCGTCTGTAAACAATTATTCAAAAATCTTCTCCTCTATAACCACTGAGCAGAATTAAATGAGAATTGTTATGGTTGATTCTTAGGTATCCTGGACCAAAATTGTGTTTTGATTTTTGATGCATAAAAAACATGGCCGCCATGGCTTAAAATAGAACAGAAGGTTAAGACCATAGTTTTGGGCTTTTATCTTAAAATGTATAAGATATGAGAAAATAATTTCTAAATCCGAAGGCATACTTCTTCAGCATAAAAAGCATGGTAAGTATTGCAGATAGAGAAACATTTTTGTAAGCCTAAATGTTCAGCTCATTGACCTCTACAAAAGTGTCAATTAGGTCAAAGTTGTCAGATGATCCCTTTTATGAGTTATGGCCCTTAAAAACGAAAAATAGTGTTTTTTGCCCATAGAATGGAAAGCATTGCAGATAGAGAAAAACTTTTGTTAGCTTAAATGTTCAAATGCTTAAATGATAAGCTTTATAAAAGTGTCAAAGTTGTCAGATGACCCCTTGTAAGGGTTATGGCCCTTTAAAAGTAAAAAATATTGTTTTTGTCCATAGAAAAAAGTATTGCAGTTAGAGAAAAACTTCAGCTCATTGAACTCTACAAAAGTGTCAAATAGATCAAAGTTGTCAGATGATCCCTTATAGGGGTTATGGCCCTTTAAAGGCGAAAAATAGTGGTTTTTTGGCCCTTAGAATTTATCTCTTCAAATGTTTTTATTGGTACAAAAATTCTAAAACTAAAAGTTGTTTTTGATAAACAACTTTTAACCAGGTGAGCGATTCAGGCTCCTCGGGAGCCTCTTGTTTCGGAATCCTGTGGTTTTTACCATCAAAATAGGGTTAGAGAGCCGGTGGTGTAGTGGTTAACGCGTCTGACTGCTATCACCGAGGTTCCTGGTTCGATCCTCGTCAGGGGTGAAAATTTCATGAACCGATTTTCCGACTCTCTCTTGACACCATTTGCGAGGATGGTCTCAAGAAACGATGCTAGTCCTTCGGAAGGGACGATAAAAGGTTGTCCCGTGTATAGGGAGAGCAATACCCTGTGCACGTTAAAGACCACTTTGTAGAGTTCGATAAGAGTAGGCTCAATGGGGGCCGCTTCAAAGGCCACACTCGCAAACTGCTAGCTGGAGAGGGATTTATAGAATCATTAAGCTTGTTTCCCAATCCAGGATAAATAAATATGTTTAAATTTAAAATAGGGTTAAACTTTTTCCCCACTAACCCCCTATTTTCTTGTTATCAATATCTTCAAAATGACACAAAGAGGCTTAAAACAAAGTTTAAGCAAATCCTATTTATTCTCTGATGGATTTTAACAGCTAAATAGTGCTAATGCTAAACCTATAAAAAAGTCAGAGAAAACCTTTTCCCGTCAAAACTTTAAGGTCAATTATCTTGAAAACGAAGTCACCAACCTATCAAAATTTTTCGCTTATCTAATATCTTTTACTATTGTCTTTTCATTTTAGGCATAAAATTCAAAATCTATTTATTTTCAATAATAGTAGCGAACATCCTTTAGTTCATTTTCGATTTCTACGTTGCTAAAAAATCATAATTTCAGACTTGTTTGGGTTACATGACATAAGCCAATCTTTTGACCATTTGTCAAGTTCTTTCAGGTCATTGTCGATTACACGGTTGATCTCTAACTGATTTCTACTTGAATAGCCAAGTGATGTATCATCGGCAAATAGTCTAGTCAGTGATACAAGTCTGTCACCAATATCATTTATGCATATCAAAAACAATAAAGGACATAGGACTGATCCTTGTGGTACTCAGGCTTTGATAGGTCTAGATGAAGAAACTTGATCTTTACAAATCACGCTCTGTTTTCTATCTGTTAAGTAATTAAGAAACCATTTATGCATTTGGCCGCTGATTCCGTATGACATTAGTTTATGTAAAAGTCCTTTGTGCCAAACTTTGTCAAAGGCTTTAGAAAAATCGCAAAACACAAAGCAAGTGGTTTCCCGATTTTCAAGCGCATTGAGTACTGAATTATATAGTTCAATTAGCTGGTGTACTGTTGAGTGTTTCGTTAAAAAGCCGGATTGGTATTCATATATTAGATTATTATCAATAAGGTGATAATAAATATGTTTATATACAACTCTTTCCATAACTTTACCAAGACAGCCTATTAACGAAATTGGTCGATAGTTGGATGGTAATGAAGAGTCCCCCTTTTTAAAAATTGGGATAATATGACTCAGTTTCCACGATGTTGGATATATGCCCTGTTGAATTGATTTGTTGAAAAGTATTGCTAATGGTTTAGAAATAATTTCAGGTGATATTTTAAGCATTCTATGGCTGATTTTATCTGGACCTGTGGCTTTGTTAGGATCTAAGATTTGGAGAATGTCTATAATCTCTTGTTAAGTGACTTCAATATTGGACAGTTTATTTTGGGTCTCGTTATCTATTAAGGGTAAGTGAGCCATTTCTTCGTCAAGTTTAGAAACTTCGCAAATATAATTATTTAATAGTTCAAATTTTTGAACATCGTCAAATTACGAAAATTTTTATCAATATTAAATATGTTTACGAAAATTTTAATTAATATTAAATATGTTTACGAAAATGTTCATCAACATTAAATATGTTAACGAAAATTTTCATCAACATTAAACATGTACACGAAAATATTCATCAACATTAAATATGTTTACAAAAATTTTCATCAACATTAAGCATGTACACGAAAATGTTCATCAACATTTAATATGTTTACGAAAATTTTCATAAATATTTAACATTTACACGAACATGTTCATCAATATTAAATATGTTTACGAAAATTTTCATCAATATTAAATATGTTTACGAAAATTGTCATCAACATTTAATATGTTTACGAAAATTTTCATCAATATTAAATATGTACACGAAAATGTTCATGAACATTTGTTGTTTACGAAAATAATCATCAACATTAAACATGTACACGAAAATGTTCATCAACATTAAATATGTTTACGAAAATTTTCATCAATATCAAATAGATTTACGAAACTGTTCATCAACATTAAATATGTTTACGAAAAAATGTTCATCAACATTAAATATGTTTACGAAATTTTCATCAATATCAAATAGATTTACGAAAATGTTCATCAATATTTAATATGTTTACAAAAATTTTCATTAACATTAAACATGTACATGAAAATGTTCATCAACATGAAATATGTTTACGAAAATTTTCATAAACATTAAACATATACACGAAAATGTTCATCAACATTAAATATGTGTACGAAAATTTTCATCAATATTAAATATGTTTACGAAAATTTTCATCAACATTTAACATGTACACAAAAATATTCATCAACATTTAGTATGATTACGAAAATGTTCATCAACTTTAAATATGTTTACGAAAATGTTTATAAACATTCAACATGTTTACGAAAATGTTCATCAACATTTGAAATATTTTTATCACTATTAAACATATACAGGAAAATTTTCATCAACTTTAAATATGTTTAGGAAAATTTTCCTCAACATTAAACATGTAGACGAAAATGTTCATCAACAATAAACATGTACACGAAAATGTTCATCAACATTAAATATGTTTACGAAAATTTTCATCAACATTAAACATGTACACAAAAATGTTTATTAACATTAGATATGTTCACTAATTATTTTCATCAATATTAAATATGGTTTTAAAAATTTTCATCAACATTTATTATGTTGACGAAAATTTTCATCAACATTAAACATGTAAACGAAAATGTTCATCAACATTAAATATGTTTACGAAAAATTTCATCAATATAAAATATGTTTACGAAAATGTTCATCAACAATAAATATGTTTACGAAAATTTTCATCAACATTTAACATGTAAACGAAAATGTTCATCAACATTAGACATGTACAAAAAAATATTCATCAACATTAATCTGTTTACGATAATGTTCATCAATTTTAAATATGTTTACGAAAATGTTCATCAATATTAAACATGTACATGAAAATGTTCATCAACATTAATTATGATTACAAAAATTTTCATGATCATTAAACATGTACTTCATCAACATTAACTGTGTTTACGAAAATTTTCATCAACATTAAACATGTACACGAAAATGTTCATCAACATTAAATATATGTTTACGAAGATATTCATCATTATTAAACATGTACACGAAAATGTTCATCAACATTTAATATAATTACGAAAATTTTCATCCACATTAAACATGTAAACGAAAATGTTCATCAACATAAGACATGTACACGAAAATTTTCATCAACATTTGATATGTTTACGAAAATGTTCATCAACATTCAACATGTACACGAAAATGTTCATCAACATAAGACATGTACACAAATTTTTTTATCAATATTTGATATGTTTACGAAAATGTTCATCAACATTAAACATGTACACGGAAATGTTCATCAACATTAAATATGTTTACGAAAGTTTTCATCAACATTAAACATGTACACGAAAATGTTCATCAACATTAAACATGTACACGAAAATTTTCATCATCATTAAACATGTAAACGAAAATGTTCATCAACATTTGACATGTACACGAAAATATTCATCAACATTAAGTATGTTTACAAAAATGTTCATCAATTTTAGAAATGTTTTCATCACTATTAAACATGTACAGAAAAATGTTCATCAACTTTAAATATGTTAAAGAAAATTTACACCAACATTAAACATGTACACGAAAATGTTCATCAACATTAATTTTGTTTACGAAACTTTTCATCAACATTTAACATGTACACGAAAATGTTCATCAACATTAAATATGTTTACGAAAATTTTCATCAACATTAAACATGTTCACTAAAATGTTCATTAACATTAAATATGTTTACGAAAATTTTCATCAATATTAAATATGTTTACGAAAATTTTCGTCAACATTAAATATGTTTACGAAAATTTTCATCAACATTAAATATGTTTACGAAAATGTTCATCAGCATTAAAAATATTTTTTATCAATATTAAACATGTTTACGAAAATGTTCATCAACATTAAAAATATTTTTATCAATATTAAACATGTACAGGAAAATTTTCATCAACTTTAAATATGTTTACGAAAATTTTCCTCAACATTAAACATGTACACGAAAATTTTCATCAACATTAAATATGTTTACGAAAATTCTCATCAACATTAAACATGTACACGAAAATGTTCATCAACATTAAATATGTTTACGAAAATTTTCATCAACATTAAACATGTACACAAAAACGTTCATCAACATTAAATATGTTTACGAAATTTTTCATCAACATTAAACATGTTCACGAAAATGCCCATCAACATTAAATATGTTTACGAAAATTTTCATCAATATTAAATATGTTTACGAAAATTTCCATCAACATTTGATATGTTTACGAAAATTTTCATCAACATTAAACATGTACACGAAAGTGTTCATCAGCATTAAATATGTCTACGAAAATTTTCATCAACATTTGATATGTTTACGAAAATTTTCATCAACATTAAACATGAACACGAAAATGTTCATCAACCTTAAATATGTTTACGAATAATTTCATCAACATTAAACATGTTCACGAAAATGTTCATCAACATGAAATATGTTTACGAAAATTTTCATCAAGATTAGATATGTTTACGAAAATTTTCATCAACATTAAAAGATGTACACAAAAATCTTCATCAACATTAAATATATTTACGAAAATTTTCATCAACATTAAACATGTACAGGAAAATTTTCATCAACTTTAAATAAGTTTACGAAAATTTTCATCAGCATTAAACATGTACACGAAAATGTTCATCAACATTAAATATGTTTACGAACATTTTCATCAACATTAAACATGTACACGAAAATGTTCATCAACATTAAATATGTTTATGAACATTTTCATCAACATTAAACATGTACACGAAAATGTTCATCAACAATAAATATGTTTACGAAAATTTTCATGAATATTGAATATGTTTACGAAAATTTTCATCAACATTTGATATGTTTACGAAAATATTCATCAACATTAAACATGTACACGAAAATGTTCATCAACATTAAACATGTTTACGATAATTTACATGAATATTGAATATGTTTACGAAAATGTTCATCAACATTTAATATGTTTACGAAAATGTTCATCAACATTGAACATGTAAACGAAAATGTTCATCAACATGAGACATGTACACGAAAATTTTCATCAACATTTGATATGTTTACGAAAATGTTCATCAACATTAAACATGTACACGAAAATGTTCATCAACATTAAATATGTTTACGAAAATTTTCTTGAATATTGAATAGGTTTACGAAAATGTTCATCAACATTAAATAAGTTTACGAAAATTGTCATCAACATTAAACATGTACACGAAAATGTTGATCAACATTAAACATGTACACGGATTTTTTTTATCAATATTTAATATGTTTTCGAAAATGTTCATCATCATTAAACATGTAAACGAAAATGTTCATCAACATTTGACATGTACACGAAAATGTTCATCAACATTTAACATGTTCACGAAAATGTTCATCAACATTAAATATGTGTACGAAAATTTTCATCAATATTAAATATGTTTACGAAAATTTTCATCAACATCAACATTAAATATGTTTACGAAAATTTTCATCAACATTTGATATGTTTACGAAAATTTTCATCAACATTTGATATGTTTACGAAAATTTTCATCAACATTAAACATGTAAACGAAAATGTTCATCAACATTAAATATATGTTAACGAAAATATTCATCATCATTAATCATGTTCACGAAAATTTTCATCAACATTTAACATGTACACGAAAATGTTCATCAACATTAAATATGTGTACGAAAAATTTCATCAACATTAAACATGTTCACGAAAATGTTCATCAACATTAAATATGTTTACGAAAGATTTCATCAATATTGAATATGTTTACGAAAATTTTCATCAATATTAAATATGTTTACAAAAATTTTCATCAACATTTGATATGTTTACGAAAATTTTCATCAACATTAAACATGTAAACGAAAATGTTCATCAACATAAGACATGTACACGAAAATTTTCATCAACATTTGATATGTTTACGAAAATGTTCATCAACATTAAACATGTACACGAAAATCACGGTGTAGGATCATATCGACACCTTTCGGCGATTTTTGCGTTGCGCGGCTCCTTTCGGTTATTGCAACGACTCCTATCGTATAAATACAGGGTATGAGTCTACAAAAACATGGAAAATGAAGACCTAAAAAGGTGAATTTGTATAAAGTCAATATTTCATGGAACACCCTTTAAATTGAATTACATGTTAACGTAACCAACACTCTAAAACAAATATCTGTTTTATTCTAGAAAGCAAAACAAAGCATACCTGCATAATCATCATGTAGATTTTTTATTAATAGTAGTAATATTCAGCAAAACATTTAAATTTTATTACAAAGAGTTTGACGAATATTGATTTTCCTATGCCGAAAACATAAAACCTGTTAGATATATTCCATAAAATGCACCTAAACTGAGTATATCTTGAAGTACGAGCAACGCCTCCTGTAAGCTTGACAAATATGCTTTAGAACTTGCGCAACGACTCCTATTAATTGAGCAACGACTCCTTTTAGTTTGAGCAACGACTCCTTTTAATTTTCAATATTATGTATTACGGGTGTAGGAAAGTATATGAAACGACTGTAATAATAATTTAAACAACAAAAACGCACACACACACACATCATAATACTAAAAAGAAACTAAAATTATCAATATAGAGTAATTTTTGTTTTACAGAAAACCTATTAAACGGAAAAAATCCTCACTATGGCTCCACAAGCCAAAACGGAGAAAGCTACATGAAGAAGACAACAGTGTACAAATAGAGACTGACACACCCATCAATAAAACCAGCACTCACCAACACTTCAGAGTCACGTCATCATGCTTGAGGAGGACACCTGTAAAAAAATCAAAACAAAAACATACTACCGCATCTAAAAAGCTATTTGATTCCTCTAAGATAGAGCAGGAAATCGATTCAATTTCAGACATAATACTAGCAGTCTTAAATAAGTTAAATAGTGCAGGATTGTTCACCGACTTTTGTGTCCTGTTGAAAACCATAAACTCTGGTAAATTTCCGCTAACAAACATTGCACTAAGGTTGGTTTTAGATGTAGCTTGATGGTATTCTCTTGAAAGTACCACAATGATGTCATATCCTGCTGAGTCGGTAAAATTCTGGAAAATTCTCTATCGGCTTTTCCACGGAAAGTGTTTACGTTTCATGTCCGGGGCAAGATCTACTGGGCAAGTTGTTGAAGGTACAACACATAAAGGGTTGCATGATCCAAAGCTAACAGAGATAAACTTTGCAGTCCCGGACGTAAAAACAGTTAACAATTACTTTGAAATAATTGAATCTAAATTTCCGAGAGAAATCCCCCCCTGGAATAATTAAAGAAGTTTCCAACTTTATTGATAAGAAAAGAAAGTATGTCCTGTCTGTAGATGGCAAGAAAATAGCCACAGGACTAACCTCGGAGTATGGTGACCAAAACCTGTTTGGTCATGAGGATTCAGACACCTTGCAAAGTTTAAAAGATAGATTAGATAAAGAAATAGCTGAGGTGGATGCTGCAAAGGATCAATGGGAAAATCTTTCAATAGACGAACGAAGATCTTGTATTACGCATATTGTTCAAATAGTCTCTGTCAGAATCAAAGACCTGCGAATACTCTATCAACGGCAAAAACTGTCACTAAAAAGTTTTACAAGGAAGCTGGTGACGACTGGAGAAAGTCTAAATATGTCTTTGCCATAAGCAGTATCCAGTCCATGATTTTTCAAATTAAGGCTTTAGTTACCCGTCTTTTGTCGACCAATGATGCTTTGCTGATGGAAGGTGCATCACTCTCAGGAACAACGAATTCGTTTGATGGTGGGTCATCAGTGGACTCGTTTTCACAGCCTAATTGGATTTCTCTTAAAGAACCAACTGACCTTCCCGAGAATTTAACACGTGAGACTAATCAAACAGAGATCTGAGGATTGGTTTCAAATGCGAAAAACCGTGAGACTTACTGGGAGTACTATATTTGAGGGTATTGGATTAGACACGCTAAAAAACCAGCTCAAGCATTATGATAAAGTGGTTAAAGGTAGAGACGATCAAGAGGAATTTTCAGAGGAAGTAAAAAAGCGTTTGGAACACGGAACCACTTCGGAAATCCATGCCATTGCAACTTTGACAAGTAAAGTATTGCCATTTTTCTTCCCAGATTTGCAATATATCGAAGAGGGTTGTCTGCCAATCAATAATGGAGTCAAGCCATGCATGCTTATTTCGCCAGATGGAAGTCTCGGACAAATTGACCTCAATAATCCCGAAGTACTACCCATCCCACAATTAGCGTGTGAATTCAAGTGCCCCATTGAGACGGACTATAAACCACCAGTTCATTACGAAATACCCTTGAGGTAAAGTAAAATAATAATATGCCTAACAAGCGATTCGAAGCAAAATATGAATTTACAAGTAATAATTCTTCGTTGTCCCGTGTCCGTTGACATTACAAAAATGCACATTTTCGGAATCAACACCACACCATTGTCTAAGCATCTTGATAAGTTCTTTGTAGCTTAGCTTACTCTCAATTGCTAGTAATATAAAGTGCACAAATACTAGTAGTTCTTTGTATATTGTACTACCCACAATTTGCATACGAAATTACAGTAATTAAAATACAGACACCTAAAGAGTACTTTTCTTTCATATACAATAGCAGTAAAGAAGATACTAACCAAAATGAATTTAGGCCGGTCTCTCATTTCCAGTAGAACAACGTCAGACTATTTCTGTATCCCGCAAAATGTTGGGGGATTTAAGTTTTATTCATGTCCGTACGTACGTACGTCTGCCTGTCCGTCCATACGAATTAGCCAAATTTTTCTTGGAAACCATTATCAAAATAATTTGAAAATTGATAGGGTAGTTTAGTATGATATATATGTACCTCCTGAGCAACTTTCAGGCCGGTTCTCTGAAACAGTACACGAGCAAAATTTGAAGTTTGGTACAATGTAGGATAGTTTTGTATGACAAACTACACGTCCTAAAAGACTGTGTTTTATATGTATGCTTTGTGAAAGCTTATCAATAGGGGGAAGGTTGGATCCAAAAAACTAGTTTAACTCCGCTACACTTTATATGTGCCTGTACTTAGCCAGGAAACTTTGCCAAAGCCTTTGTTTGTCCTTGTCATTCTGTGTATACTGTTTTATGTCAAGAATTGGGTCTTTCGTTGATGATTTAGGGATTGGTTTTTGATTATTTTGTATTGTATTAAGTCTTGGGCCAATGCAAGAGGGCAAGCAGTGACCTCTTGTCATTTTGAAAACAGCTTGTTGCTTTCCGTCGTGATTTTTTGAATTGCTGTTTGTTTATGTTTGTTGTATTCCACATCTTAACATCGTCTATGTTAGACTTTTCCTGCCTGTGTGGGGCCATGCAGTGGGGCATCCACTTGTACTTTTTTATGTTTATTTGTAGGTATATTCCTCAAATTTTATCAGAGATGGCATGCATGAAAGTCGACAGGCTACTTTATTTATCATGGTCAGAAGAGTCTTCAGTTGTAATAGAAGCAAACTTTGACAATGAGCTCTGGGACAAGATATTTCAAGTCTCTATGGCGAGGAGACACCTTAAAGACCCACACGACTTTCCCAAGGATCTAAAGATATTAAGATAAGATGGCTCAATATAGAACAGATTCTACTAGATTTCTATGCGAAGTAAGATCGGTAAAGGGTACGTCGTTTGATATGTCTCAATCACAGGATTCATCCCCCTACATATTCCCAGTGTCAAGACTATGCGTTTCCACAAAAGTTGACGTAAACGCAGTTTTTGGTGACACAATATCAGCCATTAAAGAGACGTGTCAACTTTGTCGCAAGAAGGCTAGTGAAGTATTGGTGTGGTTACTAAGTGACACCGATAGACTCTGGCACCCTGAAATACCACACTCGCTGCCAATTTCATACACAATGAAGGGTTATAGCTTGTCAACAAAAACTATGCGGGCCATGCATGATGACATATTACAGCACTGTCATGACAATCAAATACAAGTAACATGCAGCTGTTTTGATGGGCAATGGATGAAGTTGGCAAATAGGGATGATAAAGATAGACCTTTAACGTTGTTGCAGCTTCAAAAAGATGTCTGGGATGAGGCGGGAAAGCAAAATCGAGATTCGATCATTTCAAGTTTTACAAAGACACCAATAGTAAGAGATGTAGAAAAAGATCTATTGGTTAGCGAAAAAGAAGGGTGTATATCTGTGTCATGTCCTCTGTATTATAAACTGACATCCTGCATAAGTAAAGGTGTACAACAAAAGGATGCCAATCAAGTTCATGTAGTTGAAACAGAGAACACTTCAGCTGATGATACTTTATCATGTTTACCCGACGAAGCGCTTGATGCTCTTATCGACGAACAGGACATTGCAACTGATTTGATACCTGGAATAGTTCATGTATCCTCTCCTGATATTCCCAACAAAGAAAGAGAAGTTCCAGTCGAAAACAATGACGAAACAAGTAACAGAGATCATGAAAGAGTAGAAATGTCAGATGAATTGTATAAAGCAATTCTAGGAGAACTGAAAGACCACAAAAATCCATCAGTACGAAAAAAATGGGCAACAAAGTCACACGATGATTTAAAGACAGCTACTTCTGAAATCAAAACTTAAAAACTCAAAACTGAAAGCACTAACTCATGATGAAATGAATGTTATAATTTCTTTAACGATCGATTTACAGAAGAGAAAAGGAATCGTTGTGAAAAAGACATGGAGAGCTCAAGACAAATCTAATGATTTGAGTCTACTGATTGGAAGCGGTGAACAAATAGAAGAAGAGAGATTTGTGAAGCACATGATGACATTAAAGGACATTGCTGCATCCAAGATAAGATCTTCTACTAAAATCAACAGTCATAACTTGCCTAAAAACAAACTTAATGTTCTGTATGCTACACTTATTTACCCAGAGTTGTATGATCGCTGGGTTTCCCAATCGCCGTTTTCCGATGATTTGCAAATAGATAGTGTTGCTTCAACGACACTCTTCTCTCATCCAGGATTCAGTGATAAAAGACAGAAGTATGAACCCATGTGTGTAGACGCACATCATCTTTTAGTCAACCTACGTGTCAAAGTGTGTAAGGACGGTCTTACTGGAATAAAAAAAGAAGTGTGGCATAAAGTTGCTGAAGATCGTAACATTATTAGCAAAGCTCTTGTGGTTGACCTAATCGACAAACAGAACAATGGGTTTGCTTTAAGAACATTTTCGAAACAGGTAGAAGATAGAATGGAAGAACTTGGATACAAAGATGAAGCAGAGTTCTGCAATATTGTTAGAGAGTGGTATGAAGCAGAGGACTTTCCTGGAATTTCTGCAGAAGACAGAATATGTCGACGTTTAAGAATGAAGGCGTTTCTTTTACGAAACATAAATTTTGGAATTTTCCCACCGTTTGGTATGTACATCAATGGATTTACAAGAGCTTCCTTTGAAGGTTTTTTGCAGAAAATAGATACGAACATTCAGCTTTATGCACTTTCTGGAACTTACAATCAACGTTCAGTGTCAAGCTTAGCCAATGAAACGTTCTTTGGGGAGCTAAGCGAGATGGAAGCTACCAAACTGGGTTGTCCAAAAGCTATCAGCATTCCTCGTCTTATCTCGACAGTTACAGAAATACTTCACTATCGATGTGAACCATCAGAAAGGTATATTTAAAGTATACTCTTCAAAAAAAGTTACGCATAGATAGAAAATTCCCGGTACGTTTAATGCAAATCACAACAATTTCAAAACATTATTGCCGAGCTGTTTTACAACCGATTTTCACGAAATAAAATCCAGTAAAAAGAACACAAAATAAAGAGTGTTTGATTAATTTTGACAAAAATCCTTACTTCAATGGTTTTTAAGAGATGGTGAGTAGAACACGACTAATGTTTTTCACGAAACATTTTGCATTGATTTAAACGGGAAATTGAATCGTAAATTGTACACTTGAGTTCTACTTGCAATATCTTAAAAAGCAGCGATGCAACGATTTTACTCAACATTAAACAAACAATCTCTATTTTGTTTTCTTTTTACTGGATTTTATTTCGTGAAAATCGGTTGCAGAACAGTTCGGCAATAATGTTTTGAAATTGTTGTGATTTGCATTAAACGTACGGGGAATTTTCTATGTATCACATTTAAATCGTTTGTCTTTTTTTCCGCAAGTCGTATAATGTAATGTCAGAGAATTCTTGTATTGGAACTTTTTTCCACATTTGTCACAATTAAATGTTTTTTGTTTTTCGTGCATGTGCTTGTGTCCTTCAAAGTCAGTTTTATAATTGTAACCTTTTCCATAGAATGGGCAAAGAAATTTGAATTTGTTATCATGCTCTTTCTCGTGGTTTTTTAGACCAACTTTAGTCTTGTAGCTTTTTCCACAAGTTTTGCATTCCATAGTTACTTTCTTATGCACCGTGTCAGTGTGTTGCTTAACATCCCACAGTGTGAAAAAGCGTTTATCACATATTTTGCAGGTTTCCATATTATCAGAATGACACTTTAAGTGTTTTTTTAAAGTATACTTTGTGGCAAAAGATTTTCCACAATGGTCACAACATATTTTAATCACTGTGGTAATTTCAATGTTTTCAACAACACTCATCGTACTCGTATCCAGCTCAACACTTTGGCTTTCTGTGGTATCGTTATCGTTAATATTGTTACTTTCAGTTTCTTGAATGCTATTATTGTTATTATCATCTGCTGTGGTATTTGTTTTAGTATTATCTTCCTCGTTTTCCACCACTTCCATGCCAAACAAATCTAATAATGAAACGTTTACGTCCATCTACAAAAACATAAACAACACATTTGTATTTTAGCCTATAATGTTAAAGCAAGCATTATTACATTTTATATTAAATGGTTCAATTATGTGGTCGGGCCACAACCAATTGCATTATTTAATTGGGCAGAAATAATATCAAATTTCCTACTCTGGGGCTTTAATTTTTTTCCGTCAAACAATACAGTAAAAAACCTTTTCAAGCTCAATTGTCCTTGACCAACAATATAAGAGAAAAGTCGACTTCAATGGGAATTAATACCAAATACCGCCGCTAGTAAGGTCAGTTTACGCAAAAAATAAAGGTTTTGAATTGAATATGTCGTAAACGGAAAATGACAAATTTCGCAACAACAGCATCACACGTGCAATGCACCATTTCTACACAAAGCTTGTTACCAAATATATATAGTACCCGAGTTATGAATACAATGTAAAGAGTGTGATGAAAAGTTGGAAAAAATGTTAGAATAATAACAACCAGCTAAGGCAAAAAAAGGCAAAAAAACCCGACCGTCTTAGCGATTTAACGAGTGTATAATTAAAAAAAAAGATAATAAAAAACGATAGAATGCAACAAAAGCCAGCAGTTTATTATGATAGTTATAGCATTATTTTATAGGGCAGAAATAATTTTAAATTTCTTACTCTTGGGTCTTAAATTTTTTTCCGTCCAAAAAAAAACAACTAATATATTTTGCTTCAAGAAAAAAGCCCCCTTTCAAGTTCAATTGTCCTTGACAAGCGGACCAACAGGACTGTTGTCTACCATAGCCTTCTATCATTCTTTTATTTTTTTTTTCAATCAGACACCGTTAAATCGTTTGGAGTGTCGTTTCGATTCCAGTTGTTACCTTAGCCGGTAATATCCCGCGTGAAGTGGTCGGGTTCAGCTTACCAATTTCCAACACATCATAACAAATCGTATCCCGACGTATTGACAAAAAGGAGTCGGTGCCTTTGACCCAAAGGAGGCGTTTCTAGATATTATTAATTAAACCTCAAATTATCTTAGAAATGATAATTTTACGCAATATTATCATTTTCGCCTGGACACGTATCACATTTTTTGACTTAAAAATATATTTTTCTTTACAGAAATGTTGGATTAGTTCCAATTATACACAATTTTAACTCGCGATTACATGTTCAGCCCTTTATTATTCTTATAACTGATTAATTGTTTGTTTTTGACACTTTTAATCTTTCTTTAGCATAAAATACTTTTGCTTGGAAATTCCGTAAAGTCATTGTCTGATCGATACATCTTACCTTTTTCTGATTATACAGTTTTGATAGACCTTACACCGATCCCGCTTTCAGAACTTTTTGGTTATATTTAGTATAGGAGTCATTGTAATTTCCGAAAGGAGCCGAGCAACGCCAAAAATCGCCGAAAGGAGTCGATATGGTCCTACACCGTGAAAATGTTCATCAACATTAAATATGTTTACGAAAATTTTCATCAACATTAAACATGTACACGAAAATGTTCATCAACATTAAACGTGTACACGAAAATGTTCATCAACATTAAACGTGTACACGAAAATGTTCATCAACATTAAGTATGTTTACGAAAATTTTCATCAACATTAAACATGTACACAAAAATGTTCATCAACATTAAACATGTACACGAATTTTTTTATCAATATTTAATATGTTTTCGAAAATGTTCATCATCATTAAACATGTAAACAAAAATGTTCATCAACATTTGACATGTACACGAAAATGTTCATCAACATTAAATATGTTCACGAAAATGTTCATCAACATTAAATATGTTTACGAAAATTTTCATCAGTATTAAATATGTTTACGAAAATTTTCATCAACATTTGATATGTTTACGAAAATTTTCATCAACATTAAACATGTAAACGAAAATGTTCATCAACATTAAATATATGTTAACGAAAATATTCATCATTATTAAACATGTTCACGAAACTGTTCATCAACATTAAATATGTTTACGCAAATTTTCATCAACATTAAATATGTTTACGAAAATTTTCATCAACATTAAACATGTTCACGAAAATGTTCATCAACATTAAATATGTGTACGAAAAATTTCATCAACATTAAACATGTTCACGAAAATGTTCATCAACATTAAATATGTTTACGAAAATTTTCATCAATATTAAATATGTTTACGAAAATTTTCATCAATATTAAATATGTTTACAAAAAATTTCATCAACATTTGATATGTTTACGAAAATTTTCATCAACATTTAACATGTACACGAAAATGTTCATCAACATTAAATATGTGTACGAAAAATTTCATCAACATTAAACATGTTCACGAAAATGTTCATCAACATTAAATATGTTTACGAAAGATTTCATCAATATTGAATATGTTTACGAAAATTTTCATCAATATTAAATATGTTTACAAAAATTTTCATCAACATTTGATATGTTTACGAAAATTTTCATCAACATTAAACATGTAAACGAAAATGTTCATCAACATAAGACATGTACACGAAAATTTTCATCAACATTTGATATGTTTACGAAAATGTTCATCAACATTAAACATGTACACGAAAATCACGGTGTAGGATCATATCGACACCTTTCGGCGATTTTTGCGTTGCGCGGCTCCTTTCGGTTATTGCAACGACTCCTATCGTATAAATACAGGGTATGAGTCTACAAAAACATGGAAAATGAAGACCTAAAAAGGTGAATTTGTATAAAGTCAATATTTCATGGAACACCCTTTAAATTGAATTACATGTTAACGTAACCAACACTCTAAAACAAATATCTGTTTTATTCTAGAAAGCAAAACAAAGCATACCTGCATAATCATCATGTAGATTTTTTATTAATAGTAGTAATATTCAGCAAAACATTTAAATTTTATTACAAAGAGTTTGACGAATATTGATTTTCCTATGCCGAAAACATAAAACCTGTTAGATATATTCCATAAAATGCACCTAAACTGAGTATATCTTGAAGTACGAGCAACGCCTCCTGTAAGCTTGACAAATATGCTTTAGAACTTGCGCAACGACTCCTATTAATTGAGCAACGACTCCTTTTAGTTTGAGCAACGACTCCTTTTAATTTTCAATATTATGTATTACGGGTGTAGGAAAGTATATGAAACGACTGTAATAATAATTTAAACAACAAAAACGCACACACACACACATCATAATACTAAAAAGAAACTAAAATTATCAATATAGAGTAATTTTTGTTTTACAGAAAACCTATTAAACGGAAAAAATCCTCACTATGGCTCCACAAGCCAAAACGGAGAAAGCTACATGAAGAAGACAACAGTGTACAAATAGAGACTGACACACCCATCAATAAAACCAGCACTCACCAACACTTCAGAGTCACGTCATCATGCTTGAGGAGGACACCTGTAAAAAAATCAAAACAAAAACATACTACCGCATCTAAAAAGCTATTTGATTCCTCTAAGATAGAGCAGGAAATCGATTCAATTTCAGACATAATACTAGCAGTCTTAAATAAGTTAAATAGTGCAGGATTGTTCACCGACTTTTGTGTCCTGTTGAAAACCATAAACTCTGGTAAATTTCCGCTAACAAACATTGCACTAAGGTTGGTTTTAGATGTAGCTTGATGGTATTCTCTTGAAAGTACCACAATGATGTCATATCCTGCTGAGTCGGTAAAATTCTGGAAAATTCTCTATCGGCTTTTCCACGGAAAGTGTTTACGTTTCATGTCCGGGGCAAGATCTACTGGGCAAGTTGTTGAAGGTACAACACATAAAGGGTTGCATGATCCAAAGCTAACAGAGATAAACTTTGCAGTCCCGGACGTAAAAACAGTTAACAATTACTTTGAAATAATTGAATCTAAATTTCCGAGAGAAATCCCCCCCTGGAATAATTAAAGAAG
This sequence comes from Arcuatula senhousia, assembly GCA_963971305.1. Taxonomy (NCBI): domain Eukaryota; kingdom Metazoa; phylum Mollusca; class Bivalvia; order Mytilida; family Mytilidae; genus Arcuatula; species Arcuatula senhousia. Next base: position 46,097,913 of record OZ020315.1, on the reverse strand, counting down.
TTTCCAACTTTATTGATAAGAAAAGAAAGTATGTCCTGTCTGTAGATGGCAAGAAAATAGCCACAGGACTAACCTCGGAGTATGGTGACCAAAACCTGTTTGGTCATGAGGATTCAGACACCTTGCAAAGTTTAAAAGATAGATTAGATAAAGAAATAGCTGAGGTGGATGCTGCAAAGGATCAATGGGAAAATCTTTCAATAGACGAACGAAGATCTTGTATTACGCATATTGTTCAAATAGTCTCTGTCAGAATCAAAGACCTGCGAATACTCTATCAACGGCAAAAACTGTCACTAAAAAGTTTTACAAGGAAGCTGGTGACGACTGGAGAAAGTCTAAATATGTCTTTGCCATAAGCAGTATCCAGTCCATGATTTTTCAAATTAAGGCTTTAGTTACCCGTCTTTTGTCGACCAATGATGCTTTGCTGATGGAAGGTGCATCACTCTCAGGAACAACGAATTCGTTTGATGGTGGGTCATCAGTGGACTCGTTTTCACAGCCTAATTGGATTTCTCTTAAAGAACCAACTGACCTTCCCGAGAATTTAACACGTGAGACTAATCAAACAGAGATCTGAGGATTGGTTTCAAATGCGAAAAACCGTGAGACTTACTGGGAGTACTATATTTGAGGGTATTGGATTAGACACGCTAAAAAACCAGCTCAAGCATTATGATAAAGTGGTTAAAGGTAGAGACGATCAAGAGGAATTTTCAGAGGAAGTAAAAAAGCGTTTGGAACACGGAACCACTTCGGAAATCCATGCCATTGCAACTTTGACAAGTAAAGTATTGCCATTTTTCTTCCCAGATTTGCAATATATCGAAGAGGGTTGTCTGCCAATCAATAATGGAGTCAAGCCATGCATGCTTATTTCGCCAGATGGAAGTCTCGGACAAATTGACCTCAATAATCCCGAAGTACTACCCATCCCACAATTAGCGTGTGAATTCAAGTGCCCCATTGAGACGGACTATAAACCACCAGTTCATTACGAAATACCCTTGAGGTAAAGTAAAATAATAATATGCCTAACAAGCGATTCGAAGCAAAATATGAATTTACAAGTAATAATTCTTCGTTGTCCCGTGTCCGTTGACATTACAAAAATGCACATTTTCGGAATCAACACCACACCATTGTCTAAGCATCTTGATAAGTTCTTTGTAGCTTAGCTTACTCTCAATTGCTAGTAATATAAAGTGCACAAATACTAGTAGTTCTTTGTATATTGTACTACCCACAATTTGCATACGAAATTACAGTAATTAAAATACAGACACCTAAAGAGTACTTTTCTTTCATATACAATAGCAGTAAAGAAGATACTAACCAAAATGAATTTAGGCCGGTCTCTCATTTCCAGTAGAACAACGTCAGACTATTTCTGTATCCCGCAAAATGTTGGGGGATTTAAGTTTTATTCATGTCCGTACGTACGTACGTCTGCCTGTCCGTCCATACGAATTAGCCAAATTTTTCTTGGAAACCATTATCAAAATAATTTGAAAATTGATAGGGTAGTTTAGTATGATATATATGTACCTCCTGAGCAACTTTCAGGCCGGTTCTCTGAAACAGTACACGAGCAAAATTTGAAGTTTGGTACAATGTAGGATAGTTTTGTATGACAAACTACACGTCCTAAAAGACTGTGTTTTATATGTATGCTTTGTGAAAGCTTATCAATAGGGGGAAGGTTGGATCCAAAAAACTAGTTTAACTCCGCTACACTTTATATGTGCCTGTACTTAGCCAGGAAACTTTGCCAAAGCCTTTGTTTGTCCTTGTCATTCTGTGTATACTGTTTTATGTCAAGAATTGGGTCTTTCGTTGATGATTTAGGGATTGGTTTTTGATTATTTTGTATTGTATTAAGTCTTGGGCCAATGCAAGAGGGCAAGCAGTGACCTCTTGTCATTTTGAAAACAGCTTGTTGCTTTCCGTCGTGATTTTTTGAATTGCTGTTTGTTTATGTTTGTTGTATTCCACATCTTAACATCGTCTATGTTAGACTTTTCCTGCCTGTGTGGGGCCATGCAGTGGGGCATCCACTTGTACTTTTTTATGTTTATTTGTAGGTATATTCCTCAAATTTTATCAGAGATGGCATGCATGAAAGTCGACAGGCTACTTTATTTATCATGGTCAGAAGAGTCTTCAGTTGTAATAGAAGCAAACTTTGACAATGAGCTCTGGGACAAGATATTTCAAGTCTCTATGGCGAGGAGACACCTTAAAGACCCACACGACTTTCCCAAGGATCTAAAGATATTAAGATAAGATGGCTCAATATAGAACAGATTCTACTAGATTTCTATGCGAAGTAAGATCGGTAAAGGGTACGTCGTTTGATATGTCTCAATCACAGGATTCATCCCCCTACATATTCCCAGTGTCAAGACTATGCGTTTCCACAAAAGTTGACGTAAACGCAGTTTTTGGTGACACAATATCAGCCATTAAAGAGACGTGTCAACTTTGTCGCAAGAAGGCTAGTGAAGTATTGGTGTGGTTACTAAGTGACACCGATAGACTCTGGCACCCTGAAATACCACACTCGCTGCCAATTTCATACACAATGAAGGGTTATAGCTTGTCAACAAAAACTATGCGGGCCATGCATGATGACATATTACAGCACTGTCATGACAATCAAATACAAGTAACATGCAGCTGTTTTGATGGGCAATGGATGAAGTTGGCAAATAGGGATGATAAAGATAGACCTTTAACGTTGTTGCAGCTTCAAAAAGATGTCTGGGATGAGGCGGGAAAGCAAAATCGAGATTCGATCATTTCAAGTTTTACAAAGACACCAATAGTAAGAGATGTAGAAAAAGATCTATTGGTTAGCGAAAAAGAAGGGTGTATATCTGTGTCATGTCCTCTGTATTATAAACTGACATCCTGCATAAGTAAAGGTGTACAACAAAAGGATGCCAATCAAGTTCATGTAGTTGAAACAGAGAACACTTCAGCTGATGATACTTTATCATGTTTACCCGACGAAGCGCTTGATGCTCTTATCGACGAACAGGACATTGCAACTGATTTGATACCTGGAATAGTTCATGTATCCTCTCCTGATATTCCCAACAAAGAAAGAGAAGTTCCAGTCGAAAACAATGACGAAACAAGTAACAGAGATCATGAAAGAGTAGAAATGTCAGATGAATTGTATAAAGCAATTCTAGGAGAACTGAAAGACCACAAAAATCCATCAGTACGAAAAAAATGGGCAACAAAGTCACACGATGATTTAAAGACAGCTACTTCTGAAATCAAAACTTAAAAACTCAAAACTGAAAGCACTAACTCATGATGAAATGAATGTTATAATTTCTTTAACGATCGATTTACAGAAGAGAAAAGGAATCGTTGTGAAAAAGACATGGAGAGCTCAAGACAAATCTAATGATTTGAGTCTACTGATTGGAAGCGGTGAACAAATAGAAGAAGAGAGATTTGTGAAGCACATGATGACATTAAAGGACATTGCTGCATCCAAGATAAGATCTTCTACTAAAATCAACAGTCATAACTTGCCTAAAAACAAACTTAATGTTCTGTATGCTACACTTATTTACCCAGAGTTGTATGATCGCTGGGTTTCCCAATCGCCGTTTTCCGATGATTTGCAAATAGATAGTGTTGCTTCAACGACACTCTTCTCTCATCCAGGATTCAGTGATAAAAGACAGAAGTATGAACCCATGTGTGTAGACGCACATCATCTTTTAGTCAACCTACGTGTCAAAGTGTGTAAGGACGGTCTTACTGGAATAAAAAAAGAAGTGTGGCATAAAGTTGCTGAAGATCGTAACATTATTAGCAAAGCTCTTGTGGTTGACCTAATCGACAAACAGAACAATGGGTTTGCTTTAAGAACATTTTCGAAACAGGTAGAAGATAGAATGGAAGAACTTGGATACAAAGATGAAGCAGAGTTCTGCAATATTGTTAGAGAGTGGTATGAAGCAGAGGACTTTCCTGGAATTTCTGCAGAAGACAGAATATGTCGACGTTTAAGAATGAAGGCGTTTCTTTTACGAAACATAAATTTTGGAATTTTCCCACCGTTTGGTATGTACATCAATGGATTTACAAGAGCTTCCTTTGAAGGTTTTTTGCAGAAAATAGATACGAACATTCAGCTTTATGCACTTTCTGGAACTTACAATCAACGTTCAGTGTCAAGCTTAGCCAATGAAACGTTCTTTGGGGAGCTAAGCGAGATGGAAGCTACCAAACTGGGTTGTCCAAAAGCTATCAGCATTCCTCGTCTTATCTCGACAGTTACAGAAATACTTCACTATCGATGTGAACCATCAGAAAGGTATATTTAAAGTATACTCTTCAAAAAAAGTTACGCATAGATAGAAAATTCCCCGTACGTTTAATGCAAATCACAACAATTTCAAAACATTATTGCCGAGCTGTTTTACAACCGATTTTCACGAAATAAAATCCAGTAAAAAGAACACAAAATAAAGAGTGTTTGATTAATTTTGACAAAAATCCTTACTTCAATGGTTTTTAAGAGATGGTGAGTAGAACACGACTAATGTTTTTCACGAAACATTTTGCATTGATTTAAACGGGAAATTGAATCGTAAATTGTACACTTGAGTTCTACTTGCAATATCTTAAAAAGCAGCGATGCAACGATTTTACTCAACATTAAACAAACAATCTCTATTTTGTTTTCTTTTTACTGGATTTTATTTCGTGAAAATCGGTTGCAGAACAGTTCGGCAATAATGTTTTGAAATTGTTGTGATTTGCATTAAACGTACGGGGAATTTTCTATGTATCACATTTAAATCGTTTGTCTTTTTTTCCGCAAGTCGTATAATGTAATGTCAGAGAATTCTTGTATTGGAACTTTTTTCCACATTTGTCACAATTAAATGTTTTTTGTTTTTCGTGCATGTGCTTGTGTCCTTCAAAGTCAGTTTTATAATTGTAACCTTTTCCATAGAATGGGCAAAGAAATTTGAATTTGTTATCATGCTCTTTCTCGTGGTTTTTTAGACCAACTTTAGTCTTGTAGCTTTTTCCACAAGTTTTGCATTCCATAGTTACTTTCTTATGCACCGTGTCAGTGTGTTGCTTAACATCCCACAGTGTGAAAAAGCGTTTATCACATATTTTGCAGGTTTCCATATTATCAGAATGACACTTTAAGTGTTTTTTTAAAGTATACTTTGTGGCAAAAGATTTTCCACAATGGTCACAACATATTTTAATCACTGTGGTAATTTCAATGTTTTCAACAACACTCATCGTACTCGTATCCAGCTCAACACTTTGGCTTTCTGTGGTATCGTTATCGTTAATATTGTTACTTTCAGTTTCTTGAATGCTATTATTGTTATTATCATCTGCTGTGGTATTTGTTTTAGTATTATCTTCCTCGTTTTCCACCACTTCCATGCCAAACAAATCTAATAATGAAACGTTTACGTCCATCTACAAAAACATAAACAACACATTTGTATTTTAGCCTATAATGTTAAAGCAAGCATTATTACATTTTATATTAAATGGTTCAATTATGTGGTCGGGCCACAACCAATTGCATTATTTAATTGGGCAGAAATAATATCAAATTTCCTACTCTGGGGCTTTAATTTTTTTCCGTCAAACAATACAGTAAAAAACCTTTTCAAGCTCAATTGTCCTTGACCAACAATATAAGAGAAAAGTCGACTTCAATGGGAATTAATACCAAATACCGCCGCTAGTAAGGTCAGTTTACGCAAAAAATAAAGGTTTTGAATTGAATATGTCGTAAACGGAAAATGACAAATTTCGCAACAACAGCATCACACGTGCAATGCACCATTTCTACACAAAGCTTGTTACCAAATATATATAGTACCCGAGTTATGAATACAATGTAAAGAGTGTGATGAAAAGTTGGAAAAAATGTTAGAATAATAACAACCAGCTAAGGCAAAAAAAGGCAAAAAAACCCGACCGTCTTAGCGATTTAACGAGTGTATAATTAAAAAAAAAAGATAATAAAAAACGATAGAATGCAACAAAAGCCAGCAGTTTATTATGATAGTTATAGCATTATTTTATAGGGCAGAAATAATTTTAAATTTCTTACTCTTGGGTCTTAAATTTTTTTCCGTCCAAAAAAAAACAACTAATATATTTTGCTTCAAGAAAAAAGCCCCCTTTCAAGTTCAATTGTCCTTGACAAGCGGACCAACAGGACTGTTGTCTACCATAGCCTTCTATCATTCTTTTATTTTTTTTTTCAATCAGACACCGTTAAATCGTTTGGAGTGTCGTTTCGATTCCAGTTGTTACCTTAGCCGGTAATATCCCGCGTGAAGTGGTCGGGTTCAGCTTACCAATTTCCAACACATCATAACAAATCGTATCCCGACGTATTGACAAAAAGGAGTCGGTGCCTTTGACCCAAAGGAGGCGTTTCTAGATATTATTAATTAAACCTCAAATTATCTTAGAAATGATAATTTTACGCAATATTATCATTTTCGCCTGGACACGTATCACATTTTTTGACTTAAAAATATATTTTTCTTTACAGAAATGTTGGATTAGTTCCAATTATACACAATTTTAACTCGCGATTACATGTTCAGCCCTTTATTATTCTTATAACTGATTAATTGTTTGTTTTTGACACTTTTAATCTTTCTTTAGCATAAAATACTTTTGCTTGGAAATTCCGTAAAGTCATTGTCTGATCGATACATCTTACCTTTTTCTGATTATACAGTTTTGATAGACCTTACACCGATCCCGCTTTCAGAACTTTTTGGTTATATTTAGTATAGGAGTCATTGTAATTTCCGAAAGGAGCCGAGCAACGCCAAAAATCGCCGAAAGGAGTCGATATGGTCCTACACCGTGAAAATGTTCATCAACATTAAATATGTTTACGAAAATTTTCATCAACATTAAACATGTACACGAAAATGTTCATCAACATTAAACGTGTACACGAAAATGTTCATCAACATTAAACGTGTACACGAAAATGTTCATCAACATTAAGTATGTTTACGAAAATTTTCATCAACATTAAACATGTACACAAAAATGTTCATCAACATTAAACATGTACACGAATTTTTTTATCAATATTTAATATGTTTTCGAAAATGTTCATCATCATTAAACATGTAAACAAAAATGTTCATCAACATTTGACATGTACACGAAAATGTTCATCAACATTAAATATGTTCACGAAAATGTTCATCAACATTAAATATGTTTACGAAAATTTTCATCAGTATTAAATATGTTTACGAAAATTTTCATCAACATTTGATATGTTTACGAAAATTTTCATCAACATTAAACATGTAAACGAAAATGTTCATCAACATTAAATATATGTTAACGAAAATATTCATCATTATTAAACATGTTCACGAAACTGTTCATCAACATTAAATATGTTTACGCAAATTTTCATCAACATTAAATATGTTTACGAAAATTTTCATCAACATTAAACATGTTCACGAAAATGTTCATCAACATTAAATATGTGTACGAAAAATTTCATCAACATTAAACATGTTCACGAAAATGTTCATCAACATTAAATATGTTTACGAAAATTTTCATCAATATTAAATATGTTTACGAAAATTTTCATCAATATTAAATATGTTTACAAAAAATTTCATCAACATTTGATATGTTTACGAAAATTTTCATCAACATTAAACATGTAAACGAAAATGTTCGTCAACATAAGACATGTACACAAAAAACATTTGATATGTTTACGAAAATGTTCATCAACATTAAACACGTACACGAAAATGTTCATCAACATTAAATATGTTAACGAAAATTTTCATCAACATTAAACATGTACACGAAAATGTTCATCAACTTTAAACATGTACACGAATTTTTTTATCAATATTTAATATGTTTTCGAAAATGTTCATCATCATTAAACATGTAAACAAAAATGTTCATCAACATTTGACATGTACACGAAAATGTTCATCAACATTAAATATGTTCACGAAAATGTTCATCAACATTAAATATGTTTACGAAAATTTTCATCAGTATTAAATATGTTTATGAAAATTTTCATCAACATTTGATATGTTTACGAAAATGTTCATCAACATTAAACATGTAAACGAAAATGTTCATCAACATTAAATACGTTTACAAAAATTTTCATCAACATTTGATATGTTTACGAAAATGTTCATCAACATTAAACATGTACACGAAAGTGTTCATCAACATTAAATATGTCTACGAAAATTTTCATCAACATTTGATATGTTTACGAAAATTTTCATCAACATTAAACATGAACACGAAAATGTTCATCAACCTTAAATATGTTTACGAATATTTTCATCAACATTAAACATGTTCACGAAAATGGTCATCAACATTAAATATATTTACGAATTTTTTTTTCAAGATTAAATATGTTTACGAAAATTTTCATCAACATTTGATATGTTTACGAAAATTTTCATCATCATTAAACATGTACACGAAAATGTTCATCAACATTAAATATGTTTACGAAAATTTTCATCAACATTAAACATGTACAGGAAAATTTTCATCAATTTTAAATATGTTTACGAAAATTTTTATCAGCATTAAACATGTACACGAAAATGTTCATCAACATTAAATATGTTTACGAACATTTTCATGACCATTAAACATGTACACGAAAATGTTCATCAACATTAAATATGTTTACGAACATTTTCATCAACATTAAATATGTTTTAAAAAAATTTATCAACATTTGATATGTTTACGAAAATGTTCATAAACATTAAACATGTACACGAAAATGTTCATCAACATTAAATATGTTTACGAAAATTTTCATGAATAATGAATATGTTTACGAAAATGTTCATCAACATTAATATGTTTACGAAAATTTTAATCAACATTAAACATGTAAACGAAAATGTTCATCAACATAAGACATGTACACGAAAATTGACATCAACATTTGATATGTTTACGAAAATGTTCATCAACATAAAACATGTACACGAAAATGTTCATCAGCATTAAATATGTTTACGAAAATTTTAATCAACATTAAACATGTAAACGAAAATGTTCATCAGCATTAGACATGTACACGAAAATTTACATCAACATTTGATATGTTTATGAAAATGTTCATCAACATTAAAAATGTACACGAAAATGTTCATCAACATTAAATATGTTTACGAACATTTTCATGACCATTAAACATGTACACGAAAATGTTCATCAACATTAAATATGTTTACGAACATTTTCATCAACATTAAATATGTTTACAAAAATTTTCATCAACATTTGATATGTTTACGAAAATGTTCATAAACATTAAACATGTACACGAAAATGTTCATCAACATTAAATATGTAAACGAAAATGTTCATCAACATTAAATTTATGTTAACGAAAATATTCATCATTATTAAACATGTTCACGAAAATGTTCATCAACATTAAATATGTTTACGCAAATTTTCATCAACATTAAACATGTACACGAAAATGTTCATCAACATTAAACATGTAAACAAAAATGTTCATCAACATTTGACATGTACACGAAAATGTTCATCAACATTAAATATGTTCACGAAAATGTTCATCAACATTAAATATGTAAACAAAAATGTTCATCAACATTTGACATGTACACGAAAATGTTCATCAACATTAAATATGTTCACGAAAATGTTCATCAACATTAAATACGTTTACAAAAATTTTCATCAACATTTGATATGTTTACGAAAATTTTCATCAACATTAAACATGTACACGAAAGTGTTCATCAACATTGAATATGTCTACGAAAATTTTCATCAACATTAAACATGAACACGAAAATGTTCATCAACCTTAAATATGTTTACGAATATTTTCCTCAACATTAAACATGTTCACGAAAATGTTCATCAACATTAAATATATTTACGAAAATTTTTTTCAAGATAAAATATGTTTACGAAAATTTTCACCAACATTTGATATGTTTACGAAAATTTTCATCAACATTAAACATGTACACGAAAATGTTCATCAACATTAAATATGTTTACGAAAATTTTCATCAACATTGAACATGTACAGGAAAATTTTCATCAATTTTAAATATGTTTACGAAAATTTTCATCAGCATTAAACATGTACACGAAAATGTTCATCAACATTAAATATGTTTACGAACATTTTCATGACCATTAAACATGTACACGAAAATGTTCATCAACATTAAATATGTTTACGAACATTTTCATCAACATTAAATATGTTTACAAAAATTTTTATCAACATTTGATATGTTTACGAAAATGTTCATAAACATTACACATGTACACGAAAATGTTCATCAACATTAAATATGTTTACGAAAATTTTCATGAATAATGAATATGTTTACGAAAATGTTCATCAACATTAATATGTTTACGAAAATTTTAATCAACATTAAACATGTAAACGAAAATGTTCATCAACATAAGACATATACACGAAAATTTACATCAACATTTGATATGTTTACGAAAATGTTCATCAACATAAAACATGTACACGAAAATGTTCATCAACATTAAATATGTTTACGAAAATTTTCATGAATATTGAATATGTTTACGAAAATGTTCATCAACATTAATATGTTTACGAAAATTTTCATCAACATTAAATACGTTTACAAAAATTTTCATCAACATTTGATATGTTTACGAAAATTTTCATCAACATTAAACATGTACACGAAAGTGTTCATCAACATTGAATATGTCTACGAAAATTTTCATCAACATTAAACATGAACACGAAAATGTTCATCAACCTTAAATATGTTTACGAATATTTTCCTCAACATTAAACATGTTCACGAAAATGTTCATCAACATTAAATATATTTACGAAAATTTTTTTCAAGATAAAATATGTTTATGAAAATTTTCACCAACATTTGATATGTTTACGAAAATTTTCATCAACATTAAACATGTACACGAAAATGTTCATCAACATTAAATATGTTTACGAAAATTTTCATCAACATTGAACATGTACAGGAAAATTTTCATCAATTTTAAATATGTTTACGAAAATTTTCATCAGCATTAAACATGTACACGAAAATGTTCATCAACATTAAATATGTTTACGAACATTTTCATGACCATTAAACATGTACACGAAAATGTTCATCAACATTAAATATGTTTACGAACATTTTCATCAACATTAAATATGTTTACAAAAATTTTTATCAACATTTGATATGTTTACGAAAATGTTCATAAACATTACACATGTACACGAAAATGTTCATCAACATTAAATATGTTTACGAAAATTTTCATGAATATTGAATATGTTTACGAAAATGTTCATCAACATTAATATGTTTACGAAAATTTTAATCAACATTAAACATGTAAACGAAAATGTTCATCAACATAAGACATATACACGAAAATTTACATCAACATTTGATATGTTTACGAAAATGTTCATCAACATAAAACATGTACACGAAAATGTTCATCAACATTAAATATGTTTACGAAAATTTTCATGAATATTGAATATGTTTACGAAAATGTTCATCAACATTAATATGTTTACGAAAATTTTAATCAACATTAAACATGTAAACGAAAATGTTCATCAACATTAGACATGTACACGAAAATTTACATCAACATTTGATATGTTTATGAAAATGTTCATCAACATTCAAAATGTACACGAAAATGTTCATCAACATTAAATATGTTTACGAAAATTTTCATGACCATTAAACATGTACACGAAAATGTTCATCAACATTAAATATGTTTACGAACATTTTCATCAACATTAAATATGTTTACAAAAAATTTCATCAACATTTGATATGTTTACGAAAATGTTCATAAACATTAAACATGTACACGAAAATGTTCATCAACATTAAACATGTAAACGAAAATGTTCATCAACATTAAACATGTAAACGAAAATGTTCATCAACATTAAATATATGTTAACGAAAATATTCATCATTATTAAACATGTTCACGAAAATGTTCATCAACATTAAATATGTTTACGCAAATTTTCATCAACATTAAACATGTACACGAAAATGTTCATCAACATTAAATATATGTTTACGAAAATATTCATCATAATTAAACATGTACACGAAAATGTTCATCAACATTAAATATGTTTTTGAAAATTTTCATCAACATTTAACATGTACACGAAAACGTTCATCAACATTAAATATGTTTACGAAAATTTTCATCAACATTAAACATGTTCACGAAAATGTTCATCAACATTAAATTTGTGTACGAAAAATTTCATCAACATTAAACATGTTCACGAAAATGTTCATCAATATTAAATATGTTTACGAAAATTTTCATCAATATTAAATATGTTTACAAAAATTTTCATCAACATTTGATATGTTTACGAAAATTTTCATCAACATTAAACATGTAAACGAAAATGTTCATCAACATACGACATGTACACGAAAATTTTCATCAAAATTTGATATGTTTACGAAAATGTTCATCAACATTAAACATGTACACGAAAATGTTCATCAACATTAAATATGTTTACGAAAAATTTCATCAATATTAAATATGTTTACGAAAATTTTCATCAACATTAAACATGTACACGAAAATGTTCATCAACATTAAATATATGTTTACGAAAATATCCATCATTATTAAACATGTACACGAAACTGTTCATCAACATTAAATATGTTTTTGAAAATTTTCATCAACATTAAACATGTAAACGAAAATGTTCATCAACATTAAATATATGTTAACGAAAATATTCATCATTATTAAACATGTTCACGAAAATGTTCATCAACATTAAATATGTTTACGCAAATTTTCATCAACATTAAACATGTACACGAAAATGTTCATCAATATTAAATATATGTTTACGAAAATATTCATCAACATTAAACATGTACACGAAACTGTTCATCAACATTAAATATGTTTTTGAAAATTTTCATCAACATTAAACATGTACACGAAAACGTTCATCAACATTAAATATGTTTACGAAAATTTTCATCAACATTAAACATGTTCACGAAAATGTTCATCAACATTAAATATGTGTACGAATATTTCATCAACATTAAACAATTTCACGAAAATGTTCATCATCATTAAATATGTTTACGAAAAATTTCATCAATATTAAATATGTTTACGAAAATTTTCATCAATATTAAATATGTTTACAAAAATTTTCATCAACATTTGATATGTTTACGAAAATTTTCATCAACATTAAACATGTAAACGAAAATGTTCATCAACATAAGACATGTACACGAAAATTTTCATCAAAATTTGATATGTTTACGAAAATGTTCATCAACATTAAACATGTACACGAAAATGTTCATCAACATTAAATATGTTTACGAAAATTTTCATCAACATTAAACATGTACACGAAAATGTTCATCAACATTAAACATGTACACAAATTTTTTTATCAATATTTAATATGTTTTCGAAAATGTTCATCATCATTAAACATGTAAACAAAAATGTTCATCAACATTTGACATGTACACGAAAATGTTCATCAACATTAAATATGTTCACGAAAATGTTCATCAACATTAAATATGTTTACGAAAATTTTCATCAGTATTAAATATGTTTACGAAAATTTTCATCAACATTTGATATGTTTACGAAAATGTTCATCAACATTAAACATGTAAACGAAAATGTTCATCAACATTAAATATATGTTCACGAAAATGTTCATCAACATTAAATATGTTTACGCAAATTTTCATCAACATTAAACATGTACACGAAAACGTTCATCAACATTAAATATGTTTACGAAAATTTTCATCAACATTAAACATGTTCACGAAAATGTTCATCAACATTAAATATGTGTACGAAAAATTTTATCAACATTAAACATGTTCACGAAAATGTTCATCAACATTAAATATGTTTACGAAAAATTTCATCAATATTAAATATGTTTACGAAAATTTTCATCAACATTAAACATGTACACGAAAATGTTCATCAACATTAAATATATGTTTACGAAAATATTCATCATTATTAAACATGTACACGAAACTGTTCATCAACATTAAATATGTTTTTGAAAATTTTCATCAACATTAATCATGTAAACGAAAATGTTCATCAACATTAAATATATGTTAACGAAAATATTCATCATTATTAAACATGTTCACGAAAATGTTCATCAACATTAAATATGTTTACGAAAATTTTCATCAACATTTGATGTTTACGAAAATTTTCATCAACATTAAACATGTAAACGAAAATGTTCATCAACATTAAATATATGTTCACGAAAATGTTCATCAACATTAAATATGTTTACGCAAATTTTCATCAACATTAAACATGTACACGAAAATGTTCATCAACATTAAATATATGTTTACGAAAATATTCATCATTATTAAACATGTACACGAAACTGTTCATCAACATTAAATATGTTTTTGAAAATGTTCATCAACATTAAACATGTACACGAAAACGTTCATCAACATTAAATATGTTTACGAAAATTTTCATCATTATTAAACATGTACACGAAACTGTTCATCAACATTAAATATGTTTTTGAAAATTTTCATCAACATTAAACATGTACACGAAAACGTTCATCAACATTAAATATGTTTACGAAAATTTTCATCAACATTAAACATGTTCACGAAAATGTTCATCAACATTAAATATTTGTACGAAAAATTTCATCAACATTAAACATGTTCACGAAAATGTTCATCAACATTAAATATGTTTACGAAAAATTTCATCAATATTAAATATGTTTACGAAAATTTCATCAACATTAAACATGTACACGAAAATGTTCATCAACATTAAATATATGTTTACGAAAATATTCATCATTATTAAACATGTACACGAAACTGTTCATCAACATTAAATATGTTTTTGAAAATTTTCATCAACATTAAACATGTAAACGAAAATGTTCATCAACATTAAATATATGTTAACGAAAATATTCATCATTATTAAACATGTTCACGAAAATGTTCATCAACATTAAATATGTTTACGCAAATTTTCATCAACATTAAACATGTACACGAAAATGTTCATCAATATTAAATATATGTTTACGAAAATATTCATCATTATTAAACATGTACACGAAACTGTTCATCAACATTAAATATGTTTTTGAAAATTTTCATCAACATTAAACATGTACACGAAAACGTTCATCAACATTAAATATGTTTACGAAAATTTTCATCAACATTAAACATGTTCACGAAAATGTTCATCAACATTAAATATGTGTACGAAAAATTTCATCAACATTAAACAATTTCACGAAAATGTTCATCATCATTAAATATGTTTACGAAAAATTTCATCAATATTAAATATGTTTACGAAAATTTTCATCAATATTAAATAAATTATGTTTACAAAAATTTTCATCAACATTTGATATGTTTACGAAAATTTTCATCAACATTAAACATGTAAACGAAAATGTTTATCAACATAAGACATGTACACGAAAATTTTCTTAAAAATTTGATATGTTTTCTAAAATGTTCATCAACATTAAACAAGTACACGAAAATGTTCATCAACATTAAATATGTTTACGAAAATTTTCATCAACATTAAACATGTACACGAAAATGTTCATCAACATTAAACATGTACACGAATTTTTTTATCAATATTTAATATGTTTTCGAAAATGTTCATCATCATTAAACATGTAAACAAAAATGTTCATCAACATTTGACATGTACACGAAAATGTTCATCAACATTAAATATGTTCACGAAAATGTTCATCAACATTAAATATGTTTACGAAAATTTTCATCAGTATTAAATAAGTTTACGAAAATTTTCATCAACATTTGATATGTTTAAGAAAATGTTCATCAACATTAAACATGTAAACGAAAATGTTCATCAACATTAAATATATGTTCACGAAAATGTTCATCAACATTAAATATGTTTACGCAAATTTTCATCAACATTAAACATGTACACGAAAACGTTCATCAACATTAAATATGTTTACGAAAATTTTCATCAACATTAAACATGTTCACGAAAATGTTCATCAACATTAAATATGTGTACGAAAAATTTTATCAACATTAAACATGTTCACGAAAATGTTCATCAACATTAAATATGTTTACGAAAAATTTCATCAATATTAAATATGATTACGAAAATTTTCATCAACATTAAACATGTACACGAAAATGTTCATCAACATT
Organism: Arcuatula senhousia; assembly: GCA_963971305.1. Taxonomy (NCBI): domain Eukaryota; kingdom Metazoa; phylum Mollusca; class Bivalvia; order Mytilida; family Mytilidae; genus Arcuatula; species Arcuatula senhousia. The sequence continues at coordinate 46,081,519 of OZ020315.1, read as the reverse complement.
AAATATATGTTTACGAAAATATTCATCATTATTAAACATGTACACGAAACTGTTCATCAACATTAAATATGTTTTTGAAAATTTTCATCAACATTAAACATGTAAACGAAAATGTTCATCAACATTAAATATATGTTAACGAAAATATTCATCATTATTAAACATGTTCACGAAAATGTTCATCAACATTAAATATGTTTACGCAAATTTTCATCAACATTAAACATGTACACGAAAATGTTCATCAATATTAAATATATGTTTACGAAAATATTCATCATTATTAAACATGTACACGAAACTGTTCATCAACATTAAATATGTTTTTGAAAATTTTCATCAACATTAAACATGTACACGAAAACGTTCATCAACATTAAATATGTTTACGAAAATTTTCATCAACATTAAACATGTTCACGAAAATGTTCATCAACATTAAATATGTGTACGAAAAATTTCATCAACATTAAAGAATTTCACGAAAATGTTCATCATCATTAAATATGTTTACGAAAAATTTCATCAATATTAAATATGTTTACGAAAATTTTCATCAATATTAAATATGTTTACAAAAATTTTCATCAACATTTGATATGTTTACGAAAATTTTCATCAACATTAAACATGTAAACGAAAATGTTCATCAACATAAGACATGTACACGAAAATTTTCATCAAAATTTGATATGTTTACGAAAATGTTCATCAACATTAAACATGTACACGAAAATGTTCATCAACATTAAATATGTTTACAAAAATTTTCATCAACATTAAACATGTACACGAAAATGTTCATCAACATTAAACATGTACACGAATTTTTTTATCAATATTTAATATGTTTTCGAAAATGTTCATCATCATTAAACATGTAAACAAAAATGTTCATCAACATTTGACATGTACACGAAAATGTTCATCAACATTAAATATGTGCACGAAAATGTTCATCAACATTAAATATGTTTACGAAAATATTCATCATTATTAAACATGTACACGAAACTGTTCATCAACATTAAATATGTTTTTGAAAATTTTCATCAACATTAAACATGTACACGAAAACGTTCATCAACATTAAATATGTTTACGAAAATTTTCATCAACATTAAACATGTTCACGAAAATGTTCATCAACATTAAATACGTTTACAAAAATTTTCATCAACATTTGATATGTTTACGAAAATTTTCATCAACATTAAACATGTACACGAAAGTGTTCATCATCATTAAATATGTCTACGAAAATTTTCATCAACATTTGATATGTTTACGAAAATTTTCATCAACATTAAACATGAACACGAAAATGTTCATCAACCTTAAATATGTTTACGAATATTTTCATCAACATTAAACATGTTCACGAAAATGTTCATCAACATTAAATATATTTACGAAATTTTTTTTCAAGATTACATATGTTTACGAAAATTTTCATCAACATTTGATATGTTTACGAAAATTTTCATCAACATTAAACATGTACACGAAAATGTTCATCAACATTAAATATGTTTACGAAAATTTTCATCATTATTAAACATGTACACGAAACTGTTCATCAACATTAAATATGTTTTTGAAAATTTTCATCAACATTAAACATGTACACGAAAACGTTCATCAACATTAAATATGTTTACGAAAATTTTCATCAAAATTTGATATGTTTACGAAAATGTTCATCAACATTAAACATGTACACGAAAATGTTCATCAACATTAAATATGTTTACAAAAATTTTCATCAACATTAAACATGTACACGAAAATGTTCATCAACATTAAACATGTACACGAATTTTTTTATCAATATTTAATATGTTTTCGAAAATGTTCATCATCATTAAACATGTAAACAAAAATGTTCATCAACATTTGACATGTACACGAAAATGTTCATCAACATTAAATATGTTCACGAAAATGTTCATCAACATTAAATATGTTTACGAAAATATTCATCATTATTAAACATGTACACGAAACTGTTCATCAACATTAAATATGTTTTTGAAAATTTTCATCAACATTAAACATGTACACGAAAACGTTCATCAACATTAAATATGTTTACGAAAATTTTCATCAACATTAAACATGTTCACGAAAATGTTCATCAACATTAAATACGTTTACAAAAATTTTCATCAACATTTGATATGTTTACGAAAATTTTCATCAACATTAAACATGTACACGAAAGTGTTCATCATCATTAAATATGTCTACGAAAATTTTCATCAACATTTGATATGTTTACGAAAATTTTCATCAACATTAAACATGAACACGAAAATGTTCATCAACCTTAAATATGTTTACGAATATTTTCATCAACATTAAACATGTTCACGAAAATGTTCATCAACATTAAATATATTTACGAAATTTTTTTTCAAGATTACATATGTGTACGAAAAATTTCATCAACATTAAACATGTTCACGAAAATGTTCATCAACATTAAATATGTGTACGAAAAATTTCATCAATATTAAATATGTTTACGAAAATTTTCATCAACATTAAACATGTACACGAAAATGTTCATCAACATTAAATATATGTTTACGAAAATATTCATCATTATTAAACATGTACACGAAACTGTTCATCAACATTAAATATGTTTTTGAAAATTTTCATCAACATTAAACATGTAAACGAAAATGTTCATCAACATTAAATATATGTTAACGAAAATATTCATCATTATTAAACATGTTCACGAAAATGTTCATCAACATTAAATATGTTTACGCAAATTTTCATCAACATTAAACATGTACACGAAATTGTTCATCAACATTAAATATATGTTTACGAAAATATTCATCATTATTAAACATGTACACGAAACTGTTCATCAACATTAAATATGTTTTTGAAAATTTTCATCAACATTAAACATGTACACGAAAACGTTCATCAACATTAAATATGTTTACGAAAATTTTCATCAACATTAAACATGTTCACGAAAATGTTCATCAACATTAAATATGTGTACGAAAAATTTCATCAACATTAAACATGTTCACGAAAATGTTCATCAACATTAAATATGTTTACGAAAAATTTCATCAATATTAAATATGTTTACGAAAATTTTCATCAATATTAAATATGTTTACAAAAATGTTCATCAACATTTGATATGTTTACGAAAATTTTCATCAACATTAAACATGTAAACGAAAATGTTCATCAACATAAGACATGTACACGAAAATTTTCATCAAAATTTGATATGTTTACGAAAATGTTCATCAACATTAAACATGTACACGAAAATGTTCATCAACATTAAATATGTTTACGAAAATTTTCATCAACATTAAACATGTACACGAAAATGTTCATCAACATTAAATATATGTTTACGAAAATATTCATCATTATTAAACATGTACACGAAACTGTTCATCAACATTAAATATGTTTTTGAAAATTTTCATCAACATTAAACATGTACACGAAAACGTTCATCAACATTAAATATGTTTACGAAAATTTTCATCAACATTAAACATGTTCACGAAAATGTTCATCAACATTAAATATGTGTACGAAAAATTTCATCAACATTAAACATGTTCACGAAAATGTTCATCAACATTAAATATGTTTACGAAAAATTTCATCAATATTAAATATGTTTACGAAAATTTTCATCAATATTAAATATGTTTACAAAAATGTTCATCAACATTTGATATGTTTACGAAAATTTTCATCAACATTAAACATGTAAACGAAAATGTTCATCAACATAAGACATGTACACGAAAATTTTCATCAAAATTTGATATGTTTACGAAAATGTTCATCAACATTAAACATGTACACGAAAATGTTCATCAACATTAAATATGTTTACGAAAATTTTCATCAACATTAAACATGTACACGAAAATGTTCATCAACATTAAACATGTACACGAATTTTTTAATCAATATTTAATATGTTTTCGAAAATGTTCATCATCATTAAACATGTAAACAAAAATGTTCATCAACATTTGACATGTACACGAAAATGTTCATCAACATTAAATATGTTCACGAAAATGTTCATCAACATTAGATATGTTTACGAAAATTTTCATCAGTATTAAATATGTTTACGAAAATTTTCATCAACATTTGATATGTTTACGAAAATTTTCATCAACATTAAACATGTAAACGAAAATGTTCATCAACATTAAATATATGTTCACGAAAATGTTCATCAACATTAAATATGTTTACGCAAATTTTCATCAACATTAAACATGTACACGAAAACGTTCATCAACATTAAATATGTTTACGAAAATTTTCATCAACATTAAACATGTTCACGAAAATGTTCATCAACATTAAATATGTGTACGAAAAATTTCATCAACATTAAACATGTTCACGAAAATGTTCATCAACATTAAATATGTTTACGAAAAATTTCATCAATATTAAATATGTTTACGAAAATTTTCATCAATATTAAATATGTTTACAAAAATTTTCATCAACATTTGATATGTTTACGAAAATTTTCATCAACATTAAACATGTAAACGAAAATGTTCATCAACATAAGACATGTACACGAAAATTTTCATCAAAATTTGATATATTTACGAAAATGTTCATCAACATTAAACATGTACACGAAAATGTTCATCAACATTAAATATGTTTACGAAAATTTTCATCAACATTAAACATGTACACGAAAATGTTTATCAGCATTAAACATGTACACGAATTTTTTAATCAATATTTAATGTTTTTGAAAATGTTCATCATCATTAAACATGTAAACAAAAATGTTCATCAACATTTGACATGTACACGAAAATGTTCATCAACATTAAATATGTTCACGAAAATGTTCATCAACATTAGATATGTTTACGAAAATTTTCATCAGTATTAAATATGTTTACGAAAATTTTCATCAACATTTGATATGTTTACGAAAATTTTCATCAACATTAAACATGTACACGAAAATGTTCATCAACATTAAATATATGTTCACGAAAATGTTCATCAACATTAAATATGTTTACGCAAATTTTCATCAACATTAAACATGTACACGAAAATGTTCATCAACATTAAACATATGTTTACGAAAATATTCATCATTATTAAACATGTACACGAAACTGTTCATCAACATTAAATATGTTTACGAAAATTTTCATCAACATTAAACATGTTCACGAAAATGTTCATCAACATTAAATACGTTTACAAAAATTTTCATCAACATTTGATATGTTTACGAAAATTTTCATCAACATTAAACATGTACACGAAAGTGTTCATCATCATTAAATATGTCTACGAAAATTTTCATCAACATTTGATATGTTTACGAAAATTTTCATCAACATTAAACATGAACACGAAAATGTTCATCAACCTTAAATATGTTTACGAATATTTTCATCAACATTAAACATGTTCACGAAAATGTTCATCAACATTAAATATATTTACGAAAAATTTTTTCAAGATTACATATGTTTACGAAAATTTTCATCAACATTTGATATGTTTACGAAAATTTTCATCAACATTAAACATGTACACGAAAATGTTCATCAACATTAAATATGTTTACGAAAATTTTCATCAACATTAAACATGTACAGGAAAATTTTCATCAATTTTAAATATGTTTACGAAAATTTTCATCAGCATTAAACATGTACACGAAAATGTTCATCAACATAAAATATGTTTACGAACATTTTCATGACCATTAAACATGTACACAAAAATGTTCATCAACATTAAATATGTTTACGAACATTTTCATCAACATTTAATATGTTTACAAAAATTTTTATCAACATTTGATATGTTTACGAAAATGTTCATAAACATAAAACATGTACACGAAAATGTTCATCAACATTAAATATGTTTACGAAAATGTTCATCAACATTAAATATGTTTACGAAAATTTACATGAATAATGAATATGTTTACGAAAATGTTCATCAACATTAATAGGTTTACGAAAATTTTAATCAACATTAAACATGTAAACGAAAACGTTCACCAACACTAGACATGTACTCGAAAATTTACATCAACATTTGATATGTTTACGAAAATGTTCATCAACATAAAACATGTACACGAAAATGTTCATCAACATTAAATATGTTTACGAAAATTTTCATGAATATTGAATATGTTTACGAAAATGTTCATCAGCATTAATATGTTTACGAAAATTTTAATCAACATTAAACATGTAAACGAAAATGTTCATCAATATTAGACATGTACACGAAAATTTACATCAACATTTGATATGTTTACGAAAATGTTCATCAACATTAAAAATGTACACGAAAATGTTCATCAACATTTAATATGTTTACGAACATTTTCATGACCATTAAACATATACACGAAAATGTTCATCAAGATTAAATATGTTTACGAACATTTTCATCAACATTAAATATGTTTACGAAAATTTTCATTAACATTAAACATGTTCACGAAAATGTTCATCAACATTAAATATGTTTACAAAAATTTTCATCAATATTAAATATGTTTACGAAAATTTTTTATCAACATTTGATATGTTTACGAAAATTTTCATCAACATTAAACATGTACACGAAAATGTTCATCAACATTAAATATGTCTACGAAAATTTTCATCAACATTTGATATGTTTACGAAAATTTTCATCAACATTAAACATGAACACGAAAATGTTCATCAACCTTAAATATGTTTACGAATATTTTCATCAACATTAATCATGTTCACGAAAATGTTCATCAACATTAAATATGTTTTCGAAAATTTTCTTCAAGATTAAATATGTTTACGAAAATTTTCACCAACATTTGATATGTTTACGAAAATTTTCATCAACATTAAACATGAACACGAAAATGTTCATCAACCTTAAATATGTTTACGAATATTTTCATCAACATTAAACATGTTCACGAAAATGTTCATCAACATTAAATATATTTACGAAAATTTTTTTCAAGATTACATATGTTTACGAAAATTTTTATCAACATTTGATATGTTTACGAAAATTTTCATCAACATTAAACATGTACACGAAAATGTTCATCAACATTAAATATGTTTACGAAAATTTTCATCAACATTAAACATGTACAGGAAAATTTTCATCAATTTTGAATATGTTTACGAAAATTTTCATCAGCATTAAACATGTACACGAAAATGTTCATCAACATTAAATATGTTTACGAACATTTTCATGACCATTAAACATGTACACGAAAATGTTCATCAACATTAAATATGTTTACGAACATTTTCATCAACATTAAATATGTTTACAAAAATTTTTATCAACATTTGATATGTTTACGAAAATGTTCATAAACATAAAACATGTACACGAAAATGTTCATCAACATTAAATATGTTTACGAAAATGTTCATCAACATTAAATATGTTTACGAAAATTTACATGAATAATGAATATGTTTACGAAAATGTTCATCAACATTAATAGGTTTACGAAAATTTTAATCAACATTAAACATGTAAACGAAAACGTTCATCAACACTAGACATGTACACGAAAATTTACATCAACATTTGATATGTTAACGAAAATGTTCATCAACATTAAAAATGTACACGAAAATGTTCATCAACATTTAATATGTTTACGAACATTTTCATGACCATTAAACATATACACGAAAATGTTCATCAAGATTAAATATGTTTACGAACATTTTCATCAACATTAAATATGTTTACGAAAATTTTCATTAACATTAAACATGTTCACGAAAATGTTCATCAACATTAAATATGTTTACAAATATTTTCATCAATATCAAATATGTTTACGAAATTTTTTTATCAACATTTGATATGTTTACGAAAATTTTCATCAACATTAAACATGTACACGAAAATGTTCATCAACATTAAATATGTCTACGAAAATTTTCATCAACATTTGATATGTTTACGAAAATTTTCATCAACATTAAACATGAACACGAAAATGTTCATCAACCTTAAATATGTTTACGAATATTTTCATCAACATTAATCATGTTCACGAAAATGTTCATCAACATTAAATATGTTTTCGAAAATTTTCTTCAAGATTAAATATGTTTACGAAAATTTTCACCAACATTTGATATGTTTACGAAAATTTTCATCAACATTAAACATGTTCACGAAAATGTTCATCAACATTAAATATGTTTATGAAAATTTTCATCAACATTAAACATGTACAGGAAAATTTTCATCAATTTTAAATATGTTTACGAAAATTTTCATCAGCATTAAACATGTACACGAAAATGTTCATCAACATTTAATATGTTTACGAACATTTTCATGACCATTAAACATGTACACAAAAATGTTCATTAACATTAAATATGTTTACGAACATTTGCATCAACATTAAACATGTACACGAAAATGTTCATCAACAATAAATATGTTTACGAAAATTTTCATGAATATTGAATATGTTTACGAAAATGTTCATCAACATTAATATGTTTACGAAAATTTTAATCAACATTAAACATGTAAACGAAAATGTTCATCAACATTAGACATGTACACGAAAATTTACATCAACATTTGATATGTTTACGAAAATGTTCATCAACATTAAACATGTACACGAAAATGTTCATCAACATTAAATATGTTTACGAAAATTTTCATCAACATTCAACATGTACACGAAAACGTTCATCAACATTAAATATGTTTACGAAAATTTTCATTAACATTAAACATGTTAACGAAAATGTTCGTCAACATTAAATATGTTTATAAAAATTTTTATCAATATTAAATATGTTAACGAAAATTTTTTATCAACATTTGATATGTTTACGAAAATTTTCATCAACATTAAACATGTACACGAAAATGTTCATCAACATTAAATATATTTACGAAAATTTTTTTCAAGATTACATATGTTTACGAAAATTTTTATCAACATTTGATATGTTTACGAAAATTTTCATCAACATTAAACATGTACACGAAAATGTTCATCAACATTAAATATGTTTACGAAAATTTTCATCAACATTCAACATGTACACGAAAACGTTCATCAACATTAAATATGTTTACGAAAATTTTCATTAACATTAAACATGTTAACGAAAATGTTCGTCAACATTAAATATGTTTATAAAAATTTTTATCAATATTAAATATGTTAACGAAAATTTTTTATCAACCTTAAATATGTTTACGAATATTTTCATCAACATTAAACATGTTCACGAAAATGTTCATCAACATTAAATATATTTACGAAAATTTTTTTCAAGATTACATATGTTTACGAAAATTTTTATCAACATTTGATATGTTTACGAAAATTTTCATCAACATTAAACATGTACACGAAAATGTTCATCAACATTAAATATGTTTACGAAAATTTTCATCAACATTAAACATGTACAGGAAAATTTTCATCAATTTTGAATATGTTTACGAAAATTTTCATCAGCATTAAACATGTACACGAAAATGTTCATCAACATTAAATATGTTTACGAACATTTTCATGACCATTAAACATGTACACGAAAATGTTCATCAACATTAAATATGTTTACGAACATTTTCATCAACATTAAATATGTTTACAAAAATTTTTATCAACATTTGATATGTTTACGAAAATGTTCATAAACATAAAACATGTACACGAAAATGTTCATCAACATTAAATATGTTTACGAAAATGTTCATCAACATTAAATATGTTTACGAAAATTTACATGAATAATGAATATGTTTACGAAAATGTTCATCAACATTAATAGGTTTACGAAAATTTTAATCAACATTAAACATGTAAACGAAAACGTTCATCAACACTAGACATGTACACGAAAATTTACATCAACATTTGATATGTTAACGAAAATGTTCATCAACATTAAAAATGTACACGAAAATGTTCATCAACATTTAATATGTTTACGAACATTTTCATGACCATTAAACATATACACGAAAATGTTCATCAAGATTAAATATGTTTACGAACATTTTCATCAACATTAAATATGTTTACGAAAATTTTCATTAACATTAAACATGTTCACGAAAATGTTCATCAACATTAAATATGTTTACAAATATTTTCATCAATATCAAATATGTTTACGAAATTTTTTTATCAACATTTGATATGTTTACGAAAATTTTCATCAACATTAAACATGTACACGAAAATGTTCATCAACATTAAATATGTCTACGAAAATTTTCATCAACATTTGATATGTTTACGAAAATTTTCATCAACATTAAACATGAACACGAAAATGTTCATCAACCTTAAATATGTTTACGAATATTTTCATCAACATTAATCATGTTCACGAAAATGTTCATCAACATTAAATATGTTTTCGAAAATTTTCTTCAAGATTAAATATGTTTACGAAAATTTTCACCAACATTTGATATGTTTACGAAAATTTTCATCAACATTAAACATGTTCACGAAAATGTTCATCAACATTAAATATGTTTATGAAAATTTTCATCAACATTAAACATGTACAGGAAAATTTTCATCAATTTTAAATATGTTTACGAAAATTTTCATCAGCATTAAACATGTACACGAAAATGTTCATCAACATTTAATATGTTTACGAACATTTTCATGACCATTAAACATGTACACAAAAATGTTCATTAACATTAAATATGTTTACGAACATTTGCATCAACATTAAACATGTACACGAAAATGTTCATCAACAATAAATATGTTTACGAAAATTTTCATGAATATTGAATATGTTTACGAAAATGTTCATCAACATTAATATGTTTACGAAAATTTTAATCAACATTAAACATGTAAACGAAAATGTTCATCAACATTAGACATGTACACGAAAATTTACATCAACATTTGATATGTTTACGAAAATGTTCATCAACATTAAACATGTACACGAAAATGTTCATCAACATTAAATATGTTTACGAAAATTTTCATCAACATTCAACATGTACACGAAAACGTTCATCAACATTAAATATGTTTACGAAAATTTTCATTAACATTAAACATGTTAACGAAAATGTTCGTCAACATTAAATATGTTTATAAAAATTTTTATCAATATTAAATATGTTAACGAAAATTTTTTATCAACATTTGATATGTTTACGAAAATTTTCATCAACATTAAACATGTACACGAAAATGTTCATCAACATTAAATATGTCTACGAAAATTTTCATCAACATTTGATATGTTTACGAAAATTTTCATCAACATTAAACATGAACACGAAAATGTTCATCAACCTTAAATATGTTTACGAATATTTTCATCAACATTAATCATGTTCACAAAAATGTTCATCAACATTAAATATGTTTTCGAAAATTTTCTTCAAGATTAAATATGTTTACGAAAATTTTCATCAATATTTGATATGTTTACGAAAATTTTCATCAACATAAAACATGTACACGAAAATGTTCATCAACATTAAATATGTTTACGAAAATTTTCATCAACATTAAACATGTACAGATAGGTGCACACATAACCTGTACGGAAGTTAACATAAAGTTAACTTTGTGACTGCTTTCCAGGTCTGCTCATGTCTGCTATAGCAGACATTCAAGTTAACTTGCGTTAACTCATGACTGGTCAAAGCAGACTTGTGACAGCTTTTTCATGACTGGCCGTAACCAGTCACAAAGACATGACTGCTTTTACCAGACCAGTCATTGCAACAAGTCTGCTTTCACCAGACATGTTTAATTATGCAAGGGTTTAGTTTAATATAAAAAAAACTGTCATTAACAGAAAAAAATGAGTTTCAAATACAGTTTAGGCAAAAGAAAATAAAATTTGTCCTTTTATATTCAGTTTTAAAAGCAGACATTTCACAAAGTTAACTTGACCGGACCTGTCATAATTATGTGACTGCTTTTGAAAGCAGACGTGGAATTATGACTGCTTTTCAAGTTAACTTGGAACCAGTCGCCCGTCTGCTCAAAGCAGTCGCATGACCAGTCGCAAGTGAACTTGAAGTTAACTTGATGTCTGCTTTTCAAGTTAACTTACCGTACAGGTTATGTGTGCACCCATCTGTACAGGAAAATTTTCATCAATTATAAATATAAATACAAACGCTTCATCGATGATGGGTTTGGAATCTGGACACATGGAATTGAAAAACTAGAACAGTTCGAATCATTTGCAAACAATATTCATCCGAACATACAAGTCGAACTACGATGGAATACAAAACAAATTGAATTTCTGGACACATTGGTAATACTTGAAAATGGATGCTTAAAAACAGATCTATATGTAAAACCAACTGACAAACACTTATATGTAAATGTGAAATCGAACCATCCGAATAACACGAAGAAAGCTATTCCATACGGTCTGGGAATTAGATTGAAACGAATATGTAGCAACGAAAATGACTACAAACGACACAGAGGAGAACTGAAACAACAGCTAAGGAAACGAGGATATAGTTCAAAACACATCGAAACCCAACTGGCAAAAGTAGATAAACTAGACAGGAGCGAATTACTCAAATACAGAAATAGGAAAACAAAGAAAGACAGAGTACCAATGGTACTAACTTACAGTAAACATCTTCCCAATGTCCGTCAAATCATTAGAAAACATATGGGAATTTTACACAAATCAGAAGAAATGAGAGAAGTTTTCAAAGACCCCCCACTAGTTGCATTTAAAAGGGACCAAAATTTAGGGGACATATTGGTTCATGGTAAGCTCAACCGAATAGAGAGAAAGAAGACCGTAACTGAGCCTGTAATTTGTGGTTGTAAAGTATGCCTTAAATTTTCAAAGAAAAAAGAACTGAATATCAATAACCGGGTTACTATACCCATAAATACATACTTTGGATGCAAAACCAGGAATCTTGTGTATGGCATATTCTGCAAAGAATGCAACCGTATTGTCTATGTAGGAGAAACGGAAAGATCAGCACAGGACCGTTTAAAGGAGCATCTCGATGACATCCGATTGAAAAGAAGGAAGAGTGTAGCGGATCATTTTAATGATCATGGACTTGGAAAGGACAATGTTGAATTTATGATAATAGAAAAATGTATATCAACATCGAAATATTACAGACACCATAACACCAAGGGGAGCCAACGTCAAGAAGAAGATGGGAATCCTCTGGAGTGAGTTCCAATAAGGCAATTTGGCATCAAAAAGACAGTGACTTTTGGTGTAACGTTACTAACGTCAACTATGACGTCATCACCTACCAACAGAACACACACATGATAACAATGGATGAAAGTTAAAGATGTAGTCAACTAAGAGGACAATCAACCCCAGAAGAAGGCATTCCTGCCGAAACGTCGGGACTTAAATAGCCGATATTTAATAAATAATTATAAATATGTTTACGAAAATTTTCATCAGCATTAAACATGTACACGAAAATGTTCATCAACATTTAATATGTTTACGAACATTTTCATGACCATTAAACATGTACACGAAAATGTTCATCAACATTAAATATGTTTACGAACATTTGCATCAACATTTAACATGTACACGAAAATGTTCATCAACAATAAATATGTTTACGAACATTTTCATGAATATTGAATATGTTTACTAAAATGTTCATCAACATTAAATATGTTTACGAAAATTGTTATCAACATTAAACATGTAAACGAAAATGTTCATCATTTGATATGTTTACGAAAATTTTCATCAACATTTGGTATGTTTACGAAAATGTTCATAAACATTAAACATGTACACGAAAATGTTCATAAACATTAAACATGTACACGAAAATGTTCATCATCATTAAACATGTAAACGAAAATGATCATCAACATATGACATGTACACGAAAATAGTCATCAACATTAAGTATGTTTACGAAAATGTTCATCAAATTTAGAAATGTTTACGAATGTCTATAAACATTGAACATGTTTACGAAAATTTTAATCAACATTAAAAATAATTTCATCACTATTAAACATGTGCAGGAAAATGTTCATCAACTTTAAATATGTTCACGAAAGTGATCATCAACATTAAATATGTTTACAAACATTAACATCAATATTAAATATGTTTACTAAAATTTTCATCAACATTTGATATGTTTACGAAAATTTTAATCCACATTAAACATGTAAACGAAAATGTTCATCAACATTAAACATTTAATATGTTTACGAACATTTTCATGACCATTAAACATGTACACGAAAATGTTCATTAACATTAAATATGTTTACGAACATTTGCATCAACATTAAACATGTACACGAAAATGTTTATCAACAATAAATATGTTTACGAAAATTTTCATGAATATTGAATATGTTTACGAAAATGTTCGTCAACATTAATATGTTTACGAAAATTTTAATCAACATTTAACATGTAAACGAAAATGTTCATCAACATTAATACATGTACACGAAAATTTACATCAACATTTGATATGTTTACGAAAATGTTCATCAACCTTAAACATGTACACGAAAATGTTCATCAACATTAAATATGTTTACGAAAATCTTCATCAACATTCAACATGTACACGAAAACGTTCATCAAAATTTAATATGTTTACGAAAATTTTCATTAACATTAAACATGTACACAAAAATGTTCATCAACATTAAATATGTTTACAAAAATTTTTATCATTATAAAATATGTTTACGAAATTTTTTTATCAACATTTGATATGTTTACGAAAATTTTCATCAACATTAAACATGTACACGAAAATGTTCATCAACATTAAATATGTACACGAAAATTTTCATCAACATTAAATATGTTTACGAAAATTTTCATCAACATTCAACATGTACACGAAAACGTTCATCAACATTAAATATGTTTACGAAAATTTTCATTAACATTAAACATGTTCACAAAAATGTTCATCAACATTAAATATGTTTACGAAAATTTTCATCAACATTAATCATGTTCACGAAAATGTTCATCAACATTAAATATGTTTTCGAAAATTATCTTCAAGATTAAATATGTTTACGAAAATTCTCATCAATATTTGATATGTTTACGAAAATTTTCATCAACATTAAACATGTACACGAAAATGTTCATCAACATTAAATATGTTTACACAAATTTTCATCAACATTAAACATGTAGAGGAAAATTTTCATCAATTTTAAATATGTTTACGAAAATTTTTATCAGCATTAAACATGTACACGAAAATGTTCATCAACATTTAATATGTTTACGAACATTTTCATGACCATTAAACATGTACACGAAAATGTTCATCAACATTAAATATGTTTACGAACATTTGCATCAACATTAAACATGTACACGAAAATGTTCATCAACAATAAATATGTTTACGAACATTTTCATGAATATTGAATATGTTTACTAAAATGTTCATCAACATTAAATATGTTTACGAAAATTTCTATCAACATTAAACATGTAAACGAAAATGTTCATCAACATTTGATATGTTTACGAAAAATTTCATCAACATTTGGTATGTTTACGAAAATGTGCATAAACATTAAACATGTACACGAAAATGTTCATCAACATTAAACATGTACACGAAATTTTTTATCAATATTTAATATGTTTACGAAAATTTTCATCATCATTAAACATGTAAACAAAAATGATCATCAACATATGACATGTACACGAAAATAGTCATCAACATTAAGTATGTTTACGAAAATGTTCATCAATTTTAAAAATGTTTACGAATGTCTATAAACATTGAACATGTTTACGAAAATTTTAATCAACATAAAAAATAATTTCATCACTATTAAACATGTACAGGAAAATGTTCATCAACTTTAAATATGTTCACGAAAGTGATCATCAACATTAAATATGTTTACAAACATTAACATCAATATTAAATATGTTTACTAAAATTTTCATCAACATTTGATATGTTTACGAAAATTTAAATCCACATTAAACATGTAAACGAAAATGTTCATCAACATTAAATATGTTTACGAAAATTTTCATCAACATTAAACATGTACACGAAAATGTTCATCAACATTAAATATTTTTACGAAATTTTCATCAACATTAAACATGTAAACAAAAATGTTCATCAACATTAAATATATTTACGAAAATTTTCATCAACATTAAACATGTACACAAAAATGTTCATCAACATTAAACATGTACACGAAATTTTTTATCAATATTGAATATGTTTACGAAAATTTTCCTCATCATTAAACATGTAAACGAAAATGTTCATCAACATTAAATATGTTTACGAAAATTTTCATCAACATTAAACATGTACACGAAAATGTTCATTAACATAAGATATATGTTTACTAAAAATATTCATCATTATTAAACATGTACACGAAAATGTTCATCAACATTAAATATGTTTACGAAAATTTTCATCAACATTAAACATGTACACAAAAACGTTCATCAACATTAAATATATTTACCAAAATTTTCATCACATTAAACATATTCACGAAAATGTTCATCAACATTAAATATGTTTACGAAAATTTTCATGACTATTAAATATGTATACGAAAAATTTCATCAACATTTGATATGTTTACCAAAATTTACATCAACATTAAACATGTACACGAAAGTGTTTATCAACATTAAATATGTTTACGAAAATTTTCATCAACATTAAAAGATGTACACGAAAATCTTCATCAACATTTGATATATTTACGAAAATTTTCATCAACATTAAACATGTACAGGAAAATTTTCATCAACTTAAAATATGTTTACGAAAATTTTCATCAGCATTAAACATGTACACGAAAATGTTCATCAACAATAAATATGTTTACGAAAATTTTCATAAACATTAAAGATGTAAACGAAAATGTTCATCAACATTTGATATGTTTACGAAAATTTTCATCAACATTTGATATGTTTACGAAAATGTTCATCAACATTAAACATGTACACGAAAATGTTCATCAACATTAAATATGTTTACGAAATTTTTCATCAACATTAAACATGTACACGAAAATGTTCATCAACAATAAATATGTTTACGAAAATTTTCATAAACATTAAAGATGTAAACGAAAATGTTCATCAACATTTGATATGTTTACGAAAATTTTCATCAACATTTGATATGTTTACGAAAATGTTCATCAACATTAAACATGTACACGAAAATGTTCATCAACATTAAATATGTTTAC
Source organism: Arcuatula senhousia (assembly GCA_963971305.1). NCBI lineage: Eukaryota > Metazoa > Mollusca > Bivalvia > Mytilida > Mytilidae > Arcuatula > Arcuatula senhousia. Next base: position 46,064,187 of record OZ020315.1, on the reverse strand, counting down.
GAAATTTTTCATCAACATTAAACATGTACACAAAAACGTTCATCAACATTAAATATAATTACGAAAATTTGCATCAACATTAAACATGTTCACGAAAATGCTCATCAACATTAAATATGTTTACGAAAATTTTTATCAATATTAGATATGTTTACGAAAATTTTCATCAACATTTGATATGTTTACGAAAATTTTCATCAACATTAAACATGTACACGAAAGTGTTCATCAACATAAAATATGTCTACGAAAATTTTCATCAACATTTGATATGTTTACGAAAATTTTCATCAACATTAAACATGAACACGAAAATTTTCATCAACCTTAAATATGTTTCCGAATAATTTCATCAACATTTAACATGTTCACGAAAATGTTCATCAACAATAAATATGTTTACGAAAATTTTCATGAATATTGAATATGTTTACGAAAATGTTCATCAACATTAAATTTGTTTACGAAAATTTTCATAAACATTAAACATGTAAACGAAAATGTTCATCAACATTTGATATGTTTACGAAAATTTTCATCAAGATTTGATATGTTTACGAAAATGTTCATCAACATTAAACATGTACACGAAAATGTTCATCAACATTAAATATGTTTACGATAATTTTCATAAATTTTGAATATGTTCACGAAAATGTTCATCAACATTTAATATGTTTACGAAAATGTTCATCAACATTAAACATGTAAACGAAAATGTTCATCAACATGAGACATGTACACGAAAATTTTCATCAACATTTGATATGTTTACGAAAATGTTCATCAACATTAAACATGTACACGAAAATGTTCATCAACATTAAACATATACACGAAAATGTTCATCAACATTAAATATGTTTACGAAAATTTTCTTGAATATTGAATAGGTTTACGAAAATGTTCATCAACATTAAATATGTTTACGAAAATTTTCATCAACATTAAACATGTACACGAAAATGTTCATCAACATTAAACATGTACACGGATTTTTTTAATCAATATTTAAAATGTTTACGAAAATGTTCATCAACATTCGATATGTTTACGAAAATGTTCATCAACATTTGACATGTACACGAAAATGTTCATCAACATTTAGCATGTTCACGAAAATGTTCATCAACATTAAATATGTGTACGAAAATTTTTATCAATATTTAATATGTTTACGAAAATTTTCATTAACATCAACATTAAATATGTTTACGAAAATTTTCATCAACATTTGATATGTTTACGAAAATTTAAATCCACATTAAACATGTAAACGAAAATGTTCATCAACATTAAATATGTTTACGAAAATTTTCATCAACATTAAACATGTACACGAAAATGTTCATCAACATTAAATATTTTTACGAAAATTTTCATCAACATTAAACATGTAAACGAAAATGTTCATCAACATTAAATATATTTACGAAAATTTTCATCAACATTAAACATGTACACAAAAATGTTCATCAACATTAAACATGTACACGAAATTTTTTATCAATATTGAATATGTTTACGAAAATTTTCCTCATCATTAAACATGTAAACGAAAATGTTCATCAACATTAAATATGTTTACGAAAATTTTCATCAACATTAAACATGTACACGAAAATGTTAATTAACATAAGATATATGTTTACTAAAAATATTCATCATTATTAAACATGTACACGAAAATGTTCATCAACATTAAATATGTTTACGAAAATTTTCATCAACATTAAACATGTACACAAAAACGTTCATCAACATTAAATATATTTACCAAAATTTTCATCACATTAAACATGTTCACGAAAATGTTCATCAACATTAAATATGTTTACGAAAATTTTCATGAATATTAAATATGTATACGAAAAATTTCATCAACATTTGATATGTTTACCAAAATTTACATCAACATTAAACATGTACACGAAAGTGTTTATCAACATTAAATATGTTTACGAAAATTTTCATCAACATTAAAAGATGTACACGAAAATCTTCATCAACATTTAATATATTTACGAAAATTTTCATCAACATTAAACATGTACAGGAAAATTTTCATCAACTTAAAATATGTTTACGAAAATTTTCATCAGCATTAAACATGTACACGAAAATGTTCATCAACATTAAATATGTTTACGAACATTTTCATCAACATTAAACATGTACACGAAAATGTTCATCAACATTTGATATGTTTACGAAAATTTTCATCAACATTTGATATGTTTACGAAAATGTTCATCAACATTAAACATGTACACGAAAATGTTCATCAACATTAAATATGTTTACGAAATTTTTCATCAACATTAAACATGTACACAAAAACGTTCATCAACATTAAATATAATTACGAAAATTTGCATCAACATTAAACATGTTCACGAAAATGCTCATCAACATTAAATATGTTTACGAAAATTTTTATCAATATTAGATATGTTTACGAAAATTTTCATCAACATTTGATATGTTTACGAAAATTTTCATCAACATTAAACATGTACACGAAAGTGTTCATCAACATAAAATATGTCTACGAAAATTTTCATCAACATTTGATATGTTTACGAAAATTTTCATCAACATTAAACATGAACACGAAAATGTTCATCAACCTTAAATATGTTTCCGAATAATTTCATCAACATTTAACATGTTCACGAAAATGTTCATCAACAATAAATATGTTTACGAAAATTTTCATGAATATTGAATATGTTTACGAAAATGTTCATCAACATTAAATTTGTTTACGAAAATTTTCATAAACATTAAACATGTAAACGAAAATGTTCATCAACATTTGATATGTTTACGAAAATTTTCATCAATATTTGATGTGTTTACGAAAATGTTCATCAACATTAAACATGTACACGAAAATGTTCATCAACATTAAATATGTTTACGATAATTTTCATAAATTTTGAATATGTTCACGAAAATGTTCATCAACATTTAATATGTTTACGAAAATGTTCATCAACATTAAACATGTAAACGAAAATGTTCATCAACATGAGACATGTACACGAAAATTTTCATCAACATTTGATATGTTTACGAAAATGTTCATCAACATTAAACATGTACACGAAAATGTTCATCAACATTAAACATATACACGAAAATGTTCATCAACATTAAATATGTTTACGAAAATTTTCTTGAATATTGAATAGGTTTACGAAAATGTTCATCAACATTAAATATGTTTACGAAAATTTTCATCAACATTAAACATGTACACGAAAATGTTCATCAACATTAAACATGTACACGGATTTTTTTAATCAATATTTAAAATGTTTACGAAAATGTTCATCAACATTCGATATGTTTACGAAAATGTTCATCAACATTTGACATGTACACAAAAATGTTCATCAACATTTAGCATGTTCACGAAAATGTTCATCAACATTAAATATGTGTACGAAAATTTTTATCAATATTTAATATGTTTACGAAAATTTTCATTAACATCAACATTAAATATGTTTACGAAAATTTTCATCAACATTTGATATGTTTACGAAAATTTTCATCATCATTTGATATGTTTACGAAAATTTTCATCAACATTAAACATGTAAACGAAAATGTTCATCAACATTAAATATATGTTAAAGAAAATATTCATCATCATTAATCATGTTCACGAAAATTTTCATCAACATTTAACATGTACACGAAAATGTTCATCAACATTAGATATGTTTACGAAAATTTTCATCAACATTAAACATGTACAGGAAAATTTTCATCAATTTTAAATATGTTTACGAAAATTTTCTTGACTATTAAACATGTACACGAAAATGTTCATCAACATTAATATGTTTACGAACATTTTCATCAACATTAAATATGTTTACGATAATTTTCATGAATATTGAATATGTTCACGAAAATGTTCATCAACATTTAATATGTTTACAAAAATGTTCATCAACATTAAACATGTAAACGAAAATGTTCATCAACATGAGACATGTACACGAAAATTTTCATCAACATTTGATATGTTTACGAAAATGTTCATCAACATTAAACATATACATGACAATGTTCATCAACATTAAACATATACACGAAAATGTTCATCAACATTAAACATATACACGAAAATGTTCATCAACATTAAATATGTTTACGAAAATTTTCTTGAATATTGAATAGGTTTACGAAAATGTTCATCAACATTAAATATGTTAACGAAAATTTTCATCAACATTAAACATGTACACGAAAATGTTCATCAACATTAAACATGTACACGGATTTTTTTAATCAATATTTAAAATGTTTACGAAAATGTTCATCAACATTTGATATGTTTACGAAAATGTTCATCAACATTTGACATGTACACAAAAATGTTCATCAACATTTAACATGTTCACGAAAATGTTCATCAACATTAAATATGTGTACGAACATTTTTATCTATATTTAATATGTTTACGAAAATTTTCATCAACATCAACATTAAATATGTTTACGAAAATTTTCATCAACATTTGATATGTTTACGAAAATTTTCATCAACATTAAACATGTAAACGAGAATGTTCATCAACATTAAACATATGTTAAAGAAAATATTCATCATCATTAATCATGTTCGCGAAAATTTTCATCAACATTTAACATGTACACGAAAATGTTCATCAAATTTAGATATGTTTACGAAAATTTTCATCAACATTAAACATGTACAGGAAATTTTTTATCAATTTTAAATATGTTTCCGAAAATTTTCATCAGCATTAAACATGTACACGAAAATGTTCATCAGCATTAAATATGTTTACAAACATTTTCATGACCATTAAACATGTACACGAAAATATTCATCAACATTAAATATGTTTACGAACATTTTCATCAACATTCAATATGTTAACGAAAATGTTCATCAACATTTGATATGTTTACGAAAATGTTCATAAACATTAAACATGTACACGAAAATGTTCATCAACATTAAATATGTGTACGAAATTTTTCATGAATATTGAATATGTTTACGAAAATTTTCATCAACATTAATATGTTTACGAAAATTCTAATCAACATTAAACATGTAAACGAAAATGTTCATCAACATAAGACATGTACACGAAAATTTACATCAACATTTGATATGTTTACGAAAATGTTCATCAACATTAAACATGTACACGAAAATGTTCATCAACATTATATATGTTTACGAAAATTTTCATGAATATTGAATATGTTTACGAAAATGTTCATCAACATTAATATGTTTACGAAAATTTTAATCAACATTAAACATGTAAACGAAAATGTTCATCAACATTAGACATGTACACGAAAATTTACATCAATATTTGCTGTTTACGAAAATGTTCATCAACATTAAACATATACACGAAAATGTTCATCAACATTAAATATGTTTACGAAAATTTTCATCAACATTCAATAGTACACGAAAATGTTCATCAACATTAAACATATACACGAAAATGTTCATCAACATTAAATATGTTTACGAAAATTTTCTTGAATATTGAATAGGTTTACGAAAATGTTCATCAACATTAAATATGTTTACGAAAATTTTCATCAACATTAAACACGTACACGAAAATGTTCATCAACATTAAACATGTACACGGATTTTTTTAATCAATATTTAAAATGTTTACGAAAATGTTCATCAACATTTGATATGTTTACCAAAATGTTCATTAACATTTGACATGTACACGAAAATGTTCATCAACATTCAACATGTTCACGAAAATGTTCATCAACATTAAATATGTGTACGAAAATTTTTATCAATATTTAATATGTTTACGAAAATTTTTATCAATATTTAATATGTTTACGAAAATTTTCATTAACATCAACATTAAATATGTTTACGAACATTTTCATCAACATTTGATATGTTTACGAAAATTTTCATCATCATTTGATATGTTTACGAAAATTTTCATCAACATTAAACATGTAAACGAAAATGTTCATCAACATTAAATATATGTTAAAGAAAATATTCATGATCATTAATCATGTTCACGAAATTTTTCATCAACATTTAACATGTACACGAAAATGTTCATCAACCTTAAATATGTTTCCGAATAATTTCATCAACATTAAACATGTTCACGAAAATGTTCATCAACAATAAATATGTTTACGAAAATTTTCATGAATATTGAATATGTTTACGAAAATGTTCATCAACATTTAATATGTTTACGAAAATGTTCATCAACATTAAACATGTACACGAAAATGTTCATCAACATTAAATATGTTTACGAACATTTTCATGACCATGAAACATGTACACTAAAATGTGTATCAACATTAATATGTTTACGAACATTTTCATCAACATTAAATATGTTTACAAAAATTTTCATCAACATTAAATATGTTTACGAAAATGTTCATAAACATTAAACATGTACACGAAAATGTTCATCAACATTAAATATGTTTACGAAATTTTTCATGAATATTGAATATGTTTACGAAAATTTTCATCAACATTAATATGTTTACGAAAATTTTAATCAACATTAAACATGTACAGGAAAATTTTCATCAACTTAAAATATGTTTACGAAATTTTCATCAGCATTAAACATGTACACGAAAATGTTCATCAACATTAAATATGTTTACGATAATTTTCATAAATTTTGAATATGTTCACGAAAATGTTCATCAACATTTAATATGTTTACGAAAATGTTCATCAACATTAAACATGTAAACGAAAATGTTCATCAACATGAGACATGTACACGAAAATTTTCATCAACATTTGATATGTTTACGAAAATGTTCATCAACATTAAACATGTACACGAAAATGTTCATCAACATTAAACATATACACGAAAATGTTCATCAACATTAAATATGTTTACGAAAATTTTCTTGAATATTGAATAGGTTTACGAAAATGTTCATCAACATTAAATATGTTTACGAAAATTTTCATCAACATTAAACATGTACACGAAAATGTTCATCAACATTAAACATGTACACGGATTTTTTTAATCAATATTTAAAATGTTTACGAAAATGTTCATCAACATTCGATATGTTTACGAAAATGTTCATCAACATTTGACATGTACACGAAAATGTTCATCAACATTTAACATGTTCACGAAAATGTTCATCAACATTAAATATGTGTACGAACATTTTTATCTATATTTAATATGTTTACGAAAATTTTCATCAACATCAACATTAAATATGTTTACGAAAATTTTCATCAACATTTGATATGTTTACGAAAATTTTCATCAACATTAAACATGTAAACGAGAATGTTCATCAACATTAAACATATGTTAAAGAAAATATTCATCATCATTAATCATGTTCGCGAAAATTTTCATCAACATTTAACATGTACACGAAAATGTTCATCAAATTTAGATATGTTTACGAAAATTTTCATCAACATTAAACATGTACAGGAAATTTTTTATCAATTTTAAATATGTTTCCGAAAATTTTCATCAGCATTAAACATGTACACGAAAATGTTCATCAGCATTAAATATGTTTACAAACATTTTCATGACCATTAAACATGTACACGAAAATATTCATCAACATTAAATATGTTTACGAACATTTTCATCAACATTCAATATGTTAACGAAAATGTTCATCAACATTTGATATGTTTACGAAAATGTTCATAAACATTAAACATGTACACGAAAATGTTCATCAACATTAAATATGTGTACGAAATTTTTCATGAATATTGAATATGTTTACGAAAATTTTCATCAACATTAATATGTTTACGAAAATTCTAATCAACATTAAACATGTAAACGAAAATGTTCATCAACATAAGACATGTACACGAAAATTTACATCAACATTTGATATGTTTACGAAAATGTTCATCAACATTAAACATGTACACGAAAATGTTCATCAACATTATATATGTTTACGAAAATTTTCATGAATATTGAATATGTTTACGAAAATGTTCATCAACATTAATATGTTTACGAAAATTTTAATCAACATTAAACATGTAAACGAAAATGTTCATCAACATTAGACATGTACACGAAAATTTACATCAATATTTGCTGTTTACGAAAATGTTCATCAACATTAAACATATACACGAAAATGTTCATCAACATTAAATATGTTTACGAAAATTTTCATCAACATTCAATAGTACACGAAAATGTTCATCAACATTAAACATATACACGAAAATGTTCATCAACATTAAATATGTTTACGAAAATTTTCTTGAATATTGAATAGGTTTACGAAAATGTTCATCAACATTAAATATGTTTACGAAAATTTTCATCAACATTAAACACGTACACGAAAATGTTCATCAACATTAAACATGTACACGGATTTTTTTAATCAATATTTAAAATGTTTACGAAAATGTTCATCAACATTTGATATGTTTACCAAAATGTTCATTAACATTTGACATGTACACGAAAATGTTCATCAACATTCAACATGTTCACGAAAATGTTCATCAACATTAAATATGTGTACGAAAATTTTTATCAATATTTAATATGTTTACGAAAATTTTTATCAATATTTAATATGTTTACGAAAATTTTCATTAACATCAACATTAAATATGTTTACGAACATTTTCATCAACATTTGATATGTTTACGAAAATTTTCATCATCATTTGATATGTTTACGAAAATTTTCATCAACATTAAACATGTAAACGAAAATGTTCATCAACATTAAATATATGTTAAAGAAAATATTCATGATCATTAATCATGTTCACGAAATTTTTCATCAACATTTAACATGTACACGAAAATGTTCATCAACCTTAAATATGTTTCCGAATAATTTCATCAACATTAAACATGTTCACGAAAATGTTCATCAACAATAAATATGTTTACGAAAATTTTCATGAATATTGAATATGTTTACGAAAATGTTCATCAACATTTAATATGTTTACGAAAATGTTCATCAACATTAAACATGTACACGAAAATGTTCATCAACATTAAATATGTTTACGAACATTTTCATGACCATGAAACATGTACACTAAAATGTGTATCAACATTAATATGTTTACGAACATTTTCATCAACATTAAATATGTTTACAAAAATTTTCATCAACATTTGATATGTTTACGAAAATGTTCATAAACATTAAACATGTACACGAAAATGTTCATCAACATTAAATATGTTTACGAAATTTTTCATGAATATTGAATATGTTTACGAAAATTTTCATCAACATTAATATGTTTACGAAAATTTTAATCAACATTAAACATGTACAGGAAAATTTTCATCAACTTAAAATATGTTTACGAAATTTTCATCAGCATTAAACATGTACACGAAAATGTTCATCAACATTAAATATGTTTACGATAATTTTCATAAATTTTGAATATGTTCACGAAAATGTTCATCAACATTTAATATGTTTACGAAAATGTTCATCAACATTAAACATGTAAACGAAAATGTTCATCAACATGAGACATGTACACGAAAATTTTCATCAACATTTGATATGTTTACGAAAATGTTCATCAACATTAAACATGTACACGAAAATGTTCATCAACATTAAACATATACACGAAAATGTTCATCAACATTAAATATGTTTACGAAAATTTTCTTGAATATTGAATAGGTTTACGAAAATGTTCATCAACATTAAATATGTTTACGAAAATTTTCATCAACATTAAACATGTACACGAAAATGTTCATCAACATTAAACATGTACACGGATTTTTTTAATCAATATTTAAAATGTTTACGAAAATGTTCATCAACATTCGATATGTTTACGAAAATGTTCATCAACATTTGACATGTACACGAAAATGTTCATCAACATTTAGCATGTTCACGAAAATGTTCATCAACATTAAATATGTGTACGAAAATTTTTATCAATATTTAATATGTTTACGAAAATTTTCATTAACATCAACATTAAATATGTTTACGAAAATTTTCATCAACATTTGATATGTTTACGAAAATTTAAATCCACATTAAACATGTAAACGAAAATGTTCATCAACATTTGATATGTTTACGAAAATGTTCATCAACATTAAACATGTACACGAAAATGTTCATCAACATTAAATATTTTTACGAAAATTTTCCTCATCATTAAACATGTAAACGAAAATGTTCATCAACATTAAATATGTTTACGAAAATTTTCATCAACATTAAACATGTACACGAAAATGTTCATTAACATAAGATATATGTTTACTAAAAATATTCATCATTATTAAACATGTACACGAAAATGTTCATCAACATTAAATATGTTTACGAAAATTTTCATCAACATTAAACATGTACACAAAAACGTTCATCAACATTAAATATATTTACCAAAATTTTCATCACATTAAACATGTTCATGAAAATGTTCAACAACATTAAATATGTTTACGAAAATTTTCATGAATATTAAATATGTATACGAAAAATTTCATCAACATTTGATATGTTTACCAAAATTTACATCAACATTAAACATGTACACGAAAGTGTTTATCAACATTAAATATGTTTACGAAAATTTTCATCAACATTAAAAGATGTACACGAAAATCTTCATCAACATTTAATATATTTACGAAAATTTTCATCAACATTAAACATGTACAGGAAAATTTTCATCAACTTAAAATATGTTTACGAAAATTTTCATCAGCATTAAACATGTACACGAAAATGTTCATCAACATTAAATATGTTTACGAACATTTTCATCAACATTAAACATGTACACGAAAATGTTCATCAACAATAAATATGTTTACGAAAATTTTCATAAACATTAAAGATGTAAACGAAAATGTTCATCAACATTAAATATGTTTACGAAATTTTTCATCAACATTAAACATGTACACAAAAACGTTCATCAACATTAAATATGTTTACGAAAATTTGCATCAACTTTAAACATGTTCACGAAAATGCTCATCAACATTAAATATGTTTACGAAAATTTTCATCAATATTAAATATGTTTACGAAAATTTTCATCAACATTTGATATGTTTACGAAAATTTTCATCAACATTAAACATGTACACGAAAGTGTTCATCAACATTAAATATGTCTACGAAAATTTTCATCAACATTTGATATGTTTACGAAAATTTTCATCAACATTAAACATGAACACGAAAATGTTCATCAACCTTAAATATGTTTCCGAATAATTTCATCAACATTAAACATGTTCACGAAAATGTTCATCAACAATAAATATGTTTACGAAAATTTTCATGAATATTGAATATGTTTACGAAAATGTTCATCAACATTTAATATGTTTACGAAAATGTTCATCAACATTAAACATGTAAACGAAAATGTTCATCAACATGAGACATGTACACGAAAATTTTCATCAACATTTGATATGTTTACGAAAATGTTCATCAACATTAAACATATACACGAAAATGTTCATCAACATTAAATATGTTTACGAAAATTTTCTTGAATATTGAATAGGTTTACGAAAATGTTCATCAACATTAAATATGTTTACGAAAATTTTCATCAACATTAAACATGTACACGAAAATGTTCATCAACATTAAACATGTACACGGATTTTTTTAATCAATATTTAAAATGTTTACGAAAATGTTCATCAACATGTGATATGTTTACGAAAATGTTCATCAACATTTGACATGTACACGAAAATGTTCATCAACATTTAACATGTTCACGAAAATGTTCATCAACATTAAATATGTGTACGAAAATTTTTATCAATATTTAATATGTTTACGAAAATTTTCATCAACATCAACATTAAATATGTTTACGAAAATTTTCATCAACATTTGATATGTTTACGAAAATTTTCATCAACATTAAACATGTAAACGAGAATGTTCATCAACATTAAACATATGTTAAAGAAAATATTCATCATCATTAATCATGTTCACGAAAATTTTCATCAACATTTAACATGTACACGAAAATGTTCATCAACATTAGATATGTTTACGAAAATTTTCATCAACATTAAACATGTACAGGAAATTTTTTATCAATTTTAAATATATTTACGAAAATTTTCATCAGCATTAAACATGTACACGAAAATGTTCATCAACATTAAATATGTTTACGAACATTTTCATGACCATTACACATGTACACGAAAATATTCATCAACATTAAATATGTTTACGAACATTTTCATCAACATTCAATATGTTAACAAAAATTTTCATCAACATTTGATATGTTTACGAAAATGTTCATAAACATTTAACATGTACACGAAAATGTTCATCAACATTAAATATGTTTACGAAATTTTTCATGAATATTGAATATGTTTACGAAAATTTTCATCAACATTAAAATGTTTACGAAAATTCTAATCAACATTAAACATGTAAACGAAAATGTTCATCAACATAAGACATGTACACGAAAATTTACATCAACATTTGATATGTTTACGAAAATGTTCATCAACATTAAACATGTACACGAAAATGTTCATCATCATTAAATATGTTTACGAAAATTTTCATGAATATTTAATATGTTTACGAAAATGTTCATCAACATTAATATGTTTACGAAAATTTTAATCAACATTAAACATGTAAACGAAAATGTTCATCAACATTAGACATGTACACGAAAATTTACATCAACATTTGCTATGTTTACGAAAATGTTCATCAACATTAAACATATACACGAAAATGTTCATCAACATTAAATATGTTTACGAAAAAATTTTCATCAACATTCAACATGTACACGAAAATGTTCATCAACATTAAGCATATACACGAAAATGTTCATCAACATTAAACATGTACACGAAAATGTTCATCAACATTAAACATGTACACGGATTTTTTTAATCAATATTTAAAATGTTTACGAAAATGTTCATCAACATGTGATATGTTTACGAAAATGTTCATCAACATTTGACATGTACACGAAAATGTTCATCAACATTTAACATGTTCACGAAAATGTTCATCAACATTAAATATGTGTACGAAAATTTTTATCAATATTTAATATGTTTACGAAAATTTTCATCAACATCAACATTAAATATGTTTACGAAAATTTTCATCAACATTTGATATGTTTACGAAAATTTTCATCAACATTAAACATGTAAACGAGAATGTTCATCAACATTAAACATATGTTAAAGAAAATATTCATCATCATTAATCATGTTCACGACAATTTTCATCAACATTTAACATGTACACGAAAATGTTCATCAACATTAGATATGTTTACGAAAATTTTCATCAACATTAAACATGTACAGGAAATTTTTTATCAATTTTAAATATGTTTACGAAAATTTTCATCAGCATTAAACATGTACACGAAAATGTTCATCAACATTAAATATGTTTACGAACATTTTCATGACCATTAAACATGTACACGAAAATATTCATCAACATTAAATATGTTTACGAACATTTTCATCAACATTCAATATGTTAACAAAAATTTTCATCAACATTTGATATGTTTACGAAAATGTTCATAAACATTTAACATGTACACGAAAATGTTCATCAACATTAAATATGTTTACGAAATTTTTCATGAATATTGAATATGTTTACGAAAATTTTCATCAACATTAAAATGTTTACGAAAATTCTAATCAACATTAAACATGTAAACGAAAATGTTCATCAACATAAGACATGTACACGAAAATTTACATCAACATTTGATATGTTTACGAAAATGTTCATCAACATTAAACATGTACACGAAAATGTTCATCAACATTAAATATGTTTACGAAAATTTTCATGAATATTGAATATGTTTACGAAAATGTTCATCAACATTAATATGTTTACGAAAATTTTAATCAACATTAAACATGTAAACGAAAATGTTCATCAACATTAGACATGTACACGAAAATTTACATCAACATTTGCTATGTTTACGAAAATGTTCATGAACATTAAACATATACACGAAAATGTTCATCAACATTAAATATGTTTACGAAAATTTTCATCAACATTCAACATGTACACGAAAATGTTCATCAACATTAAACATATACACGAAAATGTTCATCAACATTAAATATGTTTACGAAAATTTTCTTGAATATTGAATAGGTTTACGAAAATGTTCATCAACATTAAATATGTTTACGAAAATTTTCATCAACATTAAACATGTACACGAAAATGTTCATCAACATTAAACATGTACACGGATTTTTTTAATCAATATTTAAAATGTTTACGAAAATGTTCATCAACATTTGATATGTTTACGAAAATGTTCATTAACATTTGACATGTACACGAAAATGTTCATCAACATTTAACATGTTCACGAAAATGTTCATCAACATTAAATATGTGTACGAAAATTTTTATCAATATTTAATATGTTTACGAAAATTTTTATCAATATTTAATATGTTTACGAAAATTTACATCAACATTAAATATGTTTACGAAAATTTTCATCATCATTTGATATGTTTACGAAAATTTTCATCAACATTAAACATGTAAACGAAAATGTTCATCAACATTAAATATATGTTAAAGAAAATATTCATCATCATTAATCATGTTCACGAAAATTTTCATCAACATTTAACATGTACACGAAAATGTTCATCAACCTTAAATATGTTTCCGAATAATTTCATCAATATTAAACATGTTCACGAAAATGTTCATCAACAATAAATATGTTTACGAAAATTTTCATGAATATTGAATATGTTTACGAAAATGTTCATCAACATTTAATATGTTTACGAAAATGTTCATCAACATTAAACATGTACACGAAAATGTTCATCAACATTAAATATGTTTACGAACATTTTCATGACCATGAAACATGTACACTAAAATGTGTATCAACATTAATATGTTTACAAACATTTTCATCAACATTAAATATGTTTACAAAAATTTTCATCAACATTTGATATGTTTACGAAAATGTTCATAAACATTAAACATGCACACGAAAATGTTCATCAACATTAAATATGTTTACGAAATTTTTCATGAATATTGAATATGTTTACGAAAATTTTCATCAACATTAATATGTTTACGAAAATTTTAATCAACATTAAACATGTACAGGAAAATTTTCATCAACTTAAAATATGTTTACGAAAATTTTCATCAGCATTAAACATGTACACGAAAATGTTCATCAACATCAAATATGTTTACGAACACTTTCATCAACATTAAACATGTACACGAAAATGTTCATCAACAATAAATATGTTTACGAAAATTTTCCTAAACATTAAAGATGTAAACGAAAATGTTCATCAACATTTGATATGTTTACGAAAATTTTCATCAACATTTGATATATTAACGAAAATGTTCATCAACATTAAACATGTACACGAAAATGTTCATCAACATTAAATATGTTTAAGAAATTCTTCATCAACATTAAACATGTACACAAAAACGTTCATCAACATTAAATATGTTTACGAAAATTTGCATCAACTTTAAACATGTTCACGAAAATGCTCATCAACATTAAATATGTTTACGAAAATTTTCATCAATATTAAATATGTTTACGAAAATTTCCATCAACATTTGATATGTTTACGAAAATTTTCATCAACATTAAACATGTACACGAAAGAATTCATCAACATTAAATATGTCTACGAAAATTTTCATCAACATTTGATATGTTTACGAAAATTTTCATCAACATTCAACATGAACACGAAAATGTTCATCAACCTTAAATATGTTTCCGAATAATTTCATCAACATTAAACATGTTCACGAAAATGTTCATCAACAATAAATATGTTTACGAAAATTTT
Organism: Arcuatula senhousia; assembly: GCA_963971305.1. Classification (NCBI taxonomy): domain Eukaryota; kingdom Metazoa; phylum Mollusca; class Bivalvia; order Mytilida; family Mytilidae; genus Arcuatula; species Arcuatula senhousia. Next base: position 46,048,210 of record OZ020315.1, on the reverse strand, counting down.
CATGAATATTGAATATGTTTACGAAAATGTTCATCAACATTTAATATGTTTACGAAAATGTTCATCAACATTAAACATGTAAACGAAAATGTTCATCAACATGAGACATGTACACGAAAATTTTCATCAACATTTGATATGTTTACGAAAATGTTCATCAACATTAAACATATACACGAAAATGTTCATCAACATTAAATATGTTTACGAAAATTTTCTTGAATATTGAATAGGTTTACGAAAATGTTCATCAACATTAAATATGTTTACGAAAATTTTCATCAACATTAAACATGTACACGAAAATGTTCATCAACATTAAACATGTACACGGATTTTTTTAATCAATATTTAAAATGTTTACGAAAATGTTCATCAACATTTGATATGTTTACGAAAATGTTCATCAACATTTGACATGTACACAAAAATGTTCATCAACATTTAACATGTTCACGAAAATGTTCATCAACATTAAATATGTGTACGAAAATTTTTATCAATATTTAATATGTTTACGAAAATTTTTATCAATATTTAATATGTTTACGAAAATTTTCATTAACATCAACATTAAATATGTTTACGCAAATTTTCATCAACATTTGATATGTTTACGAAAATTTTCATCATCATTTGATATGTTTACGAAAATTTTCATCAACATTAAACATGTAAACGAAAATGTTCATCAACATTAAATATATGTTAAAGAAAATATTCATCATCATTAATCATGTTCACGAAAATTTTCATCAACATTTAACATGTACACGAAAATGTTCATCAATCTTAAATATGTTTCCGAATAATTTCATCAACATTAAACATGTTCACGAAAATGTTCATCAACAATAAATATGTTTACGAAAATTTTCATGAATATTGAATATGTTTACGAAAATGTTCATCAACATTTAATATGTTTACGAAAATTTTCATCAACATTAAACATGTACACGAAAATGTTCATCAACATTAAATATGTTTACGAACATTTTCATGACCATGAAACATGTACACTAAAATGTGTATCAACATTAATATGTTTATGCCGAACATTTTCATCAATATTAAATATCTTTACAAAAATTTTCATCAACATTTGATATGTTTACGAAAATGTTCATAAACATTAAACATGTACACGAAAATGTTCATCAACATTAAATATGTTTACGAAATTTTTCATGAATATTGAATATGTTTACGAAAATTTTCATCAACATTAATATGTTTACGAAAATTTTAATCAACATTAAACATGTACAGGAAAATTTTCATCAACTTAAAATATGTTTACGAAAATTTTCATCAGCATTAAACATATACACGAAAATGTTCATCAACATTAAATATGTTTACGAACACTTTCATCAACATTAAACATGTACACGAAAATGTTCATCAACAATAAATATGTTTACGAAAATTTTCATAAACATTAAAGATGTAAACGAAAATGTTCATCAACATTTGATATGTTTACGAAAATTTTCATCAACATTTGATATGTTTACGAAAATGTTCATCAACATTAAACATGTACACGAAAATGTTCATCAACATTAAATATGTTTACGAAATTTTTCATCAACATTAAACATGTACACAAAAACGTTCATCAACATTAAATATGTTTACGAAAATTTGCATCAACTTTAAACATGTTCACGAAAATGCTCATCAACATTAAATATGTTTACGAAAATTTTCATCAATATTAAATATGTTTACGAAAATTTCCATCAACATTTGATATGTTTACGAAAATTTTCATCAACATTAAACATGTACACGAAAGTGTTCATCAACATTAAATATGTCTACGAAAATTTTCATCAACATTTGATATGTTTACGAAAATTTTCATCAACATTAAACATAAACACGAAAATGTTCATCAACCTTAAATATGTTTCCGAATAATTTCATCAACATTAAACATGTTCACGAAAATGTTCATCAACAATAAATATGTTTACGAAAATTTTCATGAATATTGAATATGTTTACGAAAATGTTCATCAACATTTAATATGTTTACGAAAATGTTCATCAACATTAAACATGTAAACGAAAATGTTCATCAACATGAGACATGTACACGAAAATTTTCATCAACATTTGATATGTTTACGAAAATGTTCATCAACATTAAACATATACACGAAAATGTTCATCAACATTAAATATGTTTACGAAAATTTTCTTGAATATTGAATAGGTTTACGAAAATGTTCATCAACATTAAATATGTTTACGAAAATTTTCATCAACATTAAACATGTACACGAAAATGTTCATCAACATTAAACATGTACACGGATTTTTTTAATCAATATTTAAAATGTTTACGAAAATGTTCATCAACATTTGATATGTTTACGAAAATGTTCATCAACATTTGACATGTACACGAAAATGTTCATCAACATTTAACATGTTCACGAAAATGTTCATCAACATTAAATATGTGTACGAAAATTTTTATCAATATTTAATATGTTTACGAAAATTTTCATCAACATCAACATTAAATATGTTTACGAAAATTTTCATCAACATTTGATATGTTTACGAAAATTTTCATCAACATTAAACATGTAAACGAAAATGTTCATCAACATTAAATATATGTTAAAGAAAATATTCATCAACATTTAACATGTATACGAAAATGTTCATCAACATTATATATGTTTACGAAAATTTTTATCAACATTAAACATGTACAGGAAAATTTTCATCAATTTTAAATATGTTTACGAAAATTTTCATCAGCATTAAACATGTACACGAAAATGTTCATCAACATTAAATATGTTTACGAACATTTTCATGACCATTAAACATGTACACGAAAATGTTCATCAACATTAAATATGTTTACGAACATTTTTAATCAACATTAAATATGTTTACAAAAATTTTCATCAACATTTGATATGTTTACGAAAATGTTCATAAACATAACACATGTACAGGAAAATGTTCATCAACATTAAATATGTTTACGAAATTTTTCATGAATATTGAATATGTTTACGAAAATTTTCATCAACATTAATATGTTTACAAAAATTTTAATCAACATTAAACATGTAAACGAAAATGTTCATCAACATAAGACATGTACACGAAAATTTACATCAACATTTGATATGTTTACGAAAATGTTCATCAACATTAAACATGTACACGAAAATGTTCATCAACATTAAATGTTTACGAAAATTTTCATGAATATTGAATAAGTTTACGAAAATGTTCATCAACATTAATATGTTTACGAAAATTTTAATCAACATTAAACATGTAAACGAAAATGTTCATCAACATTAGACATGTACACGAAAATTTACATCAACATTTGATATGTTTACGAAAATGTTCATCAACATTAAACATATACACGAAAATGTTCATCAACATTAAATATGTTTACGAAAATTTTCATCAACATTCAACATGTACACGAAAACGTTCATCAACATTAAATATGTTTACGAAAATTTTCATTTACATTAAACATGTTCACGAAAATGTTCATCAACATTAAATATGTTTTCAAAAATTTTCATCAATATTAGATATGTTTACAAAACTTTTTTATCAACATTAGATATGTCTACGAAAATTTTCATCAACATTTGATATGTTTACGAAAATTTTCATCAACATTAAACATGAACACGAAAATGTTCATCAACTTTAAATATGTTTACGAATATTTTCATCAACATTAATCATGTTCACGAAAATGTTCATCAACATTAAATATGTTTTCGAAAATTTTCTTCAAGATTAAATATGTTTACGAAAATTTTCTTCAACATTTGATATGTTTACGAAAATTTTCATCAACATTAAACATGTACACGAAAATGTTCATCAACATTAAATATGTTTACGAAAATTTTCATCAACATTAAACATGTACAGGAAAATTTTCATCAATTTTAAATATGTTTACGAAAATTTTCATCAGCATTAAACATGTACACGAAAATGTTCATCAACATTAAATATGTTTACGAAAATTTTCATCAACATTAAACATGTACAGGAAAATTTTCATCAATTTTAAATATGTTTACGAAAATTTTCATCAGCATTAAACATGTACACGAAAATGTTCATCAACATTAAATATGTTTACGAACATTTTCATGACCATTAAACATGTACACGAAAATATTCATCAACATTAAATATGTTTACGAACATTTTCATCAACATTCAATATGTTAACAAAAATTTTCATCAACATTTGATATGTTTACGAAAATGTTCATAAACATTTAACATGTACACGAAAATGTTCATCAACATTAAATATGTTTACGAAATTTTTCATGAATATTGAATATGTTTACGAAAATTTTCATCAACATTAAAATGTTTACGAAAATTCTAATCAACATTAAACATGTAAACGAAAATGTTCATCAACATAAGACATGTACACGAAAATTTACATCAACATTTGATATGTTTACGAAAATGTTCATCAACATTAAACATGTACACGAAAATGTTCATCAACATTAAATATGTTTACGAAAATTTTCATGAATATTGAATATGTTTACGAAAATGTTCATCAACATTAATATGTTTACGAAAATTTTAATCAACATTAAACATGTAAACGAAAATGTTCATCAACATTAGACATGTACACGAAAATTTACATCAACATTTGCTATGTTTACGAAAATGTTCATGAACATTAAACATATACACGAAAATGTTCATCAACATTAAATATGTTTACGAAAATTTTCATCAACATTCAACATGTACACGAAAATGTTCATCAACATTAAACATATACACGAAAATGTTCATCAACATTAAATATGTTTACGAAAATTTTCTTGAATATTGAATAGGTTTACGAAAATGTTCATCAACATTAAATATGTTTACGAAAATTTTCATCAACATTAAACATGTACACGAAAATGTTCATCAACATTAAACATGTACACGGATTTTTTTAATCAATATTTAAAATGTTTACGAAAATGTTCATCAACATTTGATATGGTTACGAAAATGTTCATTAACATTTGACATGTACACGAAAATGTTCATCAACATTTAACATGTTCACGAAAATGTTCATCAACATTAAATATGTGTACGAAAATTTTTATCAATATTTAATATGTTTACGAAAATTTTTATCAATATTTAATATGTTTACGAAAATTTTCATTAACATCAACATTAAATATGTTTACGAAAATTTACATCAACATTTGATATGTTTACGAAAATTTTCATCATCATTTGATATGTTTACGAAAATTTTCATCAACATTAAACATGTAAACGAAAATGTTCATCAACATTAAATATATGTTAAAGAAAATATTCATCATCATTAATCATGTTCACGAAAATTTTCATCAACATTTAACATGTACACGAAAATGTTCATCAACCTTAAATATGTTTCCGAATAATTTCATCAATATTAAACATGTTCACGAAAATGTTCATCAACAATAAATATGTTTACGAAAATTTTCATGAATATTGAATATGTTTACGAAAATGTTCATCAACATTTAATATGTTTACGAAAATGTTCATCAACATTAAACATGTACACGAAAATGTTCATCAACATTAAATATGTTTACGAACATTTTCATGACCATGAAACATGTACACTAAAATGTGTATCAACATTAATATGTTTACAAACATTTTCATCAACATTAAATATGTTTACAAAAATTTTCATCAACATTTGATATGTTTACGAAAATGTTCATAAACATTAAACATGCACACGAAAATGTTCATCAACATTAAATATGTTTACGAAATTTTTCATGAATATTGAATATGTTTACGAAAATTTTCATCAACATTAATATGTTTACGAAAATTTTAATCAACATTAAACATGTACAGGAAAATTTTCATCAACTTAAAATATGTTTACGAAAATTTTCATCAGCATTAAACATGTACACGAAAATGTTCATCAACATCAAATATGTTTACGAACACTTTCATCAACATTAAACATGTACACGAAAATGTTCATCAACAATAAATATGTTTACGAAAATTTTCCTAAACATTAAAGATGTAAACGAAAATGTTCATCAACATTTGATATGTTTACGAAAATTTTCATCAACATTTGATATATTAACGAAAATGTTCATCAACATTAAACATGTACACGAAAATGTTCATCAACATTAAATATGTTTAAGAAATTCTTCATCAACATTAAACATGTACACAAAAACGTTCATCAACATTAAATATGTTTACGAAAATTTGCATCAACTTTAAACATGTTCACGAAAATGCTCATCAACATTAAATATGTTTACGAAAATTTTCATCAATATTAAATATGTTTACGAAAATTTCCATCAACATTTGATATGTTTACGAAAATTTTCATCAACATTAAACATGTACACGAAAGAATTCATCAACATTAAATATGTCTACGAAAATTTTCATCAACATTTGATATGTTTACGAAAATTTTCATCAACATTCAACATGAACACGAAAATGTTCATCAACCTTAAATATGTTTCCGAATAATTTCATCAACATTAAACATGTTCACGAAAATGTTCATCAACAATAAATATGTTTACGAAAATTTTCATGAATATTGAATATGTTTACGAAAATGTTCATCAACATTTAATATGTTTACGAAAATGTTCATCAACATTAAACATGTAAACGAAAATGTTCATCAACATGAGACATGTACACGAAAATTTTCATCAACATTTGATATGTTTACGAAAATGTTCATCAACATTAAACATATACACGAAAATGTTCATCAACATTAAATATGTTTACGAAAATTTTCTTGAATATTGAATAGGTTTACGAAAATGTTCATCAACATTAAATATGTTTACGAAAATTTTCATCAACATTAAACATGTACACGAAAATGTTCATCAACATTAAACATGTACACGGATTTTTTTAATCAATATTTAAAATGTTTACGAAAATGTTCATCAACATTTGATATGTTTACGAAAATGTTCATCAACATTTGACATGTACACAAAAATGTTCATCAACATTTAACATGTTCACGAAAATGTTCATCAACATTAAATATGTGTACGAAAATTTTTATCAATATTTAATATGTTTACGAAAATTTTTATCAATATTTAATATGTTTACGAAAATTTTCATTAACATCAACATTAAATATGTTTACGCAAATTTTCATCAACATTTGATATGTTTACGAAAATTTTCATCATCATTTGATATGTTTACGAAAATTTTCATCAACATTAAACATGTAAACGAAAATGTTCATCAACATTAAATATATGTTAAAGAAAATATTCATCATCATTAATCATGTTCACGAAAATTTTCATCAACATTTAACATGTACACGAAAATGTTCATCAATCTTAAATATGTTTCCGAATAATTTCATCAACATTAAACATGTTCACGAAAATGTTCATCAACAATAAATATGTTTACGAAAATTTTCATGAATATTGAATATGTTTACGAAAATGTTCATCAACATTTAATATGTTTACGAAAATTTTCATCAACATTAAACATGTACACGAAAATGTTCATCAACATTAAATATGTTTACGAACATTTTCATGACCATGAAACATGTACACTAAAATGTGTATCAACATTAATATGTTTATGCCGAACATTTTCATCAATATTAAATATCTTTACAAAAATTTTCATCAACATTTGATATGTTTACGAAAATGTTCATAAACATTAAACATGTACACGAAAATGTTCATCAACATTAAATATGTTTACGAAATTTTTCATGAATATTGAATATGTTTACGAAAATTTTCATCAACATTAATATGTTTACGAAAATTTTAATCAACATTAAACATGTACAGGAAAATTTTCATCAACTTAAAATATGTTTACGAAAATTTTCATCAGCATTAAACATATACACGAAAATGTTCATCAACATTAAATATGTTTACGAACACTTTCATCAACATTAAACATGTACACGAAAATGTTCATCAACAATAAATATGTTTACGAAAATTTTCATAAACATTAAAGATGTAAACGAAAATGTTCATCAACATTTGATATGTTTACGAAAATTTTCATCAACATTTGATATGTTTACGAAAATGTTCATCAACATTAAACATGTACACGAAAATGTTCATCAACATTAAATATGTTTACGAAATTTTTCATCAACATTAAACATGTACACAAAAACGTTCATCAACATTAAATATGTTTACGAAAATTTGCATCAACTTTAAACATGTTCACGAAAATGCTCATCAACATTAAATATGTTTACGAAAATTTTCATCAATATTAAATATGTTTACGAAAATTTCCATCAACATTTGATATGTTTACGAAAATTTTCATCAACATTAAACATGTACACGAAAGTGTTCATCAACATTAAATATGTCTACGAAAATTTTCATCAACATTTGATATGTTTACGAAAATTTTCATCAACATTAAACATAAACACGAAAATGTTCATCAACCTTAAATATGTTTCCGAATAATTTCATCAACATTAAACATGTTCACGAAAATGTTCATCAACAATAAATATGTTTACGAAAATTTTCATGAATATTGAATATGTTTACGAAAATGTTCATCAACATTTAATATGTTTACGAAAATGTTCATCAACATTAAACATGTAAACGAAAATGTTCATCAACATGAGACATGTACACGAAAATTTTCATCAACATTTGATATGTTTACGAAAATGTTCATCAACATTAAACATATACACGAAAATGTTCATCAACATTAAATATGTTTACGAAAATTTTCTTGAATATTGAATAGGTTTACGAAAATGTTCATCAACATTAAATATGTTTACGAAAATTTTCATCAACATTAAACATGTACACGAAAATGTTCATCAACATTAAACATGTACACGGATTTTTTTAATCAATATTTAAAATGTTTACGAAAATGTTCATCAACATTTGATATGTTTACGAAAATGTTCATCAACATTTGACATGTACACGAAAATGTTCATCAACATTTAACATGTTCACGAAAATGTTCATCAACATTAAATATGTGTACGAAAATTTTTATCAATATTTAATATGTTTACGAAAATTTTCATCAACATCAACATTAAATATGTTTACGAAAATTTTCATCAACATTTGATATGTTTACGAAAATTTTCATCAACATTAAACATGTAAACGAAAATGTTCATCAACATTAAATATATGTTAAAGAAAATATTCATCAACATTTAACATGTATACGAAAATGTTCATCAACATTATATATGTTTACGAAAATTTTTATCAACATTAAACATGTACAGGAAAATTTTCATCAATTTTAAATATGTTTACGAAAATTTTCATCAGCATTAAACATGTACACGAAAATGTTCATCAACATTAAATATGTTTACGAACATTTTCATGACCATTAAACATGTACACGAAAATGTTCATCAACATTAAATATGTTTACGAACATTTTTAATCAACATTAAATATGTTTACAAAAATTTTCATCAACATTTGATATGTTTACGAAAATGTTCATAAACATAACACATGTACAGGAAAATGTTCATCAACATTAAATATGTTTACGAAATTTTTCATGAATATTGAATATGTTTACGAAAATTTTCATCAACATTAATATGTTTACAAAAATTTTAATCAACATTAAACATGTAAACGAAAATGTTCATCAACATAAGACATGTACACGAAAATTTACATCAACATTTGATATGTTTACGAAAATGTTCATCAACATTAAACATGTACACGAAAATGTTCATCAACATTAAATGTTTACGAAAATTTTCATGAATATTGAATAAGTTTACGAAAATGTTCATCAACATTAATATGTTTACGAAAATTTTAATCAACATTAAACATGTAAACGAAAATGTTCATCAACATTAGACATGTACACGAAAATTTACATCAACATTTGATATGTTTACGAAAATGTTCATCAACATTAAACATATACACGAAAATGTTCATCAACATTAAATATGTTTACGAAAATTTTCATCAACATTCAACATGTACACGAAAACGTTCATCAACATTAAATATGTTTACGAAAATTTTCATTTACATTAAACATGTTCACGAAAATGTTCATCAACATTAAATATGTTTTCAAAAATTTTCATCAATATTAGATATGTTTACAAAACTTTTTTATCAACATTTGATATGTTTACGAAAATTTTCATCAATATTAAACTTGTTCACGAAAATGTTCATCAACATTAGATATGTCTACGAAAATTTTCATCAACATTTGATATGTTTACGAAAATTTTCATCAACATTAAACATGAACACGAAAATGTTCATCAACTTTAAATATGTTTACGAATATTTTCATCAACATTAATCATGTTCACGAAAATGTTCATCAACATTAAATATGTTTTCGAAAATTTTCTTCAAGATTAAATATGTTTACGAAAATTTTCTTCAACATTTGATATGTTTACGAAAATTTTCATCAACATTAAACATGTACACGAAAATGTTCATCAACATTAAATATGTTTACGAAAATTTTCATCAACATTAAACATGTACAGGAAAATTTTCATCAATTTTAAATATGTTTACGAAAATTTTCATCAGCATTAAACATGTACACGAAAATGTTCATCAACATTAAATATGTTTACGAAAATTTTCATCAACATTAAACATGTACAGGAAAATTTTCATCAATTTTAAATATGTTTACGAAAATTTTCATCAGCATTAAACATGTACACGAAAATGTTCATCAACATTTAATATGTTTACGAAATTTTTCATCAACATTAAACATGTAAACGAAAATGTTCATCAACATTAAATATGTTTACGAACATTTGAATCAACATTAAACATGTTCACGAAAATGTTTATCAACAATAAATATGCTTACAAAAATTTTCATGAATATTGAATATGTTTACTAAAATGTTCATCAACATTAGATATGTTTACGAAAAATTTTATCAACATTAAACATGTAAACGAAAACGTTCATCAACATTTGATATGTTTACGAAAATTTTCATCAACATTTGATATGTTTACGAAAATGTTCATTAACATTAAACATGTACACGAAAATGTTCATCAACATTAAACATGTACACGAAATTTTTTATCAATATTTAATATGTTTACGAAAATTTTCATCATCATTAAACATTTACACGAAAATGATCATCAACATATGACATGTACACGAAAATAGTCATCAACATTAAGTATATTTACGAAAATGTTCATCAATTTTAGAAATGTTTACGAATGTCTATAAACATTGAACATGTTTACGAAAATTTAAATCAACATTAAAAATAATTTCATCACTATCAAACATGTACAGGAAAATGTTCATCAACTTTAAATATGTTCACGAAAGTGATCATCAACATTAAATATGTTTACAAACATTAACATCAATATTAAATATGTTTACTAAAATTTTCATCAACATTTGATATGTTTACGAAAATTTTAATCCACATTAAACATGTAAACGAAAATGTTCATCAACATTAAATATGTTTACGAAAATTTTCATCAACATTAAACATGTACACGAAAATGTTCATCAACATTAAATATGTTTACGAAAATTTTCATCAACATTAAACATGTACACGAAAATGTTCATCAACATTAAATATATTTACGAAAATTTTCATCAACATTAAACATGTACACAAAAATGTTCATCAATATTAAGCATGTACACGGAATTTTTTATCAATATTTAATATGTTTACGAAAATTTTCCTCATCATTAAACATGTACACAAAAATGTTCATCAACATTAAGCATGTACACGGAATTTTTTATCAATATTTAATATGTTTACGAAAATTTTCATGACTATTAAACATGTACACGAAAATGTTCATCAAAATTAATATGTTTACGAACATTTTCATCAACATTAAATATGTTTACAAAAAATTTCATCAACATTTGATATGTTTACGAAAATGTTCATAAACATTAAACATGTACACAAAAATGTTCATCAACATTAAATATGTTTACGAAATTTTTCATGAATATTGAATATGTTTACGAAAATTTTCATCAACATTAATATGTTTACGAAAATTTTAATCAACCTTAAACATGTACAGGAAAATTTTCATCAACTTAAAATATGTTTACGAAAATTTTCATCAGCATTAGACATGTACACGAAAATGTTCATCAACATTAATCATGTACACGGATTTTTTTAATCAATATTTAAAATGTTTACGAAAATGTTCATCAACATTAAATATGTTTACGAAAATTTTCATCAACATTAAACATGTACACGAAAATGTTCATCAACATTAAACATGTACACGGATTTTTTTAATCAATATTTAAAATGTTTACGAAAATGTTCATCAACATTTGATATGTTTACGAAAATGTTCATCAACATTTGACATGTACACAAAAATGTTCATCAACATTTAACATGTTCACTAAAATGTTCATCAACATTAAATATGTGTACGAAAATTTTTATCAATATTTAATATGTTTACGAAAATTTTTATCAATATTTAATATGTTTACGAAAATTTTCATTAACATCAACATTAAATATGTTTACGAAAATTTTCATCAACATTTGATATGTTTACGAAAATTTTCATCATCATTTGATATGTTTACGAAAATTTTCATCAACATTAAACATGTAAACGAAAATGTTCATCAACATTAAATATATGTTAAAGAAAATATTCATCATCATTAATCATGTTCACGAAATTTTTATCAACATTTAACATGTACACGAAAATGTTCATCAACCTTAAATATGTTTCCGAATAATTTCATCAACATTAAATATGTTCACGAAAATGTTCATCAACAATAAATATGTTTAGGAAAATTTTCATGAATATTGAATATGTTTACGAAAATGTTCATCAACATTTAATATGTTTACGAAAATGTTCATCAACATTAAACATGTACACGAAAATGTTCATCAACATTAAATATGTTTACGAACATTTTCATGACCATGAAACATGTACACTAAAATGTGTATCAACATTAATATGTTTACGAACATTTTCATCAACATTAAATATGTTTACAAAAATTTTCATCAACATTTGATATGTTTACGAAAATGTTCATAAACATTAAACATGTACACGAAAATGTTCATCAACATTAAATATGTTTACGAAATTTTTCATGAATATTGAATATGTTTACGAAAATTTTCATCAACATTAATATGTTTACGAAAATTTTAATCAATATTAAACATGTACAGGAAAATTGTCATCAACTTAAAATATGTTTACGAAAATTTTCATCAGCATTAAACATGTACACGAAAATGTTCATCAACATTAAATATGTTTACGAACACTTTCATCAACATTAAACATGTACACGAAAATGTTCATCAACAATAAATATGTTTACGAAAATTTTCATAAACATTAAAGATGTAAACGAAAATGTTCATCAACATTTGATATGTTTACGAAAATTTTCATCAACATTTGATATGTTTACGAAAATGTTCATCAACATTAAACATGTACACGAAAATGTTCACCAACATTAAATATGTTTACGAAATTTTTCATCAACATTAAACATGTACACAAAAACGTTCATCAACATTAAATATGTTAACGAAAATTTGCATCAACTTTAAACATGTTCACGAAAATGCTCATCAACATTAAATATGTTTACGAAAATTTTCATCAATATTAAATATGTTTACGAAAATTTCCATCAACATTTGATATGTTTACGAAAATTTTCATCAACATTAAACATGTGCACGAAAGTGTTCATCAACATTAAATATGTCTACGAAAATTTTCATCAACATTTGATATGTTTACGAAAATTTTCATCAACATTAAACATGAACACGAAAATGTTCATCAACCTTAAATATGTTTCCGAATAATTTCATCAACATTAAACATGTTCACGAAAATGTTCATCAACAATAAATATGTTTACGAAATTTTTCATGAATATTGAATATGTTTACGAAAATTTTCATCAACATTAATATGTTTACGAAAATTTTAATCAACCTTAAACATGTACAGGAAAATTTTCATCAACTTAAAATATGTTTACGAAAATTTTCATCAGCATTAGACATGTACACGAAAATGTTCATCAACATTAATCATGTACACGGATTTTTTTAATCAATATTTAAAATGTTTACGAAAATGTTCATCAACATTAAATATGTTTACGAAAATTTTCATCAACATTAAACATGTACACGAAAATGTTCATCAACATTAAACATGTACACGGATTTTTTTAATCAATATTTAAAATGTTTACGAAAATGTTCATCAACATTTGATATGTTTACGAAAATGTTCATCAACATTTGACATGTACACAAAAATGTTCATCAACATTTAACATGTTCACTAAAATGTTCATCAACATTAAATATGTGTACGAAAATTTTTATCAATATTTAATATGTTTACGAAAATTTTCATTAACATCAACATTAAATATGTTTACGAAAATTTTCATCAACATTTGATATGTTTACGAAAATTTTCATCATCATTTGATATGTTTACGAAAATTTTCATCAACATTAAACATGTAAACGAAAATGTTCATCAACATTAAATATATGTTAAAGAAAATATTCATCATCATTAATCATGTTCACGAAATTTTTATCAACATTTAACATGTACACGAAAATGTTCATCAACCTTAAATATGTTTCCGAATAATTTCATCAACATTAAATATGTTCACGAAAATGTTCATCAACAATAAATATGTTTAGGAAAATTTTCATGAATATTGAATATGTTTACGAAAATGTTCATCAACATTTAATATGTTTACGAAAATGTTCATCAACATTAAACATGTACACGAAAATGTTCATCAACATTAAATATGTTTACGAACATTTTCATGACCATGAAACATGTACACTAAAATGTGTATCAACATTAATATGTTTACGAACATTTTCATCAACATTAAATATGTTTACAAAAATTTTCATCAACATTTGATATGTTTACGAAAATGTTCATAAACATTAAACATGTACACGAAAATGTTCATCAACATTAAATATGTTTACGAAATTTTTCATGAATATTGAATATGTTTACGAAAATTTTCATCAACATTAATATGTTTACGAAAATTTTAATCAACATTAAACATGTACAGGAAAATTGTCATCAACTTAAAATATGTTTACGAAAATTTTCATCAGCATTAAACATGTACACGAAAATGTTCATCAACATTAAATATGTTTACGAACACTTTCATCAACATTAAACATGTACACGAAAATGTTCATCAACAATAAATATGTTTACGAAAATTTTCATAAACATTAAAGATGTAAACGAAAATGTTCATCAACATTTGATATGTTTACGAAAATTTTCATCAACATTTGATATGTTTACGAAAATGTTCATCAACATTAAACATGTACACGAAAATGTTCACCAACATTAAATATGTTTACGAAATTTTTCATCAACATTAAACATGTACACAAAAACGTTCATCAACATTAAATATGTTAACGAAAATTTGCATCAACTTTAAACATGTTCACGAAAATGCTCATCAACATTAAATATGTTTACGAAAATTTTCATCAATATTAAATATGTTTACGAAAATTTCCATCAACATTTGATATGTTTACGAAAATTTTCATCAACATTAAACATGTGCACGAAAGTGTTCATCAACATTAAATATGTCTACGAAAATTTTCATCAACATTTGATATGTTTACAAAAATTTTCATCAACATTAAACATGAACACGAAAATGTTCATCAACCTTAAATATGTTTCCGAATAATTTCATCAACATTAAACATGTTCACGAAAATGTTCATCAACAATAAATATGTTTACGAAATTTTTCATGAATATTGAATATGTTTACGAAAATTTTCATCAACATTAATATGTTTACGAAAATTTTAATCAACCTTAAACATGTACAGGAAAATTTTCATCAACTTAAAATATGTTTACGAAAATTTTCATCAGCATTAGACATGTACACGAAAATGTTCATCAACATTAATCATGTACACGGATTTTTTTAATCAATATTTAAAATGTTTACGAAAATGTTCATCAACATTAAATATGTTTACGAAAATTTTCATCAACATTAAACATGTACACGAAAATGTTCATCAACATTAAACATGTACACGGATTTTTTTAATCAATATTTAAAATGTTTACGAAAATGTTCATCAACATTTGATATGTTTACGAAAATGTTCATCAACATTTGACATGTACACAAAAATGTTCATCAACATTTAACATGTTCACTAAAATGTTCATCAACATTAAATATGTGTACGAAAATTTTTATCAATATTTAATATGTTTACGAAAATTTTTATCAATATTTAATATGTTTACGAAAATTTTCATTAACATCAACATTAAATATGTTTACGAAAATTTTCATCAACATTTGATATGTTTACGAAAATTTTCATCATCATTTGATATGTTTACGAAAATTTTCATCAACATTAAACATGTAAACGAAAATGTTCATCAACATTAAATATATGTTAAAGAAAATATTCATCATCATTAATCATGTTCACGAAATTTTTATCAACATTTAACATGTACACGAAAATGTTCATCAACCTTAAATATGTTTCCGAATAATTTCATCAACATTAAATATGTTCACGAAAATGTTCATCAACAATAAATATGTTTAGGAAAATTTTCATGAATATTGAATATGTTTACGAAAATGTTCATCAACATTTAATATGTTTACGAAAATGTTCATCAACATTAAACATGTACACGAAAATGTTCATCAACATTAAATATGTTTACGAACATTTTCATGACCATGAAACATGTACACTAAAATGTGTATCAACATTAATATGTTTACGAACATTTTCATCAACATTAAATATGTTTACAAAAATTTTCATCAACATTTGATATGTTTACGAAAATGTTCATAAACATTAAACATGTACACGAAAATGTTCATCAACATTAAATATGTTTACGAAATTTTTCATGAATATTGAATATGTTTACGAAAATTTTCATCAACATTAATATGTTTACGAAAATTTTAATCAACATTAAACATGTACAGGAAAATTGTCATCAACTTAAAATATGTTTACGAAAATTTTCATCAGCATTAAACATGTACACGAAAATGTTCATCAACATTAAATATGTTTACGAACACTTTCATCAACATTAAACATGTACACGAAAATGTTCATCAACAATAAATATGTTTACGAAAATTTTCATAAACATTAAAGATGTAAACGAAAATGTTCATCAACATTTGATATGTTCACGAAAATTTTCATCAACATTTGATATGTTTACGAAAATGTTCATCAACATTAAACATGTACACGAAAATGTTCACCAACATTAAATATGTTTACGAAATTTTTCATCAACATTAAACATGTACACAAAAACGTTCATCAACATTAAATATGTTAACGAAAATTTGCATCAACTTTAAACATGTTCACGAAAATGCTCATCAACATTAAATATGTTTACGAAAATTTTCATCAATATTAAATATGTTTACGAAAATTTCCATCAACATTTGATATGTTTACGAAAATTTTCATCAACATTAAACATGTGCACGAAAGTGTTCATCAACATTAAATATGTCTACGAAAATTTTCATCAACATTTGATATGTTTACGAAAATTTTCATCAACATTAAACATGAACACGAAAATGTTCATCAACCTTAAATATGTTTCCGAATAATTTCATCAACATTAAACATGTTCACGAAAATGTTCATCAACAATAAATATGTTTACGAAAATTTTCATGAATATTGAATATGTTTACGAAAATGTTCATCAACATTTAATATGTTTACGAAAATGTTCATCAACATTAAACATGTAAACGAAAATGTTCATCAACTTGAGACATGTACACGAAAATTTTCATCAACATTTGATATGTTTACGAAAATGTTCATCAACATTAAACATATACACGAAAATGTTCATCAACATTAAATATGTTTACGAAAATTTTCATCAACATTAAACATGTACACGAAAATGTTCATCAACATTAAACATGTACACGGATTTTTTTAATCAATATTTAAAATGTTTACGAAAATGTTCATCAACATTTGATATGTTTACGAAAATGTTCATCAACATTTGACATGTACACGAAAATGTTCATCAACATTTAACATGTTCACGAAAATGTTCATCAACATTAAATATGTGTACGAAAATTTTTATCAATATTTAATATGTTTACGAAAATTTTCATCAACATCAACATTAAATATGTTTACGAAAATTTTCATCAACATTTGATATGTTTACGAAAATTTTCATCAACATTAAACATGTAAACGAAAATGTTCATCAACATTAAATATATGTTAAAGAAAATATTCATCATCATTAATCATGTTCACGAAAATTTTCATCAACATTTAACATGTATACGAAAATGTTCATCAACATTATATATGTTTACGAAAAATTTTATCAACATTAAACATGTACAGGAAAATTTTCATCAATTTTAAATATGTTTACGAAAATTTTCATCAGCATTAAACATGTACACGAAAATGTTCATCAACATTAAATATGTTTACGAACATTTTCATGACCATTAAACATGTACACGAAAATGTTCATCAACATTAAATATGTTTACGAACATTTTTAATCAACATTAAATATGTTTACAAAAATTTTCATCAACATTTGATATGTTTACGAAAATGTTCATAAACATTACACATGTACAGGAAAATGTTCATCAACATTAAATATGTTTACGAAATTTTTCATGAATATTGAATATGTTTACGAAAATTTTCATCAACATTAATATGTTTACAAAAATTTTAATCAACATTAAACATGTAAACGAAAATGTTCATCAACATAAGACATGTACACGAAAATTTACATCAACATTTGATATGTTTACTAAAATGTTCATCAACATTAAACATGTACACGAAAATGTTCATCAACATTAAATGTTTACGAAAATTTTCATGAATATTGAATAAGTTTACGAAAATGTTCAACAACATTAATATGTTTACGAAAATTTTAATCAACATTAAACATGTAAACGAAAATGTTCATCAACATTAGACATGTACACGAAAATTTACATCAACATTTGATATGTTTACGAAAATGTTCATCAACATTAAACATATACACGAAAATGTTCATCAACATTAAATATGTTTACGAAAAATTTCATCAACATTCAACATGTACACGAAAAATTTCATCAACATTAAATATGTTTACGAAAATTTTCATTTACATTAAACATGTTCACGAAAATGTTCATCAACATTAAATATGTTTACAAAAATTTTCATCAATATTAGATATGTTTACAAAACTTTTTTATCAACATTTGATATGTTTACGAAAATTTTCATCAACATTAAACATGTACACGAAAATGTTCATCAACATTAAATATGTCTACGAAAATTTTCATCAACATTTGATATGTTTACGAAAATTTTCATCAACATTAAACATGAACACGAAAATGTTCATCAACTTTAAATATGTTTACGAATATTTTCATCAACATTAATCATGTTCACGAAAATGTTCATCAACATTAAATATGTTTTCGAAAATTTTCTTCAAGATTAAATATGTTTACGAAAATGTTCATCAACATTAAACATGTACACAAAAATGTTCATCAATATTAAGCATGTACACGGATTTTTTTATCAATATTTAATATGTTTACGAAAATTTTCCTCATCATTAAACATGTACAAAAAAATGTTCATCAACATTAAGCATGTACACGGAATTTTTTATCAATATTTAATATGTTTACGAACATTTTCATCAACATTAAATATGTTTACAAAAAATTTCATCAACATTTGATATGTTTACGAAAATGTTCATAAACATTAAACATGTACACGAAAATGTTCATCAACATTAAATATGTTTACGAAATTTTTCATGAATATTGAATATGTTTACGAAAATTTTCATCAACATTAATATGTTTACGAAAATTTTAATCAACCTTAAACATGTACAGGAAAATTTTCATCAACTTAAAATATGTTTACGAAAATTTTCATCAGCATTAAACATGTACACGAAAATGTTCATCAACATTAAATATGTTTACGAACATTTTCATCAACATTAAACATGTACACGAAAATGTTCATCAACAATAAATATGTTTACGAAAATTTTCATAAACATTAAAGATGTAAACAAAAATGTTCATCAACATTTGATATGTTTACGAAATTTTCATCAACATTTGATATGTTTACGAAAATGTTCATCAACATTAAACATGTACACGAAAATGTTCATCAACATTAAATATGTTTACGAAATTTTTCATCAACATTAAACATGTACACAAAAACGTTCATCAACATTAAATATGTTTACGAAAATTTGCATCAACATTAAACATGTTCACGAAAATGCTCATCAACATTAGATATGTTTACGAAAATTTTCATCAATATTAAATATGTTTACGAAAATTTTCATCAACATTTGATATGTTTACGAAAATTTTCATCAACATTAAACATATACACGAAAGTGTTCATCAACATTAAATATGTCTGCGAAAATTTTCATCAACATTTGATATGTTTACGAAAATTTTCATCAACATTAAACATGTTCACGAAAATGTTCATCAACAATAAATATGTTTACGAAAATTTTCATCAATATTGAATATGTTTACGAAAATGTTCATCAACATTAAATTTGTTTACGAAAATTTTCGTAAACATTAAACATGTAAACGAAAATGTTCATCAACATTTGATATGTTTACGAAAATTTTCATCAATATTTGATTTGTTTACGAAAATGTTCATCAACATTAAACATGTACACAAAAATGTTCATCAACATTAAATATGTTTACGATAATTTTCATGAATATTGAATATGTTCACGAAAATGTTCATCAACATTTAATATGTTTACGAAAATGTTCATCAACATTAAACATGTAAACGAAAATGTTCATCAACATGAGACATGTACACGAAAATTTTCATCAACATTTGATATGTTTACAAAAATGTTCATCAACATTAAACATGTACACGAAAATGTTCATCAACATTAAACATATACACGAAAATGTTCATCAACATTAAATATGTTTACGAAAATTTTCTTGAATATTGAATAGGTTTACGAAAATGTTCATCAACATTAAATATGTTAACGAAAATTTTCATCAACATTAAACATGTACACGAAAATGTTCATCAACATTAAACATGTACACGGATTTTTTTAATCAATATTTAAAATGTTTACAAAAATGTTCATCAACATTTGATATGTTTACGAAAATGTTCATCAACATTTGACATGTACACGAAAATGTTCATCAACATTTAACATGTTCACAAAAATGTTCATCAACATTAAATATGTGTACGAAAATTTTTATCTATATTTAATATGTTTACGAAAATTTTCATCAACATCAACATTAAATATGTTTATGAAAATTTTCATCAACATTTGATATGTTTACGAAAATTTTCATCAACATTAAACATGTAAACGAAAATGTTCATCAACATTAAACATATGTTAAAGAAAATATTCATCATCATTAATCATGTTCACGAAAATTTTCATCAACATTTAACATGTACACGAAAATGTTCATCAACATTAGATATGTTTACGAAAATTTTCATCAACATTAAACATGTACAGGAAAATTTTCATCAATTTTAAATATGTTTACGAAAATTTTCATCAGCATTACACATGTACACGAAAATGTTCATCAACATTAAATATGTTTACGAACATTTTCATGACCATTAAACATATACACGAAAATGTTCATCAACATTAAATATGTTTACGAACATTTTCATCAACATTCAATATGTTAACAAAAATTTTCATCAACATTTGATATGTTTACGAAAATGTTCATAAACATTAAACATGTACACGAAAATGTTCATCAACATTAAATATGTTTACGAAATTTTTCATGAATATTGAATATGTTTACGAAAATTTTCATCAACATTAATATGTTTACGAAAATTCTAATCAACATTAAACATGTATACGAAAATGTTCATCAACATAAGACATGTACACGAAAATTTACATCAACATTTGATATGTTTACGAAAATGTTCATCAACATTAAACATGTACACGAAAATGTTAATCAACATTAAATATGTTTACGAAAATTTTCATGAATATTGAATATGTTTACGAAAATGTTCATCAACATTAATATGTTTACGAAAATTTTATTCAACATTAAACATGTAAACGAAAATGTTGATCAACATTAGACATGTACACGAAAATTTACATCAACATTTGATATGTTTACGAAAATGTTCATCAACATTAAACATATACACGAAAATGTTCATCAACATTAAATATGTTTACGAAAATTTTCATCAACATTCAACATGTACACGAAAATGTTCATCAACATTAAACATATACACGAAAATGTTCATAAACATTAAATATGTTTACGAAAATTTTCTTGAATATTGAATAGGTTTACGAAAATGTTCATCAACATTAAATATGTTTACGAAAATTTTCATCAACATCAAACATGTACACGAAAATGTTCATCAACATTAAACATGTACACGGATTTTTTTAATCAATATTTAAAATGTTTACGAAAATGTTCATCAACATTTGATATGTTTACGAAAATGTTCATTAACATTTGACATGTACACGAAAATGTTCATCAACATTTAACATGTTCACGAAAATGTTCATCAACATTAAATATGTGTACGAAAATTTTTATCAATATTTAATATGTTTACGAAAATTTTCATTAACATCAACATTAAATATGTTTACGAAAATTTTCATCAACATTTGATATGTTTACGAAAATTTTCATCATCATTTGATATGTTTACGAAAATTTTCATCAACATTAAACATGTAAACGAAAATGTTCATCAACATTAAATATATGTTAAAGAAAATATTCATCATCATTAATCATGTTCACGAAAATTTTCATCAACATTAAACATGTACACGAAAATGTTCATCAACATTAAATATGTTTACGAAAATTTTCATCAACATTAAACATGTACACAAAAAAACGTTCATCAACATTAAATATGTTTACGAAAATTTTCATCATCATTAAACATGTTCACGAAAATGTTCATCAACATTAAATATGTTTACGAAAATTTTCATCAACATTAAACATGTACACGAAAATGTTCATCAACATTAAATATATTTACGAAAATTTTCATCAACATTAAACATGTACACAAAAATGTTCATCAATATTAAGCATGTACACGGATTTTTTTATCAATATTTAATATGTTTACGAAAATTTTCCTCATCATTAAACATGTACACAAAAATGTTCATCAACATTAAGCATGTACACGGAATTTTTTATCAATATTTAATATGTTTACGAACATTTTCATCAACATTAAATATGTTTACAAAAAATTTCATCAACATTTGATATGTTTACGAAAATGTTCATAAACATTAAACATGTACACGAAAATGTTCATCAACATTAAATATGTTTACGAAATTTTTCATGAATATTGAATATGTTTACGAAAATTTTCATCAACATTAATATGTTTACGAAAATTTTAATCAACCTTAAACATGTACAGGAAAATTTTCATCAACTTAAAATATGTTTACGAAAATTTTCATCAGCATTAAACATGTACACGAAAATGTTCATCAACATTAAATATGTTTACGAACATTTTCATCAACATTAAACATGTACACGAAAATGTTCATCAACAATAAATATGTTTACGAAAATTTTCATAAACATTAAAGATGTAAACAAAAATGTTCATCAACATTTGATATGTTTACGAAATTTTCATCAACATTTGATATGTTTACGAAAATGTTCATCAACATTAAACATGTACACGAAAATGTTCATCAACATTAAATATGTTTACGAAATTTTTCATCAACATTAAACATGTACACAAAAACGTTCATCAACATTAAATATGTTTACGAAAATTTGCATCAACATTAAACATGTTCACGAAAATGCTCATCAACATTTGATATGTTTACGAAAATTTTCATCAAAATTAAACATATACACGAAAGTGTTCATCAACATTAAATATGTCTGCGAAAATTTTCATCAACATTTGATATGTTTACGAAAATTTTCATCAACATTAAACATGTTCACGAAAATGTTCATCAACAATAAATATGTTTACGAAAATTTTCATGAATATTGAATATGTTTACGAAAATGTTCATCAACATTAAATTTGTTTACGAAAATTTTCGTAAACATTAAACATGTAAACGAAAATGTTCATCAACATTTGATATGTTTACGAAAATTTTCATCAATATTTGATTTGTTTACGAAAATGTTCATCAACATTAAACATGTACACAAAAATGTTCATCAACATTAAATATGTTTACGATAATTTTCATGAATATTGAATATGTTCACGAAAATGTTCATCAACATTTAATATGTTTACGAAAATGTTCATCAACATTAAACATGTAAACGAAAATGTTCATCAACATGAGACATGTACACGAAAATTTTCATCAACATTTGATATGTTTACGAAAATGTTCATCAACATTAAACATGTACACGAAAATGTTCATCAACATTAAACATATACACGAAAATGTTCATCAACATTAAATATGTTTACGAAAATTTTCTTGAATATTGAATAGGTTTACGAAAATGTTCATCAACATTAAATATGTTAACGAAAATTTTCATCAACATTAAACATGTACACGAAAATGTTCATCAACATTAAACATGTACACGGATTTTTTTAATCAATATTTAAAATGTTTACAAAAATGTTCATCAACATTTGATATGTTTACGAAAATGTTCATCAACATTTGACATGTACACGAAAATGTTCATCAACATCTAACATGTTCACAAAAATGTTCATCAACATTAAATATGTGTACGAAAATTTTTATCTATATTTAATATGTTTACGAAAATTTTCATCAACATCAACATTAAATATGTTTATGAAAATTTTCATCAACATTTGATATGTTTACGAAAATTTTCATCAACATTAAACATGTAAACGAAAATGTTCATCAACATTAAACATATGTTAAAGAAAATATTCATCATCATTAATCATGTTCACGAAAATTTTCATCAACATTTAACATGTACACGAAAATGTTCATCAACATTAGATATGTTTACGAAAATTTTCATCAACATTAAACATGTACAGGAAAATTTTCATCAATTTTAAATATGTTTACGAAAATTTTCATCAGCATTACACATGTACACGAAAATGTTCATCAACATTAAATATGTTTACGAACATTTTCATGACCATTAAACATGTACACGGATTTTTTTAATCAATATTTAAAATGTTTACGAAAATGTTCATCAACATTTGATATGTTTACGAAAATGTTCATTAACATTTGACATGTACACGAAAATGTTCATCAACATTTTACATGTTCACGAAAATGTTCATCAACATTAAATATGTGTACGAAAATTTTTATCAATATTTAATATGTTTACGAAAATTTTCATTAACATCAACATTAAATATGTTTACGAAAATTTTCATCAACATTTGATATGTTTACGAAAATTTTCATCATCATTTGATATGTTTACGAAAATTTTCATCAACATTAAACATGTAAACGAAAATGTTCATCAACATTAAATATATGTTAAAGAAAATATTCATCATCATTAATCATGTTCACGAAAATTTTCATCAACATTTAACATGTACACGAAAATGTTCATCAACCTTAAATATGCTTCCGAATAATTTCATCAACATTAAACATGTTCACGAAAATGTTCATCAGCAATAAATATGTTTACGAAAATTTTCATGACCATGAAACATGTACACGAAAATGTGTATCAACATTAATATGTTTACGAACATTTTCATCAACATTTAATATGTTTACGAAAATGTTCATCAACATTAAACATGTACACGAAAATGTTCATCAACATTAAATATGTTTACGAACATTTTCATGACCATGAAACATGTACACGAAAATGTGTATCAACATTAATATGTTTACGAACATTTTCATCAACATTAAATATGTTTACGAAATTTTTCATGAATATTGAATATGTTTACGAAAATTTTCATCAACATTAATATAATTTAAGCCTTATGATTAAATTAATTTATCAAAGTGATGGTGCATTATGGTTTCCTGTTGTCTTATGTTAAGAGTTTGGTAATGGGATGAAACCTCATTAGGTATTTTCACGGGTTTTGATTGGCTCGCGCCAAATTGTTTAAATCGAGTCTTTCTTGACAAGAATCTGAATGGAACAGACGTAAAAACCCATCCTTACCCTTCCCTAAATATTTACATGCAATATATTTAAATGTGTCTTTGCTTCTTTGTTCCTTCATTCAGGTGCTGAAAAATATAAGGAAATGGTTTGATCTTATATAATATATACAAGATACTGCTTGGGTTGTTGTTTGCTTTTCTTTTCAGGCGCAGTCCCATCCATTTGGAATTTACATCATGGTAGCTAAAGAGGGAAAGAAAAATATCGCCAGATGGAGTTAACTGACTAAACTGGGATTTAATAATTAACATTAATTATGGAATTGATGATCGAATTATTTAATTTGAATTTATGGTGGAATTATTGACTCTGTTTTTGCATAATCGCTGCATCTTTTTGTCAAGTTAAGGGTTTTGGTCCTTCATCACTTGTGTTCCCACAGTGATGCTAAATTGATTGCATTTAAATTTTCCTACACTGTCCAGCTGTGGATGCCATAATAGGCAATCTCTGCCGGCTCCATTCATCTAACTGCAATATACGGACAGTTCATCTAAAAACGCAATCTGCGTTCATTGTTTGTGAATCTATATATATATTTATTAATAATAAAATGCTGTGACCAATTATCGCCAAACCAATTAGTAGTGTGTTTTATTTGTGAATTAGGAAGTTAACACAATAGATATTGCCCCCTTGCAATAGTCTAAAACTTGAAAATCATGAAACTTGTACATGCGCACCTATCATATCAATGATGACTAGTTTTTGGTCTACAAATGTGCATCTGTCACATCATTGAAATATAAATGGGCATTTGTCACATCATTGAAATATAAATGTGCATCTGTCACATCATTGAAAGAATACTTGTGGAATATAAATGTGCATTTGTCACATCAATGAAATATAAATGTGCATCTGTCACATCATTGAAAGAATACTTGTGGAATGTAAATGTGCATCTGTCACATACTTGAAAGTAAATTGTTGTTCTGCAAATGTGCATCTGTTTTCTCTAGGAAAGTACACTTTTGGTTTTTAAAATATGTATGTTGAACCTGATTGTTGTGGCAAGTGGAAGGAAACATGTAGTTTCAGAAAATTAATCAAAATGATGTCACATATTATTGGTTGTATGTTAGCATAAGAATCTTGGATAATATGTTTACAAAAATTTTAATCAACATTAAACATGTAAACGAAAATGTTCATCAACATAAGACGTGTACACGAAAATTTACATCAACATTTGATATGTTTACGAAAATGTTCATCAACATTAAACATGTACACGAAAATGTTCATCAACATTAAATGTTTACGAAAATTTTCATGAATATTGAATAAGTTTACGAAAATGTTCATCAACATTAATATGTTTACGAAAATTTTAATCAACATTTAACATGTAAACGAAAATGTTCATCAACATTAGACATGTACACGAAAATTTACATCAACATTTGATATGTTTACGAAAATGTTCATCAACATTAAACATATACACGAAAATGTTCATCAACATTAAATATGTTTACGAAAATTTTCATCAACATTCAACATGTACACGAAAACGTTCATCAACATTAAATATGTTTACGAAAATTTTCATTTACATTAAACATGTTCACGAAAATGTTCATCAACATTAAATATGTTTACAAAAATTTTCATCAATATTAGATATGTTTACAAAACTTTTTTATCAACATTTGATATGTTTACGAAAATTTTCATCAACATTAAACATGTACACGAAAATGTTCATCAACATTAAATATGTTTACGAAATTTTTCATCAACATTAAACATGTACACAAAAACGTTCATCAACATTAAATATGTTTACGAAAATTTGCATCAACATTAAACATGTTCACGAAAATGCTCATCAACATTTGATATGTTTACGAAAATTTTCATCAACATTAAACATATACACGAAAGTGTTCATCAACATTAAATATGTCTGCGAAAATTTTCATCAACATTTGATATGTTTACGAAAATTTTCATCAACATTAAACATGTTCACGAAAATGTTCATCAACAATAAATATGTTTACGAAAATTTTTATGAATATTGAATATGTTTACGAAAATGTTCATCAACATTAAATTTGTGTACGAAAATTTTCGTAAACATTAAACATTTAAACGAAAATGTTCATCAACATTTGATATGTTTACGAAAATTTTCATCAATATTTGATTTGTTTACGAAAATGTTCATCAACATTAAACATGTACACAAAAATGTTCATCAACATTAAATATGTTTACGATAATTTTCATGAATATTGAATATGTTCACGAAAATGTTCATCAACATTTAATATGTTTACGAAAATGTTCATCAACATTAAACATGTAAACGAAAATGTTCATCAACATGAGACATGTACACGAAAATTTTCATCAACATTTGATATGTTTACGAAAATGTTCATCAACATTAAACATGTACACGAAAATGTTCATCAACATTAAACATATACACGAAAATGTTCATCAACATTAAATATGTTTACGAAAATTTTCTTGAATATTGAATAGGTTTACGAAAATGTTCATCAACATTCAATATGTTAACAAAAATTTTCATCAACATTTGATATGTTTACGAAAATGTTCATAAACATTAAACATGTACACGAAAATGTTCATCAACATTAAATATGTTTACGAAATTTTTCATGAATATTGAATATGTTTACGAAAATTTTCATCAACATTAATATGTTTACGAAAATTCTAATCAACATTAAACATGTATACGAAAATGTTCATCAACATAAGACATGTACACGAAAATTTACATCAACATTTGAAATGTTTACGAAAATGTTTATCAACATTAAACATGTACACGAAAATGTTAATCAACATTAAATATGTTTACGAAAATTTTCATGAATATTGAATATGTTTACGAAAATGTTCATCAACATTAATATGTTTACGAAAATTTTATTCAACATTAAACATGTAAACGAAAATGTTGATCAACATTAGACATGTACACGAAAATTTACATCAACATTTGATATGTTTACGAAAATGTTCATCAACATTAAACATATACACGAAAATGTTCATCAACATTAAATATGTTTACGAAAATTTTCATCAACATTCAACATGTACACGAAAATGTTCATCAACATTAAACATATACACGAAAATGTTCATAAACATTAAATATGTTTACGAAAATTTTCTTGAATATTGAATAGGTTTACGAAAATGTTCATCAACATTAAATATGTTTACGAAAATTTTCATCAACATCAAACATGTACACGAAAATGTTCATCAACATTAAACATGTACACGGATTTTTTTAATCAATATTTAAAATGTTTACGAAAATGTTCATCAACATTTGATATGTTTACGAAAATGTTCATTAACATTTGACATGTACGCGAAAATGTTCATCAACATTTAACATGTTCACGAAAATGTTCATCAACATTAAATATGTGTACGAAAATTTTTATCAATATTTAATATGTTTACGAAAATTTTCATTAACATCAACATTAAATATGTTTACGAAAATTTTCATCAACATTTGATATGTTTACGAAAATTTTCATCATCATTTGATATGTTTACGAAAATTTTCATCAACATTAAACATGTAAACGAAAATGTTCATCAACATTAA
This sequence comes from Arcuatula senhousia, assembly GCA_963971305.1. Taxonomy (NCBI): domain Eukaryota; kingdom Metazoa; phylum Mollusca; class Bivalvia; order Mytilida; family Mytilidae; genus Arcuatula; species Arcuatula senhousia. Next base: position 46,017,945 of record OZ020315.1, on the reverse strand, counting down.
ATATATGTTAAAGAAAATATTCATCATCATTAATCATGTTCACGAAAATTTTCATCAACATTTAACATGTACACGAAAATGTTCATCAACCTTAAATATGCTTCCGAATAATTTCATCAACATTAAACATGTTCACGAAAATGTTCATCAACAATAAATATGTTTACGAAAATTTTCATGACCATGAAACATGTACACGAAAATGTGTATCAACATTAATATGTTTACGAACATTTTCATCAACATTTAATATGTTTACGAAAATGTTCATCAACATTAAACATGTACACGAAAATGTTCATCAACATTAAATATGTTTACGAACATTTTCATGACCATGAAACATGTACACGAAAATGTGTATCAACATTAATATGTTTACGAACATTTTCATCAACATTAAATATGTTTACGAAATTTTTCATGAATATTGAATATGTTTACGAAAATTTTCATCAACATTAATATAATTTAAGCCTTATGATTAAATTAATTTATCAAAGTGATGGTGCATTATGGTTTCCTGTTGTCTTATGTTAAGAGTTTGGTAATGGGATGAAACCTCATTAGGTATTTTCACGGGTTTTGATTGGCTCGCGCCAAATTGTTTAAATCGAGTCTTTCTTGACAAGAATCTGAATGGAACAGACGTAAAAACCCACCCTTACCCTTCCCTAAATATTTACATGCAATATATTTAAATGTGTCTTTGCTTCTTTGTTCCTTCATTCAGGTGCTGAAAAATATAAGGAAATGGTTTGATCTTATATAATATATACAAGATACTGCTTGGGTTGTTGTTTGCTTTTCTTTTCAGGCGCAGTCCCATCCATTTGGAATTTACATCATGGTAGCTAAAGAGGGAAAGAAAAATATCGCCAGATGGAGTTAACTGACTAAACTGGGATTTAATAATTAACATTAATTATGGAATTGATGATCGAATTATTTAATTTGAATTTATGGTGGAATTATTGACTCTGTTTTTGCATAATCGCTGCATCTTTTTGTCAAGTTAAGGGTTTTGGTCCTTCATCACTTGTGTTCCCACAGTGATGCTAAATTGATTGCATTTAAATTTTCCTACACTGTCCAGCTGTGGATGCCATAATAGGCAATCTCTGCCGGCTCCATTCATCTAACTGCAATATACGGACAGTTCATCTAAAAACGCAATCTGCGTTCATTGTTTGTGAATCTATATATATATTTATTAATAATAAAATGCTGTGACCAATTATCGCCAAACCAATTAGTAGTGTGTTTTATTTGTGAATTAGGAAGTTAACACAATAGATATTGCCCCCTTGCAATAGTCTAAAACTTGAAAATCATGAAACTTGTACATGCGCACCTATCATATCAATGATGACTAGTTTTTGGTCTACAAATGTGCATCTGTCACATCATTGAAATATAAATGGGCATTTGTCACATCATTGAAATATAAATGTGCATCTGTCACATCATTGAAAGAATACTTGTGGAATATAAATGTGCATTTGTCACATCAATGAAATATAAATGTGCATCTGTCACATCATTGAAAGAATACTTGTGGAATGTAAATGTGCATCTGTCACATACTTGAAAGTAAATTGTTGTTCTGCAAATGTGCATCTGTTTTCTCTAGGAAAGTACACTTTTGGTTTTTAAAATATGTATGTTGAACCTGATTGTTGTGGCAAGTGGAAGGAAACATGTAGTTTCAGAAAATTAATCAAAATGATGTCACATATTATTGGTTGTATGTTAGCATAAGAATCTTGGATAATATAATTTAAGCCTTATGATTAAATTAATTTATCAAAGTGGTGGTGCATTATGGTTTCCTGTTGTCTTATGTTAAGAGTTTGGTAATGGGATGAAACCTCATTAGGTATTTTCACGGGTTTTGATTGGCTCGCGCCAAATTGTTTAAATCGAGTCTTTCTTGACAAGAATCTGAATGGAACAGACGTAAAAACCCACCCTTACCCTTCCCTAAATATTTACATGCAATATATTTAAATGTGTCTTTGCTTCTTTGTTCCTTCATTCAGGTGCTGAAAAATATAAGGAAATGGTTTGATCTTATATAATATAAACAAGATACTGCTTGGGTTGTTGTTTGCTTTTCTTTTCAGGCGCAGTCCCATCCATTTGGAATTTACATCATGGTAGCTAAAGAGGGAAAGAAAAATATCGCCAGATGGAGTTAACTGACTAAACTGGGATTTAATAATTAACATTAATTATGGAATTGATGATCGAATTATTTAATTTGAATTTATGGTGGAATTATTGACTCTGTTTTTGCATAATCGCTGCATCTTTTTGTCAAGTTAAGGGTTTTGGTCCTTCATCACTTGTGTTCCCACAGTGATGCTAAATTGATTGCATTTAAATTTTCCTACACTGTCCAGCTGTGGATGCCATAATAGGCAATCTCTGCCGGCTCCATTCATCTAACTGCAATATACGGACAGTTCATCTAAAAACGCAATCTGCGTTCATTGTTTGTGAATCTATATATATATTTATTAATAATAAAATGCTGTGACCAATTATCGCCAAACCAATTAGTAGTGTGTTTTATTTGTGAATTAGGAAGTTAACACAATAGATATTGCCCCCTTGCAATAGTCTAAAACTTGAAAATCATGAAACTTGTACATGCGCACCTATCATATCAATGATGACTAGTTTTTGGTCTACAAATGTGCATCTGTCACATCATTGAAATATAAATGGGCATTTGTCACATCATTGAAATATAAATGTGCATCTGTCACATCATTGAAAGAATACTTGTGGAATATAAATGTGCATTTGTCACATCAATGAAATATAAATGTGCATCTGTCACATCATTGAAAGAATACTTGTGGAATGTAAATGTGCATCTGTCACATACTTGAAAGTAAATTGTTGTTCTGCAAATGTGCATCTGTTTTCTCTAGGAAAGTACACTTTTGGTTTTTAAAATATGTATGTTGAACCTGATTGTTGTGGCAAGTGGAAGGAAACATGTAGTTTCAGAAAATTAATCAAAATGATGTCACATATTATTGGTTGTATGTTAGCATAAGAATCTTGGATAATATGTTTACAAAAATTTTAATCAACATTAAACATGTAAACGAAAATGTTCATCAACATAAGACGTGTACACGAAAATTTACATCAACATTTGATATGTTTACGAAAATGTTCATCAACATTAAACATGTACACGAAAATGTTCATCAACATTAAATGTTTACGAAAATTTTCATGAATATTGAATAAGTTTACGAAAATGTTCATCAACATTAATATGTTTACGAAAATTTTAATCAACATTTAACATGTAAACGAAAATGTTCATCAACATTAGACATGTACACGAAAATTTACATCAACATTTGATATGTTTACGAAAATGTTCATCAACATTAAACATATACACGAAAATGTTCATCAACATTAAATATGTTTACGAAAATTTTCATCAACATTCAACATGTACACGAAAACGTTCATCAACATTAAATATGTTTACGAAAATTTTCATTTACATTAAACATGTTCACGAAAATGTTCATCAACATTAAATATGTTTACAAAAATTTTCATCAATATTAGATATGTTTACAAAACTTTTTTATCAACATTTGATATGTTTACGAAAATTTTCATCAACATTAAACATGTACACGAAAATGTTCATCAACATTAAATATGTTTACGAAATTTTTCATCAACATTAAACATGTACACAAAAACGTTCATCAACATTAAATATGTTTACGAAAATTTGCATCAACATTAAACATGTTCACGAAAATGCTCATCAACATTTGATATGTTTACGAAAATTTTCATCAACATTAAACATATACACGAAAGTGTTCATCAACATTAAATATGTCTGCGAAAATTTTCATCAACATTTGATATGTTTACGAAAATTTTCATCAACATTAAACATGTTCACGAAAATGTTCATCAACAATAAATATGTTTACGAAAATTTTCATGAATATTGAATATGTTTACGAAAATGTTCATCAACATTAAATTTGTGTACGAAAATTTTCGTAAACATTAAACATGTAAACGAAAATGTTCATCAACATTTGATATGTTTACGAAAATTTTCATCAATATTTGATTTGTTTACGAAAATGTTCATCAACATTAAACATGTACACAAAAATGTTCATCAACATTAAATATGTTTACGATAATTTTCATGAATATTGAATATGTTCACGAAAATGTTCATCAACATTTAATATGTTTACGAAAATGTTCATCAACATTAAACATGTAAACGAAAATGTTCATCAACATGAGACATGTACACGAAAATTTTCATCAACATTTGATATGTTTACGAAAATGTTCATCAACATTAAACATGTACACGAAAATGTTCATCAACATTAAACATATACACGAAAATGTTCATCAACATTAAATATGTTTACGAAAATTTTCTTGAATATTGAATAGGTTTACGAAAATGTTCATCAACATTCAATATGTTAACAAAAATTTTCATCAACATTTGATATGTTTACGAAAATGTTCATAAACATTAAACATGTACACGAAAATGTTCATCAACATTAAATATGTTTACGAAATTTTTCATGAATATTGAATATGTTTACGAAAATTTTCATCAACATTAATATGTTTACGAAAATTCTAATCAACATTAAACATGTATACGAAAATGTTCATCAACATAAGACATGTACACGAAAATTTACATCAACATTTGAAATGTTTACGAAAATGTTTATCAACATTAAACATGTACACGAAAATGTTAATCAACATTAAATATGTTTACGAAAATTTTCATGAATATTGAATATGTTTACGAAAATGTTTATCAACATTAATATGTTTACGAAAATTTTATTCAACATTAAACATGTAAACGAAAATGTTGATCAACATTAGACATGTACACGAAAATTTACATCAACATTTGATATGTTTACGAAAATGTTCATCAACATTAAACATATACACGAAAATGTTCATCAACATTAAATATGTTTACGAAAATTTTCATCAACATTCAACATGTAAACGAAAATGTTCATCATTATAAGACATGTACACGAAAATTTTCATCAACATTTGATATGTTTACAAAAATGTTCATCAACATTTGACATGTACACGAAAATATTCATCAACATTAAATATGTTTACGAAAATTTTCATCAACATTAAACATGTACACGAAAATGTTCATCAACATTAAATATGTTTACAAAAATTTTCATCAACATTAAACATGTACACGAAAATGTTCATCAACATTAAATAAATGTTTACGAAAATATTCATCATTATTAAACATATACACCAAAATGTTCATCAACATTAAATATGTTTACCAAAATTTTCATCAACATTAAACATGTACACGAAAATGTTCATCAACATTAAATATGTTTACGAAAATTTTCATCAACATTAAACATGTACACAAAAAACGTTCATCAACATTAAATATGTTTACGAAAATTTTCATCATCATTTAACATGTTCACGAAAATTTTCATCAACATTAAATATGTTTACGAAAATTTTCATCAACAATAAACATGTACACGAAAATGTTCATCAACATTAAATATGTTTACGAAAATTTTCATCAACATTTGATATGTTTACGAAAATGTTCATCAACATTAAACGTGTACACGAAAATGTTCATCAACATTAAATATCTTTACGAACAATTTCATGAATATTGAACATGTTTACGAAAATGTTCATCAACATTAAATATGTTTACGAAAATTTTCATCAACATTAAACATGTAAACGAAAATGTTCATCAACATAAGACATGTACACGAAAATTTTCATCAACATTTGATATGTTTACGAAAATGTTCATCAACATTAAACATGTACACGAAAATGTTCATCAACATTAAATATGTTTACGAAAATTTTCATCAACATTAAACATGTACACGAAAATGTTCATCAACATTAAATATGTTTACGAAAATGTTCATAATCATTAAATATGTAAACGAAAATGTTCATCAACATAAGACATGTACACGAAAATTTTCATCAATATTTGATATGTTTACGAAAATGTTCATCAACATTTGACATGTACACGAAAATATTCATCAACATTAAATATGTTTACGAAAATTTTCATCAACATTTAACATGTAAACGAAAATGTTCATCAACATAAGACATGTACACGAAAATTTTCATCAACATTTGATATGTTTACGAAAATGTTCATCAGCATTAAACATGTACACGAAAATTTTCATGAAGATTAAATATGAAAATGTTCATCAACATAAGACATGTACACGAAAATTTTCATCAACATTTGATATGTTTACGAAAATGTTCATCAACATTTGACATGTACACGAAAATATTCATCAACATTAAATATGTTTACGAAAATTTTCATCAACATTAAACATGTAAACAAAAATGTTCATCAACATTAAACATGTACACGAAAATTTTCATCAACATTTGATATGTTTACGAAAATGTTCATCAACATTTGACATGTACACGAAAATATTCATCAACATTAAATATGTTTACGAAAATTTTCATCAACATTTAACATGTACACGAAAATGTTCATCAACATAAGACATGTACACGAAAATGTTCATCAACATTAGATATGTTTACGAAAAATTTCATCAACATTAAACATGTACACGAAAATGTTCATCAACATTAAACATGTACACAAAATTTTTTATCAATATTTAATATGTTTACGAAAATGTTCATCATCATTAAACATGTAAACGAAAATGTTCATCAACATAAGACATGTACACGAAAATTTTCATCAACATTTGATATGTTTACGAAAATGTTCATCAACATTTGACATGTACACGAAAATATTCATCAACATTAAATGTGTTTACAAAAATTTTCATCAACATTAAACATGTAAACGAAAATGTTCATCAACATAAGACATGTACACGAAAATTTTCATCAACATTTGATATGTTTACGAAAATGTTCATCAACATTTGACATGTACACGAAAATATTCATCAACATTAAATATGTTTACGAAAATTTTCATCATCATTAAACATGTAAACGAAAATGTTCATCAACATAACACATGTACACGAAAATTTTCATCAACATTTGATATGTTCACGAAAATGTTCATCAACATTTTGACATGAGCACGAAAATATTCATCAACATTAAATATGTTTACGAAAATGTTCATCAACATTTAACATGTACACGAAAATGTTCATCAACATTAAATATGTTTACGAAAATTTTCATGAATATTGAATATGTTTACGAAAATGTTCATCAACATTAAATATGTTTACGAAAATTTTCATCAACATTAAACATGTAAACGAAAATGTTCATCAACATAAGACATGTACACGAAAATTTTCATCAACATTTGATATGTTTACGAAAATGTTCATCAACATTAAACATGTACACGAAAATGTTCATCAACATTAAATATGTTTACGAAAATTTTCATCAACATTAAACATGTACACGAAAATGTTCATCAACATTAAACATGTACACAAAATTTTTTATCAATATTTAATATGTTTACGAAAATGTTCATCATCATTAAACATGTAAACGAAAATGTTCATTAACATAAGACATGTACACGAAAATTTTCATCAACATTTGATATGTTTACGAAAATGTTCATCAACATTTTACATGTACACGAAAATATTCATCAACATTAAATATGTTTACGAAAATTTTCATCAACATTAAACATGTACACGAAAATTTTCATCAACATTAAATATGAAAATGTTCATCAACATAAGACATGTACACCAAAATTTTCATCAACATTTGATATGTTTACAAAAATGTTCATCAACATTTGACATGTACACGAAAATATTCATCAACATTAAATATGTTTACGAAAATTTTCATCAACATTAAACATGTACACGAAAATGTTCATCATTATAAGACATGTACACGAAAATTTTCATCAACATTTGATATGTTTACAAAAATGTTCATCAACATTTGACATGTACACGAAAATATTCATCAACATTAAATATGTTAACGAAAATTTTCATCAACATTAAACATGTACACGAAAATGTTCATCAACATTAAATATGTTTACAAAAATTTTCATCAACATTAAACATGTACACGAAAATGTTCATCAACATTAAATAAATGTTTACGAAAATATTCATCATTATTAAACATGTACACCAAAATGTTCATCAACATTTGATATGTATTCGAAAATGTTCATCAACATTTGACATGTACACGAAAATATTCATCAACATTAAATATGTTTACGAAAATGTTCATCAACATTAAACATGTAAACGAAAATGTTCATCAACATAAGACATGTACACGAAAATTTTCATCAACATTTGATATGTTTACGAAAATGTTCATCAACATTTGACATGTACACGAAAATATTCATCAACATTAAATATGTTTACGAAAATTTTCATCAACATTTAACATGTACACGAAAATGTTCATCAACATTAAATATGTTTACGAAAATTTTCATCAACATTAAGCATGTACACGAAAATATCCATCAACATTAAATATGTTTACGAAAATTTTCATCAACATTTAACATGTACACGAAAATGTTCATCAACATTAAATATGTTTACGAAAATTTTCATTAACATTAAACATGTACACGAAAATTTTCATCAACATTAAATATGTTTACGAAAATTTTCATCAACATTAAACATGTACACAAAAAACGTTCATCAACATTAAATATGTTTACGAAAATTTTCATCATCATTAAACATGTTCACGAAAATTTTCATCAACATTTGATATGTTTGCGAAAATTTTCATGAAGATTAAATATGTTTACGAAAATTTTCATCAACATTTGATATGTTTACGAAAATGTTCATCAACATTTGACATGAGCACGAAAATATTCATCAACATTAAATATGTTTACGAAAATTTTCATCAACATTTAACATGTACACGAAAATGTTCATCAACATAAGACATGTACACGAAAATGTTCATCAACATTAGATATGTTTACGAAAAATTTCATCAACATTAAACATGTACACGAAAATGTTCATCAACATTAAACATGTACACAAAATTTTTTATCAATATTTAATATGTTTACGAAAATGTTCATCATCATTAAACATGTAAACGAAAATGTTCATCAACATAAGACATGTACACGAAAATTTTCATCAACATTTGATATGTTTACGAAAATGTTCATCAACATTTGACATGTACACGAAAATATTCATCAACATTAAATGTGTTTACAAAAATTTTCATCAACATTAAACATGTAAACGAAAATGTTCATCAACATAAGACATGTACACGAAAATTTTCATCAACATTTGATATGTTTACGAAAATGTTCATCAACATTTGACATGTACACGAAAATATTCATCAACATTAAATATGTTTACGAAAATTTTCATCATCATTAAACATGTAAACGAAAATGTTCATCAACATAACACATGTACACGAAAATTTTCATCAACATTTGATATGTTCACGAAAATGTTCATCAACATTTTGACATGAGCACGAAAATATTCATCAACATTAAATATGTTTACGAAAATGTTCATCAACATTTAACATGTACACGAAAATGTTCATCAACATTAAATATGTTTACGAAAATTTTCATGAATATTGAATATGTTTACGAAAATGTTCATCAACATTAAATATGTTTACGAAAATTTTCATCAACATTAAACATGTAAACGAAAATGTTCATCAACATAAGACATGTACACGAAAATTTTCATCAACATTTGATATGTTTACGAAAATGTTCATCAACATTAAACATGTACACGAAAATGTTCATCAACATTAAATATGTTTACGAAATTTTTCATCAACATTAAACATGTACACGAAAATGTTCATCAACATTAAACATGTACACAAAATTTTTTATCAATATTTAATATGTTTACGAAAATGTTCATCATCATTAAACATGTAAACGAAAATGTTCATTAACATAAGACATGTACACGAAAATTTTCATCAACATTTGATATGTTTACGAAAATGTTCATCAACATTTTACATGTACACGAAAATATTCATCAACATTAAATATGTTTACGAAAATTTTCATCAACATTAAACATGTACACGAAAATTTTCATCAACATTAAATATGAAAATGTTCATCAACATAAGACATGTACACCAAAATTTTCATCAACATTTGATATGTTTACAAAAATGTTCATCAACATTTGACATGTACACGAAAATATTCATCAACATTAAATATGTTTACGAAAATTTTCATCAACATTAAACATGTACACGAAAATGTTCATCATTATAAGACATGTACACGAAAATTTTCATCAACATTTGATATGTTTACAAAAATGTTCATCAACATTTGACATGTACACGAAAATATTCATCAACATTAAATATGTTAACGAAAATTTTCATCAACATTAAACATGTACACGAAAATGTTCATCAACATTAAATATGTTTACAAAAATTTTCATCAACATTAAACATGTACACGAAAATGTTCATCAACATTAAATAAATGTTTACGAAAATATTCATCATTATTAAACATGTACACCAAAATGTTCATCAACATTTGATATGTATTCGAAAATGTTCATCAACATTTGACATGTACACGAAAATATTCATCAACATTAAATATGTTTACGAAAATGTTCATCAACATTAAACATGTAAACGAAAATGTTCATCAACATAAGACATGTACACGAAAATTTTCATCAACATTTGATATGTTTACGAAAATGTTCATCAACATTTGACATGTACACGAAAATATTCATCAACATTAAATATGTTTACGAAAATTTTCATCAACATTTAACATGTACACGAAAATGTTCATCAACATTAAATATGTTTACGAAAATTTTCATCAACATTAAGCATGTACACGAAAATATCCATCAACATTAAATATGTTTACGAAAATTTTCATCAACATTTAACATGTACACGAAAATGTTCATCAACATTAAATATGTTTACGAAAATTTTCATTAACATTAAACATGTACACGAAAATTTTCATCAACATTAAATATGTTTACGAAAATTTTCATCAACATTAAACATGTACACAAAAAACGTTCATCAACATTAAATATGTTTACGAAAATTTTCATCATCATTAAACATGTTCACGAAAATTTTCATCAACATTTGATATGTTTGCGAAAATTTTCATGAAGATTAAATATGTTTACGAAAATTTTCATCAACATTTGATATGTTTACGAAAATGTTCATCAACATTTGACATGAGCACGAAAATATTCATCAACATTAAATATGTTTACGAAAATTTTCATCAACATTAAACATGTAAACGAAAATGTTCATCAACATAAGACATGTACAATGAAAATTTTCATATACATTTGATGTTTACGAAAATGTTCATCAACATTAAACCTGTAAACGAAAATGTTCATCAACATTAAATATGTTTTCGAAAATTTTCATCAACATTAAACGGGTACACGAAAATGTTCATCAACATTAAACATGTAAACGAAAATGTTCATCAACATAAGACATGTACAATGAAAATTTTCATCAACATTTGATGTTTACGAAAATGTTCATCAACATTAAACATGTACACGAAAATGTTCATCAACATTCGATATGTTTACGAAAATTTTCATGAATATTGAATATGTTTACGAAAATGTTCATCAACATTAAATATGTTTACGAAAATTTTCATCAACATTAAACATGTAAACGAGAATGTTCATCAACATAAGACATGTACACGAAAATTTTCATCAACATTTGATATGTTTACGAAAATGTTCATCAACATTAAACACGTACACGAAAATGTTCATCAACATTAAATATGTTTACAAAAATTTTCATCAACATTAAACATGTACACGAAAATGTTCATCAACATTAAACATGTACACGAAATTTTTTATCAATATTAAATATGTTTACGAAAATGTTCATCATCATTAAACATGTAAACAAAAATGTTCATCAACATAAGACATGTACACGAAAATTTTCATCAACATTTGATATGTTTACGAAAATGTTGATCAACATAAGACATGTACACGAAAATTTTCATCAACATTTGATATGTTTACGAAAATGTTCATCAACATTAAACATGTACACGAAAATTTTCATCAACATTAAATATGAAAATGTTCATCAACATAAGACATGTACACGAAAATTTTCATCAACATTTGATATGTTTACGAAAATGTTCATCAACATTTGACATGTACACGAAAATATTCATCAACATTAAATATGTTTACGAAAATTTTCATCAACATTAAACATGTAAACGAAAATGTTCATCAATATAAGACATGTACACGAAAATTTTCATCAACATTTGATATGTTTAGGAAAATGTTCATCAACATTAAACATGTACACGAAAATTTTCATCAACATTAAATATGAAAATGTTCATCAACATAAGACATGTTCACGAAAATTTTCATCAACATTTGATATGTATTCGAAAATGTTCATCAACATTTGACATGTACACGAAAATATTCATCAACATTAAATATGTTTACGAAAATGTTCATCAACATTAAACATGTAAACGAAAATGTTCATCAACATAAGACATGTACACGAAAATTTTCATCAACATTTGATATGTTTACGAAAATGTTCATCAACATTTGACATGTACACGAAAATATTCATCAACATTAAATATGTTTACGAAAATTTTCATCAACATTAAACATGTACACGAAAATGTTCATCAACATTAAACATGTACACAAAATTTTTTATCAATATTTAATATGTTTACGAAAATGTTCATCATCATTAAACATGTAAACGAAAATGTTCATTAACATAAGACATGTACACGAAAATTTTCATCAACATTTGATATGTTTACGAAAATGTTCATCAACATTTTACATGTACACGAAAATATTCATCAACATTAAATATGTTTACGAAAATTTTCATCAACATTAAACATGTACACGAAAATTTTCATCAACATTAAATATGAAAATGTTCATCAACATAAGACATGTACACCAAAATTTTCATCAACATTTGATATGTTTACAAAAATGTTCATCAACATTTGACATGTACACGAAAATATTCATCAACATTAAATATGTTTACGAAAATTTTCATCAACATTAAACATGTACACGAAAATGTTCATCATTATAAGACATGTACACGAAAATTTTCATCAACATTTGATATGTTTACAAAAATGTTCATCAACATTTGACATGTACACGAAAATATTCATCAACATTAAATATGTTAACGAAAATTTTCATCAACATTAAACATGTACACGAAAATGTTCATCAACATTAAATATGTTTACAAAAATTTTCATCAACATTAAACATGTACACGAAAATGTTCATCAACATTAAATAAATGTTTACGAAAATATTCATCATTATTAAACATGTACACCAAAATGTTCATCAACATTAAATATGTTTACGAAAATTTTCATCAACATTAAACATGTACACGAAAATGTTCATCAACATTAAATATGTTTACGAAAATTTTCATCAACATTAAACATGTACACAAAAAACGTTCATCAACATTAAATATGTTTACGAAAATTTTCATCATCATTAAACATGTTCACGAAAATTTTCATCAACATTAAATATGTTTACGAAAATTTTCATCAACAATAAACATGTACACGAAAATGTTCATCAACATTAAATATGTTTACGAAAATTTTCATCAACATTTGATATGTTTACGAAAATGTTCATCAACATTAAACATGTACACGAAAATGTTCATCAACATTAAATATGTTTACGAAAATTTTCATGAATATTGAATATGTTTACGAAAATGTTCATCAACATTAAATAGGTTTACGAAAATTTTCATCAACATTAAACATGTAAACGAAAATGTTCATCAACATAAGACATGTACACGAAAATTTTCATCAACATTTGATATGTTTACAAAAATGTTCATCAACATTAAACATGTACACGAAAATGTTCATCAACATTAAATATGTTTACGAAAATTTTCATCAACATTAAACATGTACACGAAAATGTTCATCAACATTAAATATGTTTACGAAAATGTTCATAATCATTAAACATGTAAACGAAAATGTTCATCAACATAAGACATGTACACGAAAATTTTCATCAACATTTGATATGTTTACGAAAATGTTCATCAACATTAAACATGTACACGAAAATTTTCATCAACATTAAATATGAAAATGTTCATCAACATAAGACATGTTCACGAAAATTTTCATCAACATTTGATATGTATTCGAAAATGTTCATCAACATTTGACATGTACACGAAAATATTCATCAACATTAAATATGTTTACGAAAATGTTCATCAACATTAAACATGTAAACGAAAATGTTCATCAACATAAGACATGTACACGAAAATTTTCATCAACATTTGATATGTTTACGAAAATGTTCATCAACATTTGACATGTACACGAAAATATTCATCAACATTAAATATGTTTACGAAAATTTTCATCAACATTTAACATGTACACGAAAATGTTCATCAACATTAAATATGTTTACGAAAATTTTCATCAACATTAAGCATGTACACGAAAATATCCATCAACATTAAATATGTTTACGAAAATTTTCATCAACATTTAACATGTACACGAAAATGTTCATCAACATTAAATATGTTTACGAAAATTTTCATTAACATTAAACATGTACACGAAAATTTTCATCAACATTAAATATGTTTACGAAAATTTTCATCAACATTAAACATGTACACAAAAAACGTTCATCAACATTAAATATGTTTACGAAAATTTTCATCATCATTAAACATGTTCACGAAAATTTTCATCAACATTTGATATGTTTGCGAAAATTTTCATGAAGATTAAATATGTTTACGAAAATTTTCATCAACATTTGATATGTTTACGAAAATGTTCATCAACATTTGACATGAGCACGAAAATATTCATCAACATTAAATATGTTTACGAAAATTTTCATCAACATTAAACATGTAAACGAAAATGTTCATCAACATAAGACATGTACAATGAAAATTTTCATATACATTTGATGTTTACGAAAATGTTCATCAACATTAAACCTGTAAACGAAAATGTTCATCAACATTAAATATGTTTTCGAAAATTTTCATCAACATTAAACGGGTACACGAAAATGTTCATCAACATTAAACATGTAAACGAAAATGTTCATCAACATAAGACATGTACAATGAAAATTTTCATCAACATTTGATGTTTACGAAAATGTTCATCAACATTAAACATGTACACGAAAATGTTCATCAACATTCGATATGTTTACGAAAATTTTCATGAATATTGAATATGTTTACGAAAATGTTCATCAACATTAAATATGTTTACGAAAATTTTCATCAACATTAAACATGTAAACGAGAATGTTCATCAACATAAGACATGTACACGAAAATTTTCATCAACATTTGATATGTTTACGAAAATGTTCATCAACATTAAACACGTACACGAAAATGTTCATCAACATTAAATATGTTTACAAAAATTTTCATCAACATTAAACATGTACACGAAAATGTTCATCAACATTAAACATGTACACGAAATTTTTTATCAATATTAAATATGTTTACGAAAATGTTCATCATCATTAAACATGTAAACAAAAATGTTCATCAACATAAGACATGTACACGAAAATTTTCATCAACATTTGATATGTTTACGAAAATGTTGATCAACATAAGACATGTACACGAAAATTTTCATCAACATTTGATATGTTTACGAAAATGTTCATCAACATTAAACATGTACACGAAAATTTTCATCAACATTAAATATGAAAATGTTCATCAACATAAGACATGTACACGAAAATTTTCATCAACATTTGATATGTTTACGAAAATGTTCATCAACATTTGACATGTACACGAAAATATTCATCAACATTAAATATGTTTACGAAAATTTTCATCAACATTAAACATGTAAACGAAAATGTTCATCAATATAAGACATGTACACGAAAATTTTCATCAACATTTGATATGTTTAGGAAAATGTTCATCAACATTAAACATGTACACGAAAATTTTCATCAACATTAAATATGAAAATGTTCATCAACATAAGACATGTTCACGAAAATTTTCATCAACATTTGATATGTATTCGAAAATGTTCATCAACATTTGACATGTACACGAAAATATTCATCAACATTAAATATGTTTACGAAAATGTTCATCAACATTAAACATGTAAACGAAAATGTTCATCAACATAAGACATGTACACGAAAATTTTCATCAACATTTGATATGTTTACGAAAATGTTCATCAACATTTGACATGTACACGAAAATATTCATCAACATTAAATATGTTTACGAAAATTTTCATCAACATTTAACATGTACACGAAAATGTTCATCAACATTAAATATGTTTACGAAAATTTTCATCAACATTAAGCATGTACACGAAAATATCCATCAACATTAAATATGTTTACGAAAATTTTCATCAACATTTAACATGTACACGAAAATGTTCATCAACATTAAATATGTTTACGAAAATTTTCATCAACATTAAACATGTACACGAAAATTTTCATCAACATTAAATATGTTTACGAAAATTTTCATCAACATTAAACATGTACACAAAAAACGTTCATCAACATTAAATATGTTTACGAAAATTTTCATCATCATTAAACATGTTCACGAAAATTTTCATCAACATTTGATATGTTTGCGAAAATTTTCATGAAGATTAAATATGTTTACGAAAATTTTCATCAACATTTGATATGTTTACGAAAATGTTCATCAACATTTGACATGAGCACGAAAATATTCATCAACATTAAATATGTTTACGAAAATTTTCATCAACATTAAACATGTAAACGAAAATGTTCATCAACATAAGACATGTACAATGAAAATTTTCATATACATTTGATGTTTACGAAAATGTTCATCAACATTAAACCTGTAAACGAAAATGTTCATCAACATTAAATATGTTTTCGAAAATTTTCATCAACATTAAACGGGTACACGAAAATGTTCATCAACATTAAACATGTAAACGAAAATGTTCATCAACATAAGACATGTACAATGAAAATTTTCATCAACATTTGATGTTTACGAAAATGTTCATCAACATTAAACATGTACACGAAAATGTTCATCAACATTCGATATGTTTACGAAAATTTTCATGAATATTGAATATGTTTACGAAAATGTTCAACATTAAATATGTTTACGAAAATTTTCATCAACATTAAACATGTAAACGAGAATGTTCATCAACATAAGACATGTACACGAAAATTTTCATCAACATTTGATATGTTTACGAAAATGTTCATCAACATTAAACACGTACACGAAAATGTTCATCAACATTAAATATGTTTACAAAAATTTTCATCAACATTAAACATGTACACGAAAATGTTCATTAACATTAAACATGTACACGAAATTTTTTATCAATATTAAATATGTTTACGAAAATGTTCATCATCATTAAACATGTAAACAAAAATGTTCATCAACATAAGACATGTACACGAAAATTTTCATCAACATTTGATATGTTTACGAAAATGTTGATCAACATAAGACATGTACACGAAAATTTTCATCAACATTTGATATGTTTACGAAAATGTTCATCAACATTAAACATGTACACGAAAATTTTCATCAACATTAAATATGAAAATGTTCATCAACATAAGACATGTACACGAAAATTTTCATCAACATTTGATATGTTTACGAAAATGTTCATCAACATTTGACATGTACACGAAAATATTCATCAACATTAAATATGTTTACGAAAATTTTCATCAACATTAAACATGTAAACGAAAATGTTCATCAACATAAGACATGTACACGAAAATTTTCATCAACATTTGATATGTTTACGAAAATGTTCATCAACATTTGACATGTACACGAAAATATTCATCAACATTAAATATGTTTACGAAAATGTTCATCAACATTTAACATGTACACGAAAATGTTCATCAACATTAAATATGTTTACGAAAATTTTCATCAACATTAAACATGTACACGAAAATGTTCATCAACATTAAATATATGTTTACAAAAATATTCATCATTATTAAACATGTACACCAAAATGTTCATCAACATTAAATATGTTTACGAAAATTTTCATCAACATTAAACATGTACACGAAAATGTTCATCAACATTAAATATGTTTACAAAAAATTTTCATCAACATTAAACATGTACACAAAAAACGTTCATCAACATTAAATATGTTTACGAAAATTTTCATCATCATTAAACATGTTCACGAAAATGTGCATCAACATTAAATATGTTTACGAAAATTTTCATCAATATTAAATATGTATACGAAAATTTTCATCAACATTTGATATGTTTGCGAAAATTTTCATGAAGATTAAATATGTTTACGAAAATTTTCATCAACATTTGATATGTTTACGAAAATGTTCATCAACATTTGACATGAGCACGAAAATATTCATCAACATTAAATATGTTTACGAAAATTTTCATCAACATTAAACATGTAAACGAAAATGTTCATCAACATAAGACATCTACAATGAAAATTTTCATCAACATTTGATGTTTACGAAAATGTTCATCAACATTAAACCTGTACACGAAAATGTTCATCAACATTAAATATGTTTTCGAAAATTTTCATCAACATTAAACGGGTACACGAAAATGTTCATCAACATTAAACATGTACACGAAATTTTTTATCAATATTTAATATGTTTACGAAAATGTTTATCATCATTAAACATGTAAACGAAAATGTTCATCAACATTAAACATGTACACGAAAATATTCATCAACATTAAATATGTTCACGACAATTTTCATATATATTGAATATGCTTACGAAAATGTTCATCAACATTAAATATGTTTACGAAAATTTTCATCAACATTAAACATGTACACGAAAATGTTCATCAACATTAAATATGTTTACGAAAATTTTCATGAATATTGAATATGTTTACGAAAATGTTCATCAACATTAAATATGTTTACGAAAATTTTCATCAACATTAAACATGTAAACGAAAATGTTCATCAAAATAAGACATGTACACGAAAATTTTCATCAACATTTGATATGTTTACAAAAATGTTCATCAACATTAAACATGTACACGAAAATGTTCATCAACATAAAATATGTTTACGAAAATTTTCATCAGCATTAAACATGTACACGAAAATGTTCATTAACATTAAACATGTACACGAAATTTATTATCAATATTTAATATGTTTACGAAAATGTTCATCACCATTAAACATGTAAACGAAAATGTTCATCAACATAAGACATGTACACGAAAATTTTCATCAACATTTAATATGTTTACGAAAATGTTCATCAACATTTGACATGTACACGAAAATATTCATCAACATTAAATATGTTTACGCAAATTTTCATCAACATTTAACATGTAAACGAAAATGTTCATCAACATAAGACATGTACACGAAAATTTTCATCAACATTTGATATGTTTACGAAAATGTTCATCAACATTAAACATGTACACGAAAATTTTCATCAACATTAAATATGAAAATGTTCATCAACATAAGACATGTACACGAAAATTTTCATCAACATTTGATATGTTTACGAAAATGTTCATCAACACTTGACATGTACACGAAAATATTCATCAACATTAAATATGTTTACGAAAATTTTCATCAACATTAAACATGTACACGAAAATGTTCATCAACATTAAATATGTTTACGAAAATTTTCATCAACATTAAACATGTACACGAAAATGTTCATCAACATTAAATATATGTTTACGAAAATATTCATCATTATTAAACATGTACACCAAAATGTTCATCAACATTAAATATGTTTACGAAAATTTTCATCAACATTAAACATGTACACGAAAATGTTCATCAACATTAAATATGTTTACGAAAATGTTCATCAACAATAAACATGTACACGAAAATGTTCATCAACATTAAACATGTTTACGAAAATTTTCATCAACATTTGATATGTTTACGAAAATGTTCATCAACATTAAACATGTACACGAAAATGTTCATCAACATTAAATATGTTTACGAAAATTTTCATGAATATTGAATATTCGTGTACATGTTTAATGTTGATGAAAATTTTTGTAAACATATTTAATGTTGATGAATACAGATGGGTCCAAACCTAACCTGTATGCAAACCAAACTAAAAAAGCAAACCAGAAGTTTGGTCTAAGTTCACTTTTCACTTTGTTTGGTTTACTTTTAGCAAACCAAAGTTTACTTTAATGTTTACTCGAAAAGTAAATCAGACGGCTGGTTTGGTTTGGTTTGGTTTGGTCAGAGCAAACCAAACTTTAAAAAGCAAACCAAACCAGCGCCCTAGTTTGGTTTGGTTTGGTTTGCTCTGAGCAAACCACGAGCATGCGCAGATGATTCATATAATTGATGTGAAAGAATGTCCGAACTATTTCACAATTATTTCATTTAATGAACAAATATTATTCACTAAATGTCTCAATCGAATTACAAATTCTTATTTAAACATTTAACATCATATGAGATTCGTTTTTTATGAGTAAACCAAACCAGAACCAAAGTTTTCTATTTTTAGAGCAAACCAAACCAGCGGCCTGGTTTGGTTTGCTAAGAGCAAACCATGAGCATGCGCAGATGATTCAAAGAATCGAAGTTATACGACGTCCGACATCATTTTATGATATTTGTTCTCGTAAAACAAATATGTTTTACTTGAAGAATTTATTATGATTTAGATATTAACCATCAATTTAGATTGGTTTGGTAAGAGTAAACCAAACCAGCGCCCTAGTTTGGTTTGGTCAGAGCAAACCAAACCAGCACCCTAGTTTGGTTTGGTCAGAGCAAACCAAACCAGCGTCAAAGTTTGGTTTGGTCAAAGCAAACCAAACCAGCCGCCTGGTTTGGTTTGGTTTGCTTTTCAAACCAAACCAAACTAGAAAAAGCAAACCACGGTTTGTTTTGAGTAAACTGTGGTTTGCTATTTTGTTTGGTCAAGCAAACCAAACCAAACCAGAAAAGTAAACTAGATGTTTGCTCCCGGTTCACTTTTGTACAGGTTAGGTTTGGACCCATCTGTATTTTCGTGTTCATGTTTAATGTTGATGAAAATTTTCGTAAACATATTTAATGTTGATGAACATTTTCGTTTACATGTTTAATGTGGATTAAAATTTTCGTAAACATATCAAATGTTGATGAAAATTTTAGTAAACATATTTAATATTGATAATAATGTTTGTAAACATATTTAATGTTGATGATCACTTTCGTGAACATATTTAAAGTTGATGAACATTTTCCTGTACATGTTTGATAGTGATGAAATTATTTTTAATGTTGATTTAAATTTTCGTAAACATGTTCAATGTTTATAGACATTCGTAAACATTTCTAAAATTGATGAACATTTTCGTAAACATACTTAATGTTGATGACTATTTTCGTGTACATGTCATATGTTGATGATCATTTTCGTGTAAATGTTTAATGATGATGAAAATTTTCGTAAACATATTAATCATTGATAAAAAATTTCGTGTACATGTTTAATGTTGATGAACATTTTCGTGTACATGTTTAATGTTTATGAACATTTTCGTAAACATATTTAATGTTGATGATCATTTTCGTGTACATGTTTAATGGTCATGAAAATGTTCGTAAACATATTAAATGTTGATGAACATTTTCGTGTACATGTTTAATGCTGATGAAAATTTTCGTAAACATATTTAAAATTGATGAAAATTTTCCTGTACATGTTTAATGTTGATGAAAATTTTCGTAAACATATTTAATGTTGATGAACATTTTCGTGTACATGTTTAATGTTGATGAACATTTTCGTAAACATATCAAATGTTGATGAAAATTTTCGTAAACATATTTAATCTTGAAGAAAATTTTCGAAACATATTTAATGTTGATGAACATTTTCGTGAACATGATTAATGTTGATAAAAATATTCGTAAACATATTTAAAGTTGATGAACATTTTCGTGTTCATGTTTAATGTTGATGAAAATTTTCGTAAACATATCAAATGTTGATGAAAATTTTCGTAGACATATTTAATGTTGATGAACATTTTCGTGTACATGTTTAATGTTGATGAAAATTTTCGTAAACATATCAAATGTTGATAAAAAAGTTTTGTAAACATATCTAATATTGATGAAAATTTTTGTAAACATATTGAATGTTGATGAACATTTTCGTGAACATGTTTAATGTAAATGAAAATTTTCGTAAACATATTTAATGTTGATGAACGTTTTCGTGTACATGTTGAATGTTGATGAAAATTTTCGTAAACATATTTAATGTTGATGAACATTTTCGTGTATATGTTTAATGTTGATGAACATTTTCCTAAACATATCAAATGTTGATGTAAATTTTCGTGTACATGTCTAATGTTGATGAACATTTTCGTTTACATGTTTAATGTAAATGAAAATTTTCGTAAACATATTAATGTTGATGAACATTTTCGTAAACATATTCAATATTCATGAAAATTTTCGTAAACATTTAATGTTGATGAACATTTTCGTGTACATGTTTAATGTTGATGAACATTTTCGTAAACATATCAAATGTTGATGTAAATTTTCGTGTACATGTCTTATGTTGATGAACATTTTCGTTTACATGTTTAATGTTGATTAAAATTTTCGTAAACATATTAATGTTGATGAAAATTTTCGTAAATATTTTCAATATTCATGAAAAATTTCGTAAATATATTTAATGTTGATGAACATTTTCCTGTACATGTTTAATGTTTATGAACATTTTCGTAAACATATAAAATGTTGATGAAAATTTTTGTAAACATATTTAATGTTGATGAAAATGTTTGTAAACATATTTAACGTTGATGAACATTTTCGTGTACATGTTTAATGGTCATGAAAATGTTCGTAAACATATTTAATGTTGATGAACATTTTCGTGTACATGTTTAATGCTGATGAAAATTTTCGTAAACATATTTAAAATTGATGAAAATTTTCCTGTACATGTTTAATGTTGATGAAAATTTTCGTAAACATATATAATGTTGATGAACATTTTCGTGTACATGTTAAATGTTGATGAAAATTTTCGTGAACATGATTAATGATGATGAATATTTTCTTTAACATATATTTAATGTTGATGAACATTTTCGTTTACATGTTTAATGTTGATGAAAATTTTCGTAAACATATCAAATGTTGATGAAAATTTTCGTAAACATATTTAATGTTGATGTTGATGAAAATTTTCGTAAACATATTAAATATTGATAAAAAATTTCGTACACATATTTAATGTTGATGAACATTTTCGTGAACATGTTAAATGTTGATGAACATTTTCGTGTACATGTCAAATGTTGATGAACATTTTCGTAAACATATCAAATGTTGATGAACATTTTCGTAAACATTTTAAATATTGATTAAAAAAATCCGTGTACATGTTTAATGTTGATGAACATTTTCGTGTACATGTTTAATGTTGATGAAAATTTTCGTAAACATATTTAATGTTGATGAACATTTTCGTAAACATATTTAATGTTGATGAACATTTTCGTGTATATGTTTAATGTTGATGAACATTTTCGTAAACATATCAAATGTTGATGAAAATTTTCGTGTACATGTCTCATGTTGATGAACATTTTCGTTTACATGTTTAATGTTGATGAACATTTTCGTAAACATATTAAATGTTGATGAACATTTTCGTAAACATATTCAATATTCATGAAAATTTTCGTAAACATATTTATTGTTGATGAACATTTTCGTGAACATGTTTAATGTTGATGAAAATTTTCGTAAACATATCAAATGTTGATGAAAATTTTCGTAAACATATTTAATATTGATGAAAATTTTCGTAAACATATTTAATGTTGATGAGCATTTTCGTGAACATGTTTAAAGTTGATGTGTTTGCGAAAATTTTCATGAAGATTAAATATGTTTACGAAAATTTTCATCAACATTTGATATGTTTACGAAAATGTTCATCAACATTTGACATGA
This sequence comes from Arcuatula senhousia, assembly GCA_963971305.1. Classification (NCBI taxonomy): domain Eukaryota; kingdom Metazoa; phylum Mollusca; class Bivalvia; order Mytilida; family Mytilidae; genus Arcuatula; species Arcuatula senhousia. The sequence goes on along the minus strand of OZ020315.1, from coordinate 45,993,581 downwards.
GCACGAAAATATTCATCAACATTAAATATGTTTACGAAAATTTTTATCAACATTAAACATGTAAACGAAAATGTTCATCAACAAAAGACATCTACAATGAAAATTTTCATCAACATTTGATGTTTACGAAAATGTTCATCAACATTAAACCTGTACACGAAAATGTTCATCAACATTAAATATGTTTTCGAAAATTTTCATCAACATTAAACGGGTACACGAAAATGTTCATCAACATTAAACATGTACACGAAATTTTTTATCAATATTTAATATGTTTACGAAAATGTTTATCATCATTAAACATGTAAACGAAAATGTTCATCAACATTAAACATGTACACGAAAATATTCATCAACATTAAATATGTTCACGACAATTTTCATATATATTGAATATACTTACGAAAATGTTCATCAACATTAAATATGTTTACGAAAATTTTCATCAACATTAAACATGTACACGAAAATGTTCATCAACATTAAATATGTTTACGAAAATTTTCATGAATATTGAATATGTTTACGAAAATGTTCATCAACATTAAATATGTTTACGAAAATTTTCATCAACATTAAACATGTAAACGAAAATGTTCATCAACATAAGACATGTACACGAAAATTTTCATCAACATTTGATATGTTTACAAAAATGTTCATCAACATTAAACATGTACACGAAAATGTTCATCAACATTAAATATGTTTACGAAAATTTTCATCAGCATTAAACATGTACACGAAAATGTTCATTAACATTAAACATGTACACGAAATTTATTATCAATATTTAATATGTTTACGAAAATGTTCATCATCATTAAACATGTAAACGAAAATGTTCATCAACATAAGACATGTACACGAAAATTTTCATCAACATTTAATATGTTTACGAAAATGTTCATCAACATTTGACATGTACACGAAAATATTCATCAACATTAAATATGTTTACGCAAATTTTCATCAACATTTAACATGTAAACGAAAATGTTCATCAACATAAGACATGTACACGAAAATTTTCATCAACATTTGATATGTTTACGAAAATGTTCATCAACATTAAACATGTACACGAAAATTTTCATCAACATTAAGTATGAAAATGTTCATCAACATAAGACATGTACACGAAAATTTTCATCAACATTTGATATGTTTACGAAAATGTTCATCAACACTTGACATGTACACGAAAATATTCATCAACATTAAATATGTTTACGAAAATTTTCATCAACATTAAACATGTACACGAAAATGTTCATCAACATTAAATATGTTTACGAAAATTTTCATCATTATTAAACATGTATACGAAAATGTTCATCAACATTAAATATATGTTTACGAAAATATTCATCATTATTAAACATGTACACCAAAATGTTCATCAACATTTGATATGTTTACGAAAATGTTCATCAACATTAAACATGTACACGAAAATGTTCATCAACATTAAATATGTTTACGAAAATTTTCATGAATATTGAATATTCGTGTACATGTTTAATGTTGATGAAAATTTTTGTAAACATATTTAATGTTGATGAATATTTTCGTGTTCATGTTTAATGTTGATGAAAATTTTCGTAAACATATTTAATGTTGATGAACATTTTCGTTTACATGTTTAATGTGGATTAAAATTTTCGTAAACATATCAAATGTTGATGAAAATTTTAGTAACCATATTTAATATTGATGTTAATGTTTGTAAACATATTTAATGTTGATGATCACTTTCGTGAACATATTTAAAGTTGATGAACATTTTCCTGTACATGTTTGATAGTGATGAAATTATTTTTAATGTTGATTTAAATTTTCGTAAACATGTTCAATGTTTATAGACATTCGTAAACATTTCTAAAATTGATGAACATTTTCGTAAACATACTTAATGTTGATGACTATTTTCGTGTACATGTCATATGTTGATGATCATTTTCGTGTAAATGTTTAATGATGATGAAAATTTTCGTAAACATATTAATTATTGATAAAAAATTTCGTGTACATGTTTAATGGTGATGAACATTTTCGTGTACATGTTTAATGTTGATGAACATTTTCGTGAACATGTTTAATGTTGATGAAAATTTTCGTAAACATATCAAATGTTGATGAAAATTTTCGTAAACATATTTAATATTGATGAAAATTTTCGTAAACATATTTAATGTTGATGAGCATTTTCGTGAACATGTTTAAAGTTGATGTGTTTGCGAAAATTTTCATGAAGATTAAATATGTTTACGAAAATTTTCATCAACATTTGATATGTTTACGAAAATGTTCATCAACATTTGACATGAGCACGAAAATATTCATCAACATTAAATATGTTTACGAAAATTTTTATCAACATTAAACATGTAAACGAAAATGTTCATCAACATAAGACATCTACAATGAAAATTTTCATCAACATTTGATGTTTACGAAAATGTTCATCAACATTAAACCTGTACACGAAAATGTTCATCAACATTAAATATGTTTTCGAAAATTTTCATCAACATTAAACGGGTACACGAAAATGTTCATCAACATTAAACATGTACACGAAATTTTTTATCAATATTTAATATGTTTACGAAAATGTTTATCATCATTAAACATGTAAACGAAAATGTTCATCAACATTAAACATGTACACGAAAATATTCATCAACATTAAATATGTTCACGACAATTTTCATATATATTGAATATGCTTACGAAAATGTTCATCAACATTAAATATGTTTACGAAAATTTTCATCAACATTAAACATGTACACGAAAATGTTCATCAACATTAAATATGTTTACGAAAATTTTCATGAATATTGAATATGTTTACGAAAATGTTCATCAACATTAAATATGTTTACGAAAATTTTCATCAACATTAAACATGTAAACGAAAATGTTCATCAACATAAGACATGTACACGAAAATTTTCATCAACATTTGATATGTTTACAAAAATGTTCATCAACATTAAACATGTACACGAAAATGTTCATCAACATTAAATATGTTTACGAAAATTTTCATCAGCATTAAACATGTACACGAAAATGTTCATTAACATTAAACATGTACACGAAATTTATTATCAATATTTAATATGTTTACGAAAATGTTCATCATCATTAAACATGTAAACGAAAATGTTCATCAACATAAGACATGTACACGAAAATTTTCATCAACATTTAATATGTTTACGAAAATGTTCATCAACATTTGACATGTACACGAAAATATTCATCAACATTAAATATGTTTACGCAAATTTTCATCAACATTTAACATGTAAACGAAAATGTTCATCAACATAAGACATGTACACGAAAATTTTCATCAACATTTGATATGTTTACGAAAATGTTCATCAACATTAAACATGTACACGAAAATTTTCATCAACATTAAATATTGAGTAAAATGGGTAACTAACGAGTGCATAATCCCTAAAATAAAGGGTATTTACGACAATAAGACATAAACTTTACAAAATAAATTCTAGAAGCGTCACAGATTACGCATTTGTACCACAATCAACAATGGACAGTAAAGGCAGGAAAACACGACAGCCGGCCAAACTTCAAGACTGTCTTACAGGGATAGATATTGACAACGCGTTTGATAACACAGAAACTGAAGTCCCCATAACACATAAACAAATTGATGGACCTATCAATAACATTTCGTTCAAAACAATATTTGTGAAAGAATGGGAAAGCGGCATTCTACGTTTTTTTGAAAACGAGTGTAAAACTGAGGTAGTTAAAAGTTCACAAAAACTTACAGTAATAAAAGTAACAGTCAATGACAAGTCTGACAATTCTTACTCTGTGAAATTCAATTTGCACTCTACTGGATCAATTGTCCTCCAAGGGGCAAAATGTAAAGTTTTTGAAACACAATTTTTCACCCCCCTAAAGGAATTTATTGACAACAACTGCAAACAAAATAACCAGTCTACGCCTGAAAGTGATCAATCACATGATGATGAAGAAACACCTGTGAAATCGTTTTTTGATGACTCAGAAACAACAATAACCCCCCATAATGAAACCCACAACTTACAATACACATCTACACCTGTTCCGATTTGCACAACTCGTCAAACTACAACACCGAAGGAAAGAGTAGCAATGCACTCAGAATCCATTCAGTCTAAACTAGCCAATATGAACACTGTGATGGAAACGTTAGACAAGGCTCTAATTAATGTAACAAAACTTATCAGTGAAGTCAAATCCTCCGTTGAAGTTATAAATTTGGAATTTACCGAAAAAAACAGTAAACTCAGTAAAGCTATCAAGGAAACAAAGGATAGTATTAAAAACTATGAAAGCAAGATAAACCATGCAAACAGCCAGATGGACTCGCTACATACAAAACTTAATATCCTAGATGGTAAAGTCAACTCTCTAAATGCAACACAAAAGTCAATGGAAATCAAAATTCAAAATCAGAATAAACATATCGAAAATATCCAGCAGGCATTGATAGAACTGAATGAAAAAATTTCGAGAGAAGAAACAAAACCCAAAGAAATCCATGAAAGTAGCTCAAATATAAAAAGTGATTTGGAAAGTAATGTAAAACAAGCAAATTGTGACTACCTATTCTTGTGTGACTCAATCCTAAAAAGAATTCGTACACAGCAATTCTCAGAAGGTGAATTCACTTTATTAAGATACATCAAAGGAGGGGCTGAAACATGCGCAGAATTTATCACAGCCAAAGGCAGGCTTTTTGACCCTAAACATGTGATTATTCATATTGGATCCAGAGATCTCCAAAATAAAGGAGTTAATTTAAATGACTTTTGTAATTTGTTCAAAGTTGCCACTGAAACATGGCCCAATGCACACATAAATGTTCTTCCCTTAATGCGAAGAAAAGATATGAACTTCAACAAAATTCGTAATGCAAATAGTACAATTGTGAATGCAGCATCACGGTTTACTAACATATCGGTAATGGAATGCTTTCATCCAACTGATGATATGTTTTACGATGTAGTTCACATGAACAACCACACCGGCCTTCCTGCGTTGACAGAACACGTGAGAAAATGTGTGAATGCTACCAGTGGCAGTGGTCTAAAACTAAATGGACATGGTCAAATGAATCGCAGGAAAAACTCAATACCGCCCATGATGCCACCCCATCCTATGATGGGACCGCCACAGCTGCCACCGGGTCCACATGGACCACCGTACATACTTCCCCATCCATCAATGGGACCGTCATATCCACCAAACCGTCCGCCAATGGGGCCGTCGTATCCATCAAACCATCCCCCAATGGGACTGTCATACCCAACAAACCGCCCACCACACTTACTGAATCGTCCTCCAATGGAACCGCCAAACTCACCGCACCGTCCTCCAATGGGACCTGCATATCAGCCACACCGTCCGCCAATGGGACAACCACTGATGCCACCGTCCCACCCACCGTTTATGTCTCAACCGACTCCATATCCGAATCAACCAGTAAACTACTACAACCCCTGTACATGGAGTGAATGGAATCCATATAACAACCCACAAACATATCACAACAGACGACATTACTGAAACAACATAAAATTATTTTATGTTCAGAGTGCTCTCAGTTCTCATTTACAATTTTTGTACATATATTTTCGTTAAAAATTATTATTCATGTATATGATCAATCAACCTTATGTACAATCAACATAATACAAGTAGCATTGATGATATTTATATTTCAGCAAAATTTAATGAAGAACAAATATACAAATTTTAAAGTTAAACCTTTAATTATATATTTAATCGAAATTTATTTACCCAATAGCTCTGGTACTTAAATCAAAGTTTTGAAAGATATCTTTATTTTTATGTTTTATCAACCAGAGAAAAAAACATTGACTTATTTTAGATATTTAATTTCTAGTCTTCCTAACTTGACTTGCATGCACTAAATTATCAATAGTAATTGCAAGTATTGTGTCTTAGTCTTAACAAGTTTAAAAGGAGGTATAACTTCTTAAAGTAAATTATTACTAATTTTCCAGACTTCAAGTCTTATATAAAATCTTAAATTCACATTTTTTATAGATACATATATAATTGAGCTCCCTCTTTTGTCAATAACTCGATTATTCCAGTGATTTCAACTCTTAAGGTATTAGCTGAAAAATAATGATATAAACCACACAAAATTTCTTAGTTTATCTTTTTATAGACTAGAGTTATCCTTCTTTCCACTAATTGTTAATATGATGATTGATGTATTTGATGTAGATGGATACCTCCTTAATTCTTCAGAACAAAACAACATTTTAATATTCTCACATTTTTGCACATGTTAATTTGTGTAATAGGAATTTTAAGTCATAAGTAAAAACAATCAACATATCGTTTGTAAAAGATCTCTTTTATAATATTTCTTTTCACCTTGTATATCTATCAGGAACAATTCAGATACATGTAAAAGACCAAGAGGTATCCTTCTCAATTAATTTTATATGTTTATTCATGTCTACATTTGTCATTGTTTAATAATTCAGTTATGACTGCTTTGTAATACCATGATATCTTCACATTAATGCACTTGTTCAGGAACCCATTTTATGAAATTCTATGATTTTCTTTGAAACAAATTCAAAATGTCTAAAAAATTACTCAAAAATTTAAACATTTCCATGTGGAACATACATGGATTTTCCCTTAATAAAGCAACTGATGATGATTTTCTTGAAGCCATATGTAATATAGATGTTTTAAGTTTAGTTGAAACTTGGTGTGGTGGTGACAATCCACAAATTGATATTACTGAATTTTCTTGCATAACTAGCAGTACTAGAAATAAACATAAAAAAGCTAGACGCTTCTCTGGTGGTATTTCAATATATGTAAAAAATAATTTAAAAACTGGTGTTTCCAAACTACCCTTTAGTAATCCCGATATCGTTTGGGTCAAATTGTTGAAATCTTTTTTTAATTTAAAAAAAGATGTATTTCTGGGAATTATTTACTTCTCACCTGAAGGTTCAACTAGCAACAACGAAGATTTAAATGTTTTATATTCCAAACTTTTGAGTGATATTGAAAACTATAGTTCTCAGGGCGATATTGTAATCCAAGGCGACTTCAATGCTTACACAAAGTTAAATCCAGACTATGTCACATATGATGAATCTGAACACCCCAATTCTGACGACCAATTTTATATTTATGACTCCCCCTCCCCTAGAAATAATATGGATAACAAACCATCTAATAAAAGTGGTAAACTCCTCCTAAACCTCTGTAAAGAAACAAGTCTTAGTATATTAAATGGAAGAACAGTTGGAGATCTCAATGGTAAATATACTTGTACTACCTATAATGGAAGTAGTGTAGTTGACTACACTCTGGTGAATAATGAATTGCTGCAAGGTATTTGCAGCTTTAAAGTAGGAGATTTAACAGACTTGTCAGATCATTGTTTGTTAAACTGTTGTTTACTGACATGTTTTTATAATAATCCTAATAATCATAGAAATAATCTGGATACTTTACCAGGAAAATTTTTATGGAATACTGAAGCAATAGAAAATTATAAAGCCAATTTACAAAGTGATCCAATAAAATGTAAACTTCAGAAATTTTTAACACATAATTATAGCGACAGCGATTTGGCCGTAGATAATATCAACTCAATCTTACATGAAACAGCTTCAATGTCTGCTAAATTTGTTAAAGGTAAATCACCCAGCAAAAAAAATAAGAAAAAAAAGACAGAATGGTTCTCCGATTCTTGTAGAGACCTCAGAATTACTGTTAAAAGTTATCTTTCCCTTGTTAATAAATTCCCTAATAATGAAACCTATAGAATTAAGTATTATTCTTTTCTTTCTAAATATAGAAGAAAATGTAAAATAGAAGAAAAAAAATTTAAAAAGCAAATATGTGATGATATATATTCAAACATGAACAAAGACCCAAAAACATTTTGGAACATGATAAACCGAATGCAGCATTCCTCTAGTGGAAACAATGATGATATTTTAAATATGGATGAATTTAGCAATTTCTTTGAAAAAATAAATAATCATTCTAATCAAATACCAAACAACAACTTTCACAATTCCATCAAAGATAAACTGGAAACCCACATTAATAATTATAAAAATCTAAATAATCCAAATAAAACTGAATTTGATGAACCTATAAACAAAGAGGAGATCATGAAAGCAATCAAAACTCTTAAAAATGGAAAGTCCACATCAAGGGACTTAATTTCAAATGAAATGCTAAAATATGGCATACATCAACTTATAGAACCACTTCTAAAACTTTTTAATTTTATTTTTGAAAAAGGTTGTTTCCCTAAAGCGTGGAATGAGAGTTACATTTCTCTAATACATAAAAAAGGAGATAAAACCAACCCGGCAAACTACAGAGGAATTTCATTAACTTCAAACTTAGGTAAATTATTTAATAAAATAATATTAGCAAGAGTCATTAAATTCATTAACAATAACAATCTTATAAGTGAAAACCAAATAGGATTTAAAGAAAAATCCAGAACCACTGATCATATATTTACAATTAAATCAATTGTTGATACATATAAAACAAAGAAAAAGAAAGTGTTTGCAGCTTTTATAGATCTAAGAAAAGCCTTCGACACAGTGTGGAGGGAAGGCCTTTTCTATAAACTTTGTAAAAATAAATTTCCCACCCAAATTTTTAATATAATTCACTCAATGTACAAAGATCCATATTGCAGAATTAAATTTAAAGAAGGCCTAGGCCAAAAATTTATTTCAAGGTGTGGAGTAAAACAAGGAGATGTCTTAAGCCCCATTCTTTTTAATTTATATATCAATGACCTGGTTGCCAACCTCAATGAAAGCAATAACGATCCCGTTATTTTGGGTGATCTCACAATCAATTCTTTACTTTATGCTGATGATATTATTTTGTTGTCCAGCACCGCTAATGGTCTACAAAAATCTCTAGAGATACTAGACAAATTTTGCTCTTCTTGGAAATTAGATGTAAATGAACAAAAATCAAAAGTAATGGTATTTAATTCCAATGGAAAAACCCATATAAATAGTTTTAAAATTAATAACTCCCCCATTGAAACAGTAAAAACATATTGTTACCTTGGAATAACTTTTAAATATAATGGTAATATAAATGTTTCAACCAAATTATTAATGGAAAAGGGTCGCAAGGCCTGGTTCAAAATAAAAAAAACTATTGGACTGGATAATGCATGTTGTCTAATGGAAAAACTCTTTGATTCTCTTGTAAGTCCAATAACACTTTATGGGTGTGAATTATGGGGAGCATTTTGTCACTTAAAAGATACTGACCCCTTTGAACACTTACATTTAAAATTTATTAAAGAAATACTAGGAATACACAGCAAAGCAACAAATGTTGCATGCTTAACAGAGCTTAATAGACACCCACTTGTAGAAAAAGTAAAATTACTAGCTATAAAATTTTGGGATCATATTTCAAATTCAACAAATACATTAGTTAATAAAGTCTATAATAATATTCCTGATAACAATAAATGGATTACAACAATAAAAATGTGGGTTAAGAAACTAGGCTTTGGCTATTTAATTAATTGTACTAAAAATATCAAATCTGCATTAACATCAATTAAACAAAGACTATATGACCATACAGTACAAACTCAGAACAGCAGTATAGCTGAAAGTAAAAAGCTGTCTTTCTATAAAACTATTTACAGACAAAACCAGAGACCTTTCTATGTAGATAACTGTAGATTCAGGTCAGATAGAACAACAATTTGTAAATTCAGAATAAGTGCCCACACTCTAGCAATAGAGAAAGGCAGATATCAAAATATTCCCCAAAACAACAGAATATGTCCAAAATGTGACACCGGTGCAATTGAAGATGAAATGCATTTCTTTGTTCATTGTCCGGCTTATACAACTTTTAGAAAAGAATTAATTATTAAACTCAAATGTTGTTTTAAGAATTTAGACTCATTAACCGACTACAAAATACCTTTAATTCTAAATAGCAGTTCTTTAATAGTACATAAAGCTTTAATTAAATACATAAACAATTGTCAAGGAAAAAATTAAGTCATTATGGTCACCCCACATTTGTATGTAATTTGAAAAAAAACCTTATATTTATATTCAAATAATGAAAGGCTTTCGTGATTAAAATTATATATACATGCAGGATTAATGCATGATCCATTTTTGAGTTGCCACCACCCAAGGTTTATTACTGTAATATATAGTCTTTAATTTCGTTTGATTTAAGAATATGTTCATGTATTAGTGTGTTATAACCATTTATTGTAGATGTGTTTTGACAATAAATAATTCTAATTCTAATTCTAATCAACATAAGACATGTACACGAAAATTTTCATCAACATTTGATATGTTTACGAAAATGTTCATCAACACTTGACATGTACACGAAAATATTCATCAACATTAAATATGTTTACGAAAATTTTCATCAACATTAAACATGTACACGAAAATGTTCATCAACATTAAATATGTTTACGAAAATTTTCATCAACATTAAACATGTACACGAAAATGTTCATCAACATTAAATATATGTTTACGAAAATATTCATCATTATTAAACATGTACACCAAAATGTTCATCAACATTTGATATGTTTACGAAAATGTTCATCAACATTAAACATGTACACGAAAATGTTCATCAACATTAAATATGTTTACGAAAATTTTCATGAATATTGAATATTCGTGTACATGTTTAATGTTGATGAAAATTTTTGTAAACATATTTAATGTTGATGAATATTTTCGTGTTCATGTTTAATGTTGATGAAAATTTTCGTAAACATATTTAATGTTGATGAACATTTTCGTTTACATGTTTAATGTGGATTAAAATTTTCGTAAACATATCAAATGTTGATGAAAATTTTAGTAAACATATTTAATATTGATGTTAATGTTTGTAAACATATTTAATGTTGATGATCACTTTCGTGAACATATTTAAAGTTGATGAACATTTTCCTGTACATGTTTGATAGTGATGAAATTATTTTTAATGTTGATTTAAATTTTCGTAAACATGTTCAATGTTTATAGACATTCGTAAACATTTCTAAAATTGATGAACATTTTCGTAAACATACTTAATGTTGATGACTATTTTCGTGTACATGTCATATGTTGATGATCATTTTCGTGTAAATGTTTAATGATGATGAAAATTTTCGTAAACATATTAATTATTGATAAAAAATTTCGTGTACATGTTTAATGTTGATGAACATTTTCGTGTACATGTTTAATGTTTATGAACATTTTCGTAAACATATTTAATGTTGATGATCATTTTCGTGTACATGTTTAATGGTCATGAAAATGTTCATAAACATATTAAATGTTGATGAACATTTTCGTGTACATGTTTAATGCTGATGAAAATTTTCGTAAACATATTTAAAATTGATGAAAATTTTCCTGTACATGTTTAATGTTGATGAAAATTTTCGTAAACATATTTAATGTTGATGAACATTTTCGTGTACATGTTTAATGATGATGAAAATTTTCGAAAACATATCAAATATTGATGAAAATTTTCGTAAACATATTTAATCTTGAAGAAAATTTTCGAAAACACATTTAATGTTGATGAACATTTTCGTGAACATGATTAATGTTGATGAAAATATTCGTAAACATATTTAAAGTTGATGAACATTTTCGTGTTCATGTTTAATGTTGATGAAAATTTTCGTAAACATATCAAATGTTGATGAAAATTTTCGTAGACATATTTAATGTTGATGAACATGTTCGTGTACATGTTTAATGTTGATGAAAATTTTCGTAAACATATCAAATGTTGATAAAAAAGTTTTGTAAACATATCTAATATTGATGAAAATTTTTGTAAACATATTGAATGTTGATGAACATTTTCGTGAACATGTTTAATGTAAATGAAAATTTTCGTAAACATATTTAATGTTGATGAACGTTTTCGTGTACATGTTGAATGTTGATGAAAATTTTCGTAAACATATTTAATGTTGATGAACATTTTCGTGTATATGTTTAATGTTGATGAACATTTTCGTAAACATATCAAATGTTGATGTAAATTTTCGTGTACATGTCTAATGTTGATGAACATTTTCGTTTACATGTTTAATGTTGATAAAAATTTTCGTAAACATATTAATGTTGATGAACATTTTCGTAAACATATTCATTATTCATGAAAATTTTCGTAAACATTTAATGTTGATGAACATTTTCGTGTACATGTTTAATGTTGATGAACATTTTCGTAAACATATCAAATGTTGATGAAATATTTCGTGTACATGTCTTATGTTGATGAACATTTTCGTTTACATGTTTAATGTTGATTAAAATTTTCGTAAACATATTAATGTTGATGAAAATTTTCGTAAATATTTTCAATATTCATGAAAAATTTCGTAAATATATTTAATGTTGATGAACATTTTCCTGTACATGTTTAATGTTTATGAACATTTTCGTAAACATATAAAATGTTGATGAAAATTTTTGTAAACATATTTAATGTTGATGAACATTTTCGTGTACATGTTTAATGTTGATGAAAATTTTCGTAAACATATTTAATGTTGATGAAAATTTTCGTAAACATATTTAATGTTGATGAAAATTTTCGTGTACATGTTTAATGTTGATGAACATTTTCGTAAACATATCAAATGTTGATGAAAATTTTCGTGTACATGTCTTATGTTGATGAACATTTTCGTTTACATGTTAAATGTTGATGAAAATTTTCGTACACATATTTAATGTTGATGAATATTTTCGTGTACATGTCAAATGTTGATGAACATTTTCGTAAACATATCAAATGTTGATGAAAATTTTCGTGTACATGTCTTATGTTGATGAACATTTTCGGTTACATGTTTAATGATAATGAACATTTTCGTAAACATATTTAATGTTGATGAACATTTTCGTGTACATGTTTAATGTTGATGAAAATTTTCGTAAACATATTTAATGTTGATGAACATTTTCGTGTACATGTTTAATGTTGATGAACATTTTCGTAAACATATCAAATGTTGATGAAAATTTTCGTGTACATGTCTTATATTGATGAACATTTTCGTTTACATGTTTAATGTTGATGAAAATTTTCGTAAACATATTTAATGTTGATGAACATTTTCGTAAACATATTCAATATTCATGAAAATTTTCGTAAACATATCTAATGTTGATGAACATTTTCGTGTACATGTTTAATGTTGATGAACATTTTCGTAAACATATCAAATGTTGATGAAAATTTTCGTAAACATATTTAATGTTGATGAACATTTTCGTGTACATGTTTATTGTTGATGAAAATTTTCGTAAACATATTTATTGTTGATGAAAATTTTCGTGAACATGTTTAATGATGATGAAAATTTTCGTAAACATATTTAATGTTGATGAACGTTTTTTGTGTACATGTTTAATGTTGATGAAAATTTTCGTAAACATATTTAATGTTGATGAACATTTTCGTGTACATGTTTAATGTTGATGAAAATTTTCGTAAACATATTTAATGTTGATGAACATTTTGGTGTACATGTTTAATAATGATGAATATTTTCGTAAACATTTATTTAATGTTGATGAACATTTTCGTGTACATGTTTAATGTTGATGAAAATTTTTGTAAACATATTTAATGTTGATGAACATTTTCGTGTACATGTTTAATGTTGATGAAAATTTTCGTAAACATATTTAATGTTGATGAATATTTTCGTGTACATGTCAAATGTTGATGAAAATTTTCGTAAACATATCAAATGTTGATGAAAATTTTCGTGTACATGTCTTATGTTGATGAACATTTTCGTTTACATGTTTAATGTTGATGAAAATTTTCGTAAACATATTTAATGGTGATGAATATTTTCGTGCTCATGTCAAAATGTTGATGAACATTTTCGTGAACATATCAAATGTTGATGAAAATTTTCGTGTACATGTCTTATGTTGATGAACATTTTCATATTTAATGTTGATGAAAATTTTCGTGTACATGTTTAATGTTGATGAACATTTTCGTAAACATATCAAATGTTGATGAAAATTTTCGTGTACATGTCTTATGTTGATGAATATTTTCGTTTACATGTTAAATGTTGATGAAAATTTTCGTAAACATATTTAATGTTGATGAATATTTTCGTGTACATGTAAAATGTTGATGAACATTTTCGTAAACATATCAAATGTTGATGAAAATTTTCGTGTACATGTCTTATGTTGATGAACATTTTCGTTTACATGTTTAATGATGATGAACATTTTCGTAAACATATTAAATATTGATAAAAAATTTTGTGTACATGCTTAATGTTGATGAACATTTTCGTGTACATGTTTAATGTTGATGAAAATTTTCGTAAACATATTTAATGTTGATGAACATTTTCGTGTACATGTTTAATGTTGATGAACTTTTTCGTGTACATGTTTAATGTTGATGAAAATTTTCGTAAAGATATTAAATGTTGATGAACATTTTCGTGTACATGTTTAATGTTGATGAACATTTCGTAAACATATCAAATGTTGATGAAAATTTTCGTGTACATGTCTTATGTTGATGAACATTTTCGTTTACATGTTTAATGGTGATGAAAATTTTCGTAAACATATTTAATGTTGATGAACATTTTCGTAAACATATTAAATATTCATGAAAATTTTCGTAAACATATTTAATGTTGATGAACATTTTCGTGTACATGTTTAATGTTGATGAACATTTTCGTAAACATATCAAATGTTGATGAAAATTTTCGTAAACATATTTAATGTTGATGAACATTTTCGTGTACATGTTTATTTTTGATGAAAATTTTCGTAAACATATTTAATGTTGATGAACATTTTCGTGAACATGTTTAATGATGATGAAAATTTTCGTAAACATATTTAATGTTGATGAACGTTTTTTGTGTACATGTTTAATGTTGATGAAAATTTTCGTAAACATATTTAATGTTGATGAACATTTTCGTGTACATGTTTAATGTTGATGAAAATTTTCGTAAACATATTTAATGTTGATGAACATTTTGGTGTACATGTTTAATAATGATGAATATTTTCGTAAACATTCATTTAATGTTGATGAATATTTTCGTGTACATGTTTAATGTTGATGAACATTTTTGTAAACATATTTAATGTTGATGAACATTTTCGTGTACATGTTTAATGTTGATGAAAATTTTCGTAAACATATTTAATGGTGATGAATATTTTCGTGCTCATGTCAAAATGTTGATGAACATTTTCGTGAACATATCAAATGTTGATGAAAATTTTCGTGTACATGTGTTATGTTGATGAACATTTCCGTTTACATGTTTAATGATGATGAAAATTTTCGTAAACATATTTAATGTTGATGAATATTTTCGTGTACATGTCAAATGTTGATGAACATTTTCGTAAACATATCAAATGTTGATGGAAATTTTCGTGTACATGTCTTATGTTGATGAACATTTTCGTTTACATGTTTAATGTTGATGAAAATTTTCCTAAACATATTTAATGTTGATGAATATTTTCGTGTACATGTCAAATGTTGATGAACATTTTCGTAAACATATCAAATGTTGATGAAAATTTTCGTGTACATGTCTTATGTTGATGAACATTTTCATATTTAATGTTGATGAAAATTTTCGTGTACATGTTTAATGTTGATGAACATTTTTGTAAACATATCAAATGTTGATGAAAATTTTCGTGTACATGTCTTATGTTGATGAATATTTTCGTTTACATGTTAAATGTTGATGAAAATTTTCGTAAACATATTTAATGTTGATGAATATTTTCGTGTACATGTAAAATGTTGATGAACATTTTCGTAAACATATCAAATGTTGATGAAAATTTTCGTGTACATGTCTTATGTTGATGAACATTTTCGTTTACATGTTTAATGATGATGAACATTTTCGTAAACATATTAAATATTGATAAAAAATTTTGTGTACATGTTTAATGTTGATGAACATTTTCGTGTACATGTTTAATGTTGATGAAAATTTTCGTAAACATATTTAATGTTGATGAACATTTTCGTGTACATGTTTAATGTTGATGAACATTTTCGTAAACATATCAAATGTTGATGAAAATTTTCGTGTACATGTCTTATGTTGATGAACATTTTCGTTTACATGTTTAATGTTGATGAAAATTTTCGTAAACATATTTAATGTTGATGAACATTTTCGTAAACATATTCAATATTCATGAAAATTTTCGTAAACATATTTAATGTTGATGAATATTTTCGTGCTCATGTCAAATGTTGATGAACATTTTCGTAAACATATCAAATGTTGATGAAAATTTTCGTAAACATATTTAATCTTCATGAAAATTTTCGCAAAGATATCAAATGTTGATGAAAATTTTCGTATACATATTTAATATTGATGAAAATTTTCGTAAACATATTTAATGTTGATGAACATTTTCCTGAACATGTTTAATGATGATGAAAATTTTCGTAAACATATTTAATGTTGATGAACGTTTTTTGTGTACATGTTTAATGTTGATGAAAATTTTCATAAACATATTTAATGTTGATGAACATTTTCGTGTACATGTTTAATGTTGATGAAAATTTTCGTAAACATATTTAATGTTGATGAACATTTTGGTGTACATGTTTAATAATGATGAATATTTTCGTAAACATATATTTAATGTTGATGAACATTTTCGTGTACATGTTTAATGTTGATGAAAATTTTCGTAAACATATTTAATGTTGATGAACATTTTCGTGTACATGTTAAATGTTGATGAAAATTTTCGTAAACATATTTAATGTTGATGAATATTTTCGTGTACATGTCAAATGTTGATGAACATTTTCGTAAACATATCAAATGTTGATGAAAATTTTCGTGTACATGTCTTATGTTGATGAAAATTTTCATATTTAATGTTGATGAATATTTTCGTGTACATGTCAAATGTTGATGAACATTTTCGTAAACATATCAAATGTTGATGAAAATTTTCGTGTACATGTCTTATGTTGATGAACATTTTCATATTTAATGTTGATGAAAATTTTCGTGTACATGTTTAATGTTGATGAACATTTTCGTAAACATATCAAATGTTGATGAAAATTTTCGTGTACATGTCTTATGTTGATGAACATTTTCGTTTACATGTTAAATGTTGATGAAAATTTTCGTAAACATATTTAATGTTGATGAATAATTTCGTGTACATGTCAAATGTTGATGAACATTTTCGTAAACATATCAAATGTTGATGAAAATTTTTGTGTACATGTCTTATGTTGATGAACATTTTCGTTTACATGTTTAATGATTATGAACATTTTCGTAAACATATTAAATATTGATATAAAATTTCGTGTACATGTTTAATGTTGATGAACATTTTCGTGTACATGTTTAATGTTGATGAAGATTTTCGTAAACATATTAAATGTTGATGAACATTTTCGTGTACATGTTTAATGTTGATGAACATTTTCGTAAACATATCAAATGTTGATGAACATTTTCGTAAACATATCAAATGTTGATGAAAATTTTCGTGTACATGTCTTATGTTGATGAACATTTTCGTTTACATGTTTAATGTTGATGAAAATTTTCGTAAACATATTTAATGTTGATGAACATTTTCGTAAACATATTCAATATTCATGAAAATTTTCGTAAACATATCAAATGTTGATGAAAATTTTCGTAAATATATTTAATGTTGATGAACATTTTCGTGTACATGTTCATTGTTGATGAAAATTTTCGTAAACATATTTTATGTTGATGAACATTTTCGTGAACATGTTTAATGATGATGAAAATTTTCGTAAACATATTTAATGTTGATGAACGTTTTTTGTGTACATGTTTAATGTTGATGAAAATTTTCGTAAACATATTTAATGTTGATGAACATTTTCCTGTACATGTTTAATGTTGATGAAAATTTTCGTAAACATATTTAATGTTGATGAACATTTTGGTGTACATGTTTAATAATGATGAATATTTTCGTAAACATTCATTTAATGTTGATTAACATTTTCGTCTACATGTTTAATGTTGATAAAAATTTTTGTAAACATATTTAATGTTGATGAACATTTTCGTGTACATGTTTAATGTTGATGAAAATTTTCGTAAACATATTTAATGTTGATGAATATTTTCTTGTACATGTCAAATGTTGATGAACATTTTTGTAAACATATCAAATGTTGATGAAAATTTTCGTGTACATGTCTTATAATGATGAACATTTTCATTTACATGTTTAATGTTGATGAAAATTTTCGTAAACATATTTAATGTTGATGAATATTTTCGTGTACATGTCAAATGTTGAAGAAAATTTTCGTGAACATATCAAATGTTGATGAAAATTTTCGTGTACATGTCTTATGTTGATGAACATTTTCGTTTACATGTTTAATGTTGATGAAAATTTTCGTAAACATATTTAATGGTGATGAATATTTTCGTGCTCATGTCAAAATGTTGATGAACATTTTCGTGAACATATCAAATGTTGATGAAAATTTTCGTGTACATGTGTTATGTTGATGAACATTTTCGTTTACATGTTTTATGATGATGAAAATTTTCGTAAACATATTTAATGTTGATGAATATTTTCGTGTACATGTCAAATGTTGATGAACATTTTCGTAAACATATCAAATGTTGATGAACATTTTCGTGTACATGTTTAATGTTGATGAAGATTTTCGTAAACATATTAAATGTTGATGAACATTTTCGTGTACATGTTTAATGTTGATGAAAATTTTCGTAAACATATCAAATGTTGATGAACATTTTCGTAAACATATCAAATGTTGATGAAAATTTTCGTGTACATGTCTTATGTTGATGAACATTTTCGTTTACATGTTTAATGTTGATGAAAATTTTCGTAAACATATTTAATGTTGATGAACATTTTCGTAAACATATTCAATATTCATGAAAATTTTCGTAAACATATCAAATGTTGATGAAAATTTTCGTAAACATATTTAATGTTGATGAATATTTTCGTGTACATGTTTATTGTTGATGAAAATTTTCGTAAACATATTTTATGTTGATGAACATTTTCGTGAACATGTTTAATGATGATGAAAATTTTCGTAAACATATTTAATGTTGATGAACGTTTTTTGTGTACATGTTTAATGTTGATGAAAATTTTCGTAAACATATTTAATGTTGATGAACATTTTCGTGTACATGTTTAATGTTGATGAAAATTTTCGTAAACATATTTAATGTTGATGAACATTTTGGTGTACATGTTTAATAATGATGAATATTTTCGTAAACATTCATTTAATGTTGATGAACATTTTTGTGTACATGTTTAATGTTGATGAAAATTTTTGTAAACATATTTAATGTTGATGAACATTTTCGTGTAAATGTTTAATGTTGATGAAAATTTTCGTAAACGTATTTAATGTTGATGAATATTTTCGTGTACATGTCAAATGTTGATGAACATTTTTGTAAACATATCAAATGTTGATGAAAATTTTCGTGTACATGTCTTATAATGATGAACATTTTCGTTTACATGTTTAATGTTGATGAAAATTTTCGTAAACATATTTAATGTTGATGAATATTTTCGTGTACATGTCAAATGTTGAAGAAAATTTTCGTGAACATATCAAATGTTGATGAAAATTTTCGTGTACATGTCTTATGTTGATGAACATTTTCGTTTACATGTTTAATGTTGATGAAAATTTTCGTAAACATATTTAATGGTGATGAATATTTTCGTGCTCATGTCAAAATGTTGATGAATATTTTCGTGAACATATCAAATGTTGATGAAAATTTTCGTGTACATGTGTTATGTTGATGAACATTTTCGTTTACATGTTTTATGATGATGAAAATTTTCGTAAACATATTTAATGTTGATGAATATTTTCGTGTACATGTCAAATGTTGATGAACATTTTCGTAAACATATCAAATGTTGATGAAAATTTTCGTGTACATGTCTTATGTTGATGAACATTTTCGTTTACATGTTTAATGTTGATGAAAATTTTCGTAAACATATTTAATGTTGATGAATATTTTCGTGTACATGTCAAATGTTGATGAACATTTTCGTAAACATATCAAATGTTGATGAAAATTTTCGTGTACATGTCTTATGTTGATGAACATTTTCATATTTAATGTTGATGAAAATTTTCGTGTACATGTTTAATGTTGATGAACATTTTCGTAAACATATCAAATGTTGATGAAAATTTTCGTGTATATGTCTTATGTTGATGAACATTTTTTCATCAACATTTGACATGTACACGAAAATATTCATCAACATTAAATATGTTTACGAAAATTTTCATCAACATTAAACATGTAAACGAAAATGTTCATCATTATAAGACATGTACACGAAAATTTTCATCAACATTTGATATGTTTACAAAAATGTTCATCAACATTAAACATGTACACGAAAATGTTCATCAACATTAAATAAATGTTTACGAAAATATTCATCATTATTAAACATGTACACCAAAATGTTCATCAACATTAAATATGTTTACGAAAATTTTCATCAACATTAAACATGTACACGAAAATGTTCATCAACATTAAATATGTTTACGAAAATTTTCATCAACATTAAACATGTACACAAAAAACGTTCATCAACATTAAATATGTTTACGAAAATTTTGATTGTTGATGAACATTTTCGTGTACCCGTTTAATGTTGATGAAAATTTTCGAAAACATATTCAATGCTGATGAACATTTTTGTGTACAGGTTTAATGTTGATGAACATTTTCGTAAACATCAAATGTTGATGAAAATTTTCATCATGTACACGAAAATGTTCATCAACATTAAATATGTTTACGATAATTTTCATCAACATTAAACATGTACACGAAAATGTTCATCAACATTAAACATGTACACAAATTTTTTTATCAATATTTAATATGTTTACAAAAATGTTCATCATCATTAAACATGTAAACGAAACGAGGATTGAATATAATAAGTCATTTCAGTGATTGCATGTCGAAGATTGAATATATTTTTTTCAGTACTTGCCGAGAATTGAATATTGTTTGCATGTCGAAGATTGAATATATTTTTTCAGTGTTTTTCGAGGATTCAATATATTTAGTAATTTCAGTGTTTGCATGTCCAAGGTTGAATATATTTAGTTTTTTTTTATGTTTGCCGAGGATTGAATATAATAAGTCATTTCAGTGATTGCATGTGGAAGATTGAAGTTTCAGTATTTGCCGAGAATTGAATGTTGTTTTCATGTCGAAGATTCAATATATTTTTTCTATGTTTGCTGAGGATTGAATATAATAAGTCATTTTAGTGTTTGCATGTCGAAGATTGAATATATTTTTTTCCGTATTTGTCGAGAATTGAATATTGTTTGCATGTCGAAGATTGAATATATTTTTTCAGTGTTTTTCGAGGATTCAATATATTTAGTCATTTCAGTGTTTGCATGTCGAAGATTGAAAATATTTAGTTTTTTTTAATGTTTGCCGAGGATTAAATATGAAAAGACATTTCAGTGTTTGCATGTCGAAGATTGTATATATTTATTTCAATATTTGCCGAGAATTTAATATTGTTTGCATGTCGAAGATTGAATATATTTTTTTCTATGTTTGCTGAGGATTGAATATAATTAGTCATCTTAGTGTTTGCATGTCGAAGATTGAATATATTTTTTTTTCAGTATTTGCCGAGAATTGAATATTGTTTGCATGTCGGAGATTGAATATATTTTGTTTTCAGTGTTTGTCGAGGATTCAATATATTTAGTCGTTTCAGTGTTTGCATGTCCAAGGTTGAATATATTTAGTTTTTACATGTTTGCCGAGGATTGAATATAATAAGTCATTTCAGTGATTGCATGTCGAAGATTGAATATATTTTTTTCAGTACTCGCCGAGAATTGAATAATGTTTGCATGTCGAAGATTGAATATATTTTTTTCAATGTTTGTCGAGAATTGAATATTGTTTGCATGTCGAAGATTGAATATATTTTTTTGAGTGTTTTTCGAGGATTCAATATATTTAGTCATTTTAGTGTTTGCATGTCGAAGATTAAATGTTTAGTTCTTTTTTTTATGTTTGCCAAGGATTGAATATAATTAGTCATTTTAGTGTTTGCATGTCGAAGATTGAATATATTTTTTTTTTCAGTATTTGCCGAGAATTGAATATTGTTTGCATGTCGAAGATTGAATATATTTTGTTTTCAGTGTTTGTCGAGGATTCAATATATTCAGTCGTTTCAGTGTTTGCATGTCGAAGATTGAATATATTTAATATTTGTTTAATGTTTGCCGAGGATTGAATATAATTAGCCATTTTAGTGTTTGCATGTCGAAGATTGAATATATATTTTTTCAGTATTTGCCGAGAATTGAATATTGTTTGCATGTCGGAGATTGAATATATTTTGTTTTCAGTGTTTGTCGAGGATTCAATATATTAAGTCGTTTCAGTGTTTGCATGTCCAAGGTTGAATATATTTAGTTTTTACATGTTTGCCGAGGATTGAATATAATAAGTCATTTCAGTGATTGCATGTCGAAGATTGAATATATTTTTTTTAGTACTCGCCGAGAATTGAATATTGTTTGCATGTCGAAGATTGAATATATTTTTTTCAATGTTTGTCGAGAATTGAATATTGTTTGCATGCCGAAGATTGAATATATTTTTTTCAGTGTTTTTCGAGGATTCAATATATTTAGTCCTTTCAGTGTTTGCATGTCGAAGATTAAATATGTTTAGTTCTGTTTTAATGTTTGCCAAGGATTGAATATAATTAGTCAATTTAGTGTTTGCATGTCGAAGATTGAATATATTTTTTTTCAGTATTTGCCGAGAATTGAATATTGTTTGCATGTCGAAGATTGAATATATTTTTTTCTATGTTTGCTGAGGATTGAATATAATTAGTCATCTTAGTGTTTGCATGTCGAAGATTGAATATATTTTTTTTCAGTATTTGCCGAGAATTGAATATTGTTTGCATGTCGGAGATTGAATATATTTTGTTTTCAGTGTTGGTCGAGGATTCAATATATTTAGTCGTTTCAGTGTTTGCATGTCCAAGGTTGAATATATTTAGTTTTTACATGTTTGCCGAGGATTGAATATAATAAGTCATTTCAGTGATTGCATGTCGAAGATTGAATATATTTTTTTTAGTACTCGCCGAGAATTGAATATTGTTTGCCTGTCGAAGATTGAATATTTTTTTTTCAATGTTTGTCGAGAATTGAATATTGTTTGCATGCCGAAGATTGAATATATTTTTTTCAGTGTTTTTCGAGGATTCAATATATTTAGTCCTTTCAGTGTTTGCATGTCGAAGATTAAATATGTTTAGTTCTGTTTTAATGTTTGCCAAGGATTGAATATAATTAGTCATTTTAGTGTTTGCATGTCGAAGACTGAATATTTTTTTCAGTATTTGCCGAGAATTGAATGTTGTTTGCATGTCGAAGATTGAATATATTTTTTCTATGTTTGCTGAGGATTGAATATAATAAGTCATTTTAGTGTTTGCATGTCGAAGATTGAATATATTTTTTTCCGTATTTGTCGAGAATTGAATATTGTTTGCATGTCGAAGATTGAATATATTTTTTTCAGTGTTTTTCGAGGATTCAATATATTTAGTCATTTCAGTGTTTGCATGTCGAAGATTGAATATATTTAGTTTTTTTTAATGTTTGCCGAGGATTAAATATGAAAAGACATTTCAGTGTTTGCATGTCGAAGATTGTATATATTTATTTCAATATTTGCCGAGAATTTAATATTGTTTGCATGTCGAAGATTGAATATATTTTTTTCTATGTTTGCTGAGGATTGAATATAATTAGTCATCTTAGTGTTTGCATGTCGAAGATTGAATATATTTTTTTTTCAGTATTTGCCGAGAATTGAATATTGTTTGCATGTCGGAGATTGAATATATTTTGTTCTCAGTGTTTGTCTAGGATTCAATATATTTAGTCGTTTCAGTGTTTGCATGTCCAAGGTTGAATATATTTAGTTTTTACATGTTTGCCGAGGATTGAATATAATAAGTCATTTCAGTGATTGCATGTCGAAGATTGAATATATTTTTTTCAGTACTCGCCGAGAATTGAATATTGTTTGCATGTCGAAGATTGAATATATTTTTTTCAATTTTTTTCGAGAATTGAATATTGTTTGCATGTCGAAGATTGAATATATTTTTTCAGTGTTTTTCGAGGATTCAATATATTTAGTCATTTTAGTGTTTGCATGTCGAAGATTAAATATGTTTAGTTCTTTTTTAATGTTTGCCAATGATTGAATATAATTAGTCATTTTAGTGTTTGCATGTCGAAGATTGAATATATTTTTTTTCAGTATTTGCCGAGAATTGAATATTGTTTGCATGTCGAAGATTGAATATATTTTGTTTTCAGTGTTTGTCGAGGATTCAATATATTCAGTCGTTTCAGTGTTTGCATGTCGAAGATTGAATATATTTAATATTTGTTTAATGTTTGCCGAGGATTGAATATAATTAGCCATTTTAGTGTTTGCATGTCGAAGATTGAATATTTTTTTCAGTATTTGCCGAGAATTGAATGTTGTTTGCATGTCGAAGATTGAATATATTTTTTCTATGTTTGCTGAGGATTGAATATAATAAGTCATTTTAGTGTTTGCATGTCGAAGATTGAATATATTTTTTTCCGTATTTGTCGAGAATTGAATATTGTTTGCATGTCGGAGATTGAAGTTATTTTGTTTTCAGTGTTTGTTGAGGATTCAATATATTTAGTCGTTTCAGTGTTTGCATGTCCAAGGTTGAATATATTTAGTATTTTTATGTTTGCCGAGGATTGAATATAATAAGTCATTTCAGTGATTGCATGTCGAAAATTGAATATATTTTTTTTCAGTACTTGCCGAGAAAAAACGGAGAGACGGAAACGCAGTCATGGACATCGAAAATACAACGCACCAAAGCTTTGCGATGTATCAATTAGTGGATTGCTTCCGTTTGTCCAAAAACCACTAGGGATTCATCACATTCGAACTAAACTGTATTCTATTCCCCTTTCTAAACTCAATGCTTTGTACAAGGAATGTCTAGAAAATCCGGTCACTGACCCTCAGTCTAACATTTATAGACTCACTGCTATCGTTCTTGATATCGGTTACAACCGCTTATTCAAACCTGTTGGAGTTCCACACGAAAACAGTAAAGACAATCGTTCCTTTCTTTCACTTCCATTTGTAAACAAGGGGTTAGATGCTATTAATTTAGGAAATATTTTACACCACAAATCTGTTACGGAACATATTCCTCCTTACTTCAAAAATAAAAGCATTCCCATTATCTCTTATTCCTACACTTCCACCATTGCACCTACGGTTTTCAACTATAAACAAGTGTTGCGGGATTTCCAAATCAATGACCTCAAAGCAAAACCTCCAGACTGTACCTGTGAAAAGTCCCCATTCAAATATGGTCCCTCTGGCCACGTTATCACTGGTGACCTCAACATCGTGGAAAATGACTTACTTCGCGATGTTTTGGCTAAAGGACCTAAATATCGTGAGCCAAGACGAATCAACTGGAGCTATAATTTCAAAACAATTATGGATTCAGTTGAGGACTATGCCAGAAAATGGGCCAAAAAAGAACAGGAGAAAGAATGTGACGTTTTGTCAGAATGGGTAAAAGCTTTGAGGTCATTGGTTTTGAAAAGAATCAATTCTTTGAAAGGCTCAATGAGCACTAAGGCAACATCCATTTTCAGCAACGCTGATGTTGCCAAAACATTGTCCACCTTACATGACAAATATGTTGTTGTACCTGCAGACAAAGCACCAAATAACATCATTTTTGTGTGCAAAAAACACTATATAGACTGTTTGACAGCTGAATTGGGGGTTGGTTGTACCAGCAACAGCACCACACACACGGCTACAACACTATCTAAGGAGGAAATCATTGACAATCACAAATCTGTCATTTCCTCCTTCGGCCTTTCTGTTGGTGGCAGTAATGATGACATTCCATCCCTGTATTGGATTCCCAAATTACATAAAAATCCATACAAACAGCGCTTCATTGCAGGGTCATCCAAATGTACAACTAAACCTCTTTCAGTTTTGTTGACTTCAATACTTACGGCAGTAAAATCCGGCCTCCAGAAATATTTCGATTGTTGTTATTCTAGAAATGGTGTCAATCAAATGTGGATCCTGAAGAATTCGAAAGAACTGATGGAGATTCTTAACTCTAATTCAGTTTCATCTTGTAACAGCATCAAAACATTCGATTTCTCCACACTTTACACTTCTATTCCACATGAACAACTGAAATCGCGATTGGCACAGCTGATTTAACGCAGTTTTTTCAAAAAGAATGGAAAACGCAGGTACAAATTTCTTGTAGTCGATTATACTAAGACTTACTTTGTCATCAATGAGTCCAAGAAAAAGAACAAATTTACAGAAGACCAAATAATCGACATGCTCAACTTTCTTATTGACAACATATTTGTTCAGTTTGGTGGACGTGTTTTTCAGCAAACAATAGGGATTCCAATGGGCACTAATTGTGCACCTTTGCTTGCTGATTTGTTTCTTCATTCATATGAAGCAGACTTCTTGCAATCTCTTCTAGACAAAAAAGACCGTAGACTAGCTCTCTCTTTCAACCTCACGTTCCGTTATATTGATGATGTCCTTTCACTAAACAATTCTCGATTTGGTGACTTTCTCCATCTCATATATCCACAGGAGCTTGAGATAAAGGACACAACGGATTCTAGGAAGTCTGCTTCATATTTAGATCTACATCTCGAAATTGACTCTCAAGGAAGACTTTCAACAAGGCTCTATGACAAACGTGATGACTTCAACTTTCCAATCGTCAACTTCCCCTTCATGTGTAGCAATATTCCGTCAGCTCCAGCTTATGGAGTTTAAGTATCTCAATTGATTCGTTACTCCAGAGCGTGCGGGACTTACATCGATTTCCTTAGCAGAGCGACACGTCTGACGCAAAAATTGCTCACACAGGGTTATGTTGCTCCTCGGTTGCTGTCTTCACTCAAGAAATTTTACGGAAGACATCATGCACTTATAGACAAATATGGGATTTCGATCTCTCAGATGAGTGCAGATGTTGGTTTGTCATAGTGCGTTGTTTTGTCTTCCTTTACTGGATTTGACACGCTGAATGGACTATTGGCAACGCGACGGGCGTGCTATAGCAAGCAGGAACTGCTTACTCTTCCGGAGCACCTGAGTTCACTCTTGTTTCGACTGGAGTTCGCATTGTTGATGATATTCAGTTGTTTTGTGTTTCCATGTTTTACGTGTTGTCTGTTTTTGTCCAGTTCTTGTTTGTGTTTACTGGTTTAGTCTCTGCCCTTTCGGACTTTTGACATTCGGATACCCCATTGGCACCTCTGCTTCTTTCTTGAATATTGTTTGCATGTCGAAGATTGAATATATTTTTTCAATGTTTTTCGAGGATTCAATATATTTAGTAATTTCAGTGTTTGCATGTCCAAGGTTGAATATATTTAGTTTTTTTTTATGTTTGCCGAGGATTGAATATAATAAGTCATTTCAGTGATTGCATGTCGAAGATTGAATATATTTTTTTTCAGTACTTGACGAGAATTGAATATTGTTTGCATGTCGAAGATTGAATATATTTTTTTCAGTGTTTTTCGAGGTTTCAATATATTTAGTCATTTTAGTGTTTGCATGTCGAAGATTGAATATATATATATTTTTCAGTATTTACCGAGAATTGAATATTGTTTGCATGTCGAAGATTGAATATATTTTGTTTTCACTGTTTGTCGAGGATTCAATATATTTAGTCGTTTCAGTGTTTGCATGTCGAAGATTGAATATATTTTTTTTCAGTGTTTGCCGAGAATTGAATATTGTTTGCATGTCGAAGATTGAATATATTTTTTCAGTGTTTGTCGAGGATTCAATATATTTAGTCGTTTCAGTGTTTGCATGTCGAAGATTGAATATATTTAGTATTTTTTTAATGTTTGCCGAGGATTGAATATAATTAGCCATTTTAGTGTTTGCATGTCGAAGATTGAATATTTTTTTCAGTATTTGCCGAGAATTGAATGCTGTTTGCATGTCGAAGATTGAATATATTTTTTCTATGTTTGCTGAGGATTGAATATAATAAGTCATTTTAGTGTTTGCATGTCGAAGATTGAATATATTTTTTTTCCGTATTTGTCGAGAATTGAATATTGTTTGCATGTCGAAGATTGAATATATTTTAGTGTTTTTCGAGGATTCAATATATTTAGTCATCTTAGTGTTTGCATGTCGAAGATTGAATATATTTTTTTTTCAGTATTTGCCGAGAATTGAATATTGTTTTCATGTCGGAGATTGAATATATTTTGTTTTCAGTGTTTGTCGAGGATTCAATATATTTAGTCGTTTCAGTGTTTGCATGTCCAAGGTTGAATATATTTAGTTTTTACATGTTTGCCGAGGATTGAATATAATAAGTCATTTCAGTGATTGCATGTCGAAGATTGAATATATTTTTTTTCAGTACTCGCCGAGAATTGAATATTGTTTGCATGTCGAAGATTGAATATATTTTTTTCAATGTTTGTCGAGAATTGAATATTGTTTGCATGTCGAAGATTGAATATATTTTTTTCAGTGTTTTTCGATGATTCAATATATTTAGTCATTTTAGTGTTTGCATGTCGAAGATTAAATATGTTTAGTTCTTTTTTTATGTTTGCCAAGGATTGAATATAATTAATTGTTTTAGTGTTTGCATGTCGAAGATTGAATATATTTTTTTTCAGTATTTGCCGAGAATTGAATATTGTTTGCATGTCGAAGATTGAATATATTTTGTTTTCAGTGTTTGTCGAGGATTCAATATATTCAGTCGTTTCAGTGTTTGCATGTCGAAGATTGAATATATTTAATATTTGTTTAATGTTTGCCGAGGATTGAATATAATTAGCTATTTTAGTGTTTGCATGTCGAAGATTGAATATTTTTTTCAGTATTTGCCGAGAATTGAATGTTGTTTGCATGTCGAAGATTGAATATATTTTTTCTATGTTTGCTGAGGATTGAATATAATAAGTCATTTTAGTGTTTGCATGTCGAAGATTGAATAATTTTTTTTCCGTATTTGTCGAGAATTGAATATTGTTTGCATGTCCGAGATTGAAGTTATTTTGTTTTCAGTGTTTGTCGAGGATTCAATATATTTAGTCGTTTCAGTGTTTGCATGTCCAAGGTTGAATATATTTAGTATTTTTATGTTTGCCGAGGATTGAATATAATAAGTCATTTCAGTGATTGCATGTCGAAAATTGAATATATTTTTTTTCAGTACTTGCCGAGAATTGAATATTGTTTGCATGTCGAAGATTGAATATATTTTTTCAGTGTTTTTCGAGGATTCAATATATTTAGTAATTTCAGTGTTTGCATGTCCAAGGTTGAATATATTTAGTTTTTTTTTATGTTTGCCGAGGATTGAATATAATAAGTCATTTCAGTGATTGCATGTCGAAGATTGAATATATTTTTTTCAGTACTTGACGAGAATTGAATATTGTTTGCATGTCGAAGATTGAATATATTTTTTTCAGTGTTTTTCGAGGATTCAATATATTTAGTCATTTTAGTGTTTGCATGTCGAAGATTGAATTGTATTTTTTTTTTCAGTATTTACCGAGAATTGAATATTGTTTGCATGTCGAAGATTGAATATATTTTGTTTTCACTGTTTGTCGAGGATTCAATATATTTAGTCGTTTCAGTGTTTGCATGTCGAAGATTGAATATTTTTTTCAGTATTTGCCGAGAATTGAATATTGTTTGCATGTCGAAGATTGAATATATTTTTTCTATGTTTGCTGAGGATTGAATATAATAAGTCATTTTAGTGGTTGCATGTCGAAGATTGAATATATTTTTTTCAGTATTTGCCGAGAATTGAATATTGTTTGCATGTCGGAGATTGAAGTTATTTTGTTTTCAGTTTTTGTCGAGGATTCAATATATTTAGTCGTTTCAGTGTTTGCATGTCCAAGGTTGAATATATTAAGTATTTTTATGTTTGCCGAGGATTGAATATAATAAGTCATTTCAGTGATTGCATGTCGAAGATTGAATATATTTTTTTCAGTACTTGCCGAGAATTGAATATTGTTTGCATGTCGAAGATTGAATATATTTTTTCAGTGTTTTTCGAGGATTCAATATATTTAGTAATTTCAGTGTTTGCATGTCCAAGGTTGAATATATTTAGTTTTTTTTATGTTTGCCGAGGATTGAATATAATAAGTCATTTCAGTGATTGCATAAGGAAGATTGAATATATTTTTTTCAGTACTTGCCGAGAATTGAACATTGTTTGCATGTCGAAGATTGAATATATTTTTTTCAGTGTTTTTCGAGGATTCAATATATTTAGTCATTTTAGTGTTTGCATGTCGAAGATTGAATATATATATTTTTTTCAGTATTAACCGAGAATTGAATATTGTTTGCATGTCGAAGATTGAATATATTTTGTTTTCACTGTTTGTCGAGGATTCAATATATTTAGTCGTTTTAGTGTTTGCATGTCGAAGATTGAATATATTTTTTTTTCAGTATTTGCCGAGAATTGAATATTGTTTGCATGTCGAAGATTGAATATATTTTGTTTTCAGTGTTTGTCGAGGATTCAATATATTTAGTCGTTTCAGTGTTTGCATGTCGAAGATTGAATATATTTAGTATTTTTTTAATGTTTGCCGAGGATTGAATATAATTAGCCATTTTAGTGTTTGCATGTCGAAGATTGAATATTTGTTTCAGTATTTGCCGAGAATTGAATGTTGTTTGCATGTCGAAGATTGAATATATTTTTTCTATGTTTGCTGAGGATTGAATATAATAAGTCATTTTAGTGTTTGCATGTCGAAGATTGAATATATTTTTTTCCGTATTTGTCGAGAATTGAATATTGTTTGCATGTCGAAGATTGAATATATTTTTTCAGTGTTTTTCGAGGATTCAATATATTTAGTCATTTCAGTGTTTGCATGTCGAAGATTGAATATATTTAGTTTTTTTTAATGTTTGCCGAGGATTAAATATGAAAAGACATTTCAGTGTTTGCATGTCGAAGATTGTATATATTTATTTCAATATATGCCGAGAATTTAATATTGTTTGCATGTCGAAGATTGAATATATTTTTTTCTATGTTTGCTGAGGATTGAATATAATTAGTCATCTTAGTGTTTGCATGTCGAAGATTGAATATATTTTTTTTTCAGTATTTGCCGAGAATTGAATATTGTTTGCATGTCGAAGATTGAATATATTTTGTTTTCAGTGTTTGTCGAGGATTCAATATATTCAGTCGTTTCAGTGTTTGCATGTCGAAGATTGAATATATTTAATATTTGTTTAATGTTTGATTGAATATAATTAGCCATTTTAGTGTTTGCATGCGAAGATTGAATATTTTTTTCAGTATTTGCCGAGAATTGAATGTTGTTTGCATGTCGAAAATTGAATATATTTTTTCTATGTTTGCTGAGGATTGAATATAATAAATCATTTTAGTGTTTGCATGTCGAAGATTGAATATATTTTTTACCGTATTTGTCGAGAATTGAATATTGTTTGCATGTCGGAGATTGAAGTTATTTTGTTTTCAGTGTTTGTCGAGGATTCAATATATTTAGTCGTTTCAGTGTTTGCATGTCCAAGGTTGAATATATTTAGTATTTTTATGTTTGCCGAGGATTGAATATAATAAGTCATTTCAGTGATTGCATGTCGAAAATTGAATATATTTTTTTTCAGTATTTGCCGAGAATTGAATATTGTTTGCATGTCGAAGATTGAATATATTTTTTCAGTGTTTTTCGAGGATTCAATATATTTAGTAATTTCAGTGTTTGCATGTCCAAGGTTGAATATATTTAGTTTTTTTTTTATGTTTGCCGAGGATTGAATATAATAAGTCATTTCAGTGATTGCATGTCGAAGATTGAATATATTTTTTTCAGTACTTGACGAGAATTGAATATTGTTTGCATGTCGAAGATTGAATATATTTTTTTCAGTGTTTTTCGAGGATTCAATATATTTAGTCATTTTAGTGTTTGCATGTCGAAGATTGAATATATACATTTTTTTTCAGTATTTACCGAGAATTGAATATTGTTTGCATGTCGAAGATTGAATATATTTTGTTTTCACTGTTTGTCGAGGATTCAATATATTTAGTCGTTTCAGTGTTTGCATGTCGAAGATTGAATATTTTTTTTCAGTATTTGCCGAGAATTGAATATTGTTTGCATGTCGAAGATTGAATATATTTTTTCTATGTTTGCTGAGGATTGAATATAATAAGTCATTTTAGTGTTTGCATGTCGAAGATCGAATATATTTTTTCTATGTTTGCTGAGGATTGAATATAATAAGTCATTTTAGTGTTTGCATGTCGAAGATTGAATATATTTTTTTCAGTATTTGCCGAGAATTGAATATTGTTTGCATGTCGGAGATTGAAGTTATTTTGTTTTCAGTGTTTGTCGAGGATTCAATATATTTAGTCGTTTCAGTGTTTGCATGTCCAAGGTTGAATATATTTAGTATTTTTATGTTTTCCGAGGATTGAATATAATAAGTCATTTCAGTGATTGCATGTCGAAGATTGATTATATAGTTTTTTCAGTACTTGCCGAGAATTGAATATTGTTTGCATGTCGAAGATTGAATATATTTTTTCAGTGTTTTTCAAGGATTCAATATATTTAGTAATTTCAGTGTTTGCATGTCCAAGGTTGAATATATTTAGTTTTTTTTATGTTTGCCGAGGATTGAATATAATAAGTCATTTCAGTGATTGCATGTGGAAGATTGAATATATTTTTTTCAGTGTTTTTCGAGGATTCAATTTATTTAGTCATTTTAGTGTTTGCATGTCGAAGATTGAATATATATTTTTTTTTCAGTATTAACCGAGAATTGAATATTGTTTGCATGTCGAAGATTGAATATATTTTTTTCAGTGTTTTTCGAGGATTCAATATATTTAGTCATTTTAGTGTTTGCATGTCGAAGATTGAATATATATATTTTTTTCAGTATTTACCGAGAATTGAATATTGTTTGCATGTCGAAGATTGAATATATTTTGTTTTCACTGTTTGTCAAGGATTCAATATATTTAGTCGTTTCAGTGTTTGCATGTCGAAGATTGAATATTTTTTTTCAGTATTTGCCGAGAATTGAATATTGTTTGCATGTCGAAGATTGAATATATTTTTTCTATGTTTGCTGAGGATTGAATATAATAAGTCATTTTAGTGTTTGCATGTCGAAGATCGAATATATTTTTTCTATGTTTGCTGAGGATTGAATATAATAAGTCATTTTAGTGTTTGCATGTCGAAGATTGAATATATTTTTTTCAGTATTTGCCGAGAATTGAATAGTGTTTGCATGTCGGAGATTGAAGTTATTTTGTTTTCAGTGTTTGTCGAGGATTCAATATATTCAGTCGTTTCAGTGTTTGCATGTCCAAGGTTGAATATATTTAGTATTTTTATGTTTGCCGAGGATTGAATATAATAAGTCATTTCAGTGATTGCATGTCGAAGATTGAATATATTTTTTTCAGTACTTGCCGAGAATTGAATATTGTTTGCATGTCGAAGATTGAATATATTTTTTCAGTGTTTTTCGAGGATTCAATATATTTAGTAATTTCAGTGTTTGCATGTCCAAGGTTGAATATATTTAGTTTTTTTTTTATGTTTGCCGAGGATTGAATATAATAAGTCATTTCAGTGATTGCATGTGGAAGATTGAATATATTTTTTTCAGTACTTGCCGAGAATTGAACATTGTTTGCATGTCGAAGATTGAATTTATTTTTTTCAGTGTTTTTCGAGGATTCAATATATTTAGTCATTTTAGTGTTTGCATGTCGAAGATTGAATATATATTTTTTTTTTCAGTATTAACCGAGAATTGAATATTGTTTGCATGTCGAAGATTGAATATATTTTTTCAGTGTTTTTCGAGGATTCAATATATTTAGTAATTTCAGTGTTTGCATGTCCAAGGTTGAATATATTTAGTTTTTTTTTTATGTTTGCCGAGGATTGAATATAATAAGTCATTTCAGTGATTGCATGTCGAAGATTGAATATATTTTTTTCAGTACTTGACGAGAATTGAATATTGTTTGCATGTCGGAGATTGAAGTTATTTTGTTTTCAGTGTTTGTCGAGGATTCAATATATTTAGTCGTTTCAGTGTTTGCATGTCCAAGGTTGAATATATTTAGTATTTTTATGTTTGCCGAGGATTGAATATAATAAGTCATTTCAGTGATTGCATGTCGAAGATTGATTATATAGTTTTTTCAGTACTTGCCGAGAATTGAATATTGTTTGCATGTCGAAGATTGAATATATTTTTTCAGTGTTTTTCAAGGATTCAATATATTTAGTAATTTCAGTGTTTGCATGTCCAAGGTTGAATATATTTAGTTTTTTTTATGTTTGCCGAGGATTGAATATAATAAGTCATTTCAGTGATTGCATGTGGAAGATTGAATATATTTTTTTCAGTGTTTTTCGAGGATTCAATTTATTTAGTCATTTTAGTGTTTGCATGTCGAAGATTGAATATATATTTTTTTTTCAGTATTAACCGAGAATTGAATATTGTTTGCATGTCGAAGATTGAATATATTTTTTTCAGTGTTTTTCGAGGATTCAATATATTTAGTCATTTTAGTGTTTGCATGTCGAAGATTGAATATATATATTTTTTTCAGTATTTACCGAGAATTGAATATTGTTTGCATGTCGAAGATTGAATATATTTTGTTTTCACTGTTTGTCAAGGATTCAATATATTTAGTCGTTTCAGTGTTTGCATGTCGAAGATTGAATATTTTTTTTCAGTATTTGCCGAGAATTGAATATTGTTTGCATGTCGAAGATTGAATATATTTTTTCTATGTTTGCTGAGGATTGAATATAATAAGTCATTTTAGTGTTTGCATGTCGAAGATCGAATATATTTTTTCTATGTTTGCTGAGGATTGAATATAATAAGTCATTTTAGTGTTTGCATGTCGAAGATTGAATATATTTTTTTCAGTATTTGCCGAGAATTGAATAGTGTTTGCATGTCGGAGATTGAAGTTATTTTGTTTTCAGTGTTTGTCGAGGATTCAATATATTCAGTCGTTTCAGTGTTTGCATGTCCAAGGTTGAATATATTTAGTATTTTTATGTTTGCCGAGGATTGAATATAATAAGTCATTTCAGTGATTGCATGTCGAAGATTGAATATATTTTTTTCAGTACTTGCCGAGAATTGAATATTGTTTGCATGTCGAAGATTGAATATATTTTTTCAGTGTTTTTCGAGGATTCAATATATTTAGTAATTTCAGTGTTTGCATGTCCAAGGTTGAATATATTTAGTTTTTTTTTTATGTTTGCCGAGGATTGAATATAATAAGTCATTTCAGTGATTGCATGTGGAAGATTGAATATATTTTTTTCAGTACTTGCCGAGAATTGAACATTGTTTGCATGTCGAAGATTGAATTTATTTTTTTCAGTGTTTTTCGAGGATTCAATATATTTAGTCATTTTAGTGTTTGCATGTCGAAGATTGAATATATATTTTTTTTTCAGTATTAACCGAGAATTGAATATTGTTTGCATGTCGAAGATTGAATATATTTTTTCAGTGTTTTTCGAGGATTCAATATATTTAGTAATTTCAGTGTTTGCATGTCCAAGGTTGAATATATTTAGTTTTTTTTTTATGTTTGCCGAGGATTGAATATAATAAGTCATTTCAGTGATTGCATGTCGAAGATTGAATATATTTTTTTCAGTACTTGACGAGAATTGAATATTGTTTGCATGTCGAAGATTGAATATATTTTTTTCAGTGTTTTTCGAGGATTCAATATATTTAGTCATTTTAGTGTTTGCATGTCGAAGATTGAATTGTATTTTTTTTTTCAGTATTTACCGAGAATTGAATATTGTTTGCATGTCGAAGATTGAATATATTTTGTTTTCACTGTTTGTCGAGGATTCAATATATTTAGTCGTTTCAGTGTTTGCATGTCGAAGATTGAATATTTTTTTCAGTATTTGCCGAGAATTGAATATTGTTTGCATGTCGAAGATTGAATATATTTTTTCTATGTTTGCTGAGGATTGAATATAATAAGTCATTTTAGTGGTTGCATGTCGAAGATTGAATATATTTTTTTCAGTATTTGCCGAGAATTGAATATTGTTTGCATGTCGGAGATTGAAGTTATTTTGTTTTCAGTTTTTGTCGAGGATTCAATATATTTAGTCGTTTCAGTGTTTGCATGTCCAAGGTTGAATATATTAAGTATTTTTATGTTTGCCGAGGATTGAATATAATAAGTCATTTCAGTGATTGCATGTCGAAGATTGAATATATTTTTTTCAGTACTTGCCGAGAATTGAATATTGTTTGCATGTCGAAGATTGAATATATTTTTTCAGTGTTTTTCGAGGATTCAATATATTTAGTAATTTCAGTGTTTGCATGTCCAAGGTTGAATATATTTAGTTTTTTTTATGTTTGCCGAGGATTGAATATAATAAGTCATTTCAGTGATTGCATAAGGAAGATTGAATATATTTTTTTCAGTACTTGCCGAGAATTGAACATTGTTTGCATGTCGAAGATTGAATATATTTTTTTCAGTGTTTTTCGAGGATTCAATATATTTAGTCATTTTAGTGTTTGCATGTCGAAGATTGAATATATATATTTTTTTCAGTATTAACCGAGAATTGAATATTGTT
The DNA here is from genome assembly GCA_963971305.1 of Arcuatula senhousia. Lineage (NCBI taxonomy): Eukaryota > Metazoa > Mollusca > Bivalvia > Mytilida > Mytilidae > Arcuatula > Arcuatula senhousia. The sequence continues at coordinate 45,956,483 of OZ020315.1, read as the reverse complement.
TGCATGTCGAAGATTGAATATATTTTGTTTTCACTGTTTGTCGAGGATTCAATATATTTAGTCGTTTTAGTGTTTGCATGTCGAAGATTGAATATATTTTTTTTTCAGTATTTGCCGAGAATTGAATATTGTTTGCATGTCGAAGATTGAATATATTTTGTTTTCAGTGTTTGTCGAGGATTCAATATATTTAGTCGTTTCAGTGTTTGCATGTCGAAGATTGAATATATTTAGTATTTTTTTAATGTTTGCCGAGGATTGAATATAATTAGCCATTTTAGTGTTTGCATGTCGAAGATTGAATATTTGTTTCAGTATTTGCCGAGAATTGAATGTTGTTTGCATGTCGAAGATTGAATATATTTTTTCTATGTTTGCTGAGGATTGAATATAATAAGTCATTTTAGTGTTTGCATGTCGAAGATTGAATATATTTTTTTCCGTATTTGTCGAGAATTGAATATTGTTTGCATGTCGAAGATTGAATATATTTTTTCAGTGTTTTTCGAGGATTCAATATATTTAGTCATTTCAGTGTTTGCATGTCGAAGATTGAATATATTTAGTTTTTTTTAATGTTTGCCGAGGATTAAATATGAAAAGACATTTCAGTGTTTGCATGTCGAAGATTGTATATATTTATTTCAATATATGCCGAGAATTTAATATTGTTTGCATGTCGAAGATTGAATATATTTTTTTCTATGTTTGCTGAGGATTGAATATAATTAGTCATCTTAGTGTTTGCATGTCGAAGATTGAATATATATTTTTTTTTCAGTATTTGCCGAGAATTGAATATTGTTTGCATGTCGAAGATTGAATATATTTTGTTTTCAGTGTTTGTCGAGGATTCAATATATTCAGTCGTTTCAGTGTTTGCATGTCGAAGATTGAATATATTTAATATTTGTTTAATGTTTGATTGAATATAATTAGCCATTTTAGTGTTTGCATGCGAAGATTGAATATTTTTTTCAGTATTTGCCGAGAATTGAATGTTGTTTGCATGTCGAAAATTGAATATATTTTTTCTATGTTTGCTGAGGATTGAATATAATAAATCATTTTAGTGTTTGCATGTCGAAGATTGAATATATTTTTTACCGTATTTGTCGAGAATTGAATATTGTTTGCATGTCGGAGATTGAAGTTATTTTGTTTTCAGTGTTTGTCGAGGATTCAATATATTTAGTCGTTTCAGTGTTTGCATGTCCAAGGTTGAATATATTTAGTATTTTTATGTTTGCCGAGGATTGAATATAATAAGTCATTTCAGTGATTGCATGTCGAAAATTGAATATATTTTTTTTCAGTATTTGCCGAGAATTGAATATTGTTTGCATGTCGAAGATTGAATATATTTTTTCAGTGTTTTTCGAGGATTCAATATATTTAGTAATTTCAGTGTTTGCATGTCCAAGGTTGAATATATTTAGTTTTTTTTTATGTTTGCCGAGGATTGAATATAATAAGTCATTTCAGTGATTGCATGTCGAAGATTGAATATATTTTTTTCAGTACTTGACGAGAATTGAATATTGTTTGCATGTCGAAGATTGAATATATTTTTTTCAGTGTTTTTCGAGGATTCAATATATTTAGTCATTTTAGTGTTTGCATGTCGAAGATTGAATATATACATTTTTTTTCAGTATTTACCGAGAATTGAATATTGTTTGCATGTCGAAGATTGAATATATTTTGTTTTCACTGTTTGTCGAGGATTCAATATATTTAGTCGTTTCAGTGTTTGCATGTCGAAGATTGAATATTTTTTTTCAGTATTTGCCGAGAATTGAATATTGTTTGCATGTCGAAGATTGAATATATTTTTTCTATGTTTGCTGAGGATTGAATATAATAAGTCATTTTAGTGTTTGCATGTCGAAGATCGAATATATTTTTTCTATGTTTGCTGAGGATTGAATATAATAAGTCATTTTAGTGTTTGCATGTCGAAGATTGAATATATTTTTTTCAGTATTTGCCGAGAATTGAATATTGTTTGCATGTCGGAGATTGAAGTTATTTTGTTTTCAGTGTTTGTCGAGGATTCAATATATTTAGTCGTTTCAGTGTTTGCATGTCCAAGGTTGAATATATTTAGTATTTTTATGTTTGCCGAGGATTGAATATAATAAGTCATTTCAGTGATTGCATGTCGAAGATTGATTATATAGTTTTTTCAGTACTTGCCGAGAATTGAATATTGTTTGCATGTCGAAGATTGAATATATTTTTTCAGTGTTTTTCAAGGATTCAATATATTTAGTAATTTCAGTGTTTGCATGTCCAAGGTTGAATATATTTAGTTTTTTTTATGTTTGCCGAGGATTGAATATAATAAGTCATTTCAGTGATTGCATGTGGAAGATTGAATATATTTTTTTCAGTGTTTTTCGAGGATTCAATTTATTTAGTCATTTTAGTGTTTGCATGTCGAAGATTGAATATATATTTTTTTTCAGTATTAACCGAGAATTGAATATTGTTTGCATGTCGAAGATTGAATATATTTTTTTCAGTGTTTTTCGAGGATTCAATATATTTAGTCATTTTAGTGTTTGCATGTCGAAGATTGAATATATATATTTTTTTCAGTATTTACCGAGAATTGAATATTGTTTGCATGTCGAAGATTGAATATATTTTGTTTTCACTGTTTGTCAAGGATTCAATATATTTAGTCGTTTCAGTGTTTGCATGTCGAAGATTGAATATTTTTTTTTCAGTATTTGCCGAGAATTGAATATTGTTTGCATGTCGAAGATTGAATACATTTTTTCTATGTTTGCTGAGGATTGAATATAATAAGTCATTTTAGTGTTTGCATGTCGAAGATCGAATATATTTTTTCTATGTTTGCTGAGGATTGAATATAATAAGTCATTTTAGTGTTTGCATGTCGAAGATTGAATATATTTTTTTCAGTATTTGCCGAGAATTGAATAGTGTTTGCATGTCGGAGATTGAAGTTATTTTGTTTTCAGTGTTTGTCGAGGATTCAATATATTCAGTCGTTTCAGTGTTTGCATGTCCAAGGTTGAATATATTTAGTATTTTTATGTTTGCCGAGGATTGAATATAATAAGTCATTTCAGTGATTGCATGTCGAAGATTGAATATATTTTTTTCAGTACTTGCCGAGAATTGAATATTGTTTGCATGTCGAAGATTGAATATATTTTTTCAGTGTTTTTCGAGGATTCAATATATTTAGTAATTTCAGTGTTTGCATGTCCAAGGTTGAATATATTTAGTTTTTTTTATGTTTGCCGAGGATTGAATATAATAAGTCATTTCAGTGATTGCATGTGGAAGATTGAATATATTTTTTTCAGTACTTGCCGAGAATTGAACATTGTTTGCATGTCGAAGATTGAATTTATTTTTTTCAGTGTTTTTCGAGGATTCAATATATTTAGTCATTTTAGTGTTTGCATGTCGAAGATTGAATATATATTTTTTTTTCAGTATTAACCGAGAATTGAATATTGTTTGCATGTCGAAGATTGAATATATTTTGTTTTCACTGTTTGTCGAGGATTCAATATATTTAGTCGTTTCAGTGTTTGTATGTCGAAGATTGAATATATTTAGTATTTTTTAATGTTTGCCGAGGATTGAATATAATTAGCCATTTCAGTGTTTGCATGTCGAAGATTGAATATATATTTTTTTTTCAGTATTAACCGAGAATTGAATATTGTTTGCATGTCGAAGATTGAATATATTTTGCTTTCACTGTTTGTCGAGGATTCAATATATTTAGTCGTTTAAGTGTTTGCATGTCGAAGATTGAATATATTTAGTATTTTTTAATGTTTGCCGAGGATTGAATATAATTAGCCATTTCAATGTTTGGATGTCGAAGATTGAATATATTTTTTTCAGTATTTGCCGAGAATTGAATATTGTTTGCATGTCGAAGATTGAATATATTTTTTTTCAGTGTTTGTCGCGGATTCAATATATTTAGTCGTTTCAGTGTTTGCATATCCAAGGTTGAATATATTTAGTATTTTTATGTTTGCCGAGGATTGAATATAATAAGTCATTTCAGTGACTGCATGTCGAAGATTGAATATATTTTTTTTCAGTACTTGCCGAGAATTGAATATTGTTCGCATGTCGAAGATTGAATATATTTTTTCAGTGTTTTTCGAGGATTCAATATATTTAGTCATTTTAGTGTTTGCATGTCGAAGATTGAATATATATATTTTTTTTCAGTATTTACCGAGAATTGAATATTGTTTGCATGTCGCAGATTGAATATATTTTTTTTCAGTATTTGCCGAGAATTGAATATTGTTTACATGTCGAAGATTGAATATATTTTTTTTCAGTATTTGCCGAGAATTGAATATTGTTTGCATGTTGAAGATTGAATATATTTTGTTTTCAGTGTTTGTCGAGGATTCAATATATTTAGTCGTTTCACTGAAACTGAAACGACTAAATATATTGAATCCTCGACAAACACTGAAAACAAAATATATTCAATCTTCAACATGCAAACAATATTCAATTCTCGGCAAATACTGAAAAAAAATATATTCAATCTTCGACATGTAAACAATATTCAATTCTCGGCAAATACTGAAAAAAATATATTCAATCTGCGACATGCAAACAATATTCAATTCTCGGTAAATACTGAAAAAAAATATATATATTCAATCTTCGACATGCAAACACTAAAATGACTAAATATATTGAATCCTCGAAAAACACTGAAAAAATATATTCAATCTTCGACATGCGAACAATATTCAATTCTCGGCAAGTACTGAAAAAAATATATTCAATCTTCGACATGCAATCACTGAAATGACTTATTATATTCAATCCTCGGCAAACATAAAAATACTCAATATATTCAACCTTGGATATGCAAACACTGAAACGACTAAATATATTGAATCCGCGACAAACACTGAAAAAAAATATATTCAATCTTCGACATGCAAACAATATTCAATTCTCGGCAAATACTGAAAAAAATATATTCAATCTTCGACATCCAAACATTGAAATGGCTAATTATATTCAATCCTCGGCAAACATTAAAAAATACTAAATATATTCAATCTTCGACATGCAAACACTTAAACGACTAAATATATTGAATCCTCGACAAACAGTGAAAGCAAAATATATTCAATCTTCGACATGCAAACAATATTCAATTCTCGGTTAATACTAAAAAAAATATATATATTCAATCTTCGACATGCAAACACTGATATGGCTAATTATATTCAATCCTCGGCAAACATTAAAAAATACTAAATATATTCAATCTTCGACATACAAACACTGAAACGACTAAATATATTGAATCCTCGACAAACAGTGAAAACAAAATATATTCAATCTTCGACATGCAAACAATATTCAATTCTCGGTTAATACTGAAAAAAAATATATATTCAATCTTCGACATGCAAACACTAAAATGACTAAATATATTGAATCCTCGAAAAACACTGAAAAAAATATATTCAATCTTCGACATGCAAACAATGTTCAATTCTCGGCAAGTACTGAAAAAAATATTTAATGTTGATGAAAATTTTCGTAAACATATTTAATGTTGATGAACATTTTCGTGTACATGTTTAATGTTGATGAAAATTTTCGTAAACATATTCAATGTTGATGAACATTTTGGTGTACATGTTTAATAATGATGAATATTTTCGTAAACATTTATTTAATGTTGATGAACATTTTCGTGTACATGTTAAATGTTGATGAAAATTTTTGTAAACATATTTAATGTTGATGAACATTTTCGTGTACATGTTTAATGTTGATGAAAATTTTCGTAAACATATTTAATGTTGATGAGTATTTTCGTGTACATGTCAAATGTTGATGAACATTTTTGTAAACATATCAAATGTTGATGAAAATTTTCGTGTACATGTTTTATAATGATGAACATTTTCGTTTACATGTTTAATGTTGATGAAAATTTTCGTGTACATGTCAAATGTTGATGAACATTTTCGTAAACATATCAAATGTTGATGAAAATTTTCGTGTACATGTCTTATGTTGATGAACATTTTCGTTTACATGTTTAATGTTGATGAAAATTTTCGTAAACATATTTAATGTTGATGAATATTATGACTAAATCAGTATATGACCAAATCCGTATATGACCAAATCCGTATATGATCAAATCCGTATAGCTATTAATTGATCAAGTCCGTATATGTATTAAATGGCCAAACTCCGTATATGTATTAAATTACCATAATCCGTATATGTATTAAATGATTGAATGATCAAACCCGTATACTTATTAAATGGCCAAAATCCGTATATGACTAAATCCGTATATGACCAAATCCGTATATGACCAAATCCGTATATGATCAAATCCGTATAGCTATTAATTGATCAAGTCCGTATATGTATTAAATGGCCAAACTCCGTATATGTATTAAATTACCATAATCCGTATATGTATTAAATGATTAAATGATCAAACCCGTATACTTATTAAATGGCCAAAATCCGTATATGACTAAATCCGTATATGACCAAATCCGTATATGACCAAATCCGTATATGATCAAATCCGTATAGCTATTAATTGATCAAGTCCGTATATGTATTAAATGGCCAAACTCCGTATATGTATTAAATTACCATAATCCGTATACGGACTTGATCAATAATTAATTAATACGGATTAATAATTATGTGTACATGTCAAATGTTGATGAACATTTTCGTAAACATATCAAATGTTGATGAAAATTTTCGTGTTCATGTCTTATGTTGATGAACATTTTCATATTTAATGTTGATGAATATTTTCGTGTACATGTCAAATGTTGATGAACATTTTCGTAAACATATCAAATGTTGATGAAAATTTTCGTGTACATGTCTTATGTTGATGAACATTTTCATATTTAATGTTGATGAAAATTTTCGTGTACATGTTTAATGTTGATGAACATTTTCGTAAACATATCAAATGTTGATGAAATTTTTCGTGTACATGTTAAATGTTGATGAAAATTTTCGTAAACATATTTAATGTTGATGAATATTTTCGTTTACATGTCAAATGTTGATGAACATTTTCGTAAACATATCAAATGTTGATGAAAATTTTCGTGTACATGTCTTATGTTGATGAACATTTTCGTTTACATGTTTAATGATTATGAACATTTTCGTAAACATATTAAATATTGATAAAAAATTTCGTGTACATGTTTAATGTTGATGAACATTTTCGTGTACATGTTTAATGTTGATGAAACTTTTCGTAAACATATTAAATGTTGATGAACATTTTCGTGTACATGTTTAATGTTGATGAACATTTTCGTAAATATATCAAATGTTGATGAAAATTTTCGTGTACATGTCTTATGTTGATGAACATTTTCGTTTACATGTTTAATGTTGATGAAAATTTTCGTAAACATATTTAATGTTGATGAACATTTTCGTAAACATATTCAATATTCATGAAAATTTTCGTAAACATATTTAATGTTGATGAACATTTTTGTGTACATGCTTAATGTTGATGAACATTTTCGTAAACATATCAAATGTTGATGAAAATTTTCGTAAACATATTTAATGTTGATGAACATTTTCGTGTACATGTTTATTGTTGATGAAAATTTTCGTAAACATATTTAATGTTGATGAACATTTTCGTGAACATGTTTAATGATGATGAAAATTTTCGTAAACATATTTAATGTTGATGAACGTTTTTTGTGTACATGTTTAATGTTGATGAAAATTTTCGTAAACATATTTAATGTTGATGAACATTTTCGTGTACATGTTTAATGTTGATGAAAATTTTCGTAAACATATTCAATGTTGATGAACATTTTGGTGTACATGTTTAATAATGATGAATATTTTCGTAAACATTTATTTAATGTTGATGAACATTTTCGTGTACATGTTAAATGTTGATGAAAATTTTTGTAAACATATTTAATGTTGATGAACATTTTTGTGTACATGTTTAATGTTGATGAAAATTTTCGTAAACATATTTAATGTTGATGAGTATTTTCGTGTACATGTCAAATGTTGATGAACATTTTTGTAAACATATCAAATGTTGATGAAAATTTTCGTGTACATGTTTTATAATGATGAACATTTTCGTTTACATGTTTAATGTTGATGAAAATTTTCGTAAACATATTTAATGTTGATGAATATTTTCGTGTACATGTAAAATGTTGATGAACATTTTCGTAAACATATCAAATGTTGATGAAAATTTTCGTGTACATGTCTTATGTTGATGAACATTTTCGTTTACATGTTTAATGATGATGAACATTTTCGTAAACATATTAAATATTGATTAAAAATTTTGTGTATATGTTTAATGTTGATGAACATTTTCGTGTACATGTTTAATGTTGATGAAAATTTTTGTAAACATATTTAATGTTGATGAACATTTTCGTGTACATGTTTAATGTTGATGAAAATTTTCGTAAACATATTTAATGTTGATGAGTATTTTCGTGTACATGTCAAATGTTGATGAACATTTTTGTAAACATATCAAATGTTGATGAAAATTTTCGTGTACATGTCTTATAATGATGAACATTTTCGTTTACATGTTTAATGTTGATGAATATTTTCGTGTACATGTAAAATGTTGATAAACATTTTCGTAAACATATCAAATGTTGATGAAAATTTTCGTGTACATGTCTTATGTTGATGAACATTTTCGTTTACATGTTTAATGATGATGAACATTTTCGTAAACATATTAAATATTGATAAAAAATTTTGTGTACATGTTTAATGTTGATGAACATTTTCGTGTACATGTTTAATGTTGATGAAAATTTTCGTAAATATATTTAATGTTGATGAACATTTTCGTGTTCATGTTTAATGTTGATGAACATTTTCGTAAACATATCAAATGTTGATGAAAATTTTCGTGTACATGTCTTATGTTGATGAACATTTTCGTTTACATGTTTAATGTTGATGAAAATTTTCGTAAACATATTTAATGTTGATGAACATTTTCGTAAACATATTCAATATTCATGAAAATTTTCGTAAACATATTTAATGTTGATGAACATTTTCGTGTAAATGTTTAATGTTGATGAACATTTTCGTAAACATCAAATGTTGATGAAAATTTTCATTGTACATGTCTTATGTTGATGAACATTTTCGTTTACATGTTTAATGTTGATGAACATTTTCGTGTACCCGTTTAATGTTGATGAAAATTTTCGAAAACATATTCAATGCTGATGAACATTTTTGTGTACAGGTTTAATGTTGATGAACATTTTCGTAAACATCAAATGTTGATGAAAATTTTCATTGTACATGTCTTATGTTGATGAACATTTTCGTTTACATGTTTAATGTTGATGAAAATTTTCGTAAACATATTTAATGTTGATGAATATTTTCGTGCTCATGTCAAATGTTGATGAACATTTTCGTAAACATATCAAATGTTGATGAAAATTTTCGTAAACATATTTAATCTTCATGAAAATTTTCGCAAACATATCAAATGTTGATGAAAATTTTCGTATACATATTTAATATTGATGAAAATTTTCGTAAACATATTTAATGTTGATGAACATTTTCGTGAACATGTTTAATGATGATGAAAATTTTCGTAAACATATTTAATGTTGATGAACGTTTTTTGTGTACATGTTTAATGTTGATGAAAATTTTCGTAAACATATTTAATGTTGATGAACATTTTCGTGTACATGTTTAATGTTGATGAAAATTTTGGTAAACATATTTAATGTTGATGAACATTTTGGTGTACATGTTTAATAATGATGAATATTTTCGTAAACATATATTTAATGTTGATGAACATTTTCGTGTACATATTTAATGTTGATGAATATTTTCGTGTACATGTCAAATGTTGATGAACATTTTCGTAAACATATCAAATGTTGATGAAAATTTTCGTGTACATGTCTTATGTTGATGAACATTTTCGTTTACATGTTTAATGTTGATGAAAATTTTCGTAAACATATTTAATGTTGATGAAAATTATGACTAAATCCGTATATGACCAAATCCGTATATGACCAAATCCGTATATGATCAAATCCGTATAGCTATTAATTGATCAAGTCCGTATATGTATTAAATGGCCAAACTCCGTATATGTATTAAATTACCATAATCCGTATATGTATTAAATGATTGAATGATCAAACCCGTATACTTATTAAATGGCCAAAATCCGTATATGACTAAATCCGTATATGACCAAATCCGTATATGACCAAATCCGTATATGATCAAATCCGTATAGCTATTAATTGATCAAGTCCGTATATGTATTAAATGGCCAAACTCCGTATATGTATTAAATTACCATAATCCGTATACGGACTTGATCAATAATTAATTAATACGGATTAATAATTATGTGTACATGTCAAATGCTGATGAACATTTTCGTAAACATATCAAATGTTGATGAAAATTTTCGTGTTCATGTCTTATGTTGATGAACATTTTCATATTTAATGTTGATGAATATTTTCGTGTACATGTCAAATGTTGATGAACATTTTCGTAAACATATCAAATGTTGATGAAAATTTTCGTGTACATGTCTTATGTTGATGAACATTTTCATATTTAATGTTGATGAAAATTTTCGTGTACATGTTTAATGTTGATGAACATTTTCGTAAACATATCAAATGTTGATGAAATTTTTCGTGTACATGTCTTATGTTGAACATTTTCGTTTACATGTTAAATGTTGATGAAAATTTTCGTAAACATATTTAATGTTGATGAATATTTTCGTTTACATGTCAAATGTTGATGAACATTTTCGTAAACATATCAAATGTTGATGAAAATTTTCGTGTACATGTCTTATGTTGATGAACATTTTCGTTTACATGTTTAATGATTATGAACATTTTCGTAAACATATTAAATATTGATAAAAAATTTCGTGTACATGTTTAATGCTGATGAACATTTTCGTGTACATGTTTAATGTTGATGAAACTTTTCGTAAACATATTAAATGTTGATGAACATTTTCGTGTACATGTTTAATGTTGATGAACATTTTCGTAAATATATCAAATGTTGATGAAAATTTTCGTGTACATGTCTTATGTTGATGAACATTTTCGTTTACATGTTTAATGTTGATGAAAATTTTCGTAAACATATTTAATGTTGATGAACATTTTCGTAAACATATTCAATATTCATGAAAATTTTCGTAAACATATTTAATGTTGATGAACATTTTCGTGTACATGTTTAATGTTGATGAACATTTTCGTGTACATGTTTACAGTCCCTGTAACGTATAAGTTAACAAACGATGCGATATACGCACGATGCACGCACGATGTGCGCACGTTGTACGCACGATGTGTGCACGATGTACGCACGATGCACGCACGATACGATGCACGATCTACCATACGATAAACGCTGTGAGAAATGCTTCTCCAGCGTGCATCGTTTCGTGTAGCGTACATCGTTTATCGTGCATCGTGTAACGTGCATCGTGTAGCGTGCATCGTTTCGTACATCGTGCATCGTGTAGCGTTCATCGTGCATCGTGTAGCGTGCATCGTATCGTACATCGTGCATCGTTTTGTCTAGCGTACATCGTGCCAGGTTTGCACATATCGTAATTTCATTTAATTCTATTTTTTATTTCATTTTATATTATTTAATTTTATTTTAATTTTATCTCATTTTCCTATTAACTAACTTATTTCTTTCTATATTTTTTTTTATTTTTATTGTTTTATTTTGTTTTTTTTTAATATAGAATATTGCCTTTTTTTCTTATTTCATTGCTAAGTTTGTTTTCTGTTGATGGTCTACAATCACAGAGTTCTCAATGTCGTTTTAAAGAACTGTTTGGTCGTTTCTCTTAGTTTTATTAAAAGTTCGTAACTTTTATCCATATTTAATTAACATATGCCAGTGCTTCATTTCTGGAATATAGTCTCTAAATCCAGTTAGATATAAATCAGTTATTTAGTTACTAGTATTTAGTTACTCCTGAGAAAATTTAGTTTAATTATCTCAGGTTACTCTGCAAAATTTACGGAAATAACCTTTTGCCGTTTTTAACACATCGTTTCGTGTATTAAAAATAACCTTAATGTTTAATGTTTTTTTTTTCATTTACATGAAACTTATTGTTTATATCCTACAACCAGCTCAGTTTGGACATAACATACAAGTACGGATACAGTACAATAAAGGTTATTACAAGTATAACTGTTACAGTATAATTTAAAATTTCAATGTTCGAACTCTTAAAACATTATACCCATAAATTAATATGCAACATTTACAAATAATAAAGATTTTTTAAGATCCCAGAATTTAGAATCTAAAAACGTCATCCTAATAAATAGATTATACCATCATTTATATCAAAAGAATGTCTCCATCCGGCATGAAAAAGGTAAAAACTTCAGTTCTTTTTCTCCTTTGTCCCCCACCGCATCGCGGAGCGGGGCCATAGACATGTCGGGCGTACGTTCGTCCGTCACACTTGTTTCGTAACAGATTTCTCAGCTACTTTTTATCCTAGACTTTCGATATCTGGTATGCAGCTTAAGATGGGGGCTCATACGGTGGCCGATGCGTTTCCAGATCCGTCGCTTTCCATTTACGTTTTGCCGACTCTGCGGGGGACCCAGGGATTCTGTTCTTGTTCATTATGACTAATGCAATGTATGAACTTTGTGGTTCGAAAAATACAAGTGACAAAATAAAACACATAACTCGAATAATAAAACTCATGAATTTGTAAACCCCGCAGAGAAGATGCAGACGTTTAACATTTTTTTATCTTTTTTTACGTTCGTTCGTACGTCCGTCAACAAAACACTATACTAATGAACTATTGAAAGCGCACACTGTTTGAAAATTTGTAGAGTAAGGGCTTTTACATATTTAATAGAACTCAGTGAGATATTTTTCGAGCTTAAAAACTTTTCATTGTGCAAGTGCAAAAACAGTCAATAATTTAAGCACAAAACAGGTTTACATGCATCTAAAGTTTTGATGAGTTACCGAAGTATTTGTCATCGTGAAATTTAATACAAAGAATGACATGCAAAGGTCTGTTTGGCCTCCTGGTTTGTCCCATGTTTCGTGCATGATGTGTTTGAGTTATTAAAACTAAGCTACAATTATTCACCCAAGGAAACAATGAAAAAAACATTTTTCTCATCTTTTACAGATCAAAATACCAATTATTCCAATCAGGTTTTTTATTCTTCTGATTTGTAATAAATACCTAGACCGTGGACTTATTAGTTAAAAATCCTATTTAAAGCACCTTTTCTATGGCAGAGTGAGGTTGGTAATTGTTGGTGATCATTAATCTGCTTAACTTTTAACATAAAATGCAACAAAAGTTGAGATACAATTAAATTGGCTTAAGACCATCCTAATTACTATCCTATCATATTATTTGCTTTGTATTTCTCTTTAAAGTGGTCAAGTGTCCCCCTTTTCCTCTAAAAAAAATCATGTAGATTTTCGAAAAAAAGTGATCTGGGACCTCCAATTTTCCCCCTTTTGTCCACAAAGAACTGTATGCATGTGGGACCCCCGTTCGAAAGTTCTGGATCCGTCCCTGGTCTTGTACAGATTTTTAATGGTCTATGTTGCACAGTATTTTTATTGCAAATTTTTTGTATACTTTCTTCATGTTCTTGTTTGCAATATAGTTTCGTGCTTTCTTCGTTCATCGCTTGAACATAATTTCATGAAATCAAGGAATAATTATTAAGAATTCCTTGATGAAATGGTTCTTATATTTAACAACATTTCTTCACCAGAACAGACATGCATAATTTGCAAATTTTACACTTGCGAATATGAAATATGTATTCACCTTTTGAGATTATAAAAGAATAAAATTGAATAATGAATAAATAAGCCAGAGTAGGGTGGACAGCCTAAGGCCGTGTGCAAAGTGTCCAACCTCCTCTGTAAATAAGCGTTATAATTGCTCATTACTTGAAATTAAAAATCCGTAAAATCATATACTTTACTTGAGATAATTAAATTGGTTTTAATTTTCTCAGATTTTTTAAAAAGAAATATATTTTTTAAAATTGAATAATATATATGGTGTTTTTTTTTATTTTTAAAAATTAATCATTACCCAGAGAAAGAGTCTACCCAGAGTTTAAAAAACCTGGTAAAATAAATGTGGTTATCAGAATAAAATTGCTAAATAGTAAACTTAAGGTTTTATGAAAGAAATAGAATTTAAAAAAATATATTTTTCAATCATTTCTCATAAATATGATATAATTCATATCATATCATCAGAGTCATACCATAATTATTCTATCTATAAAAAATAAATAGTTTATGAAAATCATCTTTGCCAAGTCCTACGGAGCTATCTATCAATGGACCATGGAAGGTGTCCCGCAGAGAGTGACCACAACGCGCGAGCTCCAGACAGGATGTTAATTGTGTTTCGTGTATATTATCCAATATACATTGTACCTGTCTCGATAGTGGTTAATTAATTAGTCACGTGCGCTAAAAAGTTTGTCATTTGAATTTTCACACCTGTAATAATAATGCAAATGTGAACGAGAGAAGAAAAGGAGATATTACTATCAAAAACACACTTTAAAAGATTGATTGCAAGGGTTCTGATGTTGATGATTGCTCAGTTTGGTGCTCGAGGGCATTTTTCGGCTATCCGGACTTAGAGATTGCTAAACAGTCTTCTACACCAAAACATTATTTTTATATGTGTCTCAATTTTTCCAAATTTTTCATCATTATACAAATGTATGAACTCATGAAGAAAAATTAGGTGACTTAGGAAGTTAGTTTTTAATGAAAAATCCCGTATGTTTCGTATGCAAAATATATACAATACAGCTCTTCGATGAATTATTTCTGATCCCAAATTTTTTATTCATCTGCATAAATTATACCCAAAGCAGCAGTTGCTTTTAAAATTTCTGGATAACCTTGAAAAGAACAAATTTGTATATTTCGTTATTTTGAGGTAGTAACTGATTTCCCCTCATTTCATATATTAACTTAATTAGCGCTTTTTTACCTAATTACAAATTTTGTGATCATGTCTTGCAAATGTTGTATAAACTAAATGCATTTAAACTTCTACTCTGTTCATTTTTTTAAAATAAAGTAAATCATTTAAGGAACATTAATTGTAGCTATAGTTAACTGGCAATCAAAAACATGATTGTGCGATATTAGGACAAGAAAGAGAAGATTAGAATGCTCTCTTCTATTTTCACCAATTTCCTTTATCTGTTAAAAGTCATGCTTTGGTATTTTTTTGGACTGTCTTAAGTTTGCCAGTGTTAACGAATTACTTTCATAAAACATTTACCTTTAACGCATATTGTTTGTAAATCTAAAAAAATGTATTTGTCTGTCATAAGATAATTTAACCATTTACAAAATGTATTTCCTGACTGGCATAATTATAGTTTTGTCAGAATAAAAAATATGAATTCCTAGCCGAGAAACGTCTAAAAGCTGCAGTACGAGCTGCTTAGACGCTCCTTGGGAAGTTCCTAAGATCTCCTAAATCAATTACTGAGACGTACTTCGGGAAATTTTAGGAAAAATTGAAAATAAAATGAAAAAAAACTTGATGTCGCTTGTTTCTGTTAAATTACACAAATATTTTCTATTTAAACGACTCTTTATTGCGAACAGAATCCTGTTTTATTTATGCTTAATTTAGACCAAAGGATCAGGACATATCTTCAATTTAGTCTTCCTTGAATCTTTGATAAATCTAACAAATGACATGATCGCAAAGAACAACCAATCACCAATTAAAACGATGCACGCTACGCGATGCACGCTCTACGATGAACGCTAAACGATGTACGCTACACGATACGATGAACGCTACACGATGCACGCTACACGATGTACGCTGCACGCTACACGATGTACGCTGCACGCTACACGATGTACGCTGCACGCTACACGATGTACGCTGCACGCTACACGATGTACGCTGCACGATACGATGTACGCTATACGATGCACCATGCACGATACACGATGTACGATACACGATGCACGCACGATGTACGCACGATGCATGCACGATGTACGCACCATGTGTGCACGATGTACGCACGATATACGCACGCTTAATTTGTTAACTTATACGTTACAGGGACTGTATTGTTGATGAAAATTTTCGTAAACATATTTAATGTTGATGAACATTTTCGTGAACATGTTTAATGATGATGAAAATTTTCGTAAACATATTTAATGTTGATGAACGTTTTTTGTGTACATGTTTAATGTTGATGAAAATTTTCGTAAACATATTTAATGTTGATGAACATTTTCGTGTACATGTTTAATGTTGATGAAAATTTTCGTAAACATATTTAATGTTGATGAACATTTTGGTGTACATGTTTAATAATGATGAATATTTTCGTAAATATTTATTTAATGTTGATGAACATTTTCGTGTACATGTTTAATGTTGATGAAAATTTTTGTAAACATATTTAATGTTGATGAACATTTTCGTGTACATGTTTAATGTTGATGAAAATTTTCGTAAACATATTTAATGTTGATGAGTATTTTCGTGTACATGTCAAATGTTGATGAACATTTTTGTAAACATATCAAATGTTGATGAAAATTTTCGTGTACATGTCTTATAATGATGAACATTTTCGTTTACATGTTTAATGTTGATGAAAATTTTCGTAAACATATTTAATGTTGATGAACATTTTCGTAAACATATTCAATATTCATGAAAATTTTCGTAAACATATTTAATGTTGATGAACATTTTCGTGTAAATGTTTAATGTTGATGAACATTTTCGTAAACATCAAATGTTGATGAAAATTTTCATTGTACATGTCTTATGTTGATGAACATTTTCGTTTACATGTTTAATGTTGATGAACATTTTCGTGTACCCGTTTAATGTTGATGAAAATTTTCGAAAACATATTCAATGCTGATGAACATTTTTGTGTACAGGTTTAATGTTGATGAACATTTTCGTAAACATCAAATGTTGATGAAAATTTTCATTGTACATGTCTTATGTTGATGAACATTTTCGTTTACATGTTTAATGTTGATGAAAATTTTCGTAAACATATTTAATGTTGATGAATATTTTCGTGCTCATGTCAAATGTTGATGAACATTTTCGTAAACATATTTAATGTTGATGAACGTTTTTTGTGTACATGTTTAATGTTGATGAAAATTTTCGTAAACATATTTAATGTTGATGAACATTTTCGTGTACATGTTTAATGTTGATGAAAATTTTGGTAAACATATTTAATGTTGATGAACATTTTGGTGTACATGTTTAATAATGATGAATATTTTCGTAAACATATATTTAATGTTGATGAACATTTTCGTGTACATATTTAATGTTGATGAATATTTTCGTGTACATGTCAAATGTTGATGAACATTTTCGTAAACATATCAAATGTTGATGAAAATTTTCGTGTACATGTCTTATGTTGATGAACATTTTCGTTTACATGTTTAATGTTGATGAAAATTTTCGTAAACATATTTAATGTTGATGAATATTATGACTAAATCCGTATATGACCAAATCCGTATATGACCAAATCCTTATATGATCAAATCCGTATAGCTATTAATTGATCAAGTCCGTATATGTATTAAATGGCCAAACTCAGTATATGTATTAAATTACCATAATCCGTATATGTATTAAATGATTGAATGATCAAACCCGTATACTTATTAAATGGCCAAAATCCGTATATGACTAAATCCGTATATGACCAAATCCGTATATGACCAAATCCGTATATGATCAAATCCGTATAGCTATTAATTGATCAAGTCCGTATATGTATTAAATGGCCAAACTCCGTATATGTATTAAATTACCATAATCCGTATACGGACTTGATCAATAATTAATTAATACGGATTAATAATTATGTGTACATGTCAAATGCTGATGAACATTTTCGTAAACATATCAAATGTTGATGAAAATTTTCGTGTTCATGTCTTATGTTGATGAACATTTTCATATTTAATGTTGATGAATATTTTCGTGTACATGTCAAATGTTGATGAACATTTTCGTAAACATATCAAATGTTGATGAAAATTTTCGTGTACATGTCTTATGTTGATGAACATTTTCATATTTAATGTTGATGAAAATTTTCGTGTACATGTTTAATGTTGATGAACATTTTCGTAAACATATCAAATGTTGATGAAATTTTTCGTGTACATGTCTTATGTTGATGAACATTTTCGTTTACATGTTTAATGATTATGAACATTTTCGTAAACATATTAAATATTGATAAAAAATTTCGTGTACATGTTTAATGCTGATGAACATTTTCGTGTACATGTTTAATGTTGATGAAACTTTTCGTAAACATATTAAATGTTGATGAACATTTTCGTGTACATGTTTAATGTTGATGAACATTTTCGTAAATATATCAAATGTTGATGAAAATTTTCGTGTACATGTCTTATGTTGATGAACATTTTCGTTTACATGTTTAATGTTGATGAAAATTTTCGTAAACATATTTAATGTTGATGAACATTTTCGTAAACATATTCAATATTCATGAAAATTTTCGTAAACATATTTAATGTTGATGAACATTTTCGTGTACATGTTTAATGTTGATGAACATTTTCGTGTACATGTTTATTGTTGATGAAAATTTTCGTAAACATATTTAATGTTGATGAACATTTTCGTGAACATGTTTAATGATGATGAAAATTTTCGTAAACATATTTAATGTTGATGAACGTTTTTTGTGTACATGTTTAATGTTGATGAAAATTTTCGTAAACATATTTAATGTTGATGAACATTTTCGTGTACATGTTTAATGTTGATGAAAATTTTCGTAAACATATTTAATGTTGATGAACATTTTGGTGTACATGTTTAATAATGATGAATATTTTCGTAAATATTTATTTAATGTTGATGAACATTTTCGTGTACATGTTTAATGTTGATGAAAATTTTTGTAAACATATTTAATGTTGATGAACATTTTCGTGTACATGTTTAATGTTGATGAAAATTTTCGTAAACATATTTAATGTTGATGAGTATTTTCGTGTACATGTCAAATGTTGATGAACATTTTTGTAAACATATCAAATGTTGATGAAAATTTTCGTGTACATGTCTTATAATGATGAACATTTTCGTTTACATGTTTAATGTTGATGAAAATTTTCGTAAACATATTTAATGTTGATGAATATTTTCGTGTACATGTCAAATGTTGATGAAAATTTTCGTAAACATATCAAATGTTGATGAAAATTTTCGTGTACATGTCTTATGTTGATGAACATTTTCAATGAAAATTTTCGTAAACATATTTAATGGTGATGAATATTTTCGTGTACATGTCAAATGTTGATTAAAATTTTCGTAAACATATCAAATGTTGATGAAAATTTTCGTGTACATGTGTTATGTTGATGAACATTTTCGTTTACATGTTTAATGTTGATGAAAATTTTCGTAAACATATTTAATGGTGATGAATATTTTCGTGCTCATGTCAAAATGTTGATGAACATTTTCGTGAACATATCAAATGGTGATGAAAATTTTCGTGTACATGTGTTATGTTGATGAACATTTTCGTTTACATGTTTAATGATGATGAAAATTTTCGTAAACATATTTAATGTTGATGAATATTTTCGTGTACATGTCAAATGTTGATGAACATTTTCGTAAAGATATCAAATGTTGATGAAAATTTTCGTGTACATGTCTTATGTTGATGAACATTTTCGTTTACATGTTTAATGTTGATGAAAATTTTCGTAAACATATTTAATGTTGATGAACATTTTCGTAAACATATCAAATGTTGATGAAAATTTTCGTGTACATAATTAATGTTAATGAACATTTTCGTAAACATATCAAATGTTGATGAAAATTTTCGTGTACATGTCTTATGTTGATGAACATTTTCGTTTACATGTTTAATGTTGATGAAATTTTTCGTAAACATATTTAATGTTGATGAACATTTTCGTAAACATATTCAATATTCATGAAAATTTTCGTAAACATATTTAATGTTGATGAACATTTTCGTGTACATGTTTAATGTTGATGAACATTTTCGTAAACATATCAAATGTTGATGAAAATTTTCGTAAACATATTTAATGTTGATGAACATTTTCGTGTACATGTTTATTGTTGATGAAAATTTTCGTAAACATATTTAATGTTGATGAACATTTTAGTAAACATATTTAATGTTGATGAACATTTTCGTGTACATGTTTAATGTTGATGAACATTTTCGTAAACATATCAAATGTTGATGAAAATTTTCGTGTACATGTCTTATGTTGATGAACATTTTCGTTTACATGTTTAATGTTGATGAAAATTTTCGTAAACATATTTAATGTTGATGAACATTTTCGTGAACATGTTTAATGATGATGAAAATTTTCGTAAACATATTTAATGTTGATGAACGTTTTTTGTGTACATGTTTAATGTTGATGAAAATTTTCGTAAACATATTTAATGTTGATGAACATTTTCGTGTACATGTTTAATGTTGATGAAAATTTTCGTAAACATATTTAATTTATCCCGAAAGAAAGTGAAACAAACTCAAATTGGCGATTCTTGGCTACAGCCTTTATATAAGTACATATTTAAACAATTAATATATATATATATATATATGCAAATGTATTTTATAACTATATGATGGTTACCGCATATTCTGGCAACCGACTGATATATGAAAATGTATATATATAAGAGCGTGGGATACACAGCTCGTATGCTTGGAAATTTAGTTAGTTGTCGTGGGATACACAGACAACATGCATGTATCGAAAGGTTCTGTTCCTAAACGATCCTGTACGCAGCTTATAAGGCCTACAACCACCAGGCATGATTTAACGGTGTGATTCAGCTGTCCAAAACTGTAATAAAATTAGGAAGCACGGCTTCACGTTTAATGCTGAATCCTATTTTGACGTAGTGTTCAGAATAGTATATGGGTTGCAATGTCGATAGAACATCCCAGAAAACCAATGGCAATTATTAGTCTGTAAGATGACACATTCACGACATCTGGATCTTTAAGGCTCATTGATCATTCATTTCAATCTAGCAAGTGTTTGTAGAAAATGTCTCTTGATGACAAATACTGACTGTCTGAGTCTAAAACGAAATTTAAGGATCTGAGAGTCTGACGGCAAGATGATTTAAAACGCAAGTGTCCAGCTGTTGAATCGTTTCCATAATGACAAGTATCACCAATAGGTACTTCAATTTGCAGGTCAGACAGTGCCCATTTGAAGCAGTATAAGAACCATTCACTGGACAGGTCCTGAAAATATAAATTCAAACTACACGGCAGTATTTCCATTCACAAAAGTAATACAATTAAAGGTGAGGGTGGGTTTTGGGTTTTTTGTTAGACAAATTAATTCCTAC
Source organism: Arcuatula senhousia (assembly GCA_963971305.1). Lineage (NCBI taxonomy): Eukaryota > Metazoa > Mollusca > Bivalvia > Mytilida > Mytilidae > Arcuatula > Arcuatula senhousia. The sequence continues at coordinate 45,934,873 of OZ020315.1, read as the reverse complement.
CTCACCAATCTGATTTCCTTGAAAAAGTGAAATCTCGTGAGATTTTGATTTAGTACTTCCTATGACGTATTATGTATAATCGAGGTATTATAACATCATTTAATTAAATGAACGACCACTTAGTGCAAATGCTGAAAATTTCCACGCGATAAAGGAATTTGAATTCTATTCAGTTTCAAATTCTGTTAATGTTGATGAACATTTTGGTGTACATGTTTAATAATGATGAATATTTTCGTAAACATTTATTTAATGTTGATGAACATTTTCGTGTACATGTTTAATGTTGATGAAAATTTTTGTAAACATATTTAATGTTGATGAATATTTTCGTGTACATGTCAAATGTTGATGAACATTTTTGTAAACATATCAAATGTTGATGAAAATTTTGTGTACATGTCTTATAATGATGAACATTTTCGTTTACATGTTTAATGTTGATGAAAATTTTCGTAAACATATTTAATGTTGATGAATATTTTCGTGTACATGTCAAATGTTGATGAAAATTTTCGTAAACATATCAAATGTTGATGAAAATTTTCGTGTACATGTCTTATGTTGATGAACATTTTCGTTTACATGTTTAATGTTGATGAAAATTTTCGTAAACATATTTAATGGTGATGAATATTTCCGTGCTCATGTCAAAATGTTGATGAACATTTTCGTGAACATTTCAAATGTTGATGAAAATTTTCGTGTACATGTGTTATGTTTATGAACATTTTCGTTTACATGTTTAATGATGATGAAAATTTTCGTAAACATATTTAATGTTGATGAATATTTTCGTATACATGTCAAATGTTGATGAACATTTTCGTAAACATATCAAATGTTGATGAAAATTTTCGTGTACATGTGTTATGTTGATGAACATTTTCGTTTACATGTTTAATGTTGATGAAAATTTTCGTAAACATATTTAATGTTGATGAATATTTTCGTGTACATGTCAAATGTTGATGAACATTTTTGTAAACATATCAAATGTTGATGAAAATTTTCGTGTACATGTCTTATGTTGATGAACATTTTCATATTTAATGTTGATGAAAATTTTCGTGTACATGTTTAATGTTGATGAACATTTTCGTAAACATATCAAATGTTGATGAAAATTTTCGTGTACATGTCTTATGTTGATGAACATTTTCGTTTACATGTTAAATGTTGATGAAAATTTTTGTAAACATATTTAATGTTGATGTATATTTTCGTGTACATGTAAAATGTTGATGAACATTTTCGTAAACATATCAAATGTTGATGAAAATTTTCGTGTACATGTCTTATGTTGATGAACATTTTCGTTTACATGTTTAATGATGATGAACATTTTCGTAAACATATTAAATATTGATAAAAAATTTTGTGTACATGTTTAATGTTGATGAACATTTTCGTGTACATGTTTAATGTTGATGAAAATTTTCGTAAACATATTTAATGTTGATGAACATTTTCGTGTACATGTTTAATGTTGATGAACATTTTCGTAAACATATCAAATGTTGATGAAAATTTTCGTGTACATGTCTTATGTTGATGAACATTTTCGTTTACATGTTTAATGTTGATGAAAATTTTCGTAAACATATTTAATGTTGATGAACATTTTCGTAAACATATTCAATATTCATGAAAATTTTCGTAAACATATTTAATGTTGATGAACATTTTCGTGTAAATAATTAATGTTGATGAACATTTTCGTAAACATCAAATGTTGATGAAAATTTTTATTGTACATGTCTTATGTTGATGAACATTTTCGTTTACATGTTTAATGTTGATGAACATTTTCGTGTACCCGTTTAATGTTGATGAAAATTTTCGAAAACATATTTAATGCTGATGAACATTTTCGTGTACAGGTTTAATGTTGATGAACATTTTCGTAAACATCAAATGTTGATGAAAATTTTTATTGTACATGTCTTATGTTGATGAACATTTTCGTTTACATGTCTTATGTTGATGAACCTTTTCGTTTACATGTTTAATGTTGATGAAAATTTTCGTAAACATATTTAATGTTGATGAATATTTTCGTGCTCATGTCAAATGTTGATGAACATTTTCGTAAACATATCAAATGTTGATGAAAATTTTCGTAAACATATTTAATCTTCATGAAAATTTTCGCAAACATATCAAATGTTGATGAAAATTTTCGTATACATATTTAATATTGATGAAAATTTTCGTAAACATATTTAATGTTGATGAACATTTTCGTGAACATGTTTAATGATGATGAAAATTTTCGTAAACATATTTAATGTTGATGAACGTTTTTTGTGTACATGTTTAATGTTGATGAAAATTTTCGTAAACATATTTAATGTTGATGAACATTTTCGTGTACATGTTTAATGTTGATGAAAATTTTCGTAAACATATTTAATGTTGATGAACATTTTGGTGTACATGTTTAATAATGATGAATATTTTCGTAAACATATATTTAATGTTGATGAACATTTTCGTGTACATATTTAATGTTGATGAATATTTTCGTGTACATGTCAAATGTTGATGAACATTTTCATAAACATATCAAATGTTGATGAAAATTTTCGTGTACATGTCTTATGTTGATGAACATTTTCGTTTACATGTTTAATGTTGATGAAAATTTTCGTAAACATATTTGATGTTGATGAATATTTTTGTGTACATGTCAAATGTTGATGAACATTTTCGTAAACATATCAAATGTTGATGAAAATTTTCGTGTACATGTCTTATGTTGATGAACATTTTCGTTTACATGTTTAATGATTATGAACATTTTCGTAAACATATTAAATATTGATAAAAAATTTCGTGTACATGTTTAATGTTGATGAACATTTTCGTGTACATGTTTAATGTTGATGAAAATTTTCGTAAACATATTAAATGTTGATGAACATTTTCGTGTACATGTTTAATGTTGATGAACATTTTCGTAAACATATCAAATGTTGATGAAAATTTTCGTGTACATGTCTTATGTTGATGAACATTTTCGTTTACATGTTTAATGTTGATGAAAATTTTCGTAAACATATTTAATGTTGATGAACATTTTCGTAAACATATTCAATATTCATGAAAATTTTCGTAAACATATTTAATGTTGATGAACATTTTCGTGTACATGTTTAATGTTGATGAACATTTTCGTAAACATATCAAATGTTGATGAAAATTTTCGTAAACATATTTAATGTTGATGAACATTTTCGTGTACATGTTTATTGTTGATGAAAATTTTTGTAAACATATTTAATGTTGATGAACATTTTCGTGAACATGTTTAATGATGATGAAAATTTTCGTAAACATATTTAATGTTGATGAACGTTTTTTGTGTACATGTTTAATGTTGATGAAAATTTTCGTAAACATATTTAATGTTGATGAACATTTTCGTGTACATGTTTAATGTTGATGAAAATTTTCGTAAACATATTTAATGTTGATGAACATTTTGGTGTACATGTTTAATAATGATGAATATTTTCGTAAACATTTATTTAATGTTGATGAACATTTTCGTGTACATGTTTAATGTTGATGAAAATTTTTGTAAACATATTTAATGTTGATGAACATTTTCGTGTACATGTTTAATGTTGATGAAAATTTTCGTAAACATATTTAATGTTGATGAATATTTTCGTGTACATGTCAAATGTTGATGAACATTTTCGTAAACATATCAAATGTTGATGAAAATCTTCGTGTACATGTCTTATGTTGATGAACATTTTCATATTTAATGTTGATGAAAATTTTCGTAAACATATTTAATGTTGATGAACATTTTCGTGTACATGTTTATTGTTGATGAAAATTTTCGTAAACATATTTAATGTTGATGAACATTTTAGTAAACATATTTAATGTTGATGAACATTTTCGTGTACATGTTTAATGTTGATGAACATTTTCGTAAACATATCAAATGTTGATGAAAATTTTCGTGTACATGTCTTATGTTGATGAACATTTTCGTTTACATGTTTAATGTTGATGAAAATTTTCGTAAACATATTTAATGTTGATGAACATTTTCGTGAACATGTTTAATGATGATGAAAATTTTCGTAAACATATTTAATGTTGATGAACGTTTTTTGTGTACATGTTTAATGTTGATGAAAATTTTCGTAAACATATTTAATGTTGATGAACATTTTCGTGTACATGTTTAATGTTGATGAAAATTTTCGTAAACATATTTAATGTTGATGAACATTTTGGTGTACATGTTTAATAATGATGAATATTTTCGTAAACATTTATTTAATGTTGATGAACATTTTCGTGTACATGTTTAATGTTGATGAAAATTTTTGTAAACATATTTAATGTTGATGAACATTTTCGTGTACATGTTTAATGTTGATGAAAATTTTCGTAAACATATTTAATGTTGATGAATATTTTCGTGTACATGTCAAATGTTGATGAACATTTTTGTAAACATATCAAATGTTGATGAAAATTTTCGTGTACATGTCTTATAATCAAATCCGTATAGCTATTAATTGATCAAGTCCGTATATGTATTAAATGGCCAAACTTCGTATATGTATTAAATTACCATAATCCGTATATGTACGGACTTGATCAATTAATAGCTATACGGATTTGATAATATACGGATTTGGTCATATACGGATTAAGTCATATACGGATTTAGTCATATACGTATTTTGGCCATTTAATAAGTATACGGGTTTGACCATTTAATCATTTAATACATATACAGATTATGGTTATTTGATACATATACGAAGTTTGGCCATTTAATACATGTACGGACTTGATCAATTAATAGCTATACGGATTTGATCATATACGTATTTGGTTATATACGGATTTGATCATATACGGATTTAGTCATATACGGATTTTGGCCATTTAATAAGTATACGGGTTTGATCATTTAATCATTTGATACATATAAGGATTATGGTAATTTAATACATATACGGAGTTTGGCCATTTAATACATATACGGACTTGTTCAATTAATAGCTATACGGATTTGATCATATACGGATTTGGTCCTATACGGACTTGATCATATACGGATTTGGTCATATACGGATTTGGTCATATACGGATTTAGTCATATACGGATTTTGGCCATTTAATAAGTATACGGGTTTGATCATTTAATCATTTAATACATATACGGATTATGGTAATTTAATACATATACGGACTTGATCAATTAATAGCTATACGGATTTGATCATATACGGATTTGGTCATATACGGATTGGGCATATACGGATTTAGTCATATACGGATTTTGGCCATTTCATAAGTATACGGGTTTGATCATTTAATCATTTAATACATATACAGATTATGGTAATTTAATACATATACGGAGTTTGGCCATTTAATACATATACGGACTTGATCAATTAATAGCTATACGGATTTGGTCATATACGGATTTGGTCATATACGGATTTAGTCATATACGGATTTAGTCATATACGGATTTTGGCCATTTAATAAGTATACGGGTTTGATCATTTAATCATTTAATACATATACGGATTATGGTAATTTGATACATATACGGAGTTTGGCCATTTAATACATATACGGACTTGATCAATTAATAGCTATACGGATTTGATCATATACGGATTTGGTCATATACGGATTTGGTCATATACGGATTAGTCATATACGGATTTTGGCCATTTAATAAGTATACGGGTTTGATTATTTAATCATTTAATACATATACGGATTATGGAAATTTAATACATATACGGACTTGATCAATTAATAGCTTTACGGATTTGATCATATACGGATTTGGTCATATACGGATTTGGTCATATACGGATTTAGTCATATACGGATTTTGGCCATTTAATAAGTATACGGGTTTGATCATTTAATCATTTAATACATATACGGATTATGGTAATTTAATACATATACGGACTTGATCAATTAATAGCTATACGGATTTGATCATATACGGATTTGGTCATATACGGATTTGGTCATATACGGATTTAGTCATATACGGATTTTGGCCATTTAATAAGTATACGGGTTTGATCATTTAATCATTTAATACATATACAGATTATGGTAATTTAATACATATACGGAGTTTGGCCATTTAATACATATACGGACTTGATCAATTAATAGCTATACGGATTTTGGTCATATACGGATTTGGTCATATACGGATTTAGTCATATACGGATTTAGTCATATACGGATATTGGCCATTTAATAAGTATACGGGTTTGATCATTTAATCATTTAATACATATACGGATTATGGTAATTTGATACATATACGGAGTTTGGCCATTTAATACATATACGGACTTGATCAATTAATAGCTATACGGATTTGATCATATACGGATTTGGTCATATACGGATTTGGTCATATACGGATTTAGTCATATACGGATTTTGGCCATTTAATAAGTATACGGGTTTGATTATTTAATCATTTAATACATATACGGATTATGGAAATTTAATACATATACGGACTTGATCAATTAATAGCTTTACGGATTTGATCATATACGGATTTGGTCATATACGGATTTGGTCATATACGGATTTAGTCATATACGGATTTAGTCATATACGGATTTTGGCCATTTAATAAGAATACGGGTTTGATCATTTAATCATTTAATACATATACGGATTATGGTAATTTGATACATATTCGGAGTTTGGCCATTTAATACATATACGGACTTGATCAATTAATAGCTATACGGATTTGATCATATACGGATTTGGTCATATACGGATTTGATCATATACGGATTTAGTCATATACGGATTATGGTAATTTAATACATATACGGAGTTTGGCCATTTAATACATATACGGAATTGATCAATTAATAGCTATACGGATTTGATCATATACGGATTTGGTCATATACGGATTTGGTCATATACGGATTTAGTCATATACGGATTTTGGTCATTTAATAAGTATACGGGTTTGATCATTTAATCATTTAATACATATACGGGTTATGGTAATTTAGTACATATACGGACTTGATCAATTAATAGCTATACGGATTTGATCATATACGGATTTGGTCATATACGGATTTAGTCATATACGGATTTTGGCCATTTAATAAGTATACGGGTTTGATCATTTTATCATTTAATACATATACGGATTATGGTCATTTGATACATATACGGAGTTTGGCCATTTAATACATATACGGACTTGATCAATTAATAGCTATACGGATTTGATCATATACGGATTTGGTCATATACGGATTTGATCATATACGGATTTAGTCATATACGGATTTTGGCCATTTAATAAGTATACGGGTTTGATCATTTAATCATTTAATACATATACGGATTATGCTAATTTAATACATATACGGACTTGATCAATTAATAGCTTTACGGATTTGATCATATACGGATTTGGTCATATACGGATTTGGTCATATACAGATTTAGTCATATACGGATTTTGGCCATTTAATAAGTATACGGGTGTGATCATTTAATCATTTAATACATATACGGATTATGGTAATTTAATACATATACGGACTTGATCAATTAATAGCTATACGGATTTGATCATATACAGATTTGGTCATATACGGATTTGGTCATATACGGATTTAGTCATATACGGATTTTGGCCATTTAATAAGTATACGGGTTTGATCATTTAATCATTTAATACATATACAGATTATGGTAATTTAATACATATACGGAGTTTGGCCATTTAATACATATACGGACTTGATCAATTAATAGCTATACGGATTTGGTCATATACGGATTTGGTCATATACGGATTTAGTCATATACGGATTTAGTCATATACGGATTTTGGCCATTTAATAAGTATACGGGTTTGATCATTTAATCATTTAATACATATACGGATTATGGAAATTTAATACATATACGGACTTGATCAATTAATAGCTTTACGGATTTGATCATATACGGATTTGGTCATATACGGATTTGGTCATATACGGATTTAGTCATATACGGATTTAGTCATATACGGATTTTGGCCATTTAATAAGAATACGGGTTTGTTCATTTAATCATTTAATACATATACGGATTATGGTAATTTGATACATATTCGGAGTTTGGCCATTTAATACATATACGGACTTGATCAATTAATAGCTATACGGATTTGATCATATACGGATTTGGTCATATACGGATTTGGTCATATACGGATTTAGTCATATACGGATTTTGGTCATTTAATAAGTATACGGGTTTGATCATTTAATCATTTAATACATATACGGATTATGGTAATTTAATACATATACGGACTTGATCAATTAATAGCTATACGGATTTGATCATATACGGATTTGGTCATATACGGATTTAGTCATATACGGATTTTGGCCATTTAATAAGTATACGGGTTTGATCATTTTATCATTTAATACATATACGGATTATGGTCATTTGATACATATACGGAGTTTGGCCATTTAATACATATACGGACTTGATCACTTAATAGCTATACGGATTTGATCATATACGGATTTGGTCATATACGGCTTTGATCATATACGGATTTAGTCATATACGGATTTTGGCCATTTAATAAGTATACGGGTTTGATCATTTAATCATTTAATACATATACGGATTATGGTAATCTAATACATATACGGACTTGATCAATTAATAGCTATACGGATTTGATCATATACGGATTTGGTCCTATACGGATTTGATCATATACGGATTTGGTCATATACGGATTTTGGCCATTTAATAAGTATACGGGTTTGATCATTTAATCATTTGATACATATACGGATTATGGTAATTTAATACATATACGGACTTGATCAATTAATAGCTATACGGATTTGATCATATACGGATTTGGTCCTATACGGATTTGATCATATACGGATTTGGTCATATACGGATTTGGTCATATACGGATTTAGTCATATACGGATTTTGGCCATTTAATAAGTATACGGGTTTGATCATTTAATCATTTAATACATATACGGATTATGGAAATTTAATACATATACGGACTTGATCAATTAATAGCTATACGGATTTGATAATATACGGATTTGGTCATATACGGATTTGGTCATATACGGATTAAGTCATATACGGATTTAGTCATATACGTATTTTGGCCATTTAATAAGTATACGGGTTTGATCATTTAATCATTTAATACATATACAGATTATGGTTATTTGATACATATACGGAGTTTGGCCATTTAATACATATACGACTTGATCAATTAATAGCTATACGGATTTGATCATATACGGATTTGGTCATATACGGATTTGATCATATACGGATTTAGTCATATACGGATTTTGGCCATTTAATAAGTATACGGGTTTGATCATTTAATCATTTAATACATATACGGATTATGGTAATCTAATACATATACGGACTTGATCAATTAATAGCTATACGGATTTGGTCATATACGGATTTGGTCATATACGGATTTAGTCATATACGGATTTTGGCCATTTAATAAGTATACGGGTTTGATCATTTAATCATTTAATACATATACGGATTATGGTAATTTAATACATATACGGACTTGATCAATTAATAGCTATACGGATTTGATCATATACGGATTTGGTCATATACGGATTTGGTCATATACGGATTTAGTCATATACGGATTTCGGCCATTTAATAAGTATACGGGTTTGATCATTTAATCATTTAATACATATACGGATTATGGTAATTTAATACATATACGGAGTTTGGCCATTTAATACATATACGGACTTGATCAATTAATAGCTATACGGATTTGGTCATATACGGATTTGGTCATATACGGATTTAGTCATATACGGATTTAGTCATATACGGATTTTGGCCATTTAATAAGTATACGGGTTTGATCATTTAATCATTTAATACATATACGGATTATGGTAATTTAATACATATACGGAGTTTGGCCATTTAATACATATACGGACTTGATCAATTAATAGCTATACGGATTTGATCATATACGGATTTGGTCATATAAGGATTTGATCATATACGGATTTAGTCATATACGGATTTTGGCCATTTAATAAGTATACGGGTTTGATCATTTAATCATTTAATACATATACGGATTATGGTAATTTAATACATATACGGACTTGATTAATTAATAGCTATACGGATTTGATCATATACGGATTTGGTCATATACGGATTTGGTCATATACGGATTAAGTCATATACGGATTTAGTCATATACGTATTTTGGCCATTTAATAAGTATACAGGTTTGATCATTTAATCATTTAATACATATACGGATTATGGTAATTTGATATATATACGGAGTTTGGCCATTTAATACATATACGGACTTGATCAATTAATAGCTATACGGATTTGATCATATACGGATTTGGTCATATACGGATTTGATCATATACGGATTTAGTCATATACGGATTATGGCCATTTAATAAGTATACGGGTTTGATCATTTAATCATTTAATACATATACGGATTATGGTAATTTAATACATATACGGACTTGATCAATTAATAGCTATACGGATTTGATCATATACGGATTTGGTCTATACGGATTTGATCATATACGGATTTCGTCATATACGGATTTTGGCCATTTAATAAGTATACGGGTTTGATCATTTAATCATTTAATACATATACGGATTATGGTAATTTAATACATATACGGACTTGATTAATTAATAGCTATACGGATTTGATCATATACGGATTTGGTCATATACGGATTTGGTCATATACGGATTTAATCATATACGGATTTTGGCCATTTAATAAGTATACGGGTTTGATCATTTAATCATTTAATACATATACGGATTATGGTAATTTAATACATATACGGACTTGATCAATTAATAGCTATACGGATTTGATCATAAACGGATTTGGTCATATACGGATTTGGTCATATACGGATTTAGTCATATACGGATTTTGGCCATTTAATAAGTATACGGGTTTGATCATTTAATCATTTAATACATATACGGATTATGGTAATTTAATACATATACGGACTTGATTAATTAATAGCTATACGGATTTGATCATATACGGATTTGGTCATATACGGATTTGGTCATATACGGATTTAATCATATACGGATTTTGGCCATTTAATAAGTATACGGGTTTGATCATTTAATCATTTAATACATATACGGATTATGGTAATTTAATACATATACGGAGATTGGCCATTTAATACATATACGGACTTGATCAATTAATAGCTATACGGATTTGGTCATATACGGATTTGGTCATATACGGATTTAGTCATATACGGATTTAGTCATATACGGATTTTGGCCATTTAATAAGTATACGGGTTTGATCATTTAATCATTTAATACATATACGGATTATGGTAATTTGATACATATACGGAGTTTGGCCATTTAATACATATACGGACTTGATCAATTAATAGCTATACGGATTTGATCATATACGAATTTGGTCATATACGGATTTGATCATATACGGATTTAGTCATATACGGATTTTGGCCATTTAATAAGTATACGGGTTTGATCATTTAATCATTTAATACATATACGGATTATGGTAATTTAATACATATACGGACTTGATCAATTAATAGCTATACGGATTTGATCATATACGGATTTGGTCATATACGGATTTGGTCATATACGGATTTAGTCATATACGGATTTTGGCCATTTAATAAGTATACGGGTTTGATCATTTAATCATTTAATACAAATACGGATTATGGTAATTTAATACATATACGGAGTTTGGCCATTTAATACATATACGGACTTGATCAATTAATAGCTATACGGATTTGATCATATACGGATTTGGTCATATACGGATTTGGTCATATACGGATTTGATCATATACGGATTTAGTCATATACAGATTTTGGCCATTTAATAAGTATACGGGTTTGATCATTTAAGCATTTAATACATATACGGATTATGGTAATTTAATACATATACGGAGTTTGGCCATTTAATACATATACGGACTTGATCAATTAATAGCTATACGGATTTGATCATATACAGATTTGGTCATATACGGATTTGATCATATACGGATTTGGTCATATACGGATTTGGTCATATACGGATTTAGTCATATACGGATTTAGTCATATACGTATTTTGGCCATTTAATAAGTATACGGGTTTGATCATTTAATCATTTAATACGTATACGGATTATGGTAATTTGATACATATACGAACTTGATCAATTAATAGCTATACGGATTTGATCATATGCGGATTTGGTCATATACGGATTTGGTCATATACGGATTAAGTCATATACGGATTTAGTCATATACGTATTTTGGCCATTTAATAAGTATACGGGTTTGATCATTTAATCATTTAATACATATACGGATTATGGTAATTTGATACATATACGGAGTTTGGCCATTTAATACATATACGGACTTGATCAATTAATAGCTATACGGATTTGATCATATACGGATTTGGTCATATACGGATTTGATCATATACGGATTTAGTCATATACGGATTTTGGCCATTTAATAAGTATACGGGTTTGATCATTTAATCATTTAATACATATACGGATTATGGTAATTTAATACATATACGGACTTGATCAATTAATAGCTATACGGATTTGATCATATACGGATTTGGTCATATACGGATTTGATCATATACGGATTAAGTCATATACGGATTTAGTCATATACGTATTTTGGCCATTTAATAAGTATACGGGTTTGATCATTTAATCATTTAATACATATACGGATTATGGTAATTTGATACATATACGGAGTTTGGCCATTTAATACATATACGGACTTGATCAATTAATAGCTATACGGATTTGATCATATACGGATTTGGTCATATACGGATTTGATCATATACGGATTTAGTCATATACGGATTTTGGCCATTTAATAAGTATACGGGTTTGATCATTTAATCATTTAATACATATACGGATTATGGTAATTTAATACATATACGGACTTGATCAATTAATAGCTATACGGATTTGATCATATACGGATTTGGTCATATACGGATTTGATCATATACGGATTTAGTCATATACGGATTTTGGCCATTTAATAAGTATACGGGTTTGATCATTTAATCATTTAATACATATACGGATTATGGTAATTTAATACATATACGGACTTGATCAATTAATAGCTATACGGATTTGATCATATACGGATTTGGTCATATACGGATTTGGTCATATACGGATTAAGTCATATACGGATTTAGTCATATACGTATTTTGGCCATTTAATAAGTATACGGGTTTGATCATTTAATCATTTAATACATATACGGATTATGGTAATTTGATACATATACGGAGTTTGGCCATTTAATACATATACGGACTTGATCAATTAATAGCTATACGGATTTGATCATATACGGATTTGGTCATATACGGATTTGATCATATACGGATTTAGTCATATACGGATTTTGGCCATTTAATAAGTATACGGGTTTGATCATTTAATCATTTAATACATATACGGATTATGGTAATTTAATACATATACGGACTTGATCAATTAATAGCTATACGGATTTGATCATATACGGATTTGGTCATATACGGATTTGATCATATACGGATTTAGTCATATACGGATTTTGGCCATTTAATAAGTAAACGAGTTTGATCATTTAATCATTTATTACATATACGGATTATGGTAATTTAATACATATACGGACTTGATTAATTAATAGCTATACGGATTTGATCATATACGGATTTGGTCATATACGGATTTGGTCATATACGGATTTAGTCATATACGGATTTTGGCCATTTAATAAGTATACGGGTTTGATCATTTAATCATTTAATACATATACGGATTATGGAAATTTAATACATATACGGACTTGATCAATTAATAGCTATACGGATTTGATAATATACGGATTTGGTCATATACGGATTTGGTCATATACGGATTAAGTCATATACGGATTTAGTCATATACGTATTTTGGCCATTTAATAAGTATACGGGTTTGATCATTTAATCATTTAATACATATACAGATTATGGTTATTTGATACATATACGGAGTTTGGCCATTTAATACATATACGACTTGATCAATTAATAGCTATACGGATTTGATCATATACGGATTTGGTCATATACGGATTTGATCATATACGGATTTAGTCATATACGGATTTTGGCCATTTAATAAGTATACGGGTTTGATCATTTAATCATTTAATACATATACGGATTATGGTAATCTAATACATATACGGACTTGATCAATTAATAGCTATACGGATTTGGTCATATACGGATTTGGTCATATACGGATTTAGTCATATACGGATTTTGGCCATTTAATAAGTATACGGGTTTGATCATTTAATCATTTAATACATATACGGATTATGGTAATTTAATACATATACGGACTTGATCAATTAATAGCTATACGGATTTGATCATATACGGATTTGGTCATATACGGATTTGGTCATATACGGATTTAGTCATATACGGATTTCGGCCATTTAATAAGTATACGGGTTTGATCATTTAATCATTTAATACATATACGGATTATGGTAATTTAATACATATACGGAGTTTGGCCATTTAATACATATACGGACTTGATCAATTAATAGCTATACGGATTTGGTCATATACGGATTTGGTCATATACGGATTTAGTCATATACGGATTTAGTCATATACGGATTTTGGCCATTTAATAAGTATACGGGTTTGATCATTTAATCATTTAATACATATACGGATTATGGTAATTTAATACATATACGGAGTTTGGCCATTTAATACATATACGGACTTGATCAATTAATAGCTATACGGATTTGATCATATACGGATTTGGTCATATAAGGATTTGATCATATACGGATTTAGTCATATACGGATTTTGGCCATTTAATAAGTATACGGGTTTGATCATTTAATCATTTAATACATATACGGATTATGGTAATTTAATACATATACGGACTTGATTAATTAATAGCTATACGGATTTGATCATATACGGATTTGGTCATATACGGATTTGGTCATATACGGATTAAGTCATATACGGATTTAGTCATATACGTATTTTGGCCATTTAATAAGTATACAGGTTTGATCATTTAATCATTTAATACATATACGGATTATGGTAATTTGATATATATACGGAGTTTGGCCATTTAATACATATACGGACTTGATCAATTAATAGCTATACGGATTTGATCATATACGGATTTGGTCATATACGGATTTGATCATATACGGATTTAGTCATATACGGATTATGGCCATTTAATAAGTATACGGGTTTGATCATTTAATCATTTAATACATATACGGATTATGGTAATTTAATACATATACGGACTTGATCAATTAATAGCTATACGGATTTGATCATATACGGATTTGGTCTATACGGATTTGATCATATACGGATTTCGTCATATACGGATTTTGGCCATTTAATAAGTATACGGGTTTGATCATTTAATCATTTAATACATATACGGATTATGGTAATTTAATACATATACGGACTTGATTAATTAATAGCTATACGGATTTGATCATATACGGATTTGGTCATATACGGATTTGGTCATATACGGATTTAATCATATACGGATTTTGGCCATTTAATAAGTATACGGGTTTGATCATTTAATCATTTAATACATATACGGATTATGGTAATTTAATACATATACGGACTTGATCAATTAATAGCTATACGGATTTGATCATAAACGGATTTGGTCATATACGGATTTGGTCATATACGGATTTAGTCATATACGGATTTTGGCCATTTAATAAGTATACGGGTTTGATCATTTAATCATTTAATACATATACGGATTATGGTAATTTAATACATATACGGACTTGATTAATTAATAGCTATACGGATTTGATCATATACGGATTTGGTCATATACGGATTTGGTCATATACGGATTTAATCATATACGGATTTTGGCCATTTAATAAGTATACGGGTTTGATCATTTAATCATTTAATACATATACGGATTATGGTAATTTAATACATATACGGAGATTGGCCATTTAATACATATACGGACTTGATCAATTAATAGCTATACGGATTTGGTCATATACGGATTTGGTCATATACGGATTTAGTCATATACGGATTTAGTCATATACGGATTTTGGCCATTTAATAAGTATACGGGTTTGATCATTTAATCATTTAATACATATACGGATTATGGTAATTTGATACATATACGGAGTTTGGCCATTTAATACATATACGGACTTGATCAATTAATAGCTATACGGATTTGATCATATACGAATTTGGTCATATACGGATTTGATCATATACGGATTTAGTCATATACGGATTTTGGCCATTTAATAAGTATACGGGTTTGATCATTTAATCATTTAATACATATACGGATTATGGTAATTTAATACATATACGGACTTGATCAATTAATAGCTATACGGATTTGATCATATACGGATTTGGTCATATACGGATTTGGTCATATACGGATTTAGTCATATACGGATTTTGGCCATTTAATAAGTATACGGGTTTGATCATTTAATCATTTAATACAAATACGGATTATGGTAATTTAATACATATACGGAGTTTGGCCATTTAATACATATACGGACTTGATCAATTAATAGCTATACGGATTTGATCATATACGGATTTGGTCATATACGGATTTGGTCATATACGGATTTGATCATATACGGATTTAGTCATATACAGATTTTGGCCATTTAATAAGTATACGGGTTTGATCATTTAAGCATTTAATACATATACGGATTATGGTAATTTAATACATATACGGAGTTTGGCCATTTAATACATATACGGACTTGATCAATTAATAGCTATACGGATTTGATCATATACAGATTTGGTCATATACGGATTTGATCATATACGGATTTGGTCATATACGGATTTGGTCATATACGGATTTAGTCATATACGGATTTAGTCATATACGTATTTTGGCCATTTAATAAGTATACGGGTTTGATCATTTAATCATTTAATACGTATACGGATTATGGTAATTTGATACATATACGAACTTGATCAATTAATAGCTATACGGATTTGATCATATGCGGATTTGGTCATATACGGATTTGGTCATATACGGATTAAGTCATATACGGATTTAGTCATATACGTATTTTGGCCATTTAATAAGTATACGGGTTTGATCATTTAATCATTTAATACATATACGGATTATGGTAATTTGATACATATACGGAGTTTGGCCATTTAATACATATACGGACTTGATCAATTAATAGCTATACGGATTTGATCATATACGGATTTGGTCATATACGGATTTGATCATATACGGATTTAGTCATATACGGATTTTGGCCATTTAATAAGTATACGGGTTTGATCATTTAATCATTTAATACATATACGGATTATGGTAATTTAATACATATACGGACTTGATCAATTAATAGCTATACGGATTTGATCATATACGGATTTGGTCATATACGGATTTGATCATATACGGATTAAGTCATATACGGATTTAGTCATATACGTATTTTGGCCATTTAATAAGTATACGGGTTTGATCATTTAATCATTTAATACATATACGGATTATGGTAATTTGATACATATACGGAGTTTGGCCATTTAATACATATACGGACTTGATCAATTAATAGCTATACGGATTTGATCATATACGGATTTGGTCATATACGGATTTGATCATATACGGATTTAGTCATATACGGATTTTGGCCATTTAATAAGTATACGGGTTTGATCATTTAATCATTTAATACATATACGGATTATGGTAATTTAATACATATACGGACTTGATCAATTAATAGCTATACGGATTTGATCATATACGGATTTGGTCATATACGGATTTGATCATATACGGATTTAGTCATATACGGATTTTGGCCATTTAGTAAGTATACGGGTTTGATCATTTAATCATTTAATACATATACGGATTATGGTAATTTAATACATATACGGACTTGATCAATTAATAGCTATACGGATTTGATCATATACGGATTTGGTCATATACGGATTTGGTCATATACGGATTAAGTCATATACGGATTTAGTCATATACGTATTTTGGCCATTTAATAAGTATACGGGTTTGATCATTTAATCATTTAATACATATACGGATTATGGTAATTTGATGCATATACGGAGTTTGGCCATTTAATACATATACGGACTTGATCAATTAATAGCTATACGGATTTGATCATATACGGATTTGGTCATATACGGATTTGATCATATACGGATTTAGTCATATACGGATTTTGGCCATTTAATAAGTATACGGGTTTGATCATTTAATCATTTAATACATATACGGATTATGGTAATTTAATACATATACGGACTTGATCAATTAATAGCTATACGGATTTGATCATATACGGATTTGGTCATATACGGATTTGATCATATACGGATTTAGTCATATACGGATTTTGGCCATTTAATAAGTAAACGAGTTTGATCATTTAATCATTTATTACATATACGGATTATGGTAATTTAATACATATACGGACTTGATTAATTAATAGCTATACGGATTTGATCATATACGGATTTGGTCATATACGGATTTGGTCATATACGGATTTAGTCATATACGGATTTTGGCCATTTAATAAGTATACGGGTTTGATCATTTAATCATTTAATACATATACGGATTATGGTAATTTAATACATATACGGACTTGATCAATTAATAGCTATACGGATTTGATCATATACGGATTTGGTCATATACGGATTTGGTCATATACGGATTTAGTCATATACGGATTTGGCCATTTAATAAGTATACGGGTTTGATCATTTAATCATTTAATACATATACGGATTATGGTAATTTAATACATATACGGAGATTGGCCATTTAATACATATACGGACTTGATCAATTAATAGCTATACGGATTTGGTCATATACGGATTTGGTCATATACGTATTTAGTCATATACGGATTTTGGCCATTTAATAAGTATACGGGTTTGATCATTTAATCATTTAATACATATACGGATTATGGTAATTTGATACATATACGGAGTTTGGCCATTTAATACATATACGGACTTGATCAATTAATAGCTATACGGATTTGATCATATACGAATTTGGTCATATACGGATTTGATCATATACGGATTTAGTCATATACGGATTTTGGCCATTTAATAAGTATACGGGTTTGATCATTTAATCATTTAATACATATACGGATTATGGTAATTTGATACATATACGGACTTGATCAATTAATAGCTATACGGATTTGATCATATACGGATTTGGTCATATACGGATTTGGTCATATACGGATTTGGTCATATACGGATTTAGTCATATACGGATTTAGTCATATACGGATTTTGGCCATTTAATAAGTATACGGGTTTGATCATTTAATCATTTAATACATATACGGATTATGGTAATTTGGTACATATACGGAGTTTGGCCATTTAATACATATACGGACTCGATCAATTAATAGCTATACGGATTTGATCATATACGGATTTGGTCATATACGGATTTGGTCATATACGGATTTAGTCATATACGGATTTTGGCCATTTAATAAGTATACGGGTTTGATCATTTAATCATTTAATACATATACGGATTATGGTAATTTAATACATATACGGAGTTTGGCCATTTAATACATATACGGACTTGATCAATTAATAGCTATACGGATTTGATCATATACGGATTTGGTCATATACGGATTTGGTCATATACGGATTTGATCATATACGGATTTAGTCATATACGGATTTTGGCCATTTAATAAGTATACGGGTTTGATCATTTAATCATTTAATACATATACGGATAATGGTAATTTAATACATATACGGACTTGATCAATTAATAGCTATACGGATTTGATCATATACGGATTTGGTCATATACGGATTTGGTCATATACGGATTTAGTCATAAACGGATTTGGCCATTTAATAAGTATACGGGTTTGATCATTTAATCATTTGATACATATACGGATTATGGTAATTTAATACATATACGGAGTTTGGCCATTTATACGGGTTTGATCATTTAATCATTTAATACATATACGGATTATGGTAATTTAATACATATACGGACTTGATCAATTAATAGCTATACGGATTTGATCATATACGGATTTGGTCATATACGGATTTGGTCATATACGGATTTAGTCATATACGGATTTTGGCCATTTAATAAGTATAAGGGTTTGATCATTTAATCATTTAATACATATACGGATTATGGTAATTTAATACATATACGGAGTTTGGCCATTTAATACATATACGGACTTGATCAATTAATAGCTATACGGATTTGATCATATACGGATTTGGTCATATACGGATTTGGTCATATACGGATTTGATCATATACGGATTTAGTCATATACGGATTTTGGCCATTTAATAAGTATACGGGTTTGATCATTTAATCATTTAATACATATACGGATTATGGTAATTTAATACATATACGGACTTGATCAATTAATAGCTATACGGATTTGATCATATACGGATTTGGTCATATACGGATTTGGTCATATACGGATTTAATCATATACGGATTTTGGCCATTTAATAAGTATACGGGTTTGATCATTTAATCATTTGATACATATACGGATTATGGTAATTTAATACATATACGGAGTTTGGCCATTTAATACATATACGGACTTGATCAATTAATAGCTATACGGTCTTGATCATATACGGATTTGGTCATATACGGATTTGATCATATACGGATTTGGTCATATACGGATTTGGTCATATACGGATTTAGTCATATACGGATTTTGGCCATTTAATAAGTATACGGGTTTGATCATTTAATCATTTAATACATATACGGATTATGGAAATTTAATACATATACGGACTTGATCAATTAATAGCTAAACGGATTTAATAATATACGGATTTGGTCATATACGGATTTGGTCATATACGGATTAAGTCATATACGGATTTAGTCATATACGTATTTTGGCCATTTAATAAGTATACGGGTTTGATCATTTAATCATTTAATACGTATACGGATTATGGTAATTTAATACATATACGGAGTTTTGCCATTTAATACATATACGGACTTGATCAATTAATAGCTATACGGATTTGATCATATACGGATTTGGTCATATACGGATTTGATCATATACGGATTTAGTAAACCTTCCAATGTTTTGGTTTAAATGCTACTGATGAGAGGTTACTCCTTGAAATATCGATATATAGCATATCCAAATTAACCGTTTATACCCGCGTTTTGGTATTTGTAATTTTGAAACCACCGGGCGATAACCGCTGCTGGTGGACCAGAGGTCCCCGAGGGTAATCACAAGCCTGGTAGTCAGACTTGTCTGACACGAATTACCATAAAAATTCTAATATATAGTCGCTGAAATTTCCGATTGTTAAATTCAAAAATGATGAAAACACCAGGTTTCTTTCCTTGTAATGCACATGGTTGATATCCTCGGTGCTGGATTTGGCTTCCTTGTTCGAATGTTTTGGTTTTGAGTACTTTTCGTTTTCAACTGTTTTGGATTTTGACCTTCCAATGTTTTGGTTTAAATGCTACTGATGAGAGGTTACTCCTTGAAATATCGATATATAGCATATCCAAATTAACCGTTTATACCCGCGTTTTGGTATTTGTAATTAGTCATATACGGATTTTGGCCATTTAATACATATACGGACTTGATCAATTAATAGCTATACGGATTTGATCATATACGGATTTGGTCATATACGGATTTGGTCATATACGGATTTAGTCATATACGGATTTTGGCCATTTAATAAGTATACGGGTTTTATCATTTAATCATTTAATACATATACGGATTATGGTAATTTAATACATATACGGACTTGATCAATTAATAGCTATACGGATTTGATCATATACGGATTTGGTCATATACGGATTTAGTCATATACGGATTTTGGCCATTTAATAAGTATACGGGTTTGATCATTTAATCATTTACTACATATACGGATTATGGTAATTTAATACATATACGGAGTTTGGCCATTTAATACATATACGGACTTGATCAATTAATAGCTATACGGATTTGGTCATATACGGATTTGGTCATATACGGATTTAGTTATATACGGATTTAGTCATATTCGGATTTTGGCCATTTAATAAGTATACGGGTTTGATCATTTAATCATTTAATACATATACGGATTATGGTAATTTAATACATATACGGACTTGATCAATTAATAGCTATACGGATTTGATCATATACGGATTTGGTCATATACGGATTAGGTCATATACGGATTTAGTCATATACGGATTTTGGCCATTTAATAAGTATACGGGTTTGATCATTTAATCATTTAATACATATACGGATTATGGTAATTTAATACATATACGGACTTGATCAATTAATAGCTATACGGATTTGATCATATACGGATTTAGTCATATACGGATTTTGGCCATTTAATAAGTATACGGGTTTGATCATTTAATCATTTAATACATATACGGATTATGGTAATTTAATACATATACGGACTTGATCAATTAATAGCTATACGGATTTGATCATATACGGATTTGGTCATATACGGATTAGGTCATATACGGATTTAGTCATATACGGATTTTGGCCATTTAATAAGTATACGGGTTTGATCATTTAATCATTTAATACATATAAGGATTATGGTAATTTAATACATATACGGAGTTTGGCCATTTAATACATATACGGACTTGATCAATTAATAGCTATACGGATTTGATCATATACGGATTTGGTCATATACAGATTTGGTCATATACGGATTTAGTCATATACGGATTTTGGCCATTTAATAAGTATACGGATTTGATCATTTAATCATTTAATACATATACGGATTATGGTAATTTAATACATATACGGAGTTTGGCCATTAATACATATACGGACTTGATCAATTAATAGCTATACGGATTTGATCATATACGGATTTGGTCATATACGGATTTGGTCATATACGGATTTAGTCATAAACGGATTTTGGCCATTTAATAAGTATACGGGTTTGTTCATTTAATCATTTAATACATATACGGATTATGGTAATTTAATACATATACGGACTTGATCAATTAATATCTATACGGATTTGATCATATACGGATTTGGTCATATACGGATTTGGTCATATACGGATTTAGTCATATACGGATTTTGGCCATTTAATAAGTATACGGGTTTGATCATTTTATCATTTAATACATATACGGATTATGGTAATTTGATACATATACGGAGTTTGGCCATTTAATACATATACGGACTTGATCAATTAATAGCTATACGGATTTGATCATATACGGATTTGGTCATATACGGATTTGATCATATACGGATTTAGTCATATACGGATTTTCGCCATTAAATAAGTATACGGGTTTGATCATTTAATCATTTAATACATATACGGATTATGGTAATTTAATACATATACGGACTTGATCAATTTATAGCTATACGGATTTGGTCATATACGGATTTGGTCATATACGGATTTGGTCATATACGGATTTAGTCATATACGGATTTTGGCCATTTAATAAGTATACGGGTTTGATCATTTAATCATTTAATACATATACGGATTATGGTAATTTAATACATATACGGAGTTTGGCCATTTAATACATATACGGACTTGATCAATTAATAGCTATACGGATTTGATCATATACGGATTTGGTCATATACGGATTTTGTCATATACGGATTTAGTCATATACGGATTTTGGCCATTTAATAAGTATACGGGTTTGATCATTTAATCATTTAATACATATACGGATTATGGAAATTTAATACATATACGAACTTGATCAATTAATAGCTATACGGATTTGATCATATACGGATTTGGTCATATACGGATTTTGTCATATACGGATTTGGTCATATACGGATTTAGTCATATACTGATTTAGTCATATACGGATTTTGGCCATTTAATAAGTATACGGGTTTGATCATTTAATCATTTAATACATATACGGATTATGGTAATTTGATACATATACGGAGTTTGGCCATTTAATACATATACGGACTTGATCAATTAATAGCTATACGGATTTGATCATATACGGATTTGGTCATATACGGATTTGGTCATATACGGATTTAGTCATATACGGATTTAGTCATATTCGGATTTTGGCCATTTAATAAGTATACGGGTTTGATCATTTAATCATTTAATACATATACGGATTATGGTAATTTGATACATATACGGAGTTTGGCCATTTAATACATATACGGACTTGATCAATTAATAGCTATACGGATTTAATCATATACGAATTTGGTCATATACGGATTTGATCATATACGGATTTAGTCATATACGGATTTTGGCCATTTAATAAGTATACGGGTTTGATCATTTAATCATTTAATACATATACGGATTATGGTAATTTAATACATATACGGACTTGATCAATTAATAGCTATACGGATTTGATCATATACGGATTTGGTCATATACGGATTTGGTCATATACGGATTTAGTCATATACGGATTTTGGCCATTTAATAAGTATACGGGTTTGATCATTTAATCATTTAATACATATAAGGATTATGGTAATTTAATACATATACGGAGTTTGGCCATTTAATACATATACGGACTTGATCAATTAATAGCTATACGGATTTGATCATATACGGATTTGGTCATATATACAGATTTGGTCATATACGGATTTAGTCATATACGGATTTTGGCCATTTAATAAGTATACGGATTTGATCATTTAATCATTTAATACATATACGGATTATGGTAATTTAATACATATACGGAGTTTGGCCATTAATACATATACGGACTTGATCAATTAATAGCTATACGGATTTGATCATATACGGATTTGGTCATATACGGATTTGGTCATATACGGATTTAGTCATAAACGGATTTTGGCCATTTAATAAGTATACGGGTTTGTTCATTTAATCATTTAATACATATACGGATTATGGTAATTTAATACATATACGGACTTGATCAATTAATATCTATACGGATTTGATCATATACGGATTTGGTCATATACGGATTTGGTCATATACGGATTTAGTCATATACGGATTTTGGCCATTTAATAAGTATACGGGTTTGATCATTTTATCATTTAATACATATACGGATTATGGTAATTTGATACATATACGGAGTTTGGCCATTTAATACATATACGGACTTGATCAATTAATAGCTATACGGATTTGATCATATACGGATTTGGTCATATACGGATTTGATCATATACGGATTTAGTCATATACGGATTTTGGCCATTTAATAAGTATACGGGTTTGATCATTTAATCATTTAATACATATACGGATTATGGTAATTTAATACATATACGGACTTGATCAATTAATAGCTATACGGATTTGGTCATATACGGATTTGGTCATATACGGATTTAGTCATATACGGATTTTGGCCATTTAATAAGTATACGGGTTTGATCATTTAATCATTTAATACATATACGGATTATGGTAATTTAATACATATACGGAGTTTGGCCATTTAATACATATACGGACTTGATCAATTAATAGCTATACGGATTTGATCATATACGGATTTGGTCATATACGGATTTGGTCATATGCGGATTTAGTCATATACGGATTTTGGCCATTTAATAAGTATACGGGTTTGATCATTTAATCATTTAATACATATACGGATTATGGAAATTTAATACATATACGGACTTGATCAATTAATAGCTATACGGATTTGATCATATACGGATTTGGTCATATACGGATTTGGTCATATACGGATTTGGTCATATACGGATTTAGTCATATACTGATTTAGTCATATACGGATTTTGGCCATTTAATAAGTATACGGGTTTGATCATTTAATCATTTAATACATATACGGATTATGGTAATTTGATACATATACGGAGTTTGGCCATTTAATACATATACGGACTTGATCAATTAATAGCTATACGGATTTGATCATATACGGATTTGGTCATATACGGATTTGGTCATATACGGATTTAGTCATATACGGATTTAGTCATATTCGGATTTTGGCCATTTAATAAGTATACGGGTTTGATCATTTAATCATTTAATACATATACGGATTATGGTAATTTGATACATATACGGAGTTTGGCCATTTAATACATATACGGACTTGATCAATTAATAGCTATACGGATTTAATCATATACGAATTTGGTCATATACGGATTTGATCATATACGGATTTAGTCATATACGGATTTTGGCCATTTAATAAGTATACGGGTTTGATCATTTAATCATTTAATACATATACGGATTATGGTAATTTAATACATATACGGACTTGATCAATTAATAGCTATACGGATTTGATCATATACGGATTTGGTCATATACGGATTTGGTCATATACGGATTTAGTCATATACGGATTTTGGCCATTTAATAAGTATACGGGTTTGATCATTTAATCATTTAATACATATAAGGATTATGGTAATTTAATACATATACGGAGTTTGGCCATTTAATACATATACGGACTTGATCAATTAATAGCTATACGGATTTGATCATATACGGATTTGGTCATATACAGATTTGGTCATATACGGATTAAGTCATATACGGATTTTGGCCATTTAATAAGTATACGGATTTGATCATTTAATCATTTAATACATATACGGATTATGGTAATTTAATACATATACGGAGTTTGGCCATTAATACATATACGGACTTGATCAATTAATAGCTATACGGATTTGATCATATACGGATTTGGTCATATACGGATTTGGTCATATACGGATTTAGTCATAAACGGATTTTGGCCATTTAATAAGTATACGGGTTTGTTCATTTAATCATTTAATACATATACGGATTATGGTAATTTAATACATATACGGACTTGATCAATTAATATCTATACGGATTTGATCATATACGGATTTGGTCATATACGGATTTGGTCATATACGGATTTAGTCATATACGGATTTTGGCCATTTAATAAGTATACGGGTTTGATCATTTTATCATTTAATACATATACGGATTATGGTAATTTGATACATATACGGAGTTTGGCCATTTAATACATATACGGACTTGATCAATTAATAGCTATACGGATTTGATCATATACGGATTTGGTCATATACGGATTTGATCATATACGGATTTAGTCATATACGGATTTTGGCCATTTAATAAGTATACGGGTTTGATCATTTAATCATTTAATACATATACGGATTATGGTAATTTAATACATATACGGACTTGATCAATTAATAGCTATACGGATTTGGTCATATACGGATTTGGTCATATACGGATTTGGTCATATACGGATTTAGTCATATACGGATTTTGGCCATTTAATAAGTATACGGGTTTGATCATTTAATCATTTAATACATATACGGATTATGGTAATTTAATACATATACGGAGTTTGGCCATTTAATACATATACGGACTTGATCAATTAATAGCTATATGGATTTGATCATATACGGATTTGGTCATATACGGATTTGGTCATATGCGGATTTAGTCATATACGGATTTTGGCCATTTAATAAGTATACGGGTTTGATCATTTAATCATTTAATACATATACGGATTATGGAAATTTAATACATATACGGACTTGATCAATTAATAGCTATACGGATTTGATCATATACGGATTTGGTCATATACGGATTTGGTCATATACGGATTTAGTCATATACTGATTTAGTCATATACGGATTTTGGCCATTTAATAAGTATACGGGTTTGATCATTTAATCATTTAATACATATACGGATTATGGTAATTTGATACATATACGGAGTTTGGCCATTTAATACATATACGGACTTGATCAATTAATAGCTATACGGATTTGATCATATACGGATTTGGTCATATACGGATTTGGTCATATACGGATTTAGTCTTATACGGATTTTGGCCATTTAATAAGTATACGGGTTTGATAATTTAATCATTTAATACATATACGGATTATGGTAATTTAATACATATACGGAGTTTGGCCATTTAATACATATACGGACTTGATCAATTAATAGCTATATGGATTTGATCATATACGGATTTGGTCATATACGGATTTGGTCATATACGGATTTAGTCATATACGGATTTTGGCCATTTAATAAGTATACATGTTTGATCATTTAATCATTTAATACATATACGGATTATGGTAATTTAATACATATACGGACTTGATCAATTAATAGCTATACGGATTTGATCATATACGGATTTGGTCATATACGGATTTGGTCATATACGGATTTAGTCATATACGGATTTTGGCCATTTAATAAGTATACGGGTTTGATCATTTAATCATTTAATACATATACGGATTATGGTAATTTAATACATATACGGAGTTTGGTCATTTAATACATATACGGACTTGATCAATTAATAGCTATTCGGATTTGATCATATACGGATTTGGTCATATACGGATTTAGTCATCTACGGATTTTGGCCATTTAATAAGTATACGGGTTTGATCATTTAATCATTTAATACATATACGGATCATGGAAATTTAATACATATACGGACTTGATCAATTAATAGCTATACGGATTTGATCATATACGGATTTGGTCATATACGGATTTGGTCATATACGGATTTAGTCATATACGGATTTAGTCATATACGGATTTTGGCCATTTAATAAGTATACGGATTTGATCATTTAATCATTTAATACATATACGGATTATGGTAATTTGATACATATACAGAGTTTGGCCATTTAATACATATACGGATTATGGTAATTTAATACATATACGGATTTGATCAATTAATAGCTATACGGATTTGATCATATACGGATTTGGTCATATACGGATTTGGTCATATACGGATTTAGTCACATACGGATTTTGGCCATTTAATAAGTATACGGGTTTGATCATTTAATCATTTAATACATATACGGATTATGGTAATTTAATACATATACGGAGTTTGGTCATTTAATACATATACGGACTTGATCAATTAATAGCTATACGGATTTGATCATATACGGATTTGGTCATATACGGATTTAGTCATATACGGATTTTGGCCATTTAATAAGTATACGGGTTTTATCATTTAATCATTTAATACATATACGGATTATGGTAATTTAATACATATACGGACTTGATCAATTAATAGCTATACGGATTTGATCATATACGAATTTGGTCATATACGAATTTGGTCATATACGGATTTAGTCATATACGGATTTTGGCCATTTAATAAGTATACGGGTTTGATCATTTAATCATTTACTACATATACGGATTATGGTAATTTAATACATATACGGAGTTTGGCCATTTAATACATATACGGACTTGATCAATTAATAGCTATACGGATTTGGTCATATACGGATTTGGTCATATACGGATTTAGTCATATACGGATTTAGTCATATTCGGATTTTGGCCATTTAATAAGTATACGGGTTTGATCATTTAATCATTTAATACATATACGGATTATGGTAATTTGATACATATACGGAGTTTGGCCATTTAATACATATACGGACTTGATCAATTAATAGCTATACGGATTTAATCATATACGAATTTGGTCATATACGGATTTGATCATATACGGATTTAGTCATATACGGATTTTGGCCATTTAATAAGTATACGGGTTTGATCATTTAATCATTTAATACATATACGGATTATGGTAATTTAATACATATACGGACTTGATCAATTAATAGCTATACGGATTTGATCATATACGGATTTGGTCATATACGGATTTGGTCATATACGGATTTAGTCAAATACGGATTTTGGCCATTTAATAAGTATACGGGTTTGATCATTTAATCATTTAATACATATAAGGATTATGGTAATTTAATACATATACGGAGTTTGGCCATTTAATACATATACGGACTTGGTCAATTAATAGCTATACGGATTTGATCATATACGGATTTGGTCATATACAGATTTGGTCATATACGGATTTAGTCATATACGGATTTTGGCCATTTAATAAGTATACGGATTTGATCATTTAATCATTTAATACATATACGGATTATGGTAATTTAATACATATACGGAGTTTGGCCATTAATACATATACGGACTTGATCAATTAATAGCTATACGGATTTGATCATATACGGATTTGGTCATATACGGATTTGGTCATATACGGATTTAGTCATAAACGGATTTTGGCCATTTAATAAGTATACGGGTTTGTTCATTT
Organism: Arcuatula senhousia; assembly: GCA_963971305.1. NCBI lineage: Eukaryota > Metazoa > Mollusca > Bivalvia > Mytilida > Mytilidae > Arcuatula > Arcuatula senhousia. Next base: position 45,904,139 of record OZ020315.1, on the reverse strand, counting down.
AATCATTTAATACATATACGGATTATGGTAATTTAATACATATACGGACTTGATCAATTAATATCTATACGGATTTGATCATATACGGATTTGGTCATATACGGATTTGGTCATATACGGATTTAGTCATATACGGATTTTGGCCATTTAATAAGTATTCGGGTTTGATCATTTTATCATTTAATACATATACGGATTATGGTAATTTGATACATATACGGAGTTTGGCCATTTAATACATATACGGATTATGGTAATTTGATACATATACGGAGTTTGGCCATTTAATTCATATACGGACTTGATCAATTAATAGCTATACGGATTTGATCATATACGGATTTGGTCATATACGGATTTGATCATATACGGATTTAGTCATATACGGATTTTGGCCATTTAATAAGTATACGGGTTTGATCATTTAATCATTTAATACATATACGGATTATGGTAATTTAATACATATACGGACTTGATCAATTAATAGCTATACGGATTTGGTCATATACGGATTTGGTCATATACGGATTTGGTCATATACGGATTTAGTCATATACGGATTTTGGCCATTTAATAAGTATACGGGTTTGATCATTTAATCATTTAATACATATACGGATTATGGTAATTTAATACATATACGGAGTTTGGCCATTTAATACATATACGGACTTGATCAATTAATAGCTATACGGATTTGATCATATACGGATTTGGTCATATACGGATTTGGTCATATACGGATTTAGTCATATACGGATTTTGGCCATTTAATAAGTATACGGGTTTGATCATTTAATCATTTAATATATATACGGATTATGGAAATTTAATACATATACGGACTTGATCAATTAATAGCTATACGGATTTGATCATATACGGATTTGGTCATATACGGATTTGGTCATATACGGATTTAGTCATATACTGATTTAGTCATATACGGATTTTGGCCATTTAATAAGTATACGGGTTTGATCATTTAATCATTTAATACATATACGGATTATGGTAATTTGATACATATACGGAGTTTGGCCATTTAATACATATACGGACTTGATCAATTAATAGCTATACGGATTTGATCATATACGGATTTGGTCATATACGGATTTGGTCATATACGGATTTAGTCATATACGGATTTTGGCCATTTAATAAGTATACGGGTTTGATAATTTAATCATTTAATACATATACGGATTATGGTAATTTAATACATATACGGAGTTTGGCCATTTAATACATATACGGACTTGATCAATTAATAGCTATACGGATTTGATCATATACGGATTTGGTCATATACGGATTTGGTCATATACGGATTTAGTCATATACGGATTTTGGCCATTTAATAGGTATACATGTTTGATCATTTAATCATTTAATACATATACGGATTATGGTAATTTAATACATATACGGACTTGATCAATTAATAGCTATACGGATTTGATCATATACGGATTTGGTCATATACGGATTTGGTCATATACGGATTTAGTCATATACGGATTTTGGCCATTTAATAAGTATACGGGTTTGATCATTTAATCATTTAATACATATACGGATTATGGTAATTTAATACATATACGGAGTTTGGTCATTTAATACATATACGGACTTGATCAATTAATAGCTATACGGATTTGATCATATACGGATTTGGTCATATACGGATTTAGTCATATACGGATTTGATCATATACGGATTTAGTCATATACGGATTTTGGCCATTTAATAAGTATACGGGTTTGATCATTTAATCATTTAATACATATACGGATTATGGTAATTTAATACATATACGGACTTGATCAATTAATAGCTATACGGATTTGGTCATATACGGATTTGATCATATACGGATTTAGTCATATACGGATTTTGGCCATTTAATAAGTATACGGGTTTGATCATTTAATCATTTAATACATATACGGATTATGGTAATTTAATACATATACGGACTTGATCAATTAATAGCTATACGGATTTGATCATATACGGATTTGGTCATATACGGATTTGGTCATATACGGATTTAGTCAAATACGGATTTTGGCCATTTAATAAGTATACGGGTTTGATCATTTAATCATTTAATACATATAAGGATTATGGTAATTTAATACATATACGGAGTTTGGCCATTTAATACATATACGGACTTGATCAATTAATAGCTATACGGATTTGATCATATACGGATTTGGTCATATACAGATTTGGTCATAGACGGATTTAGTCATATACGGATTTTGGCCATTTAATAAGTATACGGATTTGATCATTTAATCATTTAATACATATACGGATTATGGTAATTTAATACATATACGGAGTTTGGCCATTAATACATATACGGACTTGATCAATTAATAGCTATACGGATTTGATCATATACGGATTTGGTCATATACGGATTTGGTCATATACGGATTTAGTCATAAACGGATTTTGGCCAATTAATAAGTATACGGGTTTGTTCATTTAATCATTTAATACATATACGGATTATGGTAATTTAATACATATACGGACTTGATCAATTAATATCTATACGGATTTGATCATATACGGATTTGGTCATATACGGATTTGGTCATATACGGATTTAGTCATATACGGATTTTGGCCATTTAATAAGTATACGGGTTTGATCATTTTATCATTTAATACATGTACGGATTATGGTAATTTGATACATATATGGAGTTTGGCCATTTAATACATATACGGATTATGGTAATTTGATACATATACGGAGTTTGGCCATTTAATACATATACGGACTTGATCAATTAATAGCTATACGGATTTGATCATATACGGATTTGGTCATATACGGATTTGATCATATACGGATTTAGTCATATACGGATTTTGGCCATTTAATAAGTATACGGGTTTGATCATTTAATCATTTAATACATATACGGATTATGGTAATTTAATACATATACGGACTTGATCAATTAATAGCTATACGGATTTGGTCATATACGGATTTGGTCATATACGGATTTGGTCATATACGGATTTAGTCATATACGGATTTTGGCCATTTAATAAGTATACGGGTTTGATCATTTAATCATTTAATACATATACGGATTATGGTAATTTAATACATATACGGAGTTTGGCCATTTAATACATATACGGACTTGATCAATTAATAGCTATACGGATTTGATCATATACGGATCTGGTCATATACGGATTTGGTCATATACGGATTTAGTCATATACGGATTTTGGCCATTTAATAAGTATACGGGTTTGATCATTTAATCATTTAATATATATACGGATTATGGAAATTTAATACATATACGGACTTGATCAATTAATAGCTATACGGATTTGATCATATACGGATTTGGTCATATACGGATTTGGTCATATACGGATTTAGTCATATACTGATTTAGTCATATACGGATTTTGGCCATTTAATAAGTATACGGGTTTGATCATTTAATCATTTAATACATATACGGATTATGGTAATTTGATACATATACGGAGTTTGGCCATTTAATACATATACGGACTTGATCAATTAATAGCTATACGGATTTGATCATATACGGATTTGGTCATATACGGATTTGGTCATATACGGATTTAGTCATAAACGGATTTTGGCCATTTAATAAGTATACGGGTTTGATAATTTAATCATTTAATACATATACGGATTATGGTAATTTAATACATATACGGAGTTTGGCCATTTAATACATATACGGACTTGATCAATTAATAGCTATACGGATTTGATCATATACGGATTTGGTCATATACGGATTTGGTCATATACGGATTTAGTCATATACGGATTTTGGCCATTTAATAAGTATACATGTTTGATCATTTAATCATTTAATACATATACGGATTATGGTAATTTAATACATATACGGACTTGATCAATTAATAGCTATACGGATTTGATCATATACGGATTTGGTCATATACGGATTTGGTCATATACGGATTTAGTCATATACGGATTTTGGCCATTTAATAAGTATACGGGTTTGATCATTTAATCATTTAATACATATACGGATTATGGTAATTTAATACATATACGGAGTTTGGTCATTTAATACATATACGGACTTGATCAATTAATAGCTATACGGATTTGATCATATACGGATTTGGTCATATACGGATTTAGTCATATACGGATTTGATCATATACGGATTTAGTCATATACGGATTTTGGCCATTTAATAAGTATACGGGTTTGATCATTTAATCATTTAATACATATACGGATTATGGTAATTTAATACATATACGGACTTGATCAATTAATAGCTATACGGATTTGGTCATATACGGATTTGGTCATATACGGATTTGGTCATATACGGATTTAGTCATATACGGATTTTGGCCATTTAATAAGTATACGGGTTTGATCATTTAATCATTTAATACATATACGGATTATGGTAATTTAATACATATACGGAGTTTGGCCATTTAATACATATACGGACTTGATCAATTAATAGCTATACGGATTTGATCATATACGGATTTGGTCATATACGGATTTGGTCATATACGGATTTAGTCATATACGGATTTTGGCCATTTAATAAGTATACGGGTTTGATCATTTAATCATTTAATATATATACGGATTATGGAAATTTAATACATATACGGACTTGATCAATTAATAGCTATACGGATTTGATCATATACGGATTTGGTCATATACGGATTTGGTCATATACGGATTTAGTCATATACTGATTTAGTCATATACGGATTTTGGCCATTTAATAAGTATACGGGTTTGATCATTTAATCATTTAATACATATACGGATTATGGTAATTTGATACATATACGGAGTTTGGCCATTTAATACATATACGGACTTGATCAATTAATAGCTATACGGATTTGATCATATACGGATTTGGTCATATACGGATTTGGTCATATACGGATTTAGTCATATACGGATTTTGGCCATTTAATAAGTATACGGGTTTGATAATTTAATCATTTAATACATATACGGATTATGGTAATTTAATACATATACGGAGTTTGGCCATTTAATACATATACGGACTTGATCAATTAATAGCTATACGGATTTGATCATATACGGATTTGGTCATATACGGATTTGGTCATATACGGATTTAGTCATATACGGATTTTGGCCATTTAATAAGTATACATGTTTGATCATTTAATCATTTAATACATATACGGATTATGGTAATTTAATACATATACGGACTTGATCAATTAATAGCTATACGGATTTGATCATATACGGATTTGGTCATATACGGATTTGGTCATATACGGATTTAGTCATATACGGATTTTGGCCATTTAATAAGTATACGGGTTTGATCATTTAATCATTTAATACATATACGGATTATGGTAATTTAATACATATACGGAGTTTGGTCATTTAATACATATACGGACTTGATCAATTAATAGCTATACGGATTTGATCATATACGGATTTGGTCATATACGGATTTAGTCATCTACGGATTTTGGCCATTTAATAAGTATACGTGTTTGATCATTTAATCATTTAATACATATACGGATTATGGGAATTTAATACATATACGGACTTGATCAATTAATAGCTATACGGATTTGATCATATACGGATTTGGTCATATACGGATTTGGTCATATACGGATTTAGTCATATACGGATTTAGTCATATACGGATTTTGGCCATTTAATAAGTATACGGATTTGATCATTTAATCATTTAATACATATACGGATTATGGTAATTTGATACATATACAGAGTTTGGCCATTTAATACATATACGGACTTGATCAATTAATAGCTATACGGATTTGATCATATACGGATTTGGTCATATACGGATTTGATCATATACGGATTTAGTCATATACGGATTTTGCCATTTAATAAGTATACGGGTTTGATCATTTAATCATTTAATACATATACGGATTATGGTAATTTAATACATATACGGACTTGATCAATTAATAGCTATACGGATTTGATCATATACGGATTTGGTCATATACGGATTTGGTCATATACGGATTTGGTCATATACGGATTTAGTCATATACGGATTTTGGCCATTTAATAAGTATACGGGTTTGATCATTTAATCATTTAATACATATACGGATTATGGTAATTTAATACATATACGGAGTTTGGCCATTTAATACATATACGGACTTGATCAATTAATAGCTATATTAATCAATATATGATCAATTATACGGATTTGATCATATACGGATTTGATCATATACGGATTTGGTCATATACGGATTTGGTCATATACGGATTTAGTCATATACGGATTTTGGCCTTTTAATAAGTATACGGGTTTGATCATTTAATCATTTAATACATATACGGATTATGGTAATTTAATACATATACGGAGTTTGGCCATTTAATACATATACGGACTTGATCAATTAATAGCTATACGGATTTGATCATATACGGATTTGGTCATATACGGATTTGATCATATACGGATTTAGTCATATACGGATTTTTGCCATTTAATAAGTATACGGGTTTGATCATTTAATCATTTAATACATATACGGATTATGGTAATTTAATACATTTAATCATTTAATACATATACGGATTATGGTAATTTGATACATATACGGAGTTTGGCCATTTAATACATATACGGACTTGATCAATTAATAGCTATACGGATTTGATCATATACGGATTTGGTCATATACGGATTTGATCATATACGGATTTAGTCATATACGGATTTTGGCCATTTAATAAGTATACGGGTTTGATCATTTAATCATTTAATACATATACGGATTATGGTAATTTAATACATATACGGAGTTTGGTCATTTAATACATATACGGACTTGATCAATTAATAGCTATACGGATTTGATCATATACGGATTTGGTCATATACGGATTTAGTCATCTACGGATTTTGGCCATTTAATAAGTATACGGGTTTGATCATTTAATCATTTAATACATATACGGATTATGGAAATTTAATACATATACGGACTTGATCAATTAATAGCTATACGGATTTGATCATATACGGATTTGGTCATATACGGATTTGGTCATATACGGATTTAGTCATATACGGATTTAGTCATATACGGATTTTGGCCATTTAATAAGTATACGGATTTGATCATTTAATCATTTAATACATATACGGATTATGGTAATTTGATACATATACAGAGTTAGGCCATTTAATACATATACGGACTTGATCAATTAATAGCTATACGGATTTGATCATATACGGATTTGGTCATATACGGATTTGATCATATACGGATTTAGTCATATACGGATTTTGGCCATTTAATAAGTATACGGGTTTGATCATTTAATCATTTAATACATATACGGATTATGGTAATTTAATACATATACGGACTTGATCAATTAATAGCTATACGGATTTGATCATATACGGATTTGGTCATATACGGATTTGGTCATATACGGATTTGGTCATATACGGATTTAGTCATATACGGATTTTGGCCATTTAATAAGTATACGGGTTTGATCATTTAATCATTTAATACATATACGGATTATGGTAATTTAATACATATACGGAGTTTGGCCATTTAATACATATACGGACTTGATCAATTAATAGCTATATTAATCAATATATGATCAATTATACGGATTTGATCATATACGGATTTGATCATATACGGATTTGATCATATACGGATTTGGTCATATACGGATTTGGTCATATACGGATTTAGTCATATACGGATTTTGGCCATTTAATAAGTATACGGGTTTGATCATTTAATCATTTAATACATATACGGATTATGGTAATTTAATACATATACGGAGTTTGGCCATTTAATACATATACGGACTTGATCAATTAATAGCTATACGGATTTGATCATATACGGATTTGATCATATACGGATTTGATCATATACGGATTTAGTCATATACGGATTTTTGCCATTTAATAAGTATACGGGTTTGATCATTTAATCATTTAATACATATACGGATTATGGTAATTTAATACATATACGGAGTTTGGCCATTTAATACATATACGGACTTGATCAATTAATAGCTATACGGATTTGATCATATACGGATTTGGTCATATACGGATTTGATCATATACGGATTTAGTCATATACGGATTTTTGCCATTTAATAAGTATACGGGTTTGATCATTTAATCATTTAATACATATACGGATTATGGTAATTTAATACATTTAATCATTTAATACATATACGGATTATGGTAATTTGATACATATACGGAGTTTGGCCATTTAATACATATACGGACTTGATCAATTAATAGCTATACGGATTTGATCATATACGGATTTGGTCATATACGGATTTGGTCATATACGGATTTAGTCATATACGGATTTTGGCCATTTAATAAGTATACATGTTTGATCATTTAATCATTTAATACATATACGGATTATGGTAATTTAATACATATACGGAGTTTGGTCATTTAATACATATACGGACTTGATCAATTAATAGCTATACGGATTTGATCATATACGGATTTGGTCATATACGGATTTAGTCATCTACGGATTTTGGCCATTTAATAAGTATACGGGTTTGATCATTTAATCATTTAATACATATACGGATTATGGAAATTTAATACATATACGGACTTGATCAATTAATAGCTATACGGATTTGATCATATACGGATTTGGTCATATACGGATTTGGTCATATACGGATTTAGTCATATACGGATTTAGTCATATACGGATTTTGGCCATTTAATAAGTATACGGATTTGATCATTTAATCATTTAATACATATACGGATTATGGTAATTTGATACATATACAGAGTTAGGCCATTTAATACATATACGGACTTGATCAATTAATAGCTATACGGATTTGATCATATACGGATTTGGTCATATACGGATTTGATCATATACGGATTTAGTCATATACGGATTTTGGCCATTTAATAAGTATACGGGTTTGATCATTTAATCATTTAATACATATACGGATTATGGTAATTTAATACATATACGGACTTGATCAATTAATAGCTATACGGATTTGATCATATACGGATTTGGTCATATAAGGATTTGGTCATATACGGATTTGGTCATATACGGATTTAGTCATATACGGATTTTGGCCATTTAATAAGTATACGGGTTTGATCATTTAATCATTTAATACATATACGGATTATGGTAATTTAATACATATACGGAGTTTGGCCATTTAATACATATACGGACTTGATCAATTAATAGCTATATTAATCAATATATGATCAATTATACGGATTTGATCATATACGGATTTGATCATATACGGATTTGATCATATACGGATTTGGTCATATACGGATTTGGTCATATACGGATTTAGTCATATACGGATTTTGGCCATTTAATAAGTATACGGGTTTGATCATTTAATCATTTAATACATATACGGATTATGGTAATTTAATACATATACGGAGTTTGGCCATTTAATACATATACGGACTTGATCAATTAATAGCTATACGGATTTGATCATATACGGATTTGGTCATATACGGATTTGATCATATACGGATTTAGTCATATACGGATTTTTGCCATTTAATAAGTATACGGGTTTGATCATTTAATCATTTAATACATATACGGATTATGGTAATTTAATACATTTAATCATTTAATACATATACGGATTATGGTAATTTAATACATTTAATCATTTAATACATATACGGATTATGGTAATTTGATACATATACGGAGTTTGGCCATTTAATACATATACGGACTTGATCAATTAATAGCTATACGGATTTGATCATATACGGATTTGGTCATATACGGATTTGATCATATACGGATTTAGTCATATACGGATTTTTGCCATTTAATAAGTATACGGATTTGATCATTTAATCATTTAATACATATACGGATTATGGTAATTTAATACATATACGGACTTGATCAATTATACGGATTTGATCATATGCGGTTTTGGTCATATACGGATTTGGTCATATACGGATTTAGTCATATACGGATTTGGTCATATACGGATTTGATCATATACGGATTTAGTCATATACGGATTTTTGCCATTTAATAAGTATACGGGTTTGATCATTTAATCATTTAATACATATACGGATTATGGTAATTTAATACATATACGGACTTGATCAATTATACGGATTTGATCATATACGGATTTGGTCATAAACGGATTTGGTCATATACGGATTTAGTCATATACGGATTTTGGCCATTTAATAAGTATACGGGTTTGATCATTTAATCATTTAATACATATACGGATTATGGTAATTTAATACATATACGAAGTTTGGCCATTTAATACATATACGGACTTGATCAATTAATAGCTATACGGATTTGATCATATACGGATTTGGTCATATACGGATTTGGTCATATACGGATTTAGTCATATACGGATTTTGGCCATTTAATAAGTATACGGGTTTGATCATTTAATCATTTAATACATATACGGATTATGGTAATTTGATACATATACGGAGTTTGGCCATTTAAGAGCCTGTCTCAGTAAAAATCATGCAAAAGGTGATTCACTTATTATCTTAGGTTTTAACAATTTTTTGGCTAGTTATTCATCTTGGACCACTTTAGCGAAAAATATCAACTTAAGTGAAATTGGTCCATTAGACTATCTGCAAATTGACATTAAAAATTTTGGCGGGAAAATTTCCCGAACTTTTTTCATAAACAACCCAACCAATTTTCTTGGCCTCTTTACTCAAAAGTTCGGAAGGGTCTGTAAAAATTGTTGATATTTTCTGAAAAAGTAGGCCATTCTAGTTGAATTTCAACAAAGATATCAGTTGGATACTTAAAGTGACATTTTTGGTTGGTTTGTAAAGAAAAAAAATTGGCGGGACTTTTTCCCGCATTTATTTTCATACACAATGTAACCAAATTTGCATGTGTATTTAACGAGAACTAATGAACCGATTGGGCTAAAATTTAATTTACATTCATTTCTCATCATATAGATCAAATTTCAATAAAAAGAACCAGTTTTCAAAAATATGCATCAGCCACTATTTTTGCGTTTTGCATGATTCTTACAGAGACGGCTACTTAATACATATACGGACTTGATCAATTAATAGCTATACGGATTTGATCATATACGGATTTGGTCATATACGGATTTGATCATATACGGATTTAGTCATATACGGATTTTGGCCATTTAATAAGTATACGGGTTTGATCATTTAATCATTTAATACATATACGGAGTTTGGCCATTTAATACATATACGGACTTGATCAATTAATAGCTATACGGATTTGATCATATACGGATTTGGTCATATACGGATTTGGTCATATACGGATTTAGTCATATACGGATTTTGGCCATTTAATAAGTATACGAGTTTGATCATTTAATCATTTAAGACATATACGGATTATGGTAATTTAATACATATACGGATTATGGTAATTTAATACATATACGGAGTTTGGCCATTTAATACATATACGGACTTGATCAATTAATAGCTATACGGATTTGATCATATACGGATTTGGTCTTATACGGATTTGGTCATATACGGATTTAATCATATACGGATTTTGGCCATTTAATAAGTATACGGGTTTGATCATTTAATCATTTAATACATATACGGATTATGGAAATTTAATACATATACGGACTTGATCAATTAATAGCTATACGGATTTGATCATATACGGATTTGGTCATATACGGATTTGGTCATATACGGATTTAGTCATATACGGATTTAGTCATATACGGATTTTGGCCATTTAATAAGTATACGGGTTTGATCATTTAATCATTTAATACATATACGGAGTTTGGCCATTTAATACATATACGGACTTGATCAATTAATAGCTATACGGATTTGATCATATACGGATTTGATCATATACGGATTTGGTCATATACGGATCTAGTCATATACGGATTTTGGCCATTTAATAAGTATACGGGTTTGATCATTTAATCATTTAATACATATACGGATTATGGTAATTTAATACATATACGGAGTTTGGCCATTTAATACATATACGGACTTGATCAATTAATAGCTATACGGATTTGATCATATACGGATTTGGTCATATACGGATTTGGTCGTATACGGATTAAGTCATATACGGATTTTGGCCATTTAATAAGTATACGGGTTTGATCATTTAATCATTTAATACATATACGGATTATGGTAATTTAATACATATACGGAGTTTGGCCATTTAATACATATACGGAGTTTGGCCATTTAATACATATACGGACTTGATCAATTAATAGCTATACGGATTTGATCATATACGGATTTGGTCATATACGGATTTGGTCATATACGGATTTGGTCATATACGGATTTAGTCATATACGGATTTTGGCCATTAAATAAGTATACGGGTTTGATCATTTAATCATTTAATACATATACGGATTATGGAAATTTAATACATATACGGACTTGATCAATTAATAGCTATACGGATTTGATCATATACGGATTTGGTCATATACGGATTTGGTCATATACGGATTTAGTCATATACGGATTTTGGCCATTTAATAAGTATACGGGTTTGATCATTTAATCATTTAATACATATACGGATTATGGTAATTTGATACATATACGGAGTTTGGCCATTTAAGAGCCTGTCTCAGTAAAAATCATGCAAAAGGTGATTCACTTATTATCTTAGGTTTTAACAATTTTTTGGCTAGTTATTCATCTTGGACCACTTTAGCGAAAAATATCAACTTAAGTGAAATTGGTCCATTAGACTATCTGCAAATTGACATTAAAAATTTTGGCGGGAAAATTTCCCGAACTTTTTTCATAAACAACCCAACCAATTTTCTTGGCCTCTTTACTCAAAAGTTCGGAAGGGTCTGTAAAAATTGTTGATATTTTCTGAAAAAGTAGGCCATTCTAGTTGAATTTCAACAAAGATATCAGTTGGATACTTAAAGTGACATTTTTGGTTGGTTTGTAAAGAAAAAAAATTGGCGGGACTTTTTCCCGCACTTATTTTCATACACAATGTAACCAAATTTGCATGTGTATTTAACGAGAACTAATGAACCGATTGGGCTAAAATTTAATTTACATTCATTTCTCATCATATAGATCAAATTTCAATAAAAAGAACCAGTTTTCAAAAATATGCATCAGCCACTATTTTTGCGTTTTGCATGATTCTTACAGAGACGGCTACTTAATACATATACGGACTTGATCAATTAATAGCTATACGGATTTGATCATATACGGATTTGGTCATATACGGATTTGATCATATACGGATTTAGTCATATACGGATTTTGGCCATTTAATAAGTATACGGGTTTGATCATTTAATCATTTAATACATATACGGAGTTTGGCCATTTAATACATATACGGACTTGATCAATTAATAGCTATACGGATTTGATCATATACGGATTTGGTCATATACGGATTTGGTCATATACGGATTTAGTCATATACGGATTTTGGCCATTTAATAAGTATACGAGTTTGATCATTTAATCATTTAAGACATATACGGATTATGGTAATTTAATACATATACGGATTATGGTAATTTAATACATATACGGAGTTTGGCCATTTAATACATATACGGACTTGATCAATTAATAGCTATACGGATTTGATCATATACGGATTTGGTCTTATACGGATTTGGTCATATACGGATTTAATCATATACGGATTTTGGCCATTTAATAAGTATACGGGTTTGATCATTTAATCATTTAATACATATACGGATTATGGAAATTTAATACATATACGGACTTGATCAATTAATAGCTATACGGATTTGATCATATACGGATTTGGTCATATACGGATTTAGTCATATACGGATTTAGTCATATACGGATTTTGGCCATTTAATAAGTATACGGGTTTGATCATTTAATCATTTAATACATATACGGAGTTTGGCCATTTAATACATATACGGACTTGATCAATTAATAGCTATACGGATTTGATCATATACGGATTTGGTCATATACGGATTTGGTCATATACGGATCTAGTCATATACGGATTTTGGCCATTTAATAAGTATACGGGTTTGATCATTTAATCATTTAATACATATACGGATTATGGTAATTTAATACATATACGGAGTTTGGCCATTTAATACATATACGGACTTGATCAATTAATAGCTATACGGATTTGATCATATACGGATTTGGTCATATACGGATTTGATCATATACGGATTTAGTCATATACGGATTTTTGCCATTTAATAAGTATACGGATTTGATCATTTAATCATTTAATACATATACGGATTATGGTAATTTAATACATATACGGACTTGATCAATTATACGGATTTGATCATATGCGGTTTTGGTCATATACGGATTTGGTCATATACGGATTTAGTCATATACGGATTTGGTCATATACGGATTTGATCATATACGGATTTAGTCATATACGGATTTTTGCCATTTAATAAGTATACGGGTTTGATCATTTAATCATTTAATACATATACGGATTATGGTAATTTAATACATATACGGACTTGATCAATTATACGGATTTGATCATATACGGATTTGGTCATAAACGGATTTGGTCATATACGGATTTAGTCATATACGGATTTTGGCCATTTAATAAGTATACGGGTTTGATCATTTAATCATTTAATACATATACGGATTATGGTAATTTAATACATATACGAAGTTTGGCCATTTAATACATATACGGACTTGATCAATTAATAGCTATACGGATTTGATCATATACGGATTTGGTCATATACGGATTTGGTCATATACGGATTTAGTCATATACGGATTTTGGCCATTTAATAAGTATACGGGTTTGATCATTTAATCATTTAATACATATACGGATTATGGTAATTTGATACATATACGGAGTTTGGCCATTTAAGAGCCTGTCTCAGTAAAAATCATGCAAAAGGTGATTCACTTATTATCTTAGGTTTTAACAATTTTTTGGCTAGTTATTCATCTTGGACCACTTTAGCGAAAAATATCAACTTAAGTGAAATTGGTCCATTAGACTATCTGCAAATTGACATTAAAAATTTTGGCGGGAAAATTTCCCGAACTTTTTTCATAAACAACCCAACCAATTTTCTTGGCCTCTTTACTCAAAAGTTCGGAAGGGTCTGTAAAAATTGTTGATATTTTCTGAAAAAGTAGGCCATTCTAGTTGAATTTCAACAAAGATATCAGTTGGATACTTAAAGTGACATTTTTGGTTGGTTTGTAAAGAAAAAAAATTGGCGGGACTTTTTCCCGCACTTATTTTCATACACAATGTAACCAAATTTGCATGTGTATTTAACGAGAACTAATGAACCGATTGGGCTAAAATTTAATTTACATTCATTTCTCATCATATAGATCAAATTTCAATAAAAAGAACCAGTTTTCAAAAATATGCATCAGCCACTATTTTTGCGTTTTGCATGATTCTTACAGAGACGGCTACTTAATACATATACGGACTTGATCAATTAATAGCTATACGGATTTGATCATATACGGATTTGGTCATATACGGATTTGATCATATACGGATTTAGTCATATACGGATTTTGGCCATTTAATAAGTATACGGGTTTGATCATTTAATCATTTAATACATATACGGAGTTTGGCCATTTAATACATATACGGACTTGATCAATTAATAGCTATACGGATTTGATCATATACGGATTTGGTCATATACGGATTTGGTCATATACGGATTTAGTCATATACGGATTTTGGCCATTTAATAAGTATACGAGTTTGATCATTTAATCATTTAAGACATATACGGATTATGGTAATTTAATACATATACGGATTATGGTAATTTAATACATATACGGAGTTTGGCCATTTAATACATATACGGACTTGATCAATTAATAGCTATACGGATTTGATCATATACGGATTTGGTCTTATACGGATTTGGTCATATACGGATTTAATCATATACGGATTTTGGCCATTTAATAAGTATACGGGTTTGATCATTTAATCATTTAATACATATACGGATTATGGAAATTTAATACATATACGGACTTGATCAATTAATAGCTATACGGATTTGATCATATACGGATTTGGTCATATACGGATTTGGTCATATACGGATTTAGTCATATACGGATTTAGTCATATACGGATTTTGGCCATTTAATAAGTATACGGGTTTGATCATTTAATCATTTAATACATATACGGAGTTTGGCCATTTAATACATATACGGACTTGATCAATTAATAGCTATACGGATTTGATCATATACGGATTTGATCATATACGGATTTGGTCATATACGGATCTAGTCATATACGGATTTTGGCCATTTAATAAGTATACGGGTTTGATCATTTAATCATTTAATACATATACGGATTATGGTAATTTAATACATATACGGAGTTTGGCCATTTAATACATATACGGACTTGATCAATTAATAGCTATACGGATTTGATCATATACGGATTTGGTCATATACGGATTTGGTCGTATACGGATTAAGTCATATACGGATTTTGGCCATTTAATAAGTATACGGGTTTGATCATTTAATCATTTAATACATATACGGATTATGGTAATTTAATACATATACGGAGTTTGGCCATTTAATACATATACGGAGTTTGGCCATTTAATACATATACGGACTTGATCAATTAATAGCTATACGGATTTGATCATATACGGATTTGGTCATATACGGATTTGGTCATATACGGATTTGGTCATATACGGATTTAGTCATATACGGATTTTGGCCATTAAATAAGTATACGGGTTTGATCATTTAATCATTTAATACATATACGGATTATGGAAATTTAATACATATACGGACTTGATCAATTAATAGCTATACAGATTTGATCATATACGGATTTGGTCATATACGGATTTGGTCATATACGGATTTAAACATATACGGATTTGGTCATATACGGATTTTGGCCATTTAATAAGTATACGGGTTTGATCATTTAATCATTTAATACATATACGGATTATGGTAATTTGATACATATACGGAGTTTGGCCATTTAATACATATACGGACTTGATCAATTAATAGCTATACGGATTTGATCATATACGGATTTGGTCATATACGGATTTGATCAATTAATAGCTATACGGATTTGATCATATACGGATTTGGTCATATACGGATTTGGTCATATACGGATTTAGTCATATACGGATTTTGGCCATTAAATAAGTATACGGGTTTGATCATTTAATCATTTAATACTTATACGGATTATGGAAATTTAATACATATACGGACTTGATCAATTAATAGCTATACGGATTTGATCATATACGGATTTGGTCATATACGGATTTGGTCATATACGGATTTAGTCATATACGGATTTAGTCATATACGGATTTTGGCCATTAAATAAGTATACGGGTTTGATCATTTAATCATTTAATACATATACGGATTATGGTAATTTGATACATATACGGAGTTTGGCCATTTAATACATATACGGACTTGATCAATTAATAGCTATACGGATTTGATCATATACGGATTTGGTCATATACGGATTTGATCATATACGGATTTAGTCATATACGGATTTTGGCCATTTAATAAGTATACGGGTTTGATCATTTAATCATTTAATACATATACGGATTATGGTAATTTAATACATATACGGACTTGATCAATTAATAGCTATACGGATTTGATCATATACGGATTTGGTCATATACGGATTTGGTCATATACGGATTTAGTCATATACGGATTTTGGCCATTTAATAAGTATACGGGTTTGATCATTTAATCATTTAATACATATACGGATTATGGTAATTTAATACATATACGGAGTTTGGCCATTTAATACATATACGGACTTGATCAATTAATAGCTATACGGATTTGATCATATAGGGATTTGGTCATATACGGATTTGGTCATATACGGATTTAGTCATATACGGATTTTGGCCATTTAATAAGTATACGGGTTTGATCATTTAATCATTTAATACATATACGGGTTATAGTTTAATACATATACGAAGTTTAGCCATTTAATACATATACGGACTTGATCAATTAATAGCTATACGGATTTGATCATATACGGATTTGGTCATATACGGATTTGGTCATATACGGATTTAGTCATATACGGATTTTGGCCATTTAATTAGTATACGGGTTTGATCATTTAATCATTTAATATATATACGGATTATGGTAATTTAATACATATACGGACTTGATCAATTAATAGCTATACGGATTTGATCATATACGGATTTGGTCATATACGGATTTGGTCATATACGGATTTAGTCATATACGGATTTTGGCCATTTAATAAGTATACGGGTTTGATCATTTAATCATTTAATACATATACGGATTATGGTAATTTGATACATATACGGAGTTTGGCCATTTAATACATATACGGACTTGATCAATTAATAGCTATACGGATTTGATCATATACGGATTTGGTCATATACGGATTTGATCATTTACGGATTTAGTCATATACGTATTTTGGCCATTTAATAAGTATACGGTTTTGATCATTTAATCATTTAATACATATACGGATTATGGTAATTTAATACATATACGGAGTTGATCAATTAATAGCTATACGGATTTGATCATATACGGATTTGGTCATATACGGATTTGGTCATATACGGATTTAGTCATATACGGATTTTGGCCATTTAATAAGTATACGGGTTTGATCATTTAATCATTTAATACATATACGGATTATGGTAATTTAATACATATACGGAGTTTGGCCATTTGATATATATACGGACTTGATCAATTAATAGCTATACGGATTTGATCATATACGGATTTGGTCATATACGGATTTGGTCATATACGGATTTATTCATATACGGATTTTGGCCATTTAATAAGTATACGGGTTTGATCATTTAATCATTTAATACATATACGGATTATGGAAATTTAATACATATACGGACTTGATCAATTAATAGCTATACGGATTTGATCATATACGGATTTGGTCATATACGGATTTGGTCATATACGGATTTAGTCATATACGGATTTAGTCATATACGGATTTTGGCCATTTTATAAGTATACGGGTTTGATCATTTAATCATTTAATACATATACGGATTATGGTAATTTAATACATATACGGAGTTTGGCCATTTAATACATATAGGGACTTGATCAATTAATAGCTATACGGATTTGATCATATACGGATTTGGTCATATACGGATTTGGTCATATACGGATTTGATCATATACGGATTTAGTCATATACGGATTTTGGCCATTTAATAAGTATACGGGTTTGATCATTTAATCATTTAATACATATACGGATTATGGTAATTTAATACATATACGGACTTGATCAATTAATAGCTATACGGATTTGATCATATACGGATTTGGTCATATACGGATTTGGTCATATACGGATTTAAACATATACGGATTTGGTCATATACGGATTTTGGCCATTTAATAAGTATACGGGTTTGATCATTTAATCATTTAATACATATACCGATTATGGTAATTTGATACATATACGGAGTTTGGCCATTTAATACATATACGGACTTGATCAATTAATAGCTATACGGATTTGATCATATACGGATTTGGTCATATACGGATTTGATCAATTAATAGCTATACGGATTTGATCATATACGGATTTGGTCATATACGGATTTGGTCATATACGGATTTAGTCATATACGGATTTTGGCCATTAAATAAGTATACGGGTTTGATCATTTAATCATTTAATACTTATACGGATTATGGAAATTTAATACATATACGGACTTGATCAATTAATAGCTATACGGATTTGATCATATACGGATTTGGTCATATACGGATTTGGTCATATACGGATTTAGTCATATACGGATTTAGTCATATACGGATTTTGGCCATTTAATAAGTATACGGGTTTGATCATTTAATCATTTAATACATATACGGATTATGGTAATTTGATACATATACGGAGTTTGGCCATTTAATACATATACGGACTTGATCAATTAATAGCTATACGGATTTGATCATATACGGATTTGGTCATATACGGATTTGATCATATACGGATTTAGTCATATACGGATTTTGGCCATTTAATAAGTATACGGGTTTGATCATTTAATCATTTAATACATATACGGATTATGGTAATTTAATACATATACGGACTTGATCAATTAATAGCTATACGGATTTGATCATATACGGATTTGGTCATATACGGATTTGGTCATATACGGATTTAGTCATATACGGATTTTGGCCATTTAATAAGTATACGGGTTTGATCATTTAATCATTTAATACATATACGGATTATGGTAATTTAATACATATACGGAGTTTGGCCATTTAATACATATACGGACTTGATCAATTAATAGCTATACGGATTTGATCACATAGGGATTTGGTCATATACGGATTTGGTCATATACGGATTTAGTCATATACGGATTTTGGCCATTTAATAAGTATACGGGTTTGATCATTTAATCATTTAATACATATACGGGTTATAGTTTAATACATATACGAAGTTTAGCCATTTAATACATATACGGACTTGATCAATTAATAGCTATACGGATTTGATCATATACGGATTTGGTCATATACGGATTTGGTCATATACGGATTTAGTCATATACGGATTTTGGCCATTTAATAAGTATACGGGTTTGATCATTTAATCATTTAATATATATACGGATTATGGTAATTTAATACATATACGGACTTGATCAATTAATAGCTATACGGATTTGATCATATACGGATTTGGTCATATACGGATTTGGTCATATACGGATTTAGTCATATACGGATTTTGGCCATTTAATAAGTATACGGGTTTGATCATTTAATCATTTAATACATATACGGATTATGGTAATTTGATACATATACGGAGTTTGGCCATTTAATACATATACGGACTTGATCAATTAATAGCTATACGGATTTGATCATATACGGATTTGGTCATATACGGATTTGATCATTTACGGATTTAGTCATATACGGATTTTGGCCATTTAATAAGTATACGGTTTTGATCATTTAATCATTTAATACATATACGGATTATGGTAATTTAATACATATACGGACTTGATCAATTAATAGCTATACGGATTTGATCATATACGGATTTGGTCATATACGGATTTGGTCATATACGGATTTAGTCATATACGGATTTTGGCCATTTAATAAGTATACGGGTTTGATCATTTAATCATTTAATACATATACGGATTATGGTAATTTAATACATATACGGAGTTTGGCCATTTGATATATATACGGACTTGATCAATTAATAGCTATACGGATTTGATCATATACGGATTTGGTCATATACGGATTTATTCATATACGGATTTTGGCCATTTAATAAGTATACGGGTTTGATCATTTAATCATTTAATACATATACGGATTATGGAAATTTATTACATATACGGACTTGATCAATTAATAGCTATACGGATTTGATCATATACGGATTTTGTCATATACGGATTTGGTCATATACGGATTTAGTCATATACGGATTTAGTCATATACGGATTTTGGCCATTTTATAAGTATACGGGTTTGATCATTTAATCATTTAATACATATACGGATTATGGTAATTTAATACATATACGGAGTTTGGCCATTTAATACATATAGGGACTTGATCAATTAATAGCTATACGGATTTGATCATATACGGATTTGGTCATATACGGATTTGGTCATATACGGATTTGATCATATACGGATTTAGTCATATACGGATTTTGGCCATTTAATAAGTATACGGGTTTGATCATTTAATCATTTAATACATATACGGATTATGGTAATTTAATACATATACGGACTTGATCAATTAATAGCTATACGGATTTGATCATATACGGATTTGGTCATATACGGATTTGGTCATATACGGATTTAGTCATATACGGATTTTGGCCATTTAATAAGTATACGGGTTGGATCATTTAATCATTTAATACATATACGGATTATGGTAATTTAATACATATACGGAGTTTGGCCATTTAACTCTTTACCATTTGTGCATTTTTTGAGAAAATAATGCTTTAAAATGGTGTCCTTCTTTTTTATACTTGCATACTATCAAATACCAAGGAAATATTATTATGTTATACCTTATTGGTCTTGGGAGATAAAAAAGTTTCACAACTTAGGCCAATGTTGAAAAATTAAACATGTTGGTTACCATGGCAACCATCAAAACATGCATATTTTGATGATGTTTTAGCCCAAAATTAGTGGTTGTTCGCTTTAAAGAGCAGATAATATAGATATAGATGTTGAAATAGAATCAGATTATTTTTTTATTAGGTAGCATATACTCTCAAGTTTATTTTCAAACAAAGTCTGTTTAAAGTTGTCAAAGGAAATAACTTTTAATCGGTTGCTAAGCAACCATTGGTATCACCAAAAAATGTGAAAAAATGCTATAAACCAGAATATTTTTTTATAAGTTATGTCATTGCTACCTTATAATGATTTATAAAAGCAATGTATAGTTGTTGTGATAAATATACATCACAAAGAAGCCTTAGCAACCATGGTTGCTATGGTAACTGAGCAAAACAACTCTGTTAATTTAGCCAAATTCTGAAATAAACATTACCTTTCCAAATATTTTGATATCTAATTTTGCAAAAAAGCTTAGATAAGTTTAATGGTATATAAATCGTTAACATAATCAAGTATTGGTCAATATCTACGACATCTGACCTTGATTATTTCTTCCCAAGGTCAAATGAATTTTTTTTTTTGGATAAAATCTAAAGTGCTAGATTTTTTTGCGTAAAATGCACCATACTGAAATGACACTTCATATAAGTTTGAGTTTCTTAAAATACAATACTTTTAACCTAAAATTTATTTGGTTTATTTGTTACTATGAACACCATAGTGATTGTGTGGATGGGTGCTCCATAGATGAGAAATAGTGGGTAGGAATGGGAAACAAAGTAACAGTAGATTTTTTTAAACCACTGGAAAGGGGAAAAAGTGGGTATATAGTGGCATAAAATTGATACCATGCTTTTAAAAAGGATGAGTCATTCGAATGTCTAAAGTTCGAAATGGCAAAGACAAACCCAGTTAACACAAACGAGAACTGCACGAAGAAACAGACAACACAAAAGCACATATAACAATTCAAAAGCAATCAACAACGTGAATTCAAGTCATAACTCGGGAAGGGTAAGCGATTACTGACTGTTTCAACTTAGCGTGTCAAATTCGGTTATAACAATACAAAACCCTTTGACAAACCAACATCTATACTTATCTGACTGATAAAAATCCCATATTTGTGTATGAGCGCATTATGTCCCGCCATTAAATGTTTTAAGTGAAGAAAACAAATGTGGAGTAACATAACCCAGTCCCAGCAATTTGCGTGTCATGTGTGACAGGTGTATTATCCCATAAACTTTGGAATATCAAATCATGCAGTTATGATTTTTAAACTCCATAAGCTGGAGCGGATGAAATGTTGCTACACAAGAAGATAAAGTCAGAGCGAACAAAATGTTGCTACACAAGATAACAAAGAGCGGTAAAACAATACTGATGGTGTTAACAGAACAAGGGGTTGCACTTAGTCGTGCTAAGGATACCCCCACTCGACCATTCGGAAAATAGGAAGTAGATGTCGGACTGACCTGGAAAGAAAAGGCACGGTACAACTCATCATTCTAAAGCTGTAAATCAAATTTGAAATCAATCCCTTTCGAAGAAGATCGGAAATTAGTTACGCACATTTTTCCATTTTTACCCTTAAAATAGTCCAAGTCGACTCGGAAAACAGGAATTAGATGACGGACTGACCTAGAAAGTTTAGGAAATGTACATCACTTCATACTTAAGCTGTTTACCAAATGTGAAACCAATACCTTCAGTAGAAGTCGAGATATTGTACCGGACTGACAGACGGACGGACGAACAAGGTGATTGCAATATAGCCTCCTCTCTTACGAGTGGGGTATAATATATATTTGCAGTCAGATCATGAGTGAATGACACAACAACAATCCTTTTTGAAAGTTTTTTTTTAATAAACTATAATTTGTTTATGCATGATTATTTGCCCTATTTGGTGTGCAGGAATTGGCAGTAGAATCGCCAAAACACCTGAAAACAATTACTTTGTTACTACTCATTACCTAGTTTTATTAATTATTACTTATTTGTTATTACTTATTACTAATTAGTTATTTGTTATCACTGAATGCTAATTTGTTATTACTTATTTGTATAAAGTAATAACAAATATTAAATTTGATAGGTCAAATTTATTTTTGGGCTGAACCCCACCGTGCCACCCCCCCCCCCGCATCTGTCATCCGGATCAAAGACGAATAGCCCTTTTTTGATAGGATCGCTGTTCTGATAAAAAGATCATAGATTTTAGCGAAACGTTACCGATAATTAATAAAATAAAATGCTAAATAACAGTTAGTATTGAAGAAATGTTTTTATTTTAATTTTCTATAATATTATGGAATGTTGGAATATGTTCCAGAAAGACACGATCCACATATTGATATTATTTCTTATAAATGATAAAAAAAAACATTTAATGTGTGTGAAGCGCTTTTCTGGACTAACCTTCTTCATCAGACCTGAGAAAATTAAACTAAACTGTTTTCATTTTCTCAGATCAGACAAGCTAGGGGTTTTAAAAACTGGAAGTACGGTGGGATATAAGGTATGTGTACGTTGTATTTTTTAAATAGTTTTCATACCCAAATGAGGATTAGGGCTTTTGTTTATGTTGAACCCTGCAGTTTAGCAAAGTGGCGTATTTCCCCTTGTTTTATGTTACAAGGGTCTATCAATGTATTAAATACTAAAATTAATACTCGTCTTTATTTAGAAAAGTTGTACAGTCACAGTAAGATTCAGACTTTTCATACGCACACTGTCAAAAAATAGGAAAAAATATATATTCCTAGACCCAGGCCCAAACGCTTGTTAATTTTGTTTACGAAAAAATATCATTTGATCAGCAAGAGTTGCTTTTTATATAGCCTATAGCAACCTAATAAGGTGGTCTAAGACGCCATATACATGGTCACAACTGCTGCTGACTGTATTCTCGTAGATATTTCAGCGTGAGTTTGACTCCTGCCGTAGGAATGACCAAACATTTGTAGATGTAAGTTCTATCATTGTTGGGAAGATATATATTAAGGTGGCTCCCGCAGGATTAAAAACGACCTGCGACCTGAGCCGGGCTTTTTAAGGGAGACTTCCGACCTACACTTCATAAAATCGACCTATGCCAAAAAAAACGACCTGCGACCTCCGCCAAAATATGCATTTTAAAAGCGACCTTGCGACCTCAGGCCCCTTTTAAAAGCGACCTTGCGACCTGAGGGGAGTACCCTGCGGGAGCCCCATTAAGTGCTGTTTCTTTTGCTTTTGTTCATATCAATATGTATTGTCGGACGGATTCTGTGTCATTCATGCGTACTCCATATCCTTCTTTTTAAATTTTTAGTATTATTTAAAAGGCTAGGGCTACTACGAGTACGAGTGTTGGCACGCCAGTTTAAATTAAGGTCTTATGATCGTTATATTTTCAGCTTCAGAGAAAAGTGCTTTAGGCCTATGCGTAAACTTTGATGCACGTGGGACCAAGCGAAAAGACGATATCGTTTCAATGTAGCACCCCCCCCCCCCAAGTTACAAAATCCGGACCTGAAAAAAGTATTAAGAAAAACAAATAAGTCATAAGAAATGAGTACTCGTGAGATTCCGGACTGAAAAGGTGCCATATCCGGAAACCGTTACCATTTGAGTCACGAGAGTAACAATAAAAAAAATTCATTGTTACTCGTAGCGAGTAATTGTAGCCTCGGCCTAAACATCAAACCTTGAAAAAGTTTCAACATATAACATGTAAACCATGTGCATTGTGTTCTTTTATTATTTACTACGAATAGAATACTCCCAAAAGACAAAACAAATTGGCAATAATATTAGCAAGAACAAAAACTATCCCCCTTCAAGCATATTTACAAAGGATGCAATTAGCAGATACCGAACTATGTCCCCTATGTAGAAATGTGACAGAAGACCTAACACATTTCTTACTAGAATGTCCCTTCTTAAGTGGGGTTCGAAACTACTTTTTTGATATGCTTACAAGCTTCACCACTCAAGATGATTTTTATATAAACTTTAATGAACTGTCGACTACCGCTAAACTTCAGTTTTTAATTGGCGATTTAGGATATGCTTTTAGTGTTCAGATTGGTGATTTTTATGATATGTATGGAAAGCAATTTTTAAATATATGTTACGAAATGAGAAGTGATTTTATTAATGGCTAATTATGTACCTTGTTTTATATCTATATAATTTTACATAGACTGTGTTTTAACTTGCTTTTATGTAGATATTGTATATAATTGTGCTTAGACGCATCGCCACTTTCTACCCTGGCGGTCGGTGCCCCCGTTGTAAAGGGGTAGTTCTAAATAATATATATATATATATATTACTGGCTATCGTTATAACCTTTGAAAAAGTTTTACCTGTGCATCCTATGAAAAGGACAATAGGAGGAAATGGTAGACAACAGCCTAATTCTAACATGGTGTCTACTAGTTTTTCCTGTGTATCATCCTCCTCTATGTAAAAAATCTTACACCGGTAATTTTTTTGACTGTCTTCAGATTTCTAGCGGTAAACGATGCCGGTAATACCCACGAGAAGGGGAGAAATATTTTGGCACGTCAATATTAAGGCCACGCGTGTTAACTGATAGTAAATTAGATTCATATTTTTTTTAAAGTTTATATCCTTCTGTGATTTAGAAGGTAAATGTCCTTTCCTTCAGAACAGCATAGCTAGGAATAGATAAGAAATTCAAGACTAATGCAAGAGCAAAAAATAAATAAATATAAAAGTAAATACCTTTTTGTTTGGTTATTTGCATAACAATATTGCATTTGTCATGTTTGTAAGACCTCAAAAACTTATTAAAAATAGCTAAAAAATTATATCAAAAGTAACTTAAGTGAAATTCGTAATTTTTATAATAAGATTGAAATATGATTTATTCGTTTCCTATGCTATAACACTCACAAATCGACCACAGGCGTTTGGGTTCAGGATTTTATTTTATCATAAATAACGTGTATATAAAAAAAATCATTTCGTCTATATACTATTTCCACAAGGCAAGAATGTTTGAAAGTTCTAAAAATAGAACAAAATTTACTCGCGGAAAACCCCCATATTTTCTCATAGAATCAAATGTTTTACATAAAATATTGGTGATTCTCTAAATCCTTTCAGTTTAATCTCACAATTGGGAACCCATTTATCGTGAAACAATTCGCAATGACTTTGAATCTAATCTTTTTTCCACTGAAGCGAGCCAAACAAACCACCACGGACGGAAGTAGTTTAAATATTTAAAGGGAGACGATATTCTTCTACTTTTTTCCAATTTAATAACCACATATTCATTATCCTTGAACGTCTTTTTGAAAATTTATGGAACACTCATCGATTCCTAGTTTGTATGTACGTTTTATTATACTACCAACTCGTCTGTAAAAATATTTCAAATAAAATTGAGTTCACATTTTCCGCCAAATGATTTGTTCGAACTCGCCCAGATTTTACCTTACTGTAGTGTCACTCGGAAGTCCTATTATTTGGCGGAATATTGTTTCCATTGGAAATCTTTGGCCACTTCCGTCCGTGGTGATCTTTTGTTTCGCTTCGTAGGAAAAAAGACCCGATGTGAGATTTATACATACTGACATGCTTTACTTTTGCTTCCTAAAGAAAGTTAAAGCTGAAATGAGTTATAGAATGTTCTAGTTGTTTATGGTAAAAAATATTTCTACAAGAAAAAAGGGAGTTTCCGTCAGTACTATTTTTAGAACATTCAAACATTCTTGCCTTGTGGAAATAGTATATAGTCGAAATGAAATTTTTTATATACACGTTATTTATGATAAAATAAAATCCTGGACCCAAACGCCTGTGAAATCGACGCCAGAGACTGAGAACGCGATGTCCATTTTTCAACGTTTTGTTTTTCACGTCCACATTTTAGGCAACGCTACGCAACGTCCTAAATATTGACTTTGATTCGAATTATCGCCAAATTCAAACGATCGCTGGGAGTTTACAACATAAGCTAAAATTATGCAGTGTATATCAAATGAAATCTAATTTTCTCCTCTAAATTTTGTTCGATTTACTTTTTCCTATTTCAATTCTATAAAAAAGTTATTTGTCGTCAAGTAAAAACACTACTCGAAATTGCGATTTACTTCCGCGACTGAAATCGAAAATGAAAAACAATTGTTTACAGTTTTTTATGAGATCGGTCAAAATATAAAATTCTAACACATTTAGAAAGAGAATTTCATTAACGTTTTAGACATTATTTTCTTTTTTCTCAAGATGACAAAATAATCATACCGCTGATGATTTTATCACGGACACCGATTTTTTAAAGTTGACAAAATTTACGTTACTTATTTACGGTCTACATACTTTAGTTTTTATAATATAAATCATTGATTAGTTTATATTTACAAAATGAAATTTATATGTTTGTAAACTAGAGAAAATCAGCTTTGTTGCCATATGCAACACTTCATATTTCAGCTGGGTTTTATAAGTGAAACATAACTTCTAAGTTGTACGACCCCTGAAAAAACGCTCATGTACCGAATTCGGTACATAGGAACGGTAAAGAGTTAATACATATACGGACTTGATCAATTAATAGCTATACGGATTTGATCATATACGGATTTGGTCATATACGGATTTGATCATATACGGATTTAGTCATATACGGATTTTTGCAATTTAATAAGTATACGGGTTTGATCATTTAATCATTTAATACAAATACGGATTATGGTAATTTAATACATATACGGACTTGATCAATTAATAGCTATACGGATTTGATCATATACGGATTTGGTCATATACGGATTTGGTCATATACGGATTTAGTCATATACGGATTTTGGCCATTTAATAAGTATACGGGTTTGATTATTTAATCATTTAATACATATACGGATTATGGTAATTTAATACATATACGGAGTTTGGCCATTTAATACATATACGGACTTGATCAATTAATAGCTATACGGATTTGATCATATACGGATTTGGTCATATACGGATTTGGTCATATACGGATTAAGTCATATACGGATTTTGGCCATTTAATAAGTATACGGGTTTGATCATTTATTCATTTAATACATATACGGATTATGGAAATGTAATACATATACGGACTTGATCATTTAATAGCTATACGGATTTGATCATATACGGATTTGGTCATATACGGATTTAGTCATATACGGATTTTGGCCATTTAATAAGTATACGGGTTTGATCATTTAATCATTTAATACATATACGGATTATGCAAATTTAATACATATACAGACTTGATCAATTAGTAGCTATACGGATTTGATCATATACGGATTTGGTCATATACGGATTTGGTCATATACGGATTTAGTCATATACGGATTTTGGCCATTTAATAAGTATACGGGTTTGATCATTTAATCATTTAATACATATACGGATTATGGTAATTTAATACATATACGGAGTTTGGCCATTTAATACATATACGGACTTGATCAATTAATAGCTATACGGATTTGATCATATACAGATTTGGTCATATACGGATTTGGTCATATACGGATTTAGTCATATACGGATTTTGGCCATTTAATAAGTATACGGGTTTGATCATTTAATCATTTAATACATATACGGATTATGGAAATTTAATACATATACGGACTTGATCAATTAATAGCTATACGGATTTGATCATATACGGATTTGGTCATATACGGATTTGGTCATATACGGATTTGGTATATACGGATTTAGTCATATACGGATTTTGGCCATTTAATAAGTATACGGGTTTGATCATTTACTCATTTAATACATATACGGATTATGGTAATTTGATACATATACGGAGTTTGGCCATTTAATACATATACGGACTTGATCAATTAATAGCTATACGGATTTGATCATATACGGATTTGGTCATATACGGATTTGATCATTTACGGATTTATTTAATGTTGATGAACATTTTCGTAAACATATCAAATGTTGATGATAATTTTCGTGTACATGTCTTATGTTGATGAACATTTTCGTTTACATGTTAAATGTTGATGAAAATTTTCGTAAACATATTTAATGTTGATGAATATTTTCGTGTACATGTCAAATGTTGATGAACATTTTCGTAAACATATCAAATGTTGATGAAAATTTTCGTGTACATGTCTTATGTTGATGAACATTTTCGTTTACATGTTTAATGTTGATGAAAATTTTCGTAAACATATTTAATGTTGATGAATATTTTCGTGTACATGTCAAATGTTGATGAACATTTTCGTAAACATATCAAATGTTGATGAAAATTTTCGTGTACATGTCTTATGTTGATGAACATTTTCATATTTAATGTTGATGAATATTTTCGTGTACATGTCAAATGTTGATGAACATTTTCGTAAACATATCAAAAGTTGATGAAAATTTTCGTGTACATGTCTTATGTTGATGAACATTTTCATATTTAATGTTGATGAAAATTTTCGTGTACATGTTTAATGTTGATGAACATTTTCGTAAACATTTCAAATGTTGATGAAAATTTTCGTGTACATGTCTTATGTTGATGAACATTTTCGTTTACATGTTAAATGTTGATGAAAATTTTCGTAAACATATTTAATGTTGATGAATATTTTCGTGTACATGTCAAATGTTGATGAACATTTTCGTAAACATATTTAATGTTGATGAATATTTTCGTGTACATGTCAAATGTTGATGAAAATTTTCGTGTACATGTCTTATGTTGATGAACATTTTCGTTTACATGTTTAATGATTATGAAGATTTTCGTAAACATATTAAATATTGATAAAAAATTTCGTGTACATGTTTAATGTTGATGAACATTTTCGTGTACATGTTTAATGTTGATGAAAATTTTCGTAAACATATTTAATGTTGATGAACATTTTCGTGTACATGTTTAATGTTGATGAACATTTTCGTAAACATATCAAATGTTGATGAAAATTTTCGTGTACATGTCTTATGTTGATGAACATTTTCGTTTACATGTTTAATGTTGATGAAAATTTTCGTAAACATATTTAATGTTGATGAACATTTTCGTAAACATATTCAATGTTCATGAAAATTTTCGTAAACATAGTTAATGTTGATGAACATTTTCGTGTACATGTTTAATGTTGATGAACATTTTCGTAAACATATCAAATGTTGATGAAAATTTTCGTAAACATATTTAATGTTGATGATCATTTTCGTGTACATGTTTATTGTTGATGAAAATTTTCGTAAACATATTTAATGTTGATGAATATTTTCGTGTACAGGTTTAATGTTGATGAACATTTTCGTAAACATCAAATGTTGATGAAAATTTTCATTATACATGTCTTATGTTGATGAACATTTTCGTTTACATGTTTAATGTTGATGAAAATTTTCGTAAACATATTTAATGTTGATGAATATTTTCGTGCTCATGTCAAATGTTGATGAACATTTTCGTAAACATATCAAATGTTGATGAAAATTTTCGTAAACATATTTAATCTTCATGAAAATTTTCGCAAACATATCAAATGTTGATGAAAATTTTCGTATACATATTTAATATTGATGAAAATTTTCGTAAACATATTTAATGTTGATGAACATTTTCGTAAACATATTTAATGTTGATGAACGTTTTTTGTGTACATGTTTAATGTTGATGAAAATTTTCGTAAACATATTTAATGTTGATGAACATTTTCGTGTACATGGTTAATGTTGATGAAAATTTTCGTAAACATATTTAATGTTGATGAACATTTTCGTGTAAATGTTTAATGTTGATGAACATTTTCGTAAACATATCAAATGTTGATGAAAATTTTCGTGTACATATCTTATGTCGATGAACATTTTCGTTTACATATTTAATGTTGATGACAATTTTCGTAAACATATTTAATGTTGATGAACATTTTCGTAAACATATTCAATATTCATGAAAATTTTCGTAAACATATTTAATGTTGATGAACATTTTCGTGTACATGTTTAATGTTGATGAACATTTTCGTAAACATCAAATGTTGATGAAAATTTTCATCGTACATGTCTTATGTTGAACATTTTCGTTTACATGTTAAATGTTGATGAACATTTTCGTGTACCCGTTTAATGTTGATGAAAATTTTCGAAAACATATTTAATGTTGATGAACATTTTCGTGTACATGTCAAATGTTGATGAACATTTTCGTAAACATATCAAATGTTGATGAAAATTTTCGTGTACATGTCTTATGTTGATGAACATTTTCGTTTACATGTTTAATGTTGATGAAAATTTTCGTAAACATATTTAATGTTGATGAATATTTTCGTGTACATGTCAAATGTTGATGAACATTTTCGTAAACATATCAAATGTTGATGAAAATTTTCGTGTACATGTCTTATGTTGATGAACATTTTCATATTTAATGTTGATGAAAATTTTCGTGTACATGTTTAATGTTGATGAACATTTTCGTAAACATATCAAATGTTGATGAAAATTTCCGTGTACATGTCTTATGTTGATGAACATTTTCGTTTACATGTTAAATGTTGATGAAAATTTTCGTAAACATATTTAATGTTGATGAATATTTTCGTGTACATGTTTAATGTTGATGAACATTTTCGTAAACATATCAAATGTTGATGAAAATTTTCGTGTACATGTCTTATGTTGATGAACATTTTCGTTTACATGTTTAATGTTGATGAAAATTTTTGTAAACATATTTAATGTTGATGAACATTTTCGTAAACATATTCAATGTTCATGAAAATTTTCGTAAACATAGTTAATGTTGATGAACATTTTCGTGTACATGTTTAATGTTGATGAACATTTTCGTAAACATATCAAATGTTGATGAAAATTTTCGTAAACATATTTAATGTTGATGAACATTTTCGTGTACATGTTTATTGTTGATGAAAATTTTCGTAAACATATTTAATGTTGATGAATATTTTCGTGTACATGTCAAATGTTGATGAACATTTTTGTAAACATATCAAATGTTGATGAAAATTTTCGTGTACATGTATTATAATGATGAACATTTTCGTTTACATGTTTAATGTTGATGAAAATTTTAGTAAACATATTTAATGTTGATGAATATTTTCGTGTACATGTCAAACGTTGATGAAAATTTTCGTAAACATATCAAATGTTGATGAAAATTTTCGTAAACATATCAAATGTTGATGAAAATTTTCGTGTACATGTCTTATGTTGATGAACATTTTTGTTTACATGTTTAATGTTGATGAAAATTTTCGTAAACATATTTAATGTTGATGAATATTTTCGTGCTCATGTCAAAATGTTGATGAACATTTTCGTGAACATATCAAATGTTGATGAAAATTTTCGTGTACATGTGTTATGTTGATGAACATTTTCGTTTACATGTTTAATGATGATGAAAGTTTTCGTAAACATATTTAATGTTGATGAATATTTTCGTGTACATGTCAAATGTTGATGAACATTTTCAAACATATCAAATGTTGATGAAAATTTTCGTGTACATGTCTTATGTTGATGAACATTTTCGTTTACATGTTTAATGATGATGAACATTTTCGTAAACATATTAAATATTGATAAAAAATTTCGTGTACATGTTTAATGTTGATGAACATTTTCGTGTACATGTTTAATGTTGATGAAAATTTTCGTAAACATATTTAATGTTGATGAACATTTTCGTGTAAATGTTTAATGTTGATGAACATTTTCGTAAACATATCAAATGTTGATGAAAATTTTCGTGTACATGTCTTATGTTGATGAACATTTTCGTTTACATGTTTAATGTTGATGACAATTTTCGTAAACATATTTAATGTTGATGAACATTTTCGTAAACATATTCAATATTCATGAAAATTTTCGTAAACATATTTAATGTTGATGAACATTTTCGTGTACATGTTTAATGTTGATGAACATTTTCGTAAACATCAAATGTTGATGAAAATTTTCATTGTACATGTCTTATGTTGATGAACATTTTCGTTTACATGTTAAATGTTGATGAACATTTTCGTGTACCCGTTTAATGTTGATGAAAATTTTCGAAAACATATTTAATGTTGATGAACATTTTCGTGTACAGGTTTAATGTTGATGAACATTTTCGTAAACATCAAATGTTGATGAAAATTTTCATTATACATGTCTTATGTTGATGAACATTTTCGTTTACATGTTTAATGTTGATGAAAATTTTCGTAAACATATTTAAT
Organism: Arcuatula senhousia; assembly: GCA_963971305.1. Lineage (NCBI taxonomy): Eukaryota > Metazoa > Mollusca > Bivalvia > Mytilida > Mytilidae > Arcuatula > Arcuatula senhousia. The sequence continues at coordinate 45,869,318 of OZ020315.1, read as the reverse complement.
GTTGATGAATATTTTCGTGCTCATGTCAAATGTTGATGAACATTTTCGTAAACATATCAAATGTTGATGAAAATTTTCGTAAACATATTTAATCTTCATGAAAATTTTCGCAAACATATCAAATGTTGATGAAAATTTTCGTATACATATTTAATATTTGATGAAAATTTTCGTAAACATATTTAATGTTGATGAACATTTTCGTGTACATGGTTAATGTTGATGAAAATTTTCGTAAACATATTTAATGTTGATGAACATTTTGGTGTACATGTTTAATAATGATGAATATTTTCGTAAACATATATTTAATGTTGATGAACATTTTCCTGTACATGTTTAATGTTGATGAACATTTTCGTGTACATGTTAAATGTTGATGAAAATTTTCGTAAACATATTTAATGTTGATGAATATTTTCGTGTACATGTCAAATGTTGATGAACATTTTCGTAAACATATCAAATGTTGATGAAAATTTTCGTGTACATGTCTTATGTTGATGAACATTTTCGTTTACATGTTTAATGTTGATGAAAATTTTCGTAAACATATTTCATGTCTTATGTTGATAAACATTTTCGTTTACATATTTAATGTTGATGACAATTTTCGTAAACATATTTAATGTTGATGAACATTTTCGTAAACATATTTAATGTTGATGAAAATTTTCGTAAACATATTTAATGTTGATGAACATTTTCGTGTACATGTTTAATGTTGATGAACATTTTCGTAAACATCAAATGTTGATGAAAATTTTCATTGTACATGTCTTATGTTGATGAACATTTTCGTTTACATGTTAAATGTTGATGAACATTTTCGTGTACCCGTTTAATGTTGATGAAAATTTTCGAAAACATATTTAATGTTGATGAACATTTTCGTGTACAGGTTTAATGTTGATGAACATTTTCGTAAACATCAAATGTTGATGAAAATTTTCATTATACATGTCTTATGTTGATGAACATTTTCGTTTACATGTTTAATGTTGATGAAAATTTTCGTAAACATATTTAATGTTGATGAATATTTTCATGCTCATGTCAAATGTTGATGAACATTTTCGTAAACATATCAAATGTTGATGAAAATTTTCGTAAACATATTTAATCTTCATGAAAATTTTCGCAAACATATCAAATGTTGATGAAAATTTTCGTATACATATTTAATATTGATGAAAATTTTCGTAAACATGTTTAATGTTGATGAACATTTTCGTGAACATGTTTAATGATGATGAAAATTTTCGTAAACATATTTAATGTTGATGAACGTTTTTTGTGTACATGTTTAATGTTGATGAAAATTTTCGTAAACATATTTAATGTTGATGAACATTTTCGTGTACATGGTTAATGTTGATGAAAATTTTCGTAAACATATTTAATGTTGATGAACATTTTGGTGTACATGTTTAATAATGATGAATATTTTCGTAAACATATATTTAATGTTGATGAACATTTTCCTGTACATGTTTAATGTTGATGAAAATTTTCGTAAACATATTTAATGTTGATGAACATTTTCGTGTACGTGTTAAATGTTGATGAAAATTTTCGTAAACATATTTAATGTTGATGAATATTTTCGTGTACATGTCAAATGTTGATGAACATTTTCGTAAACATATCAAATGTTGATGAAAATTTTCGTGTACATGTCTTATGTTGATGAAAATTTTCGTTTACATGTTTAATGTTGATGAAAATTTTCGTAAACATATTTAATGTTGATGAATATTTTCGTGTACATGTCAAATGTTGATGAACATTTTCGTAAACATATCAAATGTTGATGAAAATTTTCGTGTACATGTCTTATGTTGATGAACATTTTCATATTTAATGTTGATGAAAATTTTCGTGTACATGTTTAATGTTGATGAACATTTTCGTAAACATATCAAATGTTGATGAAAATTTTCGTGTACATGTCTTATGTTGATGAACATTTTCGTTTACATGTTAAATGTTGATGAAAATTTTCGTAAACATATTTAATGTTGATGAATATTTTCGTGTACATGTCAAATGTTGATAAACATTTTCGTAAACATATCAAATGTTGATGAAAATTTTCGTGTACATGTCTTATGTTGATGAACATTTTCGTTTACATGTTTAATGATGATGAACATTTTCGTAAACATATTAAATATTGATAAAAAATTTCGTGTACATGTTTAATGTTGATGAACATTTTCGTGTACATGTTTAATGTTAATGAAAATTTTTGTAAACATATTTAATGTTGATGAACATTTTCGTGTACATGTTTAATGTTGATGAACATTTTCGTAAACATATCAAATGTTGATGAAAATTTTCGTGTACATGTCTTATGTTGATGAACATTTTCGTTTACATGTTTAATGTTGATGAAATTTTTCGTAAACATATTTAATGTTGATGAACATTTTCGTAAACATATTCAATATTCATGAAAATTTTCGTAAACATATTTAATGTTGATGAACATTTTCGTGTACATGTTTAATGTTGATGAACATTTTCGTGTACAGGTTTAATGTTGATGAACATTTTCGTAAACATCAAATGTTGATGAAAATTTTCATTATACATGTCTTATGTTGATGAACATTTTCGTTTACATGTTTAATGTTGATGAAAATTTTCGTAAACATATTTAATGTTGATGAATATTTTCATGCTCATGTCAAATGTTGATGAACATTTTCGTAAACATATCAAATGTTGATGAAAATTTTCGTAAACATATTTAATCTTCATGAAAATTTTCGCAAACATATCAAATGTTGATGAAAATTTTCGTATACATATTTAATATTGATGAAAATTTTCGTAAACATGTTTAATGTTGATGAACATTTTCGTGAACATGTTTAATGATGATGAAAATTTTCGTAAACATATTTAATGTTGATTAACGTTTTTTGTGTACATGTTTAATGTTGATGAAAATTTTCGTAAACATATTTAATGTTGATGAACATTTTCGTGTACATGGTTAATGTTGATGAAAATTTTCGTAAACATATTTAATGTTGATGAACATTTTGGTGTACATGTTTAATAATGATGAATATTTTCGTAAACATATATTTAATGTTGATGAACATTTTCCTGTACATGTTTAATGTTGATGAAAATTTTCGTAAACATATTTAATGTTGATGAACATTTTCGTGTACGTGTTAAATGTTGATGAAAATTTTCGTAAACATATTTAATGTTGATGAATATTTTCGTGTACATGTCAAATGTTGATGAACATTTTCGTAAACATATCAAATGTTGATGAAAATTTTCGTGTACATGTCTTATGTTGATGAAAATTTTCGTTTACATGTTTAATGTTGATGAAAATTTTCGTAAACATATTTAATGTTGATGAATATTTTCGTGTACATGTCAAATGTTGATGAACATTTTCGTAAACATATCAAATGTTGATGAAAATTTTCGTGTACATGTCTTATGTTGATGAACATTTTCATATTTAATGTTGATGAAAATTTTCGTGTACATGTTTAATGTTGATGAACATTTTCGTAAACATATCAAATGTTGATGAAAATTTTCGTGTACATGTCTTATGTTGATGAACATTTTCGTTTACATGTTAAATGTTGATGAAAATTTTCGTAAACATATTTAATGTTGATGAATATTTTCGTGTACATGTCAAATGTTGATAAACATTTTCGTAAACATATCAAATGTTGATGAAAATTTTCGTGTACATGTCTTATGTTGATGAACATTTTCGTTTACATGTTTAATGATGATGAACATTTTCGTAAACATATTAAATATTGATAAAAAATTTCGTGTACATGTTTAATGTTGATGAACATTTTCGTGTACATGTTTAATGTTAATGAAAATTTTTGTAAACATATTTAATGTTGATGAACATTTTCGGGTACATGTTTAATGTTGATGAACATTTTCGTAAACATATCAAATGTTGATGAAAATTTTCGTGTACATGTCTTATGTTGATGAACATTTTCGTTTACATGTTTAATGTTGATGAAATTTTTCGTAAACATATTTAATGTTGATGAACATTTTCGTAAACATATTCAATATTCATGAAAATTTTCGTAAACATATTTAATGTTGATGAACATTTTCGTGTACATGTTTAATGTTGATGAACATTTTCGTAAACATATCAAATGTTGATGAAAATTTTCGTAAACATATTTAATGTTGATGAACATTTTCGTGTACATGTTTATTGTTGATGAAAATTTTCGTAAACATATTTAATGTTGATGAACATTTTCGTGAACATGTTTAATGATGATGAAAATTTTCGTAAACATATTTAATGTTGATGAACGTTTTTTGTGTACATGTTTAATGTTGATGAAAATTTTCGTAAACATATTTAATGTTGATGAACATTTTCGTGTACATGTTTAATGTTGATGAAAATTTTCGTAAACATATTTAATGTTGATGAACATTTTGGTGTACATGTTTAATAATGATGAATATTTTCGTAAACATTTATTTAATGTTGATGAACATTTTCGTGTACATGTTTAATGTTGATGAAAATTTTCGTAAACATATTTAATGTTGATGAACATTTGTGTACATGTTTAATGTTGATGAAAATTTTCGTAAACATATTTAATGTTGATGAATATTTTCGTGTACATGTCAAATGTTGATGAACATTTTCGTAAACATATGAAATGTTGATGAAAATTTTCGTGTACATGTCTTATGTTGATGAACATTTTCATATTTAATGTTGATGAAAATTTTCGTGTACATGTTTAATGTTGATGAACATTTTCGTAAACATATCAAATGTTGATGAAAATTTTCGTGTACATGTCTTATGTTGATGAACATTTTCGTTTACATGTTAAATGTTGATGAAAATTTTCGTAAACATATTTAATGTTGATGAATATTTTCGTGTACATGTCAAATGTTGATGAACATTTTCGTAAACATATCAAATGTTGATGAAAATTTTCGTGTACATGTCTTATGTTGATGAACATTTTCGTTTACATGTTGAATGATGATGAACATTTTCGTAAACATATTAAATATTGATAAAAAATTTCGTGTACATGTTTAATGTTAATGAACATTTTCGTGTACATGTTAAATGCTGATGAAAATTTTCGTAAACATATTTAATGTTGATGAACATTTTCGTAAACATATCAAATGTTGATGAAAATTTTCGTGTACATGTCTTATGTTGATGAACATTTTCGTTTACATGTTTAATGTTGATGAAAATTTTCGTAAACATATTTAATGTTGATGAACATTTTCGTAAACATATTCAATATTCATGAAAATTTTCGTAAACATATTTAATGTTGATGAACATTTTCGTGTACATGTTTAATGTTGATGAAAATTTTCGTAAACATATTTAATGTTGATGAACATTTTCGTGAACATGTTTAATGATGATGAAAATTTTCGTAAACATATCTAATGTTGATGAACGTTTTTTGTGTACATGTTTAATGTTGATGAAAATTTTCGTAAACATATTTAATGTTGATGAACATTTTCGTGTACATGGTTAATGTTGATGAAAATTTTCGTAAACATATTTAATGTTGATGAACATTTTGGTGTACATGTTTAATAATGATGAATATTTTCGTAAACATATATTTAATGTTGATGAACATTTTCCTGTACATGTTTAATGTTGATGAAAATTTTCGTAAACATATTTAATGTTGATGAACATTTTCGTGTACGTGTTAAATGTTGATGAAAATTTTCGTAAACATATTTAATGTTGATGAATATTTTCGTGTACATGTCAAATGTTGATGAACATTTTCGTAAACATATCAAATGTTGATGAAAATTTTCGTGTACATGTCTTATGTTGATGAAAATTTTCGTTTACATGTTTAATGTTGATGAAAATTTTCGTAAACATATTTAATGTTGATGAATATTTTCGTGTACATGTCAAATGTTGATGAACATTTTCGTAAACATATCAAATGTTGATGAAAATTTTCGTGTACATGTCTTATGTTGATGAACATTTTCATATTTAATGTTGATGAAAATTTTCGTGTACATGTTTAATGTTGATGAACATTTTCGTAAACATATCAAATGTTGATGAAAATTTTCGTGTACATGTCTTATGTTGATGAACATTTTCGTTTACATGTTAAATGTTGATGAAAATTTTCGTAAACATATTTAATGTTGATGAATATTTTCGTGTTCATGTCAAATGTTGATGAACATTTTCGTAAACATATCAAATGTTGATGAAAATTTTCGTGTACATGTCTTATGTTGATGAACATTTTCGTTTACATGTTTAATGATGATGAACATTTTCGTAAACATATTAAATATTGATAAAAAATTTCGTGTACATGTTTAATGTTGATGAACATTTTCGTGTACATGTTTACTGTTAATGAAAATTTTTGTAAACATATTTAATGTTGATGAACATTTTCGTGTACATGTTTAATGTTGATGAACATTTTCGTAAACATATCAAATGTTGATGAAAATTTTCGTGTACATGTCTTATGTTGATGAACATTTTCGTTTACATGTTTAATGTTGATGAAAATTTTCGTAAACATATTTAATGTTGATGAACATTTTCGTAAACATATTCAATATTCATGAAAATTTTCGTAAACATATTTAATGTTGATGAATATTTTCGTGTACATGTCAAATGTTGATGAACATTTTCGTAAACATATCTAATGTTGATGAAAATTTTCGTAAACATATTTAATGTTGATGAACATTTTCGTGTACATGTTTATTGTTGATGAAAATTTTCGTAAACATATTTAATGTTGATGAACATTTTCGTGAACATGTTTAATGATGATGAAAATTTTCGTAAACATATTTAATGTTGATGAACGTTTTTTGTGTACATGTTTAATGTTGATGAAAATTTTCGTAAACATATTTAATGTTGATGAACATTTTCGTGTACATGTTTAATGTTGATGAAAATTTTCGTTAACATATTTAATGTTGATGAACATTTTGATGTACATGTTTAATAATGATGAATATTTTCGTAAACATTTATTTAATGTTGATGAACATTTTCGTGTACATGTTTAATGTTGATGAAAATTTTCGTAAACATATTTAATGTTGATGAACATTTGTGTACATGTTTAATGTTGATGAAAATTTTCGTAAACATATTTAATGTTGATGAATATTTTCGTGTACATGTCAAATGTTGATGAACATTTTCGTAAACATATGAAATGTTGATGAAAATTTTCGTGTACATGTCTTATGTTGATGAACATTTTCATATTTAATGTTGATGAACATTTTCGTTTACATGTTTAATGATGATGAACATTTTCGTAAACATATTAAATATTGATAAAAAATTTCGTGTACATGTTTAATGTTGATGAACATTTTCGTGTACATGTTTACTGTTAATGAAAATTTTTGTAAACATATTTAATGTTGATGAACATTTTCGTGTACATGTTTAATGTTGATGAACATTTTCGTAAACATATCAAATGTTGATGAAAATTTTCGTGTACATGTCTTATGTTGATGAACATTTTCGTTTACATGTTTAATGTTGATGAAAATTTTCGTAAACATATTTAATGTTGATGAACATTTTCGTAAACATATTCAATATTCATGAAAATTTTCGTAAACATATTTAATGTTGATGAACATTTTCGTGTACATGTTTAATGTTGATGAACATTTTCGTAAACATATCAAATGTTGATGAAAATTTTCGTAAACATATTTAATGTTGATGAACATTTTCGTGTACATGTTTATTGTTGATGAAAATTTTCGTCAACATATTTAATGTTGATGAACATTTTCGTGAACATGTTTAATGATGATGAAAATTTTCGTAAACATATTTAATGTTGATGAACGTTTTTTGTGTACATGTTTAATGTTGATGAAAATTTTCGTAAACATATTTAATGTTGATGAACATTTTCGTGTACATGTTTAATGTTGATGAAAATTTTCGTTAACATATTTAATGTTGATGAACATTTTGATGTACATGTTTAATAATGATGAATATTTTCGTAAACATTTATTTAATGTTGATGAACATTTTCGTGTACATGTTTAATGTTGATGAAAATTTTCGTAAACATATTTAATGTTGATGAACATTTGTGTACATGTTTAATGTTGATGAAAATTTTCGTAAACATATTTAATGTTGATGAATATTTTCGTGTACATGTCAAATGTTGATGAACATTTTCGTAAACATATGAAATGTTGATGAAAATTTACGTGTACATGTCTTATGTTGATGAACATTTTCATATTTAATGTTGATGAAAATTTTCGTGTACATGTTTAATGTTGATGAACATTTTCGTAAACATATCAAATGTTGATGAAAATTTTCGTGTACATGTCTTATGTTGATGAACATTTTCGTTTACATGTTAAATGTTGATGAAAATTTTCGTAAACATATTTAATGTTGATGAATATTTTCGTGTACATGTCAAATGTTGATGAACATTTTCGTAAACATATCAAATGTTGATGAAAATTTTCGTGTACATGTCTTATGTTGATGAACATTTTCGTTTACATGTTGAATGATGATGAACATTTTCGTAAACATATTAAATATTGATAAAAAATTTCGTGTACATGTTTAATGTTAATGAACATTTTCGTGTACATGTTAAATGCTGATGAAAATTTTCGTAAACATATTTAGTGTTGATGAACATTTTCGTAAACATATCAAATGTTGATGAAAATTTTCGTGTACATGTCTTATGTTGATGAACATTTTCTTTTACATGTTTAATGTTGATGAAAATTTTCGTAAACATATTTAATGTTGATGAACATTTTCGTAAACATATTCAATATTCATGAAAATTTTCGTAAACATATTTAATGTTGATGAACATTTTCGTGTACATGTTTAATGTTGATGAAAATTTTCGTAAACATATTTAATGTTGATGAACATTTTCGTAAGCATATTCAATATTCATGAAAATTGTCGTGAACATATTTAATGTTGATGAATATTTTCGTGTACATGTTTAATGTTGATGAACATTTTCGTAAACATGTTTAATGATGATAAACATTTTCGTAAACATATTAAATATTGATAAAAAATTTCGTGTACATGTTTAATGTTGATGAACATTTTCGTGTACCCGTGTAATGTTGATGAAAATTTTCGAAAACATATTTAATGTTGATGAACATTTTCGTGTACAGGTTTAATGTTGATGAACATTTTCGTAAACATCAAATGTTGATGAAAATTTTCATTGTACATGTCTTATGTTGATGAACATTTTCGTTTACATGTTTAATGTTGATGAAAATTTTCGCAAACATATTAATGTTGATGAATATTTTCGTGCTCATGTCAAATGTTGATGAACATTTTCGTAAACATATCAAATGTTGATGAAAATTTTAGTAAACATATTTAATCTTCATGAAAATTTTCGCAAACATATCAAATGTTGATGAAAATTTTCGTATACATATTTAATAGCGAGCATCGCAGATGCGAGCCCTACGGCATTATGCATGTTTTGAGATGTTCCAGAAATATACTGACAAGAAAACCGGAACAGGTTTACTTTTACGGAATGAATAAAATAATAGGCACGGAGCAAGTAAAACAACCAACCCTCTGGGCTTATAAAAAATACATCATAATCTGTTATGCAAAAATATAAAAATTGAAATTCAAAAACAATCATAAAACCCTCATTCATCCACTTGTTTATTTTTTCACACAGATTTTTAACACCATTCGGTCTTTTCCGCTGAAAAACGATTTTCCGGAAATTACCGAGCTAGATTTTGGCAACACGGTCACATTGACTAGTCATACCAAATGCATGATGCTGACCAAGCTTTGTTAAATTCTAAGTAAGATAAAATAAGATAAAGAAAAACATAACTTTACTGAATAAAACATACTCATAATAATAAATAAAAGGTTCTTACCTGAAAATGAAAGAAGAGTCCCATCCTGTGCCGTGGGGTTTCACTCACTTTCCTCAATCACCCGCATGATATTTTTACTTTACCGTTTTTTCCGCCAGGTTTCTTAATGTACCCTCAGTTACCAATGCTTCAAATAAAACACTGATACTCAGAAAATCTCACAAAAACCTGACAGAATCTGAAAGTTGTTTTGGTCTGCTGAAGAAGCGCGAAATACTCTGACAAGGAAGTGACGTCACGTAATCCATAAAATGGATAATTTCGTCCCCTCTTAATGTCGTCCCAGAATGTTACAGGATTTATTATTTGCACGAATAATTGAATTTTTAATAAGTAGTTATTGATCCCAGATATTTTAACAACAACTTTCTCAAGTGCATATGATTTGGGTTGGGTGGGGTCAGACTTTGCTACTATTTAATTCCTTTTTTAAAAGTTCCCTCTTTACGTTAAACTTAGCCGGTCGAGCACATGGATTTATTTTTAAAAGGTATATAGATTTTCGATGCTCGCTAAAAGGCAGGGCCTTAATCATATTATTGATGAAAATTTTCGTAAACATATTTAATGTTGATGAACATTTTCGTGAACATGTTTAATGATGATGAAAATTTTCGTAAACATATTTAATGTTGATAAATGTTTTTTGTGTACATGTTTAATGTTGATGAAAATTTTCGTAAACATATTTAATGTTGATGAACATTTTCGTGTACATGTTTAATGTTGATGAAAATTTTCGTAAACATATTTAATGTTGATGAACATTTTGGTGTACATGTTTAATAATGATGAATATTTTCGTAAACATATATTTAATGTTGATGAACATTTTCGTGTACATGTTTAATGTTGATGAAAATTTTCGTAAACATATTTAATGTTGACGAACATTTTCGTGTACATGTTAAATGTTGATGAAAATTTTCGTGTACATGTCTTATGTTGATGAACATTTTCGTTTACATGTTTAATGTTGATGAAAATTTTCGTAAACATATTTAATGTTGATGAATATTTTCGTGTACATGTCAAATGTTGATGAACATTTTCGTAAACATATCAAATGTTGATGAAAATTTTCGTGTACATGTCTTATGTTGATGAACATTTTCGTTTACATGTTTAATGATGATGAACATTTTCGTAAACATATTAAATTTTGATAAAAAATTTCGTGTACATGTTTAATGTTGATGAACATTTTCGTGTACATGTTTAATGTTGATGAAACTTTTTGTTAACATATTTAATGTTGATGAACATTTTCGTGTACATGTTTAATGTTGATGAACATTTTCGTAAACATATCAAATGTTGATGAAAATTTTCGTGTACATGTCTTATGTTGATGAACATTTTCGTTTACATGTTTAATGTTGATGAAAATTTTCGCAAACATATTTAATGTTGATGAACATTTTCGTAAACATATTCAATATTCATGAAAATTTTCGTAAACATATTTAATGTTGATGAACATTTTCGTGTATATGTTTAATGTTGATGAACATTTTCGTAAACATATCAAATGTTGATGAAAATTTTCGTAAACATATTTAATGCTGATGAACATTTTCGTGTACATGTTTATTGTTGATGAAAATTTTCGTAAACATATTTAATGTTGATGAACGTTTTTTGTGTACATGTTTAATGTTGATGAAAATTTTCGTAAACATATTTAATGTTGATGAACATTTTTGTGTACATGTTTAATGTTGATGAAAATTTTCGTAAACATATTTAATGTTGATGAACATTTTGGTGTACATGTTTAATAATGATGAATATTTTCGAAAACATTTATTTAATGTTGATGAACATTTTCGTGTACATGTTTAATGTTGATGAAAATTTTCGTAAACATATTTAATGTTGATGAACATTTGTGTACATGTTTAATGTTGATGAAAATTTTCGTAAACATATTTAATGTTGATGAATATTTTCGTGTACATGTCAAATGTTGATGAACATTTTCGTAAACATATCAAATGTTGATGAAAATTTTCGTGTACATGTCTTATGTTGATGAACATTTTCATATTTAATGTTGATGAAAATTTTCGTGTACATGTTTAATGTTGATGAACATTTTCGTAAACATATCAAATGTTGATGAAAATTTTCGTGTACATGTCTTATGTTGATGAACATTTTCGTTTACATGTTAAATGTTGATGAAAATTTTCGTAAACATATTTAATGTTGATGAATATTTTCGTGTACATGTCAAATGTTGATGAACATTTTCGTAAACATATCAAATGTTGATGAAAATTTTCGTGTACATGTCTTATGTTGATGAACATTTTCGTTTACATGTTTAATGATGATGAACATTTTCGTAAACATATTAAATATTGATAAAAAATTTCGTGTACATGTTTAATGTTGATGAACATTTTCGTGTACATGTCAAATGTTGATGAACATTTTCGTAAACATATTTAATGTTGATGAATATTTTCGTGTACATGTCAAATGTTGATGAAAATTTTCGTGTACATGTCTTATGTTGATAAACATTTTCGTTTACATGTTTAATGATTATGAACATTTTCGTAAACATATTAAATATTGATAAAAAATTTCGTGTACATGTTTAATGTTGATGAACATTTTCGTGTACATGTTTAATGTTGATGAAAATTTTCGTAAACATATTTAATGTTGATGAACATTTTCGTGTACATGTTTAATGTTGATGAACATTTTCGTAAACATATCAAATGTTGATGAAAATTTTCGTGTACATGTCTTATGTTGATGAACATTTTCGTTTACATGTTTAATGTTGATGAAAATTTTCGTAAACATATTTAATGTTGATGAACATTTTCGTAAACATATTCAATGTTCATGAAAATTTTCGTAAACATAGTTAATGTTGATGAACATTTTCGTGTACATGTTTAATGTTGATGAACATTTTCGTAAACATATCAAATGTTGATGAAAATTTTCGTAAACATATTTAATGTTGATGAACATTTTCGTGTACATGTTTATTGTTGATGAAAATTTTCGTAAACATATTTAATGTTGATGAATATTTTCGTGTACATGTCAAATGTTGATGAACATTTTTGTAAACATATCAAATGTTGATGAAAATTTTCGTGTACATGTATTATAATGATGAACATTTTCGTTTACATGTTTAATGTTGATGAAAATTTTAGTAAACATATTTAATGTTGATGAATATTTTCGTGTACATGTCAAATGTTGATGAAAATTTTCGTAAACATATCAAATGTTGATGAATATTTTCGTAAACATATCAAATGTTGATGAAAATTTTCGTGTACATGTCTTATGTTGATGAACATTTTTGTTTACATGTTTAATGTTGATGAAAATTTTCGTAAACATATTTAATGTTGATGAATATTTTCGTGCTCATGTCAAAATGTTGATGAACATTTTCGTGAACATATCAAATGTTGATGAAAATTTTCGTGTACATGTGTTTTGTTGATGAACATTTTTGTTTACATGTTTAATGATGATGAAAGTTTTCGTAAACATATTTAATGTTGATGAATATTTTCGTGTACATGTCGTAAACATATTTAATGCTGATGAACATTTTCGTGTACATGTTTAATGTTGATGAAAATTTTCGTAAACATATTTAATGTTGATGAACATTTTGGTGTACATGTTTAATAATGATGAAAATTTTCGTAAACATATTTAATGTTGATGAATATTTTCGTGCTCATGTCAAATGTTGATGAACATTTTCGTGAACATATCAAATGTTGATGAAAATTTTCGTAAACATATTTAATCTTCATGAAAATTTTCGCAAACATATCAAATGTTGATGAAAATTTTCGTATACATATTGAATATTGATGAAAATTTTCGTAAACATATTTAATGTTGATGAACATTTTCGTGAACATGTTTAATGATGATGAAAATTTTCGTAAACATATTTAATGTTGATGAACGTTTTTTGTGTACATGTTTAATGTTGATGAAAATTTTCGTAAACATATTTAATGTTGAACATTTTCGTGTACATGTTAAATGTTGATGAAAATTTTCGTAAACATATTTAATGTTGATGAATATGTTCGTGTACATGTCAAATAATGATGAATATTTTCGTAAACATATCAAATGTTGATGAAAATTTTCGTGTACATGTCTTATGTTGATGAACATTTTCGTTTACATGTTTAATGTTGATGAAAATTTTCGTAAACATATTTAATGTTGATGAATATTTTCGTGTACATGTCAAATGTTGATGAACATTTTCGTAAACATATCAAATGTTGATGAAAATTTTCGTGTACATGTCTTATGTTGATGAACATTTTCATATTTAATGTTGATGAAAATTTTCGTGTACATGTTTAATGTTGATGAACATTTTCGTAAACATATCAAATGTTGATGAAAATTTTCGTGTACATGTCTTATGTTGATGAACATTTTCGTTTACATGTTAAATGTTGATGAACATTTTCGTAAACATATCAAATGTTGATGAAAATTTTCGTGTACATGTCTTATGTTGATGAACATTTTCGTTTACATGTTTAATGATGATGAACATTTTCGTAAACATATTAAATATTGATAAAAAATTTCGTGTACATGTTTAATATTGATGAACATTTTCGTGTACATGTTTAATGTTGATGAAAATTTTAGTAAACATATTTAATGTTGATGAACATTTTCGTGTACATGTTTAATGTTGATGAACATTTTCGTGTACATGTTTAATGTTGATGAACATTTTCGTAAACATATCAAATGTTGATGAAAATTTTCGTGTACATGTCTTATGTTGATGAACATTTTCGTTTACATGTTTAATGTTGATGAAAATTTTCGTAAACATATTTAATGTTGATGAACATTTTCGTAAACATATTCAATATTCATGAAAATTTTCGTAAATATATTTAATGTTGATGAACATTTTCGTGTACATGTTTAATGTTGATGAACATTTTCGTAAACATATCAAATGTTGATGAAAATTTTCGTAAACATATTTAATGTTGATGAACATTTTCGTGTACATGTTTATTGTTGATGAAAATTTTCGTAAACATATTTAATGTTGATGAACATTTTCGTGAACATGTTTAATGATGATGAAAATTTTCGTAAACATATTTAATGTTGATGAACGTTTTTTGTGTACATGTTTAATGTTGATGAAAATTTTCGTAAACATATTTAATGTTGATGAACATTTTGGTGTACATGTTTAATGTTGATGAAAATTTTCGTAAACATATTTAATGTTGATGAACATTTTGGTGTACATGTTTAATAATGATGAATATTTTCGTAAACATATATTTAATGTTGATGAACATTTTCTTGTACATGTTTAATGTTGATGAAAATTTTCGTAAACATATTTAATGTTGATGAACATTTTCGTGTACATGTTTAATGTTGATGAAAATTTTCGTAAACATATTTAATGTTGATGAATATTTTCGTGTACATGTCAAATGTTGATGAACATTTTCGTAAACATATCAAATGTTGATGAAAATTTTCGTGTACATGTCTTATGTTGATGAACATTTTCATATTTAATGTTGATGAAAATTTTCGTGTACATGTTTAATGTTGATGAACATTTTCGGAAACATATCAAATGTTGATGGAAATTTTCGTGTACATGTCTTATGTTGATGAACATTTTCGTTTACATGTTAAATGTTGATGAAAATTTTCGTAAACATATTTAATGTTGATGAATATTTTCGTGTACATGTCAAATGTTGATGAACATTTTCGTAAACATATCAAATGTTGATGAAAATTTTCGTGTACATGTCTTATGTTGATGAACATTTTCGTTTACATGTTTAATGATGATGAACATTTTCGTAAACATATTAAATATTGATGAAAAATTTCGTGTACATGTTTAATGTTAATGAACATTTTCGTGTACATGTTTAATGTTGATGAAAATTTTCGTAAACATATTTAATGTTGATGAACATTTTCGTGTACATGTTTAATGTTGATGAACATTTTCGTAAACATATCAAATGTTGATGAAAATTTTCGTGTACATGTCTTATGTTGATGAACATTTTCGTTTACATGTTTAATGTTGATGAAAATTTTCGTAAACATATTTAATGTTGAAGAACATTTTCGTAAACATATTCAATATTCATGAAAATTTTCGTAAACATATTTAATGTTGATGAACATTTTCGTGTACATGTTTAATGTTGATGACAATTTTCGTGTACATGTCTTATGTTGATGAAAATTTTCGTGTACATGTCTTATGTTGATGAACATTTTCGTTTACATGTTTAATGTTGATGAATATTTTCATCAACATTAAACATGTACACGAAAATGTTCATCAACATTAAATATGTTTACGAAAAATTTGATGAATTTTGAATATGTTTACGAAAATGTTCATCAACATAAAATATATTTACAAAAATTTTCATCAACATTAAACATGTAAACGAAAATGTTCATTAACATTAAATATGTTTACGAAAATTTTCATCAATATTAAATATGTTTACAAAAAAAAATATTAACTTTAAATATGTTTACGAAAATTTTCGTCAACATTAAACATGTAAACGAAAATGTTCATCAACATTAGACATGTACACGAAAATATTCATCAACATTAAGTATGTTTACGGAACTGTTCAATTTTAAATATGTTTACGAATGTTTATAAACATTAAACATGTTTACGAAAATGTTCATCAACATTTAACATGTAGACGAAAATGTTCATCAACTTTAAATATGTTTACGAAAATTTTCATCATCATTAAACATGTAAACGAAAATGTTCATCAACATTAAATATGTTTACGAAAATTTCAACAACATTAAAAATGTACAGGATAATTTTCATCAACTTTAAATATGTTTACGGAAACGTTCATCAACTTTAAATTTGTTAACGGAAATTTTCATCAACATTAAACATCTACACGAAAATGTTCATCAACATTTAATATGTTACGAAAATTTTCATCAACATTAAACATGTACACGAAAATGTTCATCAACATTAAATATGGTTACGAAAAAAATCATGAATATTTAATATGTTTACGAAAATTTTCATCAACATTAAATATGTTTACGAAAATTTTCATCAACATTAAACATGTACACGAATATATTTATCAACATTAAGTATGATTACGACACTGTTCATCAATTTTAAATATGTTTACGAATGTTTATAAACATTAAACATGTTTACGAAAATGTTCAACATTAAAAATGTTTTCATCATTATCAAACATGTACAGGATAATGTTCATCAATTTTAAATATGTTTACGACAATTTTCATCAACATTAAACATGTGCACGAACATGTTTATCAACATTAATTATGTTAACAAAATTTTGATCGACATTAAACATGTACACGAAAATGTTCATCAGCATTAAATATGTTTACGAAAATTTTCACCAACATTAAACATGTTCACGAAAATGTTCATGTTCACGAAAATGTTCATCAACATTAAATTTGCTTACGAAAATTTTCATCAATATCAAATATGTTTACGAAAATTTTCATCAACATTTTACATGTAGACGAAAATGTTCATTAACATTAAATATGTTTACGAAAATTTTCATCAATATTAAATATGTTTACGAAAATTTTCATCAACATCTGATATGTTTAAGAAAATTTTCATCAACATTAAACATGTACACGAAAATGTTCATCAATATTAAATATGTTTACCAAAATTTTCATCAACATTTAATATGTTTACGAAAATTTAAATCAACATCTAAGATGTACACGAAAATAATCATCAATACTAAATATGTTTACGAAAATTTTCATCAACATTCAATATGTTTACGAAAATTTCAATCAACATCTAACATGTACACGAAAATTTTCATCAACATTAAATATGTTTACGAAAATATTCATTTCACATTAAACATTTAAACGAAAATGTTCATCAACATTAGACATGTACTCGAAAATATTCATCAACATTCAGTATGTTTACGAAAATGTTCATCAATTTTAAATGTGTTTACGAAAATGTTTAAAAACATTAAACATGTTTACGAAAATGTTCATCAACATTAAATATGTTTACGAAAATTTTCAGAATGCTCGGTCAATTAAGCGCTTCAAATCATTGCAACTAACTATGGTATTAGATTTTATTAGTATAAACCACATTTCTGGGGACAGGAAGACATGACAGAGGGATCATTGATGGAAACGTAAGTATTAATTAGTAATTCATTTGCTCACGATGCATTTTTGAAATCTCTTAGCTGATACATTCTAGTATTTTCGTAACATTTAAGCTAAATAGATTATACATTCCAGTAAGGCAAAGTTTGTAACAAGACTAAAGACATACGATAAACAGAGGAAAATCATGACGTCGTCGTCGGCAACATATTGTGACGTCATGAAAATGGCAAAAATAGTCAGAAAGAATCGCAAATCGAAAATTTATGGCGATGCTTAAGCACACATTTTCGGCAGCTACAATGTATTTATTTAAAACTTTTGAAGTTTAAGGACTGTCTCTCACCTTATAATTGTGTTATGGAATACTGGCTTTATTTTAACAATGCGTATTAGTGTGTTTCATGCCCTTATCCTACAAGACACGCACACGAAGAATTTAAACTCAAGGAAATTATAAAACGAAGACAAGGAAAATAAATGTTTTAACCTTCATGTCAACAAAATGTATCTTTGATTTAATCTAGTGCCTTAGAATTCTCGGTCAATTAAGCGCTTCAAATCATTGCAACTAACTATGGTATTCGATTTTTTTAGTATAAACCACATTCCTGGGGACAAGAAGATATGACAGATGGATCCTTGTTGGAAACGTAAGTATTAATTAGTTATTCATTTGCTCACCATGCATTTTTAAAATCTCTTAGCTGATACATTCTAGTATTTTCGTAACATTTAAGCTAAATATAGTTTACATTCGAGTTTGGCAAAGTTTGTAACAAGACTAAAGATCATACAATATACAGAGAAAATCATGACGTCGTCGTCGGCAACATATTGTGACGTCATGAAAATGGCAAAAATAGTCAGAAAGAATCGAAAATCGAAAATTTATGGCAATGCTTAGGCACACATTTTCGGCAGCTACAATGTATTTATTTTAAACTTTTGAAAATTAAGGACTGTCTCTCACCTTATAATTGTGTTATGGAATACTGGATTTATTTTAACAATGCGTATTAGTGTGTTTCATGCCCTTATCCTACAAGACACGCACACGAAGAATTCAAACTCAATGAAATTATAAACGAAGACAAGGAATAAAAATGTTTTAACCTTCATGGCAGCAAATTATATCTTTGATTTAATCTAGTGCCTTAGAATGCTCGGTCAATTAAGCGCTTCAAATCATTGCAACTAACTATGGTATTAGATTTTATTAGTATAAACCACATTTCTGGGGACAGGAAGACATGACAGAGGGATCATTGATGGAAACGTAAGTATTAATTAGTAATTCATTTGCTCACCATGCATTTTTAAAATCTCTTAGCTGATACATTCTAGTATTTTCGTAACATTTAAGCTAAATATAGTTTACATTCCAGTAAGGCAAACTTTGTAACAAGACTAAAGATCATACGATATACAGAGAAAAATCATGACGTCGTCGTCGGCAACAAATTGTGACGTCATGAAAATGGCAAAAATAGTCAGAAAGAATCGCAAATCGAAAATTTATGGCAATGCTTAGGCACACATTTTCGGCAGCTACAATGTATACTCACTCAAAAAAGAAACGCAACATGCAAAAATTTTAAAATTACATCGCATACTAAAGTCGAGTTTTATATCATCAATTGTTGAAATATCATTATGAAATTTGACTTGGCAATTGTAGAGGGGCCACTTTTTCTTTAATTGCTAAATTTTTTATAAAATGTCTACAAATTGAGTGCGCATGCCAATCAGAATTATGTCATGCAGTTTGTTTGCAAGACAGTACTCAAACTGCCACCCCCATATTCAAAAGAACGTTCCGCACAAGATTTCAATATCTGATTCTCATCACCCAAAAGTTTGTGCTTTCTTTCCGTGGTTTTTGATTGCACAATTAGGCGTTGGCGCATGCGCAGATCCGATTTAATCAGTAGATGCACGATTTTTCATAAGATCAAAATTTTCAGAAAGTCTTTAAAAAGCAAAAATGTCTTGTGTTTTACGTTTGTTATGTTATTGGTAAGGATTCTCATGTTCCCATTTGACTCTTGATGCACTACACTCCACCCAATTTTTCAAAATCTCTGAACCTTCCTTCTCATATTGTTTGCCATTTGTTAGAATGTTTAGCAGAAGGTTTCTCTGTAAAAATTGGTATTTTAGTTTACGACAATGTTTTGGTGCTGATATCATTCTGGATGAATAATCCAGGGAGAATTCCCTTGTTCAAAACTCCTTCAACCGATATGTCGTGTGCAGGGGAAATTCACGCCTCATGTTGAGCCTGATTTTAACCACTTTAGACGGGATTATCGTTATGATAATGATGGTATCAAAGGAAGGAAGATTTTCGCATGGTTATGGAACCAAAAAAGTGACCGTTTCACATATTGGTTACCAGAATTAGTGGATGTTAGGTAAGACTATCAATTTCTATGATTTTTCAAAGTTGGATAAGCGCAAGCACTAGCGCCACCCGATGTTTTTAAAAACGTGGGGTATGGGAGCAAAGGCTTCAATATGTGTGAAAATGGGGGCCAGAAGATCGTACGCAGCGTTTTTTTAGAAACAGAGAGAACACAAGTGAAGTCGTGATTTTATCATTTAGTCGGTATAACTTCAGTTGGCGCTGCGCCTTTGTTGGCTGGTAAATTTGAATTTTGTTTATATCACACGTAAGATTAACCTTTTCTTAATGATTCTGCAAAATTTTACATTCGTACGTCAATTTTTAGTTGAAATTCATTAGTTTTTATTTCAATAGTATTTTAAGTATCTTTATATGTTGCGTTTCTTTTTTGAGAGAGTATATTTATTTTAAACTTTTGAAGATTAAGGACTGTCTCTCACCTTATAATTGTGTTATGGAATACTGGATTTATTTTAACAATGCGTATTAGTGTGTTTCATGCCCTTATCCTACAAGACACGCACACGAAGAATTTAAACTCAAGGAAATTATAAAACGATGACAAGGAAAATAAATGTTTTAACCTTCATGTCAACAAAGTATATCTTTGATTTAATCTAGTGCCTTAGAATACTCGGTCAATTAAGCGCTTCAAATCATTGCAACTAACTATGGTATTCGAATTTTTTAGTATAAACCACATTCCTGGGGACAAGAAGATATGACAGATGGATCCTTGTTGGAAACGTAAGTATTAATTAGTTATTCATTTGCTCACCATGCATTTTTAAAATCTCTTAGCTGATACATTCTAGTATTTTCGTAACAGTTAAGCTAAATATAGTTTACATTCCAGTATGGCAAAGTTTGTAACAAGACTAAAGATCATACGATATACAGAGAAAAATCATGACGTCGTCGTCGGCAACATATTGTGACGTCATGAAAATGGCAAAAATAGTCAGAAAGAATCGCAAATCGAAAATTTATGGCAATGCTCAGGCACACATTTTCGGCAGCTACAATGTTTTTATTTGAAACTTTTGAAGATTAAGGCCTGTCTCTCACCTTATAATTGTGTTATGGAATACTGGATTTATTTTAACAATGCGTATTAGTGTGTTTCATGCCCTTATCCTACAAGACACGCACACGAAGAATTTAAACTCAATGAAATTATAAACGAAGACAAGGAATAAAAATGTTGTAGCCTTCATGGCAGCAAATTATATCTTTGATTTAATCTAGTGCCTTAGAATGCTCGGTCAATTAAGCGCTTCAAATCATTGCAACTAACTATGGTATTAGATTTTATTAGTATAAACCACATTTCTGGGGACAGGAAGACATGACAGAGGGATCATTGTTGGAAACGTAAGTATTAATTAGTATTTCATTTGCTCACCATGCATTTTTAAAATCTCTTAGCTGATACATTCTAGTATTTTCGTAACATTTTAGCTAAATATATTTTACATTCCAGTAAGGCAAAGTTTGTAAGAAGACTAAAGACATACGATATACAGAGAAAAATCATGACGTCGTCGTCGGCAACAAATTGTGACGTCATGAAAATGGCAAAAATAGTCAGAAAGAATCGCAAATCGAAAATTTATGCCAATGCTTAAGCACACATTTTCGGCAGCTACAATGTATTTATTTAAAACTTATGAAGTTTAAGGACTGTCTCTCACCTTATAATTGTGTTATGGAATACTGGCTTTATCTTAATAATGCGTATTAGTGTGTTTCATGCCCTTATCCTACAAGACACGCACACGAAGAATTTAAACTCAAGGAAATTATAAAACGAAGACAAGGAAAATAAATTTTTTAACCTTCATGTCAACAAAATATATCTTTCATTTAATCTAGTGCCTTAGAATACTCGGTCAATTAAGCGCTTCAAATCATTGCAACTAACTATGGTATTCGAATTTTTTAGTATGAACCACATTCCTGGGGAAAAGAAGATATGACAGATGGATCCTTGTTGGAAACGTAAGTATTAATTAGTTATTCATTTGCTCACCATGCATTTTTAAAATCTCTTAGCTGATACATTTTAGTATTTTCGTAACATTTAAGCTAAATATACTTTACATTCCAGTAAGGCAAAGTTTGTAACAAGACTAAAGATCATACGATATACAGAGAAAAATCATGACGTCGTCGTCGGCAACATATTGTGACGTCATGAAAATGGAAAAAATAGTCAGAAAGAATCGCAAATCGAAAATTTATGGCAATGCTCAGGCACACATTTTCGGCAGCTACAATGTTTTTATTTTAAACTTTTGAAGATTAAGGCCTGTCTCTCACCTTATAATTGTGTTATGGAATACTGGATTTATTTTAACAATGCGTATTATATTGTTTCATGCCCTTATCCTACAAGACACGCACACGAAGAATTAAAACTCAATGAAATTATAAACGAAGACAAGGAATAAAAATGTTTTAACCTCCATGTCAACAAATTATATCTTTGATTTAATCTAGTGCCTTAGAATGCTCGGTCAATTAAGCGCTTCAAATCATTGCAACTAACTATGGTATTAGATTTTATTAGTATAAACCACATTTCTGGGGACAGGAAGACATGACAGAGGGATCATTGTTGGAAACGTAAGTATTAATTAGTAATTCATTTGCTCACCATGCATTTTTAAAATCTCTTAGCTGATACATTTTAGTATTTTTGTAACATTTAAGCTAAATATACTTTACATTCCAGTAAGGCAAAGTTTGTAACAAGACTAAAGATCATACGATATACAGAGAAAAATCATGACGTCGTCGTCGGTAACATATTGTGACGTCATGAAAATGGCAAAAATAGTCAGAAAGAATCGCAAATCGAAAATTTATGGCAATGCTTAGGAACACATTTTCGGCAGCTACAATGTATTTATTTAAAACTTATGAAGTTTAAGGACTGTCTCTCACCTTATAATTGTGTTATGGAATACTGGCTTTATCTTAATAATGCGTATTAGTGTGTTTCATGCCCTTATCCTACAAGACACGCACACGAAGAATTTAAACTCAAGGAAATTATAAAACGAAGACAAGGAAAATAAATTTTTTAACCTTCATGTCAACAAAATATATCTTTCATTTAATCTAGTGCCTTAGAATACTCGGTCAATTAAGCGCTTCAAATCATTGCAACTAACTATGGTATTCGAATTTTTTAGTATGAACCACATTCCTGGGGAAAAGAAGATATGACAGATGGATCCTTGTTGGAAACGTAAGTATTAATTAGTTATTCATTTGCTCACCATGCATTTTTAAAATCTCTTAGCTGATACATTTTAGTATTTTCGTAACATTTAAGCTAAATATACTTTACATTCCAGTAAGGCAAAGTTTGTAACAAGACTAAAGATCATACGATATACAGAGAAAAATCATGACGTCGTCGTCGGCAACATATTGTGACGTCATGAAAATGGAAAAAATAGTCAGAAAGAATCGCAAATCGAAAATTTATGGCAATGCTCAGGCACACATTTTCGGCAGCTACAATGTTTTTATTTTAAACTTTTGAAGATTAAGGCCTGTCTCTCACCTTATAATTGTGTTATGGAATACTGGATTTATTTTAACAATGCGTATTAGTGTGTTTCATGCCCTTATCCTACAAGACACGCACACGAAGAATTTAAACTCAAGGAAATTATAAAACGAAGACAAGGAATAAAAATGTTTTAACCTCCATGTCAACAAATTATATCTTTGATTTAATCTAGTGCCTTAGAATGCTCGGTCAATTAAGCGCTTCAAATCATTGCAACTAACTATGGTATTAGATTTTATTAGTATAAACCACATTTCTGGGGACAGGAAGACATGACAGAGGGATCATTGTTGGAAACGTAAGTATTAATTAGTAATTCATTTGCTCACCATGCATTTTTAAAATCTCTTAGCTGATACATTTTAGTATTTTTGTAACATTTAAGCTAAATATACTTTACATTCCAGTAAGGCAAAGTTTGTAACAAGACTAAAGATCATACGATATACAGAGAAAAATCATGACGTCGTCGTCGGTAACATATTGTGACGTCATGAAAATGGCAAAAATAGTCAGAAAGAATCGCAAATCGAAAATTTATGGCAATGCTTAGGAACACATTTTCGGCAGCTACAATGTATTTATTTTACACTTTTGAAGATTAAGGACTATCTCTCACCTTATAATTGTGTTATGGAATACTGGATTTATTTTAACAATGCGTATTAGTGTGTTTCATGCCCTTATCCTACAAGACACGCACACGAAGAATTTAAACACAAGGAAATTATAAAACGAAGACAAGGAAAATAAATGTTTTAACCTTCATGTCAACAAAATATATCTTTCATTTAATCTAGTGCCTTAGAATACTCGGTCAATTAAGCGCTTCAAATCATTGCAACTAACTATGGTATTCGAATTTTCTAGTATAAACCACATTCCTGGGGAAAAGAAGATATGACGGATGGATCCTTGTTGGGAACGTAAGTATTAATTAGTTATTCATTTGCTCACCATGCATTTTTAAAATCTCTTAGCTGATACATTTTAGTATTTTCGTAACATTTAAGCTAAATATACTTTACATTCCAGTAAGGCAAAGTTTGTAACAAGACTAAAGATCATACGATATACAGAGAAAAATCATGACGTCGTCGTCGGCAACATATTGTGACGTCATGAAAATGGCAAAAATAGTCAGAAAGAATCGCAAATCGAAAATTTATGGCAATGCTTAGGAACACATTTTCGGCAGCTACAATGTATTTATTTTAAACTTTTGAAGATTAAGGACTATCTCTCACCTTATAATTGTGTTATGGAATACTGGATTTATTTTAACAATGCGTATTAGTGTGTTTCATGCCCTTATCCTACAAGACACGCACACGAAGAATTTAAACTCAAGGAAATTATAAAACGAAGACAAGGAAAATAAATGTTTTAACCTTCATGTCAACAAAATATATCTTTCATTTAATCTAGTGCCTTAGAATACTCGGTCAATTAAGCGCTTCAAATCATTGCAACTAACTATGGTATTCGAATTTTTTAGTATAAACCACATTCCTGGGGGAAAGAAGATATGACGGATGGATCCTTGTTGGGAACGTAAGTATTAATTAGTTATTCATTTGCTCACCATGCATTTTTAAAATCTCTTAGCTGATACATTTTAGTATTTTCGTAACATTTAAGCTAAATATACTTTACATTCCAGTAAGGCAAAGTTTGTAACAAGACTAAAGATCATACGATATACAGAGAAAAATCATGACGTCGTCGTCGGCAACATATTGTGACGTCATGAAAATGGCAAAAATAGTCAGAAAGAATCGCAAATCGAAAATTTATGGCAATGCTTAGGAACACATTTTCGGCAGCTACAATGTATTTATTTTAAACTTTTGAAGATTAAGGACTATCTCTCACCTTATAATTGTGTTATGGAATACTGGATTTATTTTAACAATGCGTATTAGTGTGTTTCATGCCCTTATCCTACAAGACACGCACACGAAGAATTTAAACTCAAGGAAATTATAAAACGAAGACAAGGAAAATAAATGTTTTAACCTTCATGTCAACAAAATATATCTTTCATTTAATCTAGTGCCTTAGAATACTCGGTCAACTAAGCGCTTCAAATCATTGCAACTAACTATGGTATTCGAATTTTTTAGTATAAACCACATTCCTGGGGAAAAGAAGATATGACGGATGGATCCTTGTTGGGAACGTAAGTATTAATTAGTTATTCATTTGCTCACCATGCATTTTTAAAATTTCTTAGCTGATACATTTTAGTATTTTCGTAACATTTAAGCTAAATATACTTTACATTCCAGTAAAGCAAAGTTTGTAACAAGACTAAAGATCATACGATATACAGAGAAAAATCATGACGTCGTCGTCGGCAACATATTGTGACGTCATGAAAATGGCAAAAATAGTCAGAAAGAATCGCAAATCGAAAATTTATGGCAATGCTTAGGAACACATTTTCGGCAGCTACAATGTATTTATTTTAAACTTTTGAAGATTAAGGACTATCTCTCACCTTATAATTGTGTTATGGAATACTGGATTTATTTTAACAATGCGTATTAGTGTGTTTCATGCCCTTATCCTACAAGACACGCACACGAAGAATTTAAACTCAAGGAAATTATAAAACGAAGACAAGGAAAATAAATGTTTTAACCTTCATGTCAACAAAATATATCTTTCATTTAATCTAGTGCCTTAGAATACTCGGTCAATTAAGCGCTTCAAATCATTGCAACTAACTATGGTATTCGATTTTTTTAGTATAAACCACATTCCTGGGGACAAGAAGATATGACAGATGGATCCTTGTTGGAAACGTAAGTATTAATTAGTTATTCATTTGCTCACCATGCATTTTTAAAATCTCTTAGCTGATACATTCTAGTATTTTCGTAACATTTAAGCTAAATATAGTTTACATTCCAGTAAGGCAAACTTTGTAACAAGACTAAAGATCATACGATATACAGAGAAAAATCATGACGTCGTCGTCGGCAACAAATTGTGACGTCATGAAAATGGCAAAAATAGTCAGAAAGAATCGCAAATCGAAAATTTATGGCAATGCTTAGGCACACATTTTCGGCAGCTACAATGTATTTATTTTAAACTTTTGAAGATTAAGGACTGTCTCTCACCTTATAATTGTGTTATGGAATACTGGATTTATCTTAATAATGCGTATTAGTGTGTTTCATGCCCTTATCCTACAAGACACGCACACGAAGAATTTAAACTCAAGGAAATTATAAAACGAAGACAAGGAAAATAAATTTTTTAACCTTCATGTCAACAAAATATATCTTTCATTTAATCTAGTGCCTTAGAATACTCGGTCAATTAAGCGCTTCAAATCATTGCAACTAACTATGGTATTCGAATTTTTTAGTATGAACCACATTCCTGGGGAAAAGAAGATATGACAGATGGATCCTTGTTGGAAACGTAAGTATTAATTAGTTATTCATTTGCTCACCATGCATTTTTAAAATCTCTTAGCTGATACATTTTAGTATTTTCGTAACATTTAAGCTAAATATACTTTACATTCCAGTAAGGCAAAGTTTGTAACAAGACTAAAGATCATACGATATACAGAGAAAAATCATGACGTCGTCGTCGGCAACATATTGTGACGTCATGAAAATGGAAAAAATAGTCAGAAAGAATCGCAAATCGAAAATTTATGGCAATGCTCAGGCACACATTTTCGGCAGCTACAATGTTTTTATTTTAAACTTTTGAAGATTAAGGCCTGTCTCTCACCTTATAATTGTGTTATGGAATACTGGATTTATTTTAACAATGCGTATTATATTGTTTCATGCCCTTATCCTACAAGACACGCACACGAAGAATTAAAACTCAATGAAATTATAAACGAAGACAAGGAATAAAAATGTTTTAACCTCCATGTCAACAAATTATATCTTTGATTTAATCTAGTGCCTTAGAATGCTCGGTCAATTAAGCGCTTCAAATCATTGCAACTAACTATGGTATTAGATTTTATTAGTATAAACCACATTTCTGGGGACAGGAAGACATGACAGAGGGATCATTGTTGGAAACGTAAGTATTAATTAGTAATTCATTTGCTCACCATGCATTTTTAAAATCTCTTAGCTGATACATTTTA
Source organism: Arcuatula senhousia (assembly GCA_963971305.1). NCBI lineage: Eukaryota > Metazoa > Mollusca > Bivalvia > Mytilida > Mytilidae > Arcuatula > Arcuatula senhousia. The sequence goes on along the minus strand of OZ020315.1, from coordinate 45,840,929 downwards.
GTATTTTTGTAACATTTAAGCTAAATATACTTTACATTCCAGTAAGGCAAAGTTTGTAACAAGACTAAAGATCATACGATATACAGAGAAAAATCATGACGTCGTCGTCGGTAACATATTGTGACGTCATGAAAATGGCAAAAATAGTCAGAAAGAATCGCAAATCGAAAATTTATGGCAATGCTTAGGAACACATTTTCGGCAGCTACAATGTATTTATTTAAAACTTATGAAGTTTAAGGACTGTCTCTCACCTTATAATTGTGTTATGGAATACTGGCTTTATCTTAATAATGCGTATTAGTGTGTTTCATGCCCTTATCCTACAAGACAAGCACACGAAGAATTTAAACTCAAGGAAATTATAAAACGAAGACAAGGAAAATAAATTTTTTAACCTTCATGTCAACAAAATATATCTTTCATTTAATCTAGTGCCTTAGAATACTCGGTCAATTAAGCGCTTCAAATCATTGCAACTAACTATGGTATTCGAATTTTTTAGTATGAACCACATTCCTGGGGAAAAGAAGATATGACAGATGGATCCTTGTTGGAAACGTAAGTATTAATTAGTTATTCATTTGCTCACCATGCATTTTTAAAATCTCTTAGCTGATACATTTTAGTATTTTCGTAACATTTAAGCTAAATATACTTTACATTCCAGTAAGGCAAAGTTTGTAACAAGACTAAAGATCATACGATATACAGAGAAAAATCATGACGTCGTCGTCGGCAACATATTGTGACGTCATGAAAATGGAAAAAATAGTCAGAAAGAATCGCAAATCGAAAATTTATGGCAATGCTCAGGCACACATTTTCGGCAGCTACAATGTTTTTATTTTAAACTTTTGAAGATTAAGGCCTGTCTCTCACCTTATAATTGTGTTATGGAATACTGGATTTATTTTAACAATGCGTATTAGTGTGTTTCATGCCCTTATCCTACAAGACACGCACACGAAGAATTTAAACTCAAGGAAATTATAAAACGAAGACAAGGAATAAAAATGTTTTAACCTCCATGTCAACAAATTATATCTTTGATTTAATCTAGTGCCTTAGAATGCTCGGTCAATTAAGCGCTTCAAATCATTGCAACTAACTATGGTATTAGATTTTATTAGTATAAACCACATTTCTGGGGACAGGAAGACATGACAGAGGGATCATTGTTGGAAACGTAAGTATTAATTAGTAATTCATTTGCTCACCATGCATTTTTAAAATCTCTTAGCTGATACATTTTAGTATTTTTGTAACATTTAAGCTAAATATACTTTACATTCCAGTAAGGCAAAGTTTGTAACAAGACTAAAGATCATACGATATACAGAGAAAAATCATGACGTCGTCGTCGGTAACATATTGTGACGTCATGAAAATGGCAAAAATAGTCAGAAAGAATCGCAAATCGAAAATTTATGGCAATGCTTAGGAACACATTTTCGGCAGCTACAATGTATTTATTTTAAACTTTTGAAGATTAAGGACTATCTCTCACCTTATAATTGTGTTATGGAATACTGGATTTATTTTAACAATGCGTATTAGTGTGTTTCATGCCCTTATCCTACAAGACACGCACACGAAGAATTTAAACACAAGGAAATTATAAAACGAAGACAAGGAAAATAAATGTTTTAACCTTCATGTCAACAAAATATATCTTTCATTTAATCTAGTGCCTTAGAATACTCGGTCAATTAAGCGCTTCAAATCATTGCAACTAACTATGGTATTCGAATTTTCTAGTATAAACCACATTCCTGGGGAAAAGAAGATATGACGGATGGATCCTTGTTGGGAACGTAAGTATTAATTAGTTATTCATTTGCTCACCATGCATTTTTAAAATCTCTTAGCTGATACATTTTAGTATTTTCGTAACATTTAAGCTAAATATACTTTACATTCCAGTAAGGCAAAGTTTGTAACAAGACTAAAGATCATACGATATACAGAGAAAAATCATGACGTCGTCGTCGGCAACATATTGTGACGTCATGAAAATGGCAAAAATAGTCAGAAAGAATCGCAAATCGAAAATTTATGGCAATGCTTAGGAACACATTTTCGGCAGCTACAATGTATTTATTTTAAACTTTTGAAGATTAAGGACTATCTCTCACCTTATAATTGTGTTATGGAATACTGGATTTATTTTAACAATGCGTATTAGTGTGTTTCATGCCCTTATCCTACAAGACACGCACACGAAGAATTTAAACTCAAGGAAATTATAAAACGAAGACAAGGAAAATAAATGTTTTAACCTTCATGTCAACAAAATATATCTTTCATTTAATCTAGTGCCTTAGAATACTCGGTCAATTAAGCGCTTCAAATCATTGCAACTAACTATGGTATTCGAATTTTTTAGTATAAACCACATTCCTGGGGGAAAGAAGATATGACGGATGGATCCTTGTTGGGAACGTAAGTATTAATTAGTTATTCATTTGCTCACCATGCATTTTTAAAATCTCTTAGCTGATACATTTTAGTATTTTCGTAACATTTAAGCTAAATATACTTTACATTCCAGTAAGGCAAAGTTTGTAACAAGACTAAAGATCATACGATATACAGAGAAAAATCATGACGTCGTCGTCGGCAACATATTGTGACGTCATGAAAATGGCAAAAATAGTCAGAAAGAATCGCAAATCGAAAATTTATGGCAATGCTTAGGAACACATTTTCGGCAGCTACAATGTATTTATTTTAAACTTTTGAAGATTAAGGACTATCTCTCACCTTATAATTGTGTTATGGAATACTGGATTTATTTTAACAATGCGTATTAGTGTGTTTCATGCCCTTATCCTACAAGACACGCACACGAAGAATTTAAACTCAAGGAAATTATAAAACGAAGACAAGGAAAATAAATGTTTTAACCTTCATGTCAACAAAATATATCTTTCATTTAATCTAGTGCCTTAGAATACTCGGTCAACTAAGCGCTTCAAATCATTGCAACTAACTATGGTATTCGAATTTTTTAGTATAAACCACATTCCTGGGGAAAAGAAGATATGACGGATGGATCCTTGTTGGGAACGTAAGTATTAATTAGTTATTCATTTGCTCACCATGCATTTTTAAAATTTCTTAGCTGATACATTTTAGTATTTTCGTAACATTTAAGCTAAATATACTTTACATTCCAGTAAAGCAAAGTTTGTAACAAGACTAAAGATCATACGATATACAGAGAAAAATCATGACGTCGTCGTCGGCAACATATTGTGACGTCATGAAAATGGCAAAAATAGTCAGAAAGAATCGCAAATCGAAAATTTATGGCAATGCTTAGGAACACATTTTCGGCAGCTACAATGTATTTATTTTAAACTTTTGAAGATTAAGGACTATCTCTCACCTTATAATTGTGTTATGGAATACTGGATTTATTTTAACAATGCGTATTAGTGTGTTTCATGCCCTTATCCTACAAGACACGCACACGAAGAATTTAAACTCAAGGAAATTATAAAACGAAGACAAGGAAAATAAATGTTTTAACCTTCATGTCAACAAAATATATCTTTCATTTAATCTAGTGCCTTAGAATACTCGGTCAATTAAGCGCTTCAAATCATTGCAACTAACTATGGTATTCGATTTTTTTAGTATAAACCACATTCCTGGGGACAAGAAGATATGACAGATGGATCCTTGTTGGAAACGTAAGTATTAATTAGTTATTCATTTGCTCACCATGCATTTTTAAAATCTCTTAGCTGATACATTCTAGTATTTTCGTAACATTTAAGCTAAATATAGTTTACATTCCAGTAAGGCAAACTTTGTAACAAGACTAAAGATCATACGATATACAGAGAAAAATCATGACGTCGTCGTCGGCAACAAATTGTGACGTCATGAAAATGGCAAAAATAGTCAGAAAGAATCGCAAATCGAAAATTTATGGCAATGCTTAGGCACACATTTTCGGCAGCTACAATGTTTTTATTTTAAACTTTTGAAGATTAAGGCCTGTCTCTCACCTTATAATTGTGTTATGGAATACTGGATTTATTTTAACAATGCGTATTAGTTTGTTTCATGCCCTTATCCTTCAAGACACGCACACGAAGAATTTAAACTCAATGAAATTATAAACGAAGAAAAGGAATAAAAATGTTTTAACCTTCATGTCAACAAAATATATCTTTGATTTAATCTAGTGCCTTAGAATACTCGGTCAATTGAGCGCTTCAAATCATTGCAACTAACTATGGTATTCGAATTTTTTAGTATAAACCACATTCCTGTGGAAAAGAAGATATGACAGATGGATCCTTGTTGGGAACGTAAGTATTAATTAGTTATTCATTTGCTCACCATGCATTTTTAAAATCTCTTAGCTGATACATTCTAGTATTTTCGTAACAGTTAAGCTAAATATAGTTTACATTCCAGTATGGCAAAGTTTGTAACAAGACTAAAGACCATACGATATACAGAGAAAAATCATGACGTCGTCGTCGGCAACATATTGTGACGTCATGAAAATGGCAAAAATAGTCAGAAAGAATCGCAAATCGAAAATTTATGGCAATGCTCAGGCACACATTTTCGGCAGCTACAATGTTTTTATTTTAAACTTTTGAAGATTAAGGCCTGTCTCTCACCTTATAATTGTGTTATGGAATACTGGATTTATTTTAACAATGCGTATTAGTTTGTTTCATGCCCTTATCCTTCAAGACACGCACACGAAGAATTTAAACTCAATGAAATTATAAACGAAGAAAAGGAATAAAAATGTTTTAACCTTCATGTCAACAAAATATATCTTTGATTTAATCTAGTGCCTTAGAATACTCGGTCAATTGAGCGCTTCAAATCATTGCAACTAACTATGGTATTCGAATTTTTTAGTATAAACCACATTCCTGTGGAAAAGAAGATATGACAGATGGATCCTTGTTGGGAACGTAAGTATTAATTAGTTATTCATTTGCTCACCATGCATTTTTAAAATCTCTTAGCTGATACATTCTAGTATTTTCGTAACATTTTAGCTAAACATATTTTACATTCCAGTAAGGCAAAGTTTGTAAGAAGACTAAAGACATACGATAAACAGAGAAAATCATGACGTCGTCGTCGGCAACATATTGTGACGTCATGAAAATGGCAAAAATAGTCAGAAAGAATCGCAAATCGAAAATTTATGCCAATGCTTAAGCACACTTTTTCGGCAGCTACAATGTATTTATTTAAAACTTATGAAGTTTAAGGACTGTCTCTCACCTTATAATTGTGTTATGGAATACTGGATTTATTTTAACGATGCGTATTAGTGTGTTTCATGCCCTTATCCTACAAGACACGCACACGAAGAATTTAAACTCAAGGAAATTATAAAACGAAGACAAGGAAAATAAATGTTTTAACCTTCATGTCAACAAAATATATCTTTGATTTAATCTAGTGCCTTAGAATACTCGGTCAATTGAGCGCTTCAAATCATTGCAACTAACTATGGTATTCGAATTTTTTAGTATAAACCACATTCCTGTGGAAAAGAAGATATGACAGATGGATCCTTGTTGGGAACGTAAGTATTAATTAGTTATTCATTTGCTCACCATGCATTTTTAAAATCTCTTAGCTGATACATTTTAGTATTTGCGTAACATTTAAGCTAAATATACTTTACATTCCAGTAAGGCAAAGTTTGGAATTTTACCTTCCAATGTTTTGGTTTAAATGCTACTGATGAGAGGTTACTCCTTGAAATATCGATATATAGCATATCCAAATTAACCGTTTATACCCGCGTTTTGGTATTTGTAATTTTGTAACAAGACTAAAGATCATACGATATACAGAGAAAAATCATGACGTCGTCGTCGGCAACATATTGTGACGTCATGAAAATGGCAAAAATAGTCAGAAAGAATCGCAAATCGAAAATTTATGGCAATGCTCAGGCACACATTTTCGGCAGCTACAATGTTTTTATTTTAAACTTTTGAAGATTAAGGCCTGTCTCTCACCTTATAATTGTGTTATGGAATACTGGATTTATTTTAACAATGCGTATTATATTGTTTCATGCCCTTATCCTACAAGACACGCACACGAAGAATTTAAACACAAGGAAATTATAAAACGAAGACAAGGAAAATAAATGTTTTAACCTTCATGTCAACAAAATATATCTTTCATTTAATCTAGTGCCTTAGAATACTCGGTCAATTAAGCGCTTCAAATCATTGCAACTAACTATGGTATTCGAATTTTCTAGTATAAACCACATTCCTGGGGAAAAGAAGATATGACGGATGGATCCTTGTTGGGAACGTAAGTATTAATTAGTTATTCATTTGCTCACCATGCATTTTTAAAATCTCTTAGCTGATACATTTTAGTATTTTCGTAACATTTAAGCTAAATATACTTTACATTCCAGTAAGGCAAAGTTTGTAACAAGACTAAAGATCATACGATATACAGAGAAAAATCATGACGTCGTCGTCGGCAACATATTGTGACGTCATGAAAATGGCAAAAATAGTCAGAAAGAATCGCAAATCGAAAATTTATGGCAATGCTTAGGAACACATTTTCGGCAGCTACAATGTATTTATTTTAAACTTTTGAAGATTAAGGACTATCTCTCACCTTATAATTGTGTTATGGAATACTGGATTTATTTTAACAATGCGTATTAGTGTGTTTCATGCCCTTATCCTACAAGACACGCACACGAAGAATTTAAACTCAAGGAAATTATAAAACGAAGACAAGGAAAATAAATGTTTTAACCTTCATGTCAACAAAATATATCTTTTATTTAATCTAGTGCCTTAGAATACTCGGTCAATTAAGCGCTTCAAATCATTGCAACTAACTATGGTATTCGAATTTTTTAGTATAAACCACATTCCTGGGGAAAAGAAGATATGACGGATGGATCCTTGTTGGGAACGTAAGTATTAATTAGTTATTCATTTGCTCACCATGCATTTTTAAAATCTCTTAGCTGATACATTTTAGTATTTTCGTAACATTTAAGCTAAATATACTTTACATTCCAGTAAGGCAAAGTTTGTAACAAGACTAAAGATCATACGATATACAGAGAAAAATCATGACGTCGTCGTCGGCAACATATTGTGACGTCATGAAAATGGCAAAAATAGTCAGAAAGAATCGCAAATCGAAAATTTATGGCAATGCTTAGGAACACATTTTCGGCAGCTACAATGTATTTATTTTAAACTTTTGAAGATTAAGGACTATCTCTCACCTTATAATTGTGTTATGGAATACTGGATTTATTTTAACAATGCGTATTAGTGTGTTTCATGCCCTTATCCTACAAGACACGCACACGAAGAATTTAAACTCAAGGAAATTATAAAACGAAGACAAGGAAAATAAATGTTTTAACCTTCATGTCAACAAAATATATCTTTCATTTAATCTAGTGCCTTAGAATACTCGGTCAACTAAGCGCTTCAAATCATTGCAACTAACTATGGTATTCGAATTTTTTAGTATAAACCACATTCCTGGGGAAAAGAAGATATGACGGATGGATCCTTGTTGGGAACGTAAGTATTAATTAGTTATTCATTTGCTCACCATGCATTTTTAAAATCTCTTAGCTGATACATTTTAGTATTTTCGTAACATTTAAGCTAAATATACTTTACATTCCAGTAAGGCAAAGTTTGTAACAAGACTAAAGATCATACGATATACAGAGAAAAATCATGACGTCGTCGTCGGCAACATATTGTGACGTCATGAAAATGGCAAAAATAGTCAGAAAGAATCGCAAATCGAAAATTTATGGCAATGCTTAGGAACACATTTTCGGCAGCTACAATGTATTTATTTTAAACTTTTGAAGATTAAGGACTATCTCTCACCTTATAATTGTGTTATGGAATACTGGATTTATTTTAACAATGCGTATTAGTGTGTTTCATGCCCTTATCCTACAAGACACGCACACGAAGAATTTAAACTCAAGGAAATTATAAAACGAAGACAAGGAAAATAAATGTTTTAACTTTCATGTCAACAAAATATATCTTTCATTTAATCTAGTGCCTTAGAATACTCGGTCAATTAAGCGCTTCAAATCATTGCAACTAACTATGGTATTCGATTTTTTTAGTATAAACCACATTCCTGGGGACAAGAAGATATGACAGATGGATCCTTGTTGGAAACGTAAGTATTAATTAGTTATTCATTTGCTCACCATGCATTTTTAAAATCTCTTAGCTGATACATTCTAGTATTTTCGTAACATTTAAGCTAAATATAGTTTACATTCCAGTAAGGCAAACTTTGTAACAAGACTAAAGATCATACGATATACAGAGAAAAATCATGACGTCGTCGTCGGCAACAAATTGTGACGTCATGAAAATGGCAAAAATAGTCAGAAAGAATCGCAAATCGAAAATTTATGGCAATGCTTAGGCACACATTTTCGGCAGCTACAATGTATTTATTTTAAACTTTTGAAGATTAAGGACTGTCTCTCACCTTATAATTGTGTTATGGAATACTGGATTTATTTTAACAATGCGTATTAGTTTGTTTCATGCCCTTATCCTACAAGACACGCACACGAAGAATTTAAACTCAAGGAAATTATAAAACGAAGACAAGGAAAATAAATGTTTTAACCTTCATGTCAACAAAATATATCTTTGATTTAATCTAGTGCCTTAGAATACTCGGTCAATTGAGCGCTTCAAATCATTGCAACTAACTATGGTATTCGAATTTTTTAGTATAAACCACATTCCTGTGGAAAAGAAGATATGACAGATGGATCCTTGTTGGAAACGTAAGTATTAATTAGTTATTCATTTGCTCACCATGCATTTTTAAAATCTCTTAGCTGATACATTCTAGTATTTTCGTAACAGTTAAGCTAAATATAGTTTACATTCCAGTATGGCAAAGTTTGTAACAAGACTAAAGACCATACGATATACAGAGAAAAATCATGACGTCGTCGTCGGCAACATATTGTGACGTCATGAAAATGGCAAAAATAGTCAGAAAGAATCGCAAATCGAAAATTTATGGCAATGCTCAGGCACACATTTTCGGCAGCTACAATGTTTTTATTTTAAACTTTTGAAGATTAAGGCCTGTCTCTCACCTTATAATTGTGTTATGGAATACTGGATTTATTTTAACAATGCGTATTAGTTTGTTTCATGCCCTTATCCTTCAAGACACGCACACGAAGAATTTAAACTCAATGAAATTATAAACGAAGAAAAGGAATAAAAATGTTTTAACCTTCATGTCAACAAAATATATCTTTGATTTAATCTAGTGCCTTAGAATACTCGGTCAATTGAGCGCTTCAAATCATTGCAACTAACTATGGTATTCGAATTTTTTAGTATAAACCACATTCCTGTGGAAAAGAAGATATGACAGATGGATCCTTGTTGGGAACGTAAGTATTAATTAGTTATTCATTTGCTCACCATGCATTTTTAAAATCTCTTAGCTGATACATTCTAGTATTTTCGTAACATTTTAGCTAAACATATTTTACATTCCAGTAAGGCAAAGTTTGTAAGAAGACTAAAGACATACGATAAACAGAGAAAATCATGACGTCGTCGTCGGCAACATATTGTGACGTCATGAAAATGGCAAAAATAGTCAGAAAGAATCGCAAATCGAAAATTTATGCCAATGCTTAAGCACACTTTTTCGGCAGCTACAATGTATTTATTTAAAACTTTTGAAGTTTAAGGACTGTCTCTCACCTTATAATTGTGTTATGGAATACTGGATTTATTTTAACGATGCGTATTAGTGTGTTTCATGCCCTTATCCTACAAGACACGCACACGAAGAATTTAAACTCAAGGAAATTATAAAACGAAGACAAGGAAAATAAATGTTTTAACCTTCATGTCAACAAAATATATCTTTGATTTAATCTAGTGCCTTAGAATACTCGGTCAATTGAGCGCTTCAAATCATTGCAACTAACTATGGTATTCGAATTTTTTAGTATAAACCACATTCCTGTGGAAAAGAAGATATGACAGATGGATCCTTGTTGGGAACGTAAGTATTAATTAGTTATTCATTTGCTCACCATGCATTTTTAAAATCTCTTAGCTGATACATTTTAGTATTTGCGTAACATTTAAGCTAAATATACTTTACATTCCAGTAAGGCAAAGTTTGGAATTTTACCTTCCAATGTTTTGGTTTAAATGCTACTGATGAGAGGTTACTCCTTGAAATATCGATATATAGCATATCCAAATTAACCGTTTATACCCGCGTTTTGGTATTTGTAATTTTGTAACAAGACTAAAGATCATACGATATACAGAGAAAAATCATGACGTCGTCGTCGGCAACATATTGTGACGTCATGAAAATGGCAAAAATAGTCAGAAAGAATCGCAAATCGAAAATTTATGGCAATGCTCAGGCACACATTTTCGGCAGCTACAATGTTTTTATTTTAAACTTTTGAAGATTAAGGCCTGTCTCTCACCTTATAATTGTGTTATGGAATACTGGATTTATTTTAACAATGCGTATTATATTGTTTCATGCCCTTATCCTACAAGACACGCACACGAAGAATTTAAACTCAAGGAAATTATAAACGAAGACAAGGAATAAAAATGTTTTAACCTCCATGTCAACAAATTATATCTTTGATTTAATCTAGTGCCTTAGAATGCTCGGTCAATTAAGCGCTTCAAATCATTGCAACTAACTATGGTATTAGATTTTATTAGTATAAACCACATTTCTGGGGACAGGAAGACATGACAGAGGGATCATTGTTGGAAACGTAAGTATTAATTAGTAATTCATTTGCTCACCATGCATTTTTAAAATCTCTTAGCTGATACATTCTAGTATTTTCGTAACATTTTAGCTAAATATATTTTACATTCCAGTAAGGCAAAGTTTGTAAGAAGACTAAAGACATACGATAAACAGAGGAAAATCATGACGTCGTCGTCGGCAACATATTGTGACGTCATGAAAATGGCAAAAATAGTCAGAAAGAATCGCAAATCGAAAATTTATGCCAATGCTTAAGCACACATTTTCGGCAGCTACAATGTATTTATTTAAAACTTATGAAGTTTAAGGACTGTCTCTCACCTTATAATTGTGTTATGGAATACTGGCTTTATCTTAATAATGCGTATTAGTGTGTTTCATGCCCTTATCCTACAAGACACGCACACGAAGAATTTAAACTCAAGGAAATTATAAAACGAAGACAAGGAAAATAAATTTTTTAACCTTCATGTCAACAAAATATATCTTTCATTTAATCTAGTGCCTTAGAATACTCGGTCAATTAAGCGCTTCAAATCATTGCAACTAACTATGGTATTCGAATTTTTTAGTATGAACCACATTCCTGGGGAAAAGAAGATATGACAGATGGATCCTTGTTGGGAACGTAAGTATTAATTAGTTATTCATTTGCTCACCATGCATTTTTAAAATCTCTTAGCTGATACATTTTAGTATTTTCGTAACATTTAAGCTAAATATACTTTACATTCCAGTAAGGCAAAGTTTGTAACAAGACTAAAGATCATACGATATACAGAGAAAAATCATGACGTCGTCGTCGGCAACATATTGTGACGTCATGAAAATGGAAAAAATAGTCAGAAAGAATCGCAAATCGAAAATTTATGGCAATGCTCAGGCACACATTTTCGGCAGCTACAATGTTTTTATTTTAAACTTTTGAAGATTAAGGCCTGTCTCTCACCTTATAATTGTGTTATGGAATACTGGATTTATTTTAACAATGCGTATTATATTGTTTCATGCCCTTATCCTACAAGACACGCACACGAAGAATTAAAACTCAATGAAATTTTAAACGAAGACAAGGAATAAAAATGGTTTAACCTCCATGTCAACAAATTATATCTTTGATTTAATCTAGTGCCTTAGAATGCTCGGTCAATTAAGCGCTTCAAATCATTGCAACTAACTATGGTATTAGATTTTATTAGTATAAACCACATTTCTGGGGACAGGAAGACATGACAGAGGGATCATTGTTGGAAACGTAAGTATTAATTAGTAATTCATTTGCTCACCATGCATTTTTAAAATCTCTTAGCTGATACATTTTAGTATTTTTGTAACATTTAAGCTAAATATACTTTACATTCCAGTAAGGCAAAGTTTGTAACAAGACTAAAGATCATACGATATACAGAGAAAAATCATGACGTCGTCGTCGGTAACATATTGTGACGTCATGAAAATGGCAAAAATAGTCAGAAAGAATCGCAAATCGAAAATTTATGGCAATGCTTAGGAACACATTTTCGGCAGCTACAATGTATTTATTTTAAACTTTTGAAGATTAAGGACTATCTCTCACCTTATAATTGTGTTATGGAATACTGGATTTATTTTAACAATGCGTATTAGTGTGTTTCATGCCCTTATCCTACAAGACACGCACACGAAGAATTTAAACACAAGGAAATTATAAAACGAAGACAAGGAAAATAAATGTTTTAACCTTCATGTCAACAAAATATATCTTTCATTTAATCTAGTGCCTTAGAATACTCGGTCAATTAAGCGCTTCAAATCATTGCAACTAACTATGGTATTCGAATTTTCTAGTATAAACCACATTCCTGGGGAAAAGAAGATATGACGGATGGATCCTTGTTGGGAACGTAAGTATTAATTAGTTATTCATTTGCTCACCATGCATTTTTAAAATCTCTTAGCTGATACATTTTAGTATTTTCGTAACATTTAAGCTAAATATACTTTACATTCCAGTAAGGCAAAGTTTGTAACAAGACTAAAGATCATACGATATACAGAGAAAAATCATGACGTCGTCGTCGGCAACATATTGTGACGTCATGAAAATGGCAAAAATAGTCAGAAAGAATCGCAAATCGAAAATTTATGGCAATGCTTAGGAACACATTTTCGGCAGCTACAATGTATTTATTTTAAACTTTTGAAGATTAAGGACTATCTCTCACCTTATAATTGTGTTATGGAATACTGGATTTATTTTAACAATGCGTATTAGTGTGTTTCATGCCCTTATCCTACAAGACACGCACACGAAGAATTTAAACTCAAGGAAATTATAAAACGAAGACAAGGAAAATAAATGTTTTAACCTTCATGTCAACAAAATATATCTTTCATTTAATCTAGTGCCTTAGAATACTCGGTCAATTAAGCGCTTCAAATTATTGCAACTACCTATGGTATTCGAATTTTTTAGTATAAACCACATTCCTGGGGAAAAGAAGATATGACGGATGGATCCTTGTTGGGAACGTAAGTATTAATTAGTTATTCATTTGCTCACCATGCATTTTTAAAATCTCTTAGCTGATACATTTTAGTATTTTCGTAACATTTAAGCTAAATATACTTTACTTTCCAGTAAGGCAAAGTTTGTAACAAGACTAAAGATCATACGATATACAGAGAAAAATCATGACGTCGTCGTCGGCAACATATTGTGACGTCATGAAAATGGCAAAAATAGTCAGAAAGAATCGCAAATCGAAAATTTATGGCAATGCTTAGGAACACATTTTCGGCAGCTACAATGTATTTATTTTAAACTTTTGAAGATTAAGGACTATCTCTCACCTTATAATTGTGTTATGGAATACTGGATTTATTTTAACAATGCGTATTAGTGTGTTTCATGCCCTTATCCTACAAGACACGCACACGAAGAATTTAAACTCAAGGAAATTATAGAACGAAGACAAGGAAAATAAATGTTTTAACCTTCATGTCAACAAAATATATCTTTCATTTAATCTAGTGCCTTAGAATACTCGGTCAATTAAGCGCTTCAAATCATTGCAACTAACTATGGTATTCGAATTTTTTAGTATAAACCACATTCCTGGGGAAAAGAAGATATGACGGATGGATCCTTGTTGGGAACGTAAGTATTAATTAGTTATTCATTTGCTCACCATGCATTTTTAAAATCTCTTAGCTGATACATTTTAGTATTTTCGTAACATTTAAGCTAAATATACTTTACATTCCAGTAAGGCAAAGTTTGTAACAAGACTAAAGATCATACGATATACAGAGAAAAATCATGACGTCGTCGTCGGCAACATATTGTGACGTCATGAAAATGGCAAAAATAGTCAGAAAGAATCGCAAATCGAAAATTTATGGCAATGCTTAGGAACACATTTTCGGCAGCTACAATGTATTTATTTTAAACTTTTGAAGATTAAGGACTATCTCTCACCTTATAATTGTGTTATGGAATACTGGATTTATTTTAACAATGCGTATTAGTGTGTTTCATGCCCTTATCCTACAAGACACGCACACGAAGAATTTAAACTCAAGGAAATTATAAAACGAAGACAAGGGAAATAAATGTTTTAACCTTCATGTCAACAAAATATATCTTTCATTTAATCTAGTGCCTTAGAATACTCGGTCAATTAAGCGCTTCAAATCATTGCAACTAACTATATGGTATTCGAATTTTTTAGTATAAACCACATTCCTGGGGAAAAGAAGATATGACGGATGGATCCTTGTTGGGAACGTAAGTATTAATTAGTTATTCATTTGCTCACCATGCATTTTTAAAATCTCTTAGCTGATACATTTTAGTATTTTCGTAACATTTAAGCTAAATATACTTTACATTCCAGTAAGGCAAAGTTTGTAACAAGACTAAAGATCATACGATATACAGAGAAAAATCATGACGTCGTCGTCGGCAACATATTGTGACGTCATGAAAATGGCAAAAATAGTCAGAAAGAATCGCAAATCGAAAATTTATGGCAATGCTTAGGAACACATTTTCGGCAGCTACAATGTATTTATTTTAAACTTTTGAAGATTAAGGACTATCTCTCACCTTATAATTGTGTTATGGAATACTGGATTTATTTTAACAATGCGTATTAGTGTGTTTCATGCCCTTATCCTACAAGACACGCACACGAAGAATTTAAACTCAAGGAAATTATAAAACGAAGACAAGGAAAATAAATGTTTTAACCTTCATGTCAACAAAATATATCTTTCATTTAATCTAGTGCCTTAGAATACTCGGTCAATTAAGCGCTTCAAATCATTGCAACTAACTATGGTATTCGAATTTTTTAGTATAAACCACATTCCTGGGGAAAAGAAGATATGACGGATGGATCCTTGTTGGGAACGTAAGTATTAATTAGTTATTCATTTGCTCACCATGCATTTTTAAAATCTCTTAGCTGATACATTTTAGTATTTTCGTAACATTTAAGCTAAATATACTTTACATTCCAGTAAGGCAAAGTTTGTAACAAGACTAAAGATCATACGATATACAGAGAAAAATCATGACGTCGTCGTCGGCAACATATTGTGACGTCATGAAAATGGCAAAAATAGTCAGAAAGAATCGCAAATCGAAAATTTATGGCAATGCTTAGGAACACATTTTCGGCAGCTACAATGTATTTATTTTAAACTTTTGAAGATTAAGGACTATCTCTCACCTTATAATTGTGTTATGGAATACTGGATTTATTTTAACAATGCGTATTAGTGTGTTTCATGCCCTTATCCTACAAGACACGCACACGGAGAATTTAAACTCAAGGAAATTATAAAACGAAGACAAGGAAAATAAATGTTTTAACCTTCATGTCAACAAAATATATCTTTCATTTAATCTAGTGCCTTAGAATACTCGGTCAATTAAGCGCTTCAAATCATTGCAACTAACTATGGTATTCGAATTTTTTAGTATAAACCACATTCCTGGGGAAAAGAAGATATGACGGATGGATCCTTGTTGGGAACGTAAGTATTAATTAGTTATTCATTTGCTCACCATGCATTTTTAAAATCTCTTAGCTGATACATTTTAGTATTTTCGTAACATTTAAGCTAAATATACTTTACATTCCAGTAAGGCAAAGTTTGTAACAAGACTAAAGATCATACGATATACAGAGAAAAATCATGACGTCGTCGTCGTCAACATATTGTGACGTCATGAAAATGGCAAAAATAGTCAGAAAGAATCGCAAATCGAAAATTTATGGCAATGCTTAGGAACACATTTTCGGCAGCTACAATGTATTTATTTTAAACTTTTGAAGATTAAGGACTATCTCTCACCTTATAATTGTGTTATGGAATACTGGATTTATTTTAACAATGCGTATTAGTGTGTTTCATGCCCTTATCCTACAAGACACGCACACGAAGAATTTAAACTCAAGGAAATTATAAAACGAAGACAAGGAAAATAAATGTTTTAACCTTCATGTCAACAAAATATATCTTTCATTTAATCTAGTGCCTTAGAATACTCGGTCAATTAAGCGCTTCAAATCATTGCAACTACCTATGGTATTCGAAATTTTTAGTATAAACCACATTCCTGGGGAAAAGAAGATATGACGGATGGATCCTTGTTGGGAACGTAAGTATTAATTAGTTATTCATTTGCTCACCATGCATTTTTAAAATCTCTTAGCTGATACATTTTAGTATTTTCGTAACATTTAAGCTAAATATACTTTACATTCCAGTAAGGCAAAGTTTGTAACAAGACTAAAGATCATACGATATACAGAGAAAAATCATGACGTCGTCGTCGGCAACATATTGTGACGTCATGAAAATGGCAAAAATAGTCAGAAAGAATCGCAAATCGAAAATTTATGGCAATGCTTAGGAACACATTTTCGGCAGCTACAATGTATTTATTTTAAACTTTTGAAGATTAAGGACTATCTCTCACCTTATAATTGTGTTATGGAATACTGGATTTATTTTAACAATGCGTATTAGTGTGTTTCATGCCCTTATCCTACAAGACACGCACACGAAGAATTTAAACTCAAGGAAATTATAGAACGAAGACAAGGAAAATAAATGTTTTAACCTTCATGTCAACAAAATATATCTTTCATTTAATCTAGTGCCTTAGAATACTCGGTCAATTAAGCGCTTCAAATCATTGCAACTAACTATGGTATTCGAATTTTTTAGTATAAACCACATTCCTGGGGAAAAGAAGATATGACGGATGGATCCTTGTTGGGAACGTAAGTATTAATTAGTTATTCATTTGCTCACCATGCATTTTTAAAATCTCTTAGCTGATACATTTTAGTATTTTCGTAACATTTAAGCTAAATATACTTTACATTCCAGTAAGGCAAAGTTTGTAACAAGACTAAAGATCATACGATATACAGAGAAAAATCATGACGTCGTCGTCGGCAACATATTGTGACGTCATGAAAATGGCAAAAATAGTCAGAAAGAATCGCAAATCGAAAATTTATGGCAATGCTTAGGAACACATTTTCGGCAGCTACAATGTATTTATTTTAAACTTTTGAAGATTAAGGACTATCTCTCACCTTATAATTGTGTTATGGAATACTGGATTTATTTTAACAATGCGTATTAGTGTGTTTCATGCCCTTATCCTACAAGACACGCACACGAAGAATTTAAACTCAAGGAAATTATAAAACGAAGACAAGGGAAATAAATGTTTTAACCTTCATGTCAACAAAATATATCTTTCATTTAATCTAGTGCCTTAGAATACTCGGTCAATTAAGCGCTTCAAATCATTGCAACTAACTATATGGTATTCGAATTTTTTAGTATAAACCACATTCCTGGGGAAAAGAAGATATGACGGATGGATCCTTGTTGGGAACGTAAGTATTAATTAGTTATTCATTTGCTCACCATGCATTTTTAAAATCTCTTAGCTGATACATTTTAGTATTTTCGTAACATTTAAGCTAAATATACTTTACATTCCAGTAAGGCAAAGTTTGTAACAAGACTAAAGATCATACGATATACAGAGAAAAATCATGACGTCGTCGTCGGCAACATATTGTGACGTCATGAAAATGGCAAAAATAGTCAGAAAGAATCGCAAATCGAAAATTTATGGCAATGCTTAGGAACACATTTTCGGCAGCTACAATGTATTTATTTTAAACTTTTGAAGATTAAGGACTATCTCTCACCTTATAATTGTGTTATGGAATACTGGATTTATTTTAACAATGCGTATTAGTGTGTTTCATGCCCTTATCCTACAAGACACGCACACGAAGAATTTAAACTCAAGGAAATTATAAAACGAAGACAAGGAAAATAAATGTTTTAACCTTCATGTCAACAAAATATATCTTTCATTTAATCTAGTGCCTTAGAATACTCGGTCAATTAAGCGCTTCAAATCATTGCAACTAACTATGGTATTCGAATTTTTTAGTATAAACCACATTCCTGGGGAAAAGAAGATATGACGGATGGATCCTTGTTGGGAACGTAAGTATTAATTAGTTATTCATTTGCTCACCATGCATTTTTAAAATCTCTTAGCTGATACATTTTAGTATTTTCGTAACATTTAAGCTAAATATACTTTACATTCCAGTAAGGCAAAGTTTGTAACAAGACTAAAGATCATACGATATACAGAGAAAAATCATGACGTCGTCGTCGGCAACATATTGTGACGTCATGAAAATGGCAAAAATAGTCAGAAAGAATCGCAAATCGAAAATTTATGGCAATGCTTAGGAACACATTTTCGGCAGCTACAATGTATTTATTTTAAACTTTTGAAGATTAAGGACTATCTCTCACCTTATAATTGTGTTATGGAATACTGGATTTATTTTAACAATGCGTATTAGTGTGTTTCATGCCCTTATCCTACAAGACACGCACACGAAGAATTTAAACTCAAGGAAATTATAAAACGAAGACAAGGAAAATAAATGTTTTAACCTTCATGTCAACAAAATATATTTTTTATTTAATCTAGTGCCTTAGAATACTCGGTCAATTAAGCGCTTCAAATCATTGCAACTAACTATGGTATTCGAATTTTTTTAGTATAAACCACATTCCTGGGGAAAAGAAGATATGACGGAAGGATCCTTGTTGGGAACGTAAGTATTAATTAGTTATTCATTTGCTCACCATGCATTTTTAAAATCTCTTAGCTGATACATTTTAGTATTTTCGTAACATTTAAGCTAAATATACTTTACATTCCAGTAAGGCAAAGTTTGTAACAAGACTAAAGATCATACGATATACAGAGAAAAATCATGACGTCGTCGTCGGCAACATATTGTGACGTCATGAAAATGGCAAAAATAGTCAGAAAGAATCGCAAATCGAAAATTTATGGCAATGCTTAGGAACACATTTTCGGCAGCTACAATGTATTTATTTTAAACTTTTGAAGATTAAGGACTATCTCTCACCTTATAATTGTGTTATGGAATACTGGATTTATTTTAACAATGCGTATTAGTGTGTTTCATGCCCTTATCCTACAAGACATGCACACGAAGAATTTAAACTCAAGGAAATTATAAAACGAAGACAAGGAAAATAAATGTTTTAACCTTCATGTCAACAAAATATATCTTTCATTTAATCTAGTGCCTTAGAATACTCGGTCAATTAAGCGCTTCAAATCATTGCAACTAACTATGGTATTCGAATTTTTTAGTATAAACCACATTCCTGGGGAAAAGAAGATATGACGGATGGATCCTTGTTGGGAACGTAAGTATTAATTAGTTATTCATTTGCTCACCATGCATTTTTAAAATCTCTTAGCTGATACATTTTAGTATTTTCGTAACATTTAAGCTAAATATACTTTACATTCCAGTAAGGCAAAGTTTGTAACAAGACTAAAGATCATACGATATACAGAGAAAAATCATGACGTCGTCGTCGGCAACATATTGTGACGTCATGAAAATGGCAAAAATAGTCAGAAAGAATCGCAAATCGAAAATTTATGGCAATGCTTAGGAACACATTTTCGGCAGCTACAATGTATTTATTTTAAACTTTTGAAGATTAAGGACTATCTCTCACCTTATAATTGTGTTATGGAATACTGGATTTATTTTAACAATGCGTATTAGTGTGTTTCATGCCCTTATCCTACAAGACACGCACACGAAGAATTTAAACTCAAGGAAATTATAAAACGAAGACAAGGAAAATAAATGTTTTAACCTTCATGTCAACAAAATATATCTTTCATTTAATCTAGTGCCTTAGAATACTCGGTCAACTAAGCGCTTCAAATCATTGCAACTAACTATGGTATTCGAATTTTTTAGTATAAACCACATTCCTGGGGAAAAGAAGATATGACGGATGGATCCTTGTTGGGAACGTAAGTATTAATTAGTTATTCATTTGCTCACCATGCATTTTTAAAATCTCTTAGCTGATACATTTTAGTATTTTCGTAACATTTAAGCTAAATATACTTTACATTCCAGTAAGGCAAAGTTTGTAACAAGACTAAAGATCATACGATATACAGAGAAAAATCATGACGTCGTCGTCGGCAACATATTGTGACGTCATGAAAATGGCAAAAATAGTCAGAAAGAATCGCAAATCGAAAATTTATGGCAATGCTTAGGAACACATTTTCGGCAGCTACAATGTATTTATTTTAAACTTTTGAAGATTAAGGACTATCTCTCACCTTATAATTGTGTTATGGAATACTGGATTTATTTTAACAATGCGTATTAGTGTGTTTCATGCCCTTATCCTACAAGACACGCACACGAAGAATTTAAACTCAAGGAAATTATAAAACGAAGACAAGGAAAATAAATGTTTTAACCTTCATGTCAACAAAATATATCTTTCATTTAATCTAGTGCCTTAGAATACTCGGTCAATTAAGCGCTTCAAATCATTGCAACTAACTATATGGTATTCGAATTTTTTAGTATAAACCACATTCCTGGGGAAAAGAAGATATGACGGATGGATCCTTGTTGGGAACGTAAGTATTAATTAGTTATTCATTTGCTCACCATGCATTTTTAAAATCTCTTAGCTGATACATTTTAGTATTTTCGTAACATTTAAGCTAAATATACTTTACATTCCAGTAAGGCAAAGTTTGTAACAAGACTAAAGATCATACGATATACAGAGAAAAATCATGACGTCGTCGTCGGCAACATATTGTGACGTCATGAAAATGGCAAAAATAGTCAGAAAGAATCGCAAATCGAAAATTTATGGCAATGCTTAGGAACACATTTTCGGCAGCTACAATGTATTTATTTTAAACTTTTGAAGATTAAGGACTATCTCTCACCTTATAATTGTGTTATGGAATACTGGATTTATTTTAACAATGCGTATTAGTGTGTTTCATGCCCTTATCCTACAAGACACGCACACGAAGAATTTAAACTCAAGGAAATTATAAAACGAAGACAAGGAAAATAAATGTTTTAACCTTCATGTCAACAAAATATATCTTTCATTTAATCTAGTGCCTTAGAATACTCGGTCAATTAAGCGCTTCAAATCATTGCAACTAACTATGGTATTCGAATTTTTTAGTATAAACCACATTCCTGGGGAAAAGAAGATATGACGGATGGATCCTTGTTGGGAACGTAAGTATTAATTAGTTATTCATTTGCTCACCATGCATTTTTAAAATCTCTTAGCTGATACATTTTAGTATTTTCGTAACATTTAAGCTAAATATACTTTACATTCCAGTAAGGCAAAGTTTGTAACAAGACTAAAGATCATACGATATACAGAGAAAAATCATGACGTCGTCGTCGGCAACATATTGTGACGTCATGAAAATGGCAAAAATAGTCAGAAAGAATCGCAAATCGAAAATTTATGGCAATGCTTAGGAACACATTTTCGGCAGCTACAATGTATTTATTTTAAACTTTTGAAGATTAAGGACTATCTCTCACCTTATAATTGTGTTATGGAATACTGGATTTATTTTAACAATGCGTATTAGTGTGTTTCATGCCCTTATCCTACAAGACACGCACACGAAGAATTTAAACTCAAGGAAATTATAAAACGAAGACAAGGAAAATAAATGTTTTAACCTTCATGTCAACAAAATATATCTTTCATTTAATCTAGTGCCTTAGAATACTCGGTCAATTAAGCGCTTCAAATCATTGCAACTAACTATGGTATTCGAATTTTTTAGTATAAACCACATTCCTGGGGAAAAGAAGATATGACGGATGGATCCTTGTTGGGAACGTAAGTATTAATTAGTTATTCATTTGCTCACCATGCATTTTTAAAATCTCTTAGCTGATACATTTTAGTATTTTCGTAACATTTAAGCTAAATATACTTTACATTCCAGTAAGGCAAAGTTTGTAACAAGACTAAAGATCATACGATATACAGAGAAAAATCATGACGTCGTCGTCGGCAAAATATTGTGACGTCATGAAAATGGCAAAAATAGTCAGAAAGAATCGCAAATCGAAAATTTATGGCAATGCTTAGGAACACATTTTCGGCAGCTACAATGTATTTATTTTAAACTTTTGAAGATTAAGGACTATCTCTCACCTTATAATTGTGTTATGGAATACTGGATTTATTTTAACAATGCGTATTAGTGTGTTTCATGCCCTTATCCTACAAGACACGCACACGAAGAATTTAAACTCAAGGAAATTATAAAACGAAGACAAGGAAAATAAATGTTTTAACCTTCATGTCAACAAAATATATCTTTCATTTAATCTAGTGCCTTAGAATACTCGGTCAATTAAGCGCTTCAAATCATTGCAAATACCTATGGTATTCGAATTTTTTAGTATAAACCACATTCCTTGGGAAAAGAAGATATGACGGATGGATCCTTGTTGGGAACGTAAGTATTAATTAGTTATTCATTTGCTCACCATGCATTTTTAAAATCTCTTAGCTGATACATTTTAGTATTTTCGTAACATTTAAGCTAAATATACTTTACATTCCAGTAAGGCAAAGTTTGTAACAAGACTAAAGATCATACGATATACAGAGAAAAATCATGACGTCGTCGTCGGCAACATATTGTGACGTCATGAAAATGGCAAAAATAGTCAGAAAGAATCGCAAATCGAAAATTTATGGCAATGCTTAGGAACACATTTTCGGCAGCTACAATGTATTTATTTTAAACTTTTGAAGATTAAGGACTATCTCTCACCTTATAATTGTGTTATGGAATACTGGATTTATTTTAACAATGCGTATTAGTGTGTTTCATGCCCTTATCCTACAAGACACGCACACGAAGAATTTAAACTCAAGGAAATTATAAAACGAAGACAAGGAAAATAAATGTTTTAACCTTCATGTCAACAAAATATATCTTTCATTTAATCTAGTGCCTTAGAATACTCGGTCAATTAAGCGCTTCAAATCATTGCAACTAACTATGGTATTCGAATTTTTTAGTATAAACCACATTCCTGGGGAAAAGAAGATATGACGGATGGATCCTTGTTGGGAACGTAAGTATTAATTAGTTATTCATTTGCTCACCATGCATTTTTAAAATCTCTTAGCTGATACATTTTAGTATTTTCGTAACATTTAAGCTAAATATACTTTACATTCCAGTAAGGCAAAGTTTGTAACAAGACTAAAGATCATACGATATACAGAGAAAAATCATGACGTCGTCGTCGGCAACATATTGTGACGTCATGAAAATGGCAAAAATAGTCAGAAAGAATCGCAAATCGAAAATTTATGGCAATGCTTAGGAACACATTTTCGGCAGCTACAATGTATTTATTTTAAACTTTTGAAGATTAAGGACTATCTCTCACCTTATAATTGTGTTATGGAATACTGGATTTATTTTAACAATGCGTATTAGTGTGTTTCATGCCCTTATCCTACAAGACACGCACACGAAGAATTTAAACTCAAGGAAATTATAAAACGAAGACAAGGAAAATAAATGTTTTAACCTTCATGTCAACAAAATATATCTTTCATTTAATCTAGTGCCTTAGAATACTCGGTCAATTAAGCGCTTCAAATCATTGCAACTAACTATGGTATTCGAATTTTTTAGTATAAACCACATTCCTGGGGAAAAGAAGATATGACGGATGGATCCTTGTTGGGAACGTAAGTATTAATTAGTTATTCATTTGCTCACCATGCATTTTTAAAATCTCTTAGCTGATACATTTTAGTATTTTCGTAACATTTAAGCTAAATATACTTTACATTCCAGTAAGGCAAAGTTTGTAACAAGACTAAAGATCATACGATATACAGAGAAAAATCATGACGTCGTCGTCGGCAAAATATTGTGACGTCATGAAAATGGCAAAAATAGTCAGAAAGAATCGCAAATCGAAAATTTATGGCAATGCTTAGGAACACATTTTCGGCAGCTACAATGTATTTATTTTAAACTTTTGAAGATTAAGGACTATCTCTCACCTTATAATTGTGTTATGGAATACTGGATTTATTTTAACAATGCGTATTACTGTGTTTCATGCCCTTATCCTACAAGACACGCACACGAAGAATTTAAACTCAAGGAAATTATAAAACGAAGACAAGGAAAATAAATGTTTTAACCTTCATGTCAACAAAATATATCTTTCATTTAATCTAGTGCCTTAGAATACTCGGTCAATTAAGCGCTTCAAATCATTGCAAATACCTATGGTATTCGAATTTTTTAGTATAAACCACATTCCTTGGGAAAAGAAGATATGACGGATGGATCCTTGTTGGGAACGTAAGTATTAATTAGTTATTCATTTGCTCACCATGCATTTTTAAAATCTCTTAGCTGATACATTTTAGTATTTTCGTAACATTTAAGCTAAATATACTTTACATTCCAGTAAGGCAAAGTTTGTAACAAGACTAAAGATCATACGATATACAGAGAAAAATCATGACGTCGTCGTCGGCAACATATTGTGACGTCATGAAAATGGCAAAAATAGTCAGAAAGAATCGCAAATCGAAAATTTATGGCAATGCTTAGGAACACATTTTCGGCAGCTACAATGTATTTATTTTAAACTTTTGAAGATTAAGGACTATCTCTCACCTTATAATTGTGTTATGGAATACTGGATTTATTTTAACAATGCGTATTAGTGTGTTTCATGCCCTTATCCTACAAGACACGCACACGAAGAATTTAAACTCAAGGAAATTATAAAACGAAGACAAGGAAAATAAATGCTTTAACCTTCATGTCAACAAAATATATCTTTCATTTAATCTAGTGCCTTAGAATACTCGGTCAATTAAGCGCTTCAAATCATTGCAACTAACTATGGTATTCGAATTTTTTAGTATAAACCACATTCCTGGGGAAAAGAAGATATGACGGATGGATCCTTGTTGGGAACGTAAGTATTAATTAGTTATTCATTTGCTCACCATGCATTTTTAAAATCTCTTAGCTGATACATTTTAGTATTTTCGTAACATTTAAGCTAAATATACTTTACATTCCAGTAAGGCAAAGTTTGTAACAAGACTAAAGATCATACGATATACAGAGAAAAATCATGACGTCGTCGTCGGCAACATATTGTGACGTCATGAAAATGGCAAAAATAGTCAGAAAGAATCGCAAATCGAAAATTTATGGCAATGCTTAGGAACACATTTTCGGCAGCTACAATGTATTTATTTTAAACTTTTGAAGATTAAGGACTATCTCTCACCTTATAATTGTGTTATGGAATACTGGATTTATTTTAACAATGCGTATTAGTGTGTTTCATGCCCTTATCCTACAAGACACGCACACGAAGAATTTAAACTCAAGGAAATTATAAAACGAAGACAAGGAAAATAAATGTTTTAACCTTCATGTCAACAAAATATATCTTTCATTTAATCTAGTGCCTTAGAATACTCGGTCAATTAAGCGCTTCAAATCATTGCAACTAACTATGGTATTCGAATTTTTTAGTATAAACCACATTCCTGGGGAAAAGAAGATATGACGGATGGATCCTTGTTGGGAACGTAAGTATTAATTAGTTATTCATTTGCTCACCATGCATTTTTAAAATCTCTTAGCTGATACATTTTAGTATTTTCGTAACATTTAAGCTAAATATACTTTACATTCCAGTAAGGCAAAGTTTGTAACAAGACTAAAGATCATACGATATACAGAGAAAAATCATGACGTCGTCGTCGGCAAAATATTGTGACGTCATGAAAATGGCAAAAATAGTCAGAAAGAATCGCAAATCGAAAATTTATGGCAATGCTTAGGAACACATTTTCGGCAGCTACAATGTATTTATTTTAAACTTTTGAAGATTAAGGACTATCTCTCACCTTATAATTGTGTTATGGAATACTGGATTTATTTTAACAATGCGTATTAGTGTGTTTCATGCCCTTATCCTACAAGACACGCACACGAAGAATTTAAACTCAAGGAAATTATAAAACGAAGACAAGGAAAATAAATGTTTTAACCTTCATGTCAACAAAATATATCTTTCATTTAATCTAGTGCCTTAGAATACTCGGTCAATTAAGCGCTTCAAATCATTGCAAATACCTATGGTATTCGAATTTTTTAGTATAAACCACATTCCTTGGGAAAAGAAGATATGACGGATGGATCCTTGTTGGGAACGTAAGTATTAATTAGTTATTCATTTGCTCACCATGCATTTTTAAAATCTCTTAGCTGATACATTTTAGTATTTTCGTAACATTTAAGCTAAATATACTTTACATTCCAGTAAGGCAAAGTTTGTAACAAGACTAAAGATCATACGATATACAGAGAAAAATCATGACGTCGTCGTCGGCAACATATTGTGACGTCATGAAAATGGCAAAAATAGTCAGAGAGAATCGCAAATCGAAAATTTATGGCAATGCTTAGGAACACATTTTCGGCAGCTACAATGTATTTATTTTAAACTTTTGAAGATTAAGGACTATCTCTCACCTTATAATTGTGTTATGGAATACTGGATTTATTTTAACAATGCGTATTAGTGTGTTTCATGCCCTTATCCTACAAGACACGCACACGAAGAATTTAAACTCAAGGAAATTATAAAACGAAGACAAGGAAAATAAATGTTTTAACCTTCATGTCAACAAAATATATCTTTCATTTAATCTAGTGCCTTAGAATACTCGGTCAATTAAGCGCTTCAAATCATTGCAACTAACTATGGTATTCGAATTTTTTAGTATAAACCACATTCCTGGGGAAAAGAAGATATGACGGATGGATCCTTGTTGGGAACGTAAGTATTAATTAGTTATTCATTTGCTCACCATGCATTTTTAAAATCTCTTAGCTGATACATTTTAGTATTTTCGTAACATTTAAGCTAAATATACTTTACATTCCAGTAAGGCAAAGTTTGTAACAAGACTAAAGATCATACGATATACAGAGAAAAATCATGACGTCGTCGTCGGCAACATATTGTGACGTCATGAAAATGGCAAAAATAGTCAGAAAGAATCGCAAATCGAAAAGTTATGGCAATGCTTAGGAACACATTTTCGGCAGCTACAATGTATTTATTTTAAACTTTTGAAGATTAAGGACTATCTCTCACCTTATAATTGTGTTATGGAATACTGGATTTATTTTAACAATGCGTATTAGTGTGTTTCATGCCCTTATCCTACAAGACACGCACACGAAGAATTTAAACTCAAGGAAATTATAAAACGAAGACAAGGAAAATAAATGTTTTAACCTTCATGTCAACAAAATATATCTTTCATTTAATCTAGTGCATTAGAATACTCGGTCAACTAAGCGCTTCAAATCATTGCAACTAACTATGGTATTCGAATTTTTTAGTATAAACCACATTCCTGGGGAAAATAAGATATGACGGATGGATCCTTGTTGGGAACGTAAGTATTAATTAGTTATTCATTTGCTCACCATGCATTTTTAAAATCTCTTAGCTGATACATTTTAGTATTTTCGTAACATTTAAGCTAAATATACTTTACATTCCAGTAAGGCAAAGTTTGTAACAAGACTAAAGATCATACGATATACAGAGAAAAATCATGACGTCGTCGTCGGCAACATATTGTGACGTCATGAAAATGGCAAAATTAGTCAGAAAGAATCGCAAATCGAAAATTTATGGCAATGCTTAGGAACACATTTTCGGCAGCTACAATGTATTTATTTTAAACTTTTGAAGATTAAGGACTATCTCTCACCTTATAATTGTGTTATGGAATACTGGATTTATTTTAACAATGCGTATTAGTGTGTTTCATGCCCTTATCCTACAAGACACGCACACGAAGAATTTAAACTCAAGGAAATTATAAAACGAAGACAAGGAAAATAAATGTTTTAACCTTCATGTCAACAAAATATATCTTTCATTTAATCTAGTGCCTTAGAATACTCGGTCAATTAAGCGCTTCAAATCATTGCAACTAACTATGGTATTCGAATTTTTTAGTATAAACCACATTCCTGGGGAAAAGAAGATATGACGGATGGATCCTTGTTGGGAACGTAAGTATTAATTAGTTATTCATTTGCTCACCATGCATTTTTAAAATCTCTTA
This sequence comes from Arcuatula senhousia, assembly GCA_963971305.1. Classification (NCBI taxonomy): domain Eukaryota; kingdom Metazoa; phylum Mollusca; class Bivalvia; order Mytilida; family Mytilidae; genus Arcuatula; species Arcuatula senhousia. Next base: position 45,812,444 of record OZ020315.1, on the reverse strand, counting down.
GCTGATACATTTTAGTATTTTCGTAACATTTAAGCTAAATATACTTTACATTCCAGTAAGGCAAAGTTTGTAACAAGACTAAAGATCATACGATATACAGAGAAAAATCATGACGTCGTCGTCGGCAACATATTGTGACGTCATGAAAATGGCAAAAATAGTCAGAAAGAATCGCAAATCGAAAATTTATGGCAATGCTTAGGAACACATTTTCGGCAGCTACAATGTATTTATTTTAAACTTTTGAAGATTAAGGACTATCTCTCACCTTATAATTGTGTTATGGAATACTGGATTTATTTTAACAATGCGTATTAGTGTGTTTCATGCCCTTATCCTACAAGACACGCACACGAAGAATTTAAACTCAAGGAAATTATAAAACGAAGACAAGGAAAATAAATGTTTTAACCTTCATATCAACAAAATATATCTTTCATTTAATCTAGTGCCTTAGAATACTCGGTCAATTAAGCGCTTCAAATCATTGCAACTAACTATGGTATTCGAATTTTTTAGTATAAACCACATTCCTGGGGAAAAGAAGATATGACGGATGGATCCTTGTTGGGAACGTAAGTATTAATTAGTTATTCATTTGCTCACCATGCATTTTTAAAATCTCTTAGCTGATACATTTTAGTATTTTCGTAACATTTAAGCTAAATATACTTTACATTCCAGTAAGGCAAAGTTTGTAACAAGACTAAAGATCATACGATATACAGAGAAAAATCATGACGTCGTCGTCGGCAACATATTGTGACGTCATAAAAATGGCAAAAATAGTCAGAAAGAATCGCAAATTGAAAATTTATGGCAATGCTTAGGAACACATTTTCGGCAGCTACAATGTATTTATTTTAAACTTTTGAAGATTAAGGACTATCTCTCACCTTATAATTGTGTTATGGAATACTGGATTTATTTTAACAATGCGTATTAGTGTGTTTCATGCCCTTATCCTACAAGACACGCACACGAAGAATTTAAACTCAAGGAAATTATAAAACGAAGACAAGGAAAATAAATGTTTTAACCTTCATGTCAACAAAATATATCTTTCATTTAATCTAGTGCCTTAGAATACTCGGTCAACTAAGCGCTTCAAATCATTGCAACTTACTATGGTATTCGAATTTTTTAGTATAAACCACATTCCTGGGGAAAAGAAGATATGACGGATGGATCCTTGTTGGGAACGTAAGTATTAATTAGTTATTCATTTGCTCACCATGCATTTTTAAAATCTCTTAGCTGATACATTTTAGTATTTTCGTAACATTTAAGCTAAATATACTTTACATTCCAGTAAGGCAAAGTTTGTAACAAGACTAAAGATCATACGATATACAGAGAAAAATCATGACGTCGTCGTCGGCAACATATTGTGACGTCATGAAAATGGCAAAAATAGTCAGAAAGAATCGCAAATCGAAAATTTATGGCAATGCTTAGGAACACATTTTCGGCAGCTACAATGTATTTATTTTAAACTTTTGAAGATTAAGGACTATCTCTCACCTTATAATTGTGTTTTGAATACTGGATTTATTTTAACAATGCGTATTAGTGTGTTTCATGCCCTTATCCTACAAGACACGCACACGAAGAATTTAAACTCAAGGAAATTATAAAACGAAGACAAGGAAAATAAATGTTTTAACCTTCATGTCAACAAAATATATCTTTCATTTAATCTAGTGCCTTTGAATACTCGGTCAATTAAGCGCTTCAAATCATTGCAACTAACTATGGTATTCGAATTTTTTAGTATAAACCACATTCCTGGGGAAAAGAAGATATGACGGATGGATCCTTGTTGGGAACGTAAGTATTAATTAGTTATTCATTTGCTCACCATGCATTTTTAAAATCTCTTAGCTGATACATTTTAGTATTTTCGTAACATTTAAGCTAAATATACTTTACATTCCAGTAAGGCAAAGTTTGTAACAAGACTAAAGATCATACGATATACAGAGAAAAATCATGACGTCGTCGTCGGCAACATATTGTGACGTCATGAAAATGGCAAAAATAGTCAGAAAGAATCGCAAATCGAAAATTTATGGCAATGCTTAGGAACACATTTTCGGCAGCTACAATGTATTTATTTTAAACTTTTGAAGATTAAGGACTATCTCTCACCTTATAATTGTGTTATGGAATACTGGATTTATTTTAACAATGCGTATTAGTGTGTTTCATGCCCTTATCCTACAAGACACGCACACGAAGAATTTAAACTCAAGGAAATTATAAAACGAAGACAAGGAAAATAAATGTTTTAACCTTCATGTCAACAAAATATATCTTTCATTTAATCTAGTGCCTTAGAATACTCGGTCAATTAAGCGCTTCAAATCATTGCAACTAACTATGGTATTCGAATTTTTTAGTATAAACCACATTCCTGGGGAAAAGAAGATATGACGGATGGATCCTTGTTGGGAACGTAAGTATTAATTAGTTATTCATTTGCTCACCATGCATTTTTAAAATCTCTTAGCTGATACATTTTAGTATTTTCGTAACATTTAAGCTAAATATACTTTACATTCCAGTAAGGCAAAGTTTGTAACAAGACTAAAGATCATACGATATACAGAGAAAAATCATGACGTCGTCGTCGGCAACATATTGTGACGTCATAAAAATGGCAAAAATAGTCAGAAAGAATCGCAAATTGAAAATTTATGGCAATGCTTAGGAACACATTTTCGGCAGCTACAATGTATTTATTTTAAACTTTTGAAGATTAAGGACTATCTCTCACCTTATAATTGTGTTATGGAATACTGGATTTATTTTAACAATGCGTATTAGTGTGTTTCATGCCCTTATCCTACAAGACACGCACACGAAGAATTTAAACTCAAGGAAATTATAAAACGAAGACAAGGAAAATAAATGTTTTAACCTTCATGTCAACAAAATATATCTTTCATTTAATCTAGTGCCTTAGAATACTCGGTCAACTAAGCGCTTCAAATCATTGCAACTTACTATGGTATTCGAATTTTTTAGTATAAACCACATTCCTGGGGAAAAGAAGATATGACGGATGGATCCTTGTTGGGAACGTAAGTATTAATTAGTTATTCATTTGCTCACCATGCATTTTTAAAATCTCTTAGCTGATACATTTTAGTATTTTCGTAACATTTAAGCTAAATATACTTTACATTCCAGTAAGGCAAAGTTTGTAACAAGACTAAAGATCATACGATATACAGAGAAAAATCATGACGTCGTCGTCGGCAACATATTGTGACGTCATGAAAATGGCAAAAATAGTCAGAAAGAATCGCAAATCGAAAATTTATGGCAATGCTTAGGAACACATTTTCGGCAGCTACAATGTATTTATTTTAAACTTTTGAAGATTAAGGACTATCTCTCACCTTATAATTGTGTTTTGAATACTGGATTTATTTTAACAATGCGTATTAGTGTGTTTCATGCCCTTATCCTACAAGACACGCACACGAAGAATTTAAACTCAAGGAAATTATAAAACGAAGACAAGGAAAATAAATGTTTTAACCTTCATGTCAACAAAATATATCTTTCATTTAATCTAGTGCCTTTGAATACTCGGTCAATTAAGCGCTTCAAATCATTGCAACTAACTATGGTATTCGAATTTTTTAGTATAAACCACATTCCTGGGGAAAAGAAGATATGACGGATGGATCCTTGTTGGGAACGTAAGTATTAATTAGTTATTCATTTGCTCACCATGCATTTTTAAAATCTCTTAGCTGATACATTTTAGTATTTTCGTAACATTTAAGCTAAATATACTTTACATTCCAGTAAGGCAAAGTTTGTAACAAGACTAAAGATCATACGATATACAGAGAAAAATCATCACGTCGTCGTCGGCAACATATTGTGACGTCATGAAAATGGCAAAAATAGTCAGAAAGAATCGCAAATCGAAAATTTATGGCAATGCTTAGGAACACATTTTCGGCAGCTACAATGTATTTATTTTAAACTTTTGAAGATTAAGGACTATCTCTCACCTTATAATTGTGTTATGGAATACTGGATTTATTTTAACAATGCGTATTAGTGTGTTTCATGCCCTTATCCTACAAGACACGCACACGAAGAATTTAAACTCAAGGAAATTATAAAACGAAGACAAGGAAAATAAATGTTTTAACCTTCATGTCAACAAAATATATCTTTCATTTAATCTAGTGCCTTAGAATACTCGGTCAATTAAGCGCTTCAAATCATTGCAACTAACTATGGTATTCGAATTTTTTAGTATAAACCACATTCCTGGGGAAAAGAAGATATGACGGATGGATCCTTGTTGGGAACGTAAGTATTAATTAGTTATTCATTTGCTCACCATGCATTTTTAAAATCTCTTAGCTGATACATTTTAGTATTTTCGTAACATTTAAGCTAAATATACTTTACATTCCAGTAAGGCAAAGTTTGTAACAAGACTAAAGATCATACGATATACAGAGAAAAATCATGACGTCGTCGTCGGCAACATATTGTGACGTCATGAAAATGGCAAAAATAGTCAGAAAGAATCGCAAATCGAAAATTTATGGCAATGCTTAGGAACACATTTTCGGCAGCTACAATGTATTTATTTTAAACTTTTGAAGATTAAGGACTATCTCTCACCTTATAATTGTGTTATGGAATACTGGATTTATTTTAACAATGCGTATTAGTGTGTTTCATGCCCTTATCCTACAAGACACGCACACGAAGAATTTAACTCAAGGAAATTATAAAACGAAGACAAGGAAAATAAATGTTTTAACCTTCATGTCAACAAAATATATCTTTCATTTAATCTAGTGCCTTAGAATACTCGGTCAATTAAGCGCTTCAAATCATTGCAACTACCTATGGTATTCGAATTTTTTAGTATAAACCACATTCCTTGGGAAAAGAAGATATGACGGATGGATCCTTGTTGGGAACGTAAGTATTAATTAGTTATTCATTTGCTCACCATGCATTTTTAAAATCTCTTAGCTGATACATTTTAGTATTTTCGTAACATTTAAGCTAAATATACTTTACATTCCAGTAAGGCAAAGTTTGTAACAAGACTAAAGATCATACGATATACAGAGAAAAATCATGACGTCGTCGTCGGCAACATATTGTGACGTCATGAAAATGGCAAAAATAGCCAGAAAGAATCGCAAATCGAAAATTTATGGCAATGCTTAGGAACACATTTTCGGCAGCTACAATGTATTTATTTTAAACTTTTGAAGATTAAGGACTATCTCTCACCTTATAATTGTGTTATGGAATACTGGATTTATTTTAACAATGCGTATTAGTGTGTTTCATGCCCTTATCCTACAAGACACGCACACGAAAAATTTAAACTCAAGGAAATTATAAAACGAAGACAAGGAAAATAAATGTTTTAACCTTCATGTCAACAACATATATCTTTCATTTAATCTAGTGCCTTAGAATACTCGGTCAACTAAGCGCTTCAAATCATTGCAACTAACTATGGTATTCGAATTTTTTAGTATAAACCACATTCCTGGGGAAAAGAAGATATGACGGATGGATCCTTGTTGGGAACGTAAGTATTAATTAGTTATTCATTTGCTCACCATGCATTTTTAAAATCTCTTAGCTGATACATTTTAGTATTTTCGTAACATTTAAGCTAAATATACTTTACATTCCAGTAAGGCAAAGTTTGTAACAAGACTAAAGATCATACGATATACAGAGAAAAAATCATGACGTCGTCGTCGGCAACATATTGTGACGTCATGAAAATGGCAAAAATAGTCAGAAAGAATCGCAAATCGAAAATTTATGGCAATGCTTAGGAACACATTTTCGGCAGCTACAATGTATTTATTTTAAACTTTTGAAGATTAAGGACTATCTCTCACCTTATAATTGTGTTATGGAATACTGGATTTATTTTAAAAATGCGTATTAGTGTGTTTCATGCCCTTATCCTACAAGACACGCACACGAAGAATTTAAACTCAAGGAAATTATAAAACGAAGACAAGGAAAATAAATGTTTTAACCTTCATGTCAACAAAATATATCTTTCATTTAATCTAGTGCCTTAGAATACTCGGTCAATTAAGCGCTTCAAATCATTGCAACTAGCTATGGTATTCGAATTTTTTAGTATAAACCACATTCCTGGGGAAAAGAAGATATGACGGATGGATCCTTGTTGGGAACGTAAGTATTAATTAGTTATTCATTTGCTCACCATGCATTTTTAAAATCTCTTAGCTGATACATTTTAGTATTTTCGTAACATTTAAGCTAAATATACTTTACATTCCAGTAAGGCAAAGTTTGTAACAAGACTAAAGATCATACGATATACAGAGAAAATTCATGACGTCGTCGTCGGCAACATATTGTGACGTCATGAAAATGGCAAAAATAGTCAGAAAGAATCGCAAATCGAAAATTTATGGCAATGCTTAGGAACACATTTTCGGCAGCTACAATGTATTTATTTTAAACTTTTGAAGATTAAGGACTATCTCTCACCTTATAATTGTGTTATGGAATACTGGATTTATTTTAACAATGCGTATTAGTGTGTTTCATGCCCTAATCCTACAAGACACGCACACGAAGAATTTAAACTCAAGGAAATTATAAAACGAAGACAAGGAAAATAAATGTTTTAACCTTCATGTCAACAAAATATATCTTTCATTTAATCTAGTTCCTTAGAATACTCGGTCAATTAAGCGCTTCAAATCATTGCAACTAACTATGGTATTCGAATTTTTTAGTATAAACCACATTCCTGGGGAAAAGAAGATATGACGGATGGATCCTTGTTGGGAACGTAAGTATTAATTAGTTATTCATTTGCTCAACATGCATTTTTAAAATCTCTTAGCTGATACATTTTAGTATTTTCGTAACATTTAAGCTAAATATACTTTACATTCCAGTAAGGCAAAGTTTGTAACAAGACTAAAGATCATACGATATACAGAGAAAAATCATGACGTCGTCGTCGGCAACATATTGTGACGTCATGAAAATGGCAAAAATAGTCAGAAAGAATCGCAAATCGAAAATGTATGGCAATGCTTAGGAACACATTTTCGGCAGCTACAATGTATTTATTTTAAACTTTTGAAGATTAAGGACTATCTCTCACCTTATAATTGTGTTATGGAATACTGGATTTATTTTAACAATGCGTATTAGTGTGTTTCATGCCCTTATCCTACAAGACACGCTCACGAAGAATTTAAACTCAAGGAAATTATAAAACGAAGACAAGGAAAATAAATGTTTTAACCTTCATGTCAACAAAATATATCTTTCATTTAATCTAGTGTCTTAGAATACTCGGTCAACTAAGCGCTTCAAATCATTGCAACTAACTATGGTATTCGAATTTATTAGTATAAACCACATTCCTGGGGAAAAGAAGATATGACGGATGGATCCTTGTTGGGAACGTAAGTATTAATTAGTTATTCATTTGCTCACCATGCATTTTTAAAATCTCTTAGCTGATACATTTTAGTATTTTCGTAACATTTAAGCTAAATATACTTTACATTCCAGTAAGGCAAAGTTTGTAACAAGACTAAAGATCATACGATATACAGAGAAAAATCATGACGTCGTCGTCGGCAACATATTGTGACGTCATGAAAATGGCAAAAATAGTCAGAAAGAATCGCAAATCGAAAATTTATGGCAATGCTTAGGAACACATTTTCGGCAGCTACAATGTATTTATTTTAAACTTTTGAAGATTAAGGACTATCTCTCACCTTATAATTGTGTTATGGAATACTGGATTTATTTTAACAATGCGTATTAGTGTGTTTCATGCCCTTATCCTACAAGACACGCACACGAAGAATTTAAACTCAAGGAAATTATAAAACGAAGACAAGGAAAATAAATGTTTTAACCTTCATGTCAACAAAATATATCTTTCATTTAATCTAGTGCCTTTGAATACTCGGTCAATTAAGCGCTTCAAATCATTGCAACTAACTATGGTATTCGAATTTTTTAGTATAAACCACATTCCTGGGGAAAAGAAGATATGACGGATGGATCCTTGTTGGGAACGTAAGTATTAATTAGTTATTCATTTGCTCACCATGCATTTTTAAAATCTCTTAGCTGATACATTTTAGTATTTTCGTAACATTTAAGCTAAATATACTTTACATTCCAGTAAGGCAAAGTTTGTAACAAGACTAAAGATCATACGATATACAGAGAAAAATCATGACGTCGTCGTCGGCAACATATTGTGACGTCATGAAAATGGCAAAAATAGTCAGAAAGAATCGCAAATCGAAAATTTATTGCAATGCTTAGGAACACATTTTCGGCAGCTACAATGTATTTATTTTAAACTTTTGAAGATTAAGGACTATCTCTCACCTTATAATTGTGTTATGGAATACTGGATTTATTTTAACAATGCGTATTAGTGTGTTTCATGCCCTTATCCTACAAGACACGCACACGAAGAATTTAAACTCAAGGAAATTATAAAACGAAGACAAGGAAAATAAATGTTTTAACCTTCATGTCAACAAAATATATCTTTCATTTACTCTAGTGCCTTAGAATACTCGGTCAATTAAGCGCTTCAAATCATTGCAACTAACTATGGTATTCGAATTTTTTAGTATAAACCACATTCCTGGGGAAAAGAAGATATGACGGATGGATCCTTGTTGGGAACGTAAGTATTAATTAGTTATTCATTTGCTCACCATGCATTTTTAAAATCTCTTAGCTGATACATTTTAGTATTTTCGTAACATTTAAGCTAAATATACTTTACATTCCAGTAAGGCAAAGTTTGTAACAAGACTAAAGATCATACGATATACAGAGAAAAATCATGACGTCGTCGTCGGCAACATATTGTGACGTCATGAAAATGGCAAAAATAGTCAGAAAGAATCGCAAATCGAAAATTTATGGCAATGCTTAGGAACACATTTTCGGCAGCTACAATGTATTTATTTTAAACTTTTGAAGATTAAGGACTATCTCTCACCTTATAATTGTGTTATGGAATACTGGATTTATTTTAACAATGCGTATTAGTGTGTTTCATGCCCTTATCCTACAAGACACGCACACGAAGAATTTAAACTCAAGGAAATTATAAAACGAAGACAAGGAAAATAAATGTTTTAACCTTCATGTCAACAAAATATATCTTTCATTTAATCTAGTGCCTTAGAATACTCGGTCAATTAAGCTCTTCAAATCATTGCAACTACCTATGGTATTCGAATTTTTTAGTATAAACCACATTCCTTGGGAAAAGAAGATATGACGGATGGATCCTTGTTGGGAACGTAAGTATTAATTAGTTATTCATTTGCTCACCATGCATTTTTAAAATCTCTTAGCTGATACATTTTAGTATTTTCGTAACATTTAAGCTAAATATACTTTACATTCCAGTAAGGCAAAGTTTGTAACAAGACTAAAGATCATACGATATACAGAGAAAAATCATGACGTCGTCGTCGGCAACATATTGTGACGTCATGAAAATGGCAAAAATAGCCAGAAAGAATCGCAAATCGAAAATTTATGGCAATGCTTAGGAACACATTTTCGGCAGCTACAATGTATTTATTTTAAACTTTTGAAGATTAAGGACTATCTCTCACCTCATAATTGTGTTATGGAATACTGGATTTATTTTAACAATGCGTATTAGTGTGTTTCATGCCCTTATCCTACAAGACACGCACACGAAAAATTTAAACTCAAGGAAATTATAAAACGAAGACAAGGAAAATAAATGTTTTAACCTTCATGTCAACAACATATATCTTTCATTTAATCTAGTGCCTTAGAATACTCGGTCAACTAAGCGCTTCAAATCATTGCAACTAACTATGGTATTCGAATTTTTTAGTATAAACCACATTCCTGGGGAAAAGAAGATATGACGGATGGATCCTTGTTGGGAACGTAAGTATTAATTAGTTATTCATTTGCTCACCATGCATTTTTAAAATCTCTTAGCTGATACATTTTAGTATTTTCGTAACATTTAAGCTAAATATACTTTACATTCCAGTAAGGCAAAGTTTGTAACAAGACTAAAGATCATACGATATACAGAGAAAAAATCATGACGTCGTCGTCGGCAACATATTGTGACGTCATGAAAATGGCAAAAATAGTCAGAAAGAATCGCAAATCGAAAATTTATGGCAATGCTTAGGAACACATTTTCGGCAGCTACAATGTATTTATTTTAAACTTTTGAAGATTAAGGACTATCTCTCACCTTATAATTGTGTTATGGAATACTGGATTTATTTTAACAATGCGTATTAGTGTGTTTCATGCCCTTATCCTACAAGACACGCACACGAAGAATTTAAACTCAAGGAAATTATAAAACGAAGACAAGGAAAATAAATGTTTTAACCTTCATGTCAACAAAATATATCTTTCATTTAATCTAGTGCCTTAGAATACTCGGTCAATTAAGCGCTTCAAATCATTGCAACTAACTATGGTATTCGAATTTTTTAGTATAAACCACATTCCTGGGGAAAAGAAGATATGACGGATGGATCCTTGTTGGGAACGTAAGTATTAATTAGTTATTCATTTGCTCACCATGCATTTTTAAAATCTCTTAGCTGATACATTTTAGTATTTTCGTAACATTTAAGCTAAATATACTTTACATTCCAGTAAGGCAAAGTTTGTAACAAGACTAAAGATCATACGATATACAGAGAAAATTCATGACGTCGTCGTCGGCAACATATTGTGACGTCATGAAAATGGCAAAAATAGTCAGAAAGAATCGCAAATCGAAAATTTATGGCAATGCTTAGGAACACATTTTCGGCAGCTACAATGTATTTATTTTAAACTTTTGAAGATTAAGGACTATCTCTCACCTTATAATTGTGTTATGGAATACTGGATTTATTTTAACAATGCGTATTAGTGTGTTTCATGCCCTAATCCTACAAAACACGCACACGAAGAATTTAAACTCAAGGAAATTATAAAACGAAGACAAGGAAAATAAATGTTTTAACCTTCATGTCAACAAAATATATCTTTCATTTAATCTAGTTCCTTAGAATACTCGGTCAATTAAGCGCTTCAAATCATTGCAACTAACTATGGTATTCGAATTTTTTAGTATAAACCACATTCCTGGGGAAAAGAAGATATGACGGATGGATCCTTGTTGGGAACGTAAGTATTAATTAGTTATTCATTTGCTCACCATGCATTTTTAAAATCTCTTAGCTGATACATTTTAGTATTTTCGTAACATTTAAGCTAAATATACTTTACATTCCAGTAAGGCAAAGTTTGTAACAAGACTAAAGATCATACGATATACAGAGAAAAATCATGACGTCGTCGTCGGCAACATATTGTGACGTCATGAAAATGGCAAAAATAGTCAGAAAGAATCGCAAATCGAAAATGTATGGCAATGCTTAGGAACACATTTTCGGCAGCTACAATGTATTTATTTTAAACTTTTGAAGATTAAGGACTATCTCTCACCTTATAATTGTGTTATGGAATACTGGATTTATTTTAACAATGCGTATTAGTGTGTTTCATGCCCTTATCCTACAAGACACGCTCACGAAGAATTTAAACTCAAGGAAATTATAAAACGAAGACAAGGAAAATAAATGTTTTAACCTTCATGTCAACAAAATATATCTTTCATTTAATCTAGTGTCTTAGAATACTCGGTCAACTAAGCGCTTCAAATCATTGCAACTAACTATGGTATTCGAATTTATTAGTATAAACCACATTCCTGGGGAAAAGAAGATATGACGGATGGATCCTTGTTGGGAACGTAAGTATTAATTAGTTATTCATTTGCTCACCATGCATTTTTAAAATCTCTTAGCTGATACATTTTAGTATTTTCGTAACATTTAAGCTAAATATACTTTACATTCCAGTAAGGCAAAGTTTGTAACAAGACTAAAGATCATACGATATACAGAGAAAAATCATGACGTCGTCGTCGGCAACATATTGTGACGTCATGAAAATGGCAAAAATAGTCAGGAAGAATCGCAAATCGAAAATTTATGGCAATGCTTAGGAACACATTTTCGGCAGCTACAATGTATTTATTTTAAACTTTTGAAGATTAAGGACTATCTCTCACCTTATAATTGTGTTATGGAATACTGGATTTATTTTAACAATGCGTATTAGTGTGTTTCATGCCCTTATCCTACAAGACACGCACACGAAGAATTTAAACTCAAGGAAATTATAAAACGAAGACAAGGAAAATAAATGTTTTAACCTTCATGTCAACAAAATATATCTTTCATTTAATCTAGTGCCTTAGAATACTCGGTCAATTAAGCGCTTCAAATCATTGCAACTAACTATGGTATTCGAATTTTTTAGTATAAACCACATTCCTGGGGAAAAGAAGATATGACGGATGGATCCTTGTTGGGAACGTAAGTATTAATTAGTTATTCATTTGCTCACCATGCATTTTTAAAATCTCTTAGCTGATACATTTTAGTATTTTCGTAACATTTAAGCTAAATATACTTTACATTCCAGTAAGGCAAAGTTTGTAACAAGACTAAAGATCATACGATATACAGAGAAAAATCATGACGTCGTCGTCGGCAACATATTGTGACGTCATGAAAATGGCAAAAATAGCCAGAAAGAATCGCAAATCGAAAATTTATGGCAATGCTTAGGAACACATTTTCGGCAGCTACAATGTATTTATTTTAAACTTTTGAAGATTAAGGACTATCTCTCACCTTATAATTGTGTTATGGAATACTGGATTTATTTTAACAATGCGTGTTAGTGTGTTTCATGCCCTTATCCTACAAGACACGCACACGAAGAATTTAAACTCAAGGAAATTATAAAACGAAGACAAGGAAAATAAATGTTTTAACCTTCATGTCAACAAAATATATCTTTCATTTAATCTAGTGCCTTAGAATACTCGGTCAATTAAGCGCTTCAAATCATTGCAACTAACTATGGTATTCGAATTTTTTAGTATAAACCACATTCCTGGGGAAAAGAAGATATGACGGATGGATCCTTGTTGGGAACGTAAGTATTAATTAGTCATTCATTTGCTCACCATGCATTTTTAAAATCTCTTAGCTGATACATTTTAGTATTTTCGTAACATTTAAGCTAAATATACTTTACATTCCAGTAAGGCAAAGTTTGTAACAAGACTAAAGATCATACGATATACAGAGAAAAATCATGACGTCGTCGTCGGCAACATATTGTGACGTCATGAAAATGGCAAAAATAGTCAGAAAGAATCGCAAATCGAAAATTTATGGCAATGCTTAGGAACACATTTTCGGCAGCTACAATGTATTTATTTTAAACTTTTGAAGATTAAGGACTATCTCTCACCTTATAATTGTGTTATGGAATACTGGATTTATTTTAACAATGCGTATTAGTGTGTTTCATGCCCTTATACTACAAGACACGCACACGAAGAATTTAAATTCAAGGAAATTATAAAACGAAGACAAGGAAAATAAATGTTTTAACCTTCATGTCAACAAAATATATCTTTCATTAAATCTAGTGCCTTAGAATACTCGGTCAACTAAGTGCTTCAAATCATTGCAACTAACTATGGTATTCGATTTTTTAGTATAAACCACATTCCTGGGGAAAAGAAGATATGACGGATGGATCCTTGTTGGGAACGTAAGTATTAATTAGTTATTCATTTGCTCACCATGCATTTTTAAAATCTCTTAGCTGATACATTTTAGTATTTTCGTAACATTTAAGCTAAATATACTTTACATTCCAGTAAGGCAAAGTTTGTAACAAGACTAAAGATCATACGATATACAGAGAAAAATCATGACGTCGTCGTCGGCAACATATTGTGACGTCATGAAAATGGCAAAAATAGTCAGAAAGAATCGCAAATCGAAAATTTATGGCAATGCTTAGGAACACATTTTCGGCAGCTACAATGTATTTATTTTAAACTTTTGAAGATTAAGGACTATCTCTCACCTTATAATTGTGTTATGGAATACTGGATTTATTTTAACAATGCGTATTAGTGTGTTTCATGCCCTTATCCTAAGAGACACGCACACGAAGAATTTAAACTCAAGGAAATTATAAAACGAAGACAAGAAAAATAAATGTTTTAACCTTCATGTCAACAAAATATATCTTTCATTTAATCTAGTGCCTTAGAATACTCGGTCAACTAAGCGCTTCAAATCATTGCAACTAACTATGGTATTCGAATTTTTTAGTATAAACCACATTCCTGGGGAAAAGAAGATATGACGGATGGATCCTTGTTGGGAACGTAAGTATTAATTAGTTATTCATTTGCTCACCATGCATTTTTAAAATCTCTTAGCTGATACATTTTAGTATTTTCGTAACATTTAAGCTAAATATACTTTACATTCCAGTAAGGCAAAGTTTGTAACAAGACTAAAGATCATACGATATACAGAGAAAAATCATGACGTCGTCGTCGGCAACATATTGTGACGTCATGAAAATGGCAAAAATAGTCAGAAAGAATCGCAAATCGAAAATTTATGGCAATGCTTAGGAACACATTTTCGGCAGCTACAATGTATTTATTTTAAACTTTTGAAGATTAAGGACTATCTCTCACCTTATAACTGTGTTATGGAATACTGGATTTATTTTAACAATGCGTATTAGTGTGTTTCATGCCCTTATCCTACAAGACACGCACACGAAGAATTTAAACTCAAGGAAATTATAAAACGAAGACAAGGAAAATAAATGTTTTAACCTTCATGTCAACAAAATATATCTTTCATTTAATCTAGTGCCTTATAATACTCGGTCAATTAAGCGCTTCAAATCATTGCAACTAACTATGGTATTCGAATTTTTTAGTATAAACCACATTCCTGGGGAAAAGAAGATATGACGGATGGATCCTTGTTGGGAACGTAAGTATTAATTAGTTATTCATTTGCTCACCATGCATTTTTAAAATCTCTTAGCTGATACATTTTAGTATTTTCGTAACATTTAAGCTAAATATACTTTACATTCCAGTAAGGCAAAGTTTGTAACAAGACTAAAGATCATACGATATACAGAGAAAAATCATGACGTCGTCGTCGGCAACATATTGTGACGTCATGAAAATGGCAAAAATAGTCAGAAAGAATCGCAAATCGAAAATTTATGGCAATGCTTAGGAACACATTTTCGGCAGCTACAATGTATTTATTTTAAACTTTTGAAGATTAAGGACTATCTCTCACCTTATAATTGTGTTATGGAATACTGGATTTATTTTAACAATGCGTATTAGTGTGTTTCATGCCCTTATCCTACAAGACACGCACACGAAGAATTTAAACTCAAGGAAATTATAAAACGAAGACAAGGAAAATAAATGTTTTAACCTTCATGTCAACAAAATATATCTTTCATTTAATCTAGTGCCTTAGAATACTCGGTCAATTAAGCGCTTCAAATCATTGCAACTAACTATGGTATTCGAATTTTTTAGTATAAACCACATTCCTGGGGAAAAGAAGATATGACGGATGGATCCTTGTTGGGAACGTAAGTATTAATTAGTTATTCATTTGCTCACCATGCATTTTTAAAATCTCTTAGCTGATACATTTTAGTATTTTCGTAACATTTAAGCTAAATATACTTTACATTCCAGTAAGGCAAAGTTTGTAACAAGACTAAAGATCATACGATATACAGAGAAAAATCATGACGTCGTCGTCGGCAACATATTGTGACGTCATGAAAATGGCAAAAATAGTCAGAAAGAATCGCAAATCGAAAATTTATGGCAATGCTTAGGAACACATTTTCGGCAGCTACAATGTATTTATTTTAAACTTTTGAAGATTAAGGACTATCTCTCACCTTATAATTGTGTTATGGAATACTGGATTTATTTTAACAATGCGTATTAGTGTGTTTCATGCCCTTATCCTACAAGACACGCACACGAAGAATTTAAACTCAAGGAAATTATAAAACGAAGACAAGGAAAATAAATGTTTTAACCTTCATGTCAACAAAATATATCTTTCATTTAATCTAGTGCCTTAGAATACTCGGTCAATTAAGCGCTTCAAATCATTGCAACTAACTATGGTATTCGAATTTTTTAGTATAAACCACATTCCTGGGGACAAGAAGATATGACAGATGGATCCTTGTTGGAAACGTAAGTATTAATTAGTTATTCATTTGCTCACCATGCATTTTTAAAATCTCTTAGCTGATATATTCTAGTATTTTCGTAACATTTAAGCTAAATATAGTTTACATTCCAGTAAGGCAAAGTTTGTAACAAGACTAAAGATCATACGATATACAGAGAAAAATCATGACGTCGTCGTCGGCAACATATTGTGACGTCATGAAAATGGCAAAAATAGTCAGAAAGAATCGCAAATCGAAAATTTATGGCAATGCTTAGGAACACATTTTCGGCAGCTACAATGTATTTATTTTAAACTTTTGAAGATTAAGGACTATCTCTCACCTTATAATTGTGTTATGGAATACTGGATTTATTTTAACAATGCGTATTAGTGTGTTTCATGCCCTTATCCTACAAGACACGCACACGAAGAATTTAAACTCAAGGAAATTATAAAACGAAGACAAGGAAAATAAATGTTTTAACCTTCATGTCAACAAAATATATCTTTCATTTAATCTAGTGCCTTAGAATACTCGGTCAATTAAGCGCTTCTAATCATTGCAACTAACTATGGTATTCGAATTTTTTAGTATAAACCACATTCCTGGGGACAAGAAGATATGACAGATGGATCCTTGTTGGAAACGTAAGTATTAATTAGTTATTCATTTGCTCACCATGCATTTTTAAAATCTCTTAGCTAATATATTCTAGTATTTTCGTAACATTTAAGCTAAATATAGTTTACATTCCAGTAAGGCAAAGTTTGTAACAAGACTAAAGATCATACGATATACAGAGAAAAATCATGACGTCGTCGTCGGCAACATATTGTGACGTCATGAAAATGGCAAAAATAGTCAGAAAGAATCGCAAATCGAAAATTTATGGCAATGCTTAGGCACACATTTTCGGCAGCTACAATGTATTTATTTTAAACTTTTGAAGATTAAGGACTATCTCTCACCTTATAATTGTGTTATGGAATACTGGATTTATTCTAACAATGCGTATTAGTGTGTTTCATGCCCTTATCCTACAAGACACGCACACGAAGAATTTAAACTCAAGGAAATTATAAAACTAAGACAAGGAAAATAAATGTTTTAACCTTCATGTCAACAAAATATATTTTTCATTTAATCTAGTGCCTTAGAATACTCGGTCAATTAAGCGCTTCAAATCATTGCAACTAACTATGGTATTCGAATTTTTTAGTATAAACCACATTCCTGGGGAAAAGAAGATATGACAGATGGATCCTTGTTGGAAACGTAAGTATTAATTAGTAATTCATTTGCTCACCATGCATTTTTAAAATCTCTTAGCTGATACATTCTAGTATTTTCGTAACATTTTGGTTAAATATATTTTACATTCCAGTAAGGCAAAGTTTGTAAGAAGACTAAAGACATACGATAAACAGAGGAAAATCATGACGTCGTCGTCGGCAACATATTGTGACGTCATGAAAATGGCAAAAATAGTCAGAAAGAATCGCAAATCGAAAATTTATGGCAATGCTTAAGCACACATTTTCGGCAGCTACAATGTATTTATTTAAAACTTATGAAGTCTTAGGACTGTCTCCCACCTCATAATTGTGTTATGGAATACTGGCTTTATTTTAACAATGCGTATTAGTGTGTTTCATGCCCTAATCCTACAAGACACGCACACAAAGAATTTAAACTCAAGGAAATTATAAAACGAAGACAAGGAAAATAAATGTTTTAACTTTCATGTCAACAAAATATATCTTTCATTTAATCTAGTGCCTTAGAATACTCGGGTCCCGTGTGGCGAATAGGCCCGCAGCAAAGCCTAGCTTGTCGTAAGAGGCGACTAAGGGTTTTGGGATTCTGACGTCGGGTCAGTGCTCAGCCCACAGAGCGACCAAGTGTGTACCCTAAGTGGCTGAATAGGGTAGCCCTCGTCCGCGGTGGTTGTCAGGTCTATAATACAGAAACCCTGACCGCCGACCATAGTGGGCCAACGTGTGTGAAGAGTGCCACGCTTCATGCACGTTAAAGACCCCTTTGTGGACCGCCCAGTAGTGCACCACATAGGCTAAATTTTCCGCCCCTACCCACCTCTCCCCTTTTCCTGTGGTTCTTCAAAATTTACCGGTCCTTTGTGTCCCACCCCATCCCATATTTCATTTATCATCATCATTTCATGTTCATTTTATCATCCTTTTCATGTTGTGGGCAAAGCGACCTGATCCGATGTCAGGTTTCTGAGCGCTCTTAAGTGGAGTTTTTCCGACAAGCTTAGCGCTGCTGCGGGCCTATTCGCCACCCGAACCCGCACGGGTTTGGAAACAAAGGAAGAACCACAGTAAAGGGAAAGAGGTTGGTAGGGGCTGAAAAATTTAGCCCATGTGGTGCTGTATTTGGCGGTCCACAATTGGGTCTTTAGCACGTATAAAGCCTGGCATTCTCAACACATGTTGGCCCACTATGGTCAGCAGTCAGGACCCGATGTCAGAATTCCAAGACCGTTTATCGCCTTACACGACAAGCATTGGCTTATTCGCCTCCCGGGCCCCGTACGGGACTATAATCAATAAAACAAAACATAAGATCAACAACTTCGCAGGGCCATAAATCTATCGAAACGTCCTTGACCCCCAATTATATGTGCAATTTTAATTTTCAATTATGAAAGATAAATTCTTCAAAATAATACATGTAACAAAATGATGGCGTTTGTTTATACCCTCCGAACCACCTTAACTGTAAATTGCTTGTTTAAAAGTCTTCTAGATATGTTTTGTATTTTAACAGGTCGAGTCATTTAGATTTAATTTGACTTATCAATCAATCAAAATTAAAAAAAAAATGACCTTTCAAATGGGGAAAAATAGCAAAACTTTTTCGACGTTTTTATATGAAAGTTCTCAACATAAACATATTTTCTTTAACTTCCTCGCTCATATTTTGTCAATATCAAAAAGTTTTGGTTTTAAACGTTATTAGTTTGGCATGCGTAAATTCTCCTTATAATGTAATGTTATGTTCCACAATTTGACTTCTATATCATTTGGTTCATTGGTCAATTGACAATAACAAAGTTGAAAATAATACTGGTCAAGCAATGCTCCTCGGGGGAAAATATGTGTCCTTTATACCATAACTTTTAATCTTATATTGATGCAAATAGACCAACTATTTTTTTCATCGCTCATTTTTAAAATTTGTTCAGCAAGCCAGATTTTGTTGAATTATTTCTCAAAAAGCACGTGTTGGTGATCGTAGTTATTTATATTCTCTCCAAAACCATTGGTCAAAAGTTTGATGTAAACACTTTCCTTAATTAATTAACCCTCTTGCTGCCAAAAGGACATATGTGTCCACTACCGGCTCGCTGCCAAAGGGACATATGTGTCCACTACCGGTTCGCTGCCACACGGACATATGTGTCCACTACCGGTTCGCTGCCACACGGACATATGTGTCCACTACCGGTTCGCTGCCACACGGACATATGTGTCCACTACCGGTTCGCTGCCACACGGACATATATGTCCACTACCGGTTCGCTGCCACACGGACATATGTGTCCATCGGACCAAAATAATACATGCAACTAAATCATTCCTGAGTGATAATTAAACACACTCGTTCAAAATATATAAGAGCAGCATTTTAAGACAGAAAAATATCTAACAAACAGTATGGAATCAAATATAAAAGTTGTTTTCAATGTATTGTTACCGTAGCAACCTCAAAAATAAAAAAGACGTCATATTTCATCAAAGATCCTGGCTTATCGCTATTGTAACGTCACAACATTGTGGCGTTGGCGACGTCATTCAAAATTTTAATATGGCAGCAAGAGGGTTAATTAAAAGGTAGATTCTTTGACCTGTTTAATCCACCATATATCGACATTTTTGCATTTTAACCTATTTTCTCACTGCTAAGGTCTTCAGTATACATGTTATCTTTTAAAAGAACTAATTTGCAAAGATTAAGAATTTTTCGGTATTATCGCGAATTTCCTATCAAAATATCAAATTTATATCCGCAGTATCTAAAAGCTCTCAAATTTAGCGCATAATTTTGAGGCAGCTGCTTCATTAAAACCCTCTCGAAAGCAAGAAAAAGAGGGTTTTATTATTAAATCTAGATGCATATGGTAACATGCCAATATTTTAACATGAATTTGCCTCATGGTCGAAATCTAAAATAACTCATTATTGTGTGATGAACGCCACTTACGTTAATCCTGAACTTTATATTTAAACGTTAATTTTTTTATTGGTTTAGAAGTTTAGAAGTGCTTTTTGAGAAATAATTCAACAAAATCTGGCTCGCTGAACAAATTTTAAAAATGAGCGATGAAGAAAATATAATAATATTCATGACCCTTTTCAGTGTAAGATGACCAAGATTAAGGGGTGTCACAGCCCCCGCCCCCGGAATACCGAATACCGTTTAAAAAAGGACAGAATACCGTTAAAAAGACTGGAATACCGAATACTCTAAAGATCACGGCATACGCGTACCAAAAGCCTAAAAATTCGGAGTCCCGTGCGGGGCCCGGGTGGCGAATAGTCCCGCAGCAGAGCCCAGCTTGTTGTAAGAGGCGACTAAGGGTCTTGGAATTCTGACGTCGGGTCAGTGCTCAGCCCACAGAGCGACCAAGTGTGTACACTAGGTGGCAGAATAGGGTAGCCCTCGTCCGCGGGGGTTGTCAGGTCTAACGTCATGTAACCCAATTTCGGCATGCTACCCAAATTCGGCATTTCGCGAAAAATGGCTCGAAACCGTGTAATTTTGTAACGTGACGTCATTTCACTTTTTGAGACGAAAGTCAGCGTTGTTAGAAACAAATCCTGTGGTAAGTTTTGGTTTTCAAAACCATAGGTATCTTACATTTCATGATCAAAGTTGGCTTGTTGACATAAAAATCATGACCTGAAAAGTGACCCAGCTTGCGATGACCATGTACTGCTTATATTTAATGATTTCGATGTAATCACATACTCTAGGTATCAGAAAAAATATGTGCATACCTTCTGAGATATGGTGTTATCATTTCCAACTTCAAATTTAATCATGGATACTAAAGATAGTCACAATGGCGAAAAACTAACAAACACAATTTTACAATTTGACAGCGTCAAAAATGGGAGATCATCCACAAATTTACGTCACGACGTGAAAAGTGCGTAAGCACTGTCGTGTGGGTGTACCTAATATATGTTAGTTATAGAACAAAGATTTAAACTGAAATATGTTAAAATGTCATTTCAAAAGAATCAAATTACGTAGAAATGTTAATATATATAGTAAAAAAGAGATATTTCGCTTCTTTTTGGACAAAATTGTTATAAAGATGGCTGGCTTAAAAAAATAAGAGAAAAAGAATAATGAAAACAGTGAATAAAAATCAAATAAAACCAAACCAATCCAAACCTTTAATTCTCAGTCTGTTTATTTTTTTTTAATCAAAACAGATACTTTTATTTAGATTTTCAAATGATTAGGAACCAACCATTTAATTTGAGGGGTGCATGTCAGTTTTATCTTCAAATATTTGACTTTGATTTTTTATGAAAAAAAATTTGACTGCAAAATTAGAAAAAAAACAATGAAGAAGAAAGGTTTCTGTTTAACAAAATAATGCTAAATAATAAAAAAACAAATGTTTTGTCTCGGCATTTTAAGATCATTTCGCTTTGAACAGGATAAAAAATCAAGCTTCCCTCGTTTCAAGTTTAATGGTCGACGGTCCATTGAAATGTTTTGCAAGCCCCTTTTTTATAAAGAAAAATCCGAATTAAAAAAAGTGGGCAATCAACATAATAGAATTACTATTTGAACTTCTTTTGTTCAACGTCCAGCTAGGGTAAACTTCAATCATAGATTAGTTAAGTCAATTGCAAGCGGAGTGCAGAGCAACATTTTTGCTAGATGGTAAAAATCAACTAAATGAATCATTTGATCAGAACGAATAAAACCATTACTTTGCATAATTTCAATTAAACAATATATAATTCTGAATCTTCTTTCATTTTTCATTTTATAACATTTTTTTAATATCACAGAAAAAATGAGAAAGTACAAAAAATACTCCTCAGATCGCCTAAATGAGGCAATCAGGCAGGTACAAAGAGGACAGATGTCGGCAACAAGGGCGTCGAGGTTGTATGGCGTGCCGCGCTCGACCATAGAGTCAGCAAAAGATAGAAAGGGACACCCAGTGAGATGCCTAACATTAGAGGAGGAACAGAGCCTGGTCAATTACATAAAATATTGCAGTAAAAGAGCATTTCCATTGAACAGTAAAATGATAAGGGCATTTGCCAGAGAAATTATTAAAAGGTGAATAGGATTGTTTATAAATTACTAATATACTTGTATACTAGTATGATTTTCCTAAATCTATTTATGTTTTGAAGTGCCAATTGAATATTTAAAACACCAAACAATCAATTTAACGTACATACTAGTATATACACGGTTCGGATGACAGTTTCAACAGCAGAAAAGAAAATAACATCTTTTGACGAAGTATCTCAGTTGCGGATCCAAGATGGTGTCCAAGGGTTTCTTTCCTCGACAAAGTAGATAGTCGGCAGCATTGGCCCAGATAGCCATCGGCAACTTTGTCTTTGGCTCATCTCCTTTACTTAGTGAATCTAAGACTTGTATTTTCAGTGAAAATCGCAATGGAAAGGGTAAGTTTGGCGCGCAATAAAACCTGGGTTAATCCACCATTTCTTTTGAAATGTCTGTATCAAGTAAGGACCATTGTGATCTTCAATTTCAACGGTATGTCTTCGTTGTTTTGTCTTTTCTCATGGACATTTGATATTCATCATCCAAGTTCGGTATTTTTGTTATTATCCCCTTTTTAGCCATTTATATACTTTCCGTTTTGAAAAAAAACATTATTAAACATAAAAAGGCTGTACAAAAACCTTTTTTTATTACTGCGTAGAACTTTCAACAAGCAATGAAATTTCTATTTCCTTGAGTGAGACTATCAATAGTTTTACTTAAATATGAAGAAATATATTGTCCATAACCGAACAGGAGATATGAATAGTTGAAACGTTGTTGAATTATAATGGCAGGTCGGGTAGAAAAACAACAGTTGGTCCAAATGGACCTTCCAGAAAATGGTTTGCTGCCTTTATGAAGAGACACTTGGAACTTTCCATGAGAAAATGTGATATCATTGATGGAGGAAGAGTTGCAATGTCAAATGAAAATGTGTTACGTCAGCACTTTTCCCTCTTACAAGAGACTGTGAATAAATTGGGTATAAATAAAATAAATACTGAATACATTGTATAGTAGCTGAATCCATAACTTTTAATAAATATTAACTTCATCACATGGAAACAACAAAGTTAGATAAAAAGCTTCGCCGAGCGCAGCATGATGCATGTCAAACATGTCAAACCCTGTAGGTTTAAGGCAAAATATGGGTAGTCAATTGCTCTGGGCACATGTAGCCCATAACGGAAATAAAAAGGGGGTTGCAAAAATTAATCCTCCATTTTGTATCCACTACTTGACAAGAACTAACCTGCATTTTTTTTTTCAAAATTGGACCAGAAATAAAAAAGTAGCTTTTTAGCAACAAATATAGTGGAACCCAAAATCAACCCCTTTCATCAATTTATGGTATAAATCATTAAAGGAAAATTCTACAGCATTTCAATTGGTTAACCAGAACAAAAGTTTTTGGGGAACAAATAAAAAAGAAGCATTTTGGCCTCTAATTTCTAGAAAAATAACGGGGACCCCTAAATCAATCAATGGTAAGAGACATCATTGTCCAATATCATAGCAATCGAAAAACTAGAACTAAAATTATTGTGGGAAAACAATAATTTAAAGTTTACAGACGACGACGACGACAGCATCATACCATAATTTTTCAACCTGAAAATCAACGATTTATGCTTTTTGAGCTGAACTTTAAGCAAACAGCAGATTGTCGTAGATTATTCACTCTTTCTCTTTACCTTTCAATAATAATACTTCTGAAAGGGCTCGTCTGATTACATTGAACAATGAAGACCCTTTCAACTAGCTTCTTATTAAGCTAAGAACTTGTTGTAATAAGTACGCTGCAGTTTATTTTTCTCGAATATAGTACTTATACAAAAAATATCTCACATTCTTGGTACTACATTTATGCTATTGAACTATATTCAGCAACTACATTTCCAGATATTTCTGACAAACCGGAAAGAATATACAATTGTGATGAGAGTGGATTTGGGAAAATGACCCGCACTTGTAAAGTTTGTGTAGAGAAAGGAAAGACTCACCCCTATTCCAAATCATCAATGTTTTCTACACATACCACTTTACACATGTGTATCTGTGCAGATGGCTCTCATCTTCCGCCATTTGTTATTTATGAGTCTTCATATCCAAGTGGACAGTATAGAGAAGGTGATAGCATGTTTCAACTAAGCACAATCTATATATAAACAATAACCGTTTTAAGAATGTATAATGATGCAGAAGAGGTGTATCTTATCTTTACCTACAACAGCGAGCGACGGCAACTGGAGCATCATAAATATCATCACTAACCCTAACCCTATCTTTCACATTTGATATTACTTGTTTTTATATAAAAAAAAAAATACAAGTGTCATGGTTTATGTTTTATTTTTTTTTTCAATAAAAAATAAATTCTTTGACCTGACGAAACAAAACAAAAATACAAATATTAAATGATACATTTTTAACTAATTAGAGTATTATGTTTTAACATTTGTAATAATAATATTATCATATTTTGATTATTAATTTTTAAAGGGACTCAACTACGTATGCACAAAAACCCACATACACAATCCACGATGAAAGCAGTAAAATCCTAGAACCTGCCCATAATTATATCAACAAAGCACAAAAATAACATACGGTAAAAATTCATAACAATATTTTTTCAACTTCTATAAATCGCCAATTTATATAGCGAACAACAAGACAATATAGAGGACAACAAGACAGGATGCACCTAGAAAGTCTCTGAAAAACACTTACTATTGCCGACAGCCGACCTAAAAGCATATACCGACTGATGCAGTAAATCAAGTATACAATAAAACAATACTTGAAACAGTTATCAATTTGGTGCCAAAAAGTTACAAAACGTCACAAAAAGTTGATAGTGTAATGAATCTGCTTTATTTATAAATTTAAGGTATTCCAAGGACCTGGCTTTTTGCTAAGTCACCAAACGGATACATGGACAGTGAATTGTTCCTGTCGTGGTTTCAGAAGATATTTCTTAGGCATTGCGGATCTGAACGGCCAGTACTGTTGACCATGGACAACCATGAGTCTCATCTTACCTTGGATTTGATAGATATTGCTAAAAAGAATGATGTAGAACTCTTTGCTCTTCCTCCACATACCACCCATCTACTTCAGCCGCTTGATGTTGGTGTTTTTCGTCCCATTAAGAGCAAATTTAATGACATTTGTGGTAACCTTGCTCAAGTTAACAATCAACAGATAGTAGGAAAAAATAGGTAGAAATAAGATATTAACAAATTAAAATGCAAATCTTTGTTCCTCTTTAGCACACATTAGGGTCAATGTATGGCTAAGTATTGAAATACCACAAAGCAAACAAATATATAAAAACATGTATACACTATATATTGTAAATTGAAACAAAGACCGTGACTGTCTTCGCTGAGTTCTAGACTGAGCTGTGTTTTTCCTGCTTAAATCATATCATCTTAACATGGAACGTTTCGTATATTTGAATCGTTAATATACATTTAAAAATATTGTAAGCATGGAGTAGATAAGCGACAGACATGACATCAAATCTCCATGCATCTATTCTGACAAGTAATACACAATTGCAACTTCCTAAATAAAACGAAAACAAAGAAACGTATAAAAATAAACTTTCTTATGAATAAAACATATTCATATAATTATCCAGATCTTTAAACAAACATAGTGATACGCCTTTATAATTATTTATATGTTCTTCTTCTTCTTAAGGGTTGCGCAGGTTCTAAGTTCGAGTTTAGACCAGGTTATGACCTCCCACTTGGTAAAAGAAAGCTTCAGAAAAACAGGAATGTATCCTATAAACAGTGGTGAAGTCGACAGATCTCGAATTATTCCAGCTGATACCCAGATAGCAGAAGTCGCAGCGCTATCTAATGATCTACTGTGTGAAACGTGTGGACAATTTGTTGGTGTTAATCCCTTAGTTGCTCAAGGTTTGGTTCCTTCAGAACTGCAGCAGATCTTCGTCCCAATAATTGGCAAATCAAAAGTTGAAAAGAAGTCCAGAGTGGTCACTGAAGCACGCGTTCTTACTGGTAAACTTAATATTTACTTTTCATATTGAGAAGTTTTTCTATACATACATTCGGGAATGGGAGATTATCCGTATGAGGATTTTCGTGTCATAGAAAGTGAAGTAAATTATTTCTTTTGATTATTTGTATAAAACGGAAAATCCTCGACAGAAGAAAAAAAAACAGCAAAGAAACAATTCAAAATAGAAGATAATGAGATGTTGAATAAATGTACGCGACACAACCAACGATATAGACGATAATTTATACTTGCGTGGATAAAAAGTATTATTTCATTCCTATAAGAGTAAATAAAATAAATAAAAAAAAATTCAGGAGATGAAATGATAAAGATTCTAAATTTTTTTCAGGAGATGAAATGATTAAGATTCTCACCGAGAAGGAAAAACAAAAAAAGACCAAAGAGGGGAAGAAGAACAAAGGGGGGAAGAAGACCAAAGGGGGGAAGAAGAACAAATCGAAAGAGCAGTGTGTGCAGCAACCGATACAGTTGAGTGTAAGTAATATCAACAAGCTTAAATTTATAATTTATATTCTGAATTTTTAATATACATATAGATTTTCTATTCATCAGCCGTACCAAAAGACGGACACAGGAATAAATCGACTTACATGTTTCTTGATATCCTTTTGTAGCAAGAGAACGCTGACGCTGAAACGGGGAAGAGAAAGTGTCAAGATACAGTTCCTACTGACATGGCTGAAGATGAGTTGCCAACACTTAGCAGACCAAAGCCAAGGACAAAGAAGGTAAACGATATTTTACGCTTATTGAACGACATACAAAGTATAAACAAGAGTTAACACTAAAGTATGTCTCGCCTGCCAGCACCATCAGAATCAATAATTTTTAATTACTTCCTCTATATTTTGAATTTACATGGATTTTCAGTTCCTGAGATCAAAAGATGTTTAAAAACTTAAACATTGCTAATAAATGCAATAAAAATAATCAAAGTCACTCAACCAGAAAATCAAGGTCAAGGTCAAAAGATGGGGGTGCAACTGTGCTATGCTACTACTTGGGCATATGCATACCAAGTTTCATCAACCCAGGACCTATAGTTCTTGAGATATGACTAAATATATGTTAATATATTATATACCTACATTGCAACACACAATCAATTTAAATCTTGTGAAATAGCGTCTGCAAAACAACTGCTATTTGTTTTAATTCATGTTCTAATCTCTTGGGTATAGTTATCAATTTTCTTTTCTTTCTTTTTAGGCAAAGTTGGATGACCCAAAGTACACTTGTGGTGAATGTGGTGTAAGAGGGTATACGGATGATGAAGAGAGAGGAATAACTTGGGTTGGTTGTGATGGGCAGTGTGAGAGGTGGTATCACTATGACTGTATGGTATATGGAACTCAGTTAGATGTAGATTTCAGCATTATTACAGGCGGAGAGTGGTTTTGTGATGATTGTAATTGTTGTGATGACTCTTTGTCTAGGCGTGATAGATTGTGTGAGGTGTGTATGTTCGGCGAAAATGTTGATTCTTTTTGGGTGGAGTGTAGAAGGAATGGATGCGAGAGATGTTTTCATTACGATTGTTTACCAGGGAGAGTGCAAGAGCAATGGTCAAGTATGGATGCGAGGGGTATGAAATGGGTTTGTAGTGTGTGCCCAGAACATTAGGTGAAAATGTGATTTAAATATCAACAAGCCGAAAGTTTCGCACTACTTGTTTAGGTACATATGTATTTATTGTAATGGCATGTATACTTGTTGCTGATGGTAAAGGTTGTATCTGGAAATGTTTTGCAGTGGGGTATATTTAACTTTTTTAACGTTCTTGTGCCTTAACATGCATATTTTGAAAAAAAGGTTTTAAAATTTGTGCTTACTTAGTTTTGTTCTATGTTATCGTCTATGGTTTATTTAAAAACACTGATTTTGTCTTGTCCTGTCCTTATCAGCAATAATGGCTTGACATTTTTTAAAACTATAAAGATCAATTCTAAGTTTATATAATACTTTAATTATCATCATATAGTACCATTTCTTCCTTGCCCGGATATATTATATCATTCTTATCATTATTCATCATATATTATTGTTGTTTCCTTAACAATTGATACTTAATATTTAGAACATGTTGATTGATTTTAATTGTAAGTTGTAATTTCAATAGTTTCCGAATCCTTTATCCTATTAATGTCATAATATATTATAATGTATGTATGTTTGTCATCTCTAATTAAATATGTTTAAACTATTTTCTCCCGTGTGCAACTTAATTATTCAAACTTGATAATTGCATGACCCATGCATAATTTTCTTAACTTCGATAAAGCATTCACCCCCAATTGCATATCGAAGTTTGGACTTAGAATTAGTGCATT
The DNA here is from genome assembly GCA_963971305.1 of Arcuatula senhousia. Lineage (NCBI taxonomy): Eukaryota > Metazoa > Mollusca > Bivalvia > Mytilida > Mytilidae > Arcuatula > Arcuatula senhousia. The sequence goes on along the minus strand of OZ020315.1, from coordinate 45,783,504 downwards.
AACTTTCATTAATCCTAATAATCATCATTTCCGAATGAACAGAAAATAGACTGCAGATATAAAATTTTACATGGCTTATGAATAAATTTAAAAAACCGTGCATTTTGACAATTTATAAATCATCATTTTCTTTGTGATCCTTTGATTTATTCCTCATCAGAAGTTATAACACTTTACACAAAGATATTTAAAAACATCACCTAATCTAAAACCAAAACAAAACCCGAAGCCATGCGATATCCACTCAAGTTATTCATGCTGTTTAATGTATTAACATTAATGGGGTTGGGTTGTCTCCGTAAAATTGACGAATTTTTTTTTCCTTAAAAAGAGGTGACAGGCAAAGTTACTTAGGGACGGACCATTTAACTTGAAGGGGGGGGGGGGCTTTGGTTTTTTGTTTTGGCCCGAAAATTATTTTGTGAATGCGTCATGACAGAATTTTTATTATTTGAAAGCTTCGCGACAGAATATTTTTTTTTATTATTAGCATTATTTTATATGGCAGAAATTCTTCTTCTGAATATTTTTTTTCTTACCCTCTGCTGCCAAAATATTTTTTTCATCAAAAATCATTTTTAAAATATTTTTTTAGGAAAAACCAAGGCCCCCCTTCAAGTTAAATGGTCGGTCCCTTAAGGTCTTCGTACAAAGAAAAACGGAGAGTCAATATCTAACAACAATTTGCATTAAGTATTTGTGTCAATCACTAGTATGTGTTTATTTATTTATTTCATTACTTTTTATTTATTAATACATTACTAATACATTTTTTTGGTGGTTTTTAAAGTTATGAAAACAATGGTCCGGTAACGGACGTGTCGATTCGTGTTTTAGCAATTAACTTTAAGCGGACGTGAGAGAGAACACTCATATTTTCTTTTTTCTGCATGTCCGATCATGATTTTTTCGATGACAATGATATATATTGTTTCAAAGTCGTACAAGAGTGAAATATAAACGTTTTATATTGTTAGATTAAGATTTTCTTGCCTTAAATACAACAGAAACACGTATGCCGAAATTGGGTTACATCGTTCAACTGAATACACTGTTGACATAGTCACTTTTAACGTCGGATTGCAAGAAAACGGAAGAGGTAAACAAATTTATTTTTTGTCATTTATTTCAAGCCAATGTTCATTTATATTATGCTAAAAATTCAGAAGGATTGGTAAAAAAATAAACATTTGACATGGTAAAATATGTGTTTTTACGCCGAAATTGGGTTACATGACGTTATAATACGGAAACCCTGACCGCCGACCATAGTGGGCCAACGTGTGTGGAGCGTGCCACGCTTCATGCACGTAAAAGACCCCTTTGTGGACCGCCAAGTAGTGCACCACATAGGCTAAATTTTCCGCCCCTACCCACCTCTCCCCTTTTCCTGTGGTTCTTCAAAATTAACTGTCCCATTGTTTTCCACTCCACCCCATATTTCATTTGTCATCATCATTTCATGTTCATTGTATCATCCTTTTCATGTTCATCGCCTGTGGATGACCTATATAGCGTTGCACGGGCATAAAACACCAACTCACTAAAAATTCGGAACAACGCGTACCACACCTTGACCTACCGAATACCCTTTAAAAAGCACGCAATACAGCGTACCAAAAGGGTTGTGACACCCTCAGATTAGATGACAGCACATGCAGCGATTTCGACCGGTACAATTAACCAATAAAAACCGTCAGTACTGATAGAGGTTTTTTTTTAAAGTTAGCCGTCTTATAGCTACTTTACCTTAAATTAAAATAGTTGCACAACTCGCGATCGTTGCTTCATTGTATAGTCTTTAGGTGGTCATCCAAGTAGAAAATGTAGGTTACAGCCAGCATTCGAAACATGCATTGTACTAAGCACACACAGTGGGTAAGCATTTGGGGATGCAACTATAATAGCAATATGGTTCACAGTAGCAATTGACAATAAAAGTAACAGGTTTTTGTACATGTAAAATGACATTAATACATACATGTTTGTCACAGCCAAGCCATGTTATGTGTTAAGCATCCCTTGATTCGTGTTTTTCTGTAAAAGAGTAGGAAAGGATATGGAGAAAATGAACATGAGACCACAACACAATGTTCGGAAAATTATTCCTCATCAATACTAAAACCTATACAAAGGAAATCAACAATTCAAATGATGTCCAAAATGCATATAACCAAACGAATTCCAAATATATATAGCTAAGGGCAAAACTACGACGGAGGGAGTTAAAGCTTAGATTTTAGAATTTACATAAATTTAGATAGTGGTTAAAAACGAAGTGTACACATGAGAAGTAATCATATCTAAAAAATAAAGAGCCTACATCTTAAAACACGGGGAATTGTTCTACAAACTCCACACAGTACATGAATAAAAGACAAACTCTTGTAATAAATAATTTATGAAAGGATATGGAGTAAATGAACATGGGACCCAAGAACACATATGTTAACTCAACTGCAATTAGTTTTTATGAGCTGTATGGCCATTTCGGAATTGTTTTTCCTCATCAGCAGCACTAGTTTCCAAACAAAGAAATTAATCCACAATTCAAAAAATTTCCAAACAGCATAAAACCAAATGAAATGGAGAGAGTAAAACTAAATTTCAATAGGCAATCCCGATTCAATCAAAGTCTTAATCTAAACGAGAGGCTCACAGGAGCCTGAATTGCTCACCCGGTCTTGATGTCGTCCATTTGAAGAACTTTGTAGAGCTGAATAAGCTGAACATTTAAGCAAGCAGCAACTTTTCTCTTACAGCAATAGTTTTCATGCCGTAGACCAAAACATGCAAAATGTTATTTTAAGGGCCGTCTGTACTCTTTGACTCTATACAGACTCTTGTTTAGAGCTTAATGAACTGAACATATAAGCAAGCAACCAATTTTTTTTTATCTGCTAGAGTTTTCAAAATATAAGCCAAAAACATGAAAACATGTTTATTTAGGGGCTGTAATCCTTATAAGCAGTCATCTGACAACTTCGACCCTCTGGAGACTTTTGAGTTAAATAAGCTAACATTTAAGCAAGCAACAGCTTTTCCCTATCTGCAATAGTTTTCTTTCTACAGGCCAAAGACACTATTTTTCGCCTTTAAGGGGCTGTAACCCCTATATGGGGTCATCTGACAACTTTGAACCTATGACGACTTTTGTAGAGTTAATAGAGCTGAACATTTAAGCAGGATACAGCATTTCTCTATCTGCAATAGTTTTCATTTTATAGGCCAAAAACACTTTTTTTTCGCATTTAAGGGGCTGTAACTCCTATAAGGGGTCATGTGACAACTTCGACCCTATTATTTAACATTCCTTAGGCCCCAAAACCCTTTTTTTCGCCTTTTTTTTATCTGCAATAGTTTTCATTCTATAGGGAAAAACACGAAAGAAAACGCTTTATTTGACCTTCTAAGGGTTCCTCTGACAACTTCAACCCAATGGAGACTTTCGTAGAGCTTTTGATTCTGAAGAGCAGATGATCCTTTGGATTGTTTCTATCTGTTATGGTTGCTGAGTTATAAGCCATTTTAAGTCGTTTTACCCTATGTTCTATTGTTAGTAACAGCAGCCATGCTTTTAGCTCACCTGGCCTTCAATGCCATCACTATGCGTCCGTCGTCGTCTGTCGTCCGTTAACAATTTTAAAAATCTTCTCTGAAACCACTAAACCCAATTAACTGAAACTTTGCAGGAATGATAAATGACATGTTGGCAACAAACGATCCTCATTTTGAAATTATCCGATAAAAAAAACATGACCGCTGTTGCTAAAAATAGAACAGGGGGTAAAACAGCAGTTTTTTTGCAAATGACTCAAAAACGGCGACAGATATCAAAATTCTGGCATAGGAAAAAAGTGTTCGGCATGTCAAGATCTACCTACCCTGAAATTTTGAAGAAAATAAAAAAAAAACTATGTGGAAGTTATTGCCCCTTTTCTTGACTTTTTCTGCATTTTGCACTTATTTTTTCCTATATCTCAAGAACTATAGAAGATAATGAAGTTATTTCAATTGCATATTGTTAAGCTAAGTAAGCTCAACAAAATTGTCTAAAGGGTCGAAGTTGTTTGATGACCCCTTATAGGGGTTATGGCCCCTTAAATACCAAAAAATAGTGGTTTTAGTTTTATAGATTGTGATCAGTAGAAGATAGAGAAAAGTTTTGCTTGCTTCAATGTTCAGCTAATTAATATCTACAAATTTTCCCGTAGGTCAAATTTGTCAGATAACCCCTTACATGGGTTTTGGCCCCTTAAACGCTAAAAATAGTGGTTATAGCTTTATAGTATGTGAACAAGAGGCTCCCAAGAGCCTGAATCGCTCACCTGAACTACACAGATACATATATTTGTAGATATTATTGTGCTTAACCATATGCCATTTAAATTTATGAAATATCTTGGTTAGTTTTCAAGATATTGGGCTTAATACATGTAAGTGCAAATTTGGCAAAAATTAGGAAAAAGAACAATAACTCCCACATCAGCAGTCAGATCTTTTCCGAAATTTCAGGACAGGTAGATCTTATTATGCTGATCACTTTTGATTCTTGCTTAATTTTGATATCTGAAACCAGTTTTGAGTTATTAGCAAAAAAAAAAATGAAATTTGCCCCTATGTTCTATTTTTAGCCATGGTGGCCATGTTTTTTTACGAATCAAAAATCTGAACGATAGAGTTGTAGCATATAAGCTATCAAACAGTGTGCCATGTTAAGATGCAGTTGGTCTTACTGTTTCAGAAGTAATGAACAACGGTAAATATTGACGCTTTAAGGGCCATAACTCCTAAAAGAAATGGTTCTACAGCTTTGACCTAATTACATGAATTGTAGATCTTGATGTGCTTAATCATATGCAATTTGAATTTTTGAAATATCTTGTATAGTTTTCAAGATATAGGGCTAAATAAGTGAAAAATTTTGAAAAAAATTTAGAAAAAGGGCAATAACTCCTATGTCGTTTGATGGATCTTCCTGAAAATTTCAGAGCAGGTAGATCTTGAGATGCTTATCACTTTAGTCTCCCATCAGAATTTTGATATCTGTTACCGTTTTTGAGTTATTTGCAAAAAACTGTAATTTGACCCCTATGTTCTATTTTAAGCCATGGAGGCCATATTTTTTGACGAATCAAAAATCCAAACGACAGAATTGTAGCATTAATGCTATTAAATAACTGTGCCAAGCTTGGTTGAAGTTAGATGTATTGTGTCAGACAAGTTAATCTTTGAAATTCAGGGTAAAAGTAATGAAAAATGGTAAATTTTGACGCTTTAAGGGCCATAACTCCTAAAAGAAATGGTTCTACAGCTTTGACCTAATTACATGAAATGTAGATCTTGATGTGCTTAATCATATTCAATTTGAAATTTTAAAATACTTGTATAGTTTTCAAGATATAGGGCTAAATAAGTGCAAAATTTTGAAAAAATCCAGAAAAAGGGCAATAACTCCTACATCGGTTGTTGGATCTTCTTGAAAATTTCTAGGCAGGTAGATCTTGAGGTGTTGATCACTTTTACCATATGCCAGAATTTTGATATCTGTTACCGTTTTTGAGTTATTTGCTAAAAACTGCAATTTACCCCTATGTTCTATTTTTAGCCATGGTGGCCATGTTTTTCAACGAATCAAAAATCCCCACGCTAGTTTTATACTACCTATGCTAATTAACAACTGTGCCAAATTTAAAAGCCATTGGACTTATGGTGTTAGAGGAGTTAACGTTTGAAAAATGTTAACGACGACGGACGACGACGGACGACGACGGACGCCAAGTGATGGCAATAGCTCACATGGACCTTCGGTCCAGGTGAGCTAATAATAGGAGATAGGGAAAAGGTTTTGCTTACTTTTAATGCTCAGCTAATTGAGCTCTACAAAATTGTCCATTAGCTTGAAATTGTCAGATGACCTCTTATAGGGTAATGGCCCCTTAAACCCCGAAAATAGAGGTTTTGGCCTTGTAGATTGTGTACCATAAAGATAGCGGAAAGGTTTTGTTTGCCTAAATGTTTAGCTAATTGAACTCTACAAAATTGTCCATTAGGTGAAAATTGTCAGGTGACCATTATAGGAGTTACGGCCCATTAAATGCAAAAAATAGTGGATTGTACATGAACGATTGTGTACTATAGAAGATTCTGCCACACATTTGCTTGCCAAAGTGCTCAGCATTATAGCGCTTTCCAATGGTTCCATGAAATGACGGGCTGTCGGCAATGTTAAATATTGTTACATTAAGTCACTGAAACCTGATGAGCGATTTAGGCTCCTGGGAGCCTCTTTTTTATCGAATCATTTCAAAATGAGGATCGTTGGTTGCCAAAATGTCATATACCATTCCTGTAAAGTTTCAATTAAATTGGTTTAGTGGTTTCAGAGGAGAATATTTTTGAAATTGTCAACGTATGACGGACGCATAGTGATGGCTTAAGCTCACATGGCCTTTGGCCAGGTTGGCTAAAAAGCAGCACACATTAAGTGCGATCCCGATTTAGAGCAAAACCATCCAATTAAGTAGCAGATAGCCATTTACTCCGTAGACTGTTCATCGTTTGATTATGTACGCCCTCTCCCATGGGAGACGGCATTGGAATGCAATAGGCTTGACAGGTTTTATAGTTTCTAATTCAATCTTCAAATAAGACAGGTGAGGTTCTATACGAATACTAAAAGGTGGAATTATGTTTCCGTCACATCCCACCCTCAAGTCTCATTTAACATCATCATTACATGTTCAGTTTATCGTGCTTTAATGTTCATCGCCTGTAGATAACCTATATAGCGTTGCTCCGGCGTAAAACACCAACTCATTCATGTTTTTCAAATATTTTTCTAAGACATGGTTTAAAACACAGTCGTTGTCAGTATTGTTAGGAAAGGCTTTTAATTTGAAGACATAGTGCATACTGAGTTTAATTCTTCGATGCTTCAGGGATGGCTCTATTGCCTCTGCATACAGGTTCTCAAAGGGGGACACTAGAAGAGCATTTCCTTACTTAAACAGTTATTTATTTTTTTTATTTAGTTATTGCCTTAGTCCCAAGCAGCACGATTTCGGCTATATCCTGGAGATGAACATGAAAATGGTGATACAATGAACATGAAATGATGATGAAGTGATGAAAATGGGGACACAAGGCCAATCGGGTTTTGACTGCCACTGGAAAAAGGGGTGATGGGTAGGGACGGGAAATTTTGCCTCCTGCATGGGGATCCTACGGGTCCTACTCTTACCGAAATCTGCAGCAGGGTTCTTTAACGTGCGAGGAACGTGACGTTTTTCACAACACGGTGCACCACTATGGTTTGCGGTCAGGTTTTCCGCATTATCGCCTGACGACTCCGCATCTCTCGATGTCAGGGCTGCCCCATTCAACCACCTGGGGCACACATCCCAGTCGCTTTGTGGGCAAAGCGGCCTGACCCCGATGTCAGGTTTCTGAGCGCTCTTTAGTGGACTTTTACCGACAAGCTTAGTGCTGTTGCGGGCCTATTCGCCTCCCGGGCCACGCACGGTATCTTACTTTAACAGAAATAATCAACTATATTCAATACTGATTTATACTGGACTTGTTGTTATTTTTGTCCAGTGGTGTTAGGAGTTCCAGTGCAATTTCAGTAGTTAGTTTCAGTATTGTCCAGTGTATTGTCACCTTATCGACCAAGTATGTTCAGTAACAATTGTTAAGAGTTAAACAAGATCATTTCATTAGTGTTCAATGTTATTCATTTCACCAGTGCGGGGCCCGGGTAGCAAATAGGCCCGCGTCAGAGCCTTGTCGTATGATGCGACTTAGGGTTTTGAGATTCTGACGTCGGGTCCACAGAGCGACCAAGTGTGTACACTAGGTATAATAGTTAATAGTTGTCCCTCGTCCGCGGGGATTGTCAGGATTATAATACGGAAACCCTGACCGCCGACCACAGTGGACCGACGTTTTTGGCGAGTGCCACGCACCGTCAAGTAGTGCACCACATGGGCTAAATTTTCCGCCCCTACCCATTTCTCCCCTCTTTTCTGTGGTTCTTCAAAATTTACTGTTCCTTTGTTTCCCACCCGTGCCCCATATTTCATTGAGCATCAATATTCCATGTTCATTTTCACGTTGCGCAAGATATTTGTAACATTGAGCGTAACGCGACGTTACTCATTGATGAAGTTCGATATTTGCGTTGAGTATTTACAGTAATGTTGGATCATTGTTTTAAACACTCAACATGTTTTAAAATATATTATTTTCATTTCTTGGTTAAATTCCATTGACAAAAAAGGACAAACGATTTAACAGTTCTTTAGCATCTTTATTTATTATACTTTGAAGAAGAGGGGGTATAATATTTTACCCTTGTCCGTCTGTCTGTTCGTTCTAAACTTCCGTAGCAGTTTTATAAGCAACTACATGAGATGGAGTTCTGATATTTTGTATATAGCTTTATCCTATAGTACCATATAATGTATACCAATTTTATGCTCCTAGGTAGTACACTTCCTGTTTACCGAATACTTAGGTTTCTACACATAATGGACATAAATACAAAATTTCCATCACAATTTCCCAAGCAACTACATGAGATAGAGGTCTGATATTTTGTGTACAGCTTTATCCTATAGTACCATATGGTGTATACCGATTTAATGCTTGTAGGTAGTCTACTTGCTGTTAACCGAATTCTTAGGTTTTTACTTATACAGATGGGTCCAGTCTTAATCTGTATGGCAAGTGGACCAGAGAACCTGTCCAAAAGTCAGTTCTTGGTTCTAATGTTGAAATGAATACCAGGTGAGCGATTCAGGCTCCTGGGAGCCTCTTGTTCTTATAGTGTTCAGCATTTTTAATTTCTTAGGAGAACGCTTCTGGTGAAAATTTCGAACAATAATTTTGTAGACCACATATTACAGAACAACCCTACCAAGTTTCATTTTATATTCATACAGTGTTTGGCATTTTAAATGTTTTTGGTAGAGCGCCTCTGATGAGTCTTGAATAGACGAAACGCGCGTCAGGCGTAGCAAAATTTATTGTCTGGAACTTTGTTGTCATTTGTATTTCATTAGGGAGTCTTCAATAGACGAACCGCGTGCCAAATTCATTGTCTGGAACTGTGTTGTAATTTTTATTTATGGGTTCATTGGCCATTGGTGTGAGTGGGTTTGTTCATTTTCCGTCTACTTTGCTGTCTTACATTTCACCTTATTGTATGTCATACAAATATATCTCATTTGTGCTGTGCCCTCGTTTGGTCTACACAGTTTGTTTTAAAACGGTTCGGTCCTTATTATGACTTTATTACTGTAGACTGGACCTAAAAAAAACAACTTACACCTGGCAAATGTTTCTCTCAACAGTTGTGTTTTTTGTTACCGGACCTTGGGATCGCAATGGATAGGACAGGTTTGGCGCCATTAAACCTTGTTGAACCCAAGGTTTCTTTTGAGATGCCTGTTCTAATCCGGACCATTGCGACATTTAATTTTCTTGATGTTTTTGCCTTGTTACGTCTTTTCATCTTAGATATATGGGATTGGGTCCTGGTTTCATGTCGAACCTTATATTACGCACCAGCTCTCTTGTAATAACAGCGTGTAATAACTATTTATATTGTCCTGTATTTTATGGTAATGTTTTTTATAAAGCTCACAAATTTAAAAGCAATCCAATAGAAATGAAAAATTGGCTTCAAAATTTATTACGGAAAGGATATGAAATGAATATCTTGGTTAAATCTTTGAATTTAGTGTTTTTTGGCAGAAATATTGAAAACTTAATACTCGCTTTAAAACTTCCATAAACGTTTTTACTATTGTCATTTTTAAGCATTATAGCGATCAAGCGTGTCGGTTTTGTGTGATGACACTTCACTAAATCATTATTGCTTGAAGTGTTGTGTCGGATTTAAAATCGATACGTTTGATTTTTTTACATCAGTCGATTGATGATTCTCAGCTAGCTGTCAGTAACAGCGAGTGTTCTATAGAGAGTTCCTTTACCGTCCTTTTGTTTGTTCTTGTTTTTTGTCTTAGGTTCTCTCTAGTAGAATTGGACTTTGATCGATTTGATTTTTATTGTGTGTTTAGTTTTTGTGCTTTGTCTAGGAATATTGATAGGGGGAAGGTTGGGCCCAAAAAACTAGTTTAACCCCGCCACATATTACATGTGCCTGTCCTAAGCCAGGAATCCTTGACAAAGCTTTCGTTTGTACTTGTCTTTTTGATGTTTTCTGTTCCTTGTTTAAGAAGGGGGTCTATCTGTGACTATTTCAGGGCTGGATTTGAATTATATGCATCTTATTTAGACCATGGGGCAATTGCATAACCGCGAGCAGTGCCAAATGGCCTCGTTGAAGGCTGCTGGCGGTTGTCCATTGTGGTTTTTCTAAATTGCCGTTTAATTGTGGGCTGTGTCGCGTACACTTATTCCACATCTCTTTATTTTCTATTATAGGAAGTTATAATATAATTCCTTGACTCTAAAAAGATCTCGACTTAGTCCATGTCCTAATGAAAATATAGTTTTATTGGACCTGATATAAATCCGTGAAATAATTTATAAGACAAATCAAATAGTAAAGTTATGATTTTTCGTAGAACCATGAATAGGCTTTCCTTCGTGCAATATATCCTGTCGAATAAAGAATGTCTGGGTTTTTTTTTCTGTTCCCCAAAGAAAGCACCCTTTACAGACAGCAGTGTCAAAATAAAGACCGTTCCTTACTTCTGTAGAAAACAATTTCCCTAGAACTAGAAATGGATTTTTCTGAGTGCAGTAGATTCTTTGTTGGTCTAATTTTCATTTTGTATACTATTTTCTGAAAAGAAATTATAATCAAATGAATTAATATTGAAAAAGTCTAAAAAAAGTTCTTAGTTTAAGCTTATAATAGTTGCGTTCCCCTTTTGAATTGCATGAATTGTGTAGCAACATTCGGTCTGATTTTATCGGGTTAACATACTACACTAGGTTTGTTTTCAAAAGCTTTGATTTCCTTGATAGAGCGTCACTTGATACCAAAAAGAGCGAACACAGAGTAACGTTTCTCGTGTTTTTTTCGTCTATGAAACAAAATGTAAGACATGCGCTTATACAAAAATATGTTATTTTTTTAGCTCACACTTAATCTAGTTCATATTAAAATAGGAAAGTGAACAAAAAAACATAATATGGGGCCTTATATAAAAATAACCTGTTAAATAACCAATTAACATCGTGCGTTTATGGCTCATTTAAAGGTTCTCCATGCATTTGCCTTTGCATCTGTAACTTCATAACCCGGCTCGTGAACTTATCTCTTCCTGTCGTCAGAGGGAGAGCGCTTAGCTCTCAGAGCGGCCAATTGTGTATCATAATTTGAAATCATGTGTACAAGTGTTTTCGGACAATTTCAAAGAAGATTTTTCCACCGTCTCCATGTATTCATGTATAAAAACTCATACAAAAAGGTTGTATAAAAGTTATGTATATGTCCACTAAGTGACTTTAAGGTTCTGCTTAAACAAGACACATGTCCCATGCGAGGACCGGGTGGCCAATAGGCCCGCAGCTGAGCATAGCCTGTCGTATGAGGCGACTAAGGGTCTTGGGGTTCTGACGTCGGGTCAGGGCTCGGCCCACAGAGCGACCAGGTTTGTACCCATGTACCCTAGATGGCTGAAAAAGTGGCCCTCGTCCACAGGGGTTGTCAGGTCTATAATACGGAAAACCTGACCTCTGAGTCCCGTGCGGGGCCCGGGTGGCGAATAGGCCCGCAGCAGAGCCTAGCTTGTCGTAAGAGGCGACTAAGGGTCTTGGGATTCTGATGTCGGGTCAGTGCTCAGCCCACAGAGCGACCAAGTGTGTACCCTAGGTGGCTGAATAGGGTGGCCCTCGTCCGCGGGGGTTGTCAGGTCTATAATACGGAAACCCTGACCGCCGACCATAGTGGGCCAACGTGTGTGGAGAATGCCACGCTTCATGCACGTAAAAGACCCCTTTGTGGACCGCCAAGTAGTGCACCACATAGGCAAAATTTTCTGCCCCTACCAACATCTCCCCTTTTCCTGTGGTTCTTCAAAATTTACCGGTCCTTTGTTTCCCATCCCATCCCCATATTTCATTTATCATCATCATTTCATGTTCATTTTATCACCCTTTTTATGTTCATCGCCTGTAAATAACCTATATAGCGTTGCACGGGCGTAAAACACCAACTCACTCACTCACTCTGACCATAGTGGGCCAACGTGTTTGGAGTGTGCGACGCTTCGTGCACTTAAAAGACCCCTTTGAGGTCCACCAAATAGTGCACCACGTAGGCTAATTTTTCTGCCCCTGCCCACCTCTCCCCTTATTCCCGTGTTCTACAAAAATTGCACCCCAATATTTCATTTATCATCATCATTTCATGTTCATTTTTGTCATCTTTTTCATGTTCATCGCTTGTAAATGACCTACATAGCGTTGCACTGTCGTAAAACACCAACTCATTCACTTACTCACTAATCCAGACATACATGTAGGTCAATATTTTAGTCATAACTTGGTATGCAGTTCGGCATTTTGGATTCTATCGTTATATGCTTTTCATATTCATATAATACTTATCTTTTGGAATTTCTTACGACAGTACTAACAAGAAGCTCCCGGGAACCTGACTCGCTCACCTGGTTTCAATGACTTAATGTAACAATATTTCATTTTGCCAACACCAAATCGTGACAATTTAACAATCGGAAAGTTCTATTAAGGAAGTGCATGACAGTGATCACATGACCAGCCAAAATTAGAAATCAAATTGCCGTGTTACTTTGTTTTACAAGATTTCTTGAATTAAAGAAATTTTCAAAAAAGATTTCTTGAATTAAAGAAATTTTCAAAAAAGATTTATTGAATTAAAGAAATTTTTTAAAAAAATCTTAACTGCGTAAGACTTTAAGTGTAATTTGAAAATTTTCAAAATAATTTGTTTAAGTAAATTTTGGCTTTATTTGGATAATAATTATCATAATACCAAGTAAAACAATGTTTTCTGCATTTTTACAAAGGGAGATAAAGCCATTTTGGATCACTTTTTGGCAAACTCTTCCCTTTATCAGAAAAACGAAATGGGAGGCACCCTTTTTTCTTTTCATTTTTCTAATGCATTAAACAAGCCCTATGTAATATAAAAAAATTACAAAAATTAATTGACAAAATTTTTATACAGACACGATATTCCTTTAAAATTAGTAACTTTCTTTAACACTTCGATGAAAATCTTTGGAGTCATTTATATCAAAATCCAAGTCAGAAGCATGTCCTTTTTAAATTGAATTTTCAAACAGCATGTCATGGCCCACCAATTAACAAATTTTAAAGAAAATTCATTGACAGGAAAAATTTGATGCATGTGGCATGTACCTCCTTAAGCTACATTTGTACGAATTTGAGCAAGCAAATGGGTGGCACTATCTTCTACGAAACACAAATTATATATCATGTACAAACTCCTTTTTTGTCATTTAACACGCCATAATTCCAATAAGAGTTATCTAATGGTTAAGGCCTAGTATATCTCAATTCGCTGAATATTTAAGCAAGCAACAGTTTTTCTCTTTCTGCAATACTTTCTTTCTACAGGCAAAATAAAGAAGAAATCTATCCATGGGACACAAATGCCCCCGCTGGCCGTTAACAGGAACTAGTAGTTTGACAGGTCTGAAAGGTGCTAAGGCAATACATTTTGCATACTTAACCATCCTGAAGATTTCAAATCATACTTGTGTACGGTTCCTGAGAAAAAATTGACGGACATTTTCAGTCTTGTTCACATATTTTCTCATTTGCCGAAGTCCCAAACAGGAATTAGATTATTGATATGTCTGAAAATCGCTTAGGACGTACAGTTTATCATACCGAATCATCCGTTTAAGTTTCAAATCATTCTCATGTACGGTTCTTGTGAAAAGCTTGACGGAAATTTTCATTCATGTTCACATATTTTCACATCTGCCTTAGACCCAAACAGAAATTAGATTTTCGAAAGGTCTATAAATCTTTAAGGACATACAATCTGTTATAATACTGAATCATCCTCCCAAGTTTGTCCCGTGCAGGGCCCGGGTGGCGAATAAGCCAGCAACAGAGCCTAGCTTGTCGTGAGAGGCGACAAAGGGTTTTGGGATTCTGATGTCGGGTCAGTGCTCAAACCACAGAGCGACAAAGTGTTATCCTAGATTGCTAAATAGGGTGGCCCTTGTCCGCAGGGGTTGTCAGGTCTATAATACGGAAACCCTGACCGCCAACCATAATGACCATAGTAGGCCAACGTGTGTGGAAAGTGTTACGCTTCTTGCACGTAAAAGACCCCTTTGTAGACCGTCAAGAAGGGCACCACATAGGCTAAATTATCCGCCCATACCAACCCCTCCCCTTTTCCTGTGGTTAGTCAAAATTTACTGGTCAATAGTCAAAATTTACCGGTCAATTGTGTCCCACCCTACCCCCATATTTCTTTTAACTTCATCATTTCATGTTTTTTTTATCATCCTTTTCATGTTAATCGCCTGTTAATAACCTAGATATGTCTCGTGCGGGGCCTGGGTGGCGAAAAGGGCCGCAGCAGAGCCTAGCTTGTCGTAAGAGGCGACTAAGGATCTTGGAGTTCCGATATCGGGTCAGTGCTCAGCCCACAGAGCAACCAAGTATGTACCCTAGGTGGCTAAATAGGGAAGCCCTCGTCCGCGGGGGTTGTCAGGTCTATAATACAGAAACCCTGACCGCTGACCATAGTGGGCCAACGTGTGTGGACCGCCAAATAGTGCACCACAAAGGTTAAATTTTCCTCCTCTACCCACTTTCCCCTTTTTCCTGTGGTTCTTCAAAATTAACCGTTCCTTTGTGTCCCACCCTATCCCCATATATCATTTATCATTGTCATTTCATGTTCATATTGTCCCGTGCGGGGCCCGGGTGGCGAATAGGCCCGCAGCAGAGCCTAGCTTGTCGTAAGAGGCGACTAAGGGTCTTGGGATTCTGACGTCGGGTCAGTGCTCAGCCCACAGAGCGACCAAGTGTGTACCCTAGGTGGCTGAATAGGGTGGCCCTCGTCCGCGGGGGTTGTCAGGTCTATAATACGGAAACCCTGACCGCCGACCATAGTGGGCCAACGTGTGTGGAGAGTGCCACGCTTCATGCACGTAAAAGACCCCTTTGTGGACCGCCCAGTAGTGCACCACATAGGCTAAATTTTCCGCCCCTACCCACTTCTCCCCTTTTCCTGTGGTTCTTCAAAATTTACCGGTCCTTTGTTTCCCATCCCACCCCCATATTTCATTTATCATCATCGTTTCATGTTCATTTTATCACCCTTTTCATGTTCATCGCCTGTAAATAACCTATATAGCGTTGCACGGGCGTAAAACACCAACTCACTCACTCACTCACTCACTCATGTTCATATTATCATCTTCCCCGAGGTTAGCCCGCTCCGGCACCAACACTTTTGAGTTGGATAATACATCAAAGCTTTAAATTATCCGTCTAAATGTCAAAATTGTTTAAACCCTAAGGTTCTTCCTACCCCAGACATAGGTTGAATATCTTAGTAATAATTTGGTTCCCCAGTTTGGTATTTTTGGTTATACTGTTCTATGCTCTTCATATTCATACAGTGTTTGGAATTTTCAGTATTTTTGGTAGAGCGCCTCTGATGAGTCTTGAATAGACGAAACGCGCGTCAGGCGTAGCAAAATTTATTGTCTGGAACTTTGTTGTCATTTGTATTTCATGTTCATCGCCTGTAAATAACCTATATAGCGTTGCACGGGCGTAAAACACCACCTACCTCACTCACTCACTCATAACCTAGATAGTGTTGCGCGGGCATGAAACACCAACCCACTCACTCACGCTGACCACTTTTATCATCGCCAGAATTTTAATACCTGTCACTTTTTTTTAGTTATTTGCACAAAACTGCCGTTTTACTCCCCTGTTCTGTTTTTAGCCACGGCGGCCAAGTTTTTAAAGAGATCGATAAAAAATGAGGATCGTTTGTAGCCAACATGTCATATATCATTCCCACCAAGTTTAAGTCAAATTGGTATAGTAGTTTCTGTGCAGAAGATTTTTGGAATTGTTTACAGACAACGACGGACGCACAGTGATGGCATGAGCTCACCTTGCTGAATTAAAAAAAAATTTAGATTTGTTATATGATCAGTGTCAGAATAATGTCCAACTCTTCAACGCGAAAAAGAAATTCAGAAACTTAACGGAGGAAACGTTTCTTACCAAGAAGCTCGTCGTAAGATCTTTGTGTGGAATGATTCCTTGCCAGCTAGATCAAATGCAGATGCCACGCAAGAATTGTTGTCTATTGAAATCCAGACAATGTACACCTTTCCAAACGATGAAGATCATCAACGCCAGTGAAACGAAAACATGGATTTTTGGTGCGGACTGCTTTGTCCCTGATCTTCCAGTTAATTTTTTTTCAGGACAGCATCCAAGCCTTGGAAAGAACTTGATTCTCATTGTACACACATAAAATAAATGTCTCATATCCGTGATTCTTTCGTTGATGAATATCTATTTTGTAATATAGTCGATACCCAAAAGAACAATATTTTTTTTCCTGCCAAATTATCAGTCTACGTCGTCATCTCTGTAATCTTCATCATAGACGGTATCTGCCAAACCATCTAGCAGACCGCAACCATCATCAGCCGGGTGGTTGGCGTAAGGATTCACCAAAAAAGTCGCGCCTTCGCAGCCAAATAGCTCAGAAGTCCGACTGAAGTGCTATTCATTCGTAGCCTTTAGTTCGATGATGATCTAATGGAAATCTCCCAGCCGAATGAGAGTACTCAGTCAGTTCCTCAAAGTACGTAGATGTGCGCTTGATCGAATTCTAGATTCTGATTGGAACTACTTTATTAAGACCAGAACGTTATTTAAATAATATATTTATAATATAATGATCCAATAACTACATTCGTTTTTGTCACGTCCCGTGCGGGGTCCGGGACGCGAATAGGCCCGCAGCAGCGCTAAGCTTGTCGGTAAAAGTCCACTAAAGAGCGCTCAGAAACCTGACATCGGGGTCAGGCCGCTTTGCCCACAAAGCGACTGGGATGTGTGCCCCAGATGGTTGAATGGGGCAGCCCTGACATCGAGAGATGCGGGGTCGTCAGGCGATAATGCGGAAAACCTGACCGCAAACCATAGTGGTGCATCGTGTAAGGAAAAATGTCACGTTCCTCGCACGTTAAAGAACCCTGCTGCAGGTCTCGGTAAGAGTAGGACCCGTAGGATCCCCATGCAGGAGGCAAAATTTTCCGTCCGTCCCTATCCATCACTCCCTTTTCCAGTGGCAGTCAAAACTCTCCCACCCGATTGGCCTTGTGTCCCTATTTCCTCCACTTCATCATCATTTCATGTTCATTGTATCACCATTTTCATGTTCATCTCCCGGAAGGAAGCAAAGGTGTACCAAAGGGGTAATCAGTATCATAAAACCGTAAAGACAAAGACAAAACCGGCAGACAAAAACTCATCACAACAAAACAAACCACATAACAACATAAAACACACACACACATAACAACAAAACCGCATTCAGCAACGTGAACTCAGGTGCTCAGCACACCCGTCACGTTGCCAAAGATCGATTAAGTGTTGGTCAAATCCGGAAAGGATGACATTACAAAACTCTATGTCAAACCAACATCTGTGCTCATCTGAGAGATAGAAATCCCGTATTTGTAAACAAGCACATGATGTCGTCCGTAAAATTTATTGAGAGATGACAACAACCTGGGAGCAACGTACCCCTGTGTTAACAATTTGCTTGTCAGCCGTGTAGCTCTATCAAGGAAGTCGTTGTACTCCCCACATGCTCTGGAATAACGAATCAATTGTGATACGTAAACTCCATATGCTGGAGCGGATATAGCCGAAATCGTGCTGCTTGGGTGTAAAGCAATAACTAACTAACGTTTTTGTCACTTTCTCTGGACTATGAGATTGGTCATTCAAGTTTTGTTATAACCTTTATTGAATTTATTTATTGAATTTGAACTTGGTATATTTAACCCACCTTTTATGCATTGCCAAGTCGACATTTAACATTCAAATTTTACACTGTTTGGTTAGTTCGATTCGATTTGCTCGTGTAAAAATTTAGTGGGAATCTTTGTATTTAAGCGATGTGAATATTTAGAACATTATCAGACGTTTAGAAAGTTGGTAAAGACAAATTCGACGTCTTTAATTATTTAAATATATCACTGTTTTATTATTTTTTTGCGTGCATGTTATAGACAATCTTGGTTTTATTGTTTGTTTGACTTCTGAAGCATTCACATTAAACATGTTTAATATAATATCAAGTCTCATTTGTAAATACCTTTGCATGCATGAGTGTCATTGTTAAAGGCACTCCTGTGAAATAAACAGCGAAGTTACGTAGCAGGTATTTTAAAATAAACTTTAATGAAATAATAGAATGATTTTTTTTAAATGAAATAATCATAGCGCGTTAGTTATCTGTTTTAAAAAAAAAACGTTTGTAACTCTATTTATGCACTAATTTTGTGCTTCAGATATTGTAATATATTGGTAATACTAAGCTCAGTAGAAACAAACACCTGCAGATGAATTAATATATACATGAGCATAATTAGTTCTAAATAAACGATAACCATGATTTCAATCACATGATTGTTATTTTATTGATACTTGCTTACTTTAGTTTTACTTTATACATGCCTAGAAAGAGAGGTAGAAAACCTAAGCCGTTATATTCGTCAGGTATTGCTCACAGACAAAGACAGCGTCCTAAAGGACAGCGCGTCCAAGCTGAAGTTCAACAACCAGACCCACAACGACCTATGCCTGCTGATCCACCTATGATTCCAGCACCCCAAGTGATGCAAGCACAATCACCATCAATGCCAGTTGTTCAGCAATATCAACAAGGAATGCCACCAGCCTGAGCAAGGAAGACTTCAAAAATAAATTATCGATACAACCCACTGTTCCTCAAGTGCCAAAATAAAAATGACAACAAAGTTACAGACAATTAATGTCAAACAACAATTAAAATGGTGAGAAATGAAACATTGAATATTCAAGTAATTTTCCAATTATAACAGCATTTTCAAATAAATTGGGTATATCTGTTTTAACGAAACTTGAAGGACAAAATTTGCAACTTAGAAAACATTTATTTAGCATGATTGCTAAGACAAAAGTTGCCAAATGATAACCAAAACTGCTTTCCGCTTGACAATTAAGGATTACAGTGTTTTTTCTTTTTCAAATCCAACTAATTCGTGATTTTAAATTGATTGCAATCTTTGGTAATGATTTATTGCAAAAGGTCAGCCCTCTTTTTTTTTCAAATTCTATAATGTCTT